>BSBN01000060.1:10000000-11402297 GCA_027924645.1 Cunninghamia lanceolata | reverse complement strand
TAGGTGACCTCTCACTAGGCACCGGCCCCACCATGAAAGCCACTCCCTTAGCGTTCTCTGATCAACCATACAAACCACAACAAACAAGGATAAGGGTTACAAATTGGTTCTGACACATAACATATGCCATTCTCAAGGCCACAACAATATAATTTCTTATAACCCCTTCAAAATTTAGAGCAAACACCACATGAACAAACAGGGCACAAGTATCAAGATGAATATCAAACAATTAGGCCTCTGGAGTCGATAACTAA
The DNA here is from genome assembly GCA_027924645.1 of Cunninghamia lanceolata. Lineage (NCBI taxonomy): Eukaryota > Viridiplantae > Streptophyta > Pinopsida > Cupressales > Cupressaceae > Cunninghamia > Cunninghamia lanceolata. The sequence goes on along the minus strand of BSBN01000060.1, from coordinate 11,402,040 downwards.
ACACTTTACCAAGATACAACAACACCCTTCCCGATATGGAACTAGGCTTTAATGATCAGGACAATGGCATAAGATCAACAAGGGATAAAGAGAAAGAAAATAACACAACCCCAATGTATTCATGCCACTATAACACACTGGATTCCAAGGTAACTAGTCTCAGGAGTCACACAGATACTAATACGACTATCAAAAATCAACTAGCCAAAACATGATGCTTACCAATCTTGACCCCCTATGAAACTCACATGCCCACCATAGTATTAACTAGACAAGACATAACAACAAGACTCAAAACCAAAAGACATGCAATTGCCCACTTGCATTGGTGATACTCATCGGTAAGAAACAATCAAAGAATACACATATATCCAATACCCAACTGTTACAACACTTTACAACTAGATAACATGGTTTCAATAAAAGACTTCTATCTAGATAAACCATAACTTTCTTAAGACAACAATGTTCTATTCGACATTCAAGAGCTATAATTGCATACAACGAGGTATTCAACATCTAATAGAAAAGAATTCACATTATTGATCTAAACTTTGCAATACCTTATCCTACAAGCTACTAATATTTAATGACATAATTACAAAGAAAATATCTATATAGGATCCGACTAATAAACAAGGAAGATGATAGCATTACTATTCCAAACATATTTATTCCCTTCCAATAAATCCTAAGTTAACTAACTAGGTAAGGAAGTTATTCCATCTCTTACCCTAGATTAGTTTTGAAACATAGAATCATAAATCCTTATACCAATCTTTCCCTAGCAAAAGAAACAATTATAATATGCTTTCCACCCACCTAAAATTCATTATAAGAAACTAAAACATAAACCAATTTATAATGAGTATAACCAATATTAAACTCAATGTATTTAATTCTAGCATTAAAATACCATTATAATAAGGCATAACAACTCTTCATTAGGGTAGTTGTGATAAGTTACGAAGGTCGAAACTATCTATAAAACTTAATAATATCTTCACCACTTCTAAACATCTAACAAAAATCTACTCCTATACATACATATATCCTAAAGAAGCTTAAAAAGCAATAATTAAGGAAAAATTCCCATGTTACATACTTTAATCTAGAAATATTGAATTCTACTATAAAGCAAAAGAAGTATTAAAATTCCCCAACTAAAATTCTATAACCAAAATGTCATTTACTAGCAAGACTATATCTATTTAAATAATACTTTAACCCTATCTTTTTAAGGGAGGTCTGCCTATTCATTTAATTCATGCTATCCACCAAAAGATAAAGTTTTATCTTACCCACCAGTTAAAAACCTATACTCTAGCGTTTATTGGTTACACTAACTTAAGTAATTCTCCTAGATCTGTCCATCTAACAGATAATGATAGCTATTTAATTGCTTAATATGAACTATCTTATCTGTGATCACTATGGATCTACTAAACTCCAAGATAATACACTTATCAAAAGAAAATCATCACTAATCACTTGATTCAAACTAAATTTATGATAAGCCTAATATCTTTAGACAACACAACAAGTTTGGAAACTGGCCTATTAAAATCAGTCTTGGACTTCCTAATGGCCATGCATGAATAGGTATAAAATTATCTATTTAACAACAATGACAACTATAATGAATGGGAAAAGATGCAACCATAAATCTATCCATGCTTTTAAGTAAATCTAAAGATAGAATGGCATTAGAACTAATTCGATGAAAACATTAAACAGGTAGATCTTAAAAAAAAAAGGGTAATTATAGGAGCAACGTACTTTCTAATCAGTGTAACAGTTTTCGAAGGGCAATTTCCTTATTTTCACCAATCTCCTTAATCTTTAAAAAAGGCAACTTACCAATCTAAAAACATTCTTATCGGCAACACTCAGGAAAACATGAAAGGCTAAATACTAACTGTAACAACTCAGAATCAAATTTATTACTAGTAGAAAAATAGGCGTCCATTGAGAGGAGTCCGCCAAAATGAGGATACAAAATGATACTGGATTGCAAGGGAAACATAACAACTGAATTAGTGTTAACAAGGAGATGAAATGAGCAGCCCAGTGCCTAATGATGCTATGCAGGTTGAGAAGATTGCTGAGGAACCTAACTCACTCCCCAAGTAATGACGCCACAGGTATGCTTGTAGATAGAATAAAGTCCATAAGAGTCTTTTGAGTGAGAAGAAAATACATTCCTATTAGAATTAAAACTAATTATGATATTTACCTAGTTCTGATTTAACTAGACAAGTATTTGAGGTAGAAACAATAACTTAGAAAAATACAACACACTTCTACGTGTCTCAGAAGTTGCACCAGGAAGAACTATGGTTTTAAAGCATAACAGGCACAATGATAAATCTCCATTCCCATCCGCACCAGTTCGGATCAGTGTTAAATGGAAGCTTAGGAACAGGGTTGTTAGACATCCACTCAAGAAAAAAAAGGAATGACAGTTCCATCAAATGATGCTATAACAACATAAGTCTGCAACATGAAGACGCATGCACAAAGCACATGGACTGCTTTACAAAAGCCTCAAGGGGAGTGGTTTGGAGACTGCGGGATGTTTAAACTGGCACTTGCACCCAATAAGGTTCATGGAGAATGCCGATAGGAATGGCCAATGAGTCTGGCACTTGCACCCAATAAGGCTCATTCTAAACGATTTATGGTGAGACTAGAATAACCTATGGCGACAGAGGGGTGTAATGTCTTAGAGCTCATAGGATACAGAAGAGTACTGTTGGATTAATGACTGCAACGTGATGGGGAACAGGAGATGGATCAGATCATACCTCATTCACAATGCAAACCTTAACATATTTCCCTTACAAAAAGCTCATTATATGCACACAGCCAGCTTCCTGGGAGACATCTAAATTCGGCCAATAAAATACCAACTCAAGAAATTGCAAGGCTCACATAAAACTTACAGAGTGGTACGATATGAGCATGTTTTCAATTTCATAGATCGGAGGTCAGGGATGAATTAAATGCCAAAGGTTTGAAGATTCAATCCGAAGGAAATCACCACTCAAAAGCTACATCTATCTTATCAATATACATGAACAAGCAGGAAGAGAAGAAATTAGAAAATTTTGGAACCTGAATTCACTTCGAACGATAGGCCAAGGGGTTGAGGTTGTTCAGCGGTCTAAGCTTCCAACTCCTCCCTTCAATTCTCCTCCCCCCAGAACCCTTCCCCCCCAAAATGTATCTCCAAAATCAAAATAAACCCCCAAAACTGTTACCCAGAATCCCCACTACTCCCTAAAATCATAAAACAATTAATTTTTACTAAACATAGAGATTCTCAAACCTCTAAATATATCCGACAACTAACAACATTAAATTATTCACCCAAAATATATTTAGAAACAACTATGCACTAATTACCTTCATAAATATTTACCACATTACCATAACTAATTTTGCCAATAATAGACTTTACTCCAAGAATATCCAAAATTCTACAACTATACAAAAAAATTACTATAAGATCATAAAGATAACAAGGAACACATAGACAAGCTTAAACAACTTCAACAACACTCCACAACACGCAATGACCAACAACAAGAAACAAGGAGCAACGTCGCATCACGACATAAGACTACGACAAGGACTGGAATTGCCTTAGTGGTATAAACCTCATGTTATCTCCATCACATTATCCATGGTGTAGGTCCCGCTCAGACCTGCTAAATTAGGTGGAGTTGAGGCTCAGTACCTGCAACCTACGTGAAAACTAATGGGTTATATATGATCAACTGTATATGTATATATATCACACACACCGAGATAGAGAATCGCGGCGTAGTAGGGTGCTCGATCCGAGCAGTGCTACACCGTCCCTGTTCCAGAACAAGACTATAACTATTTCTATTCAAAATCAAATGCATGAACATGATATTATCAAACCATCACTAAACATGTCCATCTCATCATAACTGGAAAACAACAATGTCATCAAAGCACATTCCACAAGTTAGAATTGGATCAATCAAGTATAATCTATCGCAATCAGAATAAGTATAAACCATGGTCTCAAATGTCTCAGAACTGTTTGGATGCAAAGAAAAGATAACAACTGTCTCAGATCAAGTAGATAGTAATGCAAAACTGACAAATCTCTCAAGCCAGAAAGGAGGGGGCATTACAATCAAGTACACATGTTCTAAAAATTTTAAATGTACAATTAAATACTAAATACCTCACATCCAACCTCATCTATCTACTATCTGTTACACAATGTCATGTCCTAGCACCTCTCTCATCAGTCCCTCATGTAAGATTGATTAAATAAGAGTCAACACGTGTATGACGCACAAGACTAAATTTTATAAAATTTAAAAATATTTAAAATGTATGTACCTCATCATCAGCAACCTGTGTAGCTCCATGGATGACCCTCCCAATCCCACTAAGCTCAGATGAATTGAGGGTCATCGTAATGTTTTTTCTCAAACAAAAGACCATGGAATGATCCCGGTGCATAAGGTGGCAAAATACCAGCATCAGGCTATGATGGAGTCTGCTGTGACAGTACTTGTCAGTCATATGTGTATCTCTCTAATCACTGCACTGACTGACAAATGTAGACATGGTCTCAAGAGGGATGTCATACTCAAAACTGACAAATTGATATATAGAAAGTTGATCCTGTGCCAGACATGTACTCAATCTACATAAAGCACTCTCTCTAGAAGTCTATGCCACATCGCGTGGTGAAACTATGTCAACATGTATGTAAGGATCATAACTAGAGGAAGTTGAATCAACTAATCCTATGCTAGTGCATGGATACAACATATATCTACCAACATGATCTGATGCCAAATGGTCAACGTCACTAGCAATAGAACCTAAACTCTAAAAAATATGTTGTCTCGATGATGTAACTATCGCCTCAGCTGACCGCCCTAGATTCAACCTTTTTGGAAGTACCAAAAGGTTTGGACCCACTAATGCCCTCTTATTGTCAGGCAGATCATGATCAAGATGTTAGAATTTCTTTAAAAACCTCCCATGACCCTATCTAGCATGTTTTGGTATAGATGTGAAATCAACATCAAGTCGTAAGTGAGAAAAAGCAAATAGTTGTTTGCAAAAATACAAAGGCAACTCATCATTGTGTGGCCATCTATGATGTGATTCTAACCACTTAGGATATATAAGTGGTGCAGCAACAACATCTCTACACCTGGTGACAAAATAGTCTCGAACTCTATCATGTCTGTGATAATGTGAAAACATACTATGCACCATATTCAATGAAATGACCCTATTAACTTCTGGCCATTTCATTGTCCCAGTAACAATGCTAGCAAGTGACACATAAAAATCCTCAGTACTCAAATCATCATAGGGATTGTATGATTTGACTATGTCAATCATATGTGCAAACTCTGCTCTAGTCCCCACCAACCTATCCCTATTACATAGGTTAGGTGTATTATGGATCGTCTGATCTAAATGTGTCAAAGCATTATAGAGTCTATCAAGAGTGGAAGCATATAAGTCACTCCTACTTACACTATGTGCATCACCACTATTATGCTCACTATCACGGCCATCACTATGATGAGATGCCATGTCAGATGCCATGTATGTGCAAATTTCTGCATTTTAAAAAATTTAACATACATTTAATTTATAATTTAATGAATTTATATGTGCATTCAATTTTTACATTTAAATTAACAAAACTAAAAACATTTAAAATCTAAGACTTAGATACACATGAACAATCTACACATTTAAATCAACTTTACAAAACTATATAAACATTTAAAATTTAAAAATTAAATATACGTTCAATCTAATACATCTATTTCAAATACATCTAGCCAAGTTCAGATTTTCAAACTAATAATGTAGTTCTAGATTGAATAGATCTTGGATAAAAATGTAAATTTTATTGAAATAAATACTAACAAGAAGAAATAGAAGTGTCTTAGAATTATTATGTTTTATACTTTGTTGTTTCTAAGTTTCCTAAGATTTTTCACTGTGTGTCTATGTAGTCTTCTTTTATTTGGTGGTATATTGGGTGTGTGTATATTGGGCATGACCATGCTTCCTCCCTCTAACTTCATATTTGGAGGTGAATGGTCATGTTCAAGGTCTAGATCCAAGAAGCCTTCAACTATCATCCCATGATATAAAAAAAATCCATATCATATCATGTATTGGTAGCGGATTTGGGCCTAGAGACAAGTTTTAGAATGCTTTGAGCTACAATATATGGGAAAGAGGTGTTGAATTCTACATTCCACTCCATCATTTTGATAGAGGCCCTCGAAACAAATTCAATGCACTTATTTAAGTCATTCATGTTGGAAGGATAAAAGAGTAGTGTCTTCATGGCAATTACTTTCTTTCATTTGCAAGAACAAAATAAAGTTAGGAGTTGATTCTCTTTCTAATACGTAGCCCCTGGTCATCAATGAGTTTGGACCTAGGTGGCACTTGTAATGGTGCTAACCACCTAACTAATTTTAGATTGTAGTAAGAATTGACAAGTGTCAATCATCTGTAAGATAAGTGATATCACTTTTCTATAAATAGAATATGCATACATTGTACAAAGGGTTGGAAAATATTTTGCAATGTGTTACAGGGAGATGAAATTTGTAAATCATCATTTATTGTTTATTGTTACTCTAAACCTTTATTTGGTCTCTTAAAGCATTAGGAGATATTGTGAGGTTGAAGATTAGAATGATCAAATTGTAGACATTATATGAAAGACGTATTCCTCTACAAGCAAAGAGTAAATTGTTAGTGGGAACAAATAGAGTCATAACTAGGCAAGAGTTAGCATCTAGTCTCTTTGCTAACAAAGAGAAGAGAAGTGAGTGATTTTTTTGTGACAAAGTTGATTTGGGAAGGAGTAAGATTTTATGAGAATTGATCCAATCAAAGACACTCAAAGTTGTAACAAAAGAGGTCATAGAGATTAAAGAACACAAAATCTAGGGGGATATTCTGTAAGTAGGGTATACATAACCAACAAATATAGATGCATTAAATGATCAACAAAAAACAAGTATACAAAGAGGTTGTAAAAAATGACAATGAAGCTTTATTTTTAATTCAAGGTGCACTTAGCCAAACAATCTTTCTTAGGATTAGTGGTAATGTGAATTCTAAACAAGCATGGAATATACTTAGTAATGATATTAGGCACAATTGCAAACATTGTGAAATAACTTTGAAAATATTAAAGTGACATAACAAAGATTTTAGGTGAAAATATGGTTAATCGATATGCTATAAAAAAATCTTATAAAGTTTACATTCAAATTTTAATAATGTAGCTCCTATAACTAAAATTTCAAAAGACCTCACAACCATGCAAAACAATGAATTGAGTGGCATTTTGTTAACTATCAAAGAAAGAATAAAGCTTAGAAATAATTCTAGCTTGTCTGTTGAAACAAATTGCATTTTAATACTTAATAACAATTGTGAGTTTTGAATAAGAAATTGTGGTTTCATTGAATATTGTGTAAGTTGTGGGCATAGATATATATAGATTTTTGTGTGATAGTTTTCTCCTCCTATTTTCTAAAATGTTATAAATTTCCAGTGGTGACACCTTCACACCTGTGACTAGGTGGGGTAAAACAAATTACATTCTGAATTAGAAAACTGTATACAAGTTTTAGTTTCTATTTTTCAGAAATCTTTCTAATTCACTGTTCACTGTAATGGACTATGGAAATATTATATATATATTAGTAGATAAACTTTTGAAATGAAATCTTAACTGTCGAGTACTAGTAATGACCAACAAACAAAGATAACAGTGTAGAGAAAAATTTGCTCGTTTCATTTCACAACATTTTTTCTCTAAAATTAAACAATGCAGCTTTAGATTATTTACAGTTATTAAAAAAAAATCACTTTCACAAACAGGCTACTGATGTCCTAATTGTGTTTTAATGATGATAAAATCTTGCAAAATCAAAGTCCCTACTGATGTCTTACTCTTTTGGGACCAAAAAACACATTACAATAAGTGGGCTTGGGGAAGCTCCAACCTTGTTTAAGATGCAAAATTGCACATTGTAGAAATACAATAGAACAAAAAATTGAACACTACACTACTCCAAGGAAAGTGTCATGCAGAGGAATACTATTTATTATTGAAAGGTATTTGATGACAGGCATTTCAAGTTTGCAGACTATCAATTATAGAGGACTGCTATGGCAAGCTTAGATATTATATTTTGACACACATATTACATTTCCTCTTGAATGATTGTCCTAGGGTTTGATTGATGAATTTGGGATTTTTGTCAGATACTATAGTTGGAAATGCTCTAGTCGACATGTATGGAAAATGTAGAAGCATAGACAAGGAACTGCAGGTTTAGTGGATGAGCGTTGCGCATGCTTCAATCATATGAGTAACCCTTATTGCATTACACCTATAATTGATCAGTATGTGTGCATGGTTGACCTTCTTACTCACATTGGCTATCTGTATGGAAAATGTGGAAGCATCGACAAGGAATTGCAGGTTTAGTGGATGAGCACTGCATGTATGCTTCAATCATATGAGTAACCCTTATTGCATTACACCTACAATTGATCAATATGTGTGCATGGTTGACTTTCTTGCCCATGTTGGCTATCTTGAGGACACCACAAAATTTATCATTAAGATGCCAGTGAAACCTATGGTAGTTGTGTGGATGTTGTAGCGTTGATATAAATAACATGAGATTTATATGATATAAACTATGAGATTTATTATACATTCCCAGCATTCGTGATTAGGGTTTATTCAAATCAATAGAAGGTGGGTATTGTTTATTTATCCCAATCATGCACGTGGGTGTTAAGGAACAATACAGTACCTGGAGGTGGCAGTGTAGTGCTAGCTAGAGGTGGTAGTGTAGTCTGGCTGTGGGTCTCTATCTGCCATGGGCTCTAGGAAGAACACTCCAAAACTATATCAATCTAGGCGAAAATGACAATTTCACCTTTTTTTTTTAATTTTTATTTTCGTTGGTTACACCTGAAATCAAATCGGGCGTAAACTTACCACCCGATAAGGTTCCACCAGGTAACATATAACCATGTAGGCAGCACATAGGCGCAATGTAGTTTTAGGCGTAACAAAATTGAGCATAATTAAATCGCACGTAAATGATCCGCGCAGAATTATTTAGTTAGCAGAGAGTGTGACACACTATTGTGTTTTTACCCTATGTAGAAAGGAGCTTAGGGTTTTAAGTTTCATTGTGTTTAGAAAAGTATTTGAAAATGAACAAATTTACAAGTAATGGCCACCGTCTTTTAAATATACAGTTTTCCATCAAACCCTAGAGTTACCAATGGCAGGTTTTTCCATACAAACGGAGCTCATTTTATTGCAAATCCATAATAGTAGATGGCCGCAGCCTATAAATATGTAGTTGTCTCATAGTGGACAAAGGTAAATACTCAGAAAGATCTACATAGAGCCATAGCCTTTCAAAGGAAAAACACAGAACTCTAAGAAGTTTCGAGCCCATGAGAAAAAGTGAAGATTTGCATAACATAGGCCACAGTCTATAAAATATAATGATATCTCACTCCTTTAGGTGGATAGCTAGCAAAGAAACCAAAAGATGAAGCACAAAGTTTGAAAGGAAGAGTTACCTTTTCCTGAGTAAAGACAAATGTGTAGTGAGGATGTGAGTTCTGCCTTTTCTAAGGTCTCAAATAAGCTTGATACAGTCAACAATGGTGGATATGGGCACAGAGAAGAAATGACAATGAAAAATACAAACAAATGCATCAATAGATTGGTAAAGCCACGGCTCAAAAGGCCATTTTCTGCTTAGAGATCGAAAGAAAAACAAGAATATGAATCAAATATACATCAGACAGAAGCATACCTTTGAAATCTGTATGTTATCCAGCAGGGATGCATGAAAATCAACTGAGAAATGTCTAAGTTTTGTGCTTCAAACCCTAGTGATGGTAGCTACAGGCAGAGCCCCATGTTCTCAAAAGATGTAGAAGTGAAACGATGTGGAAAAGTAGGGTTGCAAATGAGTTTTGTTCTAGGTTTCCCTTTGAATCCCTAATCCGAATGGTGAATTTTATCAAATTCATTTCATTTTTTGGAGGCACAACTAATACCCATCGTGGTACTGACTATGTTCTACATGATGCCTAAGTCTTACGACTTGGAGTAATGTTGAAACCTTAGGTCCTTGTATATTTCACATTAAGGATAGATGCTTTAAGCTCACTTTGATTCTTGGAGGAGAAGGTCACCTACCCTTAGAGTCTTGTAGGGCTATTTGTTGGAGGGTAGGCCTTGAAGGCCTTTCATTTTATTTTTTACAAAAAATTGTAATATGCCTTGGAGTATTTTTATGATTTTTTATAGAAAACTCAATTGATATGTATTGTAAATACTTGGTGAAATCATAAGCCATGTCTCATTAATTTTTTGCAAAAAATAAATCGAATAGGGATGTAGAATAAAACTGCAAACATTGTAAAGTTTTATTTTAAAGCAATATTTTATAAATTTCTTTAAAATCAAAACTATTTTTATGTAGTTAAAAGCAAATAAAGCAAACAAAATCTTCCTTTCTTTATTTTTCTTTCTCCTAGTTAGATATGGACAAAAACTGAGATTACTTGGGTAGATAGGCAAATTTTTGGTGGGGCCACATGAGAGGATCTTTTTGGTAGTTTGCTTTCACAGTTTGGAAGTGTTTTGAGGGATTATTTTTTGGCTTTTTTGAGGAGCACAAAAATGGATTCTTTCATCTATTTTTAGGAGCTTTCTTGGAGAGATCTCTTGGCAGGCATTTATAGGAGAAAAAGTTAGTTTTTCTCAGTTAGTTAATACCATTTTCTTCTCTCTTGAGCACAGGCAGAGACTTGTATACAAGCAGTTGACTCATTTTATTTTTTTGCATTGTATTCCTTCCAATTAAATACAACAAATTTTCATATTCCATCTATTTGTCTTTTTTTGCAGCTTTGATTTGATGTCTCATTGTGGCAGTTTAATGTCCTTTGTTATGTCTCTTACTATAAAATTTGCTTTTGGTCCTGGTTGTAATTTGTGTTCAATTTGAACCTTATTACAAATTATTTTGGGATCAAATCTCAGAGGTGGGGTTGTGAAAATTTTAAGTGTGAAGGACTGTTTGTGAGTGAGGATATTCATTTAATTTAAACCTTAGATTTTATTTTTGTATTCCAATTATTCTCTCTCCCTTTTCCCCTGCAAGTAAATTAGATTAGAAAATCATTAGGAGAGCCATCTCACTCTGGAGGTTCACTCCAACTTTTAGGCAACCCACAGGTCTAGGAGTGTTCCCATGTGTTAACAAATAGCTAAGTCTTCTATAGCTTAGCATAGGGTGCATATCTGATTGATGATAGTTTTTGGCATGCCTGGTGGGACTCTGAAAGTGTTTTTAGAGAAGATTTTAAATCTTCAAGCTATTTTTCTAGTATATGCAGTAGTGTTCTATCCTTTGGAGGCTTTTACAATTTACTTGGTGACTCATTTCTCTGGTCTTGCATGCAGATTAGTGTTACCAGCTTATGAAAACTAGATCTAGCTTTGATCCATTTGAATATTTACAGATATCTCCGCCAGGAAGAAGAGGTAGATCAGCAAACAGTATAGCTGATTCAATGAGGAGATCAAAATCAACACCTTCAAGACTTAGTCCTCCAACTCCAATACTTAGAAGTAGGAGTCTGGTGCTGATAGTGCAGATACCCATAATGGTTAGATAGTTCGCATTTGTGCCTTTTAATGGAGGGAGCTTGTTACAACTTGCTCAACGTGATGACATTCCAGTTGCAACCCTCAAAGGACTACCATATTTCATCAGAGAAGACCACACTATAGCTGCTGAACACATTTAGGATGTGCCAACTCTGTGTTCAATACATAATGTCACCCAAGAAAATGTAGTGATCAGATTATTAGCTACATCATTAAAAGGGAAGGCCTTCTAATGGTTCATAAGTCTTGCAGAGAACTCAATAGCGTTATGGGATGACCTGAGAGATGGATTGTACAAACACTTTGAAGACAAATCTAATCATCTCTCATTGCTGGAGCAGTTGAGCACCATAAAAAAAACCCCCCATGAACACATGGTAGATTTCAATTACCGATTTCAGAGGACGTGGGATAGAATCCCCACAACGGTAAATCCTCTTCCAAGGCATGCATTTTTGTTTTGTCTTAAAGCTTTGAACAATGAAATTTTTGTAATGATCCAATCTATGGGAGGATCCACCCTTCCTGATTCTTTTGAAGTTGTTGTTAGAGTAGAAAATTGCCTTATATAGGCAGGGAAGATAGCCCGAAGGCCTCCTTTACCCATTTTTCTGGAAATCCAGCCACCTATGCCCATGGCAGTTCCCCCTTTGGCTGCTATCCCAGTCGTTCTAGCAATAGGAAACCAAGCTGCAGCCCAAGAAGCCACTATTCCAGCCCAAGATTTCCAAACACTTAATAACACACTGCCCCTGTACCACAACAAATGGTGCAGATCCTTCAAAAAGGACAAGTTGTACCTAGACAAAATCAGTCACAAGTGCAGACTCAGCCTTTTCAAGGATAGAATGATGCTACAAATGTGAAAGGATAGCAAAAGGTAAATCCTATTTCTTTCAATATAGTAGATCATCTTAAGAAAGCTACAGTGAGTATGTGAGTTATGAACGCATTGCATATTCCTGGCCAAAAGAATCTACTATAGGAGGCATTGGCTAAACTATCAATTTCTAAGTGTTCTAATCAAGAAAAGGCCAAAGTTGTACTTGCCAATAGTTAAAAAATCAATAGTGGATAGCCAGCAAATGAGGTAAAACCTCCTCCTTTTTACCTAAGTTTGATTATTACTGACAAGATTATTCATAGCTGCATGATAGATTCCAAAGCAAGCAGTTCTATCATGCCCAAGAGTCTTGTTGATTCATTAGGATTAGTCTATGAGCCCCTTTCAAAAGGAGTGGTCCAACTAGATGGGTTTGCTCTTAGTATTACAAAGATAATTAAAAATCTGCCACTTACGCTGCATGCTTGTCCTAATTTTTCCATCCATCAAGATATTTATATCATTGATCAGCCACCTAGCTTTGCTATATGCCTTTCTAGGGAGCTTACTGCCAAATTGGGTGGGTTTTTATCTTCTGATTGGTCCCACTTGTTTTTTAGAACAAGATATGGTACGAAAGTAACCATACAATCTAAACCACATGCAAAGGATCATGTTGAACCCTATGTCCCCAATCTAATAAATGCTAACCTCTACATCACCCATGGGCAGTAGGATCAATCCATGAGCCCAGATCCTAGTGCACCTATAGAGGATATAAATTTAGATGGCTGGGTAGCCGAAGATCATGAAGATGACCCTTTCCGTCATACTGATGAGGCAGGATTAGGCATTTATATGATACAAGAACCTCATGCAGTGATTCCTAATCTGATTAAGGACCAAAGTCAGTCTGAACAACAAGAAGATCATCTTTGGAAGCTGTGCTTTGATTGATCAAGGAACAAAATAGGAGCTGGTGGAGGGACTATGTTGATTTCACTTGAAGGAGACAAATACTATGCAGCATTGAGGTTTGCTTTCAGCTACACAAACAATGTGGTTGAATATGAGGCCCTGATTCACGGTCTAGAATGGGCTCAGAAAAGACGTATAAAATGTTTACAAGTTTATGGTGATTCTGAGCTGATTGTAAACCAAGTTAGGAATCTAAATGTTACCAAAAATGATCTGCTCAAAAAGTATAAGTATAGAGTGTGGGATTCTATTAAATTTTTTGATGCATTTAATTTGTTTTAAATTCCTTGAAACCAAAATAAGTATGCAGATAAGCTTGCTGCTTTGGGATCTCAGTTTGAGATTTTGGATCAGACTCATAGCATAGAGGTACAGCCATATGTCAAAGTAGTTGTTAGACCATCTGTACCTACAATACTATTTCTTGGCAAGTCTTTGACAGTGATGAGCAAATCTTAAGTTTTTTGAGTACAAAAGCTAAATTTACAGCTGATGATCAGCATAAGTACGAGCAGCAATTTGATAATCAGATCATGTAGCCGAGATCTAACAAGTTGCCCAAAGGACTAGTGACACTGGAATTAGTGGTTAATTTAGACGATCAGTTCAGAAAAGATAAGTGTAGCATGACTGTGAAACAAGACCACTATGAGGCAGTGGAGATATTCAAAGATAAACTACTGAAGTTGGGAAAGGTATGTACTAAAGATGAACAACAATCTTTTGTTCATTTATGTCAAGATTTTTCTGATATTTTTGCATGGGAATATACATATTTAAGGGGATTTGATCTAGGTCTAGACCAGAATACCATTGAATTAGAGCCTAATGCCAAGCCTGTTAGGAAGAAACAAAGACCCCTTAATCCAAAACATGAGCATTTAATGAAAGCTGAGTAAACTAATTGATTGAGAGCAGTATAATTTTCCCAATAAAACATACATCCTGAGTCTCCAACTTGGTACTAGTTAGAAAGAAGAATGGATAACTTTGACTTTGTGTCAATTTCCATAATCTAAACCAGGCTTCATTGAAAGATCACTATCCTCTTCCTTCAATGGAACAAATATTTCAAATTGTTTCTAGTTCTAACAGATATTCTATGTTAGATGTTTATTCAGGCTATAACTAGATCCTGGTGAAGGAAGAAGACCAATATAAAACTACATTCACAACTAAGTGGGATATCATGGCATACAGGAAGATGCAATTTGGTTTGTCCAATGCAGGGGCAACCTTCCAAAGGGCAATGGATATGGCCTTCCATGGCCTTATGAATAAAATAGTGTTGGTGTATTTAGATGACATGATAGTTTTTTCAAAAGATTCTAATGATGACTTTGACCACTTGAAGTAGATTTTTCAGAGGTGTAGAGAGTTTGGAGTTTCATTGAACCCCAAAAAGTGCATATTTTCAGTTCATGAAGGTAAACTTCTCAGCCATATTGTTTCAAAGCAAGGTATTTCTAGTGACCCTAAGAGAGTTTCAGCCATTCTAGATTTACCGTTGCCTGCACATAAGAAAGGTTTGCAGAGCTTTCTTGGCAAGATTAATTTCATGAGGAGATTTATTCCAAACATTGTAGCTTTGTTACAACCTCTCATTGCCATGCTAAAGAACATGCCTTTCAGTTGGACTAACAAATGAAAGAGAAGCTTCAAGCAGATCAAGGAAGCTCTTGTTGCTACCTCTACCCTCATTAATCCTAATTATGAGAGTGATTTTATTTTATATGCTTTTGGAGGTACATATACCATTTTAGCAATGTTATGCCAACAAAATGATGAAGGCTTGGAGCAGCCAGTGGCATTTTCCAGCCAGGTATTGCATGACTACAAGGTAAAGTATTCTTTTGTTGAGAATCATGTTTTTTCTATTGTTAGAAGCCTCAAGAAATTCAAACACATGCTATCTAATAACAGAATTCACTTAATGGTTTCTCACCCCATTGTTAAGAGTTTTTTACTTAACAGAGATATAAATGATAAGAGGGTTGGTTGGATCACCAAGGTTATGGAGTTTAATGTTGATGTCAAGGTAACTAAGATGATTAGGGGAAAGGGCTTGTCCGAGCATCTTGTGGAAAGTGAAGAGCACAACCAAGAACATGAAGAGAACACAAAAATAGTGTTGAATAATAGTGAACTAGCCACTGTACCAACTCCTACAAGAAGCTGGGTGTAGCAGATGATGCACTATTTATAGACTAGTCAATGCCCTGAAGGTTTGGATAGGGTAGGGAGAAGGTATTTCAGGTTACAAGCTACTCCCTTGCTATCATTGATGGTATTTTGTATAGGAAGGATTTTAATGGTGTGTTTCTGAGATGTATTGAACTAGATCAAGTTGATAGACTGTTAGAAGAGTTTCACAATGGACCCTTAGGAGGTCACTTTGTAGCAAGGACAACTCCCTTGAAGATTATGTAGGCTAGTTATTACTGGCCTGATTTGTTTAAAGATGCATTTGCTTGGGTGAGAAGATGTGAGAAATGCTCATTATTTGCAGGTAAGCAAAGGCTTGCAGCCTTACCACTGCATCCTATCAAAGTTGAATATCCATTTGCAAAATGGGGTCTTGATTTCATAGGACCAATAAACCCGCCTTCAAGTGCAGGCCACAAGTGCATCTTGATTGCTATAGACTATTTTACCAAGTGGACCGAAGCTATTGCTTTGAAAGAAGAAAATGAATCTGTTGTTTTAAGTTTCTATCAGGATTTGGTATCAAGAATTAGTACACCAGATTCAATTATCTCTGACAATGGTTTAGCTTTTATTGGATTCAGGATTTTAGATTGGTCTATCAAAAATAATATATTTTTGAATACTTCTTCTAACTATTACCTGCAGGGTAATGGGCAAGCCAAATCTACCAATAAGTACCTGATAAGGATCATCAAGAAGACTGTTGAAGATATCCAGAGAACATGGCATGAGAAGTTGAAGTTAGCTCTTTGAGTTGACATAATTACACCCAAGAGAGCTACTGGTTGTTCTCCATATGTACTTACTTATGGTAAGGAGGCTAGATTGCCTATTGTAGTTGAATTACCAACTTTTACTTTCATCAAAGAACTTGAGTTACTAGAGCTCAGCTTATGGAATTAGAAGAAACTAGGAAAGAATCCTTGAGGAAGCTTGATATACATCAAGCTCAGATGAAGAATTCCTTTGATAAGAGGGCAAGACCGAGAAGCTTCATTGTTCATGATTTGGTTTTCAAATGGAATGAACTAAGAAGCAGACATGGAAAGCATTCCAAGTTTGATGCAATTTTGGATGGGCCTTATGTAATTATAGAGTGCAAAGAAAATAATGCATTTCAGTTATCCAAGTTGAGTGGAGAGGTGTTATCTATTCTAGTTAATGGGATCCACCTCAATCATTGCCTCTGAAGATAAGTACTACCTTGTATCATAGTAGAGTAGTGTTGCAGTTAATAAGTGCTTCATGCACATTTGATTTTAGTAATTTTGTTTCCCTAAGTGTTGCTACACAAATTGTTTTGGCCACCAGGGCCTTTTAGTTTATTTTTCAATTTGGTTTGTTTTGTTTTTTGTTGTTGTTTGGACTAGTTGGAGCCCTGAGTTTCAGTGTTTTCTAAGATTGAGAAGAGCTAAGTATGACTCAATGCCGAATGGATATTCAAGGCAACTGATCCGATGCTTAGCAGGTAAGCATATAGTAGAAGTGACCATAAATGAACTACAATTTTTCACTTAAAACTCAAACTGGTGGAGCTAGTTCAACGAGTTCATTTTAAAAGTGAAGGTTTTAACATTTTCCGTTGTAAGTTATTTGCATAGTTGGATGATTTAGTGATATTGCATTTCAGTTGTTCAACAAAAGGAAAAGATTACAGATCATCATTCATTGTAGAAAGAGATTAATTGTTTCATTTCACTACCATGTTTATTTGTTTTACAAATGAAGTACATAAAAGAGATAAATATTGCATTGAATGAAAGATGATAGATCCAATGTCCCACATAAGCTGTGGGAATAGCTGAACAAATGCAAATATAAGGAAGATACTATGCATCTAAAGATAGAGGAGAGAAAGTCATAGCCATCATTGCCTTTAGTGTCTTTAGCCTCTAAGGTTGCCTTATGTCCTTGCTCCTGATCTTCAATAAGAACCTTCAATGTTTTTTTAGAAAAGGTCATGTTAGAGCTCCGATTCCAAGTTCTCAATGTGTCTATCAGAAGAGGCATAACACATTGTTTATAATGCACTGGATCAGAAATACATCATTCACATGCAAGAGGAACTGAAAGAGAAACAATCATTGAACTTCATTGTTTTTATCTAATCTGTTTGTTTCATGTGCAGGTATAGGATAAGTTATGTAGTTGATTGAAGACAAATCAGCATGTGGTGTAAGTGGGCTCCCACAAGGGTTGAGCCCAACATGTTGCCCCTAAGTCTTAAGGGTAATGAGATCAAAATATTCATTTATACTGTGTAAAGCAGAGAATGATAAAGTGAAATAATGTTACATCAACTCAACCTATTGAGCTTTAAGCTCAATGTTCACCTATGACTACCAATCAAAAAGGGTTGAAGTGGCAATCATCTATGAATAGTGAATTTTTCACATGGCTGCCAATGAGCCAATATAGGAGAAAGCATGTGCACAAGTGAAACAGAGTTCACATCATTTAACATTTTGCCTTTTTAAAGAGGGTTTGTTGCTCCTATCTCAA
This sequence comes from Cunninghamia lanceolata, assembly GCA_027924645.1. NCBI lineage: Eukaryota > Viridiplantae > Streptophyta > Pinopsida > Cupressales > Cupressaceae > Cunninghamia > Cunninghamia lanceolata. Next base: position 11,383,753 of record BSBN01000060.1, on the reverse strand, counting down.
AAGTGACAGGAAAGAGTCAAGGACATGTATGGAGTAGCTAAGGCAGCCATAGTAATGAATTAGAATGCATATTGCATCATGTATTACAGTAGAAAGTAACATCATTGTCATGAAGGAGATGAATAGTCAACTGATACAGTAATCATTGGTATCTTATTTTCCATACCATAGCAAAAGAAAGGTACAGTCTTATGCATGCACTAGATTACATTGCCAATTATATATATCATGTTACAAAAAAAAAACCATAATAGGTATGCGCATAGCCAAAAGATAGTTGCAGCTTATGCATAGGAGTTATCATTACCAGGGATCTGCAATAAATGTTTTTGACATAATGTTACAGAGGTAAAATTGTAACATGTATTCCAGATGTTTTAGATTGAACAAGATATCATAAGTGTCATGGAAAGATCATTTACAGCTAATAAGAGAAAAAGAAAGAGAGCACATATCAGACATCTTGTAAGTGGAAGCTATAAGCATGTGTATACATCTGCCATCTACAGAGAAATGTGAGGTCACTTCTATCAAATGATGTACAACTGTATACAATGTCACTTCATCATGAAAGATCAGTTAAGTGAATAAATAAGCAGCATTAATGATCATTTATACAGTTAGAGTAGAAAGAAGAATCTCAGTGTTTGAATATAGCTACAAGAAGTAGCTCATCAAGTGCATACATGTGTAGTATGGAATACAAATGAATACAGGAAGAATGTCCATCATATATAGTGAAGAAAAAGAATGAAATTGTCACATTTATCAGCCATTCTTGATAAGGTAATGACTGTGTGGATACTAAATTTACCTTGCATTTTCTACACTACAGTGAACTAGACTGCATGTGACATACGCAATGTTACACTGTAGATATGGTCAATGCCAAATGCATAATAGAACAACATGAATTTTATTTGATACATCCCATCATGGTAATAATGGACTTTGAATATGTATATTCGGTTGCAACTATGGGCCTAACCAGTGTTGTCATTGATGTCAACATACTCCTGTTGCATTGACATCAAGGATTGGATGAGCTGTGTGCTCTGGATATTGAGATTGAAGGACAATGGATGGGACTGGTTGAAGTTTCTTGATCATGGATAGTATTGGGATCAGAGTGAGAAGCTCTTAATCACAGATAATATCTTGATCATAGAAAAGATATAGGTTATGAATAGGTTAAAGGAAGAGCTTGGATCTTGATTTGGTAACGAGCAAGGTTGCTTTAGAGTTGACTCTTGACATAAATCTTGAGTTTGGATAGGAGTGGAAATCTCTTGGATAGGTTTAATGTATGGTGGGAAATGAATTGGGCCTATAGTAGGTGGATCTTCGAGAACATTTGAAGGTTCTTGCATACTTTCAAGGATAGGAATTTGATGGCATGATGGTGGTAATTGATTCCTTTCTAGTATCCAATGGATCACATCCTTCATTAGTATATGGGTAGATGGACAATATAATGGGATTAGGTGTGATAGGAGTGGGATTAGGATTGGGTGGATGGACAAGAGGATTAGATATAATAGGATTGGGATTTGGGTTAGGTGCGGGGATGATAAGATTGGATGTGATAGGATCAAGACTTAGATTGGGCTTAGGTGGAAAAGTTGATGGTTTAAACTTTAAGTGTGTTAGGGATTGGCTTAATGGATTAGGATTTGGAAGGTTGGAAGGATTATATGATGGGGGTTCCATAGGGATGGATGGATGAGGAGGACTAGTGGATGGATTGGTGTATGATTCCAAACTTGATATGGTATTTCCCTTGCCAAGGGTATCATTGATATGGCTTAAGGATTCATGTTGTGGAGGATTTTGAGATGGATATTGAGGAATATTCATGAGATTGGTTGATGTGGATAGACTAGGTTGGCATGATGATGGGGGTGACTCATAGAATTTAGGTTAAATTTGTTGATGTAGTATGGATGATGGTGATGAAGGTAACAAAGGGATTGATGAATGAGAAGGCTGGGGGGGCAATGGATTAGGATTGAAATTAGATTGAATTTGTTGTTGTTGCATGGATAAAGGTATGGAGGATGATGTATTAAATGAAGGTTGTGGTTTTTGGGCTAAGATTTGTTGTTGTTGAAGGAGGGCTTATTTTTTTGGCTTTGTTGTTGAAGATATAAGGTGAGGGGACTTGGTATGTGTGAAGATGAAGCATGGTTAGGGATTTGGACCTGTGAGGTTTGAGGTAAAGTTATTGTTGAATAGGTTTGGGGTATGGATGTGTTGGGTTGATATGAGTGGTAGATTAGTTGTGAGGTTTGAGTTAAAGTTATTGTTGAATAGGTTTGGGGTATGGATGTGTTGGGTTGATATGAGTGGTAGATTGGTTGTGATAAAGATTCATAAGAGGTGGATGGAGATGACTCATAGAGTTGGGGTGTTGATGTAGTAGGATGTTGAAATTGTGAAAACAATTGTGATAGTTGTGCTAATTGAAATCTAATATATGCCTCTTGTTATAGTGATTGAGCGAGTTGTTGTTGTAACTAAAGGACTTCAGGATTAATGGATGTCTAGGTTGAGACTTGGGTAGGATTATAGTTTTGTGAGGTTGAGGGCATGGAAGGAAAATCTTGGGTTGTGTTGGGATGGTAAGAATGTTCTTGTGGATAATGATCATCATAGATATGTTGAAGCTCTTGTATTTCCTCATATTCTTGAGATGATAGTGATGTTAGTGGAGGCCAAAATGGGGAGATATATGGTTCATGGGTATCAAAATATGCATCATGATCTACTAAATTCTCATCATTATTAGAGCTAGGAGGGCCTCCACAGAGTATGAGTTTTGGTTTTTTATTTGTCCTAGATTTGTTGATGGTCACAACCATTTTGACAAATAAGGATTGGACTAGGTTAAGGATGGAATGTGAGTAGGATGATGATAAATGAATTAGGTGTAAAATGGATGGATCAATTGAAATATATTCTTAGGATTCAAAGTGACAAGGTTCCACTTGAGATGTGACACTGAAGGATGATAGGTTCCTAATTCTGAGGGTGAAGTTAATGATATAGGGGACAAGTTGTAGTGGTGATTAGAAAACTCAATATGATGATTAGGGAAGCACTTGCATTAATCATATAAGACACACGACAATCTGATTGGTTTTTTTTTTATGATATCTTGATGTTTTACAAACACTTGTAAACATGCACGATCCTAGGCTAGGAAACAACAATACTTGCTGAGTTCCCACTTGGTTTTACCTAGCCACGCCTACTTATGGTGTACAACTCTAGGAGCTTGGGGCATGTGCTCCCCCTTACAGTGCACTCACTTCTTAGGCACACCAAGTTCCAAGTCCTAGGATGCGCAGATCCTGAGGTACATTGCTATCTCTGCCATGAGCCATGAAAATGTGGGACGGCTATCAGAGTTTCCTCCTATATCAACAAGTAGATACTAAACAAAGGTTTGTAGTGAATATCTAGGGGACCAGCACCCCAAGAGAATCTAGCAAGCCACTTAAGGCTCTAACTTACCCTACCAGGAGTTTAATATACACTAATGTATGCCTCCTTTCGAGCTAGCACTGTATGATGAGCACTAATACCAGTTAGACTTGGCTTTCACCTTATCCTTAATTTATATAGTAGGCTGGATGAAAGTCCTGCTAGGGGTTGCAAGTGAGTTCTCCTTTCGGATGTGTCTCAAGAGAAGGCCCACTCTAAAGGGTAACAAAAGTAAGGAAAAACGTTGTTTTTGATCTCTCAGATCACATGAAACATAAGGAGAGAGCATACGCAATGCCTTTGCCTCACACTCGCATGGAGTTCATTTTAATTCTGAGTCCAAATGTATGGTTGGTTATACAAAATGTCAAAGGAATGTTTTTGATTCTCAAGATCGCCGAGTGACGCAAGAGAAGAGCATACGCATTCAATGACAAAAATACAACACACAAGACATGGAAAACACTTGTTAATTTTAATCCTTGCTTATGATGTGACAAACACTAAGTTTATTTTTAGACCAATGAATCCAAATGTGATCTAATATATAAAGAGAATACACAATGTTTCAAGATTAGATTCTATGACAATTGAGCCTACAACACACTGATTAGTAGTTTAAAGAAAAATTCTTTGACAGGTGTATAGCTGCAAGAAAAATATTAGAACAAGACAAAACAATCCTGCAAAAACCCACACAAAAAATGTTAAGTGAATGACAAGAAGAAAATGTTTGATGTTTTAAAAATGACTAAATTTTGAGGATTATACTAGAAAATTGGAGATGAATTTGAGCAAATGGACTGTACTACTGTGAATCTCTCCGAATCCCCTTTTTGACGCCTACAAAATATGAAAACTTGATGCAAAATAAAAATGTTAGGCCTGTTTGACTAAAATATGATGACACTTTCATCCATAGGGCGTTCAAGGCATATACTAATAAGAATAACCATGAAGTTTAGAAAAATTTCCCAGTGTGAATTTTGTTTATATTTTCTAGATATTGCAATACTCACATATAAAAGCTCTTGATTAATCTTTTATATCATTATAATGCTTGCACATAAAAGAACAACACCTTGAATATTTGTTTACCATGTAAGACAATTTTCAAAGGATTATAATGTTTACATGTTAAAGAACAACAATGAATAATTTTTCTAACTCACATATAAAATCTTATAAAACAGAGAAAATACAAATTTTCCAGCACTATAATTTTTCACATAAAAAGCAATGTGAATAGTTTTTACTATAATTTTTCTAGCACTATAATGCTTCACATAAAAATGCTCACCTCCAATTTTAAAAAGCACTATAATGCTACATGTTAAAGAAAATCCCTAAACATTTTGTAAATATCTTTTACATGAACTAATTTTTTTAAAAATAATATGGTGCTTATAAAAGATATGTGAATATATTTTAGGGCATGAGAAAAATTGCAAACACTATTAATGTTCAAATGTAAAAGTTGGGTGAATACATTTTAACCCGTGAAATAATTTTTCCAACACAATATGAACCAGCAAGTTTTTCAAACCACATAAAAGAACTTGCAAATGAATCATCAGAGAGGGTTCACATCAGTTCACCAATGTTTGCAACCAAATATAAATTTTATTTGAAATATTTGAAACTAACACAAACCTTAAAATTTATATCTAATGCAACAAAAAAATTAAAGATAGAACAATATAAACCAGATAAATGTTACCAAATATTGAAAATGTGGTTGCTTATATTTATTATAACTCCTTTGTAAATTTGCAAGGGAGTAAATGAAAATGAATTTGATTTTTATAAGGTTTGGTTTGAAGTGGTTCTGGTAGTTAAACGGTAAAAGGTGGTTAGGGTAAAGGTAGGTATTTTACAGATTTTGGTTTATTGAACCGTAAATAATAAATTAAATTTATTAATCTTAATTTATTATTTATGGAAGGATTTTAGGTTTAGTAAATAACAAATTAATTTTAATTTATTATTTACGAAATATGGTAAAAGGTGAAAAGAAAAGGTGGTTAGGGTAAAGGTAGGTATTTTACGGATTTTGGTTTATTGAACCGTAAATAATAAATTAAATTTATTAATCTTAATCAAAATATGGTAAAAGGTGAAAATATTTAATTAATTAATTAAAATTAATTAAACTTTAGGAAATTAAGGGTGGATTAAAGATAAATGGAAAATTAATTAATTAATTAAAATTAATTAAATTTCATGTGAAGAGAGGACTTAGGAAATTGATCATAGGACAATTTTTCATGTCTACAACTAAACTATTTCTTTGTTGTCACTATAGTTACTTAGGCCATGATATTACATGTATTTGTATCTTCTTCCTTAAATTGAAATTTAATAAAATAATAGTGAAATTAAATAAGTTAAATATTTTAAATTATAATTTTTTTTTTAAAGAGTATGTTTTTTAATGATATTAATGAGAATTAGTTAGAGAAACAATACTCTTGATTTGCTAGACCTAGCTTGATAGGTTTAGATCATGAAATTAAATCCTACACATCTTACAATAGAATATTATGATTTCATATTATTGTAGAAAATTTTATTAAATCCTTTTTGTTTTTCGTTGGTTTCAAAATCAAAAGAGAAATTTGTGACTCAATCTACAAAAACTCTATTAGATTATTTGTCTATTTTCTCAATATTTTCCCTACTCTTCCCAAACCATAAAGATAATTTCATATTGAATATATGTGATTGATAAATCCATCTTTTATAGATAGGGTCATTACCTTAAAAAAATAGCTTCAACCTTTCGTGGACGTGCTGTGTACAAATTCACCGATGATTTTAAATATTTGACGAACTAAAATATAGTGGAAGAGCAATGTATTTAGCAGTACCGATCTTTGATAAGAGTAAGGGAAATTTTCTCTCTTAAGAAATACATCGAATAAGACTAGTAAAAGCACCAAAGGTGCTATCAAATAGCCCCGATAGGCACAAATATTTATAGGTCTATTACTAAATAGTTTATATTTATATTTTTATGGAAAGTCATTACATGTAGTTGTTGGTAGAGAAGGCTATAAATACGATAAGAAATTTAATTTTTTTTTTACAAATAAAAATAATTGAATGGTATTAAATGATGTTGGTAGAGATGGCTATAAATACAATAAAAAATTTAATTATTTTTTTACAAATAAAAATAATTGAGTGGTATTAAATGAATAAGCCATGAAGTAAATTGTGAATGAACTAAATAAATTCTAAGCAATCAAAGCAATCAAGAGATTAGGTAAACCGTGCAGTACTTAAATAATGTAGGATAATATTATCCATGTTACTAATTTCCTATCGACCAAGTATTGCACAAAATAACTCTTAAAAAACATATATATATGAAGTGTGTTTGGATCAACTATGTGTGAAGTGATTGAACTAACATTGCATGAAGAGTGTGCTTTAAATTTGGCATTCACTTTGTGTGTGTTTGTTCTTTTGCATATTTGAACTCGAGTGTTTACTTGTATGTGACTGAACTAACTTTGTGCATGAAACATGTTTAAAATTTGGCACATGTTCACTATGTGTGAAGTGTTTGTTTTAACTTTGACATTTATTTTGTGTGAATTCTATGTGTGAAATTTAATTTGGGCATTCACTGTGTCTAGTGTGTGTATCTGAACTTTACCATGTTTTATTAATCTAGCACCCACTTTATGAGTGTGTTTGGAGTTTGGAACGTTTGAACTTAAGTGTTAATGCATGCTTGTACTAAATTTGTGTGAATGAATTATGTTTGAACATTGGCATATTCACTTTTTGTTTATGTAAATTGTGTGTGTGTAGGAAAGTTAATTTAGGCATTCACTTTGTATTGTGTGTTTTTTTAAAAAAAATGGTATTCACTTTGTGTGGTATATGTGTTTGAACCAACTTTGGAATTTGTTGTGTATCTATGTGGAGATTGAAAGAACTTTTACATTTAATTTTTCTTTATTTATGAACGAACTTAAGCTAACGCATTTTGTAGAGTGAATGAACTTCAACTATCACATTTTGTGGAGTGTATGAACAAACTTCAATATTCACTTTGTGTAGAATACAATTAAAGGATTTAAAATTCTTTATTTTGTGTGTACAAATGAGCCTTGGATATCATTTTGTATAGAGTGTATGAATAAACTTTGATGTTCACTTTATATGGAATGTGCTTGAAAGAACTAACATTCATTTTTTGTGTGTGTGCACGAATGAGCTTTGGATATCATTTTGTGTGATGTATGAATAAACTTTGATTTTCACATATTGTGAAATGTGTCTACAAACAAACTTCAATGATGTTCATTGTGAGTCTTTGTGTGTTTGAATAAATTTTGACTTTCATTATGTGTGTGTGTGTGAACAAACTTTGACATTCATTGTGTGCATGTTTGAAAGTTAACTTTGGCACTCACTTCGTGTGTCTGTGTGTGTCTGTGTGTGAAAGATATTTAGTTTTGTCATTCAATTTGTATAAAGTACGTGCCTATGTATTTAAATGAAATTTGTCACACTTTGTGTGTGCATGCATGTGTCTTTGAATGGGCTTTGGCACTCACTCTATGTGTGTACAAAAACACTGATGTTCACTTTGTGTCAAGTGTATGTGTGTGTGAATTAACTATGGTTTTCATTGTGTGTGAGTGGCTAGGTTTGAAAGTTAGCTTTGGTACTGTGTGTGCACATGTTTATGTGAATGAACTTTGACATTTACATATAAAAATTTATAAAATTATAAACTCTAACCCTAATTATAAAAAATAAAACAATCAAATCAAATCTAAAAACTAAACAAATTATCAACACATCATATTAAATATTTGCAGTTGTGTTTAATCAATAATACTGTGATTGATGGATAAATGGACTTTCAAGCGACCATATATGGGCATGAACTTCATTTTCCTTTCTACCATTTTTTATTAAAACCATGTAAAAAATAATATCATATCATTCATGTTCATTTTGTAATTCTTCTCAATACAAAATAAACTATAAATACAATTCTAGACTATATTATTAAAAATAATTCAATACTTTAGGAAAAAATAAACATATAATATTATTAAAATATCAGCACCATTAATTAATTTTATCTCATCACATATTTCATTATTAAATAGTCTTATAAAATGTTTAACTACAAGGAAATTCATAATAAGAGAAAAAATTTAAACAACTCCAATCACAATAAAAAGTAATAATAATATTTACTTGACACGGGCTTAGAAGTAGCCATCCTCTTAAGAAGTGGCATGAATTGAAAATTGACATGTTGAATTGTGTTTACTTTTGTGTGTGTGTGAAGTGTGAACTTGAAATTTAACATTCACTTTTTGTGTGTGTGAGTGTTTGAACTAACTTTGGCATTCACTTTATATAAAGTGTGTTTGAATTTTACCTTTCACTTAGATTTGATATTCTTATTGTGTGTGTGTGTGTGTGTGAACTTTCACATTCACTGTGTAGAGTGTACTAACTTGGCATTCACTACATGTTTGAACTTTGGTATGTTTGAACTTTAGTGTTTACATTATATATATGAAGTGTGAGTTTCTGAACAAACTATGTGTGAAATGATTGAACTAACTTTGGGTGAAGAGTATGTTTTAAATTTGATTGAACTAACTTTCCCATGCTCCTCTTAGTTGATCTATATAATCCTACACCCTACCAAAGGGATAAAATAATGATCTCAAGGTAGGGAATGAACATAATTACTATCAATGTGGACACAATTAAGTTATTACTTATTACAAATTGTTTGTATTCAACCTTTCAAGTAGTTCTAATTACTATCAATAATTATCTATATCTAAGACAAGGAGTAATGACCAATCCCTTTACAATAATTCACATCCTCATCCACATCATTATAAGGAGAAATAACACACTCCTCACATACACATATACCTATAAACAACAAATAAACATTAAATAAAATAACCAACCTAAACATATGAGTTAGACTAAAATGAATTGTAGGGATTAAAACAAACAATTAAACTAAATAAAATATGAGTTGGACAAAATGCATTGACAAAAACATAGAATTATAATTACATTAAAAGGCACAATTGCCTCAACCACATTAAAGTTTCTATAACCATTTACATTCATTTGTACATATCCTGCAATCATGGCATTAATAGGTAACGTTTCCTTTGTGAAGTAACGACCTTGTCTATGCTTTCACATTTTGTATGCATGTCTACAAGAGTGCTCCCAATGATAATATCTATTAGAAACCCTATTCTTAATGTGTTGTTGCTACTTAAACATAGGTTGGAAATGCATTGGCCGAGGACATTGAAGATGGGTTTACAACTACCAGCTGCATTTGCTTGAATGTTTCTGATGCTTTTTCAACAAATACACTTTGTGCATGTTCTGCATTTCATGCATTTAATAGAAACCATAGTTTTAAATAGAATAGGCCTGACTTCTTCTAAACTTATTAACATTTACATTTGCATGTATATCAACTTTGAGCATTTCCAACTATATTATATGACAAAAATCTTGTTTCCCATTATTCTCTGATGCGTTTTTCTAAACCTCCATTTGGCACGAGATGAGAGTTACCAGGCAAAGGTTATAGAATTTGGGCATTACATCTACCAACCCCATTTGCTTTAAAGATTCTAAATCATAACTGCTACATATCTTGCTGTCCATTTTTAGCCAAGTTGCAGATTCTTTTCATCGCTTCCATGCTTCATGTATATGTCTGGGACAAACTTACTCGTTCTCAACCTAAATAGCAGATACGATTGAGGTTTTTGATGCCAGCTATCATTCACTTCAAGTTGTTTTGGAAATCTCTTCAAACCTTCCATGAAGACCTCAAGATCTTTCCATAATCATAACACAATGAGAGCAGTGTCAATGGACATTTTCAAGCAATAGATCATTGGTGCAGTTGCAGATTCAAATTTGTCATTAGCTCTATCATAATCCCTGATTTATTGCTTGGTGTTGATTTTCTTACCGCTTCCATTATATATCTTTTTATTTAACAAAGACTAGGAGTTAACATTGCACAATGCATTTCGTTTAAATTTTTGACGGCTTCTTCAACAAATCTATTTCCTGGATACCTTGTCAGGCCATGACTTATCTGTGCTTAAATCTTCGACCAGTTGCTCTACGAGTTTCTAATCCTAGACTCCATCTTGTAGTGAGCAACTATCTGCGTGGCTAGCAAAGGTTACGAAAATTGGATTTACACCATTCAATTGCATTTTCTTAAAAGTTTTGCACCCTTATTTCTTTACATTCTTCATCAATTGTAGGTCACATTAGTTCTTCACCTTGCTACCTATGACAATATCTGATTGTCAATACTTTTGCATGCATAAGCAATTTCCAAAGATAATATTTGACAAAAAACTCTGCTGCCATTTGCATTTACTTGAAAGTTTATAAAACCTTTCTGAAAAATCTATTTTGTGCATGGCGACATCCCAAACTTCAGTGTCCACGTTTCTTCTATAGGCTTCCACCGTGCTTGAAGAGTTTCAAGCCCTTGTCTATACTTTAGCATACATGTCTGCTAGCATTTTAAGCTATGGCAGTGGCTTCTTTATGTTAAGGATTAAGATTGTCTAGAAAATTGTAGAATGATTCTAGAGCCTTCCACAAACTAGAACATTCTTGGAACTGTTCTAAAAAAGAATATTGTAAGATATGTTCTAGAAAAGAACATTCCAGGTTTAAGAGTTTTCTAGAAAGCTAGAAGCTTCCAAGCTTCAAAGGTTCTATAACTATATATATGTGATTGGAGAGAGTTGTTGTATATACAGCCTTTGGATGGTTGCTGGATATAGCATCCGGATAGCTATTAGATACAGCATTTGGATTGCTGCTAGACACGGCATTTGGATGTAATGCAAGTTAGATGAATATATATTTCTGAGTTATCTAACTCTGTTTTGCCCTGTGTTTGCTATGTTCATTACTGTTATGTTTTGCCCTGTCTTTTGGTGTTTATTGGGCCTATTCTCACATGGTATCAGAGCAGGGTTATGGGTTTGAATCCCCTTGGGTAACGCTGAGGGGGGATTGTTTTCAAGGTTCAGTTAAGAGGACCATCAAGAGGTTTAGCTAGAATATTTTCCAGTTCAGCTAGAGGTTCAGTTAGAAGTGTATTGCTGGAGTGATTTGTTTACAGGGCTGAGATATTGTTGGAGTGATTTGTTTGCAGGGCTGATATATTGCTAGAGTGATTTTTGTTTGCAGGGCTATTGGTGGAAATACAAGTTGGACCAAGCTAGAGGTATTGTTGGTAGTGATGATGGAGAAGACGACTTTTCAGCTAGACAAAAGATAATGAGTGTTGAAGGCTTGAAGTTTCAATCTCATACAAGCTAGAGGAAAGAAAGAATGGGAGCAAGCCATGAAAGAGGATTATGATCGAAGAATGCTTGGTGTGCTAGAAGTGAACATTAAGGGGGGGTAGTAATATAATGTTCCCCTCTCATTTATATTTTTTCTGTATTATTCTAGCCAATCTTAAGGGGGGATGTTAAGGATTAAGATTGTCTAGAAAATTGTAGAATGATTCTAGAGCCTTCCACAAACTAGAACATTCCTGGAGCTGTTCTAGAAAAGAATATTGTAAGATATGTTCTAGAAAAGAACATTCCAGGTTTAAGAGTTTTCTAGAAAGCTAGAAGCTTCCAGGCTTCAAAGGTTCTATAACGATATATATGTGATTGGAGAGAGTTGTTGTATATACAGCCTTTGGATGGTTGCTGGATATAGCATGCGGATGGCTGTTAGATACAGCATTTGGATTGCTGCTGGACACAACATTTGGATGTAATGCAAGTTAGATGAATATATATTTCTGAGTTATCTAACTCTGTTTTGCCCTGTGTTTGCTATGTTCATTGCTGTTATGTTTTGCCCTGTCTTTTGGTGTTTATTAGGCCTATTCTCACACTTTAGCTATAGTATTTGTGAATTCTAAAGCCTTTTCAACATATCTAGTGGTTGCAGAAATGACATGTGCCATAAAATTCCTTCAAAACAACTATGAAATATGGTTCCAGGCAAAACAATATTCTTGGCTTGAAATTCCTGACCTTTACCCTTTGCTGAAATTATACAGATTCCGACTACCTCCATTAAGGCAATATAATTATCTCCAATGTGAGTATCATCCTGATTATTTATTCTCTAACATTTAAATACTTAATTGATATTTGGGTGTGGATTCAATCCATAGAGCTCGGAGTAAATTCCATAGATCGCAGATTGCATGTACAATAATTTTTGACAGGAAAATTTGAGTTATAATATGGTTTCTTTTTATGTATACAAAAGGAGGGTGAGCTGTTTTAATTGCCTAATAAGGGGATTTGTAATGTTGAGCATTGTGGGATGATATATTTTATTTTTTATTAGTTTAGACCATCTACAGTTTGGTTTGACAAAAATATAGAGAACAACATTTGAGAGAAACCTTACCTCTACAATTTCTATAGTAACTTTTAAACAAAAATATAGAAAAGGGTTGGATTTATACTTTTGCTTTCACGGGGCTTCCACCTATAATAATGAGCATTGAACATATCAGACTTATTATCGCCTCCTATTCACTCAAAACCAACCAAATTTTTGGGTGCAGAGAAATCATCTGGTCATAGAAAAACATCTTAATAAACAAGAAAGGGCGGACTCCTTCCCACCTAACCTATTTGGAGATAATGTCTTCCATGAATATAAAAATAAGAAGTTACCACTGTGCAGTAAATAAGAAAGAGCAAAAGAATGGCTGCACAATGTTAGAGATGTTGCCTCAAAAGAGATACTTGTGTCCTGGAGGTGGTGGTCCTTCTGTATTCTCTACCAAATGCTCCTGTATTTCTCAAAGAACAACGAATATCCTACCACCATTTTCTTTAACAGATGAAAGCTTTTTCCACGGCTACCTCCATTTTTTCCCTCTTAACACAATCAACATTGAAGGAATCAATATTGTTACTATTGATGCATAAATCTGTGGGTGTAATCTAGTAGCAACATGGGAAGTTTCTGAAATGTGGGAATGCTTCTTAGAAACAACCTCTAGATTTTAGGGAAGCTAGCTCTTCCGTTCTTTCAATGGGGTTTTGAGAAAAAGTTAGAAAGGAAACTATATTGTAGAAAACAAATGCCTAATACTAAGGGGATCCACCAGATTTGAAACAATTAGTTGCACAATGTTAACCGTGTAAGATTTAAGTAGAATATTAAAGAGAAAATATGCATGATTAAGACCAAGTTTAAGAAACAGATTAAATAGAGGCAGAGAAATAGAAAACTTAGATAAACAAGAAATAGAGACATCTAGATATGTGCATAATAGCATTCTCATTTATTTGATAGTAACATGTTACAAAGGCAAAAATGGCTGCACAAAGTAAAATTTTACATCTCTGTATGTGTATCTCTTTGCCTCTGTTTCTTAAACTGTGTCTTAATCATGCATATTTGCTCTTTAATATTCTAGTTAAATATTACACTGTTAACATTGTGCAACTAATTGTTTCAAATCCAGCGGATCGCCATAGATTAAGCATTTATTTTTCTGCAATCTAGTTTCTTTTCTGACCTTTTTCTCAAAACCCCACTAAAAGAACAGAAGAGCCAGCTTCCCTAAAATATGGAGGTTACTTCTGAGAAGCATTCCCACATCTCAGAAACTTCCCATGTTGCTGCTGGATTACACCCATAGATTTATGCTTCAACAGTTTTTGGCACGTTGATTAAGACCCAGATTAAGAAATAGATTAAACAAAGATAGAGAAATAGAAAACTTAGAGAAACAAGAAATAGAGAAATCTAGATATGCACATAATAGCATTCTCATTTATTTGACAGTAACAGGTTACCGAGGCAAAAATGGCTACACAAAGTAAAATTTTACATCTCATTTGAAAAGCATCTACTGGTAAGGCAAAAGAAAATCTCTACTACTGGCTACTCTAAAATCTAATCTGAAAAAAAAATGTGTATCTATGTATGTGTATCTCTCAGCTATGTCTTAGCTCTGCCCATTTATAGTCTGAAAGATTCAACAAAATCTCAACGGCCTCTGGCAATATTTGCAACTGAAACTCTGCAAAATCTGGCAAAATGCAACTGTATTAATAACTGAACTATTGTTTTTGTTTTGTCCATGGCTAAAAAATATCTATGGCATGAAGAAAATCACTTGTCGCCACTGCTTCTTCTTCTTATTTGCTGTAGCTTGTCATTAAAATGAAACATTGCTCCTCATCATTTTAGGGTTTCACCTTTTATTCCCATGGAAGAAAGAGTCATATAAGTGTCTTTAATAAAATTTACCTTATATTGTTGGGACCCACTATGTGTCCAATTTTAATAAAGATTTTAATCTTTATTTACCTCACCCATAACTTTAATTAAACTCTTACATGTAATAAGTATCTAACTTTAGATGAGGGGCCCACAATATTATAAGAGACACAATTTTAAAACCTTAGCTTTTTATTCCCATGAATCATATGCAATTAAATGAAACATTTAATTCTCCTTTGCTTGGGCTTAACCATGTGGCTTCCTCCGCATCAAGCTTTTCCTTCTCTATAGTGCTTCCACCATATGGCTCTATCTGCTCAATTTTGAGTTGTAATTTGTTTCTCCCGTAGCCTGCACGTGGTGATCTCTGCAACATTGTTAAGTTTCTCTCATGAAAAATAAAGTGGCTGCTCATAATTATTGGGGTTTTCACCTTTGTTGTTTCCCGTGGAAGAATAAAAATAAGAGCCATATCTTTAATAAGTTTTCAACTTATTAAAAGAGGGCCCACCATACATTTTAAATGAGATTCTTCATTAATAAAAGACTCTACTTCTTAAGACTCCCGTAACCCTTTGCTACATTTTATTAAAAATGAAAATAACATATTAGGTTTTCCTGAGCTCCGTAGCTCCCATGAATCACTCTTTGCATGATGCATAAACTTCTCTCCTTCTGTTGTAGTGTTACCAAGTGGTAACTTCCTCTTCACTCTCTAAGTTGCTCTCTTTTTTCTACAATTGACACGTGTTAGACTCCGCATTTCTCTTGAGCTTTCCTCTAGAGTTGTTCTCATCATGTATACAAACTGCTTATTACATTTTTCTATGTCCTTTATTTTTTTGACAATGCGAGTGGCTTGAGGGACTGAGTGTTACCATTTAACAGGTGCCATCTATTGATCTGAGAGCTGAGACCTTAAATGTGACTGATGGCCTTTACCATAGCTGATCCTCCATGAGAAGATCATGGAAATCTCTGTGGAATTTATAGAGCAGTTGCTTTGAAACCCTAAAACTAAGGCTTTCCTAAGATATCTTAAACTATAATAAAAAGTTTCAAAAATTTGTGCAAAATGCACAACAGTTCTTGGCAACACGCTGGGTGAGTTGATGCATAAATCTATGGGTGTAATTTAGTAGCAACATGGGAAGTTTGTTAGATGTGGGAATGCTTCTTAGAAACAACCTCCAGATTTTAGGGAAGCTGGCTCTTCCGTTCTTTCAATGGGGTTTTGAGAAAAAGTTAGAAAGGAAACTATATTGCAGAAAACAAATGCCTAATACTACGGCATTCCACCAGATTTGAAACAATTAGTTATATAATGTTAATCATGTAAGATTTAACTGGAATATTAAAGAGCAAATATACATGATTAAGACCTAGTTTAAGAAATAGATTAAATAGAAGTAGAGTAATAGAAAACTCAGAGAAACAAGAAACAAAGACATCTAGATATGCACATATTAGCATTCTCATTTATTTGATAGTAATAGGTTACAGAGGCAAAAATGGCTGTACAAAGTAAAATTTTACATCTCATTTGAAAAGCATCTACTGCTAAGGCAAAAGAAAATCTCTGCTACTGGCTGCTCTAAAATCTAATCTAAAAAAAATGTGTATCTCTGTATGTGTATCTCTCAGCTATGTCTCAGATCTGGCCATTTATAGCTAGAAAGATTCAACAAAATCTCAACAGCCTCTGACAATCTTTGCAACTAAAACTCCATAAAATCTGGCATAAAATTTGGCAAAATGCAACTGTATTAGTAACTAAACTGTTGTTTCTGTTTTGCCCATGGCTGAAAAATATTTCTGTGGCATGAAGAAAATCACTTGCCGCCACCACTTCTTCTTATTTCCTGTAGCTTGTCATTAAAATGAAACATTGCTGCTTATCATTTTAGGGTTTCACCTTTTATTCCCATGGAAGAAAGAGTCATATAAGTGTCTTTAATAAAATTTACCTTATACTGCTGGGACCCACTATGTGTCACAATTTTAATAAAGATTGTAATCTTCATTTACCTCACCCGTAACTTTAATTAAGAAGTGACTCTTAAATTTAATAAGTATCTAACTTTAGAGGAGGGGCCCACAATATTATAAGAGACACAATTTTGAAATCTTAGCTTTTCATTCCCGTGAATCATATGCAATTAAATGAAACATTTAATTCTCCTTTGCTCGGGCTTAACCACGTGGCTTCCTCCGCATCAAGCTTTTCCTTCTCTATAGTGCCTCCACCACGTGGATCCATCTGCTCAATTTTGAGTTGCAATTTGTTTCTCCCATAGCCTGCACGTGGTGTTCTCCGCAGCATTCTTAAGTTTCTCTCATGAAAAATAAAGTGGTTGCTCATAAATTTTGGGGTTTTCACCTTTGTTGTTTCTCATGGAAGAATAAAAATGAGAGCCATATATTTAATAAGTTTTCAACTTATTAAAAGGGGGCCCACCATACATTTTAAATGAGATTCTTCATTAATAAAAGACTCTACTTCTTAAGACTCCCTTAACCCTTTGTTGCATTTTATTAAAAATGAAAATAACACATTGGGTTTTCCTGAGCTCCGCAGCTCCCACGCGTCACTCTCCGCATGATGTATAAGCTTCTCTCTCCTTCTGCTGCAGTCTTGCCAAGTGACAACTTCCACTTCACTCTCTAAGGTGCTCTCTTTTCTCTGTAGTTGACACGTGTTGGACTCCTCATCTCTCTTAAGCTTTCCTTTGGAGTCATTCTCATCATGTATGTGAACTACTTATTGCATTTTTCTGTGTCCTTTATTTTTGTGACAATGCGAGTGGCTTGAGGGACTGAGTGTCACCATTTAACAGGTGCCATCTATTGATCTGAGAGCTGAGACCTTAAATGTGACTGATGGCCTTTACCATGGCTGATCCTCCATGAGAAACTCATGGAAATCTCTGTGGACTTTATAGGGCAGTTGCTTTGAAACCCTAAAACCAAGGCTTTCCTAAGATATCTTAAACTGTAATAAAAAGTTTCAAAAACTTGTACAAAATGCACAACAGTTACCAAAAACAATTTGCAAAAGCCATTAATTCTATATTTTTTTTGTGTGTGGGGTTATTTTTAGATTTTTATTTTAAATTTTTTGGACCAAGAAAGGCTGGACTACCAAATGTTTTTGGCAATTACAAGATGTGTGCACATATTGAATGGCCTATCGACCAAATTAAAGAAACTGAAAACTTTAAAATCTCATTTAAAATGTGCATAAGACAAGTGAAACACCAACCACGCATGTGCCATATTCTAATTTTAGTTGTGGTTTGATAGATTTTTAACAATTTTATTTTTAAAAATTTTGAAGCAAAAAAAAAGTGGACTACCAATGGTAAGGACTACCAAAATTTGGCAGTTACAAGATGTGTGCACATATATAATGGCCTATCGACCAAATTAATATTGAAGGCCAAACAAAGGCCTTGCAGTGACAAGAACAACAATTTGTTGAAACAATATCTTTTTCACAACAAAAGGAATAGATCTTCTAGAGACAAAGATATAAAGATAAGTAGATCATACCCAAGGGAAACAAGACTACATTCTCTGAAACATAAGTGCCTAGCAAATAACATATTAATCATATTTAGATTTTACATTGCAAATGTGGAAATCTCATCATGAAAATAAATGATTGGATAAAATATTCCATGTACTTGTTTTCTTATATTCTACACGAGACTACAAATTTTAAATTTTGTGTAAGGTAAAAAACAAATTTCTTCAATGTGCCACCAAAGTCGTTATTGATGACAATAATAATTACTGTATTGCACCTATCATGGAATGATAACTAAAGAAGAGTCTACTCATTTGGTGAAGGCCAATCTCTAGGGCTAAATGGATTCTTTTTTGTTTTCTTCAGAAAATGGAATTTCTCAAGGGAGAGATTCTCTTTGTGTTGGAGAAATCCAAACCCACCAATGTATTGCGTTGCAAATCAACACTACCAAATTTTCTTTTGATTGCTGAGACTTCTAAGGAAAATTCTCTAGATCGGTTAATGGCAACCTCCCCCATGTAATATTTCCTATAAAAATATACCCAATCACATCCTTATAAGGATCATGTCAATCCTATTGATATCTAATCAATAGAAGGCTTTCGTCCATCAACATAATTTATAATTAATATTATTACATATCAAGAAATTATTCAATCACTCAAAATCATAATTTAACTCAAGCATTATAAAGAATGACATCCAAATCTTTTGAAATATTCAATCAATGGGTTAAAATAAATTTAATATGTTCCTTTAGGTTGAACCACAAATTATGCAACTAGATTTTTAGCTACATTCTAACCCTCCTTCTAACTAGGTATCAGTGGTCTAAAGGTAGTTTATTATACGTCCAAATCTTTTGAAATATTCATTCAATGGGTTGAAATAAATTTAATATGTTCCTTTAGGTTGAACCACAAATTATGCAACTAGATTTTTACCTACATTCTAACCCTCCTGTTAACCCCAGTCGGCAGTTTTTGGTTGGCAGTGATGTCAACAGCGGTAACATGTTTGATGTCACACTTGGGAGTTGGTTTTTGGCAGCTAGTCAGCTTTTTGACCTGTTGACTTGGCAAAATGTTTTGGCTCCAAATAACATTTGCATCACATAAGTGGTAAAGTTCTACGTAAATTATATTCTCTAATATATTTTATTCAGCACCGGTTGCAAGGTTGTTTACCGGTCTAAAAGGTCATTTCTCTTTTATTTTTCAAGCCCTCTTTAGGGTAAACTGGGACAGCTAGTTAAAGATATAAAAAAGGGATTGTATCTCCATTTTTAGGCACTTCATTTTATCATTGCATTGCACAGCGTAGGGTTTGACTATTTCTCTGTCCATTATCATGAAACCTCTTGATATTTCAGTTGATCATTGCGGTGAAGGGTTTGACTTTTGTTTCTGAGCATTATCATGACAAATTCATGGAACAAACAGCAGGTTTGCAAGTTGAAGTGATGTGCGAATATGACTACATTATTATTTTTTGGTGACATTCTTTTGACCTTCTTCTATAGTGTCATCATACCAGGTGCTATTCTTTCCATATCTCATTCTTTATAAATAGCATATCATGTATTTGGCTGAGTGTGAAATATGGTCACCAGTTGATCATTGGGTTTGGATTTTTATTTTTGTTTGGCTTAAGGTTTTTTAAAATAGGGGCATTATTGCATATATTTTGCTATGTCACCTCTGCCGACAGGTTTTTTGAAGACCTCTTATATTCTTCTTGCTTTGATGCTGGGTTAGGGTTTAACCCATATGCAGTAAACGTTTGTGTATTTTCTTAACCTCAACAGGGGTTTCAAGGCAAGGCAACTTACTTTATGCATCTAAGTAAAGTGATTCTCAAGGCTTTATCATTGGAACACAATTTTTTAGTTATAACTACCTCAGAATTATTTTCTCCGAATGAAATGTTTCTGATTTATGAAGGAGGTTTTTAACCCTAAGGGTTTCTCATGGGCAACCAACAGTTGATCTTTTGAGAGTTAACAGTTTATGTCACATCTTCTTCAAACAGTTTTTTTTATGACAAAAAGCAATAATATTGTTTATTCTGTTGAAGGTGGCAGTTGCAAAATTGTCGATTGGTTTTTTAGTTTTTGAAACTATCAACAGTTGAAAGTTTCTGAAGGATTATAAAGATATAATGTAAATGATGTTTGTACAAGATTTTTTTGGTGTTCTGCACACACATTGTTGGCAGTATATGCTTTAGTGAAACAGAGTATTCCTCTGTATGAAAATCTCTTCAAAACTTGTGTAAGCTTTAACATGCTAGTGAGGCAAAGTATTCAGTGAAATTGTAAGCCAGTGAGGCACAATAATCAGTGAGATTTTTAAGCCAGTGAGGCAATTTTTTGAGTGGTTTTATGCCAGGGGCTTTCCACTCAGGACAAATCTCCGTGTCTTTATTTTTGTGGTATGCTTCTTGATCTGTTGTCAAATATTTTAGCTTTCATACTTGTATCTTATCTTACTGGCATAGTTTTAGTGATACAAAACATCTGACCTCAGTTGATTTAATTGTTTTAAACACAAGTTTATAAAGTTATTTATTTCAGTCTGCAAAACAAATATGTAAGTGCAAAAATCTGTCTGGATACTGATTCACCTCCCCCTCTCAGTATCTCTATCACTCTAACAAGTGGTATCAAAGCCAAACCCTTTTTGTCTTTATGGTCTAATCAGCCTAAGAGGATTCCTAGTTGAGTGGTAACCATGTCTTTTCAGGATGGTCTGTCCTTATCCAAGGCACCACTATTTGATGGTACAGACTATACTTTTTGGAAATTCAGAATGACCCGTCATATCAAAGATTTAGGATATGATGTCTGGGAAGCTATTGAAACTAGTTGTACTGTTACAGGCAAACCGTCTAATGCTGATGAAAAAAGGGCTCTTGATTGTGATTCAAAAGATGCTAGTGCTATTTGTTGTGGATTGACTAATGAAGTATTAAATAAAGTTATGGAATGTCAAACAACTAAAAGTATTTGGGATAAACTTTCTAATATTTATGAAGGGGATGAAAGCATTAAAGAGGCTAAGTTACAAGCTCTCAAAGAAAGATTTGAAAGAATAAGAATGAAATATGATGAAAAATAGCTGAATATCTTCAAAGAGTTTAGGAAACTGTTAGTAGTATTAGAGGTTTAGGGGAGAAATTAGAAGATATAATTGTTGTTAAAAAGATTCTACGAACTCTAACTCCCAAATATGATTCCAAAATCTCTGTGGTAGAAGATAAAGATCCTAAAACTATAACTATTGATTCTATTCTAGGAGTCTTTACTACCTATGAAATGAGAATGGAAAATGAAAACCCTAGCAAAGAGGTTAAGGAAGTAGCTTTTAAAACTGTAAAAAGGGAAACTGAAATTTGTCATGAAACTGAAAATAACAGTGAAGATGAATCTATTTTTGTCAATAAACTTAGAAGAGGTTTAGGTAGGTATAAAGGAAAATTACCCTTTAAATGCTTCAACTATGGAAAAATAGGACATTATGCAGCAAAGTGTCCTAATCTAGAACTCGACAGTGAATAGGAAGATAATAGAAAATAGTATAAGAAAAAACCTTTCAATTTTAAGAAAAATACTTTTAAGAAATGAAGTCTAATTGCTGGAATAATAGATACTGCATTAGAGGAATCCTCTGATGAAGTAGATGAAACACTTTTTATGGTAGCAATTATTACTGCTCCAGAAGGAGAACAAACTGAAGTGTCTGAGAATGAAATTGATTTAGAAGGAGAGTTAAAATGTGCCTGGTGATGAAGTTTTCACACCATTTTTTTTTTAAACTTTCATTTCATATGTTTTACTGCGGCTTAGCATAAAGGATGGTGTGGTCCCTACAAGAAAAACATTGTCTCAAGAGTGTGGAAGGTGCCAAGTGGCAGCTACGGAGAGTTTCTAAACATTTCTTAAAGTTTCACAGATAGTGTCATGTGTCCCTTTTAATTTCTGCGGAGTGCACCATGTGTCATCCTCTGCGGGTTCTTGTTTTGTTTCATGGTTAAGTAAAGACTATTGGTGGGCCCTGGTAATGTTTCTAAAGTTTCAGCGGAGCGCACCAAGTGTCACTGTCTGCGTGAATCCAAATGAGTTTTAAATGTTTCTATTATGTTTCTAAAGCTTAGTGGAGACCGCCATGTGTCATCCTCCACGGGACTCTCAACAGTTTCTAAAGTTTCTCAGGGTTGAGTGGAAGTCGCCACGTATCACTTGGTGATAGCAGCGGAAAACGCCACCTGTCCCTTTTCCTTTTTGAGGCTTGCTCGAATAAGAAGTATGGTGGGTCCCATTTTTGGTAAATAATTAAAGGTTCGAGGCAGCGGACCATGACAGATGTCAAAGGCGGAGCACTCTCAATATAAAGACACAGTAAAGACTCTAAATGTAGCAGAAGCCGCCACGTATCTTTTTGCAAGGGCCGCAGACGCTGCCAAGTGTTATTTTCTGGTGCCTCCTGAGTATTGAAATAATTTTTAAGTAAGGTATGCATAGGGTGCCATCTATCTTAAGGGTTTTGTTTCTCATTGCAGCGGAGAATGCCACGTGCTAGTTTCCTGTTGTTCTAGAAAGATGAAGGAGTTTTAAGAAAGGGGCGTGTAAGTGTGCCAGCTGTCCCAAGGGTTTATAGTCACAAAGACTATCAGAAACTGCTAGGTGTCCCTACCTGATTCAAAGGAAGGAGAGTTACATGTATCTGTTTCAGCCAATGAACTTGCAGAGGGGCTAACCGTTTTATATCTGAAATATATTTTTTGACAGACGCTTCCAGTTAAGTTCTAGTTTGGTTAGGCCGTTGGGATTTGATCATGCCGGCAATCATGAGCCAGTCCTGTGCTATAAATATGGGTCCAAATCACAATTTCAAGATATAGATGACAAGAGAGAGAATTTTTTGCATATAGACTATTATCAGAGATTCAAGAAGTTTTTGGGAGATCTTGTGTTGTGGCCAGTAGTATCATTTGCCTTTGTTCTGTTTTCTTGATTCAGAAAGTTTGTATAACTATGCATGATTCTGTGCCTTTTATGTGACTGAAAAATTAATAAGAAGACTAGGTTCTATGCCTTTGTTGATATTTTCTGTGTCATTGAAAAAATCTTTCAAGTTGTGAGCCTTTGTTTCTATTTACTTTCATCTTTTACATTGATCATGCATTGTTGCTCTTTAATGTAACTGAATCCTAAAAGTAGTTTCACTGTGCTTAGTGTTAAGGAACAAACCATATTCAGGCACATCGCCATAATTAAATTTCCCTTCATTGCATTTGTGATTCTGCTTTACTTCTATCCTTTTTTCTAAAATACATTTGAGAGAAGAGCCAGCTTCTTGAAAATCTGGAGGTCACTCTGAGGAGCATTCCCACATCTCAGAGTTTCCCATGTTGGTGTTGGAAACAACGCAATTCTAAGCATCAACAGTTTTTGGCATGCTCGGTGGGACTCAATTCAAAGACTTTGCTCTTCGTTTTCAGAGAATCTTTGCCCTGTATTTTGTGGTTTTGATGGAAAATCACAAAAATATCTTCTCATAGGAGCATGAATCATCCATATGGTGACTCTATTGGTGACTCTATTGATGAATCTTTCTTGAATCTTTACCCCTGCAGACCATGGCAACCCCTGGTATATATGTGCACCTGAATATTCAAAGAGATCTACCCTTTGTAGCCTGGGATTCAAGTCCTCTTGTTCTTTAGCAACAGGGTCAAGTTCCTGATACAGTTTGGAAGGCATTGCCTCATTTTTTTGGAGATGGATCTGTTTGCCCTAAAGATCATATTCAAGATGTTGCCAATCTATGCTCTATTCACAATATTACAACCAAGAATCATGCCCTCTTGTTGTTGGCATCATCCCTTAAAGGCAAAGCAAAAGAATGGTACAGAAGCTTTCTGCCCGGTTCAATCACTGGATGGGATCAACTAGGAGGACTCATCTACAATTAGTTTAGAGACAGGACAGATGTCAGCACTCTCACTCAAAACCTGATTACAATCAAGAGGTACCCTATGGAGCCCATACAGGATTTCAATTCAAGATTTGATAAGGTATGGAAGAAATTTTATGTTGATATCAGGCCATCTCCAGTCTTTGCTTTCTTGTATTATTTAAAGGCTTTAGACCCTAAGATCTCTATCATGATACAATCTTTGGGGGGTGAAACTCTACCACAGTCATATGATCTTGTCATTAAAGCTGAAAGTAGCCTTATATTATCTGGTAAACTGCCACCTCTACCCTTAGAACAACTAAATTCTCATGCAAATAGCCTATCTCAAATTCTTTCTTGTGGCCAAATGCATACAAATTTTAGTCCACCCACCCTCCCTGCTGATTTGACAAATCATGAGGAGATGAGTGCTGTGAAAGAACTAATTAAAACCCTCTCCCATGAGATCAATGAGTTAAAAGGACAAAACCTATACCATGCTGATCTATGTTTAATGCCTCAAGATTCTTATGAACAACAGTATGAATATAGTCAGAGAATGCCCAATTGTCTTGAAAATTACCCTTTAGAAGCTTCCATAGCTGCAAATCAGCCCAATAAAGCCATAGACCAGGTTCTTTGCCACTTTGACATCCAAGAATAATCAAGCAAGAAAGTGGCTCCTGTGTGTCCTTCTGGTTACCAGCGTCAAGCATATGTGGCAAAGGAAGATCTAGAGTTGCTGTCAAATCTTAAATTAGATTCAAAAGACACTTATAAGGTGAGGTTTCTAGAAGCTGAAAAGTACTCTGAGAAGGGTTTTGAAGTTGAAAAGTACTGGGTCCATGGTGACGCTACCTCTGTATCTCATTTTGAGGAAAAGGTTGCAATTGATATTATATCAAAATCTACAAAGAATGAATGTTTTTATTTCTATCACAAAGCTTCACACCTGCAAGAAGAAGACACAGAGATGTATGAGCAAGACTTGGAACATGATGAGGATTTATTCTTAGTTTTGAAACAAGGATACCAGCTTCTTGATGTAAAAGAGCCTACAATTCAGCAAGTTTTCACTGAGCCTATTGAAGGTGATCATGTAGGAAGCTCTGAAACAGAAGATGGTGACAGAGCTGACTTGTTTTCAATTCTTGAAGATGGTTACTGTCTTGTTTTTTATGAAGACCCACTAAAGCAAGGAAAGATCCATGATAAGGTGGTATCAAGAGATAGCTCGAATGATGCAGAGTTGCATAAAGAATCACATACATGGTTGTCACATTCTGAGCCCTACAATACACATTTTTTCTTACACAATGAAATTCCTATTAGATTCAAGACTGTTCTTGGCAACTCTGTCACTTGTATGCCTATTTTTGGTACTGTCATGGGTTATCATTCTATGAAAGAACCTATAAAAGAGTCAACAACAAAAGAGGTCACCAATGAGTTTCTAGCAATAGAATCTCTCAGCTACAAATAGAGGAAAGAGCTTCAGTATTTTATTTTCCATCCCCACCCTCCACTAATGTAAGAATAGCAAGATCAACATGACTAGTGTTTGGAAGCAAAAGGAGAATCTCCTGAGTGCAAAGAAGTCAAAAGGTACAAAATATTATTGTATTTCTTCATACAGTTTATCTGGTTCATTTTCAGTTTGATGTGGATAAATTGGAGCAACATAATCAGACATGGCAGCTATTTTTCTATTCTGGTAAATGGATATGTTCCTGAATGTTTTAGTTATCAGTAATATGGTTTCAATGTTTAAAATAAGCTACAACACCAGCATTAGTTTCCATTTTAGTTAGTTTTGTTTTCAATAAGTCTCAGCTGCAAAGCAGATGGAGTTTCAGAAGTCAGTTTTAGTGCTTGGTGTCAGTTTTCAGTGGTGGGATGTATTCTAGGTCAGAAGTGTTTTAGTTCACCTTCATGCTTCTTCAGGTTCAGATGTTTCTTCAATTTCTATTCAATTATAAACATTTTTGTTTCAGAGAATGTGACTCTATGCCCAATGATACGACACTAATTTTGCAAAAATTAGAGTTTTTGGAGTTCGTAATGGGCAGGCCCATTTTCCCAGCCAGTCGCCAAGAACTAGTGATGAAGTTTTCACGCCATTTTTTTTTAAACTTTCATTTCATAAGTTTTACTGCGGCTCAGCATAAAGGATGGCGCGGTCCCTGCAAGAAAAACGTTGTCTCAGGAGTGCAGAAGGTGCCAAGTGGCAGCTACGGAGAGTTTCTAAACATTTCTTAAAGTTTCACGGATAGTGCCATGTGTTCCTTTTAATTTCTGTGGAGTGCGCCATGTGTCATCCTCCACAGGTTCTTGTTTTGTTTCATGGTTAAGTAAAGATTGTTGGTGGGCCCTGGTAATGTTTCTAAAGTTTCAGGGGAGTGCACCAAGTGTCACCGTCCGCGTGAATCAAAATGAGTCTTAAATGTTTCTATTATGTTTCTAAAGCTTAGCGGAGACCGCCATGTGTCATCCTCCATGGGACTCTCAATAGTTTCTAAAGTTTCTCAGGGTTGAGCAGAAGTCGCCATGTATCACTTGGTGATAGCAGCGGAAAGCACCACCTGTCCCTTTTCCTTTTTGAGGCTTGCTCAAATAAGAAGTATGATGGGTCCCATTTTTTGTAAATAATTAAAGGTTCGAGGCAGCGGACCGTGATAGATGTCAAATGCGGAGCACTCTCAATATAAAGACACAGTAAAGACTCTAAATGTAGCGGAAGCCGCCACGTATCTTTTTGCAAGGGCCGCAGATGCTGCCAAGTGTTATTTTCTAGTGCCTCCTGAGTAATGAAACAATTTTCAAGTAACGTACGTGGAGGGTACCATCTGTCTTAAGGGTTTTGTTTCTCATTGCAGCGGAGAATGCCATGTGCTAGTTTCCTGTTGTTCTGGAAAGATGAAGGAGTTTCAAGAAAGGGGCGTGTATGTGTGTCAGTTGTCCCAAGGGTTTATAGTCGCAAAGACTATCAAAAATTGCCAGGTGTCCCTACCTGATTCAAAGGAAGGAGAGTTACATGTATCTGTTTTAGCCAATGAACTTACAGAGGGGCTAACCATTTTAGATCTGAAATATATTTTCTGTTAGGCACTTCCAGTTAAGTTCTAGTTCGGTTAGGCCATTGGGATTTGATCATGCGGGCAATCTTGAGCCAGTCCTGTGCTATAAATATGGGTCCAAATTGCATTTTCAAGATATAGATGACAAGAGAGATAATTTTTTGCATATAGACTGTTATCAGAGATTCAAGAAGTTTTTGGGAGATCTTGTGTTGTGGCCAGTACTATCATTTGCCTTTGTTTTGTTTTCTTGATTCAGAAAGTTTGTATAACTGTGCAAGATTTTGTGCCTTTTATGTGACTGAAAAATTAATAAGAAGACTGGGTTCTGTGCCTTTGCTGATATTTTCTGTGTCATTGCAAAAATCTTTCAAGTTGTGAGCCTTTGTTTCTATTTACTTTCATCTTTTACATTGATCATGCATTGTTGCTCTTTAATGTAACTGAATCCTAAAAGTAGTTTCATTGTACTTAGTGTTAAGGAACAAATCATATTCAGGCGCATCGCCATAGTTAAATTTCCCTTCATTGCATTTGTGATTCTGTTTTACTTCTATCCTTTTTTCTAAAATACATTTGAGAGAAGAGCCAGCTTCTTTAAAATCTTGAGGTCACTCTGAGGAGCATTCCCACATCTCAGAGTTTCCCATGTTGATGTTGGAAACAGTGCAATTCTAAGCATCAATAGTGCCTTTGGTGAAATTAAAAGATTTAGAAAAGAGAATGGAGTGCAAAGCAAGTTAATTTCTAATCAAGAAAAATAGATTTCTGATTTACAATTAAATCTTGAAGAGAACAGAAAAATTCTTTCAGATACACAAGAAAGGTTAAAATCCAAGGAAGATGAAATAGTGAAACTAAGAAAAGAACTTGAAATGTGTAACAACAGTGATAAATTTGCTGATATGCTTAGTAAAAAAAAAGAGTATAATGACATGACTGGTCTAGGCTTCTCAAAAGGTCAGTGCTCTAATGATAATCAGCTAAAAGAAAAAAGGTCTTTCAAGTTTTCTGGTAATTGTTTTTACTGTTATCAATATGGGCATCGAGCAATTGATTGTAAATTTATTTTTAGAAAATAGTCCTATTTTTTGAATGACAGGACTCTTAATTTCTTGAACAAAATAAGATGTTTCAGTTGCAGAAAACTTGGACATATTGCAAAATTTTGTAAATCAGAAAATTTCTCTTCCAATAAGCAACCCAAACTGAAATGGGTTCCTAAAAACAGTAATGCTATGATTGTTGAAGTTGCATTTCATGCAAAGAAAAATGAAATCTGGGTTATAGACAGTGGATGTTCTCATCATATGATTGGGGATAGAAGCAAATTTACCTTATTTGAAAATTGTTCAAATGGATCACTTAAATTTTGTGATGATTACTGTTTACAGATCACATGAAAAGGTACAGTTCTTTTAGAAAATAACACACCTCTTGAGGATGTTTATTTTGTTGAAGGGCTAACTCAAAATCTATTGAGTGTCAGTCAAATTTGTGATAGTGGTTTTGATGTATTTTTTACATCACAAGGCTGCAAGGTTTTGAAAAACTCAAAACAGGTTGTTGCTTCAGGATTGAGAACTAAAGGTAACATTTATAATCTACATGGATCTGCTAATGAATGCAACAACAACTTGTGTTTTATGAGTCAAATTGAAGAAAGTAAATTGTGGCATAGGAGATTAGGGCATATAAATTTTGATAATTTAGTTAAAATCAGTCACAATAAAAATGTTAGACATATGCTTGCTATCTCTAAGCCTGAAAATCTGGTTTGCAAAGAATGACAACAAGGGAAACAAACCAGAAATGTTCATAAATGTTAAGAACAGTTTTTAGCAGAACCTCTTCAATTGGTTCATACTGATTTATGTGGTCCAACTAGGACAAAATCTCTAAGTGGTGAAAGATATTTAATGTTGTTCATAGATGACTATACGAGAATGACTTGGGTTACATTTTTAAAGCATGAGTCAGAAGCTTTAGAGAAATTTAAGATTTTTAAAAGCATGGTAGAAAGAGAAATAGACTTAAAACTGAAATGTTTAAGATCTGATAATGGAGGAGAATATACTTCTTCTACTTTTCTTAAATATTGTGAAAAATATTGCATCAAAAGATAGTTTTCAGCTCCTAGAACACCTCAAAAAAATGGTGTGGTTGAAAGAAAGAATAGGATAGTAAAAGAGATGGCTAGAACTATGCTTCAGGATGCTGGACTTTCAAATGCTTTCTGGAAAGAAGCAATTCATATAGCAGTTTATACTTTAAACAGGGTACAAATAAGAGTCAAAACTAGGTATACTTCCTATGAATTTTGGTATGGAAACACAGCCAATGTATCTTATTTTAAAATCTTTGGTAACAAATGTTACATAAGAAGAGAAGATCATTTAGGAAGTTTCAAATCACGATGTGATGAGGGAATTTTTCTCTTTTACTCTACTCATAGTAAGGCCTAAAAATGTTACAATAAGAGATTACGAAGAATAGTTGAAAGCTCTAACGTGAAAGTGGTTGAGAATTTGTAGCAAGAATAGCAACCCCAGTTTCAACCAGTTGAAGAAATTATTCAAGGAGAACCTAGCACTAAAGAAGAATTAGAGAAATCTGAAGAAGAGTCTGAATCAGATTCCATAGTGCCTCAAGGACAAACTATAAGTCCTAAAATTGATACTCCTAAATCTTCCATTTATACTCCTTCTAGAAGATTGCTGCAAAAGAATCATCCAAGTGATCATGCTATTGGTGACTTAGACTCTGGCATACAAACTAGAAGAAAAACTGCTCAAGCAAATCAACAGGTTCATGTTTGTCTAGTGTCACAATTAGAACCTAAAACTTATATTGAAGCTAGTCAAGATGATTTATGGGTTCAAGCTATGTTAGATGAGTTAGCTCAAATAGAGAAAAACAACACTTGGGAACTTGTTCCAAGACCTAAAGATAAAAATGTTATTGGGGCCAAATGGGTTTTCTGAAACAAACTTGATGAAAATGGAACTGTTGTCTAAAATAAGGCTAGACTGGTTTGTAAGGGTTATTCACAGATAGAAGGTATCGATTTTGATGAAACTTTTGCTCCTGTAGCAAGACTAGAAGCCATCAGAATGTTTCTCGCATATTCTGTTTACAAAAACTTCAAGGTCTATCAAATGGATGTTAAAACAACTTTTTTAAATGGAGACTTAGAAGAGGAGGTTTATATGGATCAGCCGGAAGGTTTTGTTAACAAGGACAAACCACATCATGTTTACAGATTAAAGAATGCTCTTTATGGGCTTAAGCAAGCTCCTAGAGCTTGGTATGCCAAACTAGATAAACATTTGCAATCACAAGGCTTTACTAGAGGGGGAGCTGATAGTAATCTATATTTTATGACTAAAAATGATCACATTTTGATAGTGGTTGTATATGTTGATGACATAATTTTTGGCAGTGATGATGATGAACTCAGTTTATATTTTCCACAAGTTATGACATCACAATTTGAAATGTCAATGCTGGGTGAACTTTCATTTTTTCTTGGTCTACAGGTTTCTCAGCTCCTCGAAGGTATATTTCTTTCTCAAACAAAATATGCAAAGGAAATGTTGAAAAGGTTTCAGATGGATGAATGTAATCCTGTTAGTACACCTATGGAAACTAGTTGTAAATTAAGTGCTAAAGTTGACAAACCTGATATTGATCATACCTTTTATTGGTCTATAATAGGTAGCCTATTGTATTTAACTGCCACTAGGCCTGACATAATGCATGTTGTTTATTTAGTTTCTCATTTTCGATCTACTCCTAAACAAACTCATCTCAATGCTATAAAAAGAATCCTTAGATATATAAAAGGGACATTGGATTATGGCCTTTGGTATTCGTGACATTCTAATTTTACTCTGACAGCATATACAAATGCTGATTGGGCTGGTAGTCTTGATGACAGGAAGAGTACTTCTAGTGGTGCATTTTTTCTTGGTGGATGACTTGTTTCGTGGCATAGCAAAAAGCAGGATTCTGTTTCTTTATCTACAACTGAGGCTGAATATATTGCTGCCACTGCTTGTTGCACCCAAATTCTCTGGATGGTTCAAACTCTATGTGATTATCAGATTGCTGTGTCCAAGCCTAGCAAGATTTTGTGTGACAATGTTAGTGCAATCAATATATCAAATAATCTGGTTATGCACTCTCATACCAAGCATATTGATATCAGATATCACTTTCTTTGTGATAAAGTTCTTCTTAATGATGTTATCCTAGATTATGTTGCTTTAGCTGATCAAGTGGCTGACATTTTTACTAAGCCACTTTCTAGAGCAGTATTTGAGGCTCTCTAGCAAAAGCTTGGGGTTCTCTCTTTTTCTTCTTTGCATTAAACTTTCTTTCCTTCTAGACTCAGGGGGAGATGCTTGTATATATCCTCTTAGTCATTCTTCTTCATGAGACAGTTGTTTGTGTTTCTACTTCTATCTATCTTGTTTCAGTTGTTACTCTTGAACTATTTGACAGTGGTATTCCAATTGTTTCAGGGATTTTTTCTTCTTTCTACCATTAGCCTTGTTGTCAAAAGGGGGAGAGAACACTATCTATATCTGTATATGAATATCTGTATTGGTTTTTGGGCACTATTTGGTATTGCTAAATATCTGTATTGGTTTTTGGAATCTCTGCATCTTGGTGAATCCGTCTACTCAGTGGTCTACACAATAGTTGATATATCCGTATATTATCCACTCAGTGGTCTACTTAGTGGTATTGCTCAGTGGTATTGCTATATCTGAGGTATAGTTGTATATCTACTCTTTGAAATGAGTATTGGTGAAACTGGTATTTGTCTATTTGCTTTCCAGCATGACTTTGGCACTGGAAAGTTGTTACTATAATCTGGCACTATTATTGGTATCTAATATTAGTAGATTCTTGATGATATCTGGCTTTAGTAAACTCTTGCATCTGAGGAATTGGTACTTGTATCTGAGTTTGAAATCTGATATTATTTTTTATATTTGTGTTGGTTTGACATCAATGCCAAAGGCAGAGTTTTGTTAACCCCAGTCGGCAGTTTTTGGTTGGCAGTGATGTCAACAGTGGTAACATGTTTGATGTCACACTTGGCAGTTGGTTTTTGGCAGCTAGTCAACTTTTCGACCTGTTGACTTGGCAGAATGTTTTGGCTCCTAATAACATTTGCATCGCATAAGTGGTAAAGTTGTGCATAAATGATATTCTCTAATATATTTTATTCAGCACCGGTTGCAAGGTTGTTTATTCGTCTAAAAGGTCATTTCTCTTTTATTTTTCAAGCCCTCTTTAGGGTAAACTGGGACAGCCAGTTAAAGGTATCAAAAAGGGATTGTATCTCTATTTTCAGGCACTTCATTTTATCATTGCATTGCACAGTGTAGGGTTTGACTATTTCTCTATTCATTATTATGAAACCTCTTGATATTTCAGTTGATCATTGCCATGAAGGGTTTGACTTTTGTTTCTGAGCATTATCATGACAAATTCATGGAACAAACAACAGGTTTGCAAGTTGAAGTGATGTGCGAATCTGACTGCATTATTGTTTTTTGGTAACATTCTTTTGACCTTCTTCTACAGCGTCATCATACCAGGTGCTATTCTTTCCATATCTCATTCTTTATAAACAACATATCATGTATTTGGCTGAGTGTGAATTATGGTCACCAGTTGATCATTGGGTTTGGATTTTTATTTTTGTTTGGCTTAAGGGTTTTTAAAACAGGGGCATTATTGCATATATTTTGCTATGTCACCTCTGTCGATAGGTTTTTTGAAGACCTCTTATATTCTTCTTGCTTTGATGCTGAGTTAGGGTTTAACCCGTATGCAGTAAATGTTTGTGTATTTTCTTAACCTCAACAGGGGTTTCAAGGCAAGGCAACTTACTTTATGCATCTGAGTAAAGTGATTCTCTAGGATTTATCATGGGAATACAATTTTTCAGTTATAACTGCCTCAAAATTATTTTCTCCAAATGAAATGTTTCTGATTTATGAAGGAGGTTTTTAACCCTAAGGGTTTCTTGTGGGCAACCGATAGTTGATCTTTTGAGAGTTAACAGTTTATGTCACATCTTCTTCAAACAGTTTTTTTATGACAAAAAACAATAATATTTTTTATTCTGTTGAAGGTGGCCATTGCAAAACCGTCGATTGGTATTTTAGTTTTTGAAACAGTCAATAGTTCAAAGTTTCTGAAGGATTATAAAGATATAATGTAAATGATGTTTGTGCAATTTTTTTTTGGTGTTCTGTACACATATTGTTAGCAATATATGCTTTAGTGAAACAGAGTATTCCTCTGTATGAAAATATCTTCAAAACCTGTGTAATCTTTAACATTCCAGTGAGGCAAAGTATTCAGTGAGATTGTAAGCCAGTGAGGTATAGTAATCAGTGAGATTTTTAAGCTAGTGTGGCAATTTTTTGAGTGGTTTTATGCCAGGGGCTTTCCACTCAGGACAAATCTCTGTGTCTTTATTTTTGTGGTATTCTTCTTGATCTATTGTCAAATATTTCAGCTTTCATACTTGTATCTTATCTTACTGGCACAGTTTTAGTGATACAGAACATCTGAACTCAGTTGATTTAATTGTTTTAAACACAAGTTTATAAAGTTATTTATTTTAGTTTGAAAAACAAATTTGTAAGTGAAAAAATCTGTCTGGATACTGATTCACCCCCCCCTCTCAGTATCTCTATCACTCTAACACCTCCTTCTAACTAGGTATCAGTGGTCTAAAGGTAGTTTATTATATCCTTTGAAAGGTTTACATGAAGGTGTGCCTATCATTACTTGTTATAAATTATTATTATACATGAATTTATATATAAATACTTCTCAAATACTAATTAAGGGTGAGACTTTTAGGCTACCAATTTTAAAGAATAGAAAAATATTCTCATTAATCTAATTTAATTATGATAAATTTTTCCTCTCCACCATAATGTTCTTTATTAGAAAAGACATAAAAGCATACTTGACATATTTCAATTCTCCACTAGTTGAATGATTAATTGAAAAATATCAACTCTAATTCATATTAAAGTTAGGTAATACAAATTGAATTGTTTAAAGAAATACATAGATTCTATGTGGAACAACTAGCGATTGTTCATTTGGGTGTTGAATTTTTATGGGGAAAAAAATATGGATTTTATCAATAAAATAAATTAATTGAGCAACATCTACATTTTAATAATGATAATCTTCTTCCAACTCTTATGATTGGTTTTTGAAGTGGTGGATGTATATCTCTACTTCCACTACCTAAGGCTAGTAATTCATATAATTTTTTTGGCATGACATTAAATCCAAATTTAAACTCTCAATTATTACATGGAAATACAAAAAAAAGTAAGCCCTAAATTTATTGGGATCTAATATAAGAGACAAATATTGCTTTTATAATATATAGAGAAGATCAAAACCCAACAATATAAGATTTGGTCTTCTATCTTCAAGACTAAATATAATTTCTGATTTATTTATTTATTAATGTTTATATTGAGTAGATAATGATTTATTCAAAGACCAAAATTTATATCACATACTAGGTGAGAAAGAATTTGTTTGCATTCATTTTTGGGAAGATGGTTAGAATTATTATAAGATGACTAACTTTACACATAAATTTAAATCCAAAAACATCTATTTAAAGTGGAAAATCATACCTTGGTTTTATCTCTTATCTTTCCCTAATGAATGTTGAAATAAACATTTTTTTTAGTACTGTCTAGACAATTACATAATAATATTCTTATAATATACAACACAAATTCTATGCACAAATCAACTCCTTGATCAAATTAGATTGCATATTTCAATCTATTGTATAATCATAACTTTCTCAAACTATGTGTCTATCCAAATAAAATTATCCTATAAAAGGTAATGGAATGCCTCTATTCATAAATAATTTATTTTTGAATCCTAGGGTTTTAAAGAGGTGAAAGATTGTTCAGACCACTTAAAAGGTGTTATGTATATAGGCATCAACACATCTTAATAAGACATGCAAAAAGAAAGTCCTTTATTATTTGATTCCATTATTAGAAGAGAGAACATATTGCTTGTGTTAATTCATGCATCCATGTTTTCTTTTTACAAAGAGTAATCATTTTCCATAAATAAGAATTGCAATCGCTTCATGAACAGGTCTATAGAGTTGTACCATTATTTATCAAGCAATTTGAGTTAGTGGTGAAGTAAGAAAATTTATTTGACAGTATTCAAGGAATATGAGTATATATGTTTCCCAAGGTGGACATAATAGTTACACTCATTACCATATTGGTGAACATAGGTATGCTAAGTGATATAAACATCATCCATAAATTCACATTACCATATTGGTGACCATAGGTATGCTAATTGATATAAACTTCATCCATAAATTCACCTGTAACATCCCGCTACGTAACCTTGAAGGGTAAGATCCAAAAGGGAGCAAGATAATTTTTTTTTGACATAAGTAAACAACATACACAGATTTAGCTGTCAATGCAATAGATTGATACCATTCATTTTAAACACCAAAACAAATGTTCCAAATCACATATCATAAAAACATGAATCCATAAGCATAAAATACAGGTGGATCTGATACCCACACTGGAATCCATAAAGTAATAAAGGAACATCACATTTCTTCTCATTAATTACAACGATTACAACTTCACTACTAAGAGAGGTCAATTACATAACTACATATACAATTACAATGATATATTCCAGAATATGATATAATATAGTCCTGAGTATGGTACAAGGACTAAATGGTTACAATAGCTGAATGAAGTAATGGAAAGAGAGATCATCTCTAACTGGTGCTCAAAAACCTGTTCGCTGGTCCCTAATGGTGGTGGCAATACCTCCCAACCATGTGGACTCCTAAGAGACCACCCCACCGTGCTCGGAGATAGTCACAAGGCCCAAACGGATGAACAACAAGGGAATACAAGATGGCCAACACACACACATTAGACACAGAGTAGACACGGAGAACAGTGCTTACAGTCATAGTTATAATATAGGTGTACTCATCTAAGTCATAAGTCAAGTACTACTCATGACTCCTAAGGTGCTAGATACTAGAGTGTAATCATATCGAGTGTCATCATATGTGCTTGAAGGGATGGCACACACGGGACCAAGTACCTCTCATACAGACGAGGAGACTCAATCATGCCCGAATCCACGTCCCACAGACGGATGACTCGACGCCCCGCAGATGGATAGGCCTTCTCGTTGCATCCTTAGCCTTTACAAGTGCTCAAGGCCATGCATGAGGACAAATTATCTTATTAATATTTTTACCCCAATGTTTTCATTTAGTTATCACTTATTAATGAAACTCTGCTACTAGTTCCCCTGGCAGCCACTTGCGGGCCTTGGGCCTGTAGAGAGCCACTCCAGATGACCACTCTAATGCCTAGACCTTGTTCATCTCGTTTGAATAAATGAGGCATTCAAAAGACTAAAAACACTAAGTTATAAATTTAACATAGTAAAGGTGGAAAATATGATCTACAAGACCCAAACTCTTGTGGACAGTGTAATTTGTTGAACATGGCCTTCTGCCAATTTGATCAGTTTATAATCACTCCCGAGACCCCAAATTTAATTACTCTTCACAAAGGCATGTAAGGATAATAGTAGAAAAGCATGGCAGATGGCCTTGCAAGACTACTCACACCCTAGAAATATATATACTTTGTACCATATTTAACATAACCCAAAAGAAAGGTTAGAGGAATAACAAAATGGAGATCTTAGTTTTCCTTTCTCTAGTGTTTTCCCCTTTTGCATGATAGATACTCATAACTAGGAATTAAATACACATGCATAGATCATTGACTCAAGGGTGTTTTAGTGTCATAACATTATGTAACGTAAATACGACAATTTCCACATAGCTGGAGATTTAGTAGAAAATGACTATGTGACCAAAACAAAGCCACTAAGTTTTCTTAAGAAGATATGTAATGAATATCTATCAGAGAAGTCATCGTGTAACAATCGGGTTTCATGGGACTAAGATCGCTTCAATCTCTATCATATGTCCCAGTCTAGTATGGCTGTCTCGTTAATATCTATTGACCCTCTTTTGTTTACCTAATATATTAACTCAGAAAACCTATGATCTTTCCTTGGAAACCCATTAATGTAAAGAGTAAGGGAATCGATCTGGTAATGAGAATAACTTCAGTAAATATATAAATATCTTGCATTGAATAAATTCTGTAGTAATAAAATATTTAGGAAAAGAGGCAGTGTAAATATCTTGCGTTGAATCAATTCTGCAGTAATAAAATATTTAGGAAAAGAGGCAGTGTAAATATCT
This sequence comes from Cunninghamia lanceolata, assembly GCA_027924645.1. Classification (NCBI taxonomy): domain Eukaryota; kingdom Viridiplantae; phylum Streptophyta; class Pinopsida; order Cupressales; family Cupressaceae; genus Cunninghamia; species Cunninghamia lanceolata. Next base: position 11,346,004 of record BSBN01000060.1, on the reverse strand, counting down.
TGCGTTGAATAAATTTTGCAGTAATAAAATATTTAGGAAAAGAGGTAGTGTAAATATCTTGCATTGAATAAATTCTGCAGTAATAAAATATTTAGGAAAAGAGGCAGTGTAAATATCTTGCATTGAATTAAACTTTAGCATTATTTAAACGTAGAGATGGGGTTCAAGATTTCTGTGATTGAGAAATACGCAGCAACTAGTTTTAGTTTATGAAAAATAAATACGAATGATGTAAATACCTCCAGTATAAATGCACGCCCCTTTAGCATACCTCAAATCTTGCAACTAGATTTGCTGGACCAAAAAGAGAGACTCCCCACAAGACATCAATTCGTTCACCAGGATTTCACGATTTTAGGCTGGTTGGATAGAGATCTGAGTGACTCCACAATGAATATAGTCTTTTCTAAAAAAATGTTCCACTTACTAATATCTCCAGATCCCTAAGGCTCGATGCTAGAAAACCTAGACATCTTTCCTTCTTTCTGAATTTTTTTCTCCCCCTATTTCTTCTGTGTCTTTTCTCTCTGAAAATAGTCTTTTTCCCTTCCTTATTTCTCTTCTTCCCTCCCCCCCATTTTTTGAAGGATGCGTGTCTTTATTTTAAAACCATCCTCCACAAATATTTTATTCCTAACTTTAATGAATTGCTCTGCCCACCTAAGATTTTTTTTTTTTTAAAACTCTTATTTTTCTTCCGTAATGCATGTTGATTCACCTCTCGTGGATTAGATATATATTTTATTAATTTTTATTTTCTTATCCTTATCTTCCCTCTGTCGGTCACTCACCGTTCCTTGCCAGCATTCAATTCTCCACCCAAACACAGATATTTTTTTGTTTTATGATTAAATATTCACCCACTCTCCACACCAACGTAGCAAAAGGGAGGGTTCATTACATCCTACCCCCTAGGACTAGGCTTACTCCTGGAAGCCTACAAATACTAAGATGTAGCCAAAGCACATACTAAACCAAGAAATTTGATACAATCAAAAAGAAGCCAAGGAGAAAAATCTTAACAATTGGACTGGCAAACTCCACATGTGTATAAAGGAAATCTAGATGGTAAGACCATAACATGGGAACACTACACTAACCAGGTGTAGTGGGCTAGGGTAGGGAATAGGGAATAGGGTCTATGAGTATCTTCAGTAACCACCATCGAGGATAAGAGTATGCTCAGGCCTGTGAATCCAGGCAGAGTTGATACTCAGTACCTACAACACTCCAAGCACATGTCAAGGTACCTGTGCATATATATATACATCATATAGCCAAAGCAACAATAATCATGTAAGCATGAAATCCATCATAAGTAATAATAATGTCCACATCATAATAGTATCAAGATTGCACATCACTGGTGCCAATACAAAATAATAACAAGATGCGTAAGCCAAAATAAAATATACAGTCATCTAAGTCCATCAAGATAAGAAAAACATAAGAAAAACATAGGGTCATGACCCCTAGAAGTCTGCAAAAAGATATGGATAAAGGTCTCTCATCCTCGTCGCATCTTCCCAAGATGCTGAGGACTCACCATCAAGATCCCATTGGACCCTTACCTACTCTATGTCCTAACCCCTGAGGGTCAACCTCTGATGTTGAAGGATGCATACGGGTTCTAAAGAAAGCTGCCTGTCCACTTCGACCTGCAAAGTAGTCCAATCAAGAACATGGTTCACATCAGAAATATACTATCTAAGAACTGAAACATGGAACACATCATGGATGCATGATAAACTCGGTGGTAATGTAAGGCGATAGGCAACAAGACCAATTCTCTCAAGGATCTCAAAAGGTCCAACAAAGTGAGGTGCCATCTTCGAGCCTTTACCATAATGAATGGGGCCCTTCCAAGGATGAACTCTCAAAAACACATGGTCACCTACCGAGAAGTGGCGATCCAACCTACAAGCATCGGCATACTTCCTCTGCTGATCTTGAGCTATCGCCAAATGCTCTCTAATCCATATTACCTATTACTCCATATCCTGAAGCATCTCTGGACCCAAAATAACTCGGTCCTCTAAGTGATCCCAACTTAATGGAGTGCGACATGGCCTACCATACAAGGCCTGGAAGGGAGACATACTAAGAGAACTGTGATACCCATTGTTATAAGCAAACTCAACTAGGTACAAATAGTCCTCCCCATGAGACTGTTGATCCATAACATATATCCGAAGCATATCCTCTAAGACCTAATTAACCTGTTTCGTCTATCCGTCAATCTCAAGATGGTATGTAGAGCTGAAATTAAGCTAAGCTCCCAAAGCATGCTGAAGAGAAGTCCACAAAGTTGAAGTGAACACTGGATCATGATTAGAAATGATCCTACGAGGAATACCATGCAGACGCACAATATCCTCCATAAACACTCGAGCTACAGATGCTGCAGTGTAGGAAGATCTCATGGGTGAGAAGTGTGCCACCTTGGACAACTTGTCCACTATAACCATAATAGCATCATGATGACGCAAAGACATAGGTAACCCCACTATGAAATCCAAAGATATCGTATCCCACTTCCATCCAGGGATGGAATGAGGCTGTAACAATCCTGCTGGGTGCTGATGCTCTACCTTCACCCGCTGGCACTCAAGACATCGAGCCACAAAATCAGCAATATCTCATCGCAAACCTGCCCAATGATACAACTGTCGAAGATCGGCATGCATCTTCGTGACACCCAGATGAGATGAATAGGGTGCACGATGGGCTTCTAATAAAACCAAGGAATGAAGATCACCAGAATCTGGAACATAAATACAACCCAAATGTCGCAACAATCCATCAGGCTCGAGTGAGAAACCTGCAAACCTACCCTCAAGGACTCTCCCAGACTCAATCTCTGTTCTCACCTCCTGATACCAAGTATCACTGGGAAGTGGCTCCAAAATACGGCTCCGCAAATCCACTCTAAGAGACAAAAATGAAATCTCATGTCTCCTCCTACTCAAGGCATCTGCAACAACATTCTCCTTACCCTGAATGTAGTGAACCTCGAAGTCATACTCACAGAGGAACTCCATCCAACGGCGATACCAAGCATTCAAATTCGGATGAGTGAAGATATACTACAAACTATGATGATCACTATGAAATTCAAACCAATGTCTCAAAAGGAAATGTCTCCAACGTACAAGTGCATGGATGATAGCTGCTAACTCCAAATCATGGGTGGGGTAATTCAGCTCATGATCCTTATGCTTACGGGACTCATATGCAATCACTCATCCCTCCTGCATCAGAACTTCCCCCACACCCTCCAATGAAGCATCGATGCACACTACAAAATCACCTATAGGATCTAGCACTACCAGGATAGGTGCACTAATTAGCCACTCTTTAAGAGCCTGAAATGCTGACTCACACTGATCTATCCACACAAACTTCTTCCCTTTCCGCTGAAGAGAAGTGATGGGATGGGCAACCTGAGAGAAATCTCTCACAAATTGGCAATAGTAACTTGCCAATCCCATGAAACTACGAACCTCAGTCACATTCATTGGTGCTGGCCAATCCACAATAGCCTAGATCTTAGAAGGATCCACTGAGATACCCTCTCTTGAGATGATGTGGCCTAAATATCTCACCTCAATCTGGAAGAACTCACACTTGGCCAAATTGCCAAACAACTGATTATCCCGCAAGCACTGCAACACTTGCCACAAATGGCCTTCATGCTCCTCCATAGTCCTCAAATAAATCAAAATATCATCAAGGAACATAAGAACAAACTGGTCAAGATAGGTGCGAAACACCCCATTCATCAAACTCATGAAAACTGATGGAGCATTGGTCAACCCGAATGGAACAACCGTGAACTCATAATGCCCATAGCGTGTACAAAATGTGGTCCGATGAATGTCTGCCTCATGAATGCAAAGTTGATGGTATCCTAACTTTAGATCTATCTTGGAGAACACTTTGGCTCCCCTCATTTGATCGAACAAATCATCTATCTGAGGCAACGGGTATCGATTCTTCACCGTCACTTTGTTCAACTGGCGATAATCGATGCACAAGTGAAGAGATCCATCCTTCTTCTTTATGAAGATGACAGGTGCACCCCAAGCGGATACACTAGGATGAATGAAACCTTTCTCTAGTAAATCCTCTAACTTCAACCACAACTCACCCAACTCCTAAGTAGTCATGCGATACGGTGCCTGAGAAATAGGCTCCGCACCGGGAATGAGTTCGATACGGAAGTCTATGTCGCACTTAGGTGGCATACCTGGAATATCACTCAGAAAGACATCTGTAAACTCCTGAAGAATAGGATGATCTGAATCCTACCCTCAGCAGGATCACTAACCGAAATAGCAAACATTTGACAACCTTTCCACATGTCGTGCTTCAACTGCATAGCTGAAATCACACAGAGAGAAATGGGTCTCTGCAGCCCAACTAACTCAACACACTCTCCAACATCGTCAACACACTGAACTAAATTACGCTGACAATCTATACTGGCTAGGTGGGTTTCCAACCAATCCATGCCTAAAACAATCCTGTAGGACCCTAAAGGCAACACACGGAGATCCACTGTGGTAGTGAAGGTGCCCAAATCCAACACACAACCACAAACAAGGGAGTCTATAGCCACCTTGGATCCAGTAGCTAACTCAACTTGCCAACCAATGTCTTGCCTTGCCACCACGAGTCCACAACGCTCCACGAGAGAAGGAGAAATGAAAGAATCTGAAGCTTCTGAATCAAACAAGATAGATGTGGTAATCCCACATAACATACCTGAATACTCGACTACGGTGCCCTGATGCTCAGCCTGACAGTTATCAACCGTTGCAAAAACTCTATGTGATCTACCAGCCTCCCCTACTATAGGCTCTGAAGTAGCCTATCTCTGACTATCTCCAGCCACTGATCTCTGAGGACACTGAGCAACTATATGACCATGCTGCCCACAAGCATAACAACCACCCCTGCCAAAACCTCAGCCTAAAAATGGTGCACGTGACTGCTGGGATCCACCATTCCTAGAACTCTACTGAGCACTCTGAAAACTCTGTGACGGACCACTCTGCTGCCTACTCCAAGAGTGATGACGTGAACAATCCCTAGGAAATGGAGTACCAAGATTCTGCCCACTCGGCTGAGACTGAGCAGGCCTATGCCTCTGTCGCTGACCATGTCTAGGAGGTGCAGTATGTGATCTAGATGGTGTAGCTCCCTGAGACTGTGTACCCCAAGCAACTAATCCTGAAGGAGGGGCACTACCAACCTGAACACCTACTTGACCACCAAAACCCCTAGTCAAATTCTCCTCTATCAACCTCACCTTCTCCATAGCAACCTCTAAGGTCTTCGGCTCAAACACACGAACACCACCACTGATACAAGCATTCAAGCCCCTAATGAAATGTTGTACTAACATTGGCTCATCATCAGAAATGCTAGCACATTGCTTCAGCTCAAAGAAGTGGTGCTCATACTGATCTACTATCATAGTCAACTGACAAAGTTCATGGAACTCATCAGCACATCTCTATCAATAGTAATCTGAAAGAAATCATGCATGAAACCTCTCTAAGAATAGTCCCCATGACATGGAAGAAATATCTAGGTGAAGCTTCTGCTCCTCTACTCTCCACCATGTAGATGCAAAACCTCTAAGATGCATAATGGTGCATCGAGCTCTAGTATTGCTACTATAAGGATGCATAGCAAAGCATCAATCGAGATCGATCAACCAAGTTTCTACCTTGGTACCTATACCAGTACCATCAAAAGTAGGGGGATGAGCCCTTAGAAGATCCCTCATGTGACCTGCTGTAACACTGTCTCCATCCACCCTATCCCTCACAACAACTACTCTCAAATGATCTGGACTACAAGAACACTCACACTCAGCTCCAACATCCTGACCATCCTGATGAGAAGGTTGTGACTCTGCCTCATGAGATACCTCTTGACGAGATCCTAATCAGTCCAAAATCTACTGTAAAATAGCTAAAACATGAGCACCCCAGAGCCCTTCAGCTTGACTTTCAATATGCGGTTCCTCTTGATGCTCACCTTGATTTCCCTGATTACCCTAATTACCCTAATTATCCTGATTACCCTGATTATCCTGATTGGCATCATGCCGGGTGCTACATCGAAGAACAGTGGCTTTTCCTCTAATTTTGCCTCTGGCTCTACCCCTAGGAGGCATCCTAAAGGAACAAAGATCACATCAAAATAGATCATCACAAGGATGACCTAAGCAACATCCTAAGGCATGAAAGCATAACAACATGACTATAGAACATTATAACAAGCTCACGCCACATACACCTAACACGGCAAAACATAAAAGGCTCAAGTACGCCAAAGCTCCCAGTGTGTGAAACTAGGCTCTGATACTAGATGTAACATCTCGCTATGTAACCTCGAAGGGTAAGAGCCAAAAGGGAGCAAGATATATTTTTTTTGACATAACTAAACAACATACATAGATTTAGCTGTCAATGCAATAGATTGATACCATTCATTTTAAACACCAAAACAAATGTTCCAAATCACATATGATAAAAACATGAATCCATAAGAATAAAATACAGGTGGATCTGATACCCACATCGGAATCCAAAGTAATAAAGGAATATCACATTTCTTCTCATTAATTACAACGATTACAACTTCTCTCCTAAGAGAGGTCAATTACATAACTACATATACAATTACAATGATATATTCTAGAATATGATACAAGTATAATAACATAGTCCTGAGTATGGTACAAGGACTAAATGGTTACAATAGCTGAATGAAGTAATTGAAAGAGAGATCATCTCTAACTGGTGCTCCTAAACCTGTTCGCGGGTCCCCAATGGTGGTGGCAACGCATCCCAACCATGTGGACTCCTAAGAGACCACTCCACCGTGCTCGGAGATAGTCACAAGGCCCAAATGGATGAACAACAACAAGGGAATACAAGATGGCCAACACACACACATCAAACATAGAGTAGACACGGAGAACAGTGCTTACAGTCATAGTTATAATATAGGTGTACTCATCTAAGTCATAAGTCGGGTACTACTCACGACTCCTAAGGTGCTAGATACTAGAGTTTAATCATATGGAGTGTCATCATATGTGCTTGAAGGGATGGTACACACGGGACCAAGTACCTCTCATACAGACGAGGAGCCTCAATCGTGCCCAAATCCACGTCCCACAGACGGATGACTCGATGCCCCACAGATGGATAGGCCTTCTTGTTGCATCCTTAGCCTTTACCAGCACTCCATGCCATGCATGAGGACAAATTATCTTATTAATATTTTTACCCCAATGTTTTCATTTATTTATCACTTATTAATGAAACTCTGCTACTAGTTCCCCTAGCAGTGACTTGCGGGCCTCGGGCCTGTAGAGAGCCACTCCAGATGACCACTCTAATGCCTAGACCTTGTTCATCTCGTTTGACTAAACGAGGCATTCAAAAGACTAAAAACACTGAGTTATAAATTTAACATAGTAAAGGTGGAAAATATGATCTACAAGACCCAAACTCTCGTGGACAGTGTAATTTGTTGAACATGGCCTTCTGCCAATTTGATCAGTTTATAATCACTCCCGAGACCCCAAATTTAATTACTCTTCACAAAGGCATGCAAGGATAATATTAGAAAAGCATGGCAGATGGCCTTGCCAGTCTACTCACACCCTAGAAATATATATACTTTCTACCATATTTAACATAACCTAAAAGAAACGTTAGAGGAATAACAAAATGGAGATCTTAGTTTTCTTTTCTCTAGTGTTTTCCCCTTTTGCATGACAGATACTCATAACTAGGAATTAAATACACATACATAGATCATTGACTCAAGGGTGTTTTAGTGTCATAACATTATGTAATGTAAATATGACAGTTTCCACATAGCTGGAGATTTAGTAGAAAATGACTATGTGACCAAAACAAAGCCACTCAGTTTTCTTAAGAAGATCTATAATGAATATCTATCAAAGAAGTCATTGTGTAACAATCGGGTTTCATGGGACTAAGATCTCTTCAATCTCTATCATATGTCCCAGTCTTGTATGGCTGTCCCGTTAATATCTATTGACCCTCTTTTGTTTACCTAATATATTAACTCAGAAAACCTATGATCTTTCCTTGGAAAACCATTAATCTAAAGACTAAGGGAATCGATCTGGTAATGAGAATAACTTCAGGAAATATATAAATATCTTGCATTGAATAAATTTTGCAGTAATAAAATATTTAGGAAAAGAGGCAGTGTAAATATCTTGTGTTGAATCAATTCTGCAGTAATAAAATATTTAGGAAAAGAGGCAGTGTAAATATCTTGCGTTAAATAAATTCTGTAGTAATAAAATATTTAGGAAAAGAGGCAGTGTAAATATCTTGCATTGAATAAATTTTGCAGTAATAAAATATTTAGGAAAAGAGGCAGTGTAAATATCTTGCATTGAATTAAACTTTAGCATTATTGAAACGTAGAGATGGGGTTCAAGATTTCTGTGATTGAGAAATATGCAGCAACTAGTTTTAGTTTATGAAAAATAAATATGAATGATGCAAATACCTCCAGTATAAATGCACTCCCTTTTAGCGTACCTCAAATCTTGCAACTAGATTTGCTAGACCAAAAAGAGAGACTCCCCACAAGACATCAATTCGTTCACCAGGATTTCACGATTTTAGGCTAGGAGGATAGAGATATGAGTGACTCCACAATGAATATAGTCTTTTCTAAAAAAAATGTTCCACTTACTAGTATCTCCAGATCCCTAAGGCTCGACGCCAAAAAAACCTAGACATCTTTCCTTCTTTCTGAATTTTTTTCTCCCCTTGTTTCTTCTGTGTCTTTTCTCTCTGAAAACAAAGTCTTTTTCCCTTCCTTATTTCTCTTCTTTCCTCTCCCCCATTTTCTAAAGGATGCGTGTCTTTATTTTAAAACCATCCTCCACAAATATTTTATTCCTAACTTTAATGAATTGCTCTGCCCACCCGAGATTTTTTTTTGTTTTTTAAACTCTTATTTTTCTTCCGTAATGCATGTTGACTCACCTCCCGTGGATCAGATATATATTTTATTAATTTTTATTTTCTTATCCTTATCTTCCCTCTGTCGGTCACTCACCGTTCCTTGCCAGCATTCAATTCTCCACCCAAACACAGATATTTTTTTGTTTTATGATTAAATATTCACCCATTCTCCACACCAACGCAGCAAAAGGGAGGGTTCATTACATCACCTAAACTAAGAGAGCAAGTGAGATCATAAGAATAACAAGGGTTGCACTATAGCTGCAGTCCCTGCCTAAAACAAATAATAAACTAAAAGAAAGAAACTACCATGATGAATTTAGGTCAAATTAAAACCAACACCTAGCAGATGGAGCAGTGTGCTGAAATTCTGGAAAAGCTCATGTCACATAGGTTTGGTTGGGTTTTTAATGTGCCTGTTGATCTAGTAAATTTGAATATCTTTGACTACTTTAAGATCATTACTAAACCCATGGATTTGGGTACAGTAAAGACTAGGCTAGAAATGAGGCATTATTTTAGTCCAATTGATTTTGCAGTTGATGTGAGGTTGACTTCCTAATGCAATGAAATATAATCCTCCTAGCAATCAAGTCCATCGCATTACTTTGGAAAAACTATTTGAGAGAAAATGGAGTGCTGTTGAGACCAAGTTGGCTGGAGAAAAAGGATATAGAAAAATAACCCAAGGCGTGCGGCTCATTCCAACAAAATTTAAAAACCAATAGTATACAAACAAGATAGAAGAAATAGAAAATAAATCAAAGGCATCTTCTAATGTAAATTGTGTCTCTGTGTCACATGTTCCAATTGAGCAGAAACCCAAGGTTGAACCATACAGGCATCCAATGTCATTTATTGAGAAAGCAAAGCTTAGCAAGCATCTTGAAGAGTAATCTGCTAACATGCCAGAACAAGTGTATACATTCTTAAAGAAGCATACATTTCTAACCTAGTGTGAAGATGAAGTTAAGGTGGATATTGATTCATTTATAGACAATAACTTATGGGAGCTTCAGATTCTTGTGACCAATTATTTGAGAGACAGAAGGCTAGGTGCAAAATTTTCCTGAGTTTCAGAGCCTGTTAAGTTCGTATGTTTTGTTTGCACAGATATGACTGCCTTTTTAAGAATTTCCTAATAAAAACATTTACCTTTTTTTATGGTTCATATATTCTTTAACTGATATGTTACTATGTTATTGCAGCATGCAGATTCTAGAGTTGCAGTTGGGCTTGGCTACAAGTCTTCAAAGATGGCCCAACAAGGTCCGACAGTTTTGATAGAAAGTTAGCATTTGTCTTTTCATTTCTTTCATTCAATATTTGATGTTTAGTTCTTTTGGTCATATTTACATTTGTTTATGTATAGATGTTGACGTTGTAAATGCCGGTGGGGATGACATGCCATCTACAAACTTCCCTATTGTTAACATTGAGGAGGTGACAGCTGCCAGCATCAAATTTAGTAGTTCTAGCAGCAGCTCATGTAGTGATTTTGGATCTTCCTCTGGGGGTGGGATATTGTAGGGTTAGATTTGTGATGTTTATCTTTGATAATTTAGTTCTACTTCATCCTATTTCTCACTTTCCATTCAACCTTGTGATTACAAATTCTGATTCAGAAAGGTCATCAGGAACCGACTTGGTTATGGATGAAGTGCAGCGTGCAGATGCACCTTCTAAGGTGGGATTCCAAATGTTGTTGTGCAAATAGTGTTATAGATGGATTGGATTACTGTTTTTAAATATTAAATACAAGTGGTTCCTCATATTTCTTGGTTCTTTGTTTGATGTAGAAATTGACTGTTTATTGACTGAAAGTGAATATGCTTTCTCTAGGGAACTGTGGAGTCCACTAGTGGCAGAAATCAGATGGTCCAATCTAATCCTGAGAATACACATGTCAAAAGTAAGTTTTCAAATGCTTTCCGTTGTGGTTCAGTATGTCTATTATGTTATCTGAAATATGTAATATTCCAATTTGTTTCCATATGTGTTGTCAGTGTTTTGGATGAACACAAAGTTTATCCAAAAGCATGTTTCTTGCATTTATGTGTGTTCACTAGTTTAGCGTAATAGGGGAGATCCAGAGAAGCTATGTCACGAGAGGGAAGAATTGGAAAAATCTCAAAGAGAAGGTTAGTGAATCTGGAAAGTGCTAGTCATTTTGGGCTTAGTTGATAGGCTTCAAAATTTGGCTACTTTATTTTTATAAATATTGATGCATACCTTCTATTTATCACAAAAAGCAAGAATTCAAGCTGAAGCTAGGGCTACAGAAGCAGAGGTTGCAGCCACTGAAAAACAAAAGAGAGATGGAATGAGAGGCTACTCACTTAGCCTTGCAAAATGTATAACATTTGCTTACATGTTATTGATGTGTTGTATTGGCTAAAGAACTATTATTATCGATTGTCGCTGATTTGGTGTTGTATCTATAAAAGAATTCTGATGGTACATGGAAAAGATAGTGGAAATTGAAGTAAATGATTAAGATCCTTCAGAATTTGAAAGGTTGGCCTATTTTCTTGCCAACCACATTCCAAGCTCCAAGGATGAGACCAGTCCTGTTAATTTTGTAGATTCTATTGCAGGGGAGAAATCCTTTACAACAGCTCAGTCTATTAATTAAATGTGAGGAAGAAGAAATTATTGCAGATTATGCTGTTGGTAATGGTCATGTGGAGGAAGGATAGATCGACTAAGGTACTTATTTGTATGCTATTTTATTGCTTCATTCTTAGGAGTAGAATGTAAAGTGGATGCCAAATCCTCAACGTAAGGCTTATAAACCTTTCAGATCAATCTACTGCATGAGGTAAAATAATTTTTTGTTCAATCTATTTCCCCTTCAATGGGTGAATTAATGTATTCCAAGATTATATCCTTAAGAAAAGGTTGCAAGATACTTGGCTAAAAAACTATTCATTGAAAAGGGGTTGAGACAAACTTTTGTGTTTAATGTAGCATGATTACTTCCCACCTCAGTGGTTGAGATTGTAACTAGTTGGACAAAGGGGGAAATTTTATCATAGAAGAATATTTTTTTGGCAATAATTGTTGATTTGCAAATTGCAACAACTTCCCATAACCTCACCGAGATCATAAAGAAGAAAGACCTACAGCAAAAAAACCTACAAAAATGTATTAGAGAGAACATTTTTATAAATGTAAAAACAAACATTATAGCTGTAACTGCATTTATCACTGAACACAGAAAAAACTAGATTGGAAATTTTGGACTACACATGGCCAACTTATTAATTTGTGAATCAGGGAAAAACACTTCCTTCAAAATTAAAATAAATCACTTACTAAATAGTAAAAAAAGTTAATGTCCATTTTAAATTAATCATGAAAATTTCTCATTACCTCCATAAGTTAATATCTATATGGAGAAAACCTACTTAGGGTGAATAATTAAACAGAGAAATGTAAAATTATTTATTAAGGAAGTGGACACATTTGTAGAGTGCATACACTTTCTCTGTAACAAGTCACCACAATGGAATTTCTATGTTTTGTCTCTTGTTTTCCTCTCAAACATGTATCTCACCATGACTTTGCATTAGCTTGGTGACTTAACTAGTCTCTTGAATGTTTCTCTGCATAAATGAATCTGGATACATTAGTGTTTTCCTTGATGTGGGTACATCCACATCTGCACATGGATTTCTCACACATCTGCACATTGATTTCTCACCTGAACATGCATGAACATGAAGAGTCTGGATGACAGTCTTCTTGAATGTCCAACTCTTTTGGCCCTTGACATATTCTCCCACACTCATAGATAAAAAGTGAGAAAATCAAGAAGAAACCAACTTGAAAACAACACCTTAATCCAAACTCAGATGGTATGGCATGTAAAAACTGGCCCTTGACAGATGTCAATGAGGTGATTTAAGTTCCAAGCAAAGACAAATTATGTTGAAAATGTCATTCAAGCATTATAAGCAAATGCAAGCAATATTTCCAAAATATATAGTAAGCCTATTATTATTATACATAATTAGAAAGAATAGATAAAAGGAATGTACATTTAAACGACCACTTCTATCATAACGAATAGTGCATTGTCTAAGCTCCCCAACTCCTGAGAAAAGTTCCTAGTAAAAAAGAACATAGATTTAGACTTTTGCATCTATGCATTGAGGGTCAAAACCATATTTACAAATATTTTAGACATGACAATTAAATGTATCACTAACATAAAAACAAGAGAAAGATAACACAATAATCAACGCCACCCCCTAAAATCTATTGCTATTTAGAAAAGAATGTTGATGTTGATGTTTGGGAAAGTTATTGAATGAACATTCACTTTGGCTGAAGTGTGCTGTTGTAGCTACAAGGAACAGCAACCACTGTCCACAGTAGAAGTACAACTTAGAAAGTATTGAGAATTGATCTCCAGGCCTCTGGAAATTGTTCCTGACACTTCATTGGTAAAAGTGACTTAAAACAAATATGCTCGCTCATCCATGTACCCTTTCATGTACACACAGACACTAAAGTCATGCCTTATTTAGTACACCCATATAGAAAATAGTAAAAAAGATCAATTTAACCAAGAAGAACCAGAGAACAATAGTATTGAATAAATATCTTTGTTAGTGTAATTATATATCAAATTTACTTATAGTAGTGAGTAATGTAGTTGAGAAAGTTAAAGAAGAAGAACAAGAAGAAGCGCGAGTTCCACAGGCTTTCTTAAATGGTCTCTTCTTCTATACATGTGGCATTGACAGTACTTTGAACCAGTAAATGCATCTTTTGAGTGACACAATTTTTTGCCAGTCTGTTCTCCTGCATGTTGTAGGCTGTGGGTCTGTAGTGCCATTTTGGAGGCTATGGCTAGGCATTCTTGCACAGCTTGTAGCTACCACAAGATTCATGCTTAAACCACGAATGTCTGAACTATTCTTTCCACTAGTGGAAAAAGCTGTTGTCAAATCTATATTTACAATATTTAAAGAAGATATGTACAAATTTTCAGCAACACATCTCAAAAAAAGTCTTATTGTTGCCTGAAATTATAGGAAATACATTGAAAATTTTAGGATATCAATTTTGATTGGTTAATATCAAATCATTTAATTATAAATTAGAGCAAATTGATTGCTATAGTATAGTGCCTTCAGTGGATACTAATAATATGTCTCAGACAACAAAACAAATGAAATCAAACTAACTCAAGAAAGCTCTCCACATAAGGAATGTATTAGCTCTAAAAGATAACAAAGGGACTTGAAGCAGACTAAGATATTTTACACCATGAAAGGGACAAAATCAGAAATGTAAATTTGCATGTCTAATATGATATAATGTAATTTAATTGCAAATGGCAGACTGGACTCCTCAGAAGAAGTGATAACTATAGGAGTGGTGCCTAATTTGAGATACATGAGGCCACCATAGCGCCTTGAAAGAGCCTAAAGAGATTAGTGGGGATTCGAACTGAGGTCTAGCAGGATAAAATTAAAAAAAAATAACACAAAATAAGATGAAACTCATAGGCCAAATAATTTTTTTGGTCTGACAGCAGTTGGGATAAGACAGGTTAAAAAAAGTACTTTTGTCTTTTTTTGTACCTAAAAACAAGAATACACTAAATGTGAAATTAGAAAAATCACAATAAAAGAGCAAGTGATGATATAATAGAGAAGAAAACTTACCAGAAACACGACATGCTGAATCCTCAAGAGATTAAAGTGTGTTTCTCAAAATTTATCTCTAGCCATTGAAGCCATTTTAACTCAATCTTTTGAAGCCAAAACTCCTCTGCTGAACTGGAAAGGAGATAAAAAATATAATAATATTTGAAATCAAATGGGTTGTGTATGCATTAAGATTTTAGATGTTTTTTCCTTTCATCCTTGTTAATAAGATCAGAGTCTTTTCCAATCATATCGTATATTTAAGAATCTATTTTTTTTTTCTTAAATCGAATGCCTCTTTCTGTAAGGAAATGAAGACAAATGGACACATTATTTTCCCACCAATTGCTCATCTATTCATATTCCTTGTGTGATGTATGATGAAGCATTATATATGCTGGACATCTCATTGTAAAACTCAATTTATTATCAATAATAATTCCTCTGCTCAGTGTGGATATAGCAAAGTTTGGTGAACCACGATAAATATGGTGTCTCTTTCATTTTTGCTTTCTAATTAAATCTATGTTGTTTATTACTTTTTTTCTACAATTGAGTTGTGCTTCCAGTCTTAACAATTCGTATAAGAGTTGTATGGTGATGGTATAGCTGGTTGCAAAAATTAGTGTTGGATTTTTGAGTCATGGAGGAACAGAAGATTGAGAAGTTCTCCGGTCAGAATTTTGGACTGTGGAAGGTACAAATGGAGTCTTTGCTGATAAAACAAGACCTCTCACTCATGCTTGAAGGGGTAGCAAAGAAGCCAAGCTCAATGATGGATGAAGAGTGGGACAAGATGGATAAGAAGGCAAGAGCTACAATTTTCCTCTCGCTATCCAACAATGTACTATTTAATGTTTCAGCGGAGAAGACTTCGAAGGAGTTGTGGGATAAACTCTCTAAAATGTATGAGATGGCTTTAGCATCTAATAAAGTTTTTATTATGAAAAAGATTTATAACCTGAAAATGAAAGAAGGCAGAATTATGTCAAACCATCTGAATGAGTTTAATACCTTACTCACCCAACTACCTTCAGTGAAGATAAAGTTGGAAGATGAAATTAAAGCAATCTTGCTACTATGCTCATTACCCAACAGCTAGGAAGGTGTCGTGATGGCCATAAGCACTTCAGTTGCAGCCAAAACAAAATTGGTTTTTGATGACGCAGCAGCTACACTCCTTAGTGAAGATATGCATAGAAAGAACCAAGAAATATCTTTCAGTGAAGCCTTAACCATTGTTAGTAGAGGAAGGCCTCAAAATAGAGGCAAAGACAATAATAGAAGAAGATCAAAATTAGCGAAGAGGTCAAAATCCAGATGTAGAGTTGGCGACTGTTGGTTTTACGGTAAGCCTGGTCACACCAAGAAAAATTGTTATTCCTATAAGAAGGCGCAAGAGAAGGTTAAAGACAATGAGGTCAATGTTGTTTATGACAAGGATGATAATATTTGGGTTTTATCTGTAAGTGAAACCACTTCAGATTCATGGGTTCTAGATTTGGGTGCATCCTTTCATGCCTCCTCTTGTATGGATGCCTTCTCAAATTATCAAGGAGGACAGTTCAGGAATGTCTACTTGGGGGATAACAATTCATTGGACATCATTGGTAAAGGTGATGTTCTCCTACAATCCAAGAATGGAAGCAAATGGCTTTTGCAAGATGTTAGGCATGTCCCAAAACTGAAAAAGAATTTGATTTCTATAACCCAATTATTCTCACAAGGCTACAATACTACTTTCTATCCAGATTCATGGAAGGTTACTAAAGGTGTCCTGCAGATTGGTAAAGGAAATAGAGAGGGCAATTTATATGTTTTTGAAAATGACTCTCAAGTGGGAGCTGCTATGACATTGATGGACAATGAAACTTAGTTTTGGCACCAATGGCTTGGACATATGAGTAGGAAAGGTCTTGAAGTCATGATCAAAAGAGAACAATTACCGGGGTTGAAATCCGTGGATTTGGATTTTTGCCAACATTGTCTTTACGGCAAGCAGAAGTGGATTAGCTTCATAAAGACGGGTCATGAGAAGAACACCTCACCCTTGGAGCTAGTTTATTCATATGTTTTTGGGCCAACCGAGGTAACTTCTCTTGGAGGTTCTAATTATTTTTTGACTTTCCTTGATGACTACACTAGGAAAGTTTAGATTTTTATGCTCAATAAAAAATCTGAAGTGTTCAGCAAATTCAAAAATTTTAAAGCTCTAGTTGAAAATTAGAGTGGGCATAATATCAAGTGTTTGTAAACTGATAATGGCGGCAAATTTTGTTCACTAGAGTTTGATAATTTTTGTGCTGACAATGGTATTCAAAGAATCAAAATTGTTCCTTATACACCGCAAGAAAATGGGGCTGCGGAGAGGTTAAATAGAACAATTTTAGAAAAAGCACGATGTATGCTTTCTAATGCTAGACTGGGAAATGAGTTCTGGGCAGAAGCTTGCAACACAGCGGTTTACCTCATTAATCGAGCTCCCTCATCTCGGTTAAATCTTGAAATTCCCAAGGAAAGGTGGTTAGGTAAGCATATTTCTTATAGTCATCTACGGGTGTTCTAATGTGAAGCGTTTGCTCTTATTCCTCATGAGAAACAATCCAAATTGGATCCCAAGTTGCAGAAGTGTATTTTTGTCAGGTATGGCAAGGATCAGTATGGATTCAGGTTGTGGGATCCCATCGCCAAAAAAGGTCACTCGTAGTTGGGATGTCATCTTCAACGAAAAAGTTTTCCCAAGTTTGCACAAAGTTAATACATCTTTAAATAAATATATAATAGTTGATTTGTTTGATAATGGAGCTAGTGTGGCTAAGAACCAAGGCAATATTCCCACTGTTAGTTTGCAGACTCCTATGCAGCCTCCTTTGTATTCAACCATTGATAATGCCTAGCCACATTCAAACTCTTTGTTTGGTAATACACAGTCTTCCATGGTGTCAATGCTAGCAACAGACATATCAAATCAAACGCTGCCTTCCCATACACAGTCCCGTATTCCCATGCTGCCTCAGGCAATTTGTCTTCCAACATAGCCTCCCTGACTACCTACGTAGCCTTTAACTGGTCAAGCGCTACCCCCATATAAGAGTTCGCTACCTTTATCTGCAATGCAGCCTCTTCAAATACTAGAAGGCACACTTGTAGCTAACGTTGGAAGTAGTTTGACTTCCTTAGCTTCCATGTTGTCTCCCCTATCACATATGTTACCCTCCATAAATCCCACGCAGCCTCTAACTCAATCGCTGCCTTTAGCATATGCAACATAGTCCTCATTGGAGTCATCACTGCCCCTACCAGGTAATTTGCTAACTTCCCTAGCTCCCACATAGCTTCCTCATAATACTCATACGTAGCTCCTCCCAAATCAAACATAGCCTTCACACTGTTGTATGCAACCTTTATTGCCTCCTACATATCAAATGCACCAGATAGGAGGGCGATCTCCATCTCATATACAAGGTGAAGTTTTAATGCCTTCAAAAGATATGCAAAGGTAGAACATTGGAGAAATTGCACAAGGAAATGTGCAGGCACAAGGGACTATAGAAATACAGAGGTAGAGTCTTGTTCAGAACAAGGCAAATTTGCAAAAGGAGATAGCAAATATTCAAAACTAGTTACATAGAATGAATATGGATGATTCAAATTTGCAAGAGGAGGTTTTTGACTTAAGGAGGTGTACCTGGGAGAGGAGATGTCCTTCTAAATTTTCTGATTATGAGTTATTGTATTTAGAGGAGGTAGAGCCCAAACTTTTGATTTCTGATCAACCTGAACCAGCTACCTATAAACAAGCTTGCAAGGCAATTGACTCTTTGAAATGGAAAGAGGTGATGCAAGATGAAATGAGTTCATTGCAGGCTAATAACACTTGGGATTTAGTGCCACTTCCACCTAATCAAAGACCCTTGAAGAATCATTGGGTATACAAGTTGAAAGAGTAAGATGGGGGCAACAAGGGCTATCGTGCTAGACTGGTTGTCAAAGGGTATGATCAATAGAAAGGCATAGATTTTAATGAGATTTTCTCACCAGTTGTGAGAATGACCACAATCCAGGCAGTTTTGGGTTTGGTTACAGTTTGGGATCTTGAACTTGATCAATTAGATGTCAAGACAATGTTTTTCCATGGTGACGTTGATGAAGAGTTATACATGGAGCAGTTGGAAGGATTTAAAAAATAGGGACTGGAACATCTTTATTGCAGATTAAAACGCAGCTTGTATGGGCTCAAGCAAGTCCCACGCCAATGGTATCTCAAGTTTGATCACTTTATGACTGAGCAAAACTTCTTGAGATGTGAATCAAATCCTTGTGTCTACTGTAAGTGACTTCCTAATGGCGAGTTTGTCATTCTATTGCTCTATGTTGATGACATGTTGGTAGCTGGCACAAGTATGAGGATTGTTTCTGAATTGAAGTCTCAATTAGCTAAGAGATTTGCTATGAATGACTTAGGCCTAGCCAAGAAGATTCTTGGAATGACCATCACTAGGGATAGACAAAAGAAGGAGATCATGCTGTCACAAAAGTCATACATTGACAAGGTTGTAGATAGATTTGGTATGGCTGATGTGAAGGTTGTTTCTACCCCTCTTGCTGGCCATTTTCATTTATCTTCTTATTTGTGTCCAAAAACACAAGAGGATAAAGAGTTTATGCAAGGTATTCCTTGTACATCGGCGATTGGTAGCATTATGTATGCTATGGTCTCCACTCGTCCCAATATTGCTCATGCAATGGGAGTTGTGATCAGGTTCATGAGCAATCCCAGTTAGCCTCATTGGGAAGCTATGAAATGGATATTAAGGTATCTTAAAGGTACTTCTAATTATGCTTTGTGTTTTGGTGGCAATAAGGTATAACTGCAAGGTTTCACTGATTCTGATCTTGCCAGAGATTTAGATAAATAGAGATCTACTACTGGCTATATTTTTATGTTTTCTAGAGCTGCCATTAGTTGGGTCTTGAGGCTGCAACATTCTATTGCTCTTTCTTCTACTAAAGCTGAGTACATGGCTCTTTCTGAAGGTGCTAGGGAGATGCTTTGGTTACAGCGATTGTTTAGTGACTTGAGATGTCAACAAAGTGACAATGTTATGTTTTGTGATAGTCACAGTGCCATTATTATGGCTCACAATCATTTATCTTAGCATCATTGTAAACATATCGACATACATGCTCATTTCATTCATCATGTCGTTGAAGAGGGCAAGTTACAAGTTGCAAAAATTGACACAAAGGTCAATCTGGCAGACATTTTCACCAAGGTTGTTCCCAAAGAGAATTTCGAATGTGCCAGGACTTCCCTTGGTCTGGTTAAGAAGAAGTGACCAAAAGTTTAGAGCAGAGGAATGATTGGTGAGTTGCAGCATCCGTTGACCTTCAAGTGGGAGATTGTAAGGAAATGAAGACCAACAGACACATTATTTTTCTGCCAATTGCTTGTCTATTCATATTCCTTGTGTGATGTATGATGAAGCATTATATATGCTGAACATCTCATTGTAAAACTCAATTCATTATCAATAATAATTCCTCTGCTCAGTGTGGATGTAGCCAAGTTTGGTGAACCATGATAAATCTGGTATCTCTTTCATTTTTGCTTTCTAATTAAATCTGTGTGATGTTTATTACTTTTTTTCTGCAATTGAGTTGTGTTTCCAGTCTTAACACTTTCTACTCTAGATTCAACTTCACACGACCCACCTCAGAAAATCCCACTTTGGAAAAACTTTAAGCATCATGAAAATATTAGTTGCTGCAAAAAAGCTACAGGAATTTGAACTCTACATATCATCCAAATTGAAATGAATATAAAGTTCTGCAACACAGAAATAGCAACCAGTCAAAACTAACAATACATTCACCAATTTCCTGACCAATGATCTCATTTACATGTGTGTAATTTCCCCGTCAATACAATATTAGTATTACATAACTGCAAAAATAGTCTTCTGAATCTCCTGCCAAAGAGCCGTTGCAAATTATTATAGGAAATGAAAATTATTGCTAAATATATTTAAAATAATGATCAAATCTGAAGCTAAATTCCATAAACTTTGCCAGCATCCTCCCAGCCTGTGCTAAAGTGGGTGCTTTGGACATCCATATCGTGGTGTTGGGCAACTTCCAGGACCAATTGGTGTTCTACATGACCCCAACGGACGTGTTGTGATGTTCACAACACGTCCCATTATGATCCTTAGCAAAATGGGGACCCCTCTGATGTTTTGCTTTTTGCTTCTGCTTGTGTTTTTCTGCTTTCTGGCGGTTTGGTAAAATGAAGGTCAGGGGCATCATCATCATGATATAGGATGAGGTAGGTCATCATCATGAGGTCAGTTTGTCAAAGTTCAATTTTTTTGTTTCTGTGACCTCATATTTAAAAAGAGCTTGAAATTCCATGCAGGTTTGCCTTTTACTTCACTTGAAAATTCGTCCATATGTGGAAGTTATGCACGGTCAAAGTTTTGGTCAAACCTGATAATCGCAAGTGATCATCATATTTTTTCATGTTGACAGCATCATCATGATCTTCATCTATCACCTGATAAAAATCATGCAGTCGCAATATCCAGACGTCAATCTTAGGTGGTAGTGCCCTTTACCCGTCAAATGGCCTTAGGCGCATCGTCAGCATCATGATTTCTTTTAGGAGGGTCATATTTTATAAGCTTGGTTTTGCTGAATCAAGGACATCATCATCATATTTGAACCCCCCCCCCCCCGATAATATCCTAAGGTTCAAATATCATGATGACATCAACTTTAAGTCAAGGTAAGTTCCCCCGTCGAGCGGTCTTTGTATCGCGAGCATCATCATGATATCTTTGCATCGCCTAAAATTAAAATATCATGCTGATAATATAAGATCACCCTGACTTAGAAAATTCATCATCGGCATATTTGCATGCGCGTGTTATAAACCTATCGGAGGGTCATGATCATGATATTTGCTGAACCTCGCTAAGATGATGATGACGACTTCGTATCCTCCTGATCTCCTTTTGATGATCATGATCATCATCCTGATCTTTCACGGGTCATTCGCTGAAATTCGCTAAGTGATGGAGACATCATCATCATAATTCGATAAAGAGGATCATCATCTTCATATCCTCCTGATCTCCGGTTAGCGAAATATCATGATGATCACCCTATCTATTCGGAAGAAGGTCGATATTGCATTTCTCAACAGCATGATCATATTTTACAATATCACCCTAGCGCAAATATCATGATGACCTCAACTCATCCTTGTACTCCGAAAATGAAATATGATGATTACGTCATCATGATAAATCGATGAGGATCATCATCATCATATTTTTATCCTGTCCTGTTGTCAAGATCATCATGATCTTGATTGTTCACCCGACATTTCGTGAAGTCCTCCTGCAGATGAAGTAAGACCTTTTGCAAATATCCTGATGATCATCATCATCACATTTTCCCCTCGGCAGGATATTTTCTAAAACATGATCCGGTTGGCGAAATATGATGATGACGTCATGTTTTAAGTTTAACAAAGGCCCCGGATATCATGATGATGTCATCCCGATCTAATAAACGAAGAAGTAAATATCCTGATGATCATCATCATCACATTTTCCTTCAATAGGATATTTTCAAGCACGATCCGGTTCGTGAAATATGATGATGATGTCTTATTCTAAGTTCGACAAAAGCAAATATCCTGATGATCATCATGATCATCCTGATCTTTCGAGAGGGTTGCCTTGGCCGCAAAAGGATCATATTCACTTCATCATCCTGATCATGCTCCTTAGGTGACCCGATATCACAATTAGCCCCCTGATCTTAACCGAATATGACGATGACGTCATCCTTAGCATTTCAATGAAGCCCGAATATCATGATGACGTCACCATCATTTTCCTTTCCTCGGCAGCATGATCATATTCGTATCCTCCTATTCTTCTTCAACATGATGATGATGATGATGTTGTTCTTTTCTCCAATATGCAGAAGTGAAATATCATGATGACGTCATCTGGACCTTCAGGAGGGAGAGAATCATATTTTCAGAATATCATGATGATGAAGTGAATGTCGGCTAACACGTTTTTTGACACGCCGATAGCGATGGTCATGCCGATGGGCAGGAAATGAAGCGGTGGAATTTTAAAGTGTTTTTTTTGGCGCCTGTGGCATTCTCCCGGTCAGTGATGGTTGACCCGATGAAGTTTGAGCAGTCTGAGCGCATTTTGGATGCGTTTTGGGAGTTTTCTGGATCCGATTTCCACAATCTTGCGTAGTCACCTGGGTTTAAATGCTTATTTTAATTTCATGCTGCTTATGTGATAAATGAAATACTTATTGCTTGTCTTGTCTTGCAGGCTTGCAGTTGAGGAAGCAGCTGGAAAGTCAACACAGTGATCTCATAGAGGTAGAAGATCCGATCTCAGGAGCAAGAAGATAAGGATGAAATGCAAAAAGTCAAGGCCATTCAAGTAAAGAACAAGGTTGCAGCTGAAGGTATTTCTGCAACAGACAAACAAAAGTTATTACCCAGCTGCCGGAACTTCTCAGAAGGGGCAATATTTCGCCCAGATTTGACACTGCTCAGAGATATTTTTGAGAACTGGTTCACCTGCATTTATTGCTGTAACCAGGGGTTTGAACCAGGGGTTCAGTTAGGTTTTTGCTGTAGTGAGGACCATCAGAATGTCTTTATATTGTGTCTCTCTACACTGTAATACTTTACAACAGGGATTTTTAGGGCCTACAACAGGGATTTTCAGGGCCTACAACAGGGATTTTTAGGGCCTACAATAGGGGTTTTAGAGAAATACAGCAAGTTAGCTTAGCATAGTTTAGAGGTAGAAGAAGGAGGTCGCCTGTTTGTTGCAGTAAGGTGCGCGTGGAATGTCTGGCTGCCTTACTGTATCTGTAAAGCTTGTAAGTTCTCTGTAGTATGATCAATGAAACTAAGAGTCATTCCTACATAGTAAATCATGTATGACTATTTGTTTCTAATACAATAGAATTTGGAGTTCTGCATCTATCTTCTGAGTGTTCTCCTGCTCTTCTTTGTGTTTTGAAATATCTTCTTTGAGAGCTTGCAATTTTAAATGTATGTTTGTGAAAATTCTCAGGACTTGCATTTAAGGTTTTTACTGTGGATTTGATCAAATTACTGTGGTATTTACATAGTGCATAACAGAAACAATTAGATCCTTCGGTAGATTAAATGAGGTATAGATTAGATCTTTCTAACTTTTCCCAACCCATCTAAAATATTTAGCTGAAAACGTAGAAATCCAAAGGAAATTGTCTCAAATTTGAAGAAGCATGTATAACAGAGCTATCAGTAGACAGTTTTCATAAACAGATAAAGAAGAAAGCTGCAAAAAATTCAAGAAAACCCTCTGAAACTTGCAGCACAGTATCACTTTTATGCAAATGAACAAAATACTTGTTGAAATCTATGACCTCTTTGCATATTCTTAGTCCAGTAAGTCATCAAACAAACCTAAACTACGTAAGGCCCCTTGAACATTACAGCTTCACATTGACCAACTGAACTTGACCAACCGAACCATTGTAGACTTGGGATTAGTTGAATCTCAAATGATTCCTTCTTGTCTTTCAAGTATAGTTTCAGTTCATTATATGTGAATTTTAACTTATTGTTATGATTGCATCAAAATAGTCATCAATAGTTTTCTGGCGCTAGAAGGAGGGCTAGAAGGCTGTATATTGTAGTCATCAACAGTTTTCTGGCGCTAGAAGGAGGGCTAGAAGGCTGTATATTGTAATCATCAACAGTTTTCTGGCGCTAGAAGGAGGGCTAGAAGGCTGTATATTGTAGTCATCAACAGTTTTCTGGCGCTAGAAGGAGGGCCTGATTTGGTTTAGGGTTAAAATTTTGAGTTTTAAACGTTATATTCTGAGATATGTTAGATCTCATAAAATTTCAAAGGCTTAAAAAGTTGAAAGAGGGTCCCATTTTCAATGGACTCATATAGGGACAGTTTTCAAGTTGACATTCCTTCATTTCAGAAAGCTTTAAATAACCAGCTTTATCCTAAAAATTTATATAGCTATGGTTTATTTGGAAGGTGTAGGATACATAAGTTTGCAGAGCATGGTGAGCTTAATTGTCTAGCTTTCCTTACAAGATTAGATTTACATTTGAAAGGACTAATCTCTCTCTTAGATGTGTATAAGGCTGAAAGTTGGTAGGGAAGTGAGGAGATTATTGAGCGACAGAAGGATGCAGCATCAACGGTCATTAAATGTGCAGAGGATACAAAGATGGAACCAATGCTAGGAATAAGGGATAGTAAGATCTCTTGGCAGGAATCATGTGATGGTAAGAAAAAAAATCTGTCTTTTCGTCAGGATCTGGATGTGATTAAAGTTAGTGAAAAGTATAAATATCCTAAAAAATACAGAGAAGAAATCACAGCTCATGTCCCTTTTCTAGATAATAAGCAAAAAGGATTTAATGAAAAAGAAAAGAAAAGTGAGGTTCATCTTGATACATTTGATAAATATATAGAACTACTAAGGAATATTTGTCAAAAAGAAGCCTCTGGGTCTGACCTGAAAAGTTTTAACGAACATGATTTGGCAAAGAAATGTAAACAAGCATTGGCAGAATTAAAACGCACTAAAACTGATAAGATCCCTACTATAGAAACTAGTGAAGTCATAGAAAAGAAAGTAAATCCTAGTGTTACACCTGACTTCTTTAAATTAAATGATCAAAATCAAGATTGTTGCAGGTCAATAAGATTAGACTCTTCACTAAATGGCAAATGTGAGTCATCTGATGAACAATTCTTGAAAAAAGAGGATACAGAGGATCATGGAGCTGCTGTACACAATCAGACATCACTCTCATGCCATGTTGAAAATAAAATAGGGGAGTATTCTTGTCAATCAAAGGATGTTGTCCCACCTTTAGTCTCAAGTGATTTAGAAATGATTAATTTCTGTATATCAGATGATGATGAAGATACTTACTTAAGTGCTGATGTGCAGGAAGCTAATGAGAACATTGAGAGGTCTGTTGAATTTGAGGATAAACTGAACATCCAGAATGAAGGAACAAGGCTGGAGGAAGATGAAGAAATGATACATCTAGAGTCATTCATCTTTCAACATGAAAAAGGACTAGACATAGAGTTGGGCAATGAAAATGCAGAGCTAAATGAAGAGCCAGCTATTAATAAACAAGTGTGTTCCACAGAGCTAAAGGCACATCAGGTTGTCTCTTTCCTATCCTTAGTAAACAATGATAAATGCTATTTTAAATATGGAAATTCAAGAGATAGGACCTGCATATGGATTAATCATAGACCTGATGAGCAGCCTCAATTACTTATTAAGAGCTATTCTGATAAACACAATGAATCTAGAATACCAATTTTTTTTTCAGAATTCAAAGATAAATCTGCTAGGATGAGGACCATAACTAGTACCCTGTTACTCCTGCACAACCTAAAGAAATATGCAAGTAGGGGTGTTTTTGGGTCTTTTTCCTGGGTTTCTAGTTGCCTTGTAGAGGCTTGTATATAGTCTGGTAGGGTAGTTGTTTTTGTTTTTTGTGTTCTTCTTTTGCTGTTTTCTTTTAGGTTAGTTGTTTGTATAGTTCCTTGTTGTTTGTTTTTTGCTTTTTGTTTCTTTCTGTTTGTACAGTTTTTTTCTTTTTTTGTGTTGTTTGCACAGCCTGTTTGTTTGGTTTGTTTGTTGTCTCCTCAGCAGGGATCTTTATTTTACTGTAGAGTATTAAGGAGCAAAACTAGCAACCATTCAAAACAGTATAAAATTTAGGATATTCAGGTTAACCATTTGCAATTTACACATAACCTGTCACTGTCATGAATGTAGAGAGTTGTTCATCTTCTGAAGTTTTGTATTCAATAAATGTGATTGAGAATTCGAAGCAGGTTTCTCACGATGACATACCTAAATTCCTTGGGTTGTTGAACCTACCAGTGTACATATTAGGTGAAAAATCAGAGGTCACCCTTGCTACCATTACAATTCTCAGCTTAATTTCAGCAAGTGTCCACTCCTTGCATCATGAAGTTACAAATTGCTATATCTTATGAAATCTTTCAAAATTAGAAAACAAAAAATAAATAAATAAGTGAATAAAGCAGATTATACTGAAAATCTAGATTAAGCCATCTAAGTAACTCTACTGGGGCTATGGACGCTCGCTGGCAGTGGGGCTCTACTTAGGAGAATTGTAACGATAACCTTGCCGGGGCTATGGACGCTCGCTGGCAAGAAGGCTCTATCCGGTCGGCTATGAGGGAATATCCTCACCTACGTAGGCTAATGTTAGTCACTGGTTTGTTCAACTGATCTTCAAGATGAGGATAATTAATCACATGCACACAACTAAACTGAAAATGGAAATTCATGCATCTTTATTGAATACTTTGAGTCTCAAGCTGAATAGTAATTTGCAGGAAAGATAGTTGGAAGTTATGAGTTCATTTCATCTAGTTTCCTTGAACACTCTGAATTTAATTATTTTGTTTTGGTTTCTAGTTGTTGTGATGTTCACAACACGCCCCATTATGCTCCTTAGCAAAATGGGGACCCCTACTGATGTTTTGCTTTTTGCTTCTGCTTGTGTTTTTCTGCTTTCTGGTGGTTTGGTAAAATGAAGGTCAGGTGCATCATCATCATGATATAGGATGAGGTAGGTCATCATCATGAGGTCAGTTTGTCAAAGTTCAATTTTTTTGTTTCTGTGACCTCATATTTAAAAAGAGCTTGAAATTCCATGCAGGTTTCCCTTTTACTTCACTTGAAAATTCGTCCGTATGTGGAAGTTATGCACGGTCAAAGTTTTGGTCAAACCTGATAATCGCAAGTGATCATCATATTTTTTCATGTTGACAGCATCATCATGATCTTGGTCTATCACCCGATAAAAATCATGCAGTCGCAATATCCGGACGTCAATCTTAGGTGGTAGTGCCCTTTACCCGTCAAATGGCCTTAGGCGCATCGTCAGCATCATGATTTCTTTTAGGAGGGTCATATTTTATAAGCTTGGTTTTGCTGAATCAAGGACATCATCATCATATTTGAACCCCCCCTGATAATATCCTGAGGTTCAAATATCATGATGACATCAACTTTAAGTCAAGGTAAGTTCCCCCGTCGAGCGGTCTTTGTATCGCGAGCATCATCATGATATCTTTGCATCGCCTAAAATTAAAATATCATGCTGATAATATAAGATCACCCTGACTTAGAAAATTCATCATCGGCATATTTGCATGCGCGTGTTATAAACCTATCGGAGGGTCATCATCATGATATTTGCTGAACCTCGCTAAGATGATGATGACGACTTCGTATCCTCCTGATCTCCTTTTGATGATCATGATCATCATCCTGATCTGTCACGGGTCATTCGCTGAAATTCGCTAAGTGATGGAGACATCATCATCATAATTCGATAAAGAGGATCATCATCTTCATATCCTCCTGATCTCCGGTTAGCGAAATATCATGATGATCACCCTATCTATTCGGAAGAAGGTCGATATTGCATTTCTCAACAGCATGATCATATTTTACAATATCACCCTAGCGCAAATATCATGATGACCTCAACTCATCCTTGTACTCCGAAAACGAAATATGATGATTACGTCATCATGATAAATCGATGAGGATCAGCATCATCATATTTTTATCCTGTCCTGTTGTCAAGATCATCATGATCTTGATTGTTCACCCGACATTTCGTGAAGTCCTCCTGCCGATGAAGTAAGACCTTTTGCAAATATCCTGATGATCATCATCATCACATTTTCCCCTCGGCAGGATATTTTCTAAAACATGATCCGGTTGGCAAAATATGATGATGACATCATGTTTTAAGTTTAACAAAGGCCCCGGATATCATGATGACGTCATCCCGATCTAATAAACGAAGAAGTAAATATCCTGATGATCATCATCATCACATTTTCCTTCAACAGGATATTTTCAAGCACGATCCGGTTCGCGAAATATGATGATGATGTCTTATTCTAAGTTCGACAAAAGCAAATATCCTGATGATCATCATGATCATCCTGATCTTTCGAGAGGGTTGCCTTGGCCGCAAAAGGATCATATTCACTTCATCATCCTGATCATGCTCCTTAGGTGACCCGATATCACAATTAGCCCCCTGATCTTAACCGAATATGACGATGACGTCATCCTTAGCATTTCAATGAAGCCCGAATATCATGATGACATCACCATCATTTTCCTTTCCTCGGCAGCATGATCATATTCGTATCCTCCTATTCTTCTTCAACATGATGATGATGATGATGTTGTTCTTTTCTCCAATATGCAGAAGCGAAATATCATGATGACGTCATCTGGACCTTCAGGAGGGAGAGCATCATATTTTTAGAATATCATGATGATGAAGTGAATGTCGGCTAACACGTTTTTTGACACGCCGATAGCGATGGTCATGCCGATGGGCGGGAAATGAAGCGGTGGAATTTTAAAGTGTTTTTTTTTTTGCACCTGTGGCATTCTCCCGGTCAGCGATGGTTGACCCGATGAGGTTTGAGCAGTCTGAGCGCATTTTGGACGCGTTTTGGGAGTTTTCTGGATCCGATTTCCACAATCTTGCGCAGTCACCTGGGTTTAAACACTTATTTTAATTTCATGTTGCTTATGTGATAAATGAAATACTTATTGCTTGTCTTGTCTTGCAGGCTTGCAGTTGAGGAAGCAGCTGGAAAGTCAACATAGTGATCTCATAGAGGCAGAAGATCCGATCTCAGGAGCAAGAAGATAAGGATGAAATGCAAAAAGTCAAGGCCATTCAAGTAAAGAACAAGGTTGCAGCTGAAGGTATTTCTGCAATAGACAAACAGAAGTTATTACCCAGCTGCCGGAACTTCTCAGAAGGGGCAATATTTCACCCAGATTTGACACTGCTCAGAGATATTTTTGAGAACTAGTTCACCTGCATTTATTGCTGTAACCAGGGGTTTGAACCAGGGGTTCAGTTAGGTTTTTGCTGTAGTGAGGACCATCAGAATGTCTTTATATTGTGTCTCTCTACACTGTAATACTTTACAACAGGGATTTTTAGGGCCTACAACAGGGGTTTTAGAGAAATACAGCAAGTTAGCTTAGCATAGTTTAGAGGTAGAAGAAGGAGGTCGCCTGTTTGTCTGCAGTAAGGTGCGCGTGGAATGTCTGGCTGCCTTACTGTATCTGTAAAGCTTGTAAGTTCTCTGTAGTATGATCAATGAAACTAAGAGTCATTCCTACATAGTAAATCATGTATGACTATTCGTTTCTAATACAATAGAATCTGGAGTTCTGCATCTATCTTCTGAGTGTTCTCCTGCTCTTCTTTGTGTTTTGAAATATATTCTTTGAGAGCTTGCAATTTTAAATGTATGTTTGTGAAAATGCTCAGGACTTGCATTTAAGGTTTTTACTGTGGATTTGATCAAATTACTGTGGTATTTACATAGTGCATAACAGAAACAATTAGATCCTTCGGTAGATTAAATGAGGTATAGATTAGATCTTTCTAACTTTTCCCAACCCATCTGAAATATTTAGCTGAAAACGTAGAAATCCAAAGGAAATTGTCTCAAATTTGAAGAAGCATGTATAACAGAGCTATAAGTAGACAGTTTTCATAAACAGATAAAGAAGAAAGCTGCAAAAAATTCAAGAAAACCCTCTGAAACTTGCAGCACAGTATCACTTTTATGCAAATGAACAGAATACTTGTTGAAATCTATGACCTCTTTGCATATTCTTAGTCCAGTAAGCCATCAAACAAACCTAAACTACGTAAGGCCCCTTGAACATTACAGCTTCACATTGACCAACTGAACTTGACCAACCGAACCATTGTAGACTTGGGATTAGTTGAATCTCAAATGATTCCTTCTTGTCTTTCAAGTATAGTTTCAGTTCATTATATGTGAATTTTAACTTATTGTTATGATTGCATCAAAACAGTCATCAACAGTTTTCTGGCGCTAGAAGGAGGGCTAGAAGGCTGTATATTGTAGTCATCAACAGTTTTCTGGCGCTAGAAGGAGGGCTAGAAGGCTGTATATTGTAATCATCAACAGTTTTCTTAGTGCTAGAAGGAGGGCTAGAAGGCTGTATATTGTAGTCATCAACAGGACGCAATGGAAAAGTTCAGTAGAGATCTGATGAAGAGCAAGTATCAGCTTGGGGGATGGTGGTGGAGGGTAGCGTGCTGCAACCTATATTCGAGATAGTAAAGTGTTTGATAGAATGCTTCAGTGAAATGTGGTCTCATGGAATGCCATGATTGTAGGGTATACACAATCTAGATGTTTTTAAAAGGCTTTCCAAACTTTCAAGCAAATGCAATTTGAAGATGTCAAGCCTAATTTTTGCCAGCATCCTGTCTTCCCTACCAGACGTATGCAAAATGTTGAAGCATAGAAAAGGCATTATAAACATATGAAATTTTACAACCTACCCTAAATTTTAATTACAGGATTTAAACAAATCAGAAAATTAATTATCAATGGGCTAAAATAGCCATTGGCAAATTAGAAAATTAGATTTTGTTAATTTCTGTAATACAAAAATCTGCAAAAATAAAGAACCATAGGTAAAATATTATGTTTTTGGCATTGCACATATTTCAAGAATCAACTAATCACTACAAGTGAAAACAACAGTTACCCTACCTACAATAGGGACTAATAAATGTTTTCAATAACTTTCCGTAAGAAGGGTGAAAAATGGTGAAGCAAAGAAATATTAAGATTGATTTGTGAGGTGGGAACCCATAGAAGTGTACATAATACAAATTCAAGGTGGATGTCATTGTGGGATTTATTTTTTAGTTTATGTTGGTATATATTAAGCTTACTTAGATGTCCACATTAATCTATGTTTAGCCTCAAGTTATACTTGGCGTGCCTACATTATTTTTGTTTAAATTAAGTGGTTTCTTTTCCTATTCTTGGAGCACCGCTATTCTTAGTGAGCTTTTCGTATCTTTGGCTCAACTATTCTTAGTCAATTATGCCCTATATGTACTCCATCATGTAAGCTAATTCATCATCCTATATTTTGCATTCCAATTGCCCATTGTTTGTAATACTTGTTTTGTTGTACCTATTGAATGTTCTCTTCTTTGTCTCAAGTCACTTGAATTAATACTCGCATTCACTCAATGCTCATGGTTTTTACATGGTATGAGAGCAGGATTGTTTGAATGTTTGTTCAAAATTTTTTGTGAGATCTTGAAACTATTTGCATTCAAAGCAAAATTTTGGTTCTTTGTGCTGCTATGTATTGTCTGTGTGGAGCCCAGTTTGCAGAGCCAATCTGCAAAGGGGGTCGATCATGTTGGAAAGGATGAGCGCATTTTGTTTGTGCTTCTATTGAGTAGGACAATAGCCAAAACCCCACATGAATGGCCAAAAGGAGGCCAAGAGTCAAATAAAAATCGTAAGAGGGCAAATAAGGGGAAGAATGTTGCAATAGTTATAACTAGCACAATTACTTCTTCTAAGTCTCCTTTGTCATCTGTGCCAGTTGAGAAAAATAAAACTGCTCATCAAGATAAGGAAGTACTCTCTATTCCACCATCTGGTCCATCATTAGGAGATTTCCTCCCACGGAAGACAGAATCTCAAGCTCTGTGCTAGCACTAGCTTAGTCTGTTGATACAACAAAGATGACTAAAACTACATCACTGAGGGAGATTCAGAAAGGGTAGGAAAGGAAGCTTTCATTATCAAATAAAATCCCAATAGCAAGGGTGGCTATCATAGGGATTTGAAGCCAGAAAATGTGATTCTAAATGCCAAGGGAAACGTGAAGGTTTTTGATTTCGGTCTCAATGCGTTGCCATAGCAGTGTAGGGAAAACGGGCTATTACATACAACTTGTGGAAGTCCTATCTACGTAGCCCTAGAGGTTATTGTTGATAGAAGCTATGATAGGGCTACTACTGATCTGTGGTCTTGTGGCGTAATTCTCTTTGTTCTGTTGATGGGTTGGTTATCGTTTAACGACATAAATCTTACAGTTCTTTACCAATAGATTTTCAAAATCACGTGTAACAGGAAGCTGCATGAAGACATAGCGAGAAAGTATTTCTAGCAACTAATCTACACCATAGGTGGGATCCATGCCATAGCTCAAACGCCATCACCAATATTCAAAACCCTGCCTCAAAGCATCTGAAAAAGCTACAAATCATAGATGGGTGTTTTAGACTATGAAGGGCATCAAAATCAATTGAGCAATAGCCTACACTACTTAGCTCTTTGGTTTTCTAAGTTTCGCCCAAAACACTTAAAAGAGGTTTCTTTTTTTGGTGCTAAAAATAGTAGGCCTTTTTTTAGCTTGGAGGAGCTTTTTAGAGATATGAGTGCTAATTTTATTCCTAAAGGCATTTTTTTTGCATGTAGGTTATTATTAGGCAAAATCGAAGAGATTATTGTAACTTTTCATTGGCTACTAAAATCGAAGAGATTATTGTAACTTTGCATTGGCTACTCAAAATCAAGAGCCATTTTTTCTAAAAGTGAATATTATTTCCTAGCCTAGTCCATTGGAGATGATATCACACTGAAATTATAAAGTACCCTAATTCACTCAAATTATACTTGCCTAAAGCACTACACTATAAAGTGTTGATTCAAGGGGATTTGGATATCCAACCATGGGGGTGTACTTTGTGTTGTGTCTTGTACACTTCTGCACTTCCTTCCGCTTTTTCAGTTTGGGGTAATTGAGCATTTTTGTAATCAATGAACTGAGATAAAGTTCCAAAATTCAAGGGGAACATAATGGATTCTGGTATCTATTTCCATCCTTTTGTAGTTAGGCTAACCTTAGATAACTATTTGTCCTAGAAACAAGAGATAAAGTATCACTATCTTGAACAAGATCTATTGCCCTATCTCCTTGGACTCATTCCTGAGCTAAGTGACTATAAATAGAAGAATAAATAGTTTAACAAAAAAGAATAGGTCTTACAATTTTTGCAGATATTTTATATCATATAGAGCACATTGAGTGCCCTTTCACTACTTGGACCATCATCCAGTAGCTATATGGAGATCTTGATTCTTCATCTAAAAGTGATGTTTCTACAGATAACCATGCTCTTGTGGATGATACTGAGACTTATGTTTCCCTTTCATGTGTGGACACATCCTCATGGGATAATCAGTCTATTTGGTTGACATATATTGGTACCTCATCTACATTTAAGGGCACTCCTTTAGCCCCTATTGTTTCATCAGATACTAAACTCGCTTCTTTGAGAGCTTCCAGTGATTCTTTGCATGACATTGCATGGGATTTCCTTTGTAGCTACATGGCATGCATTGACATTCCACATCCATACTATTGGGATAATAGTGATAGTAACAATGGTATTACATTGTTAAATTTTCATTTATAGGTTAGTTTATGCATATTAAATAAATGTTAGTAAATAAAACAATAGTTAGTTGGTTAGTTTGTGGGAGTTACATTCCTATATGGAGGTAGTTATCAAATACTTGAAGGGAAGAGGCTTTTATAAAGCTATTGTAATGCATTGTAAAATCATCTAGAAAATATCAATAATATACTTTTTTCATTATGTGTATTTGTCCTACCATATTTAATATGGTATTAGAGCAATATGTGATCTTGTGCTGTGAGAGAGCAATATGAGTTTGCTGTGCCATTATGAAATTGTGAATTGAAAGGAATTTTTGATGTTCTTTTGAAGCATTTAAATAAAATGAAGGCGTGTAGAATGCTTCCAATATTCTCCAAGCTGATTGGGTAATTTATGTAAAACTTCTGAATATTGTCAATGTTGCGTTGAAGTTTCTGATATTTACATGTATGTTAAGTATATAAGTGCAATGAAAGTCTTTGACCATATAAAAGAATGAGAAAACATTTCTTGGAATATTCTCATTATAGCATACAGAAGTCCATTCATCATTTGCTCGGTGGAGGCACCGTGCAAGTTTGAAGGCTAGCAATTTGTGCCTCTTCATTATTGGTTTGATCTGTCTCTGTTAATTCTGAGGAATTGTTCTTTATTATTTCTATTTTGCTGTGGATGAATTATTAGAAGATTGTAACTATTTTATCTCCATCAAAAATCAAAAGGGAGATTTGAGTGAGGAAGACGCCAATATTGGACGCAAATCAAAGAAAATTGTTTGAAAAGAAGATTTGAGTCATTTCTTTTGGAAGGAAATCAAAGTGTGGTCAAGGAAAAGGAAAGCATAGAAAGACAAATTGTAGATGATAGAAGTTGTTGAAGGAAATAAAAGGAAACAGTAGAAAAATTATAGTTCAGAGGACCGTGGTAGTGTGAAATTCTAGAGTTTTTATATTTTTATTTGGAGTAGTAAGGTAAAAATTGTTGAAGGTTTAATTTGATGAATATTTAATAATATCTTGGAGATATAAGGTTGATTAGTGTATGGGTCTATCATTGGTTCAAATTGACATTATCATCTTTTAATCATGAATGCACATATGTCAAAGATCACTTATACTTTCAGAGCCATCCTTTATATTCCTAATGAGGCCTCCAAAGACTCTTCCAAGACATCAGTTGGTTAAAGTGTAATAGGGTCATATTGGAGGCAGGCAACATCAGAGGATGGGGGATTCTCCATCATCTCAAGTTAGCTTCTCGCTTTGAGATGATGCTTTGCATGAGAAGCATTTTTGGTTTTGGTTGTTTTGTTTTTCTTTGTTGATGCTAACGGATTTGAAGAATGTATGTTTTGTGAAGATTTTTTTTTGGAGACAGGTTTGGGATTTGGTGTTGAGCTCAATATGGATTATTGTCTAGTGAGCTTTAGAGTATATGATTGAGAATCATACCCTTTCATGGTCACTAGACAATTATAGAGATCTATCGTATCTTTTAGGGATTGTTGTCGAATAATTCAAGACTCTGTGATTTGAGAGTTCGGGACTAAAGAGCTCAAGAACACATCTCGAAGCTACACCATTCTAAGGGTAGACAAGATAGCATGATGGAGCCCCACTTGGTTTAGGATTTGTTCTTTGGGAGAAGATCTTCTATAAAATATGTATTCATATTATGTAATAATCTTTGTTGAGTATATTAGCATTAAGGGGGGTCCCTTGGTACTATTGTAGGAACAATGCAATAAGGGGGGATTGTTGGTATAATAGTCATAGTAACAATGGTATTACATTGTTAAATTTGCATTTATAGGTTAGTTTATGCATATTAAATAAATGTTAAATAAATCAATAGTTAGTTGGTTAGTTTGTGGGAGTTACATTCATGTACGGAGGTAGTTATCAAATAGTTAAAGGGAAGAGGCTTTTAAAAAGCCAATGTAATGGATTGTAAAATCATCTAGAAAATATCAATAATATACTTTTTTCATTATGTGTATTTGCCCTACCATATTTAATACATACATTAGTTCTTTGGATCTTGACCTTCATTAGTTTTCACATGATTTTGAGAGCTCACTTGTTTCAGTTAGGCTAGGGCCTCCTAATTTGATTGTGACTCATTTCGACATCGGCGTGATGATATTTGAGCAGTATTCTGAGACAGGGTACATCATGAGACTTATTATCTCACCTTGTTTCTTTGAGCATTCACCATTGGAGTTGTTTCTTCCTAAGGGGAGAAATATCATTTGCCACAAATGGATCATTTTCAAAATTCATACACAAGCATTCTCTTTTGGCATAGGGGCTACTTCATCTTCGAGGAGGCTCGAGGAGGCTCCCTAGGCCTCTTCATTTATCTTTTTCTCTTTTTGGAGGGAATTTGTTTTTCCCATAGGGTTTTCTTCCTTTCCCTGCTTTTTGAGATATTGCATTGCATTGCATTCTACATGGGTACCTAATTAGGCCTATTTTATAGGACCCATATTTATTTAGCCCACCTAAGCTATGCTTAAGGGGGGTGTTGGTGTATATTAATCTTACTTAGGTGTGTACATCAGTTTATGTTTAGCCTCAAGCTATACTTGGCATGTCTAGATTAAGTGGTTGTTTTTCTTATTCTTGGAGTACCATTATTCTTAGTGAGTCATTCCTATCTTTGGCTTGACTATTCCTAGTCAATTATGCCCTATATGTACTCCATCATGTAAGCTAATCCATCATCCTATATTTTGCATTCCAACTGTCCTTTTTTGTAATAGTTTTTTCTTGTAGGTTGAGTGTGCTATTGTTTTTCTCGAGTGTCTTTAATCGATACTCACATTCACTCAATGTTCCTAGTTTCTATAGTTTGTTGAATAGACAAAAGTTTGCATTTAAGATGTTGATTGACATATAGAGATAAGAGAAAGTTGTAGAAAAGTTGTAGGGATGAAATTAGACATCACAATTTAAAATTAGTAAAATTCATAGATAGTAGTTTTGTAAAATAATAATATAGAAAGATAGATTTGATTAGGACTGAATTTTTAAAATTATGAAAGACCATGCATTAGATGTGAACTTTCATAGTATTAAATGTTATATGATATTTAGCACACAACATCATAGAGATTGATATTAAATTTCTCATGATGATTACTTTTGAATCATTATTTTAGGATTAGTCTTTGTAATCTTTATGGGAACAAAAATACCTAATTTGACAAGGTAAAACCTAAAAATGTTCTAATGATCAATCATTTTCAGTTGGTTGAAAGATCAATCTTATGACGAGTGGATTATATAGAAGATTTAGATTAATAAGATGAAGATATATATTTAGATGCCATGGTCATCCTCATACAAAATTGTTTGATGGTTTTGAATGCCAAACAAATTTGTTGTAATGTGAAAAACATAGTTAATAAATTTTCATATGGTATAAGAATTCTATGTGCTAAAATACTAGAATTTAAGACTTATCTAGGAGATTAATTGTTTATCCTCCCATCTCTTTGCATAGGAGATTTTCTAGCACCTCTTGTTGAGTCATGTACTTTTTTAGCATTAATACACCCTTTTGGTTATGTGCTAGAAATTTACATCTTTGGTTAAACAGATTCATTTGGATGATAAGAATGATAAATATTCTAATGAAAAATTTATTCCAATCATACCAGTCTTAGAGTTAAAGGAAATTAAAGGTATAAGTTTAAGGACATGTTTCTTATAGGCTTATGTATATTGATTTCACTAGTTAGGTGCAAGTGAGAATATGATAGATTGGTATCATTATTGGATCTCATTATGGTAGAGATATTGTACTAATGGTTATTTATAGTGGATTGTTTTTGATCTTTCTTATTTATAGTGTGTTTCTATAATGTAAATCCCTTGTGTAATCTTTTCATATGATATTGTTTTTATTTGTTTCTTGAATATTATTTGTTAGGTTTTTAATAACTAAAGCACAAGCATATGTGATCATGTTCTATTTTATTCACTGCATTTATGATGTTCTGAAACCAATAATAGAGATGTAGGAATGTCATAATTGACAACCTTACACAATGTCTAATTAAATATAGAAATTATGGGCAACAAGATGTCGAATTTGAGATTCATTTTTATGAATATCATGATGGAATAATCATTTTTATTATGAATCAAAATAAAATCAAAAGAATTCACAAAGGTTCTTTGGAGTTACTTTTAAAAAGTACAAATAAGAGGTAAAGGAATCTTAATACAACAAGCACAAAATTATGAATTTGAATTGTGTGATATTTAATTGGAGACGTCTTGTATCCTTTATATTTTGATAGAGAACATATGTGCACTATAAGTTGTTAAGATGTCTTGGTAGATGTAAGTATGTCTATAGGATGAATAGTTATTCAATTTTTTTAGTGAAAATGTGACAAATAAATAATAGGCCCTAGGCAAAAATAATATCTAAGTCAAATTATGTATCATTGTTTGGTCTAAAGATATAATTGGTTCCCAATTTATCAAAGCTTGAATAAATTTTACTATAGACTACACATGGGATAACAAATGGAGATAAAAGATAGAAGAGATATATTATGTTGCAAGTATTTAGTTAATCAAGAAATACAATAGACAAAATCCTCAGTAAAAGAATGAGTTGATAGAAAAAAAGTGAAACAAGGTAAGAAAGTGACAATGAGTCAACAAAAAAAAGCGGAACAACTTAATAAAGTGACAATGCTACTTAAGATTATGATTATAAGAATCAAGACGATGATTGTGGAAAGTTTCTGACATGAACACATACCACAATGTGTGAAGATA
This sequence comes from Cunninghamia lanceolata, assembly GCA_027924645.1. NCBI lineage: Eukaryota > Viridiplantae > Streptophyta > Pinopsida > Cupressales > Cupressaceae > Cunninghamia > Cunninghamia lanceolata. Next base: position 11,307,060 of record BSBN01000060.1, on the reverse strand, counting down.
AATAAAGTGCTTGAATGTAAATGATTACCTTTTTAGAAAAATGGAAAAATGATGTAGACAAGACCCAAAGTTATAAGATTGAGAGGGTCTGTGCGCTTTTAAAAAATATGTAGAGGGATAATTGATTGTTACCTTCTTTACTTGAATAGGTAATCCATATTCTCAAAAAAAAAATGAGTGGGACTATTATTTGATGTCATTTCCTAGTTTACTTGGGGGTTAGAGTGGTTAGATACCCATTCAGTCAAGGCACATTGTGTTTAATGTCCTAGTTGTTTAGAGGACCCTAGTTAAATAATCAATATTTTGACTACAATGTGTTGAGTGTTTACTTTTAGTTCATACAATTTGATAAGGTTGAGTGTTGACTACAAGGACATTTGAAGATGGTTGTTGGTTTTAGATTCTATACAAAATCTCAACATTACTAAGTAAAATCATCAAAAGAATTTATTGACATAAAATTAACAACAAATAAAGTAAAAAATAAATAAATAAACATGGTATAACTTTAAAAGAGATAAAATATGTTTTCATTTAAATAAATACTTTTAAAAAATACATAAATATGACTACTCTTTTAAAAATAATTTGCCAAAACAATCAAAAGTAAAAAATGATACTTAAAAATTACATATTTAATAATATTGAATAATGTCTTAAACATACAATCAATATAAAAAATGTCAAATCTTTAATTCTACATATGATAGAAAGAAGTTGGAATTGTAATAAACCTAAGAACCTCTCTTTCTTCATTCATCTAAATATATTTAATAGCTTAAATAAAAATAACTTAAATCCTTATTCATTCCTTTAAATATATTTAATAGCTTAAATAAAAATAGCTCTAAGTCCTATATAGAAATGCAAACATTTTCAAAATATTTTTTAGGTCTGTAATTGTGATGATGTAAGCATCCCTGATTCATTTTCATAAATATTAAAGAATCAAACTTTATCAATAATGTTAGACACTCACATCGTAGCACACATTCAATGTAGTGTATATACCCCACCTGCCTTTGTAGATGTCTCTTTGGAATCATTTTCTTAGGATGTCTACTTCGATGTATTGATGATCATTGTGTTGAGACATGGACCAACTAGGACTCGAACCTAGTACCTTTCATTCGCTGCTAGAGTACTCTACCACTGAGCTACTAGCCCCTCTTGGACCAGTCCATCGTCAATCCAAGTGTGGCTTATTTCCAACACCAACACCCCCCCTTAAGCCACACCTCTCATGTGCTTGGGGTTCCTAGCCTGAGCCTAGCTCTGATACCATGTTGAGACATGGACCAGCTAGGACTCAAACCTAGGACCTTCCATCGCTATAGGAGTGCTCTACCACTGAGCTACTAGCCCCTCTTGGACCAGTCCATCATCGGTCCGGGTGTGGCTTATTTCCAACAATAACACCCCCTTTAAGCCACACCTCTTGTGTGCTTGGGGTTCCTAGCCTAGGCCAGGTTTTGATACCATGTTGAGACATGGACCAGCTAGGACTCAAACCTAGGACCTTCCATTTGCTGCTGGAGTGCTCTACCATTAAGCTACTGGCCCCTCTTGGACCAGTCCATCATTGGTCCAGGTGTGGCTTATTTCCAACACCAACATGTTATAACTCCAACTCTTCGATTGTCTTCTTCAATCTACTCGATTCCAATGGAGGGCAACACCTATTATTTAAGAAAATCTCCTCAACTACTTTGCTCATCCACCATGACTTCATACATCCCAAATCAAGTTAACCTAGCACTCATTGACATTTCACAATTTCCCTTCGACTTGGAGGAAAGGGGAGGATTAAATGAGCTTCACTGTCATTCCATCCTGGCCATAGTTACAGAAGCATGCAAAGAATGGGGATTCTTCAGTCAAGATGAGGTGTTTAATGAAAGACTACTGAATCTTGTAATCTACACACAGATTTCACACTCATATGTACAATAGAAACCAACATGTAAATCAATTTGAAATTTTATTAATTTACTGTTTACTTGTACCAACAAACAACTGGCATTACAAAATCTTTTATACTAAAAAACAAAAACAAACCACTTGCATCATTCAATCTTCCTCTCATTACAATTTGCAATCCCCTATTCATGCTTAAGGGTCCCCAAACCTTCTAAGTTTGCCAAAACAAAGTTTTCTTTCCTCTCTAAAATCTCCCAATGGAGTTTCTTTTTAATTAGATAATAAAAATATATTAAGCAATGTTATAGAGCTCTCAAGCACTTGTTGCTTGTAATACAAGAAGAAAAACATGTAGCCACACCATGGTATTGTCTTTCAAGATTCTAAATTGCCAATAAAATGAAAAAGAAAAACCATATGCTATCAAAATAATAGCCATGAAAACCCAATGCACAAAAAGAAGGAAATCTCTAGAAAAGGCAAACAAAATACATGTTAGTTTTCAGAAAAGTTTGAACTATCCATAAAACATGGATTGACTTTTTAGATCTAATATGTGCTTTTGAGAGCATGAGTTAACTCATTTATTCACTAAATATGGAATCAACTTAATCTACACTTTCCCTTATCATCCCCAAGGAAATGGATAGGTAGAGTCCAACAATAACAACTTTATGAAAATTATAAAAAATACACTTAAGGTGAATAAGAAAAGATGGGATGAATAATTGTTGGTCGTTGGGCTCTCTTTATCAAAATTGGTGTGTTCTCTATGCATAACAATGAAGTACATGATTAAGAATTGTCGCATCCTAATCCAACCCCAAAAATGCCAACCCATGGAGTTGGGTGTTTATGACTCCACCAAATTGTAGAACGTATTCAACTTTGACTATGCTTTAGTTGAATTTGCAATCCATTGTGTTGTTGGCAATGGCTTGTTGCAGGAATTCCCATGGGTACTGCTTGACTCTGAGCTGGTGTCTATCTTTCTTTCCAATACAACAGACTTGGTGTAGGAGATTGAGTTTGTGGAGATGGTGGCATTCTCCTACATTCACCAATACCTTGTCATTGTTGATAAACTCCATCTAGCAATGGAGAACTATGACATGTATGAGGGAGAATCTCCTTTGGATGGGTTATTCTCCATTCAACTCCTTCAAAGCTCACCTGTCTTGGCATGTGTCTTCAACACCCTCCAAAATGGACTTCGCTTTGGATGTGGGAACGCTCTGAGTTCAATGCTCGAATGGCACAAATTCTAGCTGCCTCCTAGATTTGACATTGAAGTTAATGAAATCTTTAATGTCATTTGCTTCTAAAAGAATGCATGCTCTAGATGTTACTCCAAGGCTTATGAATGCAAATGTGATGATTCCGTTTGTTCCTCTAGATCTTCCTGTTGAAGACATTGTAGATTTCCAAGACTCTATGCTGGTGTGCACTTTTGGCTATATTGATTTGTGTTTTGTCTTCTCAAAGTCTACTCATATCGCATATCTAATATAGGTTTTTTGGTTCATCTTTTCGTATGCTCTATTGGCAACAAGTATGCCCTTATTGGCTTTGTGTAACCTCTTGTTGTAGCTTTTCTTTCTTTTTTCTAACCTCGTTGTGCCTTTTTGGCTTTACGAAGCCCCCCAATGTAATACTAACCTTTTTGAATTATTACAGTATAGGTCCTCTGACCTTTTCCTAAAAGAAGAAAAATAAAAGATGGGATGATAAAATCAAACTTGACGTTTGGGTGGATATGATACATACTAGAGGTCCATAAGGAGGAGACCTTTTGAACTCCTTTATGAAATAAGTTGTGATGCCTCGTCATGCAACCCTAGAGTGTTAGACTAACAAGTGACAATATTACAGAAATATTTTTTTTCGATGCAAAGATATGCATTACACATTAGAGATAGCAACAATTATACAACATTAAATGAAATGAACAAATAACACCTCTAGGGAACATAACTACATCAGATCAAATTATAACCTTACAAGGGATATGCATCATAATACAACATAAGATTATTACATTATACATTTTCAAAGATAAATAATTACAATTTTCAATACAAGGTTACAATACTGATTACATTAGTTTACAAATAGTACAATTATGAATGAAAACAACAACTGGAAGGTGTAGAGCAAAACTAGAACTGGAACACTTCTACTCTGATTTCAAACCGAACATCCAAGAAGACCAATGGATAGCTTTGCCTCCCAACCATGTGGAACCCTGAGGTCCACCCCTCCGAGCTAGGAGATAACAATGAGGTTCCACTAGGTCAAGGTTACAACAATGAATACAACAACAAGATACAGAATCCATGCAAACAAAAAAAATAACAAGGCTGCACGGACACGACAGTACTCACCATAACAAGACAAATCAAATCATCAAGATAAGATCAACCACCAAGACAAGTCTTCACTCCAGAGGTAACAACAAAAGATAAACAGGAAGAAATTAGATTGTAGTAAGGAGAGTGTCATCGCATGGTCCTAGCATGGGTTACCCAGGCTATCTGTCACTAGAAGCTGGACCCATCTATGGTTACCCTAGCAACCTCTCTCTAGGCACCGGCCCCATAGGGTGACACATGCGGAGCTGACATGTCCTCTCATGGAGACAAGGAGGTCGACCTTCCCAACTTGGCCTTCTCATCCCATTCTTAGCCTGCAAGAGCACTCAAGGCATGGGTGAGGTATCTTACTTATCTTGTTATGTTATTTACTACCCCAACCCTCCTAAATGATTTATTATGTTATCACTTGCTTACAAGTTCCATGGGGTTACCCAGGCGGCCACTTTGGGCACCAACCCCACCATGAAAGCCACTCTCCTAGCAATCTCTAACCAACCATCCAAAACCAATAACATGCAAGGGCAAGGGTTACAAGAGATTCCAATCCATTACATAAGCCATACAACTTGAGCACAACAATAAAACTTCCCTTATTCCCCTTCAAAACTTGAAACAATACATCATTGGAATGGATTGACACAAATAACAAGTTGAAAACTCAAGCAGTTAATCCTCTGCAGTCAGTGATTTGAACTCCTTAACATGTTACAAAAGTACCTTTCCTGATATAGGAACTACGCTTAAATGACCATGACCTTCCTTTAGACCAAAATAATTTAAGGCCAACAAGGGATAAAGGGAAAAGAAAATTACTCGATACCATCATTATAACAAGTTGATAAAACAAATATACAATCTTGTTCCAAAGGTGACCTTACACTGTCATAACAATGACTCAACATGTCATTTCCAGACAAAGTTTATGAGAATGTAACACTCCAACGAACACATTACAACCTATAACCAGAGCACTCTTACTTCCTAACGACAATAAAATTTCAAGCAAGACCATAATTAACTCAACACTACTCCATTGGACAATTCAAACCAAGAATTCACTATAAGATTTTTGAAATTGAATCCAAACATTATTCTACTTGCAGAACTATAGATCCTAGTAATTAACCATTTCTTACCTATACCTAATTAATATAGCAATTATATTCTATTCTAAAATTCAAATTTTTTTATTACCTTTAAATAATCATCCTAAGTGTTAACAACTAGGAACAAGGTAATAAGATAACCGATTCTAACTTCAATCTTACACATTAAGAAAAGATTAAATAAAACCATATATATATATATATATATATATATATATATATATATATAGCCTTACTATCATGACTAATGGAATATAACCAAGTGATAAAGGTAGGTGGTTACCCTAATTACCAAGTGCTATTCTAATAATATGCCAATAATTAAAATTACATCCTAATGCAAATAATGAGAGCCATCATCTAATTCTTTAATATTTTTTAACAATAACGATGATCATATATGAATGCCGATTGCCAATAAACATGTTAAAACTAGATGCACTCTTTCTAACATGCTATAAGAGGAATCGAATCCCTATCATTACGTCTTGAACTCAGGAGTGAAGATATAAATATTATTAAACAAGAAACCTACTAAACTTAAATTTTGCAACTTCCTAATAAACTGATATTTTATTTTCCTAATCAATGATGGTGAAGGATTAACATTTAGAGAGGAACACATAAAAAATTACTACATCAGATCGGATGCCAGGATGCAGAAGTCGTCCACAAGTTTTATTTGGGCAATGCAATAGAATATTTTTTGTGCCTCTGAAAGCTGTCATGTGGCATATGAAGAGTTTGAAAAGTTTTTCATTGAACAAAAATTCATTGCAAGCACCCGGATAGAGAAGATCAGTTGTATGACTTAGTGGTAAAAGAAACTTTTGCTATTTATTTTGAGGAGCAACTATTAACTACACAAGTAAGGATTACGGTGGGGTCAACGACTTCAGAAGGAATGAATTGGATGGGAAATGGTAAGCCACACCGGTGCGCCTCCACAATAAGTTGATTAAGGAGTCAAAGAATGCAATAAATCACATGGTTCAGTGGTCAGAATATCTTCCAAGAGCCTGATTGTGAAGCGATCCAATTATGAGTGAGGCACGAAATGACAATCTCTTTTCATAGGTGAAACTGGTAGATTATCACAGAAGGCAATTTGGTGGCCAAGGAGCGGTGATGGTGATAGGTAACATAGGTTTTGAGGTAGCCAAAAGCTTCTAGCCACAAAAAATGGAATCCGCTCAAATTCTCTAATCATCCTCCATAACATACAAGGAAGAAGGAACTTGAAAGAAAGCATCCTAAGTCATATAAGCTTGCCATGCCTCAGAGACAATGTTTTAAAGAATCAACATAAGTAGCTATAGTAGTCAAACGTTGGCTAGATTTACAGCAAAAATTATCTCGAGAGGGCATCACATATTGCAAGATTTGGGGAAAGCTGCAAGGGAGAGCAGCAGCACACAGATGGATCACCTCAAAGTTGAAGATAATGTCTTTTTTTTTATATGAGGCCGCGATACCAAAGAATACAGATAGAACTAATGGGAGATTCAGGGATGAATGAAAAAAATATAAGAGTTGAAAGTGTGATTGCTACTGAAAATCAAAACACCAAAAGGGCCAACATGCTAAGAATGTTCTCCCTGACATCCCTCCAAAAGTTATGCTTTGACAAAAGTAATGATAGAGTGTGAAACAGATCGGTTAGACAAGAAAAGGCAATGATCTCACTAGGTTGCCACAATAGAGATCGATTGATAGTCCCATAATTTATAGATTGAAACTACGGTGGACTGAAATAAAACACAAGGATACCTCAGAATGAAAGGATGATAGAAAAGAAATTCAGGACATAGTCTCGTCATACTTTTTAAGGATAATTGTTTAGATAATTAAGCATACAAATTTCACATTCACAAATATCACTAAACAATCATTCCATTATGCAGAAAACATACCTGGACCTATAAACCCTAGATCTTAGAATCCTTCCTTAGTTCCTTCCTTTTCTGTCCAAAACCACCTTTTTCTAAAAATCCTTCCTTCCCCAAAAATTTTACCCTCTGAACAAAATAATCTAAGTCATAAATACCCACCACCCACCAAATCCTCTCCCATGAATCCTCTTCAATAATTTTTTTTGAATTTTTACTATTCACAGAGATTCCCCACTCTGGAATCATAAATGTCCACTAACCGCATTTATATTAATCCCCAAAAAAATACAATACTTTACTATGAATATTAGTGAGTTAAAAATAGACTTTGACCCACAAATAAAATTTACAACCATAAGAATAGTTACTTGATTTTGCATTATAATTTATTTAAATAGCTTCCTCCAAGAATATTCCAATTTTATGACACAACAAAATACTATAATATTTGACAATAAAACATTATAATTTTATAGATCATTTATGCAAACAAGAATACACATAGGCTGACCTAACAATGACTCGGCAATAGATTTACAAACCACGTGACGACCATCAAACAGAAGGTTGAATTGACCTAGGGGATAAACCTCATGTTATCTCCATCAACATTATCCATGGTGTGGAGCCTGCTCATACTTGCTAAGTCAGGTGGAGTTGAGGCCTGGTACCTGCAACCTGTGTAAGAACAATGAGTTGTCTATGATCAACTGTATATATATCAAATACACACCGAGTCAGAGAATCACAGCATAGTAGGGTGCTCGAACTAAGTAGTACTACACCGTCCCTGCTCTAAAACAAAACTATAACCATTTCTATTTAAAAATCAGATGCATAAAACATGATAATATTAAACCATCACTAAACATGTCCATTTCATCATAACTAGAATAACAACAATGTCATCATAAACTCATACCACATGTTAGAGCTAAATCAGTCAAACATAGTCTATCATGATCAAAATAAGCATAAACCATAGGCCCAATAACTCAAATGTCTCAGAACTGTCTCAGATCAAACAAAGAGTAATGTAGAGCTAACAACTATCATGACCATCTAATAGGAGGTTGAACTGACCTAGGGGATAAACCTTGTTTTATCTCCATCAACATTATCCATTGTGTGGGGCCCACTCAGACCTGCTAAGTCAGGTGGAGTCGAGGCCCGGTAGCTACAACTTGTGTAAGAACAATGAGTTGTATATGATCAATTGCATATACATCAAAAACACACTGAGTCAGAGAATCATGGCGTAGTAGGGTGATCGGACTGAGTAGTACTACACCGTCCCTACTCTGAAACAAAACTATAACCATTTCTATTTAAAAATCAAATGCATAAAACATGATAATGTTAAACCATCACTAAACATGTCCATCTCATCATAATTGGAATAACAACAATGTCATCATAAACTCATACCACATGTTAGAACTAAATTAGTCGAACCTAGTCTATCATGATCAAAATCAACATAAACCATATGACCAATAACTCAAATGTCTCAAACCTATCTCAAATCAAACAAAGAGTAATGTAGAGCTAACAACCATCACAAGCTAAAAATGAGGGGGCATTAAATTCTCCCCCCTAGAGTCAGGCTTACTCCTGGAAGCCTGCAAATAAGTAAGGGTATAACTCTCTCATCCTGCAAGCATCCTCCTAGGTAGCAGAAGTCTCGTCATTAGGATCCCAATGGACCCTAACCTGCTCCACATCTCTACCCTTGAGAGTAAGTCTCCTGTGATGAAAAATTCCTATGGGATCCAAAGCTAGCTGCCCATCCTCTACTTGTAGAGCAATCCAATCAAGAACATGAGCAATATCTAGATAGTATGGTCTAAGTACAGAAACATGAAACACATCATGGATGCGTGAAAGATTAGACAGGAAAGCAAGACGATAAGCAATAGGATCAATCCTCTCCAACACCTCAAAAGCTCCAACAAAGCATGGTGCTAGCTTACAGCCCTTTCCATAATGGATCAGACTCTTTTGTGGTCACACATGCAAGAACACCCAATCTCCAACTGAAAACTGTCGATTGATCCTATGAGCATCTGCATACTTCTTCTATCTATTCTGTGCTGCCACCAAATGCTCTCTAATCCTCTCAGCCTACTGCTCCATATCTCTAAGCATATCTGGACCAAGAAGAACTCTATCCTTGAGACAATCCCAACTCCAAGGCGTCCTACAAGGGCGACCGTACAAAGCCTGAAATGGAGACATGCCGATAGAATTGAAATACCCATTATTATAGGAAAACTCCACCAGGTATAGGTAGTCCTCCCAATAGCTCTACCGATCCATCACATACATCCTAAGCATATCCTTGAGAACCTAATTAACCCTCTTGGTCTGTCCATCAGTCTTAGCATGGTAAGCTGAACTAAAGTTTAACTGTGTCCGCAAGCCATGCTATAGAGAAGTCCAAAGAGCGGAAGTGAACATTGGATCCCTATCAGAGATGATCCTACGAGGAATCCCATGAAATCTGATGATGTCCTCCATGAACACTTTGGCCACCGTAGTAGCATTGTAAGAAGAACGGATAGGAGAAAAGTGATCTACCTTCGTCAACCTATCCACAGTGACCATAATAGCATCGTGTCAATGAAAGGATACCGGAAAACCAATAATGAAGTCTATTGAAATGATGTCCCACTTCCACTCTGGAATCAAATGAGGCTGCAAAAGACCTACAGGGTGATGATGCTTTGCCTTCACCCTCTAACACTCAAGACACCTCGACAGAAAATCAGCAATATCCCACTTCATGCCACTCCAAAAGTATAGTTGACGCAGATCTGCATGCATCTTCTTGACACTCAAATGAGTAGAATAAGGTGTCTGATGCACCTCTAACAACACTAGCGTATGAAGACCCTCAGAACTAGGAACATAGATATGACCCAAATGTTGCAAAAGACCATTTGACTCAAGAGAGTAACTAGAGAATCTACCCTCTAAAGGTCTACTCGACTCAATCTCAGACTTCACCTCTTGGCACCAACTGTCAGTAGGAAGTACTGCAAGAATCTGACCTCTCAAATCAACTATGAGAGAGACCACTGAGATCTCATGTTGCCAACAACTAAGAGCATCCACTACCACATTCTCTTTGCCCTAAATATACTTGACCTCAAAGTCATATTCATACAAGAACTCCATCCAATGCCTCTGCCTTGCATTCAAGTTTGGCTGTGTAAAAATGTACTACAAACTACAATGAACAATGTGTAGTTCAAACCGATGCCCTAAGAGAAAATGACTCCACCTCACCAAGGCATGCACAACTGCTGCTAACTCTAGATCATAAGTGGGATAGTTCATTTCGTGATCCTTGATTTTACGAGACTCATAGGCAATCGTACGACCATCCTGCATCAGAACTACTCCTAAACCCTCGAAAGAAGCATCTGTACAAACAACAAAGTCCCTGGTGGGATCATGAACTACTAAAATAGGTGCACTGGTCAACTGGTCCTTAAGGGTTTGAAAAGCTACCTAACACTACTCTAACCAAACAAACTTCTTCCCTTTCCTTTGAAGAGAAGTAATAGGATGAGCAATCCTCAAAAACCCCATAACAAAATGGTGATAGTAGCCTACCAAACCCATAAAACTGCATACCTCAAAAACATTAGTAGGTGCAGACCAATCCATAATAGCTTGGATCTTCGAAGGATCCACCTCAATACCCTCTCTAGAGCTGACATGACCCAAATACTTCACCTTTGTCTGAAAGAATTCACACTTCGACAAATTAGCATAAAGCTGATTTTCTCTCAGACACTACAACACCTGACGCAATTGCTCCTCATGCTCCTCCATAGTCCTTGAATAGATCAATATATCATCTAGAAATACAAGGACAAACATGTCAAGATATGTGTGAAAAACACCATTCATCAGGCTCATGAAAACTAAAGGTGCATTTGTCAACCCAAATTGTACTACTGTGAACTCATAATGCCCATAATAGGTATGAAATGTTGTTTTGTGAATACCTACCTCAAATATCTGCAACTGATGATATCCTAACTTAAGGTGAATTTTAGAAAACACCTTGGCTCCCTTAATCGTATCAAACAAATCATCGATCTAAGGCAAGGGGTATCTATTTCTCACTGTCACCTTATTAAGCTTTTGATAATCAATACACAGTCGCAGAGATCCATCCTTCTTTTTCACAAAGATCATAGGTGCTCCCCAAGAAGAGACACTAGGTCAAATGAATCCCTTGGCTAACAGCTCCTCTAACTGCAGTTGGAGCTCCTTAAGCTCCTAAGTGGTCATCTTGTATGGAGCTCATGAGATGGGCTCTACGCCGGGAACAAGATCAATCTTGAAGTAGATGTCACGCTTAGGTGGCATCCCTAGAATCTCAGAAGGAAAAACATCAGCATACTCCCTCAAAAGTGGGTGATCATCTAGAGATGCCTCTCAACTCTCCTTCATCTCCAAGCCACTAACAAAAATTGCAAAAAGTTGACATCCCTAATGCATGCATCTCTTAAGTTGCATAGCAGAGATAATACGTAGGGAAATAGGTCTCTGAACTCCTACAACCTCCACCTCTGCACCAGAATCATCCACACATCTAATAGACTTATGCTGATAATCGGTCATTGCCCAATGGGCCTCTAGCCAATCCATCCCCAAAACTATATCATATGAACCAAGGGGTAGGATGTGAAGGTCTACCATAGTAGATAAAGAGCCAATCCTCAACTCACAACCAAGCACTAGAGACTCAACTATGACCTTAGCCCTGGAAGCTAACTCAACCTGCCACCTATAATCCTGCTTTATTGCCACTAAGCCACATTGCTCCACAAGAGAAGGAGATATGAACGAATCATATGCCCCAAAATCAAAACGAATAGAAAAACTAATACCTCGCATGAAACTAGAAGTCTCCACCATGGTGCCCTGATGCTTTACATGACAATTATCCACCGCTGCAAAGACACTATGTGATCTGCCTGCATCACCAACTATTGGCTCTGAAGCTGCCGGTTGATGTCCAAACCTCGAAGTACCCTTTTGAGGGCACTGTCTAGCAATATGGCCCTATTAGCCATAAGAGAAACACCCTGTGCCTCTACCAAAACCACCACCACCTTGGAAAGCACTAGACTACTGGAAACTACACCTGCTCATGGTGGACTGCGTACTCTAAGCTAGCTGATCAAAGCGATTGCACTTATTACACTGCCAAAACTAGTCTTTCTTAGACTGAAATCTATTACCTTGTTGAGGCTGATAATTCTTCAGTCTAGCCTGAGAGTGCTACTGCCATCCACCCTTTGAGGGTGCATGAGATCCTGATGCCTAAGTATGTCCACCTCACGAACCAAAATATGAAGAAGGTGTACTACCAATATGCACACTTGTATGCCTACCGAGTGCCATAGCCAAATTCTCCTCCACTAACCAGGCTTTCTCCACTGCTACCTCCATAGACTTAGATTAGAATACATGAACACCTCTGCTAATCCGAGCATTTAGGCCCCTGATAAAATGTTGCACCAACATAGACTCATCATCTTTAATACCCGCATACTACTTGAGCTCATAGAATCTGCACTTATACTGTTCAACTGACATGGCCATCTACCTCAGCTCATGGAACTCATCTGCATGATGCTACCTCCAATGATTCGACAGGAAATGGGTCTTGAATCTCTCTAAGAACAACTCCCAAGACACAGTGCTAATGTCCAAGTGCAGCTTCTGCTCTTCTAATCGTCACCAAGTCGAAGCAAAACCTTGGAGATGCAAACTAGCACATTTGGCTTTGGTGTTGCTACCATAAGGGTACATGGTGAAACACTTGCCTAAATCTAATAACTAAGTCTCTACCTCTAGACCTCTACCAGCTCCATCAAAGGTGGGAGGGCGTGCCCTCAGTAGATCTCTCATATGGCTGGCTAGAGTAGCCTCTTGCTTAGCTGTCAACTCCCTCCACCTGGGTGATCTCTCTCTTTCACTAGGCTCTGGATGGTCTACCTCCTGACCCCATCTAGGCTGCTCACCCTCCTATCTAGGGCCTAATCGAGCAAGAGCCTCCTCAACCAACTGTTGTAACTGGGCTCCCTCAAGCTGGCCCTGACCCTCCATATTCTGACCCCCGCCTTCATGGGCACTCTCATGGGGAGAATTGGGATGAGGTGTACCGCCACCACCTCTCCCACAACCCCTACCTCTTCCACGACCTCGACCCCTACCTCTAGGCATCTACCTACAACACCAAAAGATGATTTATTACACACATAAAGGAAACCAACAGTTAATCTATAGAGTTTAAGCACTAGGTCACATAATGGGCTCAATTATAACTAGAGTACCCAGTGTTTAAACTTGGCTCTGATACCAAATGTGATGCCTTGTCATGTAACCATAGAGTGTCAGACTAACAAGTGACAATATTACATAAATAATTTTTTTTAAGCAAAGATATTCATTACACATTAGAGATAGTGACAATTATACAACATTAAATGAAATGAACAACTAACACCTCTAGGGAACATAACTGCATCAAATCAAATTATAACCTTACCAGTGATATGCATCACAATACAACATAAGATTATTACATTATACATTTATAGAGATAAATAATTACAAGTTTCAATACAAGGTTACAAGACTGATTACATCAGTTTACAAATAGTACAATTATGAATGAAAACAACAACTTGAGGGTGTAGAGAAAAACTAGAAATGGAACACTTTTGCTATGATCTCGAACCAAACATCCAAGAAGACCAATGGATAGCTCTACCTCCCAACCATGTGGAACCCTGAGGTCCACCCCTCTGAGCTAGGAGATAACAATGAGGTTCCACTAGGTCAAGGTTACAATAATGAATACAACAAGATACAAACTCCATGCAGACAGAACAAAATTACAAGGCTGTACAGACATGACAGTACTCGCCATAACAAGACAAATCAAATCATCAAGATAAGATCAACCACCAAGAAAAGTCTGTACTCTAGAGGTAACAACAAAAGATAAAGAGAAAGAAACTAGATTGCAGTAAGGAGAGTGTCATCACATGGTCCTAGCATGGGTTACCCAGGCTATCTCTCACTAGAAGCTGACCCCCATCTATGGTTACCCTGGCAGCCTCTCTCTAGGCACGGGCCCCATAGGGTGACACATGCAGAGCCGACATGTCCTCTCATGGAGACAAGGAGGTTGGCCTTGCCAACCAGGCCTTCTCAACCCATCCTTAGCCTGCGAGAGCGCTCAAGGCATGGGTGAGGTATATTACTTATCTTGTTATGTGATTTACTACCCTAACCCTCCTAAATGAGTTATTAAGTTATCACTTACTTACAACTTCTATGGGGTTACCCAGCGGCCACTTTGGACACCGGCCCCACCACGAAAGCCACTCTCCTAGCAATCTCTAACCAACCATCCAAAACCAATAACATGCAAGGGCAAGGGTTACAAGAGATTATGATCCATTACATAAGCCATACAACTTGACCACAACAATAAAAGTTCCCTTATTCCCCTTCAAAACTTGAAACAATACATCATTGGAATGGATTGACACAAATAACAAGTTGAAAACCCAAGCAGTTAAACCTCTAGAGTCGGTGATTTTAACTCCTTAACATGTTACAAAAGTACCTTTCCCAATATGGGAACTAGGCTTAAATGACCATGACCTTCCTTTAGACCAAAATAATTTAAGGCCAACAAGGGATAAAGAGAAAAGAAAATGACTTAATACCATCATTATAACAAGTTGATAAAATAAATATACAATCTTGTTCCAAAGGTGACCTTACACTATAATAACAATGAATCAACATGTCATTTCCAGACAAAGTTTATGAGAATGTAACAATCCAACAAACACATTACAACCTAAAACTAGAGCATGCTTACTTCCTATTAACGATAATAAAATTTCAAGAAAGACCATAATTAACTCAACTTTACTCCTTTGGACAATTAAAACCAAGAATTCACTATAAGGTTTTTGAAATTGAATCCAAATATTATTCTACTTCTAGAACTATAGATCCTAGTAATTAACCATTTCTTACCTATACCCAATTAATATAGCAATTATATTCTATTCTAAAATTCAACTTTTTTATTACCTTTAAATAATCATCCTAAGATAATCATCCTAAGTGTTAACAACTAGGAACAAGGCAATAAGGTAACCGATTCTAACTTCAATCTTACACATTAAGAAAAACTTAAATAAAACCATATATATATAGCCTTACTATCATGACTAATGGAATATAACCAAGTGATAAAAGTAGGTGGTTACCCTAATTACCAAGTGCTATTCTAATAATATGCCAATAATTAAAATTACATCCTAATGCAAACAATGAGAGCCATCATCTAATTCTTTAATATTTTCTAACAATAACGATGATCATATATGAATGTCGATTGGCAGTAAAAATGTTAAAACTAGATGCACTCTTTTTAACATGCTATAAGAGGAATCGAATCCCTATTATTATGTCTTGAACTCAGGAGTGAAGATATAAAGATTATTAAACAAGAAACCTATTAAACTTAAATTCTACAACTTCCTAATAATTTGATATTTTCTTTTCCTATTCAATGATGGTGAAGGATTAACATTCAGAGAGGAATACATCAAAAATTACTACATCAGATCGGATGCCAGGATGCAGAAGTCGTCCACAAGTTTTATTTGGACAATGCAATAGAATATTTTCTGTGCCTCTGAGAGCTGTCATACGGTGTATGAAGAGTTTGCAAAGTTTTTCATTGAACAAAAATTTGTTGCAAGCACCCGGATAAAGAAGATCAGCCCTACGACTCAGTGGTAAAAGAAAATTTTGCAATTTATTTTGAGGAGCAACCGTTAACTACACAGGTAAGGATTATGGTGGAGTCAATGGCTTCAGGAGGAATGGATTGGATGGGAAATGGTAAGCCACATCGGTGCATCTCCATGGTAAGTTGATTAAGGAGTCAAAGAATGCAATAGATCACATGGTTCGGTGGTCAGAATATCTTCCAAGAGCTCGATTGTCAAGCGATCCAATTATGAGTGAGGCAGAAAATGGCAATCCCTTTTCAAAGGTCAAATTGGCAAATTATCATAGAAGACAGGTCGGCATCCAAGGAGTGGTGATGGTGATAGGTAACACAGGTTTTGAGGTAGCCAAAATCTTCTAGCCACAACAAACGAAAGCCGCTCAAATTCTCTAATCATCCTCCACAACTTACAAGGAAGAAGGAACTTGCAAGAAAGCATCCTATGTCATATAAGCTTCCCATGCCTCAGAGACAATGTTTTAATGCATCAACATAAGCAGTTATACTAGTCAAACGTCAGCCCGATTTGTGGTAAAAATTATGTCAAGAGAGCATCACATATTGCAAGATTTGTGGAAAGCTGGAAGGGAGAGCGGCAGCACACAGAAGGATCCCCTCAAAGATGAAGATAATGTCTATTTTTTTTATATGAGGCCGCGATACTAAAAGATACAGATATAACCGATGGGAGATTCAAGGCTGAATGAAAACAAATATAAGAGTTGAAAGTGTGATTGCTACTAAAAATCAAAACACCAAAAGGGCTAACATGCTAAGAATGTTCTCCCTCACATCCCTCCAAAGGTTATGCTTTGACAACAATAATGATAGAGTGTGAAATGGATCAGTCAGATAGGGCAAGGCAACGACCTCACTAGGTTGCCATAGTAGAGATCGATTGACAATCCCATAATTTATAGATTGAAACTATAGTGGACTGAAATAAAACACAATGATACCTCAGAATCAAAGGATGATAGAAAAGAAATTCAGGACATAGTCTCATCATACTTTTTAAGGACAATTGTTAAAATTATTAAGCATACAAATTTCACATTCACAAATATCACTAAACAATCATTCCATTATGCAGAAAACATACTTGGAACTATAAACCCTAGATCTTAAAATCCTTCCTCTATTCCTTCCTTTTCTGCCCAAAACCTCCTTTTTCTAAAAATCCCTCCTTCCCAAATTTTTTTTCCCTCAGTACAAAATAATCTCAGTCATAAATACCCACTACCCACCAAATCCTCTCCCATGAATCCTCTTCACTAATTTTTTTTGAATTTTTACTATTCACAGAGATTCCCCACTTTGGAATCATAAATGTCCACTAACCACATTTATATTAATCCCCAAAAAAATACAATACTTAAGTATGAATATTAGTGAGTTAAAAATAAACTTTGACCCACAAATAAAATTTACAACCATAAGAATAGTTACTTGATTTTGCATTATAATTTATTTAAATAGCTTCCTCTAAGAATATTCTAATTTTATGACACAACAAAATACTATAATAGTTGACAATAAAACATTATAATTTTATAGATCATTTATGCAAACAAGAATACACATAGGCTGACCTAACAATGACTTGACAATAGATTTACAAACCACGTGACGACCATCAAACAGAAGGTTGAGTTGACCTAGGGGATAAACCTCATGTTATCTCCATCAACATTATCCATGGTGTGGGGCCCGCTCAGACCTGCTAAGTCAGGTGGAGTTGAGGCCCGGTACCTGCAACCTGTGTAAGAACAATGAGTTGTATATGATCAATTGTATATATATCAAATACACACTGAGTCAGAGAATCACAGTGTAGTAGGGTGCTCGAACCGAGTAGTACTACATCATCCCTGCTCTGAAACAAAACTATAACTATTTCTATTTAAAAATCAGATGCATAAAACATGATAATATTAAACCATCACTAAACATGTCCATTTCATCATAACTGGAATAACAACAATGTCATCATAAACTCATACCACATGTCAGAGCTAAATCAATTGAACATAGTCTATCATGATCAAAATAAGCATAAACCATAGGCCCAATAACTCAAATGTCTCAGAACTATCTCAGATCAAACAAAAAGTAATGTAGAGCTAACAACTATCACAAGCCAAAAATGAGGGGGCATTACACAAGTGCTAGGCTATCATTAAAGCTAGAGTTGCTAGTGTACAACCTACTATAAGAAATAAGCAAGCATGCACATTTCTCAAGGTGGAGATAATCATTGCACTCATTACCACATTGGTAGCCATAGGTATGCTAAGTGGTATAAAGTCCATCCATAAATTCACCAAAAATAAAAGAGCAAGTGAGTTCCTATAAAGAATAATGGTGAAGTCAAGCTATATATATAAAGAAGGATACATGGATGAATCCATATAAGTGTACATAACATAAATCTAAGGTGGAGGACATGTTGACAATTCATTTTCTAGTCTGGTGACAATAAAAATAACTAAATCTATATAAAAATGCAATAAATATCACAATTGTAGGAATATTTTAAAAATAATAATTAAAATATATTTAAGGTATCTAGTTTGCAAGTAAGGAACTATAGACATAGATATAGTAAACATTGCACATAAGACTATCTATGGATATGTCTATATAACAATAATATAATTATCAAATGAACAACTTCTTCATTCTTGTAGGATCTAGCAAGAGGCAAATCTCCAATGTTTGTCAAAACTATATTTAATACCAAATTTTGACTTAAATAGAGACTCAGATGGGATGCCCTCAAACTAAATCTCGTTTTTCTAAATCCTTTGGGAACCCAAAAAAAACAAACTAGTCTCCTTATCAAATGGATTTTGATCCCGAAAGGATTAAATTTCATTGCTGATTTTTTTTTTCTCTAATGATGTAGATGTCATGAGCATAGTTTTTCCCATAGAGTGAAATCGAGAAGACCATATACACCATTGGTAAGTAACTTGAAGCCAATCAAGGTCTTCATTGGATGCTTGCAATCGCGCTATGACTGAAACTAAACCTTTGTTTAATGCATTCATTGTCCTCAACAGGGCGCTTATCCTCAATGTGTAAGCTAATAGTATGTCGTAAGTTAGGATTCTATATATTTGAGGTGGGCATTGAGCTCTTCTCTCCATTGACTAACATGTCCGTAGTTAAAGGGATGTCTAAGATTTAGATAAAATTTAAATTTCTATTATATAAATGTGCACAATTTTCTCCCCATCAAATGCATATCTTCTAAATTTATTCTTAAAGGATTTTTCAACAATGATCAATATCGACTGGTAATAAAAAGAATCGTACTCTGCTTTCTTTATATCCTTGTGTGCTTTGAATTGATCTATGAAACGTTTATGTTGTTGCATATCGTGGATTTCTTTATTTCTCTAATCCTTTCTTCTCTTTAAAAATGAAAAAATAGTAATAGCTCAAATTATTTACATGTGCACAATAAAGAATTAACTTTATCGATATTATTATACACTTACATCATAATACACGTTCAACGCAGATGTCTATTTGGAATCTTTTTCTCAGGTTGTCTACTTCGATGTTTTGAGGATCGTCGTAAATCGAACTCTCCGATTGTCTTCTTCGATGTACCGGATTCCAAACGAGGGCAGGTGTTACATTGCACCACTTACTTGAGAGAAAATCTCCTCAACTACGTTGCTCGTGCACCATGGATTCGTACATGCCAAATCAAGTTGATCTGCCGCTCGTTGACATTTCACAATTATTATCATTCTTTCCAGCCTCGGCTTGGACGCCAAGACTTTCTACCTTAGTGATTTCCAGGAATGCACAGCTTACGTGCGTATAAACCATAACTCCTATGAAAAGTCGATGGAAGAAGAGATCCCCTTCTCTCACACAGATATTGGGTGCTTTACCATCCTTAACCAAAACAATGAAGTGGAGCTGCAGGTTAGATCAAAAGAGGGGAAGTGGCTGAACGTCAACCATGAATTCTATTCATTTGTTGTCAATGTTGCCGACACTCTTTAAGTCGTGAAATTTTTGAGAGAATTGAATTACTGTAATAAATTATTATGAAATCACATATTAATACGAATTAAACCAGTGCCACATAGTGGCTAGTACCTATTTTGTACTATTGTAATAATAGCAATTGTTTACCTATCAACAAATAACATAAAATTGTTAGACGCTGAATTGGAGACAAAACAAAAAGAACAGATATGGAGAGGGGACATCACCGTAGCCAGCAAAGGGAAAGGGAGGGCAAATGAAGGAGTTGCCATAGCTCATGGGGGACTTGAAGCAAGGTTAGGAGCATGATGACGCATAAAATGGATTGCATTAAACACCTCTTTTGCTTTGTTCGCAAGCCCATTAGGGAGTGTTAAGGAAAGTAAGATTGTCTAGGGAAAAGGCAAAGATTTTTCTAGATTTTTGACAAGGAAAAGGCAAGTTTTTTCTAGAGGTTTCTATAAACTAGGTTCTTCCATCAAGCTATTTTTAGAAAAAGAACATTCCAACCTTTTAGAATTAAAAAATAGAATTGTCTAGAAAGCTAGAAGCTTCCAGACTTCAAAGTCTTTTGTAAATATATATGTATGATTGTATACGGCATTTTGGATGAAATATAATTCAAGTTAGAGAAATATATATCTTGTTTTTTTAACTCTATTTTGCCCTATTTTTTATATGTTTATTACTGCTGTTATGTTTTATTATTTTTTTGGTCCTGTTCTCACCTGGTATCAAAGCCGGGTCACGGGTTCGAATCCCCTCGGGTAACGCTGAGGGGGATTGTTGGCAAAAAAGTTGGTGTCCCCCTTTAGGATTCGTGACATGGCTTAACCGCCTCCCATTGGTCCTTATCTGGGATGGTAGTGGTTTCCTGATAGGTGTGCCTTTTGGGAGAAACGACCAGCTCAACTCCCTACAAGTGGTATTAGAGCCCGGTTCAACTAGAATTTTTTTTTCCAGGTTCAGCTAGAGATTCAGCTAGAGGTTGAGCTAGAAATATAATGTTGGAGTGATTTGTGTGCAGGGCTGATATATTGTTGGAATAATATTTGTTTGCAGGGTTGTTATATTGCTAGAGTGATATTTGTTTGAAAATTGTAGTCAAGAATGCTTTGAGAGAAAAGACTCTATGAAGGATAGTGAATAAGGAAATTGGAGAACCCCAAAGTGAAAAAAAAAGGAGCTATGGAAATGCAAGTTGGAACAAGCTAGAGGTATTATTGGTAAAGCTTTAAGCCCCAATCTCAATAGAAGATTTGTTGATATTGATAATCCAATAGAGTTGTGGGAAACTTTAGAAAAATATTATAAAGATGCAGATATTGCTGGCATGTTTAGTATACAAGAAAAATTGGTGAATTTAGATCCATCTGATTTTAGAAAAATGACTGATTACTTCAATGAAGTTACCTTTTTAAATGCGCAACTAAAGAAAATAGGTGCTGAATATGCAAAAAAAGATTTTCAATTAATTGCAATGGTTGAAAGTAAGCTTCCCTAGCCATACAAGGTATTTAAGGAATCAAGGAAAAGAGTTCTTCAACTAAATCCCAATACCCCCAAGCAAACTTTTGATCAATTTTGTAAGTTTGTTTTAGATGAAGAAGTTTATCTTATTAAAGAAGGATATATTAAGAAGAATCATGCATATGTAGCTAACAGTAAATTTTCTAGATATGATGGAAAGAAGAATTGGAAAGGAAATTATAAATTTCAAAATAATGATGGTTCTAACCATTTTTCTAGAAATGATAGTGCAGAAAAGCAAGTTGGAAAGAAACTAATTATTTGCAGGTATTATGGAGGTGAAAATCACATGGAGAATTTTTGTTTGAAGAAGAGGGACAATGAAAGGTAGCAATACAAGCCCAAACAAGAAAGGTTTAAGGATGACAAGAAAGATAGACATAGCTTTATAGCCATCTCCCTAAAAAGGCAAGAGAAATCAAATGAGGAGGTAATTGCTAGACCTGAAATTAAATCTAATGTTAAGGCGGGATACTTTGCTTCAGATTCTAATAAAGAATGGATTTTAGATTTAGGGGCATCATTTCACATGACTGGGGATAGATCTTTGTTTATTGATTTTTATGAAGGGAAGAATTTAGATCAAGAAATTACTATTGACAATAAAATGAGAATTCTAGTTTTAGGAATAGGGACTATTAATGTAACAAATGGGTTTTTGAAAAATATTTTTCCAGTTGAAGAATTAGGAGTGAATCTTATTTTAGTATATAAAATTGTTCAAGATGGATATGAGTTTGTTGTCATAGCTAATCAAGTTATTGTTAGAGATAGAAAAGACCAAAGCAATATAATTGCTATTGGTAGAGTTGATCATAAAGAGAGTCTATTTAAAGTTGTGGGGTTTGTTGATGATGAATACACAGTCTCTTATGCTTTTATTTGCTCAGACTGATGATATGTCAAAACTTTGGCATGCTAGACTTGTACATATAAATTATAAAAAATTACAAGACATGGTTAGAATGGATATGGTTAGAGGATTAACAAAAATTTTAGCTTCTGAAGGTGTGTGTGAAGGATGTGTGTTAGGCAAACATCATTGAGATCCTTTTGATTTAGGCAAAGCATGGAGAGCTAATTATCCATTGTAGCTCATTCACAGTGATTTATGTGAACCAAGATATCCTTCACTTTCAGATGCTAGGTACCTTCTCACTTTTATTGATGATTATAGTAGGAGAGTATGGGTTTATTTTTTGGAAAGGAAAAATGAAGTATTTGAAGTTTTTCAAAAGTTTAAGGCATCAATTGAAAAATCAAAGTAGAAAAAGAATTAAGTGTTTAAGGACAGATAATGGGGGTGAATATTGCAATTATACATTTGATTCGTTTTGTAAAAATTGTGGTATTAAGGTGCAAAGAACAATTCCTTATACTCCTCAACAAAATGGCATGGCTGAACAAATGAATAGAACTCTTTTAGAAATGGCTCATTGTATGTTGCATTATAAAAGTTTTCATAATAAATTTTGGGGTTTGGCTATTTCTTGTGCTACATATATTGTGAATAGAATCGCCACTAAAGCCCTCACAAATATCACCCCTGAAGAAGCATGGAGTGGTAGAAAACCTCACATTGGGTGTTTTAAAGTATTTGGGTGTACTGCTTGGGCACACATTCCTGATGAAAAGAGGGAAAAGTTAGAACTAAAGAGTCATAAGTGTTTGTTTGTGGGTTATAGTGAAGAATCAAAGGCTTACAGGTTTATATGATTTGACAACAAACAAGGTCTATGTTGGTAGAGATGTAAAGTTTGATGAGCATTCACAACTTACATCCACTTCTTCTCAGTCTACAACAACAAATGCTTCTCATTTTTCTAATATTTTAGAAAGAAATGGAGCCAATATTGATGAGGATGAAGTGTGCACCACTATAAATGATGATAATACTATTGAAAATGAAACTACTAATGCTTGTAATCAACCATTTTCTGCAGGTAGTGATGATGAAAATGACATTTCAGCTAGACAAAAGACAAGAGTGTTGAAGAAATATATAGACAAGGCTTAAAGATCCAAGGAAGGAATGATAGTGCTCTCATGGCCAAATTATTACAAGTAAATGACTCAATCTCATATGAGCAAGCTAGAGGAAATAAAGAATGGGAGCAAGCCATGAAAGAGGAATATGATGCATTGTTAGAGAATGAAACTTGGGAACTTGTGTCTCGCCCCAAAGGTAAGAATGTTATTGGTTGCAAATGGATTTACAAAACAAAATTTAAATCAAATAGTGCTATAGAAAAATTCAAAGCTAGATTGGTTGCTAAGGGGTTCAATCAAAAAGAGGGTGTTGATTATGAAAAAACATTTTCTCATGTCATTAAAATGAGCATAGTTAGAATTATTCTTTCTTTGGCTACAAGTCTTGGGTGGTATATCCATCAAATGGATGTCAAAAATGCTTTCCTAAATAGATATTTATAGGAAGAAATATATATGGATCAACCACTAGGCTTTGTAGATCAACAACATCCTAATCTTGTTTGCTTATTAAAGAAGTCACTTTATGGTCTTTAACAAGCACCACGAGCATGGAATGAGAAGATTGATAGGTATTTTCAGCTTCATGGTTTTAAAATATGTAAGTTAGATCCAAATATTTATGTGAAGAAAGTTCAAGATGAGACTATTCTTGTTACAATTTATGTAGATGATTTACTCATTGTTAGACCAAATATTAGGCTAATCAATGATTTAAAATCAGATCTTAAGAGGACATTTCATATAAGTGATTTAGGTGAATTAAACTATTTTCTTAGATTACAAGTTTGTAGATTACATGATGGATTGTTCATCTCATAATCAAAATATGTTTTGGACCTTTTAGAAAAGCTTAACATGGTTGAATGCAAGCCAGCATCTACCCCATTTCAATCTAGAGTCAAGCTTACTAAAGAATGTACTTCCAAGAGTGTAGATGCCACTTTCTATAGACAGCTTGTTGGTAGTTTGGTTTATCTAACTCATACTCAACCATATATTTGTCTTGTAGTCAATCTTGTATCTAAATTTATGTAGGCACCTAAAGAAAGTCATTGGTTAGCTGCGAAGAGAATTTTATGATACATCTGTGGAACCATACATTTTGGTATCTACTATGGCTATAAGTCTTCACTTTCTTTGGTTGGATTTACTAACTCAGATTGGGGTGGTGATATAGATGATAGGAAATCTACTGGAGGTTATGTTTTCCATCTTAGATTAGGCCCTATTACATGGAGCAGTAAAAAACAAACAACTACATCATTATCTTCATGTGAAGTAGAATATAGAGCAGCAAAAGAAGCAGGCAAGGAAGCAGTTTGGATTTGAAATCTTTTATTTGAGTTTGGTTTTCTACAACTTTCTGCTAGTACTATGTATTGTGACAATCAAAGTACCATACAAGTTGCCAACAATCCAATTTTTCATGCTAAAATAAAGCATATTGAGATTGATGTCCACTACATTCAGGATCTTGTTCAAGCAACTATTGTCAATCTTTAATTTTGTCCAAGTGAAGAACAAGTAGCTGATATACTCACTAAGAGTATGACTGAAGCCAAATTCTTACAATTAAGAGGAATTCTTGGTATGTTAGAGGTGACCATTAAGGGGGGATAGTTGTATAATGTTCCCCTCTTTTTTGTATCTTCTTTGTATTATTCTAGCCAATCTTAAGGGGAGATGTTAAGGAAAAGACAAAGATTTTTCTAGATTTTTGACAAGGAAAAGGCAAGTTTTTTCTAGAGGTTTCTATAAACTAGATTCTTCCATCAAGCTATTTTTAGAGAAAGAACATTCTAGTCTTTTAGAATTAAAAAATAGAATTGTCTAGAAAGCTAGAAGCTTCTAGACTTCAAAGTCTTTTGTAAATATATATGTATGATTGTACACGGCATTTGGGATGAAATATAATTTAAGTTAGAGAAATATATATCTTATTTTTTAACTTTGTTTTGCCCTATTTTTTATTTGTTTATTACTGCTATTATGTTTTTTTTTTGGGCCTACTCTCACAGGGAGTTGGAAGCTGTGAGCATTGAGAGGATGGTTGAATACATCAGCGTAGTTCACCCTGAGGCCTGTCTATAGGCACATGTACACACAAGCAGTATGATGTAAAGTTTGTAGAAGTCGATGATCAAACACCCCTCCAATAGGTGCTAAGCCCTCTTGGTAATTGTAGACCATCAAAGCTAAACGCCAATTATCTATATTAAAAAAGGAAGGGTGAACTAGACCAAAGACGATTGAATGAGTGTATTCCTGATCTTGTGTCAAGTCAAATATGTTAGAAATAAAAGTGGAAGCAATTTCTGATATAAAAATGGAAGATTTTTAAGAAATTAAAATATATCAAAACTCAGGTGATAAAATGGAATCACATTCACTTCAAAAATATCTTCAAGGAAAAGGAATGAATATAAAGGGATCTCTCCAATTTATCTTCCCACATTATTAATCATAAGATGAATGCTACAAGCTATGCAGAGGAGAAAAAACTAAAAAGAATAACTAGAGGAGATCCTTTTGAAAGAAGAAGTATTTTGGAGACAAAAATCTAGGGAGTCATGGTTGAAAGAGAGGGACCTTAATACAAAATTCTTTCATATATAGACTAAAATTAGCTGGGCTTCTAATCACACTCGCAACATCAAAAAATAAGATTGGGAATAGATTACTTGTCCAATAGAGATATAGATTTGGAGGCGACAAAATTCTTTAAAAATCTACTGGCCAATGATGACACCATCTCACATGACCAATTCACATAGTTCATTTCTAACATTCCAAGCCTAGTATCTATCACTCATAATGACATCCTGATGAAGTAATTATCCTATGAGGAAATCCAAGCTACTATTTTTTCTTTGGCATCCAACAAGGCTCTAGGATCGAATGGAATTACTAGACCATTCTTTTATAAATGTTGGGGCTTCTTGGGTAGAGACATTTGGTTGGCCGTAGAAGAGGCCAGAAAACATAGTAATATTCTGAAGGAGCTAAACTCTTCCTCCTTAGTATTAATTCCAAAAAAGAAATGTCCTACATCCTTTGAGGAGTCTATACCAATTTCAATATGCAATACAATGTATAAAATTATTTCAAAAGCAATGGATATCACACATTCAATGGTTCTACCACTTACCATTTTTTAGGGACAAGGAGGTTTTGTTCTAGGTAGGGAGATGGCATAAGGGGAAATTGTTTCCCATGAAATCGTTCATTCCATTCACTATCTTAAAAAACTAGCCATGGTGATAAAATTGGATATGGCTAAAGCCTATGATAAAATTAATTGGTTTTTTCCAAAGAATGGTGTAAATGGATTCATTCATGCATTTTAGGGGTCAAATTTTTAGTAATTATAAATGGTTCTTATGTTGGTTCATTTCTGTCTAGAAGAGGCATCAGAAAGGTCTATGCACTCTCCCCATACCTGTTTATAATCATGGTAAAATCTCTTAGTAGGTCAATTAAGGCTGAAAATCAAAAACACAATTGGAAGGGCATTCAAATTCCCTCCATGCATGAACCATTCACACACTCTCTATTTTCTAATAGCACCTTGTTATTTGGACAAGCATTGTCGATGGAGGCCAAGGCTATCAAAGCTACGATCTCTTCTTACTATGCTTCCTTAGGATAATCCATCAATACGAAGAAACCAAAGGTATTTACCTTCTTCACACCTCCTGATATTCAAAGAAATATTAGTAAGATCTTGAGCTTCAAATTGGAATTCATGCCAAGAAAATATTTAGGAATTTCAATGTTTTGGGGTGTAGGAAAAAAACATCTTTGGAATCATGTCGTCACTACTATTAAGAATAAAATTTTATCTTGGAAAGGGAAGTGGTTATCCTTTCCTGGAAGATTGATAATGATGAAAGAATTTCTAGTGGTCATTCCCACCTACATGATGTCCATTATCAATATGCCCCAAGGGATTTGGACAAACATAAAAAATTTGTGAGGAGTTTGTTATGGCAAGGCAATTTTGATAAGAATAGAATACATCTTATTTCTTAGAATAAGATATGTGAACCCAAATTGTTTCAAGGTGCATGTATCACAAATTTGGAATTATAGAACTTGGTATTAGGTGCCATGATGGCTTGGAATATGTACAACAAAATAGAAGCAAAGTGGGATAAAATCTTACACACAATGTATTTAGACAATGGGAATAGAGAATGAATATTTACTACTGCCAATCCCCTAGTGGGTTTCAAATTTTGGAATTTTATAATCTAAGGAAGAGATATATTGCACCCATATCTGACTTGGATTGTGCATAAAGGGGACAAAGCTCTTTTTTGGGAAGACTCTTGGAATAGTCATCCCCCTTTATCCCCAAGATATGATCTAATTGAGGCTAGAGATTATTTGAAAAACAACTAGGGATCCAAATTATAATACTATTGGGTTCATTCGAGCTAGGCCACTAAAACTAAAGTAAGTTGGAATTTTTTGAGGATTGCCCCTTCCTAAAAAATCAAAAAGAAACTATGAAGAATATCTTGTCCCAAAGAGTCATCATCTTCTTAGATTGTGAAGATGAAATCAAGTAGTGTGTAGAAAAATCTAGACAATATTTAGTTAACTAAGGATACAAACTACTCACAAAGAATAACCATCTAGAATGGCCACGCAAATTATGTTGGAGCAACACTTGTTTACCCAAGACTGGGGCTTTCACATGGTTGGCTTTTCATAACAAAATCCTCACAAGTAAAAGATACACCAAAATGAGTATCTCCTCTCCTTTCATATGTGTATTATGTGGAAAGGAAGAGGAAGATGTAGATCATCTTCTCTTGAATTTCTCATTCATCTCTAATTGTTGGAAGTGGCTATGTACAAAGTTGAATTGGGAAGCTCCCTTCCCAAGTCTCT
Source organism: Cunninghamia lanceolata (assembly GCA_027924645.1). Taxonomy (NCBI): domain Eukaryota; kingdom Viridiplantae; phylum Streptophyta; class Pinopsida; order Cupressales; family Cupressaceae; genus Cunninghamia; species Cunninghamia lanceolata. Next base: position 11,278,478 of record BSBN01000060.1, on the reverse strand, counting down.
CTTGAATCACTTTATCAAATGGCCTACTTTATTTTCAAAATTTGCATATGCTTTCATCTGGGAGGTTAGTCCATCTTTAATTTTATTTAGCATATTTGGATGGAAACAAACTTAAAAATCTTTAGGAAATATCCTTCTTCTATTGAAAATGTGCTAAGGAAACTAGAAGGTATATCAGATGTGGTCATGACTAAAGTGGTGAGATATTCAACCTCTAATAGCAAGTTTACAATTTGGGATTCCAATTTGCTCAAAGAATGGTAGCTATTACTTCCTCCTCCTAATCACGGTTCAATTCATAATAGACCTCAACCAAGGTGGACTGGCATCTTGTAAAATTCTCCCCCCAATCCACTCCTTGTCAAACTCAACTTTGATAGTGCTTCTAGAGGCAATCCTAACCTCTCAAAAGGAAGTTGCATTGTCAAGGATTCTCAAGAAAAACTCATCACTACCAAAGTATTAAACTACCTTTGTGCACTAACAACGTCGCCAAAGCATATTCTCTTTTGCATGGGTTGGAATTGGCTAATAAATTTAGAATTAAGAAATTTTGGATTGAAGGAGATTCCATGACAATTGTCAATAAATTGAAGTCTAGAAAGGTTTATGACTTTCTATAGGGAAGAAAATATAGCAGCAAATTGGTTAGAAAATTAGGCCATCAATTAAGATTAGAGTATCAAAGTATTTGACCCTAGATCCCAGAACCTTTCCTCTGCATTTCAGGGTATGTTAACTCAAGGGGAGCTTCAATGTTCAGTAGTTGGTCATATGATGTCCATGTCAATCCATCATGTCGAGGTGTTAGGGTGGTAAAGGAACTTTTATTATTACCAACCATAAGGGGATAACATCAAATGTTATTGTTTTGATCAAAGGTTCCATCAAGAGTTTGAAGTCACACATCGATCCAACTAAAGTTTGATCTTCATCATAAGGGTAACCACTTTTAACTATTGGAGTTTAATCTCAATCACAATTGTTACCATTCTCACCAACTCAATAGATGAATTCTATGTATACTATCAACCAATCTAGATAATGTATTATCATTTATGACTAATTAAGGCATGGAAGATGCTACAATCTAGATTAAGCCTTGATAGTCATTTCTAAATCCTGGGTTTGCCCTAATAGTAAAAGATCACATCATTCTTTGTTCAAAGGAGATTCGCGGCTTGATATCCAAGTGTAGATAGGACAGCTAGCTCTTCTATGAAATTTCTATAATTAATGAAACATTTACTCTACATTGTTTCTCATTTTTTTGAATTTGGTTATTAGTAACCCTCCACCTCATTTGGTACAGATGAGCTAACCTTGATTTCTCAAGATTCTCTTGCTTTTTTAAATCTTCTAAGTGTTTGCAGGTTTCCTTTCTAGTTGCTACTAGTGGAGAATTGGAATAAAAATACATGGACTGGTAGGGCTATTCTTAAATATCATCCATTTGAACAGTCAAAGCTCAATTTTGCCCAATAAAAATAGGACAAATAATTACCACTTTTATTGTGAATCAGTTGTAAAATTGCTATTGATTGTTTGACCATTAAAATAGATGATATTTAAGTAAAGTGGACTGGTAGCAGATATTTAGGATGCCTTTAATTCAAATCAATTGAGGCATGTGTTTGACGTAGATTGTCCTTGGGCATCAACTATTTAGAGCCGCTAATAGGGAAGTGTGGTGATTGGATGTGGCTTCGACCCTACTTTCCAACATCATGGACATTGTGTAGGATACCGAATATGTGCAGGGTGTTGGTTTCAATCTCATTTTCATTTATCTCCTATATTTAGAAAGGTGGAAAACTACATTGGATGGCTATAAGTCGTTCTCGAGGGACACCCTTGTTGGTGGACTCTTCAAACTAGAACATCTCTGCTCATCTTCGGCGGTGGCTTGCATATACAATGCTATGTAGAAGGGTCTCAGAAGTCGATGCATCAATACCCTCAATTGTGCCCTAGAAATCCATAGATTTCAACTGCCTACTGGTTTAGAGGATGGAGCTCAAGAGATGTTCGGTGCGATTCGCTTCCTTCGCCTTCACGCCTTGGACTTTGGCCCCTTTTCCACCGCGGGATCCTCCATCGAATCCTCCACCTCCAACATATCCATTGCCCCCCACCGAGGATAAGTTTGGATTTAGCTCTGTTTAATGGCCCTGGATTTTCCTCTCTCCAATTGTTATACGGTGTTACTTTTTGTAGTTTTACTATTCGTATTTGGCCCTTTGCATCGACCTTTCCTAGTTTCTTGAGAAATTTGGCGTTCACCACCCTGTCTATTTTGTATATACTTATTATATTAATAGAGTAAGGGTGTTGTTACACCTTTTAAAAAATATATGTTTTTTCTTGTATGTGGACTTAGAAATATCTTTTGCATCTTCCACCATGTTGCCTAAACCCTTCTAAGGACTATGTTGTTGGTATCATTAGAAAAGCACATCACTACAAGTATTATGTGCTCATATATAATTGTCACTCTATCCCATCTAATCTTTGAAGTGGGTCTATTATGTGTTCACCAATATGTAATGTTGGTGTGCAATTTTTGGCTGAATGTTGGTTTAGTAAATTAAACACTTGATACTATAAATAATATAATCTATCATCAAGGTAATTGACTTCTAGAGTTTCCAATATGTGTGATCATGGAATTTGTAATTATGCGGTTGTGTTGTAGGAAATTAATAATCCAAGGTTTTTCCTTGTTCTACTCATTACAATAGGCATTCATTTATAGATCCCTACCAAAATGAAATTAACTTTAACCATACATAAGTTGCAAGGACAAACAATGGAAAGATCCACAATATATATGAGTGATGTAGAGATGACTAGTTTAATGTTCACTACTATCTATGAGGTTACTCTTAACTCATTCATAATATCACCACTATTCTCATTTGAACAATATTCTAATATAGACAATGAAAATTATGTTAACAATAAGAAAAATGAATAACATTAGTTGTGGTCCTTGTCTCTTATATAATACTAATATCTTCACAATTGATATATTTTGGATGAACACTATATATGTCAACTTTGATGGATAAATTTTTTATTTTTGTGGGCAGGTTATCTCATGTTATTTATGGTGTTGGAAACACTAAATATACTTAAATAGTACATCAAGAGTTCTACAAGAAATATTCTTTACATGTGTAATAACATAAAACATGCAAAGAAAATATTAAGCATACTAACTATTCATCTAGGATCAATTACATCCACATGCTTTATTTTTAATGATTGTATACATTCCTTTGATAGAAGCACATTGTCATACATTTGCCTATGTTAATAGAAAATAAGACCTAGCATGATAGTGTAAAATAATGCAATTAGGAAGATGATTCACTAAAAAAAGACACACCTCAAGTATTTTCATTTCAAATGTTAATATAATGCCAATGTATTTTCATCAATGTTGCTATAGCATTCATAATGCCTTGATACCAAATGACTAATTTCAATATCTTATAATGGTCTTGCAACAATTCATAAATTCTAATACTAATTTTTTTCTTATATTTAATTGTGTCCATCTAATTTCAATTGTGTAAAAAATGTTACTAATGGTTGTTATGTTCACACAACTAACTATAATATGATTTCTTAATACAATCTCATGTTGTTACAATATATATTTTGTTGTTATTTTGAATGTCTTGATATCAACCTTTATGTATTTACTGTTTGCATTGTACATTAAACATTACAATTATATTGATGTACTTTTATTAATTTTTTAATAGAAACTGGCCCCTTTACATTAAAAGAAAAACATTACAATTGTATCAAATTGATCATAAAAATAAAGAATATTAAAAATTCAAATGTGCTCAATGAGTGATTAATGCATTTATCAATGTCTATAACTCAATAAATAAATAAGTCTGATTTCTTTTATTTCTAAGAATAATGCATTTTTTTTTAAATAAAAAGGCATAAAGATACATTTATACTATATTAAAATGAAAAGATGCAGTACAAAACAAGGAAGCTGATCAACAACGATAGAAATGAAACCCTAAAAACCAGATAAACGATGCCGACGCAGCAGTAGATCCCACAGGCCAACACAATGGTGATGACCGAAACATAAAAAACATAGAACCCAATCAAAAAATGGCAAAACACACCCCAATTAACTTTCAACGTTCTATTCAACGGTAGGTACGGTTGGATAGGAGCATCTGGAATCAACGCCGAGGGCACGGTGGGAGCCGGAGCAGAGAGACCGATAATTTTTGGCGGCTGGGGAGCCATGTCCGAGGCATGCAGGCACAAGAAACAGATTGCCTTGAAAACTTCTTTTAACATGGTAAATCATATTCGGGGAGAGTTGAAAACGGTGACCTCCAACCATGGTTAGCCCCAAGGATAATTTATTTTCTATGTAGTTTATTATACAATTTATCCTTAAAAACTATATTGTTCTCCAAAAGATACATGTCTTAAAAAGAAAATTATAAATTAGTCTTTATGCTTAATAGCTATTGTGTCAATCTGAAGAGTATGAATCATCATCCATGTTAATAAATAAATAAAAATACCATCTTAGTTGTTTCTTTCTTATAAAATCATCAAAAAATCTTATAAATTATCACATTTCTAAACTTCTTGAAAACTAATAACAACATTTAAAAGTACTATAAAATAACCCATAAGCATAAATATTTATAATTTTATTAACCAAAACTATATAAAATAAATCTTTAAAAACATAAATATTCAATACTAAATTAATAAAACTATAAAACCATTTAATATCACATTTAAATATTATTACTAATATATATAACACAAACTCACGAACAATATACAATGCACATTGTTGAATCCGTGCAAAATTGAAAGTAAAGAGAGATACAAGTTAAAAAAAAAAAGAGGAAAGGATCATACAATTTTATTTTATTTTATTTTATTTTTGGTTATCTTGGCAAACGGGAAGCTTGTCATCTAAGAACATGTCTACCTCATTAGGTTATGAGGAGGCTCTATTTTAATCGATAGATTCCAATACCTCATTGCCTTCGTCACTAGGTTCATTTTTCTATTATTTATTAGATCTGCAATGGCAAGTTCAAAATGATAATATTAAAATAAATAAATTTAATCACAAATAATTTATTTGCTTAGTTATTGACAACAAACAATTTTGTCATTGAACTATTTCTTTGTTATCACTATAGTGAGGTATCATTGGGATGTTGACTTTCATATTAATTAGGTCATGATATTACATATTTACATTGTATTTCTATGTTCTTCATTAGTTTCAAATTTAATAAAAGAATAGTGAAATTAAATAATTAAAATAATTTTATAAAATAAATATAAATATATTATGGAATTTTTAATTAAAGAGTATATTTTTATTGATATTAATCAAAATTAGTTTGAGGAATAATATTCTTCATTTATGTTTAGCATGATTGATATGAGATTGACTTTTACACTTGTCACAATAAAAATACTATGATCTCATAATATTCATTGGCCTATTTGTCTCCATATTTTCCCTACTCTTCCCAAACCATTAAGCTGAGTTTATTTTAAAGGTGTGTGCTTGACCAATCTATCTTGTATAGGGTCCTTACCTCAAGGAAACTAGCTTCAACCTTCCATGCACATGCTATGTACAATTCACCAAAGAGATTTAATATCTCAAAAAATAAATTATCATATGGAAGAGGAATGTGTTTGATAGTATCTCTAATAAGAGTAAGGAGATGTCTTGTATCTTAGACAAGAACAATAACATGTTGAAATGATGTGTTTTTCACAACAAATGGAATAGATCTTCTGGGGACAAAGATATAAAGATAAGTAGATCATACTCAAGTAACAAAATATTGTATTATTTCACAAATAAGTTCATAACAAACATCATATCAATCAAATTTAGATTTTACATTTGAAATGTGGAAAGCTCCTTGTTGAAATAAAAGATATGATAAATAAGTCAAAAGTAAAATAAATTATCTCTTAAATAAACAAAATATATTTATATTGATTTTTAAGGTCTTTTTAAATAAATGTATTTAAGATATGTGTACCAGTTAATTTTATAGATTTAATTTTTTGTTCAATATATATATTGGATGTATTTTGATTTTATGCACACAATCACAATATGAGACTCCAAACCCTACCATCATTATAAAATACATATCATTATAATTAAATAAAAATAACTAATATAACTGAGTACCATGTAGAAATGCAATACATATAACTACAAATAAGCAGCACTGGATAAATTGGAAGAACATTTCCAAAATTTAATATAAATAAAATATTTGCAAGGAATCTAGTTTCTAATTGAGATCCCAAGGGGTCGGTCGAATGCCTTCAGTTGTAATGATGTAAGCATCTCAGAATCATAATCATAAACATGCACATAATAAAGAATCAAATTTTATCGATGATGTTAACGAACACACATCTAATGTAACAACCTCCTTGCTATGCTGGTGATAACTGTTGGTAAATATTATAATGGATTATTGCCTTTGTCTTGTGCGGTTGCTATAGTATAGTGAACTGCATCTATATTGCAAATTACAACCAAAAATATCTCAGTGGGAGTTGGTATAATACGAATTGATGGTCTAGGGAGAATCTTGCTTTTGAGGGAGGAGTGTGGATGAGAGGTGACAGATACTCCAAATCCTCCACCGAAAGCAAGATTCTCCCCAGACCATCAATTTGCATTATACCAACTCCCACTAAGATATTTTTGGTTGTAATTTGTAATATAGATGCAGTTCACTATACTATAGTAGCCACACAAGACAAAGGCAACAATCCATTATAATATTTACCAACAGTTATCGCCAACACAGTAAGGAGGTTGTTACATCCTACCCCCTAAGACTAGGCTTACTCCTAGAAGCCTGTAAATACTAAGATGTATCCAAAGCACACACTAGTCCATGAAACTCAAAATAATCAAAGGAGAGATTACGTGAAAAGAGGAGGGAGTTACTCTGTTTTGGAGGAGAAAACTCAGAAAAGTTTAAAAAAAATTTAGAGGAACACAAGGAAGGAAGTGCACGAGGGCAACTAAGAACTCAGGCGAGGAGATCAATTTGCAAATCTAAAGTGATCTGAGGGGAGTGCGAAGTAAATAGAGGTATTTCACCTCTTTCTCTATTTTTTTATTTATTTATCCAACATAAATACTAAAGTATATCTACTACTACCTAGTAAGCACAGAAAAATAAATGAAACCCCATAACTATCCATAAAATTTAATATATGTTTGGTAGTATTTCAGTAAGGCAAAAAAAAAAATTGAAGCTCGATTGTTGCCCTTAAAACCAAATATGCCAGAATTTATTCAAATGCAAGATAGTTACATTGCCTCTATTCTTGAAATTATTTTAATTTGCAGAACTATTTCCTTAATCCGTTAGATAGGGGGGAGTTTCAAAGAAAAGAGCACATGGTTTTGGTTTATAATTTTTTTGTTAAAGGGGTTTTCGTAAGAGTTACCTGAGAATTTATCAACCACCCCATTCTCATCTTTGTAAATTGCCATCTTTTGCATATTCTTTTGAATAACCCCCCACTATTGGGCAGCATGTCTTCAATATTGATTGAATCTGTTCCAAAAAAGGAATACAATCTGGGTATCCCTATTTTTTAATTTGAAGAAATAAAGTATAATTAAAATACTTCCTATGGTCCCTAAATAGTTACTCTAATTTACCACTTAACCATAGGGTTGTGGACAATAAAGAGGATGATACTAAATAGTTACATTTTATTCATGTGGTGATTGAATAAACAACTATTTCTATTTATAAATATTATTTTTAATTAAGTGTTTGTGTTTGACTTGGAATATTACCTTTGCTTCATAATAACTTTAATGGAAACCCAGAGTACAAACATGTTTAGAAACTGTAGTACCTAAACCCATATGCCTTTCAGCATAAATGATTATAATGTTACCTGGAAACATTGAAAGCTGACACAATTTGCAAATGGGTGAAAGTGAAACTTTTTATAAGCACTTTACATACTTGACTTTTTTTTTTCCCTTGATAGGACCGAGGCTATAACAAGCTGGCTATATTGCCATTTTGTGTTTCTTCATAAAAAGTTTCCCATCAATTCTATGTATGTTTGTGAAGCATGACCAAATTGGGGTCACTACAGTTATTACACAACTGATTTAACTGACAAAGGGCTATTTTAATAAAACTACACTGTCATCGAAAGCTTATGTATTGTAGATTACCTCGTTTGGTCAAACGAGATGAGATTGGTCTACGTAATTAGAGTTGTCATTTGGAGTGGCTCTCTATGGGCTCGGGGCCCGCAAGTGGCTGCCAGGGGAACTAGTAGCAGAGTTTCATTAATAAGTGGTAACTAAATGAAAACATTGGGGTAAAAATATTAATAAGATAATTAGTCCTCATGCATGGCTTTGAGTGCTTGTAAAGGCTAAGGATGCAATGAGAATGCCTATCCATCTGCGGGGCATTGAGTCATCCGTCTGCGGGGCGTGGATTCGGGCATGATTGAGTCTCCTCGTCTGTATGAGAGGTACTTGGTCTCGTGTGTGCCATCCCTTTGAGCACATATGATGACACTCCATATGATTACACTCTAGTATCTAACACCTTAGGAGTCATGAGTAGTACCCGACTTATGACTTAGATGAGTACACCTATATTATAACTATGACTGTAAGCACTGTTCTCCATGTTTGCTCTATGTCTGATGTGTGTGTGTTGGCCATCTTGTATCCCTTTATTGTTGTTCATCCGTTTGGGCCTAGTGACTATCTCCGAGCACGATGGGGTGGTCTCTTAGGAGTCCACATGGTTGGGCGGTGTTGCCACCACCATTGGGGACCGGCGAATAGGTTTTGGAGCGCCAGTTTGAGATGATCTCTTTCTCAATCACTTCATTCAGTTATTATACATATTCAGTCTTTGTATTATACTCAGGACCATGCTATGTACCTGTTTCATATTTTGGAATATATCATTTTAATTGTATATGCAGTTATGTAATTGAGCTCTCTTAGAAGAGAAGTTGTAATCATTGTATTTAATGAGAAGAAATGTGATGTTCCTTTATTGCCTTATGGATTCCGGTGTAAGTATCGGATGCGGCTGTATTTAATGCTTATGGATTCGTGTTTTTATGAGATGGGATTAGGAACATTTGCTTTGGTGTTTAAAATAAATGGCATCAATCTATTATATTGGTAACCGAATATGATGCGTTGTTTACTTATGACAAAAAAAAAATTATCTTGTCCCCTTTTGACTCTTACCCTTCGGGGTTACGCAGTGGGATGTTACATCCAACGCTATACCCCGCCTGCCTTTGCAGATGCTTCTTCGGAATCATAGTCGTAAACATGCACACAATAAAGAATCAAACATTATCGATGATGTTAGATGCCTCTTCGGAATGGGTTTCAACGATATACTTCGATGTAACTCGAACTCTCCGATTGTCTTCTTCGATGTACCGGATTCCAAACGAGGGCAGCTGTTACATTGTACCACTTATTTAAAAAAATCTCCTCAACTACTTTGCTCTTCCACCATGGCTTCATACATGCCAAATCAAATTGATCTGCCGCTCGTTGATATTTCACAATTTCCATTCGACTTGGAGGGAGGGGAAGGATTAAATGAGCTTCACTGTCATTCCATGCTGGCCACAGTCAGAGAAGCGTGCAAAGAATGGGGATTCTTTTCTATTGTAAATCATGGAATTTCAATAGATCTTCTCCAACAAGTGGAGTCTCTAACACGAGATCTATGTTCAATGCCCGTACAAGTTAAAGAAAAGGCCGCCACCTCTAACCCGAGGGAAAGCTACTCTCTTAAAGAATGGGCTGAGAGCTTCACCTTCATGAATATGCCTCACTCAAATGCTGTGGAGGAAATGTGTGATAAGATATGACCCGATGAAGGAAACCCAAAGTTCAGGTATGCTATCTACAGCTATTACCATTCTGTTCTGTAATGCCTGGAACCTAATGTCTAGTTTTGATCATTGATGTTCAGCGAGACAATTCGAACATATGCTTTCTGCATGGCAGATCTTGCACGCAAGATCATTATTATCATTCTTTCCAGCCTCGGCTTGGACCTCAAGACTTTCTACAATTGTGATTTCCAAGAATGCACAGCTTACATGCGTATAAACCATTATTCCTCTGATGAAAGGTCGATGGAAGAAGAGATCCTCTTCTCTCATACAGATATTGGGTGCTTTACCATCCTTAACCAAAACAATGAAGGGGGGCTGCAAGTTCGATCGAAAGAGGGGAAGTGGCTGATCGTCGATCCTCAATCCAATTCATTTGTTGTCAATGTTGCCGACACTCTTAAGGTGTGAAATTTACTACATGAATTAGTGTAATATATTATTATGAATCAACATATTAACACGAACTAAATGAATAGGTAGGCATGGACCAACGGCAGATACCGCAGCGCTGAACATCGAGTAGTTTACAAAGATGGAGAAATCGCATATCTGTAGCCTAGTTTGTTTACTTTCCGGATGATAAACAAGTTTATGCTCCACCAGAACTTGTGGACGACGATCATCCACGACATTACAAGCCTTTTACCGTATCAGAATTCAAACATGGTGCTCTGAAAAATTTGCAGTCCAAAGAAGAGAAACCCTCTGAATTCCTCGATATATATGCAGGCATATAACGCGTTAGATTTATCGTTTGGTATATCGTATGGACGATCACTTTATCGGGAGAGTCCGTCAAATTTAACGGAACCCTCTAGATGAGTTATGGTCCAATGTATTTTGTTTACGATTGGTGTGTCCGTTGACCAACGATTTATATTGTTGGTTTCAGTGTATCTCAACATTATAATGAATGTTAAGAAATTTTATTGTGTTATCAATGGAAACAAGTAAATTTTGATAAACAGGAAAAAATTTCATCACAGTAAAAGAGAAAGTAAAAGAACAACATGTTAGAGCTGTAATAATTATGTATATTAAAATAATAAATTTGTAACTGTATTTATAGAATTTAAGAGTAGAAATATTAATGAATTTCATTTTAAATCAAGGATCATCTCACAACAAGAGACACATTGCATAGGTTCTGCCATTGTAATGTTGAACATTGTAATTGATAATAAGTTTAAAGATTTAGTAGCGAAAGCATTTACATTAATGAATTTGGAATTTTGACAATCAATTTTGTTAAAAGAAATAACATGTTTGTTTACATATTTAGTTTATACAATTTAAATGGTTTACGAATTAAAAGAAGAATTAATATACAATATTTTATTTAAATAATATTTATTATATTTAAACTATTATCCAATAATTATTAAAGAATATTAATTAATAATTAATACTTTTGATACTATATTTTATATATAATATATTTAATAATTATTTCATATAATTTAAATATAAAAGCACATTTAATTGTTTGGATTTTTAAGAATATAGAATATTGGTTATTTAAAAAAAAAGTTATCATTTAAAAGTCCTGGATAAATTAGTGTGTTAGATGCAATTCTCATCTAGGAATCACCACGGGGTAATCTGTAACATCACATCAACACAAAGCAATACCATCTTGTGAGAGTAAGATATCCCGCCTCTATATGTACTCCGTACTTGATATGAGTGAACAGTTAATTTGCAGGAGAATTATATGTCACGGGAGTTTGTGGGCTTTTGGGGAGTCATTGGAGTTTGCAGGGAATGTAAGGTTAACTGGATATATCCAGAGGGAACCAAAACCTCTGCAATATCTTGTCATCCACAAGAGTCTCGCAAGCTTGTAATAAGCAAATCAAACAGTACTTCAACATTTCGCATAGTTGTTCACAAGTGGATTTGTAACTACATCATCTGACAAAAACTACTTCCCTTTTTGTTCTAATAGATGTCAATAATCTAAGATTCCTCACGTTGTCGTATATGCATTCAACCGAAATCTTGTTGTTACGTGAAGGATGGAGGTTGCTGCTTTTGGCTTTATACCTGACGTTTGCATTTGCTTAAAAGTTTGTACAACCTTTTCATGAATTTACTACATTCACCCCGCAGAAGTCCATGAGATGACGAGTTTTGTATTCACAACTGTAAGGCACTGTAGCCACTTTTCCATCACCATCTTGTACTCCTATTTGCATAATAATGTTGGCTAATGATGATAGGTGCTTACTGTTCCATATTTGACATGAGGGAATTCAACAATTAGTTTGATTTACAAGAGAGTTGCATGCCGTAGGAGATTATAGAGAAATGGGGTGGCACTGGATGCTATGGGTAAACAACAGGCCTTTGGATATCATCTAGTGACACAATAGAATCGTGCAAGCTTGCTTCCTTTATCGTCATTTTGTCCTTAAGACATATGATCATGTGCACCACCATGTCTAATTATATAATTATAGTAAATATAATTAATATATTATTAATTATTAATATATTTATTAATTATAATTACTATAATATAACTAATCTATTATAATAACTTATGTATAATAGTATACTAAATTTAATATTATAGTAGTTATAAATATTATATGAACTATATTAATTAATAAATATATAATATTATTATTAAATTATTAAATTATAATATAATAAATTAATAATAATATATAATGATAATATAATAATTACTTAAAGGTCAACTGCCTCCTAGATAATCTCTAGATAGTAAAATATTACTCAGATATACAAAGTGTAGAAATTGCCAAGATCATGGAATAACAAACAAGCACGAGATTGCAAATGATATTGACCAAATGTATTCACAAATGAACAAGTATAAATAGGTGAGTGTGGATACCTGATTATCCACCAAATGAGGATAGGACTACTCTCCATAAAGTGGTGGTGAGTAACCACCCACAAAGGTAGCGCGAGGTGTCGATGCAAGTCGACACCTCTCCAAAACGACTAACAACTTTGACAAAATTAAATTACATGTGGAGAATTCGCTTAACTATGATTAATGCTAGTGTAAACACATATTATTAAGGTTTATACACCAACACATTCCCTTAAGCATAGGTTAGGTGAGTTTATGAAAAACAGGTCCAAGCTATTAGCCTGGTGAGGTACCCATACACAATGTAAATCTCTCAAAAATGAAGAAAGATAGAAAACCTAGTGGGAAAAACCTATCCTCCAAAAGAGACAAAAAGAAGGAATGGATTAGATAGCCCCCCCAAAAGATGATGTTGCTGATGTAGACCACACACCAAGAAGAGCTTGTAGATGAATGAACTTGCTCTTACTAAAGGGTTTGGTGAAAATGTCAGTAACCTAATCTGAAGACTAGCAAAAGACTAATTCGATGATCTAACGATGAATAAACTCTTGAATATAACGCATACGAAACTCTATTTGTTTGGTTTGTTGATATTGAACCGGATTCCTACATATCTATATAGTACTCTAGTTATCACAAAAGATAACTATAGGCTTCCTGAAAGGAATACCAAACTCAGAAAGAATGCCTTGAAGCCATATGGCCTTAGTAGATGAGTTAATAGCTCCCCTGAACTCTACCTCTGTGCAAGATATAGCAATAGCATTCTGCTTCTTGCTAGACTAGCTGATAGGACCTGAACAAAGTGAAAAATTGTAACCGGAAGTGGACTTGAGATACTCAGTATCACCAGCCTAATATGAATCTGTAAAACCAACCAAGTCAACTAATGAACCAACTCTGTAGTGAATCCCAAATGCAAGTGTACCATGAAGGTAGTGAAGAATCCTCTTAGCAGCTTTCTAGTGCAACTCATGAGGTTCCTGCATAAATCTAGAAACCATGCCAACTACATATGATATGTCAGGCCTAGTATGTGTTAAGTATATAAGACTACCTACAAGCTATCAATACAATGTAGCATCAACTAAAGGTGTAGGGAAAGAAGTGTCAAGATTTACTCTAGATAGGAAGGGAGTCAGAGATGGTTTACAAGTAGTAATGTGAAAATGTTTAAGTAAATCAAGAGTATACTTATGCTGAGCAAGGGCAATCCCTGAATCTGAATATGAAATCTCAATACCAAGGAAGTAGTGCAATAAACCCAAGTCTGTCATGTCAAATCTATCCTCGAGTGTTGACTTCACTGTTGTAATGGAAGATGAAGTACTGCCAATAATCAAAAGATCATCAACATATAGAACCAGTATCAAAAGTGAATCATCCATTAGGATCTGAATGGCATCTAGCAAATCTAGAAGATAGAAGGTAAGAATCCATCTTGGCATACCAAGCCCTATGGGCTTGTTTGAGACCATAGATAGATTTCCTTAGTCTACACACTAAGTATTAATCCCAAACAAACTCTAGTGGTTTTTCCATGTAGATCTCCTCCTCAAGGTCTCCATGAAGAAATGCACTATTCACATCCATCTAATGTATAGCCCATCCATGTGTTGTGGCAATAGCTAGTGTGAGTCAAATTGAAGTCATATTGGCAATAGGTGCAAATGTTTCTGTGTAGTCAATGCCTACAACTTGTGAAAAACCTTTGGAAACCAAACATGCTTTGTACTTATCAATTGACCCATCTTTTGCAAATTTAGTTCGATATATCCATCTACATCAAATTGTCTTCCTTCCCTTAGGAAGTGAAGTCAAATCCCAAGTGTGACTTCTAATCAAGGAATCACATTCCTCATTCATAGAAATATCCCACTCAGATATGCCTGATGCTTCTTTAAATGTCTGCAGATCAAACACTGAAGAATAGAAGACATGTGATCCCCCCTAAAAATCTATCTAAATTTGTCTATTGTAATTTGTACCCATGAATCTGCTCTATGAAGTGAGCATAGATTTCTAGATGAGGGTGAGTCGGGTGTAGAAATATCAACTTCTAATGCAATCCCTGAACTTGATGAAGATAAATTCTTAATACTATCATCAATTTGTGAACTAGAAGAAGAAGAAGAAGAACTAATTTCTACACTAGGAATCTGCTGCAAATGATCTGAATTATCAAAGGTATTATCATGATTTGGAGAATCAATAGTATGCTGAGGAATGTCAAGAACAACTTCAAGGGGTGTTTCTTAAAACTTAACACTTCTCTCAATGAACAACTCATGTGTGGTTGGATGAAGAAGGTAGTAGTCTTTTACACCATCTAGATATCCAACAAAGATGCAAGGTTTGGATTGTGGATCCATAGCCTTGTGATGTTCTTTAGGAATGCGTACCATAGCTAGAGAACTAAAGACTCTGAAATGATCAACTATTGGTTTCCACCCTTTCCAAGCTTCAAAGGGAGTGACTCCCTTCAAAGATTTATGAGGAACCCTATTTTGAATGTAACATACACAGTTGATTGCTTTAGCCCAGTAAGATGGTGTTAAGCCTTTAGAGTGAATCATACAATTAGCCATCTCTTTTAAAAATCTTTTTTTGCGTTCAACAACACCATTTCATTAAGGAGTATAGGGAACTGTATGTTGCAAATTTGTCCCCTCTATTATGCAATATTGATCAAAATGATTATTGACATACTCTCTACCATTATCTGTTTGAAGAACTTTAATGACTTTCCTTGTTTATTTTTCAGCCAGAGCTTTGAAATCTTGAAAAGATTCAAACACTTCAGATTTTTTCCTAAGGAAGTAGACCCATGTAAAATGTGAGAAATCATCAATAAATGTGAGAACATATCTATCCTTTGTAAAAGATGGATGGGGAAATCCCCTGAAACATTACTGTGAACAAGTTCTAAGACTTGTTTTGTCCTCCATGTTTTCTTCTTGTCAAACTTTGCTTCAAGATGTTTACGAAATGCACAACCTTCACAAAGTCCTTTAGAAAACTTAACTTTTGGTAATCCATTAACCATTTTTTGTTAACGTAGTTGTTCAAGATAGTGGTAGTTAAGATGGCCAAACTGCTCATGCCATAGTGTACTAACTTCATCTGAATGAGTTAGTAATGCCTTTAGAGAAATATCTACAACAAAATTGGAGAAAGTATATAATTGAGATTGGTGGTTTGCCTCCACTATAGAAACCAAATTTTTAGTTTGTAATTCTCTTATCTCAACAGAATTTGGAGAGAAATGTACTCTCATGCCCTTCCCTATGTGTGTTATTTGATACATGAAAAGGAGATTAGTTGATAGTGAAGGTACACTTAGAACATTTGAAAATGTTCCTCCTTCAACTTCAACAGATCCTCTCCCTTTCACCAATGCTGGAGTATCATCACCTAAGGTGATTGTAGACATTCTGGATGGCTCTAAAGATGAAAACACAACCTGAGAAAAACCCATATGATGGGTTGCACCAAAATCAATAATCCATGATGGAGATGATGAATTACTAGCAACTAAGGCCTTGCCTTTTAATTTCTCTTTGTCTTTTGTATTATCTTGAGTTGATAAAGATGCTTTGACAGAATTAGGTAGCCTAATATTATTCTTTTTAAGAATCTAAAAGAGATTTTCAATTTGTTTCTTCATGCATTGATGTTCATCCTGCCCTGGTTTCTTATAAAAGGTACAAGTAACTTTCTTAGTAACTAGCTTTCTTTGTTGAAAAGAGTTATCCTTTTTGAAGTTATCAATTTTATCAGCTTTCTTACTATCCTTGTCCTTTTTAGTGTTCTTTTTCTTTCCTTTTGAAGTTTGAGGCTTTTCATTCCCTACAATTAAATCTTATGGCTTAGTAGACTTCAATGAACCCATCTGAATTAAATTTTTTTGCTCCCTTGTAAAATAAACAATAAAGCTATCTAGAGTGGGCATTTTCCATGTTGCTCCAAGAGCACTTTTAGTAGAATAGAAAGCAAAGACAAACACAAAAAATTTAGGACCTAGTTTTGAAAGTACAGAAAGAATTAATTGATCCTCTTTCTTGTCAATTCCACAATCTTTTAACTGCAACTTTAAAGATTTAAATTTTGTGAATAAATCTTCTAAAGTTGAGAAACTTCTAGGAATAAGACCTAAGAGTTGATTTTCCAATTCAAGACTTCTAAGTTCATCAATTTTCCCAAATAATTTGTTTAAAATATATCAAAATTCATTGGGTGTAGTCAAATTCTCAACATGAAACAACAATTTAGGAGATAGATTTAAACAAAGAAAACCAAATGCTTGGTCACACTTATTGAAATAATTTTCTTTCTCTTTGGCTGCATTAGGTTCTTTTTATGTTCCCATAGTTATCCTATATAAACCTTTGATTTTGAGCACAAGACTTACTTTAATCTTTGAATCATGATAATTGAAATGAGTTAGGGTTGGTATAGGGACAATAGACTCCATGATGCCTAGTCTTTAGATAGCAGTTGTAGAAATACGTAGAGAAAGAACTAAAGAAATGCAAGTGAAGAAAGGAAAAGAAGACTCGACCACAATAAAAAGCACTTCTCTAGGAAGTGTGAATATGAACACAAAAGACCCCCCTTAATTATATGTTTTTCCCCAACTTTGGCACTTTATAGAGGGAGTGTGATAGGTTACTGTAAAATAGCTTAAATGGGCACTTTATAATTTTAGTGTGATATTAGGCTCATTAGATTAGCAACAAAAAACCTAATGGTTAAAGCAGAAAGAAGAGCAATTGTATTCAATGATATTGGCGAATACATCAAGTGAATATATATCAATAGCTATCAGTTATAAACAGGTGTAACTGCGTGTAACTGCAACAGGTGTAGTAACCGCAGGTAATAACTGATATAACTACGAAATGTAGTTACTAAACAATGTAATAATTACGCTAACATTCCCTCCCTTATTACATTATTTTTGCAAATGTACCCCCTAAACAGTTCAAATTTGATCCTACCAAGAGATTTGGTGAACATATCTATGATCTGAGAGTCTGTAGGGTAGTACTGGAGCTAGATGTGGTGGTTCAAAACTTGATCCCAAATGTAATGACATTCGACCTCAATATGCTTAGTGCGCTCATGGAAAACTGGATTCTTCACAAGTTTTAACACACCCTGATTGTTGCAATGAAGAACTGGTGACTTTTCTTCAGGAATGTCCATATCTGCCAGAATGCGACGTAACCAAATTGCTTCGCACACAGCTCCT
This sequence comes from Cunninghamia lanceolata, assembly GCA_027924645.1. Taxonomy (NCBI): domain Eukaryota; kingdom Viridiplantae; phylum Streptophyta; class Pinopsida; order Cupressales; family Cupressaceae; genus Cunninghamia; species Cunninghamia lanceolata. The sequence goes on along the minus strand of BSBN01000060.1, from coordinate 11,260,386 downwards.
CGTGCGGCACGATATTCAGCCTTAGTGGATGAAAGAGCAACAATAGTTTGCTTCTTACTAACCCACGAAATCGGCCCAGATCCAAGATGAAAAACATAGCCTGAGGTGGATTGCCTATCATCTATAGATCCTGCATAATCCGAGTCTGTATATCCCTATAAGAAGAACTGGCTTCTCTTCTTATACTCCAGACCATAATCAACTGTGCCTCGAATATATCTCAACACATGCTTTGCTGCAACCCAATGACACTTCTTTGGCTCCTGCATGAATCTAGCGAGATAGCTTACAGCAAAACACAAGTCTAGTCTGGTGTAGGTCAAGTAGATAAGACTCCCAACCAGCTGCCTATAGAGAGTGACATCTACTTGAGGTGAATCCTAGAAACGGGATAGTTGCAAACCTTTCTCCATTGGAGTGGAAATTGGCTTACAGTTGACCATTCCATATTTTTCCAGGAGTGTCTTGGCATATTTCATTTGGGAGATGAATATGTGGTTCTTCTTCTACCATATCTCCAAGCCAAGACAATAATGAAGTAGCCCCAAATCTGTCATGTCAAAGGAGTTCTTGAGATCATTCTTGACATCATCAACGAGACTCTCTAAGCTGGCAGTGAGAATAAGATCGTTCACATACAAAACCAGAATGACAATCTCTGTGCCTACCTTCTTAATATACAAATTAGGATCTGAGGGGCTACAGGTGAAGCCATGCTGCAATAGGTGACCATCAATCTTGATGTACCATGCCCTAGGAGCTTGCTTAAGGCCATAAAGAGATTTGATAAGATGACATACCTTGTGTGGATGATGTTCATCAACAAACCCTTCTGGCTGGGTCATGTACACTTCTTCTTTGAGATCACCGTTTAAGAAAGCACTCTTGACATCCATCTGCTGAAGCTCCATCCCTTCTGCGCTGCCAATGCACAGACCATTCTAATAGTTTTGATCTTTGCAGTGGGTGCAAAGGTCTCTTCATAATCAATGCCTTCCTGTTGAGCATATCCCTTTGCTACAAGTCATGCTTTGTACTTATCGATAGATCCATCTGCCTTGTACTTTGTTTTGAAGATCCATTTGCAGCCAATGGGTTTCTTCCCTTCAGGCAGATCGACAAGTTCCCAAGTATGATTTTGCATCAGAGAATCATATTCTACATCCATAACCTTCTTCCATTGAGGTTGGCTTAACGCCTCTCAAACTGTGTCAGGTTCAGTGCTGTCAACAACAGTACTCATGAGTGCAAGATTCACTTCATTTCTTGTCTGACTCCTGGTTCTAACTCCTGACGAAGTGTCTGGAAGAGTGTGCAGGTTAGAGTCCCTGATTGTACTTTGGACCCACTTTGGAGGTTGACTATGCTGCTACTGGTGTGTAATGTTTTCTAGAGGGCCCAGATCAACATACAACTCTCCTTGTAGTTCACTGTCTCTGTGAGAGTCTTCCATATGCTCATCATCTGATTGTGAGAGCAATTTATGAGAAGTAGGAGGCTGTTGCTCTTCTTATTGTGATAAGGAATCGAATGACAATTCATCACATACCACATCTCGACTCTCATGTATCTTCATTGTCTTAGGATCTATGACATGATAAGCTTTTGATGTAATACTATATCCCAACAATATACACTGAAGTGTCTTAGGATCAGTCTTCTTTCTCCTATTGGCAGGGACATGCATGTATGCAGTGCAACCAAACACCCTTAGATGAGAAATTGAAGGCTTTTGTCCAGTCCATACCTCTTCCGGTGTCTTGTGTTGCACAATCTTTGTTGGTGCCCTATTGATGAGGTATACAGCTATCCGTACTGCTTCTACCCAAAATCTTTCCTCCAACTTGGATGTGGAGAGCATGCATCGAGCCATCTCCATGACAGTCTGATTGCGACGTTCTGCAACTCCATTCTGTTGGGGTGTATAGGGAGTAGTGAGGTGCTGCTTGATGCCATGATGTTTCTGGTATGCCACGAACTCCTTGGAAGTGAATTTCCCCCTTCAATCTGACCGGAGGACAAGAAGAGACTAGCTGGCTTCTTTGACAACTTGCTTGTGAAAGTCCTGAAAGTTGGCAAAGGCTTCATCTTTCTTCTTGAGAAAATACACCTAGGTCTTTCGAGAGAAGTCATCCACGAACAACTGGAAGTACTTATGGCCTAAAAATGAAGCAAGCATGGGTCCACATAGATCGGTATGTACCAACTCAAGGCGATGTGTAGGATGGAAGCTACTAGCCTCGAACAGATCCCGGTGTTGTTTACTTACAAGGCATCCAGGATATATAGGCAATGAATTTGAAATTGAAGGAAGACCTCTTACCATTTGTTTGGAGCTGAGCTGATGCAAGGAGCTGACTGAAAGGTGCCCATAGCGATAGTGCCAGAGTCCCGTAGATTCTATTGTTGAGGCTGATAGAGCTACTATAGGGGAGGAGACAACATCTAATGCAAATAGTCTATTCTTCATAAATGCTCTAGCAAGTATCATACCTTCTCTTCAGATTAGATAGGTCTTGACCCCGTCCTTCACCTGGAACTCAACTTTCAGTTTGTGGTTCAGAAGCTAACTGACAGAGAGCAGGTTTGTTGTCAAACTAGGAACATACAGCACCTTGGTGAGGGTACAACGGCTTGTCCCAAGAGGAATGATGACCTTGCCTATACCCTCTGCAACATACTCCTTATTGTCAGCAATTCAAACTCTATCTTCAATAGGTTGTTCTGTTAGTGCATCGAACAGCTCATGATTGCTTGTCATATGCTTGCTAGCACCCGAGTCTATCAACCAAATATCCCTCGTGTGTTGTGAGGTTTGGGAGACAAGGACTCGATTGTGATGAGTGCCGCAGTTGGCTGTTTCTGGTTCATCTTCTTCTGATGCATCATCTTGTTGGGCTGCTACATTACCTTTGTGCCTTCTGCGATGATGATGTCATTTGGATGGCTGAGTATCACTACAACCAGAAAAGGCTTCTTTACTTGAATTGCCTTTTGTTAAGGCATTATACCAATAGTTGATAGTGTCATGATTGTTCTTGTTGCATATATGACACCATCGGTTTGCCTTTGGAGGCTTCGACTGTTGATGTTCTTGTTGTTTCTGTGGCTGCTTTCCATGAAACTTCTAACCTTTTGATTGTCTGGAGATCAAGGCCTTGTCTTCAAGGTCACCTTGGACAAATTGAATGGCTTCTTCTTGCTGCAACAAATTCACCAATTCGTCAAATGACACAGTTTGCTTGGTGATGTTCAGCGTGGTGACAAAGATTTTGAACTGAGATGGCAGTGTTCACAGCATAATTGGGACAAGTAGTTTGTCCTCCACCTTTTCTCCAAGTGCAACAAGCTCAGCTCGCAGTTTAGATACCCGCCGTAAGAATTCCTCAACTTTCTCACCAGCCTGCATACTGAGTGTATGTAGCTTGGACTGTAGATGGAGGATCTTCATCTGGTTCTTCGCTTGGTAGATTGTGGAGAGAGAATCCCATGCTGCCTTTGATGTTTCCGCATCCTGAATGTGAGGTTGAACTTCATCGGTGATGCTGAGTGTTAGCAACATCAATGCTTTGGCATCGGCCTTGTCAAACTTCTGCCTTTCATCTGGATCTTCTAGTCTGGTTATGTCACCAATGATAATTCCCCATAGCTCCTCAAAAATGAGAATAGTCTGCATCTTTGTCTTCCATGCGGCATAATTTGGCCCTTTCAAAAGTTGAGCATCAGAAAGAAGCAATTTTGGGGCAGACATTTTAAAAAAAATAATCTAGACAACAAATTTATTATTATTTTATTTGACAGTACATTCACTTTCAAGAGGAAATTGTGGCATGGAGATGAGCACGATAGGCCTATGCTGTGAGACAGGGACGCTTTGGTGTGCGTTCTACCTCATCTTCGTCATCAGCATCATAACCCTCATCTAGTTTTGCTCTAATCTTCCTTGCTTGACATTGTACATCAAATAGAAAGTAATCTAGCAATCCTTGCCTAAACAATTCATCGAATTGGAGATTACCGGTGTTTTGCAGGGCATCTAGAAGGGCAAAGTAAAAGCTTGAGCTTTCTGAAACAGCATGTCCATCTCGAGGTGGATCATTCACATGATTACTGGCCACACTACTGGCATCGGGTGCGGTGGACATTCAGTTTTCTCAGTTTATGTCTTCCACTACACTTCAACTCAGACTCCAAGTGCCTGATTGAAGGAGAAATAAACTTCAGTCCCAATGTGGTCTGTAGGTGGAAGTGGTTGATGGTGCCTTCACTCAATGAGCGCTCTCCTCAAACTCTTCAAAGGAAACACATTCAAACTTAGATGGCTTGCTTGCTTCCTGCAAACTGCTCTCTTTGCAGTTTCAACCAATGCTGACGGGTCTGCAGCTTACTTCCACTGTCTTCCTCCTACTATTTGGCCGGCAGCATTAGCAGCACTCCATCGCTGGTCTTGAAGACTTCATTGCTTTAATAGAACTCCTGGTCGCTGGCTGCACTCCCTGGCTGCACACCCAAACAGATCACATCACCTCTACAGATCACGTGGCTCTGATACCATTTAATGGTTAAAGCAGAAAAAAGAGCAATTGTATTCGATGATATTGGCGAATACATCAAGTGAATATATATCAGTAGCTATCAGTTATAAATAGGTGTAACTGCGTGTAACTGCAACAGGTGTAGTAACCGCAGGTAATAACTGATATAACTACGAAATGTAGTTACTAAACAATGTAATAATTACGCTAACAAAACCATGCACTTTTGCAAAAAGAATCACTCAATTTCGAGTTGATTTGCAAAAGTTATAGGCCTTTCATTTTTTTGCATTAACAAAAAAAATTCGTTCCAGAGCAAAAAAAATTCCAATGTTGGAAAAAAATTGCATGCAAAATGTTTGGGACAAAAAAATTGAAATGAGAAGGAAAAATAAACCCCCTTGGGTTGTGCATGACCAGGGGTAAAACCCCATGTGACCAAGGGCTTAAGTTTTCAAAATGTGCTTGAGGGCGATTTCGAGGGTGGCTTCCAGGTTGATTTTGAGGGCATGGATGAAGGCACAGAGGACATGCCTCTATGAACAAGCACACGGCTTCCAATGCGGGCTGAATGGCACCTGTGCGAGGCACGAGGCGTCTAATAAAAGGCATCTTTATTGGTGCGAGGTGCCTGTGACAAAGGCGCTTCCCAAGTGACCTTGAATGCACCTTTAAACCTTGCATGGTCGACGTTTCAGAGGCGCCTGTAGAGGCGTCCAACCAGTCCGCTATGTTTCAATAGGGAAGTCTATTGAAATCCAAACTAACAATGAGAGAAAAGCCATGGGTCAACCTTTGTGTAGACCGTGATACCGAACAATGGATTACCCTCTATTATGAACTCTGAGATTCCTCTTCATGACAAGCAGACAACAAACATAGTTAAATCAAAACAAAACCAAGAAAAATAATGCCTTATAGATTCAAAACATGTGAAGGGGTGAATCGCACAGTAGAGCACAAATGACTTGAAGCTAACCATGAAAGCTCTGATACCATGTAGAAACTGCTAAGATTGTGGAATAACAAACAAGCACGAGATTGCAAATGAAATCGACCAAATGTATTCACAAATGAAGAAGTATAAAAAGAGGCGAGTGTGGATACTCAATTATCCACCAAATGAGGATAGGACTCCTCTCCATTAAGTGGTGGCGAGTAACCACCCAAAAAGGTAGCGCGAGGTGTCAATGGAAGTCGACACCTCTCCTAAATGACTAACAACTTTGACAACGTTAAATTACATGTGGAGAATTTGCCTAAATATGATTAACGCTAGTGTAAAAACCTATGATTAAGGTTTATACACCAATACAAAGGATATTTAAAGTCAGATATACAAAGGTCTTATATGCATAAAACTATAAAGGTTAGTAACTAGCTTAATAAATAATGTTGCATTATAACAGTATAAAACTGACTTTTCAAGGTTTGAAATGCAACTACTTATTTCTTCCTATGCATCAAAGTATGGAAAGAATAAGAGAATGGTTGATCTTTAGAGATTTCCTCATTAAATAGATACCTGGGGATCAAAAACCCAGCCATGCACAAGCCCAATATCCAGCAAGTCAAATATTGCACACTTTCTTGTAAAATCGAAATCGTGTATATTGAAAACATATTAAAAAATCTGACCATAATAATGTGAACCCAAATTTGACAACCTGAAAGCAAGATGACTGATACAAAAAATGCATTTATTACACTGGCAGTTATTTTGTTTGATCACTTCCCTGAGCTTAAATGAATTCAATAATAATGTCCATTGATGTTCTTGGAAAACCTTGGCAGCTTAGAAAGGTTAGTGAGGCAATGCAAATAAGTTGATCAAGTTGGGCAAAGAATATACTGTCTAAAGCAGACATTAACATCTATCCCAGTTGCAAGATGAGGAAGTAAATCAATTGCATTTGCAATATTCTACTGCTGGTTTTGCAAATACCCAGAATCTTTGTTCTACAAAACCATAATGTGCTGTCATCCTCATCCAAAAACTAGATAATTTTGTCTATATAATAGGCATACAACTTTGCTCTTTTCTCCCTTACAACTAAATCCATTCTATATAAACTTTACTTGAATACTACTATTTACATCGAATAATATTTCTGCAACAAGTGAAAGCAACCTTTCCAATGAGATCTCTATGGTATCTAGGCTCAAGCTTATAATATTCTGTAAAAGAAGTGCGTTGCCTGCCATCAACATATACAATAAGAAAGCAGGCTATGTAAAAATGGAACCTCGTTCTATAAGCACACACTATACACAACAAAGCTACTCCTTCGTAGATTAGCATGCCAGGACCACCTGACCTTATCAATCAACATTGGTAATTGCTGTGTGCCCACTACATGACAAAGCTTTCTCTATTCTATATAGTAAGTACAAAGTATACACCTCAAAGGCATAGCTGGGACCATTTGTATTGGTAACCATAAGGCTTTGGGATAAAACTATGTACATACTTTTACATCTTTTGACTTGACTTTGAAGATTAGTCCCTTCGAGAGCCGATGGTGTCAATCAATGCAGCCCGCTACCCCGCAGTACCTTTGGTGAGACTGGTCTATACCTTGCGGGGAAGCGGAGGAGCAATGCTCGCCGGCCCGCTAGCCTTTGGCAGGATCTAGTCTGAACCTCGTAGGGGAGCGGGGGATGGTGGGAGAAATGCCCGCCAGCCCACTAGTTCTTAGTGGAACCCAGGCTTAACCTGGTGGGGGAGAGGGGACTGGTGATAGTTGTATAATGGAACCAACGTGGTTGTCACGATGGCACTGGGGACCACGGTGGTGGTTATAAGCTTCATTGATAACACTCTCCTGTGTCGGTGGAAGATGTTAAGTCATCGCCTTGATGTCACGATGCGAAGTGATAACGGCTGAGGTCATCTTGATCCTATGGTGCCTACTAGCCCATGCTTACTATGGTGGGTCCTGGCTAGATCCCGAGGGATAGCAAGGATTGGTCTTGGCAGGACAATAAACCCATGAAAGATTAAGGAGTGTCCAGATTAGAACACTCAATGAGTTTAGAAAATCTGGCGGCATAATATAATTTTAAATGATGATTCACCAATCGTCTGAAGTGTCTTAGCTTTCAATTAGCGCAAACCTGTATTTTCTAGAGTGCTACTAACCATAAGCCTGTTTTAGAATTATAATGAAATGTAAAACCCTAGAGAATATCATGAATAAGATGATTTTAGAAAAATACGCTGGGTAAAAGACATAATTGTGAACAAAAGCGAAAAAATGAACTACGAAAAATGAGAAATTAACTTAAGCCCGCCAAAATGAAGATGATATAATTTATGATAGGTGCGAGAGATAAATTTATAAAATACTACATCTATAGACAACTTTTTGGAAACTAAAAAAGAATCAAAGATGGAAAATATTTTTTAATAAGCATATAAATGGAGGCAATATTTTCCACATGATAGAGAGTGTATGGTGGAAGAAAGGTAAAATTGAAGATGAATTTGTAATTAAAAGAAATGAAAGAAGGAAAGTGTTAGGGTTTACAGAATGAAACTCACATATTGCTAAGAGAGGGCAAGGCCAGTTGTTGTTTTGAAGAATAATGGGAATGGATCACCCCAAAAACTGCACTAATTTGGTTTCGTATACTACTGCCACATCCTCTTCCTTCACCGTTTCTTCTTCCTTGCCTCCTACCACCATTAGATCTACACATATATTGGATTGCTAAATTGCAATGTCTTTTTATGCTCCAGCATTGTTGAGGTCAGAAATGTTAAATTTCAAGTGAAATTGAAGTGGAAAGAAATAAAATCTGTAATTGAGTAAAACAATAAACAAACCAACAAGGAGGCCGTGGCAATCGGACAATCACACACACTGGTAAAAGAAATATCAAGTGTTTTCTTGAAAGTTGAGGGCAGGACAAGGGAACAGAAGTGGCCGGCGAATGTGAATGGCTAACGACTCTCTATAGCAGTGTCATAAAGGAGCACGCTTCGCCCAAATGCGATGAATTGTCACCTAGTTTCTAGTACTCTGTCATAGTGCCAACTTCGCAACTTGCCAACTTGGTACTTGAAAGGCATATTAAATAGAAAAACTTAAAGTTTCAACTATAGTGATCTTGCCAAATGAGTTTAATACTCAATGCTCATTGGTCAACTAAATTTTAATATAATTAAAAAAAATCCATTTTTCACCATTATTGTTCACCCAATTGACCAATAGCACAACGCATAAATTGCATTTATTAAATCATTAAATAAAAAAATGAACTTTCAACTTTAGGGATTTTTCCAAATGAATTTAATACTCAATTCTTATTGGTCAAATGGACAAAACAAATTGCATCACATGGATGCATAAGTAATCCTGCCTATGGAAGGAACTAATAATGTGTCTCACTTTTGGGATGGGGTAGAAAAAAGATCTCTAGGTAAGAAAAATTAAGAAACACCTTTAACTGGAGGTGCCTACGTTCAAAGGTTGCATCATCAAAACCTTTGAGCAAAGGAAATACCTTTGTACAAAGATGCCTTCAAATGAACCTGTATTTTTTTGTTCTTTTCTAAAATTAAAACATACCTTTCGAACAAAGGCATTTATTTTTTTACTAACAAACAAAATTTTCAACATACAATGAACAAAGCTTGCATGTGCAATAGTGAAGAAAGCCTAGACTATGCCTTCAAACAGAGGTCCCATAGTTTATTGGTGGCCAACTCAAAATGGTAGGAGGTATTTGGAATTCTAACAATCAACTGAACATGTCTCCTAGATGTCTTCAAATTTCTAAAGGTCAGTATACAATCTCCTAGTATTTATCATTTTCTCCTTCCATATGTCCTAAAACTAAATCTAAACGATAGATTTTTTAGTGATTTTTTTGCCAAATGGTGAATAGTTAAAATTGAGGCGTCCATTTTTGACAAATAGGACAAGCTATAAAAGGACTAAATCACCATATTTCTATGAAATTTTAGTTTAGTGCTAGTTAAATCACCCAAACATTATTTTATTAAAATTTTAAATTCAATTGTTTTGCCAAAGTAATTGATACATGATTAGAAACTAATCACCATAAGTTTATAATATCATTACAAATTTTAATCATATATGCCATTAGTATTGTGTTGCTATTTATTTTTGTGGCCATATCACAATTACTCTTAAATTCCCACTTACTTTTTGGGCCATATTCACTTTGAAATTAACATTTGGTGGGATTTGCCACTTAGAAATTATATATAATTAGGTTTAGAAGCAACAAAACCATTGGAAAATAAACATGATACTTTCTCTCCTTTGATATTTTGACCTCTAAAACCTAGGACATATAAGGCCTCAAATATGATGATTATGAAGAATACAAGAAACATAGGGTTCATGTATTAATATTATTTTATAATGTTTGCATGGATAGAAAATTGGGATCTATTAGAAGCCAAGATCAATAAGATGAGAGCTAATACCAAAAATGGAGTGAAAGAAATTGAAAATTACAATGGATAAACAATGCAAAATAGAAAGTACATATAGATGAGAGGAAGTTAGTTGAGGAAAGGACTCCTCAACTATGAGTGGTGGCTAGTTGCCTCCCTAAAAACTAGCGTGAGTCGCTAGTTAGTAGGCAACTTGGTGACACCTCTCCTAACTGTCCAACAACCTTGAAACCTCAATGAGACATGTGTCAAGATTGTGTAAGGACACACCTAAGTAGGCTTATGCCTAAGTGTATATGAAATATATATACACTAACACCCCCCCTTAAGCATAGCTTAGATCAGTACAAGAAGGATGGGTCTCAGTTACTAGGCCTAGTGAGGTACCCATTTACAAAATAATCTCTCATGAAGTGGAGAAAGGTAGAAAACCATGTGGGAAAAAACTACCCTCCAAAAGAGAGAAAAGATGCATGAATCTGGAAGCTCCTTATGTACCTCGATGTCAATGCTGAACTGTGGCTGAAATGACTCTATAGAAGTTAGTATCATGAGGATTCAGGAAGATTAACCAAATTTGAGATACATGATCTGAAGCAAGATTTAGGTTCATTTACTATAGCCTCTCAATGTGATATGTGAACCAGTGTGAATCCATTGCAAGATTATAAATAATTTACCATAGGCTCTCAATTTGAAAAGTGTTTGAAGGATCAATGGATGAACCTATTTCTCAATCCCACCATCATTTAGTTGCAACCTCATTGAGTTAAGTTATCTGACATAATCCTCTATAGTATTAGAGTCTCTTGGACTTATACTTATGAGGTCTTAGCTCATGACTTATTTGTTCATTGACCTTCCATTGGGTGTTTTCAAGGTCTCAATATGAACAGAAGTTCTTGGAGATAGTCGTGATCACACTTATTAAGCCATGTAGATGAGATGTATTATGCAGACTTAGAAACAGAAAGAGAAAACTCTATGATATCCCCCTTGAATGTGATCCCCCCTTGCTTTGTGGTACTTTATAATTTAGTGCATATACATGGACTATCCCAATTTGGAATGAAAAAATGCACTTTATAATGAGAGTGCAAAATTGTTCCTAATGGATTAGGCTTGAAAAAATAAGTAATTTTTCCACAAACAACACTCACTTATGAGCTACCATTTTAAAAAATTATGGCACTTGCAATTTTTCAACCTTGCCAATGAAATATACAAAAACAAATTAAAAAGTTTTGCCAAAAGAATTTTTAAGCCCAACTTAAGAAGAAAAAATTAATCCCTAAAATAGGGAAAAATTTAATATTCTAAGGGCAATCAAGATTAGGACATTCGAGGGGAAAGAGGGAAAAATAATTAGGAGCTTTTCCATGGTGGCACTAGATGTGGTACTCAAGGCCAAGCATTTGGAAAATACATGGTTGATACTGCTCCTCTAGGCTTGAGAGGACTATTAGCATGAGATGCACCATCTGAAGATCCTTAGTGCCCAATACAGAGGAGAAGGTGTGTGGGTGTGTGTGGATGTCAAAGATGCTTGAGGCAATTGTAGCCATGGCACCAGAAAGTGCATCCCCTCCCTTGTTATCTCCTCCTCTCTTTGGTCCACCATGTATAATACAGAAGAGGGATTGAGTGCTGAGAGATGAATGGGAATGGTGAGTCAACCTTGATCAAACCCTTGACCATAGACAAACAACTAAGAATCTTCAGCCATAAGGGTGAGGTGTTGCTTGCCTGGTGGATAATGGCAATGGATCCTTGACCTCAGAGATCAAACATTAGCAAAGACCATGACAATGGCAGTCATGGATCAAACAAACAATAGAATCTCAAACTCTACAAACCAAAAATGCCTTGAACCAACAAAATATTGACTTCCTGGAGAATGGTCACACTTCTCCTCCAACCTACAATCTTCAAACAACTTCAAATGGTAATTTCAACACATATAGATCTTTGATCTGTGCTCAAACTTAGAGCTTTAAAGTAGCAACTCTTGTGAAAACTGCTACAAATGATGAAACGTGACCATAGAAGAAACTTGGCAACTATGGTGGATTCAACAACAAGCACAAAAAAGATAGCCTGTAGGAAATATGAATAGACCAAAATAACATTATGTAACACCAAAAAATCTAATACAATCTCTTTGCAAACTTTAGATCTTTAATGGAAAATAGTCACGGGAAGCCCATAGTGTTGCAGATTCCGACTGGCAAAAGATATTGAAAATCTTCATTGAAGATTGTGACCTTCAATTCTTGGCAACCAAACACAAAGGACTCACCCAATCCTCTGAGGTGTGTACATGGCTTATGAGGGCCTATCATCCCTATATATAGGTGGTTGGGCCTTCGAACAAGGCATTCGGCCCTTGCAATGTCGCTTGGACTTCACAACAGGTCATTTTGTCCTCCTCTCTACTATGGAATCTTCCTTCAAGAGTCCTTTGAAGCACAGGCTCTTCTATCTATTATGCGTTGTGCCTTTGAGCTAATAGAAGATCATTCCAAAAAATAGGGGCATTTGAACTTGTGGTTTGGAATATGAATGGTGACACAAATATGCAACTAGGACTCTCCACCACAAACCCTCGTCCCAGATGAGATTCATGCCTCCAAGATGAACAATCACACAAACTCAGTGGGATCCGATACCATATTAGAAGCTGAGATCAATAAGATGAGTGCTGATATAAAAATGGAGTAAAAGCAATTGGAAATTGCAATGGATAAACAATGCAAAATAGCAAGTACATATAGATGAGAGGATGTTAGTTAGTTGATGAAAGGACTTCTCAACTATGAGTGGTGATGAGTTTCCTCCCTAAAAACTAGCATGAGTGGCTAGTTAGTAGGCAACTTCGTGACACCTCTCCTAACCTTCCAACAACCTTGACACCTCAATAAGACATGTGTCAAGATTGTGTAAAGGAACACCTCAATAGACTTATGCCTAAGTGTATATGAAATATATATACACTAACATGATCTTGTCTACAATCTATGGTAGGTGATTAGCTTATATAATGCTTGCAGTTGATCTTTTGTTTGGTAAAGTCCACCCAAGACAACTATAATCTTAGGATTTATGCTCTTGTTCTTCAAAAGTGGTAAGTAGAAGCATCTAAAGGTCTTGTAAAGAATGTGACCTAGATTTTATTGACATTGAAACTTAGACTTTCTATTGACCCATATGGGCCTGTAGGTATCATGAATCAATGAGGCTCCTATAGATAGTAGGGTATTTTTATAGTTTGAATGCGTTAATGAATAGGGCATTAATTTCCAAACATTGATTTATATTATAATCTAATGGCTATGATTTCATTTCACAAGTTTATAAGCACATGCCACAAAAAGTGTTTACTTGGTCTAGAATTTATTTTGGGTCTCATGATTAGATATTGATCAACTATTGGGTAGCAAGTAAACATTTATGTGGCATGTGCTTATAAACCCATGAAATTAAATTACAACCATCCAATCAACAAGGAAACATATATTATAGATTCATTCATATTTTAGAGTCGTATTTTCAAGGAATGAGATTTTCAAAATATTTAGTCCATGTTTGTTCCAATCCCTTCCCAATAGTGGATTTGTTCTTGGTTACAAGGCACTCTACCCCTCAATCCTATGTATTTTATGATAGGAGTAGATTAAGGTCATTGTCCCTAGAATCTGTAAGTAGGTGCTACCCCTTGACCACACCAATAGCCACTGCCCATGGGCCCCCACTTTAATATTATGAAAAAAGGAGAATATATAGGGGGACTATACAAACAAAGACATTTTTTTAGAGGAAGGATTCTCCATGGTAAATAATGCCCTTAGCTATTAGTTTCTAGGATTCACTAGGATTTTATACAAAATTGTCATGATTTGCATAAATTCACTACTAGGAAAATTATTATGTTTTTTGAAAACAAAAGGAAAGATTTGCCATAGAATTTAATGTCTTTAGCCAAGATTTTGTGGGAGAAAAATTTAGGTTATATTCAAACTCTTTTTCTTGAGAATATCCACTCTAGATACATAGATTTTGTGGGAGAAGAATTTAGGTTATATTCAAACTCTTTTGCTTGAGAATATCCACTCTAGATACATTTACATTCTTTAATTTTAGAGAATTATAGCATTATTATAATTGACCAACAACATACAACTATGTGATAATTCAAGATCTAATGAAATTGTTTGTGTATGGGATTCTCCAATACTATCTTAACATTAGCTTGATTGAAAGAACTCAAAAATTATACATAGGGGAACATGCAAGTACTTTTTATAATTTAATAATTCATGTTATAGATTATGATTTGATTCTCAGTATTGGTGTTAACTTTCATTCTTTTAGAGTCCAAGAACTCAAACTTCTAGACAAGAAGTATGTTTCAAAAAAATTGTAGTCATATTTGATTATTAGAATCAACAATGACCTTTGAATTAAGAAACAAGTGTTCATTCTACATACTATCAAGTAAGAGAGGGTTTCTTTATTTAAATTATACTAGCATGAGAATGAAATTATATTCATTTTTCAACTTTTTCTCAAGCTCTTAAGATATGGAAGAACTCATACTCAAATATTTAGATTGGGTAGGGTCATTTCACATTATTCATGACAATAAGGATTTCTATGCATATTTCAAATAAGATGAAATTCCTCATTGAAGTTTGAGATCAAGTGAAAATACCACAAAAATCTCTAGATTAAATAACAATTCTAGAATCCAAACACCTATATGTGAAGTTAATATGCATCTCCACCCTTCTCTAAATTAGAGTTTAATAATTTAAGAACATTTTTTAGGTGTCCCCAAACACTATATTGTTTGTTCATTTGACTAAAGGATGTATAAATAGATGACTTTATACAAGTTCTTTTACCACTTCATCATACATATACAATTTCTCTAGTGTCTCTCCATAATTTTATACAATTGTTATTCTCCTCATTTCTCAATTATTTTGTCTAGATTTATTTTTCAATATCATTCATACGATGAAATTAAGGATTATAGAAGATTTTACATTAATACATTAATGATATTGCAAATATAGTGAATCCTTCACTACAGGTGGAAAATTCATCCCACCTCCATGTTGGATGAATAAAAATCTCTCACAACATGTGTGGGACTCCACACTCTTTCATTTTGGTATTTTGTAAGATTTGGTATAACTCTGGTAAACTACTAGGAACCAAAAAATGAATGCCATCCAATGCTCCATGATAGATCTAATCTAATGGCTCATGATACTTTCAAAAAGAGGCAAAATGTTTTTCATAGGAAGCCCTAGCACTATGACACATGGTAGTGTAGCAATATTATAAATACAAGAAGTGATATGTATGACTATTAATGAGCCCCACCTTTTTTATCAGTTAAGTTAATTTATAACTTAAACAATGCCATGTGGCATACTCCAAGGGATTCCTAGAAGAGTAAATAGAAAATCCTTCATGAAGTAGCTTAGACCATCTAATCTTCAACTAATGAATTCATCTAATAGCCTACAAGACATGCAACCATGAGAATATAGAAATAGTTCACCTTCAATATTGTAAACATAGTTTTGGTATTTACGGCTTCCTCATGTCATTAGGTAAGGGGATCTAGAGCAATAGAGTATTAGAGGTAGGTTTAGTCAAATCCAAAATTAAAATTCTCTAAAATAATAAGGGTGAACATTCATGGCCAGTGACAAAACAATACCCAGATAGGATGTTTAAGCTACTAGAACCATAATAATGTAGTATTGTGTGGTAGACCTCATAGACTAGATATCAAAGGCTACATAGCTAGACCCTACACTAACAAGGGTAATTATGGTTACAAAATTATAGAATGTCTTTTTAATATCTAATCTATTAATAACTAAGATTTATTCAATAGAATAATTAAATATTCTAAAATATTATCAATTAATCCATGAATAATCATCATAACTAAAATAATTAGTAAAATGTAAGCAAAATTCTATGAGAGTCACTGATTGACTCAAGCCACCAAGATCACCTACAAAACCTAGAATTTACCTTCTACAAGAAGAAAAAGCAAAGAGGATGAACTTGCACAATATTGGATGCAATTAATGAATTGGATTAAAGAATTACATGTGAGAACTTGCTTTTATTTTTGTAAGTTAGAAAACCCTAATATGACATAAGAATAACCTAAGACTAGATTTAGCCCTAAGTAAACCTAACAAAGTGTAATTAAATATTTAATTACACCAACACCTCCCCTTAAGTGCAACTTAGGGAGAAATGAAAGACATGCAACTAATGCAAGAATGGGTCCTGGCTACAAGGCCATGTAAGGTACCCATGAACAACAAGAGTCTCTCATAAGGTGGAGAAAAGGAGAAAAACCCAGTGGGAGAAAACTCCTCTCCAAAAGAGAGAAAATACAAAAAGTATATGAACATGTGATGGAAGAAGGACTCACACTAAGAGCCCCCAAGAAATGAATCCATCACAAAAGTACAATCATGAATGCCCCCATAAGAGAGGAAGAAGAAAGAGTCTGATGACCCCCCAAAAAGTGTGAACACACTCTGGAAAGCAGATGAAGAAGCTGTAACTGTCGATGCTGAAATGTGACTTAAAATGATCCATAGGAACAAGTACCATGAAGATTCAGGAACATTAACCATAATGAATGGCCATCAAACTAAGATGTGACCTGATGAGAATCTGATGCAAGATTTAGGATCTTTAACCGTAGGCTCTCAATTTGAGATATGAATCAATGTAAAGAAATATGTGTCAACTAAGATATGATAGATTACACTAATTTTTTGACAAGTTTCATTGTGTTTACAACTTAGTTTGTGCTTACAATAGGAGCATACAATGTCCAAAAACACTACATGCTAAAAATACAATTCTACTATAGAATTAAAGGAAACTAATAGAACCATGGTGAAGTACATGGAAAATCATCCACTTAAAAAAAACGGGACCCAAAAGGGAGTCTGTATGCCCAAGATATAGCCTGCCGAAGTTCCCAAAATGAGAACTGCACAACAACACTGAGAAAATAGAAATCTAGAAAAAAAAAGAAACCCAAACTAAAAACCATCTATACCACTATGAAGATCATGAAATCCTTCCCCATTTCAAAAAAAAATTGCACTGAAAAAGACCTCCATATGGCCAAGATATTGTCGTTTGAAAATTCGGTACAAAAGAGAAACTCTCAATGGTGAGGGGTAGATTTGGCAAAAACAAACCTCTTCCAAATATAGAGCCACTGCTAAATTTAATGACCTCCAGCCAAATCTAGATTCATAGCTAAATTTAGAGAAGTCTCAAAACCTTAACTAAAATTGGGGAACCACCAAAATAAGTGCCAAATTTGGAATTGGGCCAGAACTAGGCACAAAACCTGAGGCATGCAGGTACAATAGTTTGATTAAAAAAATAAAGGGGGACTATGGCCCCAAAGGGACCACAAACCCATAGATGGGTGCAGGTCCCTAAGGGACCACAACCCCTATGGCTTGCAGCGCCCTAGGGCCTGTAATGCCCTCGTTTTTTTTTGTCTTTTGACAGTTGATAGTTTTTCTATTGCATTTAGATAGTTTTGAGATAGTTTGTTGTTAGACTTATGGTTTATGCTTAATATGATCATGATGGACTATATTTGACTATTGTGGTTTTGACATGTGTTATGAATTTTATTATGACATTATTGATATTGCAACTTATGTTGTATTTTGATATGGTTAGTTGATAGCTAATTGATTATGTAGAATAATGTTGCTATGTTTTATGTGATTGACATGATCAGTAATGATTAGATATTATCATGCTTTATGTGATTTGTTGGTATCTGACTTATAGTTGGAGGTGTTTATATTATTGTTATGCATTCAGAGAGGGGACATTGTAGTATTTCTCATTCCAAGCACCCTCCTACACTGCAAATCCCTAACTCTCTGTGTGTGCTATATTTGTATATACTCGAATGCAACATATTGTTTTGATGCAGGTTGTAGGTACCGAGCCTCGACTCCACCTGATTTAGTAGGTTAGAGCGGGCCCTTGCACCAATGGATAACATTGATAGGAGATAACATGGGGTTACCCTAGGCCATTTCCTATTTTCAGTTTGTGTCATGGGTTTTGTTGTCACTGAGATTCTTGCCTCGGATTTGGTCATCATGTGGTATGTAAAGTGATTGTCGAGTTTTTCTCATAAGCCAATGTGTGTCTTGGAAATGCATTAATGAGTTTATTATTATAATAATAATGTAATTAATAAGTCAAATATAATAGTATTTTCTTGTCAATGAGATTTGGAATATTATTTAAGTAATTTTAATATAGATCAAATTAATTATTTTAATGTTTTTAATAGATTATGTGTCATAAGTATTTATTATGGTTAAAATAGTATATGGTAATTAGTAAAAATAATATTAGTCAGCAAATTAATTCTTGTGAGTTGTAAAATAAAGATTCCAGATTTGGGGAATCTCTTTAAAAAGTCAAAAAAATAATTGTTTTCTGTTTTGAGAGGGTTAGCGGGATTCCCTGTAATGGATTTGTGATAATGGAAATTAATGAGTCTTGGTCTATTTTTGCATAATGGGAGTTATTTGAAGAGGGTGGTTCTGGAATTTTGAAAAAAAAGAGGAGAATTTTCTAGGAGGAAGAAAGAGAGATTTTAATGGGAGAGGATCTTGAGGTTGGAAGAAAGTAACCCAGGTATGGTTATTTTGATCTGTGTGTGTGAGATTTTGTATTTCTAAAATTCTTGCTTGTCCTGGAATTGAGATTTTTTTTCCTTGTAGCATGATTGCTTTCTGTATTCTAGGTGTGTTTGATTGTATTTTGCTCCCTGAAATGTCGTGTCTTTCGATGCACCGGGCATGCCTGCCTTCTGGAGTTTATTCAACTTCTTGTACTAACAAATTCTACTTTATTTTCCTTGCATCTTGAATCACATTGATAAGACGTTATAGCTTCTTTGATTTGCACTTTCCTGTTATCCTTTTGATTAAACTGCTAATGAAAGGCTTTTTGTATGATTTTTTGTTTTGGTAGCCGATAGGCATGGATCGATGCCAAGTGATTCTTGATGGAGTCATTATCTTTCTGTCATCATTTGATTCCTGTGCACCAGCAAATTGTATTCTATGCCATAGTTTTAGATCAAACAAACTTATGCCTTGGGTTCTTTAGGTTTTAGGGGCTAGGTGAGTGCGAGATCATGATGGGCCAAATAGTGGCAATAGAGAAAAAAAGTTGTTGGATGAAAAAGTGCTAACTTTTAGACTATTGTTTAGATTTGGATAGAAAGGGTGTTAATATTTATAGCTCAAATATGGATTCCCTCCAAAAGTGCTTTGGGATTACCTCATATGTAGGCAAGTGGGAGTCCCAAAACTTGCCAAAGAAACTTGCAAAACCAACCATTTAGTGTTATCCTAAAATTTTGCACGATTTCATCCTTGAAGCTAATAGACTTTTTTGTGACTAAATTTAATCAAATGAAAAGGGTTTATAGAGGAAGTTATTAAGATTCTAAAAAATATAATATATGCCTCATAATAATTTTAATAGGTAATTATTATTAATTTTTGACATACGCTATGTCTGATTTCTTGATATATATACATATTGAAAAATATCCCTAACTTTAAACATATTAATCCTTTTTTAAATCCAAAAGATGCGTCACATTCTAGGATTTATTGGGTATACTTAACATTTAAATTTTTTTCTTTTCATATATTTTTGACCAAGTTAGGTTGGCTGAAAAATTAATTTTCAATATTTTAAAAAGGTCAGAGTAAAAAATTCATAAATAATTATTTATTTACTTAAAAAATTCAAAAAAATATGCATCACATCAACTCATGTGTCCTTTACTTAAATCTAAATCATATAGGAAAAATATAATCTTTTTCTCATACTTAGGTTGGCTAGAATGACACCTACTTTTTACTTTTTTCTAAAAATTTTAGTAGTACTTAATTGAAATATCCAATTATCACCAAACTATTTTTAAAATTTTCAAAACAAAAGTAGTAACCCATAAACTACACTCAATTTATTACAAATTTTATTACTACCTTATTTCTAGATTGTGTAGATAACTCATTCAATTTTTGACATTTACATTGCCACTTAGGGGTAGTGTTTAGCCCATCGTGATCCTGCACTTACCCTGCTCCTTTGTAGTAGTTTACTAAACTTAAATATGAAATTTTAATGAAAATTTTACCAAATTGAATCTCTGTATATTGTGCCGATGTACGGCCCTCCTCAACCCCCATCTTCCATGTTCAGCTAAGATTTATTAATATGAGTTCATTCCAATCGGTCATCTTGGCTATCATAAACTATAGTAACCTTTTTCTCTACCTTCAGACACCACTGTATGACCCTTGTTTCAGCCCCAATGTTATGTTTTCTGCCAAAATTCATTTATAAAAATTTGTAGCATAGGTTGATTTTGTCAAAAATATAACTTCAGCAATGTCCTTCAGACATCGTCGTACGACCTCCCTCATCTTTTATTTTTAATGTTGTTAAAATCTATTTGTTGAAGTCGTTGAGTCTGAGGGAGTTGTTGCCGGAATTATATTCTTATGATGTCAATTGTTCCTTGAGTGCCGCCATACAATCCATTCCTCAGACTCTTTTCTTCAAATGTTGCCTGGAGACCTATGTATATGGGTTGTTTATGATTAAAGTATTATATAAGTCTTTTGTTTAATTTTCTCTGAGGATCGATTTTCCTTGCTACCAAATCATTTCAGATCAAATAGTTCTTAATTGAGATTCTAGTTGTCAGATTGTTAAATTAGAATGTGATTGAAATATAACTAGATATGTATGCATACATTTCCATTTGTAGATGATAGTTAGGCAATGCTAATTAAATCTAACTAGTAGAGAACTTGCATTAGTTTTAAATAATTCATTGGTAGTCAGAGGTCCTATAGTATAATTTAGAAGCTAATTGTATGCAGAGGTAAATTTATTTATAATAGTATTATCATAACCTCTTTTGTATAGCAGTTGTAAATTAGTAGTGAATAAACTCAATATTTGTTTATATTCTAATGGTGGGCTATAGAATTTTAAAATGTGTCTATTTTAGGATTTGAGTAAACAATAGTTGTCCTGGTGTCATAGGAGACTTAGGAAGTAATGGGAATAGATTTATATGTTGAAGTTAGGTTAGATAAATGATAGTTTCCAAAATATGAAGAATGAGTTTCAATGAGTTGGCATTATGTTGAGCTAATTATAATTCTTGTGTATTAGTATAAGATTTTAGAGATTGCCACCACTTAATTATGAAGGAATCTAAACTTTCAGTTGGTCATTTTATCATATATCAAGGTATTAAATTTAGCTATCAATGCTTTGTTTTAATCTAATAAATCTTGCTTGTATAAGATTACTATTATTAAGGAAGTAATGTAATTTATTATCTTAGTTAATTCATTTCAACTTTCTTGTAGTCTATTATAAAATCTTGTGATGATTGGTTAGGGAATAAAGATTGTTGTTTTAGACTATATATACTTGTCTTTTAGATTAAATGAGGGTTATCTTATTTAGCCTTTTGTATAATAGTTAGTGTTGTTGTTAGCAAATAATAAAGCAATAAAACTCTTTCAGATTGCTTGACCTATGTTATGGTTTATGGTTGTGATTGTAATGCCATTGTTAGTTATTATTGTCTTATAGTAATGGAGGCTTGTAGTTTTGTTAAACATGGAAACTAGTTCAAAGAATCAATATCATATTAGAATAAGAATAATTTCAATAGAGTCTCTAATTAGAATGCTAGCTTGTTAAATTAGGTAGATAGTGATTCATATTAAGGAAAATTCTTACATTAGATATAGTGTACTTTTATGTTATAATCTTGTAAACTCATTCTCTTGCATTGTGTACTCTGATGTATGATCATATTGTTTGTAGAATATTGATAGTATAAAGTGTTTAGTATTTAACTCGTATACTTTCCAAGGATTTAAATGAATGTTCAGTTTTAAATCTACCTTACGATCCTTTATGTTTTGCATGGTTCGGATAGAGTTATCTAATGTTGTTAGTATCCTTATATATTGAGGGTTCGTAGTAGTGGGAATAGGACTTTAATGCATCTTGTCTATGACTAACATTTTTGATAGTAATATGGTAGGAGCTTGATGTCATGATTCGAATCTTAATACTGTTTGATTGTTTTAAAAATCATTTTTGTTTTATATACTTTTAGGGTCATAGATTTACTTGCAGTTTGAGTTGAGTTTGGGATGATTATAGTTATAGATGTGAATTATAGTAGTAAGTTATTAAATAAATCATAGAGGGAATTATAGATCTTGAGATTTGATTAGAATATTGTTATCTTAAGTAAGTTTATGATTTAACTAGTAAGAGAGATTTTAAGTCTTTTATTGAATCCATGTTAAATTGTTCAAAAAGTGTTGCAGTAATTGGGTCTTGGATATATATTTATATTCTTTGTTCTTTATTGTTAATTTTAAACCGTTGTGTATCAACGAATCAATTGGGTCATTACATTTAATTTGGTTTTGAGTCTTGCTATTATGTTTTGTCTAGCTTAATGTAATGGTGATCATGTTAGTTTTGTGAGAGGTCAAGGTTGTTAAGCATCATGCTTTGGATAGTTGTCTATTGATATTTGTGTTAAAAAAATTTTAGCTCTAGAGGCTTTTTACCTTGAAATCCAGTGTGATATTGTGGCAAGGATGTATTGGTGATGTGTCTTTTGGTATGAGGTCTTGATGTGGATTGAGAAAGATTGTTGTTTTGAATTTGAAAATTGTTGATTAAATGTTTTATTTGATTTGGGATTTTGAAATGGACAGGGGAAAGTTTCATGGTTGAGAGTTTGGATTTAAAATGGTCTATGTAATGTATTGGTTTGTGAAAAGTTAGATGCCTTACAATCCCTTGTCCATGCATGTTATTGGTTTATGTGTGTTGGTTAGGGGTTGCTGGTTGCATGTAGGAGAGTGGCTTTCATGGTGGGCCGGTGCCCAAAGTGGCTGCCTAGATAACCCCATGGAAGTTGTAATCAAGTGATAACTTAATAATTTATCTTGGTGGGTTGGGTAGTAATTCACATTACAAGATAAGTATGATGCCTCACCCATGCCTTGAGTGCTCTCACAGGATAAGGATGGGATGAGAAGGCCTGGTTGGCAAGGTCGACCTCCTTGTATCCATGAGAGGATGTGTCAGCTCCGCATGTGTCACCCTATGGGACTGGCACCTAGTGAGAGGCTATCAGGGTAACCATAGATGGGGGCCGGTTTCTAGAGAGAGATAGCCAAGATAACCCATGCTAGGACCATGCGATGACACTCTCCCTACTGCAGTCTAGTTACTTCCTCTTTATCTTTTGTTGTTTCCTCTGGAGTATAGACTTGTCTTATCTTGGTGAATTGACTTGTCTTAATGATTTGTCTTGTCTTGATGAGTACTGCCTTGTCTTGATGATTTTGATGACTTGTGTTGTCTTGTTTATCTATATTTCCAATGTCAAGTTGTATATGTCTTCTTGTATCCCTGGACTTAGTGGAACCTCATTATTATCTCCTAACTCGAAGGGGTGGACCTTAGGGCTCCATATGGTTGGGTGGAAGAGCTTAATCCATTGGTTTTTCTTGGTCGTCTTGATTCGTGATCACTGCAGGCATGTTTTTAGTTCTAGATGTGTACTTGTATCTACATAGCTATATTCTACCTTCAAAGTTGTATAATCTTGTTGTATATTGTAAACCGATGATATCGGTCATGAAGCTTGTAATATTGTATTTGAACTTTGTAACTATTCATATCTGTAAATGAATGATGTAATCCTCTTCAATTGTATCATAATGCATTTTACTTGTATCGTAATGAGTTATATTTATCTAATGTAGTTATGTTCCCTAGAGGTGTTAGTGGTTCATCTTATTAAATGTAGTGAATAGTGTCAACTTTGTTTAATGTTAATGCATTTACTTGCTTCAAAAAAAAGTATTTATGTAATTTTAGCATCTGTTAGCCTAACTCTCTAGGGTTGCATGACAAGGCATCACAGGGCCTACAACCCCTGTAGGGTGTACCGATAAGTATAGGGGCCTGTGCACTAATTTGTGTAGGTACCATAGTACCTTAAAGTTAAACACCTATTTTTTTTGTTAACAAAGTTTATTTTTTAATATAAAACCTGAAATTTTTTTAATATAAGTTTTCCTTTTTTTAATGTAGGAAAAAAGTAAATTTTTTTTGAAAAAAATTCACCTCGTAATGCGTGTTGGGTAGGTCGTATGACTTGCTTGGCAAATTTTTTTGCCCCAAATGATCCTGAGGCCGATTTTAATGATTTGACAATTAATATTAAGGTTTTTGGGCCTTTTGAACGTGATGTCAAGGTTGGATTTGGCCCAAAATGCTTTGAAAATTAGCTTTCCTCTAGATCCTAAAAAAAAGGCACCTGCCGAAACCCTTGCAGATCTAGCCTATGAAGCTCAAATTAAGCTAAATAAAAAGATAATCTGACTATTTTGACTACTCTGAATCCAATGGAAGACTCTATTTTGCATAGAAATACACCTAGGAAATGTCTCTTGCTTAAATTTTTCTCTGGATCTAAGAAGGGGTTTGCATATCTGGAGCTCTGATACGATGTGAGAGTCACTGATTGACTCAAGCCACCAAGATCACTTGAAAAACCTAGGATTTACCTTCTACAAGAGAAAAAAGAAAAGAAGATGAATTTGCACAATATTGGATGCAATTAATGAATTGGATTAAAGAATTACATGTGAGAACTTGCTTTTATATGTGTAAGTTAGAAAACCCTAATATGGCTTAAGAATAACCTAAGACTAAAATTAGCCCTAAGTAAACTTAATAAAGTGTAATTAAATATTTAATTACACCAACAAATTCTTAGTATTCGTTTATATTTTCAAATGAGATTATACAATAAATGAATGTTAAAATAAGCTAAATAATATAGATTTTGAAATAGAAATAAGGACTTAGTCCTTTTACATCCAATAAGGCCTTATTGGAACATGTACAAAGCATCTTACAATTGAGTAACACTATTATAAGCTAAAATATATATATTTACATCAATTAAGCACAATGCTTATCTATTACATAGAGAGTCATGCTATACCACTCAATTGTTATTAATGGAGTGAATCAATATTTGATGTCAAACACCTTAGTTGTTACAAGAGAAATTATCATCAAGGCACTTTTCTATCCAACACACAAAGCACAAAGCTTCTCCTTGTTAAATCTCATACTAGAGAATGCCTGACCCTTCAACAAAGGTTCTCAATGATTGAAGTTGGCATGAAAAAAAAAATATGTTCAATATATTCCACTAATATTCTAGCACACATACTAATGTAGATGTATCTAGCAATCATGATATGGTAGAGAATATCAAATCAAAAAAAATTATACTTATATTCAATTTCATAGGCTTGGCCAAGAACTTACATGTAGTACTATACTCACATGTTGAACTGTAATCTCAATATTACGCTTACTATTCCCTAGTATTCCATATTTCACACCCATCCTGTCTCTTATTCTAGGATTCAGACATAATGAGAAGATTCATCAAACTATTTTTGACTACTCACTCTTAGGTCTTTATTTATGCAACACTAAAATATACATATTGATGAAATAGTTTGTTCAAAAAATAATCCATAAGGTCAACAAGTTTAAATGCCTCAAACACTTGGCAGCAATTAACGTTGTGAAGAAAGTACAAACTAGGCATCCTTCTAAAACTTTAACATGTGATCAATTTGCTAAAAAAAATTAACCACTATTCTCCATCCTCACCCCATCCTACTCATAAACTTGCTTCCACTACCTTAGGCAATTAAATTTTAACTAATTCGTATAACATTTTTTTGGCATGATATTAAATTGAAATTTAAGCTCTCATTTATTACATGGAAATAAAAAAGTAAGCCCTAAAATTATAAAGATTCAATATAAGAGACAAATATTTATTTTACCTTTAAATATATAGAGAAGATCAAAACCTGACAAAATAAGATTTGGTCTTCTATCATCAAGACTAAATATAATTTTTGATCTATTTATCATTTACTATTTATATTGAGTGGATAATGACTTCTTCAAAGATCAAAGTTTATATCACATACTAGGTGAGAAAGGGTTTGTTTGCATTCATTTTTGGGAAGATATTTAGAATTATTATAAGATGACTAACTCTCCACATCAAAGGGAAGTAAAAATAATTTAAAATACAAAAGTTAATGGTAAATTTTGGAGGGCTATAAAGGCTTTGGAGCTTGTTCATAGTGATGTATCAGGTGCATTTCCCCATCCATATTTTCACTAAGGAAAAATATGTTCTCACCTTCATAGATGACTTCTCTATATACACATGGGGCCTACTTCCTACAGAAAAAATCTAAAGTCTTCGAAAACTTTTGAGACTTCAAAGATCTTACTAAAAAATAGTCAAAAAAAGTTATCAAGGTTGTTAGCAGGTTGCAGAGCATAAAGGAGAGCCGACTGGAGGAGACTACACAATATTCAGATGTCAGAGCTGACCAGAAACACATTCTTATATGTAATAGATATAATATATATATAGATATAGGATATCATGATAGATAAAAAAAGAGTAAGAGTATGATAGGTGATATATTTTAATGTGATACTGGCATAGAAGTCATGTTTATAACTATTGGGGTAGAGACTTAGACCTGCCAAAGGATGGATAGATGATGTATGTATTTAATGACTGCTAATATATATATATATATGGGGATCTACCACTATCAGGTAATACTGTGTTATCTTTTTATGATGTGTATATGATGCTCTACTCTATTATTCTTTATGTTTTGCTGTCAATCTCTAGCTACTTGACTGGGGTATAAACTAACTACAAAGAATTGATTGAGGACCAGATCTTCGGACTGGTATCCCCTCTACATTTCTTGCTAACATTTGGTTCCATTACTGGGACCCTGGAAGAAGGTAGTTAAAGATTGGAAGGAAAAAACATCCAAAGAAGTAACATAGAGTTCCAAAAAGGAGAGAAGGTGAGGCTGGTGGGAAATTTTTTCAAATTGTGGAAGAATTCAAGTCTCCTTAGGTTTCTACCTCTAGGAGAGGGGGTCAGACACTTAATGGGATGATGAGTGGAAAGGGGGTAAGGTCCACAAGGACCTTTCAAACAATGTGACTCTTCAAATAAGGATTCCATGGGATATAAGAGGATCAATGGAATACCAAATCAAGGAAACCCATGGATTAACGGGAGAAGCAGAGGAAAAGATAGATCAACGAAGAAATCAAAACCAAAATAGGGATAAGCAAAGAAGAGAGATTGAAGCAAACTCAAGAATGACAAGAATGTTACTACAAAAGGAAGGACATGGCACAAGAGATGGAGAAAGGAAGGATAATAAAAGTTGTGGAGGGAAAGGCGAAAGAATTTGAAGAGCATGCTAAGGACGGTGCTGTCAGAAAGGAAGAAGAAGACAAGCACATCATGGAGGATGCTACTAGAGAAAGGAGGTCATAAGGTGAAGATATAGATGATATTATGAAGAATGTTGCTAAGCATGACATGATGGGTGTTGCTGGAGAAGAATGCGGAAGAGAAAGAGAAGAAACAAGTGAACTAGGGTTTATTCCACAGACTGCTGAAACATATGAGTTAACACCGAAGATTTTGAAGATGGAGGAGGAATATATAGAGGAGCTAATTTTCCATAGCATAAAGGAGATAAGAGAAGGAGGAGAAGATGAGGTAAATATTGAGAGAAGATTTGAGGGTTTTAGAAGGTTATTTGAATTGGATGTCGACATGATGTCATTCACAAAGAGAAGAGAATCCCCTAATTTGAAGAGACACTATGAAGAGACATAACCCTTGGACAATGAGTCACCTCGAGTGCCATATAAAGTAAAGAGAATTTTAGTTGAGAAGGAAGACATTCAAGAAAACAAAGAAGTAGAGAGAATAGCAGAGATCTAGAGCAATTTTGCAAAGGTTTTAGGAGAGGAGTACTTTGATATCTAACTACAAAGAGATAAGGGAAGAGAAGGGATGTGAGTTGATAGAATACAACATAACTAGAGGAGCAGACCAAAAAAAACTCACCGCTGAGTACTGGAGATTTTGAGAGCACCAATCATGGATATTCCTATCAAGCTACCAATGTTTAAGAAGGACACTACTGAAGGAGCCGAGCACATTTTTATTTTGGAGGCAATTTGGAACTAGAATGGAGTAACAAGAGATGAAGTCCAGTTTTTTGACTTCATATGCACCTTGCAGATAGAAGCATTGAAGTGGTATAGAGAGACATGTCCAAACATTGACAAGGAATGGGATGATATCAAGAAGCTATTTGTTGGAGAATTTTGGAGTTTCAGATGTTTTGATAGAAGGGGTAAGTAAGATGAGAGATTTGATGCAATTGAATAATGAATCAATAAAGGACTTTGATAAAAGATTCAAGGAGACAACTAGGAAGTTAGAGGAACCATTGACTGAGAAGCAAAATATAGAATGGTTTATTTCTGGAATAAGCCCTGAGATAATGACAACCCTAGATGGAAGGATATTTGAGACATATGCAAAAACAATGACACTATCTTGTTGGATAGAGTCTCAATCTTGGTGTAGACAAGATAAGATGAAAGAAAACCTAGAATTGGAGAAGCTAAAATTAAAATTGGAGTAGTTGAAGCTGAGGTAGGAGATTTTGGCTAAGGAGGAGGAGAATACACATAAGAAAAGATCTAATATTTGGTACTGATATTGTACAAGAGGAGGTCACTTTAAAAATGAATGCCCTAGGATGAAAGATGAAAGACAAGTTGCCACAGTAAAAGTAGACATCAAAACAACAATAAAAAGAATAAATTCAGTATACTGTGGATTATGTGGAGAGTGGGATGACCATAAAAAACTTAATTGTCCTTCACAAAAATCTCGGAAGAAAAGAGAATGTGTCGATGAAGAATATGAAAGTTGGTACACACATTTCGCAGAGAGTAATAACATGTCCTATGTACAGAGAAACTCACATGATCATGGTTACAAACAACCAAATTGGAGAAATAAGGGGAATGCCAATGCAATACAAAATTCAAACTCTGGTGGCCCATCCTATGGAAACAACTATAATAATGATGACAGAGAGCAATTTGGAGGTTCCAGAGGAGGCGGAGACCATGGAAGAAATCAAAGAAGAAGGGAGTATGCAATGTGTTTCAATTGCGATATGTTAGGATACTTTGCTAATGAATGTTGGGTGGAAAGGAAAATACAATGTTCATTTTGTAATACTATAGAACATGATCTATTTTCTTGTGAAAGGGCACAACCATAGTCTAAGAGTGATGAGCTACAAAACTTGAAAAAACCAAAAAGGAGCAAGGATCATAAGAAGGGTACCAAAGGATCAAGGAGCAATGACTTACTAGAAGAACAATAGGGAGGAAACAAACATATCCTCAACTAAATCTATAGAAGAAGAAGAGTATTACTAGAGAAGCAAGCCAACACATACCAGGAAAGCTAGAAGGAAGGAGAAAGCTACAATAGTGACAAGACAAGGAACAAATACTAGAAGGCACTATGTCACTGAAACAAAAGAGGAAGATGATGAGGAGGAAGATGAATTTGTTCCAGGTCTAAGAAGCAATATGAGGAAATTGTGAAGGAAGACAAACAAACCATAAGGAAGGAACAAGGAAAGGAGAAACAATACAAGCAATTTTTCACCGAAGGAGAATTTGAAACCCTCAAGCAACTAGCCCAATTGACACAACAATCCAAACTTATTGAGAAACTAAAGCAATTTTCTAAATACTAGAATAAGGAGCAAGGTTAAAAAAGTCAACTCCGAAGGATGGGAAGAACAAATAGAGAAAGGAAGATAAAACCACTTATGGTATATGTTCACATCAATCACAAAAAGGTTGGGAATGTCATGATAGATCTGGGAGTAGATGTCAACATGATCACAAAGAAGTTGTGGGAGCAGTTAGGAAGACCTAAGTTGATAGAGACAACTTACAACATTATTTTAGCAGATGGATCTAACATGCAGATAATGGGAACTTGGAAGTAGGTGGAAGTTAACCTAATGGGAGTCAAACATGTCTTAGATTTTATTATGGTAGCCATGAAGGATCAAGGTGAAGCTATCAATGCACTGTTAGGGTTGAGATGGTTTGTAGATGTAAATGGTGTCATAGACTCC
This sequence comes from Cunninghamia lanceolata, assembly GCA_027924645.1. Classification (NCBI taxonomy): domain Eukaryota; kingdom Viridiplantae; phylum Streptophyta; class Pinopsida; order Cupressales; family Cupressaceae; genus Cunninghamia; species Cunninghamia lanceolata. Next base: position 11,230,117 of record BSBN01000060.1, on the reverse strand, counting down.
CAGAGAGAGGAGCTATAATTTGCAAATGAGAATAGGATTGTTCACATTCCTTTGGGATCATCAATGGAGGAAGCATATTTAGAAGAAGCCAATCAGATTGAAGACAATGATAAGGATGCCAAGAATCTCTACACAATTTCAAGGTTGGATATGGAGGAGACAACAGAAAAGCCTAATTATGAGGGAGAAGTGTAGATAGAAGATTATCACTATAGTATAGATAGTTAGGAGGTTTTAGAAGCATGGATGAGAGAAGAATTGGAACTAAAAACTAGGAAAATGTTGGGCTACTGGAGCATATTCATGAGTAGAACTGAGATAGAAGACATACTGCAAACCCCCACACTTCATCAAAACTCACCAGAGATCATAGGTGGCGCATCTATTAAGAACAAGGAAGGTGCAACTCAAAGACCTTACCAAGTAAGTCACATTTTCAAAGGCATTTCTCATATCAAGTTGCCTAGGTTTTTCAAGAGTACATAATCTGCATAAATACCTAGAAGAAATGGAGATAGCCTTTTCAAAAGAAAAGATAAGATTACAAGATGCACACCACACATTGGTATGCAATGTTGTAAATTGGTGGAACACACACAAAGACACAATACAACGATGGCCATTATTCAAACTAATCATCAAGACAAGATGCTTTTCAGAGGAAAGAGAATATGATATCATACCTAAATACTCAGGTCAAATCTCACCGCAAGAACATTTATCCATGTGTACAATGGTATGGAGAGAAAGAAATGAATATAATGGGATATTGTACACCCATTTCTTCTATTGGACATTGTCACCAATTGTACAAACATGGTATATAAATCAGGAATGAAGGAAGGAAACTAGATATTGGGAAGAAGTGCAAAAGGATTTCATTCACACATTCTCATTATGTAGTCTAGATAGAAATATCTACACAACACTACTCAAGATCAAGGAGATCATCTTTCTACAAGATACAAAAGAGGAAAAGTAAAAATAGAGCAAAGTTCACCACTAGAAAAAATAGAAGGCATATGGAAGATCATAGAATGGATGGATAAGGAATCATACCTGGAGAAACACAAATGCTACAAAAGAAGACAACAAAAAGATGAGGAGAGTAGGGAACAAGAAATTAAGATTGAACAAGGAGAAAGAAAGTTGGTGGAATCAATAGATATCAAGGAAAAATACTACACCAAAGCTATCCAGTTAAGGGAAGAGAACATTTCCATTTAAAGGGAGATCCTGAGCTAGCTAAGATAGGAGACTATTGGGATGAGAAGGAAGTGGCACAAATAGTAAAGATCTTGTTTGAGTATGAGGACTTCTTCCCTAGGAAGTTCAAAAGATGAAGGGAATCAAAGAGGAAGCTAGAACCATGAAAATCCAACTGAAAGAAGGTTGTAAACCAATCAAGAAAAGGCCTTACAAGATGAATCCAAACATGAAGAAAAAAGTTAAAGTAGAACTAGACAAGATGCTAGAAGTAAAGATCATAAAACTAGTAGAGGAAGCAGAATGGATTAGTCCAATGGTAGTACAAAATAATAAAATAGGAGAAATTAAGATCGGCAGAGACTATAGAGAGTTGAATAAATCTTGCATTCATGATCCTTTTCCCACACCATTCACATAAGAAATCTTAGAGTCAGTTGCCAGAATGAAAATCTAATTCTTCACTGATGGGTTCTCCGGATATCACCAGGGAAAATTTAGAGAGGAAGATCAACCCAAAACAACATTTGCATCTCAACTAGGATATTTCATGTAGATAATTATGCCATTTGGGTTCAAAAATGCACTTGCAGTATTTAGTAGAATCATGGTCAATGCAATCAAGGATCACACACAGACATTGAGGTTGATGTTGGATAAGTGTCAGAACTTGCAAATATCTCTAAACTTGAAGAAATGCACTTTTGCAGTACAATTTGGAACACTACTATAATATGTAAAGAAGGATTGATGGTTAATCCCCTAAAATTTTCCATTATTCAAAACTTACCACCACTAAAAACTACATCTAATGTCAAAACATTCCTAGGGTATACTCATTATGACCAGAAATTCATCAAGAGTTATGCAACTATCTCAGGACCTATAGAAGAATTATTGAAGAAAAAACAAGGCAAGAGTATCACATGGAATGAGCAACACCAAAATGCATTTGACACTTTGAAGTAGAAGATAGCAGAAGCACTAATACTCATATTTCCAGACTGGGAGAACACATTCCATGTTAATGTGGATGCATCAAGGATTGTAGTGGGAGCAATCCTATCTCTACCAAAGGGCTCTAAGGATTACCCTATAGCATTTGCAAGTAGGAAACTGTCAGAAGCATAGAAGAATTTCACCACAATTGAAACAAAATCCCTAGCAATGGTGTATGCATTATAGAAGTTCCGGTATTACCTCTTGTCAACACCTTTTGTATTCTACACTGATCATGAACCATTGAAATATCTACTCAACAAAAAAATATCCAAGGAAGAATTTGCTAATGGTTACTATTTTTTAGGAGTTTGAATTCTCAATCATGGTGAAGCTAGGAAAGCACAATTAGGGACCAGACTACTTGTCCAAAATTGAGACTGGGGAAGATCCGGACATACATGAAGAAGAACTACCTGGCACAAATCTGTTCAGAGTAAATGTGGTACTGGAAGAACTGACAGACATTACATATTTGTTGACTACAGGCAAACCTCCAATAGAGATGTCAGCACAAGAAAAACAAAACCTAATATGAAAGTCTTTTCAATATACACCGATTGAAGGAGAATTGCACATCAGAGGGAAGGATAATATCATCAGAAGAGTAGTATATGAACATGAAAGAGAAGACATCCTAAGAGAGGCACATGAAGGGACAATAGGACACAATGTTGGAGACATGAATGCAAGAAAGATCAAACTAGTCGGGTTATGGTGGCCTACACTTTTAAAAGATGCAAAGCATTGTAATGCATGTCAAAGAATAGGAAGACTGTAAGAGATGAAATGTCACTGAGACCAGTTCCAACACAATTACCTTTTCAGAAATGGCCTATTGACTCCATTGGACCTATAGACCCTACGACAAAGTAGTCAAAAGCTAGATTCATTATTACTAGAGTAGAATACTTAACTAAGTGGGTCGAAGCTCAATTAACCAGAGACTACATAGAAAAAAATGCCACCAAATTCATCTATGGGAAAATAATTACCAGGTTTTGGCTATCTGTTGAGCATCACCAGTGACCAAGAAAAAATGTTGTAAACAAAATGATTTCAAAACTACTGAACAACTTTATGATAACACACAACAGGAGTTCACAATATTATCCATAGGAAAATGGAGCAAGTAAGGCCTTAAATAAGATAATTGGATTAGCATTGACAAAGATGTACAATGGGAACAAGATAGACTGGGATATAAAAATACATGTAGTACTATGAGCATATAGAACAACCTTTAAAAGAATCACTAAGTTCACTCCCTACGAATTGGTATATGGAATAGATGCTACAATATCGGTACACTTCATATTGCCAAATTTTGAGATAGCAAGGACTCTCAAGATGGGGAAGAAGACTCTCTCACATAGAGAATTGAAGAATTGGAAAAAATGGATGAGGACAGACTAATGGCAACATACAACATGAACTTGGAAAGGAAAAGGCAGAAGGCTTGGCATGATAGAAACCTGAGGAACAAGACACTCAAGGAAGGTGATTTAGTACTAAATTGTATGATAGTAATCTCAAGAAGCAAGGAAAACTCAAGACAAGGTGGTTGGGATATTTCTATATTGAAAAAATTGTAGATTCCAGAGCAGTCAGACTAACAATATGGAGGATCAGATATCAATTGGCTATGTCAATGGGCCAAGACTCAAGAAATATTTTCAACTGGAGAAAAACATGTTTTGAGCTCAAGACATAATTTTAATGAGGGGTGACGTTAGCATGGTACAGAGCATAAAGGAGAGCTGACTGAAGGAGACTACACAATATGCGAAGACTGGAGCCGATTAGAAACACATCCCTATATGTAATAGATATATTATATATATAGGTATAGGATATCATGATAGATAGAGAAGTATAAGAGTATGATAGGTGGTATATTTTGATGTAAGATTGACATAGAAGTCATGTTTGTAACTATTAAGGTAGAAACTTAGACTTGCTAGAGGATGGATAGATGATGCATGTATTTGATGACTACTAATATATATATATATATATATATATATATATATATATATATATATATATATATATATATATATATATATATATATATATATATATATATATAGATGGGGATCTATCGGTACCAGGTAATACTGTGTTATCTTGTTATGATGTGTATATGATGCTCTGTTATGTTATTCTTTATGTTTTGTTGTCAATCTCTAGCTACTTGATTAGGGTATAAATTGACTAAAAGGACTTGACTAAGGACCAAATCTCTAGCCTGGTATCCGCTCTACATTTTTTCTAACAAGGGTTATTCAAATTGGCAATGGGGGTGAGTATGTCAACATAAGGTTTGAGAAATTTTGTACATAGCAAAGGGGACAGACTTGTAGTGCACAGTTCCTTATAATCCCCAATAGAATTATGTTGTAGAATGTAAGAACAAATCCTTAAAAGAGATGGATAACTACATGATACACTCTAAGGGCCTTACACCATAATACTGGGAAGAAGCATTCAACTATGCTTGTTACATTCAGAACTAAGTTCCTCAAAATTCTTTGAAAGGAATCACTCCATTTGAAGCTTGGACAGGTAGGAAACCATTAGTTGAGCACTTCAAGGTCTTCGGATCTCTAGCCATGTCATGTATACCAAAGTAGAATCACAAGGCCATGGATCCTCATTCCAAACCTTGCATCTTTATAGGTTATCTAGATGGTGTAAATGGTTATTGGCTACTCCAATCTACTACACATGAGTTGTTCATTAAGAGGAGTGTTAGGTTTCAAGAGAGTCTTGCCAACTCTATACTTAACATTTCTCCTTCTATTATGGACTCACTTGACTTTGATGATTCTTCTAACAATTCAAACCATCCACAATAGATTCCTAAGGTAGAGTATTCTTCTTCTTCTAGTTTTGATGGTGATTAAAGTGACAGGGAGTAATCATCATCGACTTCTGGACTTGTTTTGGAGCTTAATATTTTAGTAACTAACTCTCCCACATCTCATCCTCTTTGGGCTAGACAAACACTTCAGAGTGCAAGCACTTGGGTATGCAATCTAGTAGATGGTAGATGTACTCAATCAAATTATCAGAGTGGGCAGCATGCTTTCTATGCCTTGGCCTTTAGTCCACAATAATTTTGAGAGGCATCGGTCATATCTAAGTGGGATAATGCTATTCATGAAAAATATGATTCCTTAATTAGAAATCATACTTGGGACTTGAGTTCACTTCCTAAAGGAAGGAAGATGGTTCAATGTAGGTGGATATATTAGACCAAGTTTGCTGCAGATGGGTCAATTGATAAGTACAAGGAATGTTTGCTTGCCAAGGGTTTTTCACAAGTTGCTTGTATTTACTACACAGAGACCTTTTCGCCTATGGCCAAAATGACTTTGAACAATGTAACTTATTCTTTCCATTACTACTGCACATGGTTGGGATGTGCATCAAATGGATGTGAAGAGTGCTTTTCTTCATGGAGACTTTGAGGAGGAGATCTACAAGGAGCAACCACTAGGGTTTGCTTAAGATTCATCCTTAGTTTGGAGACTTAGGAAATCCCTTTATGGCCTCAAACATGCCCCTCAAGCTTGGTATGTGCCAAGATGGATTCCTTCTTCCTAGCTTCAAGTTTCACTAGGTGCCATTCAGATCATAATGTATATTTCTTGTGGCATGATGATTCACTATTGATATAGTAATTTATGTTGATGATATTTGGATCATGTTAGGACCTCTTTATCTACTATTATAGTAGTCAAGAGATCTCTACATAATAGATTTGACATGACAAACCTAGGTTTATTGCATTATTTCCTTGATATTTAGATTCCATAGTCTGACTCAATGATCACTTTTGTATATCCCAAGTACACTCTTGATTTACTTGCTAGGTTTCACATGACTAATTGTAAGCCATTCTAACTCCCTTTCTATCTAGAGTCAAGTTTGAGGTTGATTGTACTACACCACTGGTTTATGCAACCTTGTATTGAAAACTTGTTGCTGTCTCATCTATTTGATCCATATCAAGCCCGATATTTCATATGATGTAAGTATTGTTTGCATATTCATGGAGGAGCCTCATCAGCTGCACTAGAAAATAGCCAAGAGGATACTTCACTACCTTTAGCGAACTCTCAAATTTAGGATTCATTATAGAGCTGGCATAGAGGTTGACTTGGTTGGATACATAGATTCTGATTGAGTTGGTGATACATAGAATTGTATGTCCACTTCAAGTCACTATTTCTCACTAGGTTTTGATCTTATCAATTGGTCTTGCAAAAAGAAAAATGCTATTGCTTTATCATCCATAGAGGCAGAGTATAGGGAAGCTATTAATGCAGCTACTAAGGGTATTTAGCTTTAGGGGATTATCACTAAGTTTGGAATTCCATTTAGGTTGCCCACAATCATCTATTGTGACAACCAGAGTACCATCTAGATATGCAGGAATCCAGTCTAGCAATAGCAGACCAAATAGATAGAAATTCACATGCATTTTATTTAGGAGCTTATTTATGGTCAAATCATTGACTTAGTTTTTTTCCAGTCTTCAGAGTAGGTTGTTGATATCTTCACCAAACCTTTTACTAAGAGTAAGTTCATTCATCTATGAGCTCTTCTTGGGGTGCGGTCTACTTCAGCAACAACATAATCTTTGAGGGGCATTCTAGTCCTCTTTAATTCTTTTTCTCTCATTTGGGGGGTATTTTCCCATGGGTTTTTCTCCATTTCTCCACTTTATGAAAGATAGCATTGTACCTAGGTATTTCATCAAGCCTAGTTCTCAGGACCCAGTTTCTTTGTACAAACCTAAGCTATGCTTAAGGGGGTGTTAGTGTAGAAATTATTTTAGTTACATGCACATGGATAATTCCACATGGTGTTATGCTTACTTAGGTGTTCTAGTTAGTGATAGATACTTTGCTAGTTATCTAGCGAGTCTCTTGGAGTTAACTCGTCACCTCTTGCCAGTCTTGAGGAAGATAACTCACCACCAGTCTTAGTTAGTGTGATTCGACTGCCTATCCACTATCTTGGGTGGCCTCTCTCCTATATATGTACATCACATTCACGGATTAATGCAATTTGATTGGATCCATTTCCGCATTAATTGTATAGCTTGCATATTTTCTATTTTTTGTAACTTGCAGGAGTGTGTGACAACTTTTATTTCGTGGCTTGACCTGGTATTAACATTTTGCTAGAAGATCTCTCAACACTTTGACAAAAATTAACAACAAAACATGTTATAACTTTTTAAAAAACAATTTATGTTTTCATTTAAATGAATACTTTTCAAAATACATAAATATCACTACTATTTTATAATTTACCAAAACTTTGGAAAAAAAAATGAATATTTAACAATTACATATTTAAGATTATTGAAAAATGTCTTAAACCTAAATGAATATAAAAAATGTCAAATCATTAAATCTACATTATAGAAAGAGATTGGAATTGTAATAAACTTAGCGACCTCCCTTTATTCATTCCTCTAAATATATTTAATAGATTAAACAAAAATAACTTAAGTCCTCTATACAAATGCAATATAGATCACTTGATTGTAAGAATATTTCTGAAATATTTTTTAAGTCTGTAGTTGTGATGATGTAAGCATCCTTGAGTCATAGTCGTATACATATACACAATAAAGAATCAAACTTTATCAATGATGTTAGACACTTACATCATAACACATGATCAATGTAGTGTATATATACCCTGCCTGCCTTTACAGATACCTCTTTGGAATCATCTTCTTAGGTTGTCTACTTTGATATATTGAGGATCATTGTACCTCCAACTCTCCAATTGTCTTCTTCAATGTACCGGATTCCAATCGAGGGTAGCTGTTACATTGCACCAATTATTTAAGAAAATCTCCTCAACTACTTTTCTCATTTGCCATGGCTTCATGATGCCAAATTAAGTTGATCTGCCACTCATTGACATTTCACAATTTCCCTTCAGCTTGGAGGAAGGGTGAGGATTAATGAGCTTCACTATCATTCCATGCAATGAAGCGTGCAAAGAATGGAGATTCTTCTTTGGTGCAGTCAAGATGAGGTGTTTACTACTCAATCTTGTAGTTTTACAGATATTTCACACTTAATATGCAAATCAATTTGAAATTTTACTAATTGATTGTCCATTTGTAACAACAAACAACCTGCATTACAAAATATTTTATGCTACAAGAAAAAAAATAGTTCTTGTCACTTATCTCTTCCCAAGCACAATAAGGCTTCATTCAATCTTCCTCTCATTAAAATTTTCTATTCATGCTTAAGGGTCTTCATACCTTCTAACTTTGCTAAAACAAAGGTTTCTTTCCTCTCTAAAATCTCTCAATGGAGTTTTATTTTTTAATCAGCTATTAAAAATATATTAAGCAATGTTATAGAGCTCTCAATCTCTTTCTTCTTGTTGTACAAGAAGAAAAAACATGTAGCCACATCATGGTATTTCCCATAGTAAACATCTGGTATGTTGTCATGCTAATTGTTTACAAAATTATTGACCCTGGTTCATGTCGATTATTTTGGCCGATTTGTTAAACACTGCTCCCTTGACCTATTTGACCTAGTTCTTTTTGTCTCTCAATTTGTTCGATCATTCAGTCGATTGGATTTCAACCAGCCAAATACTTTACAACATGTTTCCAGTTAAGCTTTACCCCATGGTATTACCTTTCATGATTCTAAATTGCTAAGAAAATGAAGAAGAAAAACAATATGCTATCAATATAATAGCCAAGAAAACCCAATGCACCAAAAGAAGGAAATATCCACAAAAGGTGAATGGAATAAATGTCAGTTCAAGTAACAAGTTTGAACTATCCATGAAAGATGGATTAACTTTTTCAATTTGATAAGTTCTTTTGAGAACATGAGTTCACTAACTTATTCACTAAATATGGAAGCAACTTAATCTACACTTTCCCTTATCATCCCCAAGGAAATGGATAGGTTGAGTTGAACATTAACAACCTCATGAAAATTATAGAAAGTGACACTTTAGGTGAATAAGCAAAGATGGGATGATAAAAGAAAACTTGATGTTTCGATGGATATGATAATGTACAAGAGGTCCATAAGGAGGAGACCATCTAAACTCCTATATGGAACAAGTGCTAGGCTATGATCACTAAATCTAGAGTTGCTAGTGTACAAACTACTATAACAAATAGACAAGCATGAATATGTCTCAAGGTGGACATGATTATTGCACTCATTACCACATTGGTAGCCATAGGCATGCTAAGTGGTATAAAGTTCATCCATAAATTCAACCAAAATAAAAGAGCGATTTCCTACAAAGAATAAATTTGTTCTAGAACATATTGTAAGGAAGGTAATAATGGTGAAGTCAAGCTATATAAAGAAGGATACATGGAGGGATCCATTTATGTGCAATAACACAAATCTAAGGTGGAGGATATGTTGACGATTCATTTTTTAGTTTGTTGGATAGGCACAAGATTTCATTTAAGATGTTGATTGACATAGAGATTTTGAGAAAATTGCCAAAAAGTTGTATAGATGGAATTAGACATCAAAATTTAAATTATTAAAAATTCATAGATAGTAGTTTGTTAATTGCCAATATAGAAACATAGATTTTACTAGGGCTGAATTTTTTAAATTGTGAAAGATCCTGCATTAGATGTAGAGTTGCATAGTATCAAATGGTGTATGTCATTTAGTGCATAAGAGCATGGAGATGCATATGGAATTTCTCATGATGATTAGTTTTGAATCATTAGTTCAAGATTGGTCTTTGTAATCTTTGTGGGTCTATAAGCCCTTAATTTTAGACAATCATTTTTAGTTGGTTGAGAGATCAATTTTAAAATGAGTGGATTCTTATGAAGATTTAAATGAATAAGATAAAGGTATGTATTTAGATTCCAAGGTCATCCTCATATGAAATTGCTTGATGGTTTTGAATGCTAACAAATTCTTCATTATGGGAAAAACATGATTAAAAAGTTTTCATGCTATAGAAAACCTCCCATATGTTAAAAAATAGTATAATTGAAGACTTATCTAGGAAATGAATTATTTTCTCACATATTTTTGCATAGGAGATGTTCTAGTACCTCTTATTGAGTCATGCACTCTTTTAGCCTCTACACACGCTTTTGGGTATGCTCTACCACTTTATATCTTTGATGAAATTGATTCATTTAGATGATAGGAAAGATAAAGGTTCTCTTGAAATTTTTACTTCAATCATAATAGTCTTAGGATTAAAGGAAATTAAAGGTATAAGTTCACTGCTATGTTTCTAGACATTGTATAGGCTTATATACATTAAGCTCACTAGTTAGGTGCATGTCAAAATATGATAGATTGGTGTCGTTATTGTATCTAATGCTAGTAGAAAACTTGTACTAATGATCTTTTATAGTTGATTGTTTTTGTTTTTTAATCCATTGTGTCTTTCTAAAAGGTAAATCCCTTGCATAATCTTTTTTATGATATTATTCTTATTCATTGGTTGAATCTCATTTTTTTCAAGTTTCTAATAACTAGACCAAAAATAGATGTGAACATGTTCTATTTCATCCACTAAATATATGATATTTATAAATTGGTAATAGAGATGTAGGAATGTTATAATTCACAACCTTACACATTGTCTAATTAAGCATAAAAACTGGCAACTTATGTTGAAATTGAGATTCATTTTTATGAATAATGCAATAGAATAAATAATATGATTATGAACAAAAATGATACCATAAGAATTAAAAAAAGGTTCTTGGTTTTATTGGAAACACACAAAAATGATACGAATAAGGGGTAAAAGAATCTCAATACAACAAGCATAAAATAATCAATTTAAATTGTGTTAGGTTGAATTATATACATCTTATATCCATTCTATTTTATATGTGCACTATAGATTTCTAAGATGTCTTGGTAGATGTAAGTATGTCTATAGGATGACTAGTTACTCAATTTTATTAGTCAAAATGTGATAAATTGGTAATAGACCGTAGGGAAGAATAATTTCAAAGTCAAATTAGGTATAATTCTTCGGCCCAACGATACAATCGATTCCCACTTTATTAAGGCTTAACAAATTCTATTATAGATTACACGAGATAATACATGGAGACAAAAGCTAGAAGACATATATTATGCAAGTATTTAGTGGATCAAGAAATAAAGTAGACATATTCCTCAAGTAAAAGATTCAGTCAAGAGAAGAAAAAGCTAAAGAAGGTAGGAAAGTGAAAATGACACTTAGATCATAATTATAAGATTCAAAATGATGATTGCAAAAAAATATTTGACATGAACATATACCACAATGTGAAGATAAATGAAGACCTTGAATGTAAATGATTTCTTTTTTTCAAACCCAAAATGAAGTATATAGTACCCAATGTTGTAAGATTAAGAGTGGCTATAAGCTTAACAAAAATCAAAAGGATGAATTTTATTTTCTTTGGTTCAATAGATAATCCATCTTCTTAGGGAAAAACGAGTGCTCCTAGTATTCAATGCCATATTCTACTTTAATCAAGATTAGAGTGGTTAGATACCCATACACTCAAGACACATTGTGTTCAATGTCCTAGTTATTTAGAGGGTCCCACGTAAATAGTTCATATTTTAACTAAACATTCTTATTGTTTACTTTTAGTTCATACAATTAGACAAGATAAAATGTTGACTACAAGGACAAGTGACGATGGACAAGTGACGATGGTAATTGAATTTACATTCTATACCAAATCTTAACACTACCAAGTAAAATCATAAAAAGAATATTGACATTAAGAAAGTATATATATATAACCAATTGCCATAACTTTTAATATAGTTGACAAAATCTAGAATAAGATAAAAAATCATAGATATTAATTAACAACCAAAAAATAAAATACAAAAGAAAATATATAATAACTTTAAAAGAGATGAAATATGTTTTTATTTAAATGAGTGCATTAGAAAATCACATAAATATTACTACCCTTTTCAAAATAATTTGTTAAAATAATATAAAAAAATAATGTTTAAAAATTGCGTATTTAATAGTATTTGATAATGTTGAGAGATATCATAAACCTATGATAAACATAAAAAATGTCAAATCTTGGAATTATATATTATAAAGAGCTTGGTGTTGTAATAAACTTAACGACCTCTCTCTATTCATTGGTCTAAGTATATTTAATAGCTTAAATAAAAATAAATAAGTCTATAAAAAATACAATAAATATCACCTCAAATAAATTGTAAGTATATTTCCAAAACAATAAGCAAAATATTTGTGAGCTATCTAGTTTGTAATTAAGGAACTATAGACTTAGATATAGTAACCTTTGCCCATAGCACTATCTATGGATATGTCTATATAACAATAATATTATTATAAAAATACAATAAATATCAACTCAAATAAATTGTAAAAATATTTCCAAAACAATAAGTAAACTATATCTGAGGTATCTAGTTTGTAATTAAAAAACTATAGACTGAGATATAGTAACCTTTTCCCATAACTGATGCAGGAGCATCTTAGGTGTGTATTGGCGATCCCCATCAACCAAAAAAAAATGTAGGTTTAATTTTTCAGTTTTGTTTGTTTGTTTGGACTTCTTTTGGTATTTCATGGCAAAGGTTTTGCTTATGTGATTTGCATCAAGTGAAGTTGATCTTTCATTGCCGCATGTTTGTCGAAGTGCTATGAAGGAGTTATGTACAGAGTGAGGCAGGGTATCTTTAAGTTTACAAGCCAGATCACAACATTGAGATCTCTTGGGTACATTTCTTGCCACTACGCAAGTCACCGTTTGTGCCATAGCATAGATAGTTCAGCAGGCTCAGTCCCCTCCATCCAGTTCCAACACATTGTTGCAGTGATACCATATTGGTGGAGGCTTATGTAGTGTGTGAGGAGGTGGGTAATTGAGAAAGACCTTTCACAAATTAGAAATGGGGGAAAGTATTTGTCTTCTCTTATAGCCCTGTTGATAATACTTAAATACGACAGTAGTGGTGAAAAGAGATTTCTGGTACTATTTATAATATCTTCTAGTATTGCAATCGTTTATCAATATTATTGGGACATTGTCATCGATTGGGGTCTACTTCAACGCAAGTCTGTGAACCCTTGGCTTAGAGATCAACTAATATTGAAAAATAAGAGCATATATTTCATTTCAATGGCTTTGAATGCACTACTTCGATTAGCATAGTTGTATTCAATTATACACGTAGTCATGCCCTTCGAGCTCATTTATCATAAGTACATAGACTCTATTCTTGGAATGGCAGAAATTGCTCGTCGAGGCTTCTAGAATTTTTTCAGAGTAAAGAATAAGAACCTCAACAATGTGGGAAAGCTTAGAGAAGTCAAAATTGTTCCTTTGTCATTTAAAGGTGTTGATCAAGATACATAAATGCGTTCATCAAGATACATAAATGAAGTCGATGGAATATCTAAGAAACCAAAAGGGATATGTGGTGCCACAATGGATAGAGAGAAAGCACTCAAATTGGCACTATTTTTCTGAATTAAACATTGCCACACAGAAGTCATAGAGAGGGAAGTAGGTAGTTTTGAGGGTAGCCCATCTGAGTCTCTTTGACTCTTCTTATGCTACAGATTCACAGGCGATACAGAGTGTCTCTTGGCAATTATAAAGAGACCTGGTGGATAGAGAATGAAGGGTCAACCTCAGTAGGAAGGAAAAAGTAAATATAATTGTGCAGAGTATAGCAGGTGTGACCATGTAGAAGGGAGAGAGCAGTAATGAGAATGAAAGCTACCAAAAAAGATAAAGCCAAGGAAAAGGAGTATGTGAGAAGAGCAGTTTGCTGTGTGAGATCACAACCAGAGAGAAGATAGAGCAACTTGGATATGAGTGAGTCGACAAGCCATGAAGACTATATGTAAATATTGTTACTGATGTATTTCGTTATCTTGATTGAATAAAACCATTGAATTTGACCTGTGGTAATTCATGTGTTGAATAGAGTTGGAAGCATAATGCAGATTTCTTTATTTATTGTGTTAAATTGAATCAAATCAAATATAGTGTTGGTTGCAATGTTTGAGTGCGAAAATTGAAGGCAGAGAGTCTTATCTTATGTAGAGTTTTGTATTTGTGAGTGTTGTTGTAGCAGAGGGAAGATTTCCTCTTTGCAGCATAATGGTATCAGAGCTAGAGTTCCTAAGTGCATAGGCAGAGCATCGAACATGAGGCAGCCTATGCCAGGACTTGTGAGTAGAAGAAGAAAGTGAAGCAGTTGTGAAGAGTTCAAAGGTAGAGAGGAGTCTTGAGAAAGTGAGAGCTGGGAAGCCACGAAAGGATTTGTCTATGCAGATTGTAGAGTGTGAGAAGTGATGGTGAAAGATTGCAGTAGTGGATGAGATAGGGATATTGGTGATGGAAAAGCCCGTGATATGAGAGGGCTGGATGTAGTATGAGAAGAGGAAGATTTTGGCAATGATGATTGACATTAATGTGAGAGTGGATAGATTGGAAGCATGCCAGTGTGAAGAAATTATCAAGCATGAAAAAGGAAAGAGTGATAAGTTTGCAGCGAAGGTATGCCATGAGAAAGGCATGAAAGGAAAGGATGAGGAAAATGAAGAGTTGTGTGTAGTGGTAGTTGAAGATGAAGAGGTGGACAGTGAGAATGAAGAGGATGGGTCATCCCACAATAATGGGTTACACTTTTTGGCCAAACTTGACATTCAAATCAACATTTTGAACTAAATCTTCACTTTCTGACACATATAGCTGCTAAACCGTTAGGAATTTGAAGATGATGCGAACTAGTGAATTGTGAGATTTTGTTTGTAGATTCTAAATATATTTTTTAAAAAAATTTGTAGTTAAATTGTAAAAAAATTTGTGTCTCCGTTGATAATTAGTTTTGAATAGTAAATAACATTTTTTTAAAGTGATGTGTATTCTGTAGCACATAACTTATGTTCTACAAAGTATAAAAATCTAATTCTTTTGAATTTAAATTGGTAACACCAATATATAGGGAATGGATTTGGTTCCATAATGTTTTGTTGAATATTTTTTTTAATTAAGTTTTGAAGTCAAACCAATTATAATTTAGACATAGACGTATTCCATAAAACATAACTTTTTTGTATGTATCGAAATTCAATTTAATTTTTTTTATTGAAACAAGGACGTCAATACCTAGGGAATAGATATTTTTTAGAATTTTTTTTCACTAATTTACTAATTTTCCATGTGTGTAGAAAAGAGAACTAGATGTCGGTGAATAACCTACATTCACAAGAAATAAAATATAAATATAATAATTAAATTAAATATATTTAAAATTATGCTTTTTGGGAAGCTTATAATAAAGACTACATACTTACAAAACATAAATTTTAAATGAATTCATTTGATCCCTCAAAAGGTAAATCAAAAGTGGTTTTTTATCAGCATTTTGATAGGTGTAGAGGAGACTTCATTAAAGGTAGGGTTTAAAACTAGCGGGGTTCTATCCAAGGGGGTTTGATCAAACCCTCTTCAATTAATATCCTTTAAATGGAACCTTTCAAGGCTTAAATTATTATATTTTCTATAAATATGTGATTTCAATAAAAATCAGGATGTCCCAAAAAGTGTAACCCATTATTGTGGCAGCACCCAGATGAAGATGCAGTGATAGAATACGAATAGGTTGCAGTAGTAGAGCATGGCAAAGATGATGATTTGTTAGCACAAATGTTGGTGATTAAAGAAGAGTGGATGTCGAACCTTGTTGTTGCAGTGAAGGACAAGAACAAAAAGTTGTAGCTAAGGTAAATTTGTTATATGATGATGATATTTTGTTTTCAGATGAGATTGTAGAAGAAGAGATGGATAGAGAACAAAAGTATGTTGTAGATGTTGCATATTTGCTTGTAGAGATTATGGAGGATGATGTAGGTGGATTTTTTTAGAGGTGGTCGGTTTGTGGTTGGTTGGATCCCATGAAGGAGGAGAGGAGAGTAGAGAGCATTTGGGGGAGGAGGACGGCGTATGATGGATGTGAATCCACTAGAGGAGAGAGGAATGGTGAATGGAGTTGTGGGAGGAGGATGATGATTGTGCCAGCAAGGTGTTGAAAAAAGAGAAAGAAGAAATGACCTTGTGTACATTTCATAGTGATGGAGTTCACTGTAGGTTGGTTGCAACCTAAAAGGGTAGTTTGACTACTCAACTCCATGTTTGTGAGCCTATGCTCACAAACTTTCTACCTGGCGTGTCTAATACAGGAGCATCACAGGCGAATCGGTGATCTGCACTAACAAAAAAAAAGTGCAGGTTTAATTTTTCAATTTTGTTTGTTTGTTTGGACTTCTTTTGATATTTCATGGTAGTGGTTTTGCTTATGTGATTTGCATGAAGTGAAGTTTCTCTTTCATTGATGCATGTCTGTCGAAGTGCTACAAAGGAGTTATGTATAAAGTGATGCAGGGTATCTTGAAGTTTACAAGTCAGATCAGAACATTGAGATCCCATGGGTACATTTCTTGCCACTAGGTAAGTCACCATTTTCACCATAGCATAGATAGTTCAGTAGGCTCGATCCCCTCCATCCAGTTCCAACTTATTGTTGCACTGCTACCATATTGGTGGAGGCTTATGCAGTGTGTGAGGAGGTGGGTAAATGAGAAAGACCTTTCACAAATTGGAAATGGGGGAAAGTATTTGTCTGCTCTTATAGCCCCGTTGATAAGACTTAAGTATCAGAGCAGTGGTGAAAATAGATTTCTTGTACCATTTATAATATCTTCTAGTATTACAACCATTTATCAATATTATTGGGTCATTGTCATGGATTGGGGTCTACTTCAATGTAAGTCTATGAACCCTTGGCTTAGGGATCAACTAATCTTGAAAAATAAGAGCATATATTTCATTTCAATGGTTGTGAATGCAGTGCTTCGATTAGCATGGTTGTATTCAATTATAAATGTAGTCATGCCCTTTGAGCTCATTTATTAGAAGTACATAGACTTTATTATTGGAATGGCAGAAATTGCTCGTTGAGGCTTGTGGAATTTTTTTTGAGATTAAAGAATGAGCACCTCAACAACGTGGGAAAGTTTAGAGTAGTCAAAACTATTCCTTTGCCATTTAAAGGCATTGATCAAGATACATAAATGTGTTGATCAAGATACATAAATGAAGTTCATGGAATATCTGATAAACTAAAAGGTATATGTGTCCCACGATGGATAGAGAGACAACACTCAGATTGGCACTATTTTGCTAAATTAAACACTGCCACACAAATGTCATAGAGAGGGAAGCAGACAGTTTTGAGGGGAGCCCATATGAGTCTCTTTGACTCTTCCTATTCTACATATTCAAAGGAGATATAGAGCATCTCTTGGCAGTTATAAAGAGACTTGGGGCATAGAAAATGAAGGGTTGACCTCAGTAGGAAGGAAAAAGTAAAAATCATTGTGCAGAGTATAGCAAGTGTGACCAGGTAGAAGGGAGAGAGCAGTAATGAGAATGAAAGCTGCTAGAAAAGATAAAGCCAAGGAAAAGGAGTATGTGAGAAGAGCAGTTTGCTATGTGAGATCGTAGCCATAGAGAAGATAGAGCAACTTGGATATGAGTGAGTTGATTGGCCATAAAGACTATATGTAAATACTGTTGCAGATGTATTTCATTGTCAATTGAATAAAACCATTCCATTTGATCTGTGGTAATTCATGTGTTGAATAGAGTTGGAAACATTATGTAGATTTCTTTATTTATTGTGTTAAATTCAATCAAATCAAATATAGTGTTGGTTGCAATCTTTGAGTGCACAAATTGAAGGCAGAGAGTCTTCTCTGCTGTAGAGTTTTGTATTTGTGAGTGTTGCTGTAGTAGAGGGAAGATTTACTTTATGCATCAATAACACTATCTATGGATATGTCTACCTCCATGCCTATGTCTACAATGCCATGCAAAGATGTCTTTGGGGTGACTATTAATCTCCTCAACCAAGCTCTCAATGACCATAGGTTCCAACTGTCGGCTAGTACCACTGATAGGGTCAAGGAGGTTTTCATTGCGGTTCAGTTCCTTTTCTACCATGCCCCTGATTTGGCTACTAGACCTCCATGTACTCCTGGTGCACCAGCTTTTTCCTGCTCAGCTATAAATAGCCAGTGAGTTGTAACTCACCTATTATACGACTCAGTCAGTAGGTCCTACCAACGACAACATCTAATAGTCAAAATTGTTTGACTACATTCGACCATTCCTACCATACTACACATCATCTACGTTTTCACTGATTTCGACCTGCCGTACTAACATCGACCAGCCAGTCGCTCACAATACACTGGTTGGTTAAGATGTTCCCTTTTTCCCTCCCTTTCACCATTGTCCCACCTAAGGACAATCACGAGATTCTATTTCAAACTAGTCTATTTGGTTACATGTTGCTCCCCTCAGTTGCTCATTTTAGTTTGATATCAAATAGTTATTTTTTGTTCCCTCTTCATTCTGGATTTTGGATGTAATTACCTACTAGGGCCTTTACGCCTAACACCCTACTCGCCATTTTTGTAATTTATTTTGCTACATTCAATAGATTATAGATGCTTCATCACCTTTCTATTAAATAATAATAATAATAATAATAAATTAACTTTTTCTTCATTCTTGTAGGATCTAGCAGAGAGGCGAATCACCAATGTTTTGTCAAAATTATATTTAATACCAAATTTGACTTAAATAAAATAGAGACTCAAAAGGGATGCCATCAAACTAAATCTCATTTTTTAAATCCTTTAGGAACACAAAAACTAGTCTCTTTATCAAAATAGATTTTTATAAATTTTCCTCTAATGATGTAGATGTCATAAGCATAGTTCTCCCCCATATCGAGTGAAATCAAGAAGACCATACATAACTTGAAGCCTATCAAGGTATCCATTGGATGTTTGCAATCATTAGATGTTCTCACCATATACACCGTTACGTTGGTAAGTAACTTGAAGCCAATCAAGGTCTTCATTGGATGCATGCAATCCTGCTATGATTGAAACTAACCCTTTGTTTAATGCATTCATCGTCCTCGACAGGACACTTATCCTCAATGTGTTTTTTTTTAAACAGAAAAAGGTGTAGGAACACCCATAGATTAAGAATATATAAAAGTATTACAGATAAAATGGCCAAAGCCAGGTCCATGGAAAACTAGAACAACATCGATGGTCCTTGATAGGCCTGATAGAATGATCATTAACAACGAAAAACATACTGCAAAAAACAAAAAAGGCCCTTGGAAATACATGACTTAGAGAAACTAAGGAAAGACTAAGAAACCACCCTCGTAACACAACGGCCAAAAATTGCCTTACCACCCCCAAAGCAGACACTGACAGAGCACATGCAGCCAACCTCCCATGCAAGGACACAAAGAACACAGCCCGATGCCACCCTTCACGCCACCACCGAAGCTGCAGATAAGTTCTACTCGTCGAACACCATAGCTGCAAGAGGCTAAGCTCCTTCGTCAGGGTCCTCCAAAGCATACCAGGGCATTCTTGGAGCTAAATCGGGGGCATGAATTCTTAGAAACTGGATGGCCGTGAACACATCTTTTATCCTGTCATCTTTTTTCTTGGAAATCATAAAACAATGTGACCGCAATGCATCATCAATATCTCTACTGCTCAAAGATTTTAAACTAGATTACAAAGCCATGTAAATGGCTTGCTGCCAGGGATATGTATGTAGAGATGCAAGATTGAAGAGCCCCCTGATTAAAGCATCCCCTTGGTCCATTCTATAGGCAGACACCGCCATTTCCCACCTTTCAATTGTGTAAATATTTTAAAAAAATATACCTGAGGTTAGTGCATGAACAAACTCACCATCCATAACCAGGTCCATGATATTGGACAAGATCTAGGAGACTACGTTTGAGTAGTTTAGCACACGCCCCTCATAGCCTCTTATCCAAGTATGACCAGCTATATTCCTCACTGTAAACTAGATGAGAGTGCAATCCCAGTCGAGTAGTGTCATCAAGTCTGCCGCCTTAACCCTCCCTCTTATCTCTAATTCCCACTTGAGAGCTGGGAAAAATAGTCTTTGGTTGAATCGTATGTCAGCCATAACAACTTCACGTTAGAGATAAATAGGAAACACAAACAGGAGAAATGCAGAGAATATGATACGACAGAGGGAAGTGTAGATGATAGTGAGAAAGTAGCTAGTTTAAAGGAATCAACATCCTTAATCAAAGCCTACACAACCATATGTAGAAGCAAAGAGAGCCCATGTCATCATGACAGATACAAGCTGGCAAAGTACAACAGTGACATCATGGGATCAGAGAACACTAGTGACGAGATTTGAAGTATACACCTAAGGGGAGGCCACCATCTGGAGCTTGCAACGTGTCCTCTACTAGTACATCCCTACGAAAGAAATGAATCCGTTACACTCCAGAAAAAACTCAGTTAAAAGAGGCATTTAAAGCTATTCTTTTCTCCTTAATATGGTGTTTTAAGAGGATGGATTCGTAATCCCCGCCTACCCACCAACACAGATGAGAAGGCTTGATTAGTCTCGAATCAATGAATCTCATGAGAGCTAGTGATCCTCTTCCATGGACTTGTCAGAAGTTTGAAATAAGAAATTTATACCACATTAAGATGAATGTACCATACATGTCAGAGGGGCATTACTATTCCAAGCCATATTCAAGCCATACTGATGTCTGTCACACATTTGAACTCATTCGATAGAAGATTTGACAAGGTGTATGCCATGTAAGATAATACTATTACTACAATATCTTAAATATGTCAAAGTGTTGTTACTCACACAGTTTAAAGTCAAGCTGATTTACTACCCGTCACTTCTTCCATCTCATGTGATAGGAGGTTTGACAAAACGGTTGAGTAGATTTGATCACTAGGTGGGAAAAGAATAGGTACGCTCTCAAGCCCAACAACTATATTAGATAAAAAATTTGCCACCTTGTTGCCTTCCCTTAACATGTGTGAGATGAGGTAATTATCTAGCCTATTTAGTAGAGTGTCAGCCTGCTGAAGAATGTAGTTGAGTTTCTAGTTGTCTAAACCTCTTCCTTTGATGGCATTGATCACTATCAGAGAGTCCCCCTCAATCCACACATTTTTAATCTTTTTATCAACCACCAGTTGCAATCCATGAACTAGTGCCCATGCTTCCACCTCATTGTTGGTTCCTGTGGGTAATTTAGACGATTTGGTTGCAATCAATGAATCCTCTTCATTTCTAATAATACATCCTGTACCTGAAGGACCTGGGTTCCCTCGGCATGCACCATCAAAATTTAACTTGAAGAAAGGAGGGGAAGGAGGGATCCATTTTACTTGTTCTCTTTTTGAAGAGATCTTGGAGGCCCCTAGACCGTAGTCAAAATTTAGCTTGCTAACTGACGGCCATAAAAAGATAGTTGCTACATCCCATTTAGACCAAACTGACTTACTAGTGTTTGTACGTCTAAGGAAAGCCACTAACAATTCAGATATCGCCACTTCTAGTCTGTCACAAACCTGGCCAAGAGACCTTGCTTCCTTTCTAAATACTAACAATAACTTATCCTCAATGTGTTGAAATTAATAGAAATTAATAGTATGTTATTTGTTAGGATTCCATATACTTGAGGTGGACATTGAGCTTTTTTCTCCGTTGACTAACATGTCCTTTGTTAAGGGATATCTAAAATTTAGTCAAAATTTCAATTTCTATTATATATAAATGTGGGTTTTGTTGAACAATTTTCTCATGGAATTCATATATTCTACATTTATTCTTAACGAATTTTCAACAATGATCAATATTGATTGCTAATAATAAGAATCGTACTCTACTTTCTTTATATCCTTGTGTGCGTTGAATTGATTTATATGCCGTTGCATATCATGGATTTCTCTATATCTCTAATCCTTTCTTCACTTTAAAAACTGAAAAATAATAATACCTCGAACTATTTACATGTACACAATAAAGAATCATAGTCGTAAACATGTACATAATAAAGAATCAACTTTATCGATGGTATTAGACACTTATATCATAATACACGTTCAACGCAGATGTCTATTTGAAATCTTTTTCTCAGGTTGTCTACTTCGATGTTTTGAGGATCGTCGTAACTCGAACTCTCCGATTGTCTTCTTCGATCCGGATTCCAATCGAGGGCAGCTGTTACACTGCACCAATTATTTAAGAAAATCTCCTCAACTACTTTGCTCGTCCACCATGGCTTCATAGATGCCAAATCAAGTTGATCTGCCGCTCGTTGACATTTCACAATTTCCATTCCACTTGGAGGGAGGGGGAGGATTAAATAAACCAATATTCCTCTGATGGAAAGTCAATGGAAGAAGAGATCATTTTCTCTCATACAGATATTGGGTGCTTTACCATCCTTAACCATAACCAAAACAATGAAGGGATGTGATGTTGGACTAATTGTCACACCTTTGGGTATATGATCTTGTAGACTAACCGCCACTCTGGGTCTAGGTGAAGGTGCCCTTTGGAAGTTCACTAACACTTGCAAGTTTTGGTGTAATGGCAAACTACATATGGTATCAGAGCCTCAACCCAGGTTCAATTCCCCCAAGTTGTGTCGGAAGGGGGGTGTTGGACTAACCGCCACACCTCTGGGTATATGATCTCGTGGACTAACCGCTACTTTGGGTCTAGGTGAAGGTAGGGGTGTTGGACTAACCGCCACACCTCTGGGCATATGATCTCGTGGACTAACTTCCACTTTGGGTCTAGGTGAAGGTGCTGGTTTAGAAGTTCACTAACCCTTACAAATTTTTGTGTAACAGAAAACTACAAGTGGCTGAACGTCAAACCTCAATCCTATTCATTTGTTGTCAATGTTGCTGACACTCTTAAGGTATGAAATTTTTTAGACAATTGAATTACTGTAATAAATTATTATGAATCTACATATTAACACGAACTAAATAAATGGGTGGGTATGTTGTATGTTGTAAACGTACCGGTGACTAAACTCTCGCCGATTGATCAGTTTTCAACAATTTCCTTGACATAACAGAGTAGTAGTGGAAATGTGAAGCGCAGTCAACAGGATTTGTCAGAAAAGTAGTAGGTCGACTGTTTACGATGGGCATGGACCAACTGCAAATACCGCAATGCTGAACATCGAGTAGTTTACAAAGGGTGAAGAAATCGCATATCAGTGGCCTACTTTGTTCATTTTGCAGATGATAAACAAGTTTATGCTCCAGCAAAACTTGTGGACGACGATTATGAAGAATACATGAAAAGTCGAGTAGGGTTGATATGTTAATATTATTTTTTAATGTTTGCATGGATGAGAAATTGGAATCTTTTCTACAATATCTTATAGGTCTATTTATATAATGCTTGCAATGACTCTTTTGTTTGGTACAGTTCACTTAAAACAACTGTAATCTAAAGTTCTTGTAACGAATGTGACCTTATTTTATTTTTATTGACAATGCAACTTAGACTTTTTATTGACCCAGTGGGCCTATAGGTAAGGGATTTTATCTCATAGGTACACTACTCAGGACTATCAACAATGGAAAGAAGAGTCAGTATGGGTGCAAACTAAACCAACAGATGAATCTCTAGATTAGGACCGTCTCCCTTCCTATAAAACTCATGGCAATCTTGTGGGAAAATGGAGAGAAATATTGCATGAAAGAAAATTGATGAAACTAAAAGGTCATAATCCAAAGAAAAAAATCTTTGCATAGCGAAACAAGAAACAAATGACACACTACAACATAGTCAATAATGACTAGTTGATACTACCAAGATGAAAGCAATATTTCATGCACAACAATGATGAGTCAAAACTTCTAGAATAATAGCCTCATAAACTAATGATTATGATATTACTTCTTAGGATAAAGGGTAGAAAATAGTTGGTCCAAAAAGATAGGACCATAGAGGTCTTCTAGTTCTAAATACACAAAAAGAAAAGCTAATGCATCAGGCCAAAAAATGGCTCAACTATAAAGAAAGATGACTCATCATCTATCAAAAATATTTTCCCATAAGATCCTAAAGGGAATTAATGAGGATGTACATAATCATTGAAAAATAATGTGTCCTCATTAATTTATGTGTTGTGAAGGATCACTATGTAGATTTGGAGTGCCGTAGGAATGCTTCACATCATTCAGAAATAATGACAGTAATCTTCAGTAGGTAGGGTGATTAAGCTAGCTGGTCAAATATTAAAATAGTAGTAGATTTTGTCATTGTTATTAATATTTCTAGTAGGGAGTGATGTGGAATGTAATATTACAGATACCTCTAACAATTACTCATATTATTTGGTTCCCTTATACATTTAGCAAAGATAAATTTTGTGTTATTCATCATTAAAATGCCTTCCAAAACTATTTGGAGATCTATAATCTTTAGAAGAATTGGTTTTAATTTATCCTCTAGTAGTAAAACAACTCCCCATAAGATTTTTTTTATGTTTGGGTCCACCAGACAAGGTTACATTTTGACATTGTTGTAATATTTTGAAGCTTCTAGACAAGTTTGAACTATTGAGTTCTCTTGAAGAGGCTTACATCTCACAATTATAGAATTTGATATTACTTGTAGTGAATTTTGAGTTTCATCTCACACTGCAGCTTCTTAACATAAGGCATTGTAGCAAGATATAGAAACTTCCATATAACTTTCCTCAAACATTATTGAAGTCAAAATTTGTTTACATTAAGTTATGCTCAAACATGATAGAATTTCTAGATTAATTTTTATAGGGTCACATGAGTGAAGGACTATTATTATCTTATTGAATTTACATAGGATTCCTATCTAAATTAATCAATTCAAGTGGCTCAAAAGTTTGAATTTTTCTAATTGTAAAAATTTATGAGAGCTTCCAAGAGATTTAGTGAGATACAAGTCTTGAAGTATTAAAACCAAGGTCTTGACATCAATTGTGAAATTTGTGCAACTAGTTTAATTGGAAAATGGCATTAATATGTATGTTTTTTTTTAATAAATAGGTGATACTATATTGATATGAATTAAAAAAAAAGATGAATAAAAGGTTTTATTGGAAGTCAGAAGCCATAATGCCCAACAGGAGAATACATAGCGAGGACTACCTCACCAACCCGAAAACGATTAGCAAAAAGTGAAGTAACAAAAAACATATCCAGGAAGAACATTACTCTAAACTGGAGCCACAATTTTTTCAAATTGTCTATCCAACTCTCTGGATGCACATTTGACTGTATTTATTAATTAATTGAAATTCCCAATACTGTTGTATTTTGAAATCCACAATAGTTTGATTTTGTCGTCATTCCCAGTGGTACGAGGGGACATTATAATTAATCAATCCTTTTTCAATACTCCTTATTGAAGGCAAAAACGGGCATGGCCATCAATAATTCATGGCCATCCATGCGCTCCCACTACCATAGTTTATGTTCCCATGGCTCCACCTATAGCCATACATCAACTTAATACGGAACTCCTGGTTGAAGCTAATAGTTGTGAGTGACAAGAAGTTCCACCCCCCACAGACAAGACCCCTGACCAACTCAATAATATCTAATAATCTATTATTTGAGAGCTCAATCTGATACAATAATGAAATCCCTTGAAGTGAGATTGATGACTGATAGCAGACTTCTGAGAGGGCCGTTGGCCGACGTAATAAATGACTAGATGTGGCGGTGGGATTGTGAAAGATATGAGGTCACAACCTGAAAATAGACTTTCATATCAACCATCTCAATATAATAGTGCCACCAATCATATCAGAGATAGCCACCTTGGCATAAAGACCATGTGAGAGTAACCACATAGACTACATCAGATGCCAACCCAAACCAGTAAACCTTGTAGAAAATGTGCACTATATAGTTGATCTCTTGAGGGTGAACACTATCACCATCTCGATACTATAGAACCGCCATCGCACCCTTAAGAAGCCGCCAGGGTTCATAGCCATCCACGATCCCTTGCCATGAGATCTAGAACTTAGGGCCCAAGAAGATAGAACTGAGGACCTATCCAATTCTATCAGGCTTTGAATATTTGTGGGAATATTGCCTAAATTTGCAGTGAAAAAAGAAACATCGTCAGTTTGGTCAATTGCCAAGTTAGAATTTAATTTGGAACATAGCCATTTCCAACACTTGTTACTAAAAGGGCAGTTAAGAAGTAGATGATCCACATCTTCATCTTCTTCACCGCAGAGAACACATGTAAATAAAGAAGATATGCCGATTTATGCAATCTCTTACGTATAATAATTCTGTTATGTAGCATAAGCCAAGAGAAACTGCCAGCCTTTGGGAGACATACATCACTCAAACAAAGTTTGTATGGCCATTCAACTTTAGACTCCACCTTTACATATTTGTACCCTTGTCTCACTGTATAAAAACCTAATTTTGACGCTGCCCAACTGATCTCATCTTCGTGCCCAGATGGGACAATTATTCTCTAAGCCAATATGTTATTGAGATTTTATTTTTGGTCATTAGGGAAGTCACAATCCTTAAACATCTTCCATTTGATTTTACCACCAGCAACTAAGATCTACTGTTCCCAGTAATTATACACTTTAGCACCCCATGCTTTCTTTATTAATATAACGGCCTCTTCCAAATCATTTCTTAGTGCTAAAGGGGAGTACCCATTCCAAGAGTCCTCCTAGAATAAAGCTTTGTCTCCCTTATGTACTACCCATATCATGTCAATTTGGCTAAAGGACATCTCTTCCTTGAACTAAAAAATTCCCCATGAGGGGATTAGTAGCTGTAAATATCCTTTCTCTGGCATTACAATCCAAATATTTAGTTTGCATGATTTTCACCCACTTCACCTTCAGTTTGGAGTACATATTCCATGCCAATTTGGCGCCAGGAGCACAATTCTAGAGCTCCATGTTTAATAGACCAACACCACCCAAAACCTTTTGTTTTTTCCAAATGAAAGCGAAGCAACTTTTCCATCTAAGCTTTGGCCCCTTTAGGAATTTTTAAAATAGACATCATAAAGATGGGAGTAGCAGCTAGAACAACCTTCGCCACTGTGAGTCTACTAGCCATAGTAAGTCATCTACCTTTGCAAGCTGATATTTTATTTTTGATAGACATTTGAATAGATGACCAAAGATCATTTCTACCTGCACCTACGAATAACAGGATACCCACGTAATTTCTTGGGAGCAATTCCATTTTAAAACCTAGTATTTCCACAATCCTTCTTTGTACTCCTTTGGAAGCGAAGAAGAAAAATACCTTGGATCTTGATTCATTCATGGACTATCCGAAGAATCATAGTAGGTTGTGGTTGTGTGTTTAATAGATTTCAGCTCCACCACTGAAGTTTGCCCGAAAAGCATTGTATCATCTGCAAAAAGAGAATGGGTGAAAGAGTCTTGAAGCATTGGTAATTGGATTCCTTTCCATTTGTTTTTCTGATTTTCATCTTTGATAGCCCACCAAGTGCTTCAACCATCAAAATAAAGAGGTAAAGGTATAACGGGCCACTTTACCTAAGCCCTTGTTTGGCATTAAAATGTTTGAACCTCTCTAACTGTCCTACTACATAGGGCAACTTGATGAAAACATTGGAGAGAAATAAGACCTTGAGAATTGTGGACATTCGTGTAAGTCAAAATGTGAAAGATCAATGGGTAGAAAAGTATTGCCATTTTACAATTACAGTAAAAGAGAAGATATTATTGCATTCATTAATTATTTATAAAAATATTATATCTCATTATTTATTTTAAATAGCCATTTTTGTATGGGAAGAGTTTATCTTTAAAAAGTAAGTTTATAATTATTTCAAAAATAACATTAAATTTTGGTAGCTTCATAAAAGATTCTATTTTCTATGATACTTTCTAACTTGACCACACTACCCATAGCTATTTTTATCATTTTAATAAGTCCAAACTTACATGAAAGATAAACTTTTATGTTTTTACATCAATCTGAAGTGTTTATAGAGGATTTTTGTTATAATTTAAAATGTTTTTACATCAATCTGGAAGTATTCATAGAGGATCTTGCTAGGTGTTTTCGAGGAAACTCAACAACTCCATAGAGAAGATTTTAAACAACACAACATGAACAAATTTCAAACATCAAATTAATTTTGCTTGACAAGAATGGGAAATAATTCTCATTATAATCAATCTCAAAAGACATTAACCTAACATTGCATTCTGATCATAGAATTTCATGATGGGATTGAAAAATGTTGCAAAATAATGAATAGGCAACCAAAGCTTAGCCCCTTGGTCATATGGTGTGGTCATGCCCAACTAGAGGGGGCTTAACGTCAACTCCAACCTTCTATCTAATTTTTTTAATTTTTTATTGAGTGCAAAAATAGGCAAGTCAGAAAAATGAAAAACTATTGTAACTTTTGATTGGCTACTCATATTTGAGCGCCCTTTTTTTAAAGTGCTTATTTCTTCGATCCCAATCCATTGGAAACATTTTCTCATTATCATTATAAAGTGCATTTTTTGGTTCCAAATGGACATGCCTAGGAACTAAAATTATAATGTGTCAAAATTAATGGGGAGGGATCTAAAATATTAAATCAAGGGCTGTGTTCTTGTGTCATGTCTTGTGTACTTTCGTAGCATTTCCTTCATTTTTTCCTTTCACACTTCTAATTTTTGCAACAAATTTTCTTTAAGCAATGGAGTCAAATCAGCTTATTAAGCCTCTCACACTCTTTAATTATCATGAGTGGAAACTTCATATACAACTTATGTTAAAAGATAAAGGATTTCATATGGTAACAATGGGTGTTGAAACTCACCCACTACTGTTAAATATAAAGAAAAGTGGTTTAACAAATGTGAGCAAGCCTTTGGGTTTATGGGTCTTAATGTTTCTCCAAAACTCCTCTTTCATGTAAAAGCCTTGAAAACACTTAATGAAGTTTGATTGCCTTAGAAAAACTTTTTAGGAAGGTAGATGAATTGAGATTTTGTAAGTTAGAGAATGAACTCATAAGTTTGAGCCCTACTTCATTTGACACCCTACAAGATTGGGTAAAAGTACAAACGTGTGTCACACTTTCAGCTAACAAAATAGTTGAGAGTGAGTCATTTTGGCATGAGTCTGACTCAGGCAAGCTCTTTTCACCCAAAACCACATGGCAGGCCTACATGTCACATACATGTCTTGTACTTTTTGGGTGAGTCTTTGTCAAGCGAGTCGGTTTTGCCTAAAATAAAGCAATTAAAAATAAAAAAGTAATGTCGTCAGATTTCATGGTAGGCATTTTTGATAGACAACGATGTAAAGAGACTGTTAGGGTTTCATTCAGGTAAAAATATTGCTGCCAACGTTCTCTGCCACCTTCCTCAATAGCCCAACTAGGTAACACAAAATCCATAGTTTTTTTTAAGTTTTCTGTCACTCAAATTTTCTGTTGAACATATTGTATGTGATGATTTACATGCACTCCAAGTTCTCTGAAATGAACCTACACCTTACATGTTTGGAAACATTTTTTTTATTCATAAGAGTAGATTGTATTATTAAAAGGTCATAGAGAATACATCAAAATTTTATATGACAAGCCAATCTCGTTCATCTCTATGTCATTCTAGACACCACTACACCCATCAGGATGCAATTAAACTATCAACCAATGCATTTTTTCATTTAAATAATGATATATTTCATCACACTATGTAGAGATAAATGCTAATTAATAACCATAGTGCTAAGTAAATCATGAGGCTCAAATGAAATATTAGAAGCATCCTTTTAAACAAGATCTAGAATTGTATGCACCTTTATAGGATCAATTTTTGAACCTAGTATAAGTTTTATAATTCCTTCCTCTTAATATCTCTATATACCTCAAATACATGCATTAATTCCTAAAAATAATTTTTGCTAGATATTCTTAAGTTGATCTATAATATCATACTCTTTAAATGCATTGCTTGTAAGTGTAGGTGTAGGATGAAGATTAGGATTATTATAAGGCAAAATCAAATGAATAGATGTACTCTTTTGTCCTCTAGCAATTTGTTTATAAGTATGTACATTTTAGTTTTCTGAAGTACTCATATAAAATGGAACCTTAAGATGGTTGAGGACCCTAAGATTATAATTACACATGAAATACATGAGAAAATGAACTAGTTATCATCTTTGATTCTATTGGGTTTACACTATTTTACTCCATGACTGATGGGAAAGATATAACATGATCTAATAGGACTTCCATAGATAAGATTCATTCATATAGTAAAATTACACATGTAAATTAGGTATGGATGTGTCATAAGTTGTGAAGGATACAATTATGTCAAAATTTGGAACAAATGAATGTATCTTAGCCAAGGAACAAACCCTAATAGGTGTAATGAATGTAGGGTAAAATAGGTTGGGATGGTTGGCTAACAAAGAAACTTAAACTATAAATAAAAATATAATCAAATGAAGAATAAACACTAGACACATCTAAAATAAGTAATAAAGTTAAAATTATATTGGATTTGAAAACCCTATGTTTTATAAATAGAAACTAAAGTATGGAAACTAGGTCGTGTGGTGTACAATCAGGTTCACCAAAAATATGATGGAAAAGAATACTAGCCTATAGTTAATCTAGGTTAATCCAATGGTATACAAATACATAAAAATAACCTAGACTAAATCACATTTATATAAGAGCTCGACTTATACCAACAAAGACAAATATTTTCTTAATTTTGAAAGAAATAAGATGTGGTCTGATGCCTCGTCATGCAACCCTAGAGAGTTAGGCTAACATGTACTAAAATTATAGAACTAACTTTTTTTTAAGCAAGTAAATGCATTTACACTAGATATAGTTAACACTATTTTAAGAATTAAAACAAGATGATCAACTAACACCTCTAGGGAAACATAACTGCATCAGACAACCATAATTTATAAGAACACAAGTAATAAACCTCATGATAGAAAAGAAGAAGATTACATTACCCATTTATAGATATGAACAGTTACAAAAGTTTAAAAACAAGATTACATGATTACAAGATTCATGACCGATTACATCAGTTTACAATATACAACAAGATTATACAATTCTGGAAGTATAACACAACTCTGAGGATGAAATACAATCTGGAACTGGAACACTTCTGCAGTGATCATGAATCAGGACTATCAAGGAAAACCAATGGATTAAGCTCTTCCACCCAACCTTGTGGAACCCTGAGGTCCACCCCCCAAGCTAGGAGATAACAATGAGGTTCCCCAACACAAGAAAGGACAGGAGGACTAACATAAGACAAAAATACCATAGGTTTCCAATGTGGACAACACTGAACACAACAACAAACATCCAGAGGCAATAGAATAGGGTAAGCTAGAGTGCAGTAGGAAGAAGTATCATCACATGCCTCTACATGGGTTACCCTGACTATCTCTCTCTAGACGCCATAACCCATCTATGGTTACCCTGACAACCTCTCTCCAGGCACTGGCCCCATAGGTCACACATGTGGTCTTCCTTATTTTGATTAATGTGAAGTCTACCCTGTCTCCCTAGTCAATTATTAGATTTTCACTTGTTAAACACTTCCAATGGGTTACCCAAACAACCACTTTGGGTGCTGGCCCCACATCAGAAGCCACTCCCCTTCTTGTACTCAGTTGACCCAACCCAAACAAGTACTATACAAGGACACACATGACATACCTCCAACACTTATAACAAGACAAAATAACCTGAGGCATGCAAAAGTTGAAATTTAATTAAACAAAAACCATCTTTCTCTCTCTAGAATGCAAGTACTCAAAGCCATCGAAAGTTCAAGGTAGACAAGCCTCTGGAGTCTGGTAAATTGAAACACAATACCACTATTACTACATCCATTTCCCGATATGGAAAAAATGAGGATTAAAAGAACTATTACATTCCATTAGAACAATATGACTCAGAACCAAAGAATAATATAATAAACCAATTACATCATTACTACTTGATGCTAATAACTAACAATGGAATTTCAAGAAAGACCATATTTAAAATTAAC
The DNA here is from genome assembly GCA_027924645.1 of Cunninghamia lanceolata. Classification (NCBI taxonomy): domain Eukaryota; kingdom Viridiplantae; phylum Streptophyta; class Pinopsida; order Cupressales; family Cupressaceae; genus Cunninghamia; species Cunninghamia lanceolata. The sequence goes on along the minus strand of BSBN01000060.1, from coordinate 11,197,853 downwards.
TCAACATATCACCATTGAACAATTTTAAACCGGAAAGCACTAAAATAAACCACTAAGAAAGAAACATACTAATATGATTGGTTAAGATATGCAAGAACAGATACTATATCAGAAAGAATATAGATATAGAATGTTTTTATAATGATAAGAGACTTTGAAAAGAAAATTCTCTAGTAGACATGTATGCAAAAGTGAGAGCTCAAACAAAGTGCATTAACTATTCAACAAATTACCTCAAAGGGATGTCAAAATATGAAATGCAATGATTAAAGGATATGCATAGAATGGATTTGTAGACTTATTAACAACAATCATGATGGCATAGGAATTTCTGTGACTAACTGATACATATCTCTGAATTGACAAACTGGGTAATGCTAACTCTTTTGGATATAGTTTTCATAGGTAAGAACTGAATCTTATATAAAAATTTCAGAGAAACCCAATTTGAAAATATTGAGTTATTGGTGATGCAACTAATTGTTTTAATAGAGATGAAATAGGTGAAAGGTAGACAGTCACAAAATATTCATATCTCTGAAATGACAAACTAGGTATGGATAATTTTTGGATATGATTTAGGCAACTAGGTCATGCATGATCTATCAAAAAATTAAAGGAAACTAGTTCATAAAACTAAAGTTATGGATAATGCAACAAACTGCTAAAATAGAGATGAAATGGCTGAGAGGTAGACAGTAAAAAAACATTCATATCTCCAAAACGACAAACTAGGTATGGACGATTTTTTGATATGATTTAGTTAACTAGGTCATGCACCATTTATCAAAAATTTAGAGGAACCTATTTTGTAAAATGAAAGTTATTGCTAAAGAAATAGACTGTAAAAATAGAGATGAAATGGGTGAGAGATAGATAGTCACATCAATCGGTGATTCCTAGAAATACAATGATACAGACATGCACAAATGGATCTAATAACAAGGCTTCTAACCTCTCAAGTAAACTACCATCAATAAGAAAAATTATAAATCAAACATTTGCTTCAACAAAAAAATGAGATAGAATTTAGAACCAAAGGAACCTGATTTCGCTTGCTTGACTGGGCTGAAGATTTGATGCCGGGTTCAACTACTGCAGCCACAAACTAGTCTCCCTCCAAAAGTTCCATCTGATGAAGATCGTTATGAGAGAGAAATCTCCCCCCTAAATACAGCCCAAAAACTTCCTATTTTTAGCAAAAGAAATCCCCTAAAATCTTCTAGAAGATCCCCCCCACAAGAGGCAATAACTCTTGCATGAACAATATCTTACAGTGTGCTATTTTAAACATTTTACAACCAGACCAAGATAAATATATTTTATAGCAACACATAAATATTATTTATTTATTTATCTCTAGTTGCAATTACATTTATTACTATTATTATTATTATTATTTATTAACTTAACTTCTAGAATAATATATTTTTCATAAACTAAATTTACATAAGGACATTTATATATTTATTTATTTAGCAAAAATGCTTCATAACTAATTATTTTATTTTAAGGCAACAATAACCAAAATAATACCAAGAAAATAACCCAACTGTCAAACCATACCTGACTATTATGCAATATTAGAAAATAAGACCACCACAACAATGACTGACTATCATGACCAAACTAACAACATTGACAGGGTACACAACCAGATACTCATCCTCTTCAAGAATAATGGCTAGGCTAGGGGACCATATGTTATCTCCATTCAACAACTTCCATTGGTATGAAGGCATGCTCAGACCTGCCAATTCAGGTGGAGTTGATGCCTGGTATCTACAACCTGCAGCAAACAAAAGTGTCGAATACATACATATAATCATCCAAGCAGGCACATAGTGACAAGGAATTGCAGCGTAGTAGGCTACTCATTATGATTAATACTAGACTATCCCTTCACAAAACATATCACAAGTATCCACATCAAACAAATTCATTAGTAAATAAACAACCAGATAACAGATAGACAAATAATCACATTAATCATGTAATAAAACTAATCTACATAATCAATTAACCTATAACTGATCACAACATAAGCATAATGTACTAATCATAAAGTATCAACAGTGTCATCATAATAAACATCAATGAGTGTCATCAACTACATCATAATAGTAGGCCTACCATCAACATGTCTATTGTAATGCCCCCTCATTTTTGGCTTGTGGTAGTTGGTAGTCTTGCTTTGCTCTTTGTTGATCTGGGACAGTTGTTAGTTCTTCCATTGCTTGTTGACAGTTTTGAGACACTTGGATTAGTAGGTGTATAGTTTATGGTTGTTTCTATCATGATGGACTATGTTTGACTGATATAGCTTAGACATGATGGCATTAGTATTATTCCAGTTATGATGAGTTTGAGCAGTAATGGTTTAATAATATCATGTTTTATTCTATCTGTTGATATCTGAATTCAAATAAAGTGGTTATGGTCTTGTTTCAAGAGCAGAGATAGTGTAGTACTACTCACTTTGAGCACCCTACTACACCATGATTCTCTGTCTCTGTGTATGTTGATATATATATGCATTTGGCTATATACAACCTATTGTTTTGATGCAGGCTGCAGGCACCCAGCCTCGACTCCACCTGATATAGTAGGTTTGAGCGGGATCTTGTACCAATGGGTATTGGTGATGGGAGATAACACAATGTTTAATCCACTAGGTTGGTCCTTGTCTTCTGTTGTGGTCTCATGTCATGTTGTGACACTTGGTCATTGTCTTTGATGTTGGTAATCTTGTGTTGTGGAGTATCATTGAGTTGTGTTTAAGTATTACTTATGTGTAGTTTGATAATACTTTAATGAGTTATTATTAAAATAATAATGCTTCTATTATGTTTTATTGGATAATATTTGGTTCAGCCTTGGACTTAGAATAGCACCTTAGTAAAAATTTGAAATAGACTAGAATTAATTATTTGTTTATCCAAAAGTATTATGTCATTAGTTGTGGTTTTGGGTTATTAGTATCTAGTTAATTAAAGAATAATTTTGGTTATAAATTAATGGTGGTTGGTTATCGGATATGATTCTAGATTTGGGAATCTTTATAAAAAGTAAGAATTTAAATTTTGTCTAAGTAGTGGGTTTCTGGGTAACGGATGCATGTCTGTGATAATTTATGGGTTGAGCCATTTTAAATGGGGGGGAATTTTTTTGGGGGGAGTATTTTTGGGGCAAAAGAGAATTGGTGGCGAGAACAGAGAAGATCTGAAGGGAACTGAAACTCGGGTATGTGGTTCTAACTGATTGAATGCTATCTGAATTTTGGTTTGAACCATTATCTCTCTCTTATGTGCTTATAAATCAATTTGTTTTGGTGTTTGTTCCTGTTTTACTGTCACCGTATGCCTTGAGGGTTCTTGTTAATCTCGATTTGACTCTCTCTCTTGTGATCACTCTCTGCTACCATTTTTCATCTCTATTGTACCCTTCTAATTTAGCCTTCCTCTGAAACTAAGCCAGCAAGCTCATGCATGTATCTCCAATCTTCAATAAACCTTTTTGGATTCTTGTTTAAACACTGTTGTGTTCTAGGGCTTTTGGTCCTCCATCTTTTCCAACCAAACCATTCTTTTGGATGATCACTAATGGAGTAATCTAAACTTTACAAAACTATTTTGTTATTTGCTTATTATTCAGGGGCAGCCTCACTTTTCTTATGGTATACAACCAATAGTGTCCTTCCAAATTTTATTTGCCTTCTTCTCTCCCTTCAAGGCAGATCCTTCTTTGTGCTTTTCCATTATTCTCTTGTGCCTAGACTTGTTGAGGTAGGTGACGTCCCTTGTGGACCTGGTTATGCATTGTTTTGTGGACCTTCTGGCACCTTTCCCTATTGGATCGCTCTTTGGTTTCCATATTCAAATGTTGGTTAATCATTGGGTTCTGTTTGGTTGATAACCTTTAATCTGTTCTTTCTAAGGTAATGCCTTGAAATTCTGTCAAACATCATTTTTACCCCCCTTCTTTCCATTTGTCTATTGGCCAGAACGTGTCCTATTCCAACCACATGCCTACCACTAACAATAATCCCATTTTGTGTGGTTTTTGAGTTGTGGCCATCCTTAGAATTTTGGGCCATCTCAACGTCTCTCTATCTGGCGTGAGAGCCACTATGTTTAAGGAAGCCTTCCATCGCTGTCTCTGTAAAGTCATGTACTGAGCTCATATAAACTAGACCATAGGTTGTTTATCATTTTCATGGCAAATAAGCTTGGGTTACCTTCAATTAGGCTGACCTACGGTGGTCTAAACTCCTTCTTGTCCAAAAAGACATTAAACAATCATCTTCATTGGAGTGCAACGAGATCATTACCTTACTTTGTCACACTTAGTAACTCTTTCGCTAATAGCATGGCCTCTTGACCAATGTTGTGGGTGGTGAAAACCTTGTGGCTGCCTCTAGAACTTGCTTTCTGCAACTCATACCTCTGTCTGAAAATGCAATCTCATTTTTGTTAACGCATTCAACATGTGTTAGAGCTTGGCTATTTGGTGAATGACTAGAAGGTTTAGTTAAACTTCAGAATCGACTGGCAGTTATGACGTAAATCACATCTTTTGCCTTAGTTAGACTGTCACTGAGCTTAAGTTACCATAGATGGAATTAGAGACTTAGTTTTTTTTAACTGTTGGTATAGATAGGTTATAGCTGCAGAAATCTCTCTTTGAATCATTTAAGAATAGAATTTGTTGTCTTAGAATATGATTAAATGTTCAGCGAGTACCTTCAAATTCTGTGTTGAAGAGTATTTCTTTTACATGATTGTTACATTCAATATATTGTACTAGATGGAAATCATTAAGTCTTGATATAATTAATCTTTCTTATAGGATTAACCTTAGTTTCTTTTGTTAGGCAATTTGTTTCATATAGCTAGAAAATAGAATGATTACACTAAATTCACATGGTTATTAAATATTTGTTATATTCTTGCCTCTTTGTTAAATTTAACATTGTTAGTTTATATTGGAATCTCCATGCCACGTAAATGTTAGAAAATAAAATATTGGAGTTATTTGAATTATTTTAGTTTCATAGAGTAAAATTAGGGTGCAAGTCAATTAATGATTACCTTGTTATACATATATATAAATTCTAGAGTAATTTGAGTTATTGTTCTAATTTCTTGAGGTAACAATATTGTGATAATCTAGTATCATTTACCTTGTTAGTGAGAGTAAATTAAAACATATTAATTTAGATACTTTTATTTTGGAAAAAAAGGAATTGTGTTTTGATTATATTAAGTGGAATTAAAGTGTCTTTAACTTGGGATTGTTTTTAGTAATGGAATTATTTTATGATCTTTCATTGATTTTGTTTAAGTAAGGTTGTTCGGTTTATGGTTCACCATCCTTGCCTTATTAATTCTGAGAGATGTAGAGATTTTCTATTTGGGATATCCTTGTGTAAGCTGATATTTTGTCGTAATGAGATTTGGGCAAGTGGTCAAGTTGTATTTCCAAGGCCTATGATGATTATGGTTTTTAATTCAGTTAGTGTCTTATATTATGTCTCTTGTTCATGTATGGGGGTCCTGGTAGCATATACATGGAAGAATGATGCAATTCGTCTATTACATTTCTTAGTTTTGAGTCACATGTTGCTAATCTAGTGTCAAGTTGTTAAACCTTTGTTTCCATTTTCGATGAGGGACTTATATGTGATATAGTGTCTATGTGCCGACTCCAGAGGTTAGGTCTACAATGTATTTTGTTGTTTTTTAGTTCAAATGATGTTTTTGATTAAGTGGTTATATGGATAAGGGAAAATTTTTATTACAGAAATGAGAATTAGAAGTGTTGAATTGTGAAAATCAGATGTTATCAGTTCCCTTGCTCTTGTATGTTGTTTTGGATACTGATTAGTTGTGCTAGTTGTATGAGGGGCAGTGGCTTCCATGGTGGGGCCGGTACCCAAATTGGCTGCCTGGAAAACCCCATGGAAGTGGTAAGCAAGTGATAACTAATAATTGATCTAGGTGGGTTGGGTAGTAATCCATATAACAAGATAAGTATGTTGCCTCTCCCATGCCTTGAGTGCTTTCACAGGCTAAGGATGGGATGAGAAGGCCTGGTTGGTAAGGTTGACCTCCTCGTCTCCATGAGAGGAAATGTTGACTCCGCATGTGTCACCCTATGGGGCCAGTGCCTATAGAGAGGTTGCCAGGAAAACCATAGATGGGGGTCAGCTTCTAGTGAGAGATAGCCTGGAAAACCCATGATAGGACCATGTGATGATACTCTCCCTACTACAGCGTAGTTACTTCCTATTTTATCTTTTGTTGTTACCTCTAGAGTGCAGATTTGTCTTGGTGGTTGAGTTTATCTTGTCTTAATGATTTGTCTTGTTTTGGCGAGTACTGTCTTGTCTGTGTAGCCTTGTGGTCATGTGTGCTTGCATGGAGTCTATATCTTGTTGTTGTATTCATTGTTGTAACTTTGGCCTAGTGGAGCCTTGATGTTATCTCCTAGCTCGGTGGGGTGGACCTCAGGGCTCCACATGGATGGGAGGCAGAGCTATCCATTGGTCTTCTTGGAGAATCTGTTAGAGTCTAGTACAGAAGAGTACTAGTTCCATATTTGCTTTACACTTTTTGAGTTGTTGTAATCATTCACAACTGTATCTTTGTAACCGATGTAATCAGCCTTGTAACCTTGTAACCTTGTATGGAATCTTATAATCAATTATCTCTGCAAATGTATAACGTATTATTCTTTTATTGCATGGTGTTGCATAGCACTTGTATGGTTATACTTCTAACTAATGCAGTTTTGTGCCCTAGAGGTGTTAGTTGTGCATAGCAATTAATGTTGTATAAATGTTGTAATTTCAATGTATAATGTTTATGTTAGCTTAAAAAAAATTCTATATTTTTGTCTCTTGTTGTCTAACACTCTGGGGTTGCATGACGGGGCATCACATCTATCATACCCTAAGTATTCTAAGTATTTTACCTTCTTCTTCATGCTCCTTAGCCCGACCACCTTCTCATCCAAAGTGAGAATGGAGGGGCACTACATTCTCTCCCCCTAAAGACTAGGGTGGAAACATAACATATTAGTATTACAACTTTCTATTGCCAACATACACATCCAAATTGAGCAATTGTTCATAAAACAAGCACAATTGTTCAATAAAGACAAGAAGAACATCAATTTTTTACCTTTAAGGCATATCATGTGATCTACTCATACCTAATCAGACATATTTCAAAAATTTCATACAATTTAGAGAGTTGCATTCACATATAATCAGGGAGAATACATCTCTTGACTATTTCCACTGTGCTTTTGACTATTACCAACATACAAAGTACAATCCTCCGTGGAGTCCTCCCTTGAACATACTATCAGAGGTTCAAAATGCACATGATAAAAACATCACTTAACACAAAACGGGGCCAATAGAAACAAACATTTAGAATAGCCACCATACATATTTTAAAAATAAATGCAAACCCAAGTGGGAAAATAATCAAATCCAACTTTAAGTCATAGAGTGCGGGCAATTTCTAATAAATCAAGTAAAAAGAAAATGGGTTTGGTGACCACTCTTGTCATAAGAAAGTTCAAAGAAAGAAAATTCATTGTTAACCCCCAACAACACATGAAACAACTGTAAAAAATTCCAAAACAACCAAATTACAAAACAAATCCACATCACGGTGTGACTAATTTTAGCCACAAAAAGGGAGTATCCGCTACACAACACTCAAGGACACAATGTCCAAAATGTGTTAGAGAATGTACACCAACACTTAAATGATTTAGTTAACTACATATTGTTATTTAAGTAACTTTTATACAAATATTTAAGGCAACACAGTCGCTACTTATATACAAACAACTTTTATTTTTAATACAGTACAATTTTTTTTTACTAAGCTATGAACAAATGCAATTACTTATGCAAGAAAATATTTACAAAGGAAATGTATGATGTCACACACAAGAATAATTAAAAACTATAATTGACTTACATTATCACATTCATGATCTCATAGGCCCAACACAAGCTCCCGTTTGATCTCCTGCACAAAGTTCTTACACATGCATATACAATGATAACTTTCATAAACTACAATAGATCTTCCACAAGCAGTCATGACCAACTAGGAAATATATGTCAGGTGATCAACAACCACGTTAAGATACCCCACACATGACAACACCACATAACCACATGGTTCACCAAATGATTAAATCATTCCAATACTTAATTACATGCACTAGTAGTAACCATGCTTCTCTCTTATAATGCACTGGTGACCACAAGAGAAACTCAAAGCCTCAACAAAACAAGAAGCACTAACATTTAGGGAAGACATATTGTCAAATAAATCATCACATTATCAGAGAAGAGGAAGAGAGAACACATAAGTAAACAAGACATAATCAAAGGACAAGTCTTTAAACTTATCAACCTTCTAATGTCATACTAATGCACACTGGTGAAAGGTACCATTACCAACTCACCACAAGAGAAAATCACTTAACCTAGAGCAACAACAACAATCTAGAGGTCTCAGTGTTGCAACTTGGCTCTGATACCAAATGTGATGCCCCATCATGCAACCTTAGAGAGTTAAGCTAACAGGTACTAAAATTATAGAATTTTTTTTTGAAGCAAGTAAATGCATTTACACTAGATAGAATTAACACTATTTTAAGCATTAAAACAAGATCATCAACTAACACCTCTAGGGAAACATAACTGCATCAGATAACCATAATTTATAACAACACAAGTAATAAACCTCATGATACAAAAGAAGAAGATTACATTACCCATTTACAGATATGATTAGTTACAAAAGTTCAAAAATAAGATTACATGATTACAAGATTCATGACCAATTACATCAGTTTACAATATACAACAAGATTATACAATTCTAGAAGTATAGCACAGCTCTGAGAATGCAATACAATCTGGAACACTTCTACAGTGATCACAAATTAGGACGATCATGGAAAACCAATGGATTAATCTCTTCCACCTAACCTTGTAGAACCTTGAGGTCCACCCCCCGAGCTAGGAGATAACAATGAGGTTACCTGACACAAGCAAGGATAGGAGGACTAACAAAAGACATAAATACCATAGGTTTCACATGCGAACAACACTGAACACAACAATCAACATCCAAAGGCAATAGAATAGGGTAAGCTAGAGTGCAGTAGGAAGAAGTGTCATTGCATGGCTCTACATGGGTTACCCTGACTCTCTCTCTCTCTAGAAGCCAGCCCCCATTTATGGTTACCCTGATAGCCTCTCTCTAGGCATCGGCCCCATAGGTCACACATGCAGTCTTGCTTATTTTGATTAATGTGAAGTCTACCCTTTCCCCCTAGTCAATTATTAGATTTTCACTTGTTAAACACTTCCAATGGGTTACCCAGATAGCCACTTTGGGTGACGGCCCCACATCAGAAGCCACTCCCCTTCTTGCATTCAGTTGACCCAACCCAAACAAGTACTATACAAGGACACACATGACATACCTCCAACACTTATAACAAGCCAAAATAACCCGAGGCATGCAAAAGTCCAAATTTAATGAAACAAAAACCAACTTTCACTCTCTAGAATACAAGTACTCAAAGCCATCAAAATTTCAAGGTAGACAAGCCTCTAGAGTTGGGTAAATTGAAACACAATACCACTATTACTACATCCATTTCTCGATATGGAAAAAAAATGAGGATTAAAACAACTATTACATTCCATTAGAACAATATGAGTTAAAACCAAAGAATAGTATAATAAAACAATTACAACATTACTACTTGATGCTAATAACTAACAATGGAATTTCAAGAATTTCAAGAAAGACCATATTTAAAATTTACTCAACATATCACCATTGAACAATTTTAAACTAGAAAACACTAAAATAAACCACTAAGAAAGAAACATACTAATATGATCAGTTAAGATATGCAAGAACAAATACTATATCATAAAGAATATAGATATAGAATGTTTTGATAATGATAAGAGTCTTTGAAAAGGAAATGCTATAGTAGACATGTATGCAAAAGTGAGAGCTCAGACAAAGTGCATTAATTGTTTAGCAAATTACCTCAAAGAGATGTAAAAATATGGAATGCAGTGATTAAAGGATATGCATAGAATGGATTTGTAAATTTATTAACAACAATCAAGATCACATAGGAATGTTTGTCACTAATTGATACATATCTTTGAATTGACAAACTGGGTAATGCTAACTATTTTGGATATAGTTTTCATAGGTAATAGCTTAATCTTATATAAAAAATTTAGAGAAACCCAATTTAAAAATATAGAGTTATTGGTGACGCAACTAACTGTTTTAACAGAGATGAAATAGGTGAAAGGTAGACAGTCACAAAATATTCATATCTCCAAAATGACAAACTGGGTATGGACAATTTTTGGATATGATTTAGGCAACTAGGTCATGGACCATATATCAAAAAATTAGAGAAACTCAATTCATAAAACTAAATTTATGTCGAACGCAAGAGACTGCTAAAATAGAGACGAAATGGTTGAGAGGTAGATAGTCACAAAACATTCATATCTCAAAAATGACAAATTGGGTATGGACGATTTTTGGATATGATTTAGGTAACTAGGTCATACACTATATATAAAACATTTAAAAGAACCTAGTTTGTAAAACGAAAGTTATGACTAACGTAATAGACTGTAAAAACAAAGATGAAATGGGCGAGAGATAGACAGTCACATCAATCGGTGATTCCCAGGAATGCAATGATACATACATGCACAAATGGATCTGATAACAAGGATTCTAACCTATCAAGCAAATTACCATCAATAGGAAAAATTATAAATCAAACAGTTGCTTCAACAAAAAAATGAGACAGAAATTAGAACCAAAGGAAATTGATTTTGCTTGCTTGATTGGGCTGAAGATTCGATGCTGGGTTCAACTGCTACAGCCACAAACCAGTCTCCCTCCAAAGTTCCATCTACTGAAGGTCCTTATGAGAGAGAAATCTCCCCCCTAAATATAGCCCAAAAACTCTCTATTTTTAGCGAAGGAAATTCCTTAAAATCTTTCAGAAGATTCCCCCCCACAAGAGGCAATAACTCTTGCATGAACAATATCTTACAGTTTGCTATTTTAAACATTTTACAACCAGAACAAGATAAATATATTTTATGCTAACACATAAATATTATTTATTTATTTATCTCTAGTTGCAATTACATTTATTACTATTATTATTATTATTATTATTTATTAACTTAACTTCTAGAATAATATATTTTTCATAAACTAAATTCACATAAGTACATTTATATATTTATTTATTTAACAAAAATGCTTCATACCTAATTATTTTATTTTAAGGCAACAATACCAACAAAATAACCCAACTGTCAAACCATACCTGACTACTATGCAAGATCAGAAAACAAGACCACCACAATAATGGCTGACTATCATGACCAAAATGACAACACTGACAGGGTACACAACCAGATACTCATCCTCTTCAAGGATGATGGCTAGTCTAGGGGACCATATGTTATCTCCATTCAACAACTTCTATTGGTATGAAGGCACACTCAGACCAGCTAATTTAGGTGGAGTCGATGACTAGTACCTGCAACCTACATCAAAAAAAAGTGTCAAATACATACATATAATCATCCAAGAAGGCACATAGTGACAGGGAATCGCAGTGTAGTAGGGTACTCATTATGAGTAATACTACACTATCCCTTCACAAAACACATCACAATTATCCACATTAAAAAAATTCATTAGTAAATAAACAAGCAGATAACACATAGATAAATAATCACATAGAAAAACTAATCTAAATAATCAATTAACCTATAACTGATCACAACATAAGCATAATATACTAATCATAAAGTATCAATAGTGTCATCATAATAAACATCAATGAGTGCCATCAACTACATCATAATAGTAAGCCTACCATCAACATGTCTATCATACCCTAAGTATTTTGAGTATTTTACATTCTTCTTCATGCTCCTTAGCCCGACCACCTTCTCATCCAAAGTGAGAATGGAGGGGCACTTCATGTGGAGAAGATTAGATCTATGACTGAAGAACACATGTAAGACTAATGTGCCAATTAAAATGATGTTTCAAGGGGTCTAGAATTGTGAATGTCAATCACATTAATGGATCAAAATCAATATGTTCCCTTTTTCTCTATATGGATTGACTTTGTGGGTCAAATCATGTTCATGAATGTGAACTTGATCTCTACTAGTGAACTTAACTTTTACTAATTTTTGATTTCTACTTTTTGACTTCTACTTTTTCATTCACTATTTTAATATCTATTTACTCTCACAAATTTAAACTTGTTTTTTTATTTTCTAGTTTGTACTTAACAATGAAAGTGAATCCCTTAGGTGAAATTAGGTGATTATGTTGATATAATGACTAGACAAATGATGAATGGAAATACTCTTTAGCCATGAAAATGCTCCTAGAATTCTAAAGTAGATGATGCATTCCTTTTAGTGCACCAATTAAAGTGTAAACATGCCAATGATATGTATATAATATCTCAATTCTTGAATATTTCTTTATGATTTAGATTTAATTAGAATGAATCCATTGGATGTCTTTAAATACAAGGACATAACAATAAATCACACACATTTCTGCTTGATTGGCCTTAGGCAAAAAATCTAAAGGGTTCTATTCGATAAAAACTTTAACTTTTTATTTCAAATAAGGGTAGGTCAATTTCATGAATCTAGAGATGACAATACAACCACATATATAAATCATTAGAATGTACTATTTAAATTTGATGACTTCTATAGAACTAAGAAACTAGAATATCAACAAGAAGCTCAAAGTGACTTACCAAAGGAAATTATTGTTGTCAATAGACCATATTTCCTTGTTGCAAATAAATTGATAGAGGTCGAGTTGTAAAAACATTTTTTTCTTTTAGTAGCCTAGATAGGGTGTTACATAATTGGTATGGGTGTAAAAATCCAAATTCATGAGCCTCAAATTGTGTATTTAAAAGCACCATCCTATGTTTAAAAACAAATTTATCACTTAAGATATTTCATAGTATCATTGACATAAAATAAGTGCCATTAAAATACAATAAATTTTACTTCTTAATATTTTTTTCTTATACATCATTTTGGAGTTCTCTTTGATTTACTCTCATTAAGTTAGAGAAGATTTTAAATAACCATACGAGAGCACTTACTTATTTACCTCCCTACACATAATTCATAGGGCCCAACAAAACTAAGGCGATTAATTATGTTTTAGTTTTACCTCGACAAGCCCTAAAATTACAAGACTTTTGAAGGATACATTATGCAAGCCACTATTCATAGCCCCCGCTTAGAAAATTTTGTAGAATCTAATACACAATTTAGAAGGTTTGACAAGGGTTTTTGTGGCTTATGGGTGATGAAAACAAGAGGAACAGGGTGTATAAATAGAGACGGAGAAGGAAAACTATAAGGAAACACTCTCAAGGACTTAAGGGAGACTCTATAGCTTCAAATATATAATGGTACCTCATTTTACTTCTTGTCTTGACAATGTACCTACAATTTTCCTTTGGATTGGAGAGAGAATCTATTGTTTTTCAAGAATGTCCAATTACCTAATGAACTTTACATCATAAATACTTTTACATAATTCATTCCTATTGAAATTTACAACCTAAGGTATGCATTGATTAAAATTCAAAATCTGAATCCTTTAAACATTGATTCAATTTTTCATTCACTCTTGAAGAATGATGAGGTGCCATTTAAATATGCTCTATTGATCCCATATATTCTAGGAAAATAAAAATATAATGTAACAATAGAAAAATATATAACTTGAAAGAAATTGAGATTCAACATAGTTCACAGGTGCACACCATAACTACTTAGCAATGAATAATTTTATATGTCACTTATTCTACCTCAAAGGCTTTAGTGGGGAAATTTAAGGCTCAAAAGTCAAGGTTTCTAAAATCCAATGGACTATATGAAATTTACATAAAATATTCAATCAACACAATGAGGCAAATACGGCCATCTGTAGAGCTTCATTCATCAAAAGGTTGTGGTATGGATAAGATCTAATTAAGCTAAAGGGATGGAAAGTATTGTAAGTCAGAAAAAGAAAAATAGATGAACTAGTAGAGAAAGATGTACCAAGTTTATAAGATTAATGAATTGTAGTGAGAACTTAGAACTACGAGAGAGGAGGATTAAACTATATTTTACTAAATATATGTGGTTACACTTAGATAACACCTTGCTTTTGAGACTAGCATATTACTTGGGTTGAGAAGGTAGGCCCTCTCTCAAATAGGCATAATAATTATTTTCAAGATTCAAGGCCTAAGCAAGAAATAAAATATGTAGCAATGACGTTGGAAGCTAGAAAGTGTCCCTTATTAAAGTAGATGAGGTAATAGATATGGACACCAAGATTTCACATCTAAATTTCAAGAATAATGTCCTATCTAATTTTTTTTATTATTTTATCTAACATGATAGCGAAGAGAAAAAAATAATTAACAACAAAAAATGTGTTTCAACACTATTGAATTCTATAAAAAAAATTGCCTATATTGGTTGTTGGGTATTCATTTTTTTATATTAAATTATCTTTTCCTCCACTTTTGTGGTCTAGTGACACTAAGTGGAAGAAGCATTCTAAACTAGAATTATATCAAATTTAAACATGAAAATAAACACATATATAAGGACAAGCATTAAGAATATGAAAATCATGCATGCGAACATATTACACATTCATAAACATGACCAATAAAGGAAATCCATGCTAGCCATGATATATACTAAACAAGACCATGAATATAGGGTGGAAACAAGATGATAAATACATAATTCCCATTTTTGTATGGATAATGTGGAAACAATAAAGAATAGGAAAGAGGAAGAAGGAAGATCCAATAGGATCATGCAATGAAAGATAGATGGATGGATGTGGTAGGTCTACATAGTAAATGATAACTTTGTAAAGTTTGATAAGATAAGATAAGATAGGATATGATAGGATAATGTTCATGATGATCTAATGGATTTGAGGTTTCCACCCACATGATAATGACAAATCAAAACAAAATCAAAATGGTTAATGATGATGATTATGGTTATGTGGTTATAGATTGGCTATATGTGGTTACCATCCAACTAGCTAAAAAGAAAATGGTTAACAACTTTGAGGTTAACACTAAAATAAAGCCAGGGTAAGCCAAAGGTATAAGCTAGTAAACCAAGGTAATTCTACCCCAAAAATAAAATCATCATGATGTAATTAATGTAGAGGATAATGTGGCCCTCCTTGAATTTATTGGAGAAAGAGTAGAGCTAGTCAATTTAAGGTAGATGATAAGGGGGAGAAAGATAATATGAAAAGGTATATGTGGTGATAGAATAATAGAGGAAAGATAAGAACATGTAGGTGATTCTCCTAATGATGGAAAAATAAGGTTCCCCCAAGTGGTCATACATATATATGATAGATGAGTGTTATGTGGTACAAGGGATAACCAAGTTATGAGCAAATATAGTGATATAAGGAGAAGGGAACATGTAATTGAGGTAATGTGGGATAATCGTAAGATGTCCCTAGTGAGAACCTAATGATGTGAACATAAGTGAAGATAAAAAGTTGTAATCAATGAAGAGATAAAGGCATGTAGATGTTGAATTTGCTCATAGTACATGATATATATATATATATATATATATATATATATATATATATATATATATATATATATATATATATATATATAGAGAGAGAGAGAGAGAGAGAGAGAGAAGGTACAATAGACAATGTGTCCAAGGAAAGAATAGATAATTTCCCCATAAGGGGAAGATGATATATGAAATAGTAATTAAAGGATCAACAATAAGGAAAAAAGTATGTGATATGATGTGGATGATAGTAGAAGAACAACAATAGTGAAAATAAGATCAAATGAGTATTTATTACCTAGATTAAAGAGAGTTGACAATGATATAGAAAGAGTTAGTACTACATGTAGACTTCCTTCTTGTGTGGCTTGTGTAAGGCTCAATTACTTATAACGTAGCTTTTTAAATTGGACATGGGTTAGATTCTTATTAGAATGCATATTAATATTTACAAAATTATGTGCTCAATAGGTAATCAATGAGGAAATTATATATTGTGTTATATATAAATTAGAATTTAGGTAAATAACCTTTTTTATTTGTGTCATAATGTATATGATGGGTTATGTGTTGTTTTGTCAACTTAAGAAAGGTGGTAGAAGTTGGTTTTTGGTAAATTGTGTCCCCTATATTTAATTTATGCATCGATCATAATTATTTGGACTATTAAAAATTACAATGTTATGTTGTCTTTCATTTCAATTTTTTTTTTTGCTAAACATGTTCCTCATCCTCAAGTTTGGAGTAGATAGATTTTAGTTTACACATTGTTTATGATTTAGAAGTGTTTTACTTCAATTAAATTTAAGTTAATTTTTACTTCTTCCATTTATATTTATATTTGTTAAATTGGGTTTGGTTTCAAACTTATAAATTAAATTTATTTTAGTTTCAACTTAATTAATTGTTAAATTTTTAAATCAAATTATATTTTATTTATCATGTTGTAGATATTTTGACACAAGGATGATCAAAATTCACATTAGTTTGATCATCCTGACACAAATGATACCTCTACTTTATATGCTAAGACTATTGAGAGGTTTGAAAATGCTTTGAGTGAACTTGACCGAATAATACATAACACACCAAACCTATCAAATAAAGACAAGTTGGTTATGATCCGAGAGGAGATCACATGTGTGATCGATGTCATTCGATCATATAACCCTTACGATCACATTAATGTTGACATGTTCTTTGTTTCATTTTCTTAGAGTGTTGGTGGCCTTGAGAAATGGTCATTTGTTTCTAGGCTAGTTTTAGTAGATAATGTTCTTAGCATGTTCCCATCTTATAGGGGACAAGAGAGAATGAGAGGCTATTCCCCCACCAATTGTGGGTCCTTTTATCTATCCTAGATTTTCGGTAGCACATCAAAAATGGCCTAACAATGATGACTTATCATTGTATTTTTACAAACAATTATATGTAGAGTTCCATTTACATTTATCTATCGATTATACATATTTCCCTAAACATGATGGACAGGGGAGACAGAGGTTTGCAGACAAAGTTGAGTATAGACGAGCAGAGTTGCCACCTCTTGTGAACAAGAGGTCCTTAGTTAGTCCTTAGTTGCACTCTTGGGGAATAGAAGGTTTCCCTTCTAAATGATGTTGACCTTGATTATTAGGCACATGTAATTATCTCTCTTGAATCACATTCACCAAGTTTTGTAGGACCTAAAGAATTTGAGGGCCATGGTCGATCGGCTCTCTAGAATGATCTGATGCAGAATGACTATGCCCTTGCTGAGGAAACATGCTACACACCAAAAAAGTGTTTACATTACTAGTACTTTTTACCCCAAAGCTCCCAAGTGTTGCAACTTGGTGCTCTGATACCTATGTAATACCCACCCAAGGATTAAGAAAAAATACAATAATGGATTAAAGAATTCAACTCACCCTAATTCTTATATTCTCCTTACTGAGAAGAGGACAATAGGAAATAATGCAATTTGACTACCACAATCTGATAACTAAATATATATAAACACAGTAAGATAAAATTAATAAATAATTAAGTTCTATTATCTTAGAATAATGAAATAAAACTAAATATTAATTGAATATAGAGAGAAAAGATTTTAAAATAAGTAACTCACATTATACGTTGTTTTGGAAAAAATTAAGATATAATATCTATACTATCGACAGAAGACTGAGCATCTGATCAAGAAAACATTGAATATGGTTAGCGGGTTACAATTAAAAAATAATAATGTGGTATTAATAGTTATTAGAAAAGAATTCTATCATTAACATTGGAGAGTTATTCTCTCTATTACAAATTCAACCCTAAACTAAAATTTATACATAGAATCGACTCATCATATGGACTATAGATTAATAAACCTATAAACCATCGAATAACATATACAAATTAATATTTATATAATAAAATTCTATCGTTACAATAATTAATTGATCTATTGTTCACTGTTGTAAGCATCGATACCCTAAGATTGTGTATCCTTATACAAATTACATAATGATAATTATCTAAGGATTGACATAGGAGAACAAGAGACTTTATAATCTTATGAGATGTACATAATCCAATTCAGGAATAAGTATCGTACTCTCCTTTATTATTCTAAAGGCTAATCTGAAATCTTAATGTACAAATATATATACAGATGATATACTAATATCACATTGATTTCTTATTAAAACGTTTACATCCAAACAAAGATTATGTTCATTGAAAGTTAGACATGCCAAATACTAAGTACTAAAGATAGCATTAGTGAATGATTACAAATACACTAGTAATAACCTTTAAAATCCTTTATGTTGGTCTATGGCGGCCTTGGCTGACCACATCCAGCCTCCCATACTAGGTGTCCAGTGGCCTCCATGGCATCCACAGTAGCATTGTGGTATTGCCATGGATGCCACAGGCACTTCCACTATGGTAAAAAAATAAAAACATAACTATAACATTCTTTATATGTTTATCACACTTAACAGTTAGTGCAACAATTATTTAAATGTAAATAAAATATATGAATCGACATTGCTATTACACAAAAGTAAGAGCTTTTTAGAGGGATTCAAAATATAAACATATATTTATATATCCACTTACCATTAAAAAGATTTACACCAGTTTAAATTTTGCATAGGTATTTGAATCCTTTTAAAAAAATTCGAATGAGATTTCACATACATGTAATTACTATCAATCTAATTTTCTCTATTCATTAAATTTGTACAATACTCTTACAAATTAATCATAAATAAGATAGAGTGTATTACTTCAATCAAAATTCTAATTATTGTTTTCTTTGCTGCATCAAGAAGAATTTGAACAATCTGGACTCTGAATTATACAAGTCAACAATTTGGATCAGCAAACAGGAAACCAATAAGAAGAAGATATACTCTTATCAATCTAGTTTTAAACTTTGATCAAAGATTTCTTCATAATACTATATTTCTTACAATATCTTTCTCACAAATTTGAAACTTTTAAATTGAAATGTGAACCAACAATCTCTTAAAATATTCTTCAACTCTGGATCATCATGGAGGACCTGCAACACACACAATGGAGTAGCCTAGTTCTATTCACCACCCATCTATAGGACTGTGAATTCCAGTCCACACCCAAGCTTGGGAACAAACCCCAATACTCAAATAAACCAAAAAATAGAAAACTAATTCAAATAACAAAATATTCATACACTAGGAAACCTATACTCAGATTTCCAATAAGGGGATAAAGAAAGGGAGATCGTCTTTGACGCATAGGTCCCTATAGCTCCCTTTTGCAAATATAGCTCCCTTTTCAAAAATGTAGCTCCATTTTCACAAATGTAGCCCCCATTTCACAAATGTAGCTCCCATTTCACAAACTCCCAAAACAACATTTCCCCAATCTCCATTTCACCAAAACCACCATCCTCCATTACTCCCAGCACCACCATCCACAACACCATCACCAACTCCATGTATATCCCCAAACAGGCATCCATCATTCTTATCCCCACATGAGGTAAACCCAATTCCAAACCCTCAACATTCAAATACAAATTTTCATAGAATCAACATATTACTTACATATAATCATAACAAACAACAATACATTGAAAAATAGAAGACAAGAACGTCCATACCTTGGTTGTCCAAGTTAGGATCAGCCCATTAGATTTCAAAGAAAATGCAATTTCTAGATTTTCTGGCAACAATCCATCTCAAGCCTCCCTTCCATTTCAAAATCTACCATTCCAAAAAACTTACAGTAGTCCCAAATCCCAGAAAGAACCCATTACAAAAAAACTATAACACTTTTGATTTCCAAAGATATTTAAATGATTCACATTTCCCCCCTTATAATAAGACTTTTTTCTCTGAACTCTTTACATTCCCTCACATAAAATAAAACAAATAAACATAATAAAATAAAATTGCATACTTTCAACACAACCCCCTCCCCAAACAATTAAATAAATGAATATTTGAGCATTATGGGTTTTTGTTTCCATTCTTTAAGAACTTGGGCCACTCTACCTGCAAAATTTTATTATAACATTAGTACATTAAAAACTTATAGCCAAAGCAAATAAAAATTTAACTTAAACATTTTTAACATCCATTAGCAACATAATCTAGCATCTCAAAACAATAATATTTATTTTACAGAAATCAAACACATAATCATCAATATTACATAACCATTTATTTTATTAAATAAACTTATTATTGCATTTCAAACAAATAAATAAATATCTAACAAAAATATAAAGTATTTAGTTCCCATAATAATAATAATAATAATAATAATAATAATAATAATAATAATAATAATAATAATAATAATAATAATAATAATAATAGTTTGTGAACTCAACATCTACCAGGTCTCTTACACACTCACACACACCAAAATATAATATCAAATATCTAGAATAATGCTAACTAGGCCTCACACTTTGCATCGACCTCTCCTAGTTTTTTGAGCAATAGCATTCACCACCCTGTATATTTTGTACATACTTATTATATTAATAGAGTATGGATGTAGTGCCCTTCCATTCTCACTTTGATTATGCAGGTGGTCAGACTAAGGAGCATGAAGATGAAGTTAGTATGCTTTATTGATAATCCTTATTGTGACACTGACAACTCATATGCTCTGACATTGTTTACATTCAGGTAATTATGATGTTGATCTTACTATGATTGTCATATGTTAGAATTAAGTTTTATGTGACTAATTATGTATCATAGGAGGTTATGATGTTTTGTGTGGATTAATCATATTATGAGTATCATGCGACTATCTAATGATGGTTCTTACTTAGTCATTTAGTAACTGATTGCTATGTGTGTTGTGATTACATGTTTGATGTGTGGGTGAAAGGAACAGTGTCACATTACTCATGCATGAGTAACCTACTACACTGCGACTTCCTTTCACTGTGTGAATGACTACATGATTGCATATATATACATGTTCGATCGTGTTGTTTGTTGTATGATGCAGGTACCAGGCATCGACTCCATTTGAATTAATAGGTCTAAGCATGCCTTAACCAATGGAACTGTTGAATGGAGATAACATATGGTCCCCTAGCCTAGCCATCATCCTCGAAGAGGATGAGTATCTGGTTGTGTACCCTGTTAGTGTTGTCAGTCATTGTTGTGGTGGTCTTGTTTTCCGATCTTGTATAGTAGTCAGGTATGGTTTGACAGTTGGGTTATTTTATTGGTATTGTTTTGATTATTGTTACCTTAAAATAAAATAATTAGTTATGAAGTATTTTTGTTAAATAAATAAATATATAAATGTCATGTAAATTTAGTTTATGAAAAATATATTATTCTAGAAGTTAAGTTAATAAATAATAATAATAATAGTAATAAATGTAATTACAACTAGAGATAAATAAGTAAATAATATTTATTTGTTACCATAAAATATATTTATCTTGGACTGGTTGTAAAATGTTTAAAATAGAAAATTGTAAGATATTGTTGATGCATGAGTTATTGCCACTTGTGGGGGGGAATCCTCTAGAAGATTTTAGGGGATTTCTTTCGCTAAAAATAGGGAGTTTTTGGGTTGTATTGAGGGTGGAGATTTCTCTCTCATAAGAATCTTCAGCAGATGGAACTTTTGGAGGGAGACTGGTTTGTGGCTGCAGCAGTTGAACCTAGCATCGAATCTTTAGCCCAGTCAAGCAAGTGAAATCAGGTTCCTTTGGTTCTAATTTCTGTCTCATTTTTCTGTTGAAGCAAATGTTTGATTTATAATTTTTCTTGTTGATGGTAATTTGTTTGAGAGGTTACAAGCCTTGTTATCAGATCCATTTGTGCATGTCTGTATCATTGCATTTTTGGGAATCATCGATTGGCGTGACTGTCTATCTCTCGCCCATTTCATCTTTATTTTTACAGTCTATTGAGTTAGCAATAACTTTTGTTTTATGAACTGGATTCCTCTAAATTTTGGATGTATGGTGCAAACTCAAGTTACCTAAACCATATCCAGAAAGCATCTATACCCAGTTTATCGTTTTAGAGATATGAATGTTTTGTGACTATCTACCTCTCAGTCATTTCTTCTCTATTTTAGTAGTCTGTTGTGTTAGCCATAACTTTAGTTTTATGAACTGGGTTTCCCTCAGTTTTTAATATATGGTGCATGACCTAGTTTTCAAAATCATATCCAAACATTTTCCATACCCAGTTTGTTGTTTTGGAGATATGAATATTTTTTGACTGTCTACCTCTCACCCATTTTGTCTCTATTTTAGCAATCTATTGCGTTAGCCATAAATTTAATTTTACGAACTGGGTTTCTCTAATTTTTTTAATATATGGTGCATGTCCTAGATATCTAAATCATATCTAAAAATCAGCCATACCCAATTTTTTATTTTTGAGATATGTCAATTTTGTGACTGTCTACCTCTCCCCATATCGTCTCTATTAAAATAGTTAGTTGCGTCACCGATAAATCTATATTTTCGAACTGGGTTTCTTTGAGATTTTTTCAACAAATTTGTTTTGTGTATATCCTATGATCATTACTTTCTATTATATGACACTCTTTGAGGCATTCTATCAATTAGTTTGTGTGCCCTGTCTATACTTCCACATTTTGCATTGTTGGTAGCTTCTAAAGCCTTCTCAACAAATTCATTTTGTGCTGATCCTATCATATGCATGTGGTTAAAAGTGTGGTAGATTCGACGAAGATGTTAGATCTATAGGAATGTTTTGTTGTTCTGTATTCTTTTCCTCTCAAGCTAACCTTAGAACAAGGTTCTTTCATTGTAGCTTTAGGTTTTGTATCTTGTGATTCTAACTAGTGTAAGATATTTATAGCATTCGAATATTATAGGTTTTTAGTCTTGCTTATACACTTATATTTAATAGTATTTACAAAATTGTCGTGTTTATTAATGAAATATACATCAGTGTAAATAGTGTAAACAACTGTTGTGTTTAATTTGTAAGCCTTAGGGATATTTGCATGTTGTTAGCAATCACTTTAATTAAATGAAATTAAAAATAAGTCTTGGGAATTATTAGTTAAAATATTGATACTCATGGACACGTATATCTTATGATCATATTATAACTGCTACTGGTGATTAGAAAGTTATAGTTCTGTATTATTGAGATAGATTCACTTTATAATTGTTAGATGATTCATCATGCTTGGATTAATGTTACATTCCTTAAAATATTGTTGAAGGGTATTAGTTTATGACGTGCTTTGAGAGTGAATGTGATGTGAAACTATTGTGTTTTTAATGGTGTCAGTGTTGTGTCATTTGAGGAAATTATTTCCAGAGGCATAGGTTTTATTGTTTTGTTTTCATGTATATGCTATGATTGTAAAAGTGTCATGATGTGGAATAAAGTATTGCAACGATGATATGGTTCATTATGGTGTTAATTCTACATTAAGTAGTGTGTCAAATTTTGTGAATGGGGAAATGTTGGATAATGTAAAAGAAATATATTGGTTATGGTTTGCTTCACATGGAAGCTATGGGCAATGTTTTGTGAAAATTGTCCTTGTGATTAAGTTTGTATGCAAGAGGGTTAATGCCTTAAATGGTTCATATATACTTGTTATTATGATGATAATTTCTATGCTTGATGAGTAGGGTCTTCTAGTTGCATGTAGGGGAGTGGCTCTCAATGGGGGTCGGAGCCCAAAGTGGCATCCAGGACAACCCATGTGGGAGTTTCTTAACTCAGTGATAACCTAATTAATGAATTAAGGGGTTGGGTAGTTAATCACACTAAACAAGATAAGTGGATGCCTCACTCATGGCTCAAGTGCTCGTTTAGGCTTGAGATGAGATTTGCAAAGGCCTATAATGGAAAGATCAACTACCTTGTCCTCATGAAAGGTATGTTGATTTTGCATGAGTTTGTATGGGGGCTGGGGGTTGGGAGAGGCAACCAAGACAACCCAAGATGGGGGCTGGGGCCTAGGAAGGCCTACCAAGACAACCCATGACAAGCTATGTGATGACACTTCTCCCTACTATAGTCTAGCATTCCCTAGTTGTACTCTTCCCATTCATTGTGTGGTTGCCTCTGGAAGTGATATTTGAGTTAATTGTGTTGTTCATATTGACCTGTGTTGTATTGGAGCCATGTGTAGTCCTTACACCTGTTAGTCTACTATCTTTCTTGATTGTTTTCTTAGTGGGACCTTATTGTTATCTCCTAGCATGGGGGGTGGACCTTAGGGTTCCACATGGTCGGGTGGTTATACTTTTCTCTCCATTGGTTTCCCTTGCTATTGATTGTGTGTGAGAAGGATGTACCTTGTATGGCAGATTTCAGATTTGGCTCTAGCTTGAGAAGACAGATACTTATGATCATGTTCCAGTCTTGTATATCAGTTGAATCATGTACTATTATCTTGATGTATGTACTCCAATGTAATCTGGATAGTGATATTGTAAACAATGTAATGGTGTACTCTCTTGTAAAGGAACTTGTTTATATACTTCTGATCCTATGTGCAAGATCTTGATGCCTATTTATCTGATAATATAATATGGAATTGTATGTGTTTATTCATATGATGCAATTAGATATATAATGAACCATGGTTGTTATTTAATTCATATTGTTGGTTAGATCTTGTTTTAGTTAGTTAGTAATGCAGCCATGGAACCCTAGAGGATAAAGTTTAATTTAAATGTTATGAATAAATATATGATTGTTGTTATTTCTTTCACACACACACACACACACACACACACACACACATCTTTTTGTAAGTTTAGTTGTATTATCCTCTGGGTTCCTTGGCAGGGCGTTATAATGGATGTTGTTACACCTTTTAAAAAACATATTTTTTTTCATGTATGTGGGCTTAGAAATCTCTTTTTCATCTTCCACCATGTTGTCTAAACCCTTCTAAGAACTATGTTATTGCTATCATAAAAAAAGCACATCAGTATGACATATGCATTATGTGCCCATATATAATGGTCACTCTATCCCATATAATCTTTGAAGTGTGTCTATTGTGTGTTCACCAACATGTAATGTTGGTATACAATTTTTGGGTGAATGTTGGCTTAGTAAATTAAACACTTGGTACTATAAATAATATAATCTATCATCAAGGTAATTAACTTCTAGAGTTTCTATTATGTGTGACCATGGATTTTGATAATTATGTGGTTGTGTTGCAGGAAATTAATAACCTGAGATTTTTCCTTGTTCTACTCATTACAATAGGCATTCATTTACAAATCCCTACCAAAATGAAATTAACTTTAATCATACACAAGTTGCAAGGACAAACAATGGAAAGGGCCACAATATATATGAGTGATGTAGAGATGACTAGTTTAATGTTCACTACTATCTATCAAGTTACTCATAACTCATTCATAATATCATCACTATTCTCATTTCAACAATACTCTAATATAGACAATGAAAATTATGTTAACAATAGAAAAATGAATAGCATCAGTTGTGGTCCTTGTCTCTTATATAATACTAATATCCTCACAATTGATATTTTGGATGAACACTATATTTGTCAACTTTGATGGATAAATTCTTTATTTTTGTGGGTAGGTTATTTCATTTTATTTATGGTGTTGGAAACACTAAATATACCTAAATAGTACATGAAGAGATCTACAAGTAATATTCTTTACACCGTGTAATAACATAAAACATGCAAATAAAATATTAAGTATACTAACTATTCATCTATGATCAATTACATTCACAAGCTATATTTTTAATGATTGTATACATTTCCTCTAATAGAGGCACATTGTCATACATTTGCCTATGTTAATATAAAATAAGACCTAGCATGGTAGTGTAAAATAATGTAATTAGAAAGATGATTTAGTAAAAAAAGACACACGTCAAGTATTTTCAAATATTTCAAATGTTAATATAATGCCAATGTATTTTCATCATTGTTGATGTAATATTCATAATGTCTTGATGCCAAATGACTAATTTCAATATCTTATAATGGTCTTGCAGCAGTTCATAAATTCTAATACTATTTTTTTTCTTGTATTCAATTGTGTCCATCTAATTTTAATTGTGTAAAAAATGTTACTAATGGTTGTTATGTTCACACAACTAACTATAATATGATTTCTTAATAAAATCTCTTATAAGACATGGTCTTAATATTCATGTATTTTCATGTTAGTACAATATATATTTTGTTGTTAATTTGAATGTCTTGATATTAATTTTTGTGTAAACATTGCAATTATATAAAATTGACTGAAAATAAAGAAATATTAAAAATTCAAATGTGCTTAATGAGTGATTAATGCATTTATCAATGTCTATAACTCAATAAATAAATAACGCTGATTTCTTTTATTCCTAACAATAATGGCTTTTTTTAAAATAAAAAGTTGTAAAGATACACCTATACTATATTAAAATGAAAAGATGTACAAAACAAGGAAACTGGTCAACAACGATAGAAATGAAACCCTAAGCTAGATAAATGATGCAGCATTGCAGACGCAGTGGTAGAGCCCGAAGGCCAACACAATGGCCATGACAAAAATTAAAAACATAGAACACAATAAAAAAAGGGCAGAACACACCCCAATTATCTTTCAACGTTCTATTCAACAACAGGTACGAGTGAAAGCAGAGGAGCATCTAGAATCAATGTCGAGGGCATGGTGGGAGCTGGAGCAGACAGACCGATAATTTTTGGTGGTCAGGGAGCCATGTCCAAGGCATGAATGCAAAAGAAATAGATTGCCTTAAAAACTTCTTTTAACATTGTAAATCATATATTTGGAGAGTTTAAAATGGTGACCGTTGATGGTGTTGTCAAGCACATTGAAGCGGCTCTGTACTTGAGCCCCTTTTGTATTGCGTTATAGGTGCACTCAATTGCTTGAGATGTACGCAGGAGGTTCATAGGGAAGAGACCTCCAACCATGGTGTCACCTAAGAATAATGGATTTTTAATGTGGTTTATTACACAATTTATCTTAAAAAAATATAGTGTTATTGCAAAGATACATGTCTTAAAAAGAAAATTATAAATTAGTCTTTATGTTTAATAGCTATTGTGTCAATATTGAATATGAATCATCATCAATGTTAGTAAATAAAAATATCTTCATAATTGTTTCTTTCTTATAAAAACATCAAAAATCTTTTAAATTATCACAACTATAAAATTCTTGAAAACTAATAACATCTGAAAGTACTATAAAATAACCCATAAACATAACTATTTATAATTTTATTAACCAAAACTATATAAAATGATTCTTAAAAATATAAATATTCAATATTAAACTAATAAAACTATAAATCCATTTAATATCACATTTAAATATTATTACTAATATATAACACAAACCCATTAACAATATAGAGTGCACAATGCTGAAAGGATGTCAAAAATATTTATTATAAAAGAAACCACCAATACATAACAAAGGAAGCATAAAGAGATACAAGTTAAAATACCTAGCAACAGGAAAAAAAACAAAACAAAACAAACTATTTTTAAAAAAAATCCCTCAAAGTCATATGTAAAATAACCAAACAAAGATTACATGAAAACAGAGATAAGTCGGAAAGGATCATATAAATTAATATTATTTGTTTTCTTGGCAAATAGGAAGCTAGTCATCTTAGAACATGTCTACCTGATTAGGTTATGAGGAGGCTCTATTTAGATTCCAATACCTCATTGCCTTCGTCACTAGCTTAATTTTTCTATTATTTATTAAATCTGAAATGGCAAGTTCAAAATGAGAATGTTAAAATAAATAACGATATTGGCCCAACGGGATTGGAATGAAAGGGCAATCCAGTATCCCGAGTGGTTAGTCATAATAGGCATCAATAGTTGCATGGGAGGAGCCCTTCATTTAATCATAAATAATTTCTTTTGTCATTGAACTATCTCTTTGTTATCACTTTAGTAAGGTATTATTAAGATGTTTTACTTTCATATTATTTAGGTCATGATATTACATATTTACATTGTATTCATATGCTCTTTATTAGTTTTAAATTTAATAAAATAATAGTGAAATTAAATAATTTAAATAATTTTAAAAATAAAAAATAAAAATAAATTGAGACAAAAATAAGGAAATGGCAAAGGTGGGGGAGCAAAAATGATGAAGGCAGGGTTGGCAGTTTTTGTCAGAAGCAGGGCAGAATACTGTGGGTGACTACAATGCGGATAGGTGGAGATTTGGTTCAGCCATACCATGATTTGTCATAGGGGCAAACACAATTCCACTTAGAAGAAGGAAGAGATACCAGCACAGAGGCTGTAGACAGGGAGAAGTGCAAAGGGTTGGCAAACAAAAGTAGGATCAGTACAGAGGACAAGGGCAAGGTGTTTGGAAAGCTAGGCCAAGCCAAAATAGCCAACCCAAGAAAAACCTAAAGCAGAAAGCAATCACAATTACTTCCAGCATCACTGCGGCAACGGTGGAAAGGCTAGAGGAGTGATCTCTATTAGTTAAGTGGACTGAAATGCAAGGCTCAAAGGAATGCATTACAGAGTGGTGGTTGAAAGCATTTACAAACTGCGTAAGCATTAGACCCCACAAAATGACTTTTTTGTAATAGAATGCGTGGATCAGCTCCTCAGGAATAAAATATTATTTGGAGAACCCCTATATTTCAAGGGAAGTAGTTTTTTTGTTATGAAGTAGGTCCCCAACTTTGATCCAATGTAGTTCATTATAAGTAAAATCCCCACCTAGGTTAACCTAGCAGAACTCCCGGCTGAATTTTGGAATATCGAGACATTCACCAAAATAGGAGATGAATTGGGAGTGTTTTTAGGAGTCGAGGAGGATTTACTAAATAGAAAAGTTGGTATAGATATTAACACCTTGGTAGAAGTTAATCAGGAGGCAGACTAGTGGGATGAACTAGAGATTGTATCAATCTATGGTAGATGTATTTGAAAAATAGAAAAGGTAAAGGGTAAATGCCCGAATTGGTTACTGCCAAGACGGATAATGGAGGTAGGTAGCTCTGACCATGAGAGACAGGGTACCACCCAAGATCACAAAGAAGAGGGTAGATATCATAAGGTTCACATGGATAAACAAAAGCAAATGGATTTGGTTAAAATTTCATGGGAAGATCGCTATAAGGTTGTAAATGAGAGGATGAGCACAACATACAAATGAAAAAAACCAATCTCAGACGACAATCAGGAAGCAGATACATATCATAGTGGAAGGCTTTCAGAGGATAAGAAGGATGTCTATGACCCCTCTGGGAAATTGGATGAGGTTATAAGCAGTGAACAAAAAGATGCTGCCAGGGTCAAAAACAATGCAAGCAAGATGATCTCAACATTCCCAGCCTGGGTAGAAGAGATTTTGGATGTAGGGGAACAATTAGAAGGAAATTTCGATGGAGATTTTTCAATGATCAAAGCAGTATGTGATCTCCTAGGGTTGTGAGACAAGCATACTGAAATGGGGAACAACGGATTAACCCAAGTCAATAATTTAGAAAAAGCGAAATAGGTGGTCCTAATGGAACTACTTGAAGAAGAAGGATTGGAGGAATGTGAACAAAACATCCTATTCAAAGTAAAAGAGCAAAAATAAGAAGAGGAGGAATTTGACAAAGACAACAGGCCCTTATGAATCCAATAGACTCCAGCAAATAAAACCAAGCCAGATTGTGGCAAGACTACTGGGAAAAAGATAGGTAGGAAATCACTTCATGAATTGAGAAATTTGGCTAGAGCAGAGGAGAATCAGATGAAGATAACTATGTTACTGAGGTCAGGGAGGGGCCTTAACCCTCCCTAGGGGCCATGAGGCTCCTATCCTAGAATGTTAGGGACCTAAACACCCCTAACAAAAAGTGGTTAGTCAAGTAGAGAATGAGAATTTCAAGAGCAAATATTCTGCCACTACAAGGAACAAAGTTGACCACTATTGAAGCTAATGGGTTTGTAAGATATACAAAACACTTGAAAGTTACTACAGTGTCTTCAGAAGGGGCCTTGGGAGGTCTGATGATCCTCTCAAATTCTTTGATTGCTACTTTTGAGAAGCTAGTAGAGGGAAGGAATTGGATTGGTCGGGTAGCTCAGAGTGTGCATTCAAATCTAAAGATCTCATTGGTCAATGTGTATGGACCGATATCAAACATAAAGAAGACGGAAGTTTGGAAGGATATTGAGGATTTCCTAACTATACACATGCCCTCTAACATAGTAATCGGGGGAGACTTTAATGCCACATTATATAGTCAAGAGAAAAGGGGTGGCATTGCAAGACCTAACCAGCCACATAATGATTTCAAGGATTGGGTAATGAAGAACAATTTGTTAGACATAGATATATGCACAAAGATGAGTCCACATAAGGTGGAAGTTTTAGACATAGAAAAAAATGAGAAATCAGGTAAACCAAAATAGGATCCCATTTTTTATGAAATGGGATCTCATTATGCTTTGGGGTCCCGAGCCAAAAGTGGGATCTCATTTTCAAGAAACGGGATCCCATTTCAAAAAAGGTTAAAATATTAATCTTTTATGAAATGGGATCATGTTTATAGAACAGGATCCCATTTCATAAAATTTGAATTTCTGACTCAATTTTTGCTATGGGTTTTGGGTCAGGAAAAAGGCTTGGGAACCTGACCCTTGGCTTTGGACCTGGTTTGACCTACAAGTTGAAGGTCTTGTCAATGTCACAACAAAATAGTGACTTTGAGCATATGTCTGAAAGCCTTTTTTGTAGAATTTTTTGATGAAATTAAAGCCCATTATAGATGAGATAGTGTAGATTCCAAATATGTATTTTTTTTACAATTGGATTATTTTTCTATTTTTCAATTATTTTCTAATGAAATAGGTTCATAAACTTGAATTATCAGGGTTTTTTAATATTTTAATAACTTTTTATCAAAATAATTTTTTGCAAAAAAAATTGTCCGAAAACATGCTTTAGACAATTCTTTTCAATTTGAAAAAAAAAGTTCAAAAAATGATAAGTTGAGGTCATCTTATGTGTGACGTACACGACAATTTTTTAAAACACCAAAAATGGCCAATAAAAAATTAACAAAAAAAAAATATTCCATCAAAAATTACAAAAAAATATGGAAAACGTGCTTCATTGAGTTACAAATCTTTTCCCAAAAGGATTTAGAAAAATATGGTTATTTAGGTCAAAATATGGATGACGTACACGTGCATGGTATAGTAAAAAAAAGTGACTTTTAAATAGTGGTTTTTAGAAACACCTATTAAAAATCAATTTCTATCATCTGGGTATTAAAACAAATTACATATTTGGAAACTAGACTCCGAGTACTACATTTCATATTTACTGACTTTTTTTCAAGATTCCACCTTTAAGTGCTTCAAAGTTTTAGGCCAAATGTGACAATTTCTGAAAATCAGAGAAAACACTTCCACTTTTTGGCCAAAAAGTGGACTCAACTTCTTACACACACCTGGTTACACATGGAACAACAGAAGATTTAGGTTTAGTAGTATCTCAAAGAAATTGGATAGATTTTTCTTCCATGGAGATTTGGCTTCCTTCTCTTTTGGATTGGAAGCGTCTATTCTCCCATGCTCAGGATTAGACCTTTACCCTACCCAACTCATAGTCACTGGGGATAGTAAGCCAGAGAGATCACCTTTCAAATTTGAGAGCATTTAGATGAAGGATCTAGTCTTCTTTGACCTTATCAGTAGCTGGTGGAGGGAAGAAACCTATGAGGGCTCTAAATTCTTTCGTTTTACAACCAAACTCAAGGTGATCAAGCAAAAGTTGCTACAATGTAACATGGAACATTTCAAAAATATATTTGAGACAAAGTTAGATGTTGAAGAAGAACTGGATGAATTGAATGAGGTGGTGTTGAAGGAAGGGATGAATCAGAGCACTTTTGAAAGAGAAAGAAGCCTCATGGGCTAATATGAGGACATCTTGGCCAAGGAGGAATCCTTTTGGAGGTAGAAATCAAGGGAGACCTGGACAGGAGAAGGAGACAAAAACACCAAATACTTCCACAATGTTACCAATTAGCATAGGAATATCAACTGAATTTCTAAGCTAAAGCTACCATATGGTACAAT
This sequence comes from Cunninghamia lanceolata, assembly GCA_027924645.1. Taxonomy (NCBI): domain Eukaryota; kingdom Viridiplantae; phylum Streptophyta; class Pinopsida; order Cupressales; family Cupressaceae; genus Cunninghamia; species Cunninghamia lanceolata. The sequence goes on along the minus strand of BSBN01000060.1, from coordinate 11,165,524 downwards.
TTTAGAAGATCTAGAAGCAATGAAGCCAGCAATAGTGAATTGTTTTTAGACCTACTGAATAGTTGGGAGGGCTCTGAGTTAAAGTCACAACAAGACTTGCTAAGGAATATCTTGATAGTCATAACACAAGAACAAAATAAAAATTTGAACAAACCCTTCACTGTGGAGGAGGTAGGGATTGCAGTCTTTCAATTACACCTAGATAAAGCACCTGGGCCCAATAGATTCCTAGCTTGCTTCTTCTAGAAGTATTGGAATACAGTGGGAGCAGATTTGGTAGAGGCACTGGAAGCAGCTAGGAATTACAGAAGATTGCTAAAGGAAACAAATAACACCTTCATGGTATTAATCCTAAAGAAAGAAAAGGTAGTGGCACTAGATGAATTTTGCCCTATTTCATTGTACAACACAACATACAAAGTCATGGAAAAAGTTATTGCTAATAGGATCAAATCCATCCTCTCCAGTATCATCTTCGAAGAGTAGATTGGATTTGTTCTAGGGAGATCCATCCTATTCACTCCATTCACCAAGAAGCTATTCACTCCATTCACCAACGCAAGATACCTCGCATGCTAATTAAGCTGGACATTAAGAAAGCCTATGACAAGATTGATTAGAGGTTTCTTTGTAAAGTTTTGGAAGCATTTCATTTTAATAAGAGATGGGATGATTAGGTCTATCAATGCGTCTCTACCCCATGCTTTTCCATTTTGGTGAATGGAACACCCAAAGGATTCTTTGAGTCTTCAAGAGGTCTTAGGGAGGGGGATCCACTTTCCCCCTTTGTATTTATCATCATGGCAGAGGCAGTGGGAAGGGCATGCAATAAAACATGCAAGAGCTTGGTAAGATGGAAGGGATTCAGACAAGAAGTACTTTGCAGGCAGTGACTCATCAATAATTTGCTGATGACACAATGTTCTTTGGAAGCGTGAAGAGGAAGGAGGCAAATCAATTTCAAAACATTTTGAGGCACTATGGGGAGGCTTCAAGGCATGAGGTAAATAACACCAAATCTAAAGTATTCTTCTTCTCAATTACTCCTTAGAAAGAAGCATAAATACTAAGGATTCTAAACTTCAAAAAAGGTGAACTTCCATGCACATATCTTGGCCTCCTAATTTAGATAAAGGATTGAAAACCACTAAGCTTTGGGATCCACTAAAAGACAAGATGGAAAAGAGGCTCCCATCTTGGAAATGGTGATGGCTATCATGGGCGAGTAGAATTGTGATGCTAAAAAATGTCATCTCAGTCGTACCAATTTACCTCATGTCACTTCTTTCGCTAAATAGATGTTGGCAAGTGACACTATGTGGCTTCATGAGTGTTGTCATTGATGGCAACAAAGTCCATCCCACACATCTGTAGGACATGGTGTGTCTATACCAAAAGTTAGATTGAAGAGTATTTTGGTCCGGTGACCAAGAATAAAACATGCAGCAAAGTCTGACAATCAGGTCCGGATCTCTTAGAGGAAGTATCTCAGTAAAGTGCAGACTTAGGGAAGTTAAGAGGACTACCATGACTAATATATTCTAGAGATTGGCCTCCGGTGATGTAAGAGTGAAAAGATATGAACACCTAAGTGTTGGGTTCCTGTTTGGCAGAGTAGACTGAGTAAGAACTGACCGGTAGAGCTTCAAACCTTAATCCAGATGAGATATTGATGGTAATCAAGTTTCTTAAGGGATCATTGGTTGACATGATTGATGACTTCTATAAGCATCTCTTTGATACACATCACTTGGTAAGCAAGGATTCAGCCATGGGAAAATATTGAGTATTCCGGATGCCAACTAGAAAGATGTTGAAATCCTATATGCGGATATATATATCAGATGGATTTCTATGAGAAGGTGTGTGGTGTGTTGTGTGAAGTGTGAAGAAAAGTAGAGAGTAGTGTGGAAGCAGTAATACAGGTCTGGTATGTGATAGGACAGTAGCACCAAAGAAGAGGAAGAATGAAGTGCAGTAGATTAGTGTATTGAGCCTAGCCGGAACTGAACCTCAACATATGTGGATGCTCCTCATCAGTTCAAGTATCTTGTTACTTTCTTTATAGCTTGTAGACAGTGAGTCTCTTGTAGACAATGAGCCTCTTGTGAGCAGTGTGCTCGAGTAGTGAGCCCTAATTGGTAAGTGCCATTTTGTACTTCTATTCTTTTAATAGAGAATACAATCTTGGGTTAGTCACCCCGTGGTTTTTCCCTTAATAGGGTTTTCCACATCAAAATCATTGTGTTATGTGTATTGATTTTATTTCTACTTTCATGGTTATGGATGCTTATTTCTTTTGATGCTGCATTAGTTATTAAAGAAGAACAGAAAGTTAAATTAATTAAGATAACTAATTCACCCACCTCTCAGTTATCAAAAATCGGTATCAGAGCTAAGTTCCTCCAAACAGAGCATAACAGCTTGAGGAAGATCTGGGAATTCCAATGGATATGTATGGTATGAGGGAACAAATTCACTCTGGCCTTGATGATCTTGAGCAATCTCACTTTGAAGTCAATAAATTGAGGGAAAGACTCAAACAAGATGATGATTTCATAAATGAACTAAAGGAGAAACTGAGTATCTCTATGAAAAAGAGAAAGGAACTTCTTCATTAATTAGTAAGTCAAAGTGAAACCAATGATACTAATGAAGATCTGAATGAGAAGAACAAATTATGTGAGAAGCCATCAAAAGAGATCATTATGGTAAGACATGAAATGGAATCAGGGGTTATGAAATTCACCCACGAAATTGAAGAGAAAAGAAAGACTGAAGATAATCTAAAACAATCTCTCAAGGAGAAGTCAGAAGACTGCCACAAAATGGATAGAATAATTAGACATTTCGAATCTGATCTTGAAGAAGCTAGAGATAATGAAGAACAACTTGAGAATTAGATTGACACTCTAAAAAGGGATCTTCAAACAACAAATGAATACAAAGAGAAATTCAAGATAAGCTCTGCTTAGCTTGAAGTTCTTCTTGAAAGCCAAACGAGGGTAGATGACAAGCAAGGCTTGGGGTATGAGTAAGGTGTTGATTATTTTTCCTAGACTGGATGCTTATTCCCAGTTATCCCTACAAGGCAGCCATCATTAATCAACAAGATTCCCGGGCTAGGGGCCAACAGTATAGGAGATAGACTCTATAAATATTTCCTCTTCTTCTATAGGCTCTACAGAACCAAGGGGGTATTCCCTATTCAACATGTATAAAATGCATCTATGTATTAGCTGGGATGTTGACACAAAGCAAATAAATCCTCTCTTATGCAGACCAAAACTGCAAGATAAGTGCAAAGGGGCTAGCTTTGGGCCTATATTCAGTTGTAGACAAAGGATTTCGGTCCTAAAACTACTTCTGATATCCTAAAGGTTTGTATATGAAGTTTGAGTTTGATTTATATATGGATGCAAAACTAGGACTTTGGGTAACAATAGAGATACCAGACCAGATCGGTGCCTATCTAGGGCTCGGAGTCAATAGACATATATATGTGAATATTTACCACAGACCTAAGATAGTAATCAGATTTCAAGGGGTTTCTAAAATGTCTGCCTTACAGACAATACCCAAGAGAGAGTATTTAGTTATTTCTGCTTACAAACATCCTTACTACAATGTATTCTTATCAACACTTAATCCAAAACATTCAATCTACTCCTTGAGTAGAAGTAAGAGACTAAGTATTCAACATAGAAAACCTATATTCTAGAATCTATAACACCCCTTAGATGTTCAGAGTCAGAAGAAAAACACATTCAGTTTGGAGACAAATAATAAAACACATGCAATGAAGCATTACTCATTTAAATCAACATGAAATTGATAATTCTGTGCATAATATATACAACATAAAATTCATAAATGCACAAGACACCTGAAACAGAGTCACTAGAAGATTGTATTCCTACTGTAGCACCAAAATTTGTCTAGTTTTCCAACAACAAATGAGTAACACAGTCTGGCTTATATACTAAGACTGTGTACCTAGCAAAATTAATTACAAGGCCAGACAAAAATCCACCAGATACAATGCATTCAAAAATGGCTCTTAAAATCATAAATGCAGTAGGGGACAAAATGGGAAAGAGTAAGAGAAGGGTGAGGAGTAGTTGAGCTCGAGCCCTATGCCGCCACTGGAAGACTTTCCATTATAAACCAGGTACCTGGCCGTTCGACCATCAACCCATACCTATCTGCACCTTGCCATTAATGGCTCAACCACCCATAGCTCCTCTTGGAAACTGTAATAGCGCACCCATGGAAAATTCCTGCTAAAAAAAAATGACTGCAGACACAAGTAAAAAACCATCGCTGAAGGTTCAAAACCCGACCGTTGATCCAAAATCCATCGTTGTGATCAATGGTCCCAAAACATACATGAAGAGTCACCAGCCAATAATATCGTGCCATGTAGGCACCTTGACCTTCTATCGCTGACCTTTTCTCCTTTCATTTTGCCTTTATCGCTTTGGTATATGCAAATCCAAATACATATACAACATACAAAGCGGACGTCAAAAGTTATAGAACAAACTGGAATTCAGTTCAGGTCTGGCTTGTATGCTCATCCCGCACCCATCGCTTTGTATATTTCGCATATACAAGCACAAAACACATAAAAGGTAGATGCCAAATGTTTCTTCTACTGGATTAGAACACTTCTTGGAATCCAGCTTGTATCCTATCATTGTACATCAGGTTGTATATCGACATATACAAACATTTATACAAGTCATGGACTCCAAATAATTATGTAGCAGCCTAAAATCTTCATCAGGGTCGGAATGTATCTCCTCAATGTATATTTTATTTATATGCAGAATATACAAACACAAATATACAAGCAGGGAATCTTTTTAGAATATGCGACAAATGCACATTTCCCTTGTATGCCAAACATGTACAAACCCACTTGCATATCTGCTGCACTGTTCACTTTGCATGTCGCTAGCCTTTGTATATTTTTCAATGTACATTCCCCTAGACATACAAACAAGGAATCTTCTCTAGAATATCCTTGCAATGTATCTTTCCTTTGTATGTTTCACTTGCATATTCCACATACAAGCCCTATATACAAGTAGTGTTCCAATATACAAATGGCGAATATTCCCAGAATCTTTTAGAAGATTCCCTCAATGTATATGCAACCTGATATACATTGAGAAATGCATATAACTCAAATTTTTCACCATTTCTGGAAGCGGATTGGGATTTCACAAGCTTGTCAACAGATTTGATCAATTGCACATACAAACTTAACATTTTCATGAGTGTGACAGGAAAAGGCGGTAAAACATCACATTGGGGCTGGTCAACCTATGAACACTAAAGCACAAGGATAAAACCAAACAACTAGGAACCCACCATAGAAAACCATGACCAGAATAGGTAGGACAATGCAAGACCCCACGCCATAGAAAATTCAGGATTTGAACGAGAAAATCAGCAAATGTTCAAACTTAAAACCCTAAACATAAATGAGTACTAATAGAGGCTTTGATTGGGGACATACAGGTGCAAGACTGCAGTGAGAACTAGACTACTTCGGGGCAGACTAGACAAAACCCAAAACTCAAACACGACTGACTATACAAGACATGTATAAAATATTTACAACTAATTACAGTGTGCACAATAGGTACTCATTTATGATAAAAAAACCTTCAAGAATTTACCATGCACAGGCAATTCCAGTAGTTCACCATTAAGGGCCTAGAGAAAATAAGAATCACCTCCATGAATAGTGCCAATTTGGTATGGGCCAGTCCATAAGGGCTCAAATTTGTTGTGTTTTCCCTTATCCTGGCTCTTTGCATTCCACATAAGGACCATATCACCTATCTGAAACCTTCTCTCTGTAGCCCTTTTATCAAACAAATATTTCACTTTTTGTTGTGTCTTGATGTTTATTTTATGTACTTCCCTTCTTATCTCATCTAGTGCGACCAACTGATTTATTCTTTCAGTCATTGGGTCTCCAATCTCCTCACCTTTCCCTTGGATGAATTTATAAACTGGCAAGAGGTTGTTCACAAGCAACCTAGCTGTTGTACCATAAACCAATTCAAAAGGAGATCTTCCAGTTGCTCTTTTCACTATCACCCTGTCAGCTCATAATGCCAACTTTAGCTTTGAATCCCAAGATTTGTTGTTTTTATCTATCACCCTTTTGATGATTTTCATGAGACTTTTGTTGCTTCACTCTGCTTGACCATTCCCTTGTGGATGATATGGTGATGTATGAGACAAATCAATTCCATAATTATTGCAAAAATCAATAAATTCACTAGACCTGAAGCACATAGCATTATCTGCGACCAATTTGGCTAGTACTCCAAATCTTATAATAATATTTTTCAGGATAAAATCTATCACCACTTTGCTTGTAGCCTTTTTAGTTGGAATGGCATCAATCCATTTAGTGAAGTAATCAGTAGCAACCAAAATCCAATTGGGCCCTCCACTTGACTTTTCTGAGATTTCCCCTATAAAATCAATCCCCCATTGCTGAAATGGAGCTTCTACATTTATTGTCCTAAGGGGTAATGCACCTTGATATCTTATCTTTCCTGAGAACCTTTGGCAAGACTCACATTTTCTTACCATTTTATGTGTATCTAAGAAGAGAGTTGGCCACCAATAGCCTGCTCTGAGAATTTTATGGGCTGTTGTTTGGCCAGCATAATGTCCACCACATACTCCATTGTGCATGTCACTAAGAATATCCTTGGCCTGATTTTCATCAATACACCTGAGTAATACACCATCAGGATTTTTTCAGTATAGCTTTCCCTGAACAATGATGTATTTAATATCCTACAGCTTCAAAGTTCTCTTCTGGACATCACTGAGGTGGGAAGGACAGTTTAATTTCTGCAAGTAGTATACTATGTCCTTATACCACTCAGATTTTGACATATTTATAAATTCATTATGCACTACATTCACTTGGCATGCCTCTAGATTTGACTGTGTCATCAGTTTTGCCAAACCTTGTCCTCTTACCAACTTAGTGATCTATATTTCAATGTTGAATTCCTGCAATTTGTTTATCTATTTACATCTCCTTCCAGTTACCTCCTGCTGAGTGAAGATATCCTTGACTACTGCATGAGAAACATACGTAATTAATTGAGATCCAACCAAATAGGGCCTGAAACTCTTGACTACTCTAACCAATGCATATGCTTGTTTCTCCATGATGTCATACTTTAATTCAGCAGCCTGCAATGACTTACTAAAGAGAGCTATAGGTTGTTCAAACCCTTCTTCATTTTTTTGCAATAGGCATGCAACAATAGTGTGGAAAGAAGCAAATGAAAATAATTGAAATGGCTTAGAAAAATTAGGAGATTTTAAAATAGGAGCCATCTTTATAGCTTCTTTTATGTTCTAAAACGATTTGGTTGCTTCATCTTCCCATTTGACAGTGGCATTCTTCTTCAGCATTTTAGAGATATCTTTGGTGGTCTCTGCAATGTTAGGCACAAATTTTCGAACAAAATTAATTTTCCCAAAGAAGGACTGAACACCATTCACTGTTTTAGGGATTTGAATTTTGTCAATTGCAGCCACCCTTTCAGGATCAATCCTGACTCCATCCTTGGAAACAATGTGTCCAAGCAGTTTTCCTTCCACAACCCCAAAAGCACACTTCTTTGGGTTAAGTGAGATGCCATACTCTAATGCTCTAATAAAAATTTCCTCCAAATGCATACAATGCTGCTCTTCCTTTTTTGAATAAGTTGTCAAGTCATCTTGATACACAGCCAATATTGAATCAATCAATCCTACAAAAGCAACATCCATTGCCCTCTGAAATGTTCTACCTACATTTGTCAGTCTAAATGGCATCCTCACATATACATATGTTCCCCATGGAGTAGTGAAAGCAATCTTGAATTGCTCTGATCCGTTTACTTTCACTTGATTGTACCCTAAAAATCCATCCATCATGGATAGAAGTTCACAGTCAGTCACCTTCTGTAACATGGCTTCCATGTTTGGCAATGGATAATTGTCCTTCAAAGAAGACATATTTAAATTTCTAAAGTCCACACAAAGTCTTATATCACCATTCTTTTTTCTAACTGGGACAAGGTTAGACACCCAAGTTAAATGTCTGATAGGCATAATTATTCCATCCTCCCTAAGTTTCATAAGTTCTTCTTGCATTTTTGGAGCTAAGGTTGGGTTGATAGGCCTCTATTTTTATCTAAATGGTTTAGCTTTAGGCTTCAAAGGGATTTCATGTTGAAATAAATCCTTTCTATAAGCTTTGAGGTCCTCATAAGACTAGGCAAAGACATGCTTATATTTTCTTAGTAATGCAATCAACATAGTTCTGATATGTAGCTTGAGCTGTTTGCCAATGTACACCTTCTTAGGGGCCTGAGATGTCCCCATGTTTAACTCCTCTAAATCATTCTTGTTTGTTGGAGATGGCTTTGTGACAAATTGGTCTCTATTGTCAAAAGCTCTCTGTAAAGAAACCAGCCCTCTAGGGATCTTATTTGTCTTGAGTTGAATTATTTCTTTCCTTAAGAGAGTTTCTTTTCCATCTACAACCTCCACAAAGTTCTAAAAATCTATTTCTTGGTTCTCATACTCATCAATGCAATGTAGAAATCTCAGCAAATCGTTATCATCATCAAACACTTGCCAGCTGCATACATTGTCTGGCACTGCAGGTATAAATTTGACCTCAACATTTGTAACATCTGATAGATTTATATCATCTGGCCTTATGGCTACATTAGCTAAAAAATCTGCCCTAACATTTTTTGACCTCTCTATCTAGTTTATTGAAAAAACATCAAACAATTCAATTGTATCCCAAACAACATGTTTATATTGTTTTAATCTCTTATTTTTTGATGCATACTTATCTCTAACTTGGGAAACAATAAGCTCTGAATCACCAAACACTTTGAGCATCTTAATTCCATGCTTTAAGGCCACCTTCAATCCTAACAATAGAGCCTCATACTCTGCAATATTAATTGTACATGCAAACTTCAACAAGAAAGAGAATTTTAGAAGTTTACCAGCTGGAGACAAAAACACCACTCTAGCACCAGAGCCTTCTTTTGAACAAGCTCCATCGAAATACATGGTCCAAAGACCCTGTTGGTCAAGCTCTTGAATGCACATGTCTCTTCCTTTACCTCCTTTAACATCTGAGACAACTCTGAAATTGTCGCAGTCAGTATCCACAAAACATATATGCTCCTCTGATTCTTGATCCTCCACTATCTCTGATGAACTTTCTTCTCTAATCAGTTTGACATCCTTGCCATTCATAGGGATTATATCATATGACAAATCTAACTGCATACTCCCACCAATCAATGCTGCCCATCTTCTTGACAACAACATGCCATACTATGGCTTGATATCAACAACTATTATGTTCATTTTGTAGGTCTTCTTAGGATAAGCCGCTAGTCTGAAGTCAACGTTTTTCATGATTCCAATGACAGGTACCTCCCTTGCATCCATGGCATAGCACTTCCCATATGCCTTATCTATCTTTAACCCAGCTTGCTGCATGATAGCCAACGGCATGATGTTTGTGGACACTCCTGAGTCAAGCATACAATTCTTAATTATTTTTCCATTTATTACAAGGGAGACATAAAATGGTTCCACTTGTGAAGGATATTTTGTCATGGTCACCCCAAGATATACTTTAGGAACTTCATCTTCATCAATGTACAGGGCCTGTTTCTTACCCTGAGGTTCATCACTCAACTTGGCTTGATAGGGTACTCCTAAAATTAAGGATACTGCTTTATTTTTGAATTCTTCCACTTTCATCAGTTCCATCAGTGGAACAAAGACTTTTATCTATGATAAGACTTGATTCATGTCAAATGGAGCATAATTTTGAATAATAGTTGTAACTTGCTCCACCGTTTTACCTTTATCCTGGGATGATCCAGCCTTAGTTTTTATGGCTGCTTGACTGTCATTCTTGCCCTGAGAATTTTTATTTTGATCATCAACCTGAGGAACTGTATTTTCTAGTCCTTGAAGATCATAGCCTATTTTTTGCTTAAAACCTTGCTTATTATTGCTCCATTGTTTCTTTTGTGGTTCAACCCCTTTATGACTATGCACAGGTTGGTTTGAGTTACTTACCTGAGCTTTACCCCTTAGGTTGTAATTGCTTTTAACTTGAGCTATTGTTGCAGCTCTGAAGGCTCTAATTTCTTCATCAGAAGGTCTCCTCAAATTATTCAAAAAATTATGTGAATCTTGAGCATAAGCGTAGCTATCTTCCTCATCTTCATCATAGGGAAATTACTGCCAGACCTGAATCTTATCATTTGCACTTACATCAGCATCGTGAGAAGAGTATTCTCTATTTGTAGATAGCATATTGACATTCTCATCTTCCATGCAATGTGGCTCATTGCACTCATCACAGGCAACAACATTATTGTATAAAGACTGAGAAATCATGCATTGTGACTGTGAATGAGGCATTTGACATATGATACACCATGGGGTGTCATTAACAATATTTATAGCTCTCTTCAAAGGATTAGGAGTTTCCTTTGCATTTTGAATCCTTTGACCTGTGTTGCTATTTGGAAGAATAGGCTTACCATTATGCCAATTGGTGTTATATGGCATATCATGTAATGATGGTCTTCTTTCTTGCCTTTGGTAAACTGGTCTATCAGGACCTATCCCCTTTTCATTTTTAGCCATTCTATAACCTAAGTCCTTGATAATAGTTGTCAATTTGTCTAATTTATCCTCAGAAGTAGATGCACTGTCTTGAACAATTTAAGCTTTAGTATTTGGACTTTGTAGAATTTTTACATCATCTCTTCTATTTGTCTTACCAAATGCTTTTATGTTATTTTCAATATTTGTTGCAATCTTGAACACATCTCTGAGGCTAGCAGGGCTCTTGTCTCTCAATCCATAAGCTGTTTTGGCATCAAAAGCATTTATGTACAACACTATGCACATAGGTTCATTAGGTCTCAAATCCTGTGGCAATTTGTTCAATACCTTCGTGAATCTAGCATTGAAATCAACAACCTGTTCATTTGATCCTTTGGTGATTCCAGTGAATTCATTAATGAAAAAACTAGGATCAATCTTGTCACCATACTGTTCTTTGAAAATTCTTCTCAAGTCATCCCATGATGAAATGCTTCTGTCAAGCAGACCTTTATACCATTCCTTGGCTTCATCAACTAAGGATTGCATAAATGATTTCATGAAGACATCCTCATGCTCAACCTCAAGGTTGTCCATGATATTTTGAAAAGCTTTTAAATGGTCTTCACTTGATACAATATTATTTCTTGAAAATTTAGGCACTTGCAGCCTCACATGTTTGTCAATAAGATTGGGGTAACTATGAATGCCATAAAAAATTAACTACCTGAATCTGTCTAGCTGCATAGGCTGTCTACCAAACTAATTAGCATTTCCATTTCTATTTGCATTCTGATTTCTTACATTATTTAATGGTACTCTAGCATTATGTGTGTTCCGTCTTTGATCATTGTGTTGATTCTGTACTTCATTCTTGTGTTGATTTCTTTGCATATTTTCATTGCCAAGGGTAGGAACTGAATCATTCTAAGCAACTCTTAGAGCTTACACTTTCTATCTCATGTCATCTCTGATCTTTATTGCTTGCAGATATTCTAATTCTGCCCTTAAGCTCTTAGTTTCATCGGCTAGTTCCTCCTCTTTAGGCATAGAAGAGGATGGTTTTATCACATTCTGATCATCATTATCATCATCCCTTGGGATTCAGATTCTTCAAATCTATCAAAGGAATCAACAAAAGGGCGTTCTTGAAACACCTCTAACCTCATTTTCAATCCACCACTCTGCTGCCTCTCATATACATTCTGGATTTCAGCCTCAGAGTTTGTAAAATAAGGTATTATTTACTCTGAGGATCCTAGATTGTCCTGAATAAAATTATTTTTCCTAGGGCTAGGAGAACCGTCTTGACTAGCTTGAACAGTCCCTTTTTTCTTATACATCATTTTTATGGGTAACTCTTCAAACAAAGGGTTACATTGGGATCTTCTCCCTATTACTAGGAATTATTTTCTTTTAAAATCTGGGTTCTTTTACAAAGCATTCCCCAGCAGAGTCGCCAATTCTGTTGGTACTCAGATGGGCAATAATTTACTAGGGATGAAAAAATAATACTTTCACTTCACCTCCCCAGCAGAGTCACCAATTTTGTTGATTATTTTTCCCAGACTGGATGCTTATTCCTAGTTATCCCTACAAGGTAGCCATCATTGATCAATAGGATTCCTGGGCCAGTGGCCAATAGTATAGGAGATAGACTCTATAAATATCTCCTCTTCTTCTTTAGGCTCTGCAGAACCAAGGGGGGTATTCCCTATTCAACATCTATAAAATGCATCTATGTACTAGCTAGGATGTTGACACAAAGCAAATAAATCCTCTCTTATGTAGACCAAAACTGCAAGATAAGTGCAAAGGGGCTATCTTTGGGCCTATATTCAGTTGTAGACAGAGGATTTCAGTCCTAAAACTACTTCTAATATCCGAAAGGTTTGTATATGAAGTTTGAGTTTGATTTATATATGGATGCAAAACTAGGACTTTGGGTTACAACAGAGATACCAGACCAAATTGGTGCCTATCCAGGGCTTGGAGTTAGTAGACATATATATGTGAATGTTTACCATAGACCTAAGATAGTAATCAGATTTCAAGGGGTTTCTAAAATGTCTGCCTTACAGACAATACCCAAGAGAGAGTATTTAGTTATTTATGCTTACAAACATCCTTACTGCAATGTATTCTTCTCAATACTTAATCCAAAACATTTAATCTACTCCTTGAACAGAAGTAAGAGACTAAGTATTCAATATAGAAAACCTATATTCTAAAATCTATAACACCCCTTAGATGTTCAGAGTCAGAAGAACAACACATTCAGTCTAGAGACAAATAACAAAACACATGCAATGAAGCATTACTCATTTAAATCAACATAAAATTGATAATTCTATGCATAATACATACAACATACAATTCATAAACTTGCAAGACACCTGAAACAGAGTCACCAGAAGATTGTATTCCTACTGCAGCACCAAAATTTGTCTAATTTTCCAACAACAAATGAGTAACACAGTCTGGCTTATATACCAAGACTATGTACCCAGCAAAATTAATTACAAGGCCAGACAAAAATCCACCAGATACAATGCATTCAAAAATGGTGCTTAAAATCATAAATGCAGCAGGGGACAAAATGGGAAAGAGCAAGAGAAGGGCGAGGAGTAGTTGAGCTAGAGCCCTGTGCCGCCACTAGAAGACTTTCTGTCATAAACTAGGTACCTGGCCATTTGACCATCGGCCCATACCCGTCTGCACCTGCCATTAATGGCTCAACCACCCATAGCTCCTCTTGGAAACTGTAATAGTGCACCCATGGAAAATTCCCGCTCAAAAAAAATGACTGTAGACACAAGGAAAAAACCATCGCTAAAGGTTCAAAACCTGATCGTCGATCCAAAGTCCATCACTCTGATCAACGGTCCCAAAACATGCATGAAGAGTCACCAGCCAATAATATCATGCCACATAGGCACCTTGACCTTCTATCGCTGACCTTTTCTCCTTTCATTTCGCCTTTATCACTTTTGTATATGCAAATCCAAATGCATATACAACATACAAGGCGGACGTCAAAAGTTATAGAACAAACTAGAATTCAGTTCAGGTCCAGCTTGTATGCTCATCCCGCACCCATCGCTTTGTATGTTTCGCATATACAAGTGCAAAACACATAAAAGGCAGACGCCAAATGTTTCTTCTACTGGATTGGAACACTTCTTGGAATCTAGCTTGTATACTATCATTGTACATCGGGTTGTATATCGACATATACAAATACTTATACAAGTCACGGACCCCAATTAATTATGTAGCAGCCTAAAATCTTCATCGAGTCCGGAATGTATCTCCTCAATGTATATTTTGTTTGTATGCAAAATATACAAACACAAACATACAAGCAGGGAATCTTTTTAGAATATGTGATGAATGCACATTTCCCTTGTATGCCGAACATGTACAAACCCACTTGCATATCTACTACACTATTCACCTTGCATGTCACTGGCCTTTGTATATTTTTCAATGTACATTCCCTTGCACATACAAACAAGGAATCTTTTCCAAAATATCCCTGCAATATATCTTTCCTTTGTATGTTTCACTTGCATTTCCACATACAAGCCCGATATACAAGTAGTGTTCCAATATACAAATGGCAAATATTCCCAGAATCTTTTAGAAGATTCCCCCAATGTATATGCAACCTGATATACATTGAGAAATGCATATAACTCAATTTTTTCACCATTTCTGGAAGCCAATTGGGATTTCACAAGCTTGTCAACAAATTTAATGAATTGCACATACAAACTTAACATTTTCATGAGTGCGACAGGAAAAGGCGGTAAAATATCACATGGGGGCTGGTCAACCTATGAACAGTAAAGCACGAGGATAAAACTGAACAACCAGAAACCCACCACAGAAAACCATGACCAGAACAGGCAGAACAATGCAAGACCCCACGCCTTAGAAAATTCAATATTTGAACGAGAAAATCAGCAAATGTTCAAACTTAAAACCCTAAACATAAATGAGTACTAACAAAAGGTGAAAGCTTCGGATCCGGTCAGAAGAACTCTGGATCAGGAAATCCAAGGAATAGGCCTAGAAGACCTCTGGTAAGGCAACCAAATGCTCAAAGATATCCATCCTTCAATGGTTACTGCCACAATTGCAATAACTTTGGTCATAAAGCAAATCAGTACAGAAGAAGAATGAATCAGACTAATTCATCCTTCTCCGGATAGTGTTTTGATTGCAAAAGGTATGGTCACAAATCTCATGAGTGTAGAAATATGCAAATCAACAATTCATTCAATGGTAGATGCTTTGCATGCAATAGAATGGGACATATGGCTAATCAATGTAGATCAAGAGGATATCAGTCAAATATGCAAAGAAATGTTGTTTGCCACAATTGCAATAGCTGGTCATATTGCCAAATTCTGCAGAAGTAAGAATCAAGACAAAAAGGGTCCAGTGCATCATAATCAAAACCAAGACAAAGGAAAAGGAAAAGTGAATGCGGATGAAATTCAAAGGGAGATGAACAAGATTTGGGTGAAGAGGAGTACAGAAAATGTTGAGGATGGATCCGCACCAGAATCTGGTGCCGGTATTCCTTCTGAAAACTAAATAGATGACCTCTGGCTCAGGGGGAGTTACAAAAGAAAACAAGTTCCCCCAGCTAGTCAATTGGTACCTGAAATTGGCACATGGAAAGTTGTAGATTAAAAGGTTCTCAGAGAAACATCTAAATAAGCCTAGGTAAAGATATGGAAGATCTGCAAGAAATTTAGAAGAGGTTAATCTTCCAAGATTGATCCAGTTTAACAGTCATCTGGTAAGAATAGGATTTTCACAGTTAGATCTAGTATGATTCAAATTTGAAGTATCTTGATCTACAGATAAATGGAATGATTGGAGAAAGATAGATAGATTGCCAATATTCACCGAGAATAACTCTAAGTACATCTCAGTGATTCAGAAAGATCTCTCAGGACAAGGAAAACAAAGCAACCAGAATAACTTAAGTTATGCATTTATTACAATGTAAAATCAAGGTTTGAGTATAAATATAAGGGTTCTTTTGTTCATCATTTTCACATTTGCATTTGAGAAGAAGAGAGGAGCTCTGCATCTAAATTGTCTCAAACCTCTCAAAGATCAACCGCATAACTCGATTCATCCAGCAATTCAATCCGGCTCATATCATGAACCCTAGAAGCGTAAAAGGTATTTTCTGATCTTGAAATCTCTCTCTGAATCTTTGAAAGATGGTTACTCTGAATGTTGTGAAGATCACTGATAGGCCATGCCCAAAATTCAAAAAACATCCCTATAAATCCCTAGAAGTTGATCCCCTAGGTGTATTTTCTAACATTCTGCATGGAGTTCTACATGCAGAAGATATTAGGGTTTACATACACGTAAACATTGAAGAATTTGGGGAATCCAAGCTGATGGATATCTACCACAAGGAACTGATAGATGAAACACTTGAACTTAAATCCCAATACAAGGCCATCTGGGATAAGCATTTCAGATAGTGCATGCATTTCCCCTATTTTGCAGAAAATGAGTGGGTCCGGTATGTTTTGAGCAGAGTGCATGACAACTTCATGTGGTTGAATAGACCATTTAAGATCACAAAAGATGCTATTAGGGCAATAATCAGTTTGCACTCATCCAAAGGGTTACCTGTTCTCAAATCGGTTAAAAACCAAACTGTAAGTGAGGATAATGGATCAAAATTTGACAAGAGAGCAATGACAATAGAAGATATCACTGATCTGGATATCAAGTTTGCCTCCATGATAATTGGTTACAAGATATATCACTCTAGCAGGGAAAATTCAATACCCGGAACTGCAATTTACACTGCTTATCAGATGCTAAGAGAAAATGTTGACTATGATCTTTCTGAGCTTCTCCTAAACTAACTGTTAGAGAATTTGTAGAAAATAAAGAAAGATAAAAAGAATTCATTCAAGTATGGTGGCTTGATACTTTGCCTATTCTTCTACTATATGAATGAGCTACCTGGAACTAGTGGCTGGATATGGCAAAATGACAAACCTGTTGCCATACAAATCAGGGATTATTTGTATGGGCTTGGTGATGCCAAGGCACAAAATATAGCACTATGGGGTTACTTCAAAAACTTCCAAAGCATAATGCAAGCCAGAGAGAGAATCCCCCAATCTCTAGTTGAAAAATACAAATATACAGTGTGCTTCATGGCAGACACTGATCAATGCCTAATGGAGGCAGTAGAACCGAGAATAGTATGGATTATGCCAATGGGCTATGAGGTGGATGGGAAAATTCTGGAACTACATGTCTAACATCTACTAAGTCAGCCTAAGGACCCTAAGGCAGAAAGGTTTGGAACCTTCCAAGAATTGAGTGTAAAAGTTCATGTTAAACTTAGACAGCCTGAGATCAAGAGAAAAATAAGAAGGGAAGTAGAAGAATTTTCCAAGAGGCATGGAATATCAAAGGAGGTAGTTGATACCAACAGAGAGAAGATGGAAAGGGTAGAGAAAGAAAGGCAAGAAACAGAAAAAGAAAGTGCTCTGGTGCAAGCCCCATCCCGGACCAAATCCTCCAGAAGCTCTGCACCTGCCACCTCTAAGAGCTAAAAGGCATCAAAACCGTAAGCCCAGACATCCAGAAAGGGAGAGAAGAGAACAAAGAAAAAGGCCACAAGGTCCTATACGAGTTAGAAGGATGATGAAGAAACTGAGACCGATGAAGAAATCAAGAAAATGAAGAAGAAGAAGAAAACATCCGGTGAACCCTCTACCGGTCATAGCAAGGAAGAAGAAGTAGAAGATTTTGTTGAAAGGTCTACTCTATCCATTGATGATGTAGTCAAGGTAGTTACTGTGGATGGGAATCTGTAACCAATGATAGAATTCTATGATGTGTATAATGATGCAGATAAAAAGATCTTGGAAGAAGCCACAGTTAAGTACTTAAACATATATAATAAGGCATTTATTGAAATCATCTCTCTAATTCCCAAAAGTTTAGAGAAGGAACTTCAAATGAGAAAGGAGAATGCCAAGTCAAAGGACTTAGAGATCAGAGAACATATTGCTATCCAACTCTATCCCTCCATCACTCCAAAGCAAATAAGCATGATCTTCAAATACTGCAAGGATGAGTTCTAGAGCAAAGCCAGAATGAATAAGCTTATGCTTAGAAAGACTGATCAGGTGGCTACAGAGACTGAAGACATCCTCTGGAATGCCTATAAAAGATTTAATATTCCTATTATAGAGGACTTAGGTGAGGAGAAAACTAAGGACTTGGATTCCTTTGTTCCGGAAGAGGAAGTCCAAGAAGAGGTAAATATCTCTCATCCGAATCTCCCTGCCAACTCCAGAACTGAAGAAGAACTAAGAAAAGAAGAGAAAGCAAGTCAAGAAGAGGAGGAAAAGGGAAGAGAAAAAGATCAAACAGAGAAGCTCTCTGTTGACACCTCTGAGGCCACAGAAGGAAAGGAAACTCTATCTCCAGCAAGAGACACTACATAAGCTATTAAGGACTTCCTGACAAAAGAAATGATGGAATTGAATGAACCGGAGCTACTTTAAGGACCATTCAATTTTGAATCCCTCTCCCCGGTTCAGACTATGAAGATAGCATCCTTTGCTCAAGCAAAGGCAAAAGAAAACTTCTGAAGTCTCACATGGAAGACTGTGAGCTGATAGAAATTACATCTGGTGTGTTGGAACGGATCATGCCATCCTTCAAGAAGGATCTTTCTGCCTCCTCATCCAGTAATTTGAAATCTCTTGTTAATTTTGTTAACACACATTTTGATTCTTTGGAGAAAGTAGCTGAAGAGAAAGTCTGGAAAGCATTTTTGGGTAAGAGATTCACCGAGGTACAAGGACTTATAACAAATGATAGGAGAAATTTGGATATTGGAATAAAGAGCCTAGAGAATGCTCTTAAAGATGGTGGAGATCTATACAAATTTTGTCTATCTTGGTCTACTGTAACAGCAGACATCACCAAGAAGGTGGAAGAATAAGAGAGAAAACTATCAAGTGTATCTCAAAGTTTTGATCCTCTCACCTCTTCCATAATAAATCAAGAGTGTCAAACTATTACAGTCATAAATGAATAAATAAGCTTGAGAAGGAGAAGAAAAATAGAATAAGCAAGTTAAGTGAACTTAGAGGGATAATTATCCCTAAATTAGAGGCCATGCATGAGGCCCTAATTGATGCTGAGACCATAGCCCAGACCAGTGATCCGACAGATCTAAAGAGGGCAGAAGCTTTTGCATTCCTGTTGAGTGGTCACATCTCAATTTTGGATAGGATGAAGCAAAGTTGGGCAATAGAATTTGTCCAGTCGAAGACAACTTTTGTAGATATATTTCAGTATATGTAAAGTATAACATGTATATATACTTATGTGGCTAAGTATAGTTGAATTTTTGGGAATTTTGGTGTGTGAATTCTACACTTTGCCATTGATGTCAAAGGGGGAGTGAGGAGTAGTGAAAAATGTGGAATCTAGCTAAGGGGGAGCTCCGATAAAGTGTACATTAGAAAAGAGCATCAACCAAGGGGGACTGTAGTGTGACATTTAGTCATTTTTTACTAAGTGTTGCCATTAATGCCAAAGGGGGAGATTGTTGGCAAGAGACACTATGTGGCTTCATGAGTGTTGTCATTGATGGCAACAAAGTCCATCCCACACATTCGCAGGACATGGTGTGTCTATACCAGATGTCAGATTGAAGAGTATTTTGGTCCGGTGACCAAGAATAGAACATGCAGCAAGGTCTGACAATCAGGTACGGATCTCTCAGAGGAAGTATCTTAGTAAAGTGCGGACTTGGAGAAGTCAAGAGGAGTACCATGACTAATATATTCTAGAGATTGACCCTCTAGTGATGTAAGAGTGAAAAGATATGAACACCTAAGTGTTGGGTTCCTGTTTGGCAGAGTAGACTGAGGAAGAACTGACCGACAGAGATTCAGACATTAATCCAGATGAGATACTGATGGTAATCAAGTTTCTTAAGGGATCATTCATGATTGGCCAACATGATTGATGACTTCTATAAGCATCTCTTTGATACGCATCACTTTGTAAGCAAGGATTTAGCTGACAGACCAGAGTTTGGGAAAATATTGAGTATTCCAGATGCTGACTAGAAAGATGTTGAAATCCTTTGTGCGGATATATATATATCAGATGGATTTCGATGAGAAGGTGTGTGGTGTGTTGTGTGAAGTGCAAAGAAAAGCATAGAGTAGTGTGGAAGTAGTAATACAGGTCTGGTATGTGACAAGATAGCAGCACCAAAGAAAAGGAAGAATGAAATGCAATAGATCAGTGTATTGAGCCTAACCAGAACTAAACCTTAGCATATGTGGATGCTTCACATCAGTTCAAGTATCTTGTTACTTTCTTTATACCTTGTAGACAGTGAGTTTCTTGTAGGCAGTGAGCCTCTTGTGAGTAGTGTGCTCAGGCAGTGAGGCCTAATTAGCAAGTTGCATTTTGTACTTCTATTCTTTTAATAGAGAATACAATCTTGGGTTAGTCACCTCATGGTTTTTCCCTTAATAGGGTTTTCCACATCAAAATCATTGTGTTATGTGTATTGATTTTGTTTCTTCTTTCATGGTTATGGATGCTTATTTGTTTTGATGCTACATTAGTTATTAAAGAAGAATAGAAAGTTAAATTAATTAAGATAACTGATTCACCTCCCCCCTCCCAATTATCAACAATAGTAGGGTGAACAATCAATTAATTAAGAATATGCGAACTTTCTTCTGGAAAGGGACGGGTGATCAGAAGAAATATCCTTTGATAGCATGGGAAAAAATTTGTCGACCAAAGGACCAAGGCAGTGTGGAGCCAAGAAATCAACTGTGGCAGAACAAGGCACTAGGTGCTAAGATTGTATGGCAAATGTACCAAGAACCAAACTTGAAATGCGTCAAAACTCTTAGGGGGATATCTTGATCAAGATCAACCTTTGTGTTGTGATGTTCACAACACGCCCCATTATGCTCCTTAGCAAAATGGGGACCCATGCTGATGTTTTGCTTTTTGCTTCTGCTTGTGTTTTTTCTGCTTTCTGGCGGTTTGATAAAAATGAAGGTCAGGTGCATCATCATCATGATATTGGGTGAGGTTGGTCATCATCATGAGGTCAGTTTGTCAAAGTTCATATTTTATTTTTGTGACCTCATATTTAGAAAGAGCTTGAAATTCCATGCAGGTTTGCCTTTTACTTCACTTGAAAATTCGTCCATATGTGAAAGTTATGCACGGTCAAAGTTTTGGTCAAACCTGATAATCGCAAGTGATCATCATATTTTTCATGTTGTGATGATCTTGTCAACATGAAAAATATGATGATCACTTGCGATTATCAGGTTTGACCAAAATGATGATCTTGTCAACATGAAAAATATGATGATCACTTGCGATTATCAGGTTTGACCAAAACTTTGACCGTGCATAACTTTCACATATGGACGAATTTTCAAGTGAAGTAAAAGGCAAACCTGCATGGAATTTCAAGCTCTTTCTAAATATGGGGTCACAGAAATAAAATATGAACTTTGACAAACTAACCTCATGATGATGACCAACCTCACCCAATATCATGATGATGATGCACCTGACCTTCATTTTTACCAAACCGCCAGAAAGCAAAAAAAACACAAGCAGAAGCAAAAAGCAAAACATTAGCAGGGGTCCCCATTTTGCTAAGGAGCATAATGGGGCGTGTTGTGAACATCACAACAACTAGCAACCAAAACAAAACAATTAAATTCAGAGTGTTCAAGGAAACTAGATGAAATGAACTCATAACTTCCAACTATCTTTCTTGCAAATTACTATTCAACTTGAGACTCAAAGTATTCAATAAAGATGCATGAATTTCTATTTTCAGTTTAGTTGTGTGCACGTGATTAATTATCCTCATCTTGAAGATCGGTTGAACAAACCAGTGACTGACATTAGCCTATGTAGGTGAGGATATTCCCTCATAGCCGACCGGATAGAGCCTTGCTGCCAGCGAGCGTCTATAGCCCCGGCAAGGTTATCGTTACAATTCTCCTAAGTAGAGCCCCACTGCCAGCGAGCGTCCATAGCCCCGGTAGAGTTACTTAGATGGCTTAATCTGGATTTTCAGTATAATCCGCTTTATTCATTTATTTATTTATTTTTTTGTTTTCTAATTTTGAAAGATTTCATAAGGTATAGCAATCTGTAACTTCATGATGCAAGGAATGGGCACTTGCTGAAATTAAGCTGAGAATTGTAATGGTAGCAAGGGTGACCTCTGATTTTTCACCTAATATCTACACTGGTAAGCTCAACAAACCCAAGGATTTTAGGTGTGTCATCGTGAGAAACCTGCTTCGAATTCTCAATCACATTTATTGAATACAAAACTTCAGAAGATGAACAACTCTCTACATTCATGACAGTGACAAGTTATGTGTAAATTGTAAATGGTTAACCTGAATATCCTAAATTATATACTGTTTTGAATGGTTGCTAGTTTGGCTCCTTAATACTCTACAGTAAAATAAAGATCCCTGCTGAGGAGACAACAAACAAACCAAACAACAGGCTGTACAAACAACACAACAAAAGAAAAATTGTACAAACAGAAAGGAAGTTAAAAAATTAAGAAAATTAAGAATTATCAGAGGAAATAAAGAAAATTTAATTAAGAATTATCAGAGGAAATAAAGAAAAACTGTAAAAATTTAATCTTTACAGGCCTCATCTTTACTTATCAGAGGAAATAAAGAAAATTAAGGTTAGTATACCTCTAAATGAATTATTGAAGACCCCAGGGATCAGAAATACTTTTTTAAAATCCCTGGACACATCCATAACAAACAAGGTGTCTACTGATATAACTGTTCCTAATAGTGATTCACCACCTAAGGAGAAAGGTAAGAAAGTTGAGCAGCCTTCCAATACAAATGTGGTAATACATGCGGATAAGAGGGATACTCAACCTTTCTTGTTAACTGTTAGGTTGTGTGGGAAGAATATACACAATTGCATGGTAGATTCTGGTGCTTCAGCCAACGTAATGCCCTTAGGAATATGTAAAACTCTCAGGCTGACTCCCACCAAATCTGCCAAGGTTGTCACACAATTAGATAAGACCGAGGTTAGCGTAATAAGAGAACTCATGAACATACAAGTGCAATTAGCTTCAGACCCTAGGGTAAGCCAAATCATTGACATTCAAGTAGTGGATATACCCGTAAATTATGGAATGTTGCTAAGTAGGGATTGGTCCAAGACATTAAACGGATATATGGCTACTGACTTTTCACACATGTGGTTACCGTGGAGAGGTATCCCAAACCAGATCAGAATAGGGGCAGAGCCCAGAATGAAACATATGATAACAGAGTATAATCGAACTAATGAAATATTATATGCTGCTGTTGAACCAGGTGTCTATAGAATTACCAACAATGGGATGCAGATTGAAGAGATTATGATGTTAAACATTAAAAAGAAGTGTGTCAGCAATAGAACGGCACTATTCATTGAGTCTGACGGAAATTCTTCAGATGAGGAAAATAATGCAATAGACAAATTTGGTCATGCAATTAGACGAGAGGTGGAAGAGTGCGTTACACACAATCTCCCAGTCCAATGTAAGTTATATAAAAATAGGTGTAGAGTCCATGATAGGCAGCATTCTGAGGAGAATTGTGAAATATGCAAAGACATCATTGAATATGAATACAAAAAGTGCATAGGGAGGGTAGAGTCACAAGAGAAAAATGAGAATCCTGATCCAACACAGAGATATGTTCAGGATAATATAGATGCCTTGATTCCAGATTTAGGGAAAGAAATAGAGGACGAGGGTAGTTATCTTTCTGAGTTGCAAACTAAAAACACACATATGCAAGATAACCAAACGGAAAAACCCATGAATAAACAAGACAACACCCCACAGGCAATAAAAGGGACAAAGTATGCCAAGGTAAAAGATTAGAAAAGTAAAGATGGCATGTGGACATTAAAATGTGATGGGTCCAAATCAAAACAGGGCGCAGGTGCAGGTATTGAACTCATAAATCCTCAAGGTAAATCACATTTGGCAGCATATAGATTACAATTTTCCTGCACTAACAATATTGCTGAATATGAGGCCCTAATTTTAGGACTTGTCATGGCCATCAGGAAAGGGGTAAAAACCATCAGAGTATTTTCAGACTCTGAATTAGTAGTCAGACAAGTGAGGAAAC
This sequence comes from Cunninghamia lanceolata, assembly GCA_027924645.1. Classification (NCBI taxonomy): domain Eukaryota; kingdom Viridiplantae; phylum Streptophyta; class Pinopsida; order Cupressales; family Cupressaceae; genus Cunninghamia; species Cunninghamia lanceolata. The sequence goes on along the minus strand of BSBN01000060.1, from coordinate 11,141,573 downwards.
TATATGCCTGCAATTATAAGAAGATGATTAGTTACAGACATAGAGTTTGGGGTTTAATGGATTCATTTGATGCTTTTAACATAGAGCATATTCCTAGAGAGCTAAACCACAGGCCAGATGTGTTAGCAGTTGCTGCTAGTACATTAGAACCATTGACACTGTCAGGATTAAGACGATTTGCTGTTGAGCTAGTTAACATGCCCAGTATACCAGACAACGTTACACACTTTCAGGTATTTGGAGAGGATCAGCAAATTATTAATTTTCTGACTTGTAATGAGGCATTTGAGGCCCAAATTATTGATGAACAAGAAAGGCCTGAAGTAACATGGGATGAAGAAGATATGATCAACTTAAAGAGCAACTTCTTGCCAAAAGGAGTAATTGAATTAGAACACATCTTTGACTTCGACGGAATAATAAGACAGAAAGACTTACCCAAAACAGAAGGGGGTAAGTGTGATTTACATAACTTAGGGACTGAGCTAAATCCACAAAGTGTACTAATTGGGAAAGCTTGCTCTGAGAAAATCAGAAAAGAGGTTCTGGATGTTCTGAAAGAATATAAACATGTCATAGCATGGACTTATGAAGACTTGAAAACATTTAATGAGTCCATCATAACTCACGTAATACCTTTAAGAAAAGAAGTCAAACCATTTAGGCAGAAACAGAGGCCTGTAAATGCCATTCTAGAGCCTTTAATCTTTGAGGAAGTTAAAAAATTACTGTCCGCTGGAATAATTTTCCCAGTCAGACATTCTGTCTGGGTAGCTAACTTGGTACCAGTGAGGAAGAAAAATGGAGACATCAGGTTATGCGTAGACTTTAGAAATTTAAACAAGGCATCTGTAAAAGATAATTATCCTTTGCCCCCAATAGACGAAGTACTGCAAGCAGTAAATGGCGCAAAGATGATGTCTTTTTTAGATGGTTTTTCAGGTTATAACCAGGTTTTAATTGACAGAGAAGATAGACTAAAAACCACCTTCACTTGCAAATGGGGAAATTATGCATATAGAAGAATGCCTTTTGGTCTGATTAATGCAGGTGCCACTTTTCAGAGGGCCATGGACGTTGCATTCCGTGGATTATCAGGTAAATGCATTGTTGTGTATATGGATGATTTGACTGTGTATTCCAAGGATGCATCCACCCACGCTGAAGACCTCAGAAAAGTACTCCAGCGATGTGAAAGGTATGGGATTTCCCTTAATCCTAAGAAATGTATATTTGGCGTAACTGAAGGTAAATTATTAGGCCATGTCATTTCTGAAAATGGAATTTCAATTGATCTAGATAGAATAGAATCCATAAAAAATTTGCAAATACCAAACAGTAGGAAAGAATTGAAATCATTTTTTGGTAAAATTAACTTTGTTCGGAAGTTTATAACAGGTTTTGCAGAGATTGTGCAGCCGTTGAATGCCATGTTAAAGAAAGATGCACAGATGGAATGGACGCCAGTGGCCAAAGCCTCATTTGAAGATATCAAGGAGGCAATTTCTAATGCCCCTGTATTGGCAAGTCTAGACTACACAAGCCCGTTTTACATCTACTCCTTTGCATCTTCTCATTCTGTCGCTGCTGCCTTGACACAGAAAGGTGAAAATAGTGAAGAGAGGCCCATAGCATTTATGAGTGTGCCTCTGAAGGATGCACAATTGAGATATCTAGATATCGAAAGACAGGCATTCGCATTAGTGAAGGCTGTGAAAAAATTTAGACACTACATTCTGCGTAGCCAGATTAAAGCCATAGTACCAGACGCAGCAGTAAAGATGTTGCTGATGCAAAATGAGCCTGGAGAAAAAAGAGCCAAATGGATCACCACACTGCAAGAATTCGACATGGAGATCATTCCCGCAAAGCTGGTCAGAGGGCAGGCGTTGGTGCAGACAATAGCAAACATGGATCCAAATCTGATAAAACAGTAATATGTATTGAATTCCCAGGACGCATCAGGCTGGTACGATGATTTAAGCACCTTCCTGATAGCTGGAAAGTACCCAAGCAAGATGAAGGCTTCTCAGAGGAGAGCTTTGAAGATTAAGGCACAGCATTATATGGTGCAAGGAGGTCTTCTATTTAGGAAGAACCATGATGGAATTTATCTGAGATGCATAAACAGAACTGAAGCTGATAGAGTGTTGACAGAACTACATGATAAGTACGGAACCGGCCATGGTTCCCATTTAGCTACAACACACAAAATACTGAGAGCAGGCTATTACTGGCCCACTATGTTCAAAGATACTAAGAGTCACATCAGAAGTTGCCACACCTGTCAGACTGCAGCAGACAAAGGAAGAAATCTAGCAAATCCACTGCAACCTGTGATCGAGTCCAGACCGTTTGCACAATGGGGCTTGGATTTTATCGGAGTCATCAATCCCCCATCTTCTGCAGGACACAAATTTATATTGACGGTAACGGACTATTGTACAAGGTGGACTGAGGCCACTTGCTGCAAGTTTTCCACAACTGAGGTAGTTATCAAGTTCCTTGAAGAAAACATTATCACCAGGTTTGGAACGCCCTATTCATTGGTATGTGATAACGGCCCTGCTTTCTCTTCTTTAAAATTTTCTAAATGGGCATTTGAATATGGGATTATTCTAAGGTTTTCTTCGAATTATTACCCTCAAGGTAATGGACTGGCTGAATCAACAAACAAAATTTTATTAGACATCATCAAGAGGTTAATTGCCAAAAGTCCTAGAGAGTGGAATATCCTATTAAGATATGCATTATGGGTAGACAGGACCAAGTTTAAAACAGCTTTAGGTAGCACACCTTATCACTTAGTTTATGGGACTGATCCCATACTTCTGGTTAATCTGAGAATACCAACCTGGAAGTTTGCCAATGAATATCTAGGCTTTGATAACCATAGGGAAGCCAGAATAGTGCAAATGTTACAACTAGAGGAGAAAAGAGGTCAAGCCCTCGAGAAGTTTGCCAAACACCAAGCGGTCGTTAAGAGGTGGTTTGACAAAAGGGTAAGAGTCAAGACGTTTAGGATATCAGACTTAGTGTTGTGCTGGGACAAAGCACATGAAAAGAAAGGAAGCCATGGAAAATTCGATAAATTATGGCTGGGTCCATTACAAGTCTCAGAAATAATAGGAGATAACACCTTTAGACTTAAGACCTTGACTGGAGAAGATGTGCCATTACCAGTTAATGGCCAGCATTTGAAACACTACTTCTAGGCTTGAGGTAAAAAGGGGGGCAGTCCCTTTTTTCTTAATGTAAAGTGCTGTAGATAATGTACAGTTCTTCTTCTGCTATTTTCTTTTGGGTTGGCTGTTTGTATAGTTTGTCTTCTGTTTGTTTTTACTTTTGTTTCTTTCTGTTTGTACAGTTTTTCTTTTGTTGTGTTGTTTGTACAGCCTGTTGTTTGGTTTGTTTGTTGTCTCCTCAGCAGGGATCTTTATTTTACTGTAGAGTATTAAGGAGCAAAACTAGCAACCATTCAAAATAGTATATAATTTAGGATATTCAGGTTAACCATTTACAATTTACACATAACTTGTCATTGTCATGAATGTAGAGAGTTGTTCATCTTCTGAAGTTTTGTATTCAATAAATGTGATTGAGAATTCGAAGCAGGTTTCTCACGATGACACACCTAAAATCCTTGGGTTTGTTGAGCTTACCAGTGTAGATATTAGGTGAAAAATTAGAGGTCACCCTTGCTACCATTACAATTCTCAGCTTAATTTCAGCAAGTGCCCATTCCTTGCATCATGAAGTTACAGATTGCTATACCTTATGAAATCTTTCAAAATTAGAAAACAAAAAAAAAAAAAAAAATGAATAAAGTGGATTATACTGAAAATCCAGATTAAGCCATCTAAGTAACTCTACTGGGGCTATGGACGCTCGCTGGCAGTGGGGCTCTACTTAGGAGAATTGTAACGATAACCTTGCCGGGGCTATAGACGCTCGCTGGCAGCAAGGCTCTATCCGGTCGGCTATGAGGGAATATCCTCACCTACGTAGGCTAATGTCAGTCACTGGTTTGTTCAACCGATCTTCAAGATGAGGATAATTAATCACGTGCACACAACTAAACTGAAAATGGAAATTCATACATCTTTATTGAATACTTTGAGTCTCAAGTTGAATAGTAATTTGCAAGAAAGATAGTTGGAAGTTATGAGTTCATTTCATCTAGTTTCCTTGAACACTCTGAATTTAATTATTTTGTTTTGGTTGCTAGTTGTTGTGATGTTCACAACATGCCCCATTATGCTCCTTAGCAAAATGGGGACCCCTGCTGATGTTTTGCTTTTTGCTTCTGCTTGTGTTTTTTCTGCTTTCTGGCGGTTTGGTAAAAATGAAGGTCAGGTGCATCATCATCATGATATTGGGTGAGGTTGGTCATCATCATGAGGTCAGTTTGTCAAAATTCATATTTTATTTCTGTGACCTCATATTTAGAAAAAGCTTGAAATTCCATGCAGGTTTGCCTTTTACTTCACTTGAAAATTCGTCCATATGTGAAAGTTATGCACGGTCAAAGTTTTGGTCAAACCTGATAATCGCAAGTGATCATCATATTTTTCATGTTGACAAGATCATCATGATCTTGGTCTATCACCCGATAAAAATCATGCAGTCGCAATATCCGGACGTCAATCTTAGGTGGTAGTGCCCTTTACCCGTCAAAAGGCCTTATGCGCATCATGATTATTTTAGGAAGGTCATATTTTATAAACTTGGTTTTACTGTTTGAAGACATCATCATCATATTTGAAACGCCCCCCCCCCCCCCCGATAATATCCTGAGGTTCAAATATCATGATGGCGTCATCTTTAAGTCACGGTAAGTTTCCCCGTCGAGCTGTCTTTGTATCGCGAACATCATCATGATATTTTTTGCATCGCCTAAAATTATAATATCATGCTGATAATATAAGATCACCCTGACTTAAGAAAATCCACCATCGGTATATTTGCATGTGCATGTTATAAACCTATCGGAGGGTCATCATCATGATATTTGATGAAATTTGAAATATGATGATGACGACTTCATATCTTCCTGATCTCCTTTTGCATAATCATGATCATCATCCTGATCTTTCACAAGAGGGTCATATTCGCTGAAATTTGCTAAGTGATGGAGACATCATCATGATATTCGATTAAGAGGATCATCATATTCATATCCTCCTGATCTCTTTTTGCAATATCATGATGATCACCCTATCTATTCAGAAGAGGGTGATATTCCATTCCTCAACAGCATGATCATATTTTACAATATCACCCTAGCGCAAATATCATGATGACCTCAACTCATCCTTGTGCTCTGAAAACGAAATATGATGATTACGTCATCATGATAGTTTGATAAGGAGGATCATCATCATATTTTTTATCCTGTCCTGTTGTCAAGATCATCATGATCTTGTTTGTCCACCTGATATTTCGTAAAGTCCTCCTGCCGATGAAGTAAGACCTTAAGCAAATATCCTGATGATCATCATCATCACATTTTCCCTTCGGCAGGGTATTTTCAAACATGATCCAGTTAGCGAAATATCATGATGACGTCATGTTCTAAGTTTAATGAAGGCTCCGGATATCATGATGAGGTCATCCCGATCTGATAAACGAAGAAGCCAATATCCTGATGATGATCATCATCATCATCACATTTTCCCTTCGGCAGGATATTTTTCAAGCACGATCCGGTTCGCGAAATATGATGATGATGTCTTATTCTAAGTTCGACAAAAGCAAATATCCTGATGATCATCATCATCCTGATCTTTCGAGAGGGTTACCTTGGCCGCAAAAAGGGTCATATTACATTCATCATCCTGATCATGCTCCTTCGGTGACCCGATATCACAATTATCCCCTGATCTTAACTGAACATGATGATGACGTCATCCTTAGCATTTCAATGAAGCCCAAATATCATGATGATGTCACCATCATTTTCCTTTCCTCGACAGCATGATCATATTCATATCCTCCTATTCTTCTTCAACATGATGATGATGATGATGTTGTTCTTTTCTCCAATATGTAGAAGCGAAATATCATGATGACGTCATCTGGACCTTCAGAGGGGAGAGCATCATATTTCCAGAATATCATGATGATGAAGTGAATGTCGGCTAACATGTTTTTTGACACGCCGATAGCGATAGTCATGCCGATGGGCGGGAAATGAGGCGGTGGAGTTTTAAAGTGTTTTTTTTTGGCACCTGAGGCATTTTCCCGGTCAGCGATAGTTGACCCGATGAATTTTGAGCAGTCTGAGCACATTTTGGACGCGTTTTGAGAGTAGTCTGGATCCGATCTCCACAATCTTGCGCAGTCACCTGGGTTTAAACGGTTATTTTAATTTCATGCTATTTTTGTGATAAATGTGAAACTTATTGCTTGTCTTGTCTTGCAGGCTTGCAGTTGAGGAAGCAGCTGGAAAGTCAACACAGTGACCTCATGGAGGAAGGAAATCTGATCTCAGGAGCAAGAAGATAAGGATAAAATGCGAAAAATCAAGGCCATTCAAGTAAAGAACAAGGTTGCAGCTGAAGGTATTACTACAACAGACAAACAGAAGTTATTACCCAGCTGCCGGAACTTCTCAGAAGGGGCAATATTTCACCCAGATTTGACACTGCTCAGAGTATTTTTGAGAACTGGTTCACCTGTATTTATTGCTGTAACCAGGGGTTTGAACCAGGGGTTCAGTTAGGTTTTTGCTGTAGTGAGGACAATCAGAATGTCTTTATATTGTGCCTCTCTACACTGTAATACTCTACAACAGGGATTTTAGGGCCTACAACAGGGATTTTAGAAAGCAACAAGGGTTACAACAGTTTTTTTTTCTTAGAAACATATAGCAAGTTAGCATAGCTTAGAAGTAGAAGAAGGAGGTCGCCTGTTTGTCTGCAGTAAGGTGCGCGTGGAATGTCTGGCTGCCTTACTGTATTTGTAAAGCTTGTAAGTTCTCTGTAGTATGATCAATGAAACTAAGAGTCATTCCTACATTGTAAATCATGTATGACTATTTGTTTCTAATACAATAGAATCTGGAGTTCTGCATCTATCTTCTGAGTGTTCTCCTGCCCTTCTTTGTGTTTTGAAATATCTTCTTTGAGAGCTTGCAATTTTAAATGTATGTTTGTGAAAATGCTCAGAACTTACATTTAGGGTTTTTACTGTGGATTTGATCAAATTACTGTGGTATTTACATAGTGCATAACAGAAACAATTAGATCCTTCGGTAGATTAAATGAGGTATAGATTAGATCTTTCTAACTTTTCCCAACCCATCTGAAATATTTAGCTGAAAACGTAGAAATCTAAAGGAAGTTGTCTCAAATTTGAAGAAACATGCATAACAGAGCTATAAGTAGACAGTTTTCATAAATAGATAAAGAAAAAAGCTGCAAAAAATCTAAGAAAACCCTCTGAAACTTGCAGCCCAGTAACACTTGTATGCAAATGAACAGAATACTTGTTGAAATCTATGACCTTTTTGCATATTCTTAGTCCAGTAAGCCATCAAACAAACCTAAACTACGTAAGGCCCCTTGAACATTACAGCTTCACATTGACCAACTGAACTTGACCAACCGAACCATTGTAGACTTGGGATTAGTTGAATCTCAAATGATTCCTTCTTATCTTTCAAGTATAGTTTCAGTTCATTTTATGTGAATTTTAACTTATTGTTATGATTGCATCAAAACAGTCATCAACACTTTGGAAATCTTCAGAAATGGTGACTCTCCAAAATGGTCTAGAGTCTGGAATTTTCTGCTCAAGTGTCGACTGATCATCTTGGATTCACTTTCATTGGATGTGCATGATGGGGGTTCAACACTATTTTGGGAAGTTTCCTGGGGAGGGTATCCCTGCCTAGACAAGATAGTGGAAATAAAGAGAACCAAAAACATTCTAAAACAAACATGAGGGAGCTACATAAAAGACTATGTCACCTTCAACAACAATAACTCGACGCTTGGTTGGAGGTGGAAGGAATTTAGGGAGGTTGACTACTAGGGGAGGATGTGATTAGGCTTGAGGAGATATTACTCAAAAGAAGGATAGTGTTTAGAAAGGGGAGGGATAGAATTGTATGGACTGAAGCCAAGCATGGAAATTTTAATGCAAAGGATGGATATAGGGTGATGGACAATGCATATAGGCTTTCCAACACTACAATTCCCACCCATTTGTGTTGGAATAAATTATGCCTACCAAAGGCTAGTGTGTTTTCTTGGGCTGCAATTCAAGGAAGGATTCTAATGATAGGCGCATTTAGAAAAATGGGGTATGTTAGCCCCTCGCGGTGTGTGCTATGCAAAAAAGAAGAGGAAAATGTGAACCATTTACTATTGGAGTGTGACATAAAGAGCCTCTTTGAATGTTGGCCCCTCAATAGATTAGATTTGGGGCCCTAGGAGGTTTATGGATTGCATGTCCATCACTTCTGCTCTGGGAAATTTGGAAAGAAAGGAATCGAAGATTTTTTCAAGATAAAGCAATGTTAATCATCTCCTTCACCAGTAAAGTGGTTCAAGTAGCGATTGTGGAACTAGTCAATAAAAAAATGAGATGCACTTGGACAAAAATACAAACTTCATAGCTTTGGATGGGCAAATGAGATTCAATTGGCAAGGGTTGAAAGTGCCATCATTTATTGGACAAGGGGGTGAATCTACTACTACTTCCAGGGCAAACATAAGGTGGAGGACATCGTATTTTGGATGGCATAAATTAAACTTCGATGGAGCATCGCATGGTAATCCTAGTCCATCCAGGGATGGGTGCATAATCAAACTCTGGAATGGACATATAGTGGGAAAATTGGCTTTATCATTGGACAGAGGTATGAACAACATTGCAGAATTAGAGGCACTAACACATGGTCTAATTTTTCTGTCAAGACTTGGAGATTGAAAAAATAGAAATTGAGGGTGATTCATCACTAGTTGTAAATGTCATACGAGCCAGATACATCAAAGGTTGGAGATTGATTGTGTACATGGAAAGAATAATGGAAATCCTAGCACACTTTAAAGAATATACAATCAACGACATCTACCGAGAAGGCAATACGGCGGCAGATTTCCTTTCCAACTTGGCAGTCACTGGACTACACTATGGGAAAATTGGTGATGACTAAGCCATTTGTCTATGCCACACGCTGGTGGATGCAAGTCAAGGTGGCTGTGGCGTTGCGGGATTGGGATGGTAATTTTTGTTGTTGGTTTTGGTTCCTCAGCTAGACCAGAGCCACTATACAATAGTAATTGGTGACAACAGGGTGGAGCCTTCACTGTTACTGGTCCTTGACCTCTATCCGATCCTGCCCTAGATGGATTGATGCTACAAAATGAACATTTATGGGTGGGTAGGATATTTTGTATATTTTGATTGGGTCACTATCTTTTTGTGTATTCTTCTAGAGCTATGCTTAGGGTTTTCACCAGAATATATGTAAACTTCCTTTTGATTAATATAAGTACTGCAACTAGATGTTGCCCTTATCGATCAAAAAATAATAATTAAAATATTTTTTAAAAATAAATACAAATACATTATAGAATTTTTAATTAAAGAGTATATTTTTATTGATATTATTTTATCAGTAAATTGTGGTCAAGGGGACCACTCCCATAAATTAAAAGTAAAATAAAATAAAATAGTCCATCAGGCCCTTGAACATGAGTGTATGAAAAAGGAAAGAGGATCCATATAAATCATATAGAATCCCTAAACAAAATCTTTCTTTCCTAGTTTTGAATGTGAGCAAAGAATTATTTTATCTCTATTGTCGATGTTTTTCCCCTTCTTGCTTTTCTTAGTCACTATAGTCAACTCTTTAGAATCCCCTAGATAGGGCAAAGATCCCATTTTTGTAACATCAACACTTTTGAACTGAACCTAATTCTCAATTTGCACTCCTATTTTAATTTGTTTATCATTACTTGTGACCCCTAGTGCTTTTTGTTCTATATCAAGTAGAAGATCCATCTCTTAAGAAGATGTAGAGCTATCATTTGGAGTTGAAATTGCTTTTGAAGAAATATGCTTAGATGGGGAGAAGTCTCTTAAAGATTTTTCACTTTCTCAAAACCCACTGTATTTAAGATATATATACTAGTTATTTTATAGATTTAATTTTTTGTTCAAAATATATATTGGATGTATTTTGATTTTATGTACACAATCACAATATGAGACTCCAAACCCTATCATCATTATAAAATAACTCTCATTGTAATTAAATAAAAATAACTAATATAACTAAGTACCATGTAAAAATTCAATACACATAACTACAAATAAGCAGCAATGGATAAATTGGAAGAACATTTCCAAAATATAATATAAATAAAATATTTGCAAGGAATCTAGTTTCTAATTGAGATCCCAAGGGGTCGGTCGAATGCCTTTAGTTGTAATGATGTAAGCATCTCAGAATCATAGTCGTAAACATGCCCACAATAAAGAATCAAATTTTATCGATGAATTCCAAAGAAGAGAAACCCTCTGAATTCCTCGAAATATATGCAGGTATATAATGCGTTAGATTTATCCTTTGGTATATCGTATGGACGATCACGTTGTCGGGAGAGTTCGTCAAATTTGATGGAACCCTCTAGTTGAGTTATGGTCCAATGTATTTTGTTTATGGTTGGCGTGTCCGTTGACCAAAGATTTATATTGTTGGTTTCAGTGTATCTCAACATTATAATGCAAATTAAGAAATTTTATTGTGTTATCAATAGAAACAACTAAATTTTGATAAATAAAAAAAATTCATCACACTAAAAGAGAGAGTAAAAAGAACAACAGGTTAGAGGTGGAACAATTATGTATGTTAAAATAATAAATTTGCAAGTGTTCAAAGAATTTAAGAGTTTAGAAATATTTAGAGAATTTAAGAGCATAGAAATATTTGTGAATTTCATTTTAAATATAGGGTCATCTCACAATAATGAGTCTCATTTGTGGGATGGGGCAGAAAAAGGATTCTAATGTAAGAAAGTTAATAAAAACGTTTGAATCGAGCTGTCTTTATTCAAAGGTTGTGTCATCAAAATCTTTGAGCAAAGGAAATACCTTCATCCAAAGATGCCTTCAAATGAAAGTATTTTTTAATTCTTTTTTAAAATTAAAACATACCTTTCCAACAAAGGCATTTGTTTATATTTAAATAACAAACAGAAATTTCATTTTTGCATTTACTTTTGTAGCATATAATGAACAAAGCCTAAACGTGCAATAGTGAAGAAAGCCTAGACTATGCCTTCGAATGGAGGTCCCATAGTCTACTAGCGAGCAACTCAATGTGGTAGGAGGTATTTGGACTACTAATAGTCAGTGTCTCCCAAATGTCTTCAAATTGCTTATGGTCAGCATAGCGTCCCCTAGTATTTATGATTTTTTCCTTCCATGTCCTAAACCTAAAATTATATCATACATTTTTTAGTGAATTTTTTTAGCCAAATGGTGAATAGTTGAAATTGAGGCCTCCATTTTTGTGAAATAGGACAAGCTATTAAGAGGACTAAATCACCACATTTCTATGAAAATTTAGTTTAGTGCTAATTAAATTACCCAAGCATCATTTTATTAAAATTTTAAATTGAATTGCTTTGCAAAAGTAAATGATGTGTGATTAGAGCCTAATCACCATAAGTTTATAATATCATTACAAATCTTAATCATATATGCCATTAGTATTATATTCTTGTTTATTTTTATGGCCATATCACCATTACTATGTAATTCTTGCTTGCTTCTAGGGCCATATTCAATTTGAATTTAACGTTTGGTGGGATTTGCCACTTAGAAATTCTATATGATTAGGTTTCAAAACAACAAAGCTATCAAAAAGTAAACACAACTCTTTCCCTCTTTTGATATCATGACCTCTAAAACCTAGGACATACAAGGCCTCAAATATGATGATTATGAAGAATACAAGAAACATAGGGTTCATATGTTAATATTATTTTTTAATGTTGCATTAATAAGAAATTGGGATCTTCTCTACAATCTATGATGTGTATTCAGTTTATATAATGCTTACAATGGCTTTTTTATTTTGTAAAGCCATGCCTAAGACAAATATAAGCTTAAGCATTATGCTCTTGTTCTACACAAATGGTAAGTAGGAGAATTTAAAGATCTTGTAATGAATGTGACCTATATTTTCTTAATAATGCAACTTAGACTTTATATAGACCCCATGGGCCTGCAAGTATTATGAATCAATGAGGCCCCTATATATATTAGGATATTATTATAGTTTGAAAGTGTGAAGGAATAGGGCATTCATTTCTCACCGTTGATTTCTATTATAATATAATTGTTGAGTTGTTTGTAGCTTCGATCAGATAACATAATAATAAATATGAATATATAAGTAATATTAAATATTACTTATATATTCATACTTAATATATAAGGTATGTTAAGATAAATATCGATATAGCATGATCGAATGATATATTACCAAAGCATAAACATCTTCTACATTCGAAACTGTGATTAGTAACTGTTAAAATCAGTGAAACCAATTATATTACAAACGGTGACAAAGTCACACCTATGATGGGCGTGACTCCTTGAGGAGTCACATCTATCACAAATGTGACTCCTTCCATCACTCACATATTTATATCAATGTCTTTGCCCTACAATACCATGGATCGACACAAAAATCAGAAGTGTATGAGAAGTGGAAATTGCATCTGAAATACAAAAGAAAGTGATAAGTTAAGTCTGCTATATAAATATCCAACTTTCAGAAAATATCCAAGTCAGAGATTATAAGTTTGATTTGAATTTACATGGTATCAGAGCCAAGTTAAGCAGAATCCAGGCAGAAAATCAAACTTGAGAAATTTAGATTTAATACATCTCATTTCTCAAATGGTAGCAGCAATCCGATTTGAAGACATTGGAAGGAAAGAACAGCAAAAAGAAAAGGGTGTAAAGAAAATCAAGATGCGTAAATCGTTATCTTCATAACAGCAATCCATGAGTATAAGGAGCAGTAATCTATGTTAGGAGGACAGATCTAATTAAAGATAGTAGCAATCATGAGCAAATAATATATGAAAAGATTTGTAATGATTGGTGAAGTTGCATCCCTCAAAGGGAAATAAAAGGAGTCAATGAAGAAGATCGATAGGCATCAAGGAAGGAGAGAAATCAATCGATCTACAATTAAATCAGAAAAGGTATGGAATCTCTATTATATATTGAACTTATAAATGTCTTAAGGTAATTTCTAAAGATATGCATATTCATATTGCAATAAGTAATATACAGTTGCAAATGCATTACTCAATGATACATTGGTAAATGATAGAAATGAATGACATGAAATAAGATATGATTAGCTTATAGGAATGCATTACATTATATTGACTTGAATAGCAATCAAATGAAATTAGTCATATAATTAACATAGGATATTTATGTACATTATCATCATGAATATGGAATCTTGATTACATATAATGGATGAACAAATGAATGTCATTATAAATGAATACACAAGGAAGAATGAATTAATATAATAAATGTGTATATATATAATGAACATGATCAATAATGATAATGGAAAGTGATCAAACATTAGATCATATGTGATGGGCCATATTGTATGAGGCCAAAATGATAAGTCATCATATGAAATATCAACAAAGACTTAGAAATCATAGGATTGTGCTATATCCAAGAAAAGGATTAGCCTCATCATTAATCATCTCGTTATCCTAGGTGTATGGGTAAGTTAGGAGATTGTATGTTGGACCTAGGTAACCCTCAAGTGGATGAAGAACACTGTGTGGGTGTGAAGTCCTTGGGCCTATGGTAATGATGAGCTCATCAATGTTAAATGTGCCTGACATGAGGTGACTCTTGGTGGGATGAAGAATGTTTTGTGGACATGAAGTTCCATCAAGCCATATGGTGAAGAACTCTATGTGGGAGTGAAGCCTTTGGGCCTCCGTATGGGATGGTTAATGGCTCCTCAATGAACCATACCTATGGAGCTAGAGATGGATTACTGATAGGGTGACACATGATCCTCTCAAGGGTAGAGCATAAGGCCTTTGATCATGAATATGAATATGGATATAAATATGAATATGAAAGTGAATATAAATGATTATGAATATGAAAATGGGATTAAGAGGGAGTTCACTGTACCTTATAATCCTCAACAAAATGGAGTTGCAGAAAGAAAAAATAGAACCATTATAGAAGCTGCTAGGGCTATGTTACTTGATCAGAATATATACACTTCACTTTGGGAAGAAGCATCTAGTACTATTGTCTATATACAGAACAGATGTCCTCAATCTCATATTGATGACACAACTCCTGAAGAAGCCTTCACTGGCACAAAACCAGACATTAGTCATTTAAGGATATTTGGTTGTCTTGTTTACATTCATGTGCCGAAAGAGAAAAGAACTAAGCTAGAACCTTCTGGGAGAAAAGGTATTTTGTAGGCTATAGTGAAACATCAAAAGCTTATATAGTATATATACCTGGTCAAGGAAAGATTGAACTAAGCAGAGATGTGATTTTTGAGGAAGACATAGCTTTCAAAAGAGCCAGAAATGATATTAAGTCAGAAATTCAAACTTCCAACCCAAGCATAGAAGAGGATCCTACACTTGAGTTTCAGAGGGAGTATCCTAAGGAAGAGGTAAACCATGAACAAATCACATCACTAGAAAATCTCAAGAAAAGACCACTCTGGGCCACCAAAACAATGGAAGAAGCTAACAATTATGTCGCTCCATCAGGGACTTTTAGGGAAAGCACAAGACCTAAGAGATTCTCTAGTTATGTAGCTTTAATGAGTGAATTCATTAAATCAGAACCTTCTAGTGCTATAGAAGCTCTTAAGCACCAAGTATGGAAGGATGCCATGACAGAGGAGTATCAATCCATCCTGAAGAATGATGTGTGGGATATAGTACCTAGACCAAAAGGGAAATTTGTTGTTTCTTCAAAATGGCTATTTAAAATCAAACATGCTGCAGATGGCAGTATAGGGAAATACAAAGCAAGATTTGTAGCCAGAGGATTTTCACAAAAGGAAGGAATTGATTACAAAGAAACCTTTGCTCCAGTTGCTCGATATACATTAGTCAGGGTAGTTCTAGCTATTGCAGTAGCCAAAGGGTGGAAAGTCTATCAAATGGATGTAAAAACTACTTTCTTAAATGGAACCATTGAAGAAGAGGTTTACTTAGAGCAACCCGAAGGATTTGAGATTCACTATGCAGGATCCCATGTATGTAAATTAAAGAAATCTCTATATGGACTTAAACAAGCCCCCAGAGCCTGGTATGAAAGAATTGACAGTTATCTCTTGAGATTAGGCTTCTCAAAGAATGATGCAGATCCAAATCTCTACTTCAAACAAAGCAAAGGTAATATGTTAATATTGATATTATATGTTGATGATCAATTGATTACATGAGAAAATTACCTTATTGATCAGTGTAAGAAAGATCTAGCTTCAGAATTTGACATGAAGGACTTAGGTCTATTACACTACTTCCTTGGACTGGAAGTACAGTAGAAATTAGACTGTATTATTCTAAACCAAGGGAAGTACATAATTGATATATTAAAAGGTTTGGTATGATGGAATGTAGACCTATGTCTTCCCCCATGGAAACAAATCTTCATAAATTGAAGGAAGAAGCAGCAGATTCTCCGTTGGCAGATCCCACTCTATACAAATAGATAATTGGATCCTTGATGTATTTGGTCAATACCAAACCTGATATCTGTTATGCTGTAAATATCTTAAGTCAGTTTCTGTGTGAGCCCAAAGAGATACATCTTGTGGCTATGAAACATCTAATGAGATACCTTCAAGGTACTCTAAATTATGGCTTAAAATATGAAAAGGTTGACTTAGATCTACATGGATTCACAGATTCAGATTGGGCTAGAAGTGTAATTGACCGGAAGAGCACCTCTGGATGTTGTTTTAGTTTAGTGTCAGCAATGATATCGTGGATCAACAGAAAATAGTCTTCAATTGCTCAAAGTTCTACAGAAGCCAAATATATTGCAGCTTCTATGGCTGCTAGAGAGGGAGTATGGCTTAGAAAACTGCTTGTGGGATTATTTGGTAAACCTCTGAAACCAACTATCATCCACTGCGACAATCAAAGCTGTATTAAGCTATCCATGAATCCAGTATTCCATGATAGATATAAACATATTGAGATTCCTCATCACTATGTGCGTGATATGGTGGAAAGGAATGTGACTCAGTTGGAGTATATCAGTATAGGAGATCAAACTGCAGATATTCTTACTAAACCACTCCTCAAGGTAAAAGTTGAATACTTCAAAAAAAATCTTGGTATGATTGAAATGTAAAATTCTAATTGATTTGTACTAATATATTAAAGATGTTTAATGTGTAAACATCTTGTGTCATATGTGTGACTCTATGACATTATGGGCCTACCCATTATGTGTTTATTTCCAAAAGGTGACTATTTTTTGGATAATCTACACTTGTTCCTAACATTATAAGGTGACTATTTTTTGGATAATCTACACTTGTTCCTAACATTATAAGGTGACAATCTTATAATGTTCATTAGACTGATATCATGTGACTTGATATTGGTATGAATCATGGAGTTATCATGATTAAGTTATGGTAGACATTATGTGACTTAATGTCAGTGCACATACCATAACTAGGATATATATAAGGAGAGTGTAATGTTCTCGAGTATAGTATATCCTTTAGTATCACGAGGTAGGTGATGCTACATATCACGAGATAGGTGATACTATATATCATGAGTTACGTGATATTAAATTAATTTGAGTAATTCATTATAGATCAGATAATTGATATTCATAGAGATTATTGTGATATTGTTATCTTCCCAAGCTAAGAGGGAGTGTTGAGTTATTTGTAGCTTCGATCAGATAACATAATAATAAATATGAATATATAAGTAATATTAAATATTACTTATATATTCATACTTAATATATAAGGTATGTTAAGATAAATATCAATATAGCATGATCAAATGATATATTACCAAAGCATAAACATCTTCTACATTCTGAATGGTGATTAGTAACTGTTAAAATCAGTGAAACTGATTACAATACAAATAGTGACAAAGTCACACCTGTGATAGGCATGACTCCTTAAGGAGTCACGTCTATCACACATGTGACTCCTACCATCACTCACATATTTATATCAATGTCTTTGCCCTGCAATACCATAGATCAACACAAAAATTGGAAGTGTATGAGAAGTGGAAATTGCATCTAAAATACAAAAGAAAGTAATAAGTTAAGTCTGCTATATAAATATCCAACTTTCAGAAAATATCCAAGTCAAAGATTATAAGTTCAATTTGAATTTACAATAATGGCTATGGTTTCATTTCACAAGTTTATAAGCACATGTCACAAAATGTGTTTACTCACTCTAGAATTTATTTTGGGTCAAGCGATTAGATATTGATCAATGATTGGGTAGCAATTATATATTGATTAATGGTTTGGTTGGTACCAAATATTGATCAATATCTAATCAAAACATTTTTGTGGAATGTGTTTATTAACGTATGAAATTTTTAATTATAACCATCTAATCAATAGAGAAACATATATTATAGATTCATTCATATTTTAGAGTCTTATTTTTGGTGTGACATTTTCAAAATATTACACCACGTGTGTTCTAATGCCTTCCCAATAGTGGATTTGCGCTTGGTGGAAAGAGATTCTACTCGTTGACCCTACTTATTTCGTGACAAAAGTGCGTTGGGGTTGTTCTCCCTAGAATCTATAAGGGGGGCACTACAATCTTGACCCCTACAAGCCCTTCACCCCACCAATGGTCACTGCCCATGGGCCCCCACTTTAGTATTATGAAAAAAGAAGAATATATAGGGGGACTATGCCAACAAAGACATTTTTTTAGAGGAAGGATTCACCATGGTAACTAATACCCTCATCTAGTATTTTCTATGATTCACTAGGATTTTATACAAAATTATAGTAATGTGCATAAATTCACTAGGAAAATTAATATATTTTAAAAAAATAAAGGAAAGATTTGCCATGGAAATTAACGCCCTTAGCTAAGAGTTTATAGAAAATTTTACAGACTTTTTCTTAAAGTTATCACTAATCCAAACCCTAAAATTGAAGCTCTAAGCCTGAATCTAAACCCTAAAATAAAAACACTAAATTATAAAATTGAAATCCTAAAACCTAAAATCCAAACCCTAATTTTGGGTGCATAAAATTTAAATCCAAAGATGAGAATTGATAATGATTTGTGAATGAATTCTAATGAAGTATAGTAGTTGTCATCAATAGGCTATTGCTTACTCAGTTCAAGTAATACTATATTTCATTATTTGAGCTTCAGCAAAATGTGATCACTATTATTCTATAACAATTTGACATTTCTAAAAGGCTTCATGAGATGGTCATTTTTCCTCTCTATCTATACTTTGTGCACCTTGTACATGCCTAGTGGGCCTACTTCAAACTCTTTTTCAAAATTCTACAAGTCAATAGAATATAATGTCAGGGAGAAGAATTTTGGTTATACTCAAGGTCTCTCTTTCTTGAGAATATCCACTCTAGATACATGTACATTCTTTAATTTTAGAGAATTATTTTAGCATTAGTATAATTGAGCAACAACCTACAACTATGTGATAAGTCAAGATCCAATGAAATTGTTTCTGTATGGGATTCTCCAACACTATCTTAACATTGGATTGATTGAAAGAGATCAAAATTTATACAGAGGGAACCATGAAAGTACTTTTTATAATTTAAAAATTGATGTTATAACTTATGGTTTGATTGTCAATATAGGTGACAACTTTCATTCTTTCAAAGTCAAACAACTCAAAATTCTAGATAAGAAGTACATTTCAAAAAAATTGTAGTCATATTTGATTATTAGAATCAAGAGTGACCTTTGAATTAAGAAACAATAGTTCCTTTTGCACACTATCAAGTAAGAGAGAGGGTTTCTTTATTTAAATTATACTAGAATGAGAATGAACTCATATTCATTTTTTAACTTTTGCTCAAGTTCTTAGATATGGAAGAACTCATACTCAAATATTTAGATTGGGTAGGGTCATTTCAAATTATCCAAGACAATAAATATTTTCTATGCATATTTCATAAAAGATGAAATTCCACATTAAAGTTTGAGATCAAATGAAAACCCCATAGGAATTTCTAATTAAATAACAATTCTAGAATATAAACACCTATATGTGAAGTTAATATACAACTACACCCTTCTCTAAATTAGAGTATAATAATTTAATTGCCTTTGTTAGGTGTGACCAAACACTTTATTGTTTGTTCATGTCACTAAAGAGTGTATAAATAGATGAACTTATACAAGTTTGTTTACCACTTCATTATACATATACAAATTCTCTAGTGTCTCTCCATACTGTTATATAATTTTTTTTACCTAGTGGGACCCACGAAGTGAAGTCCTAACACACACCATTATAACCTCCATTCACATGAGCTTCCCTCCACCCCCATACTATTATATAATTGTTATTCTCCTCCTTTATTAATTATTTTATCTAGTTTTTTTTTCAATATCATTCATATGATGAAATTAAGGATTATACAAGATTTTACATTAATACATTAATGATATTGTAGCTATAGTGAATCCTTCACTACATGTGGCAAATTCATCCCACCTCCATGTTGGATGAGTAAAAAACCTCTCACAGCATATGTGGGCCTCAGTACTCTCTTTGATTTTGGTATTTTGTAAGATTTGGTGTAACTCTAGTAAACTATGAAGACCCAACAAATGCATGCCATCCAATGTCCATGATAGATCTGATCTAATGGCTCATGAGACTTTCAAATGGAGGCAATTTTTTTTTTTCATGGGAAGCCCTAGCATTGTGACACATGGTAGTGTAGCAATATTATAAAAACAAAA
Source organism: Cunninghamia lanceolata (assembly GCA_027924645.1). Taxonomy (NCBI): domain Eukaryota; kingdom Viridiplantae; phylum Streptophyta; class Pinopsida; order Cupressales; family Cupressaceae; genus Cunninghamia; species Cunninghamia lanceolata. The sequence goes on along the minus strand of BSBN01000060.1, from coordinate 11,121,547 downwards.
AGTTCTCTATATGACTACAACAAGCCCCACTTTTTTTATCGATTAAGTTAATTTATAACTTAATCAAGACCATTTGGCATACTCTAAGGCATCCCTAGAAGAGTAAATAGAAAATACTTTAGGAAGTAGCTTAGACCATCTAATCTTCCACCAATGGATTCATCTGATAGCTTGTAAAGGACATGAAACCATTACAATATGGAAATAGTTCACCTACAATCTGGGCAACATAGTTTTGGTATTGGTGGCTTCCTCATGTCATCCTAAGGAGATCTCGAGCAATAGAGTAGTAGCGGTAGGTTTAGTCCAATCCAAAATTCAAATTCTCTAAAATAATAAGGGTGAACATTTATGGTTGGCGAGTGAATAGTGCCTAGACAAGATGTTTTACCTACTAGCACCACTATAATGTAGAATTAGGTGGTACACCTCATAGACTAGATATCAAAGGCTACATAGCTACACCCAACCACTAACAAGGGTAATTAAGGTTAAAAAAATATAGAATGTCTTTGTAATATCTAATCTCTTAATAACTAATATTTATTCAATAAAATAATTAAATATTCCAAAAGATTATCAATTAATCCATGAATAATCATCATAACTAAATCATTAGTAAAACTTAAGCAAAAATTTTAGTGTATATATATATATATATATATACTCACATGACAATATATAATAAATGAATGTTAAAATAAGCTAGATAACATAGCTTTCAAAATAAAAATAATGATATAGTCCTTTACCATCCAATAAGGACTTGTAGGCACATGTAGAAAGCATCTTATAATTGAGTAATAATATTATAAGATAAAAAATATATATTTCCATCATTTAAACAAAATGCTTATCTATTACATAGAGAGTCATGATATACCCCTCAATTGTTAAAGGAGTGAATTTTAACATTTAATGACACAGGAGCATCTCAGGTGAACGAGCAATCTTGCATCACCAAAAACATTTCATTTTCATTTTTCTATTTTAGTTGGCTTCTCTTGGCAGTGGCTATGACATTCAATGAGAAAATATCACCTTATTGGTGAAGTTCGGTTCAGATTATGCATCTTGTGGGTTCTTTGTATAAATCCAGATTGAAGTTACATTTCAAGTATTAAACTTGTTGTATCAAATTAGGCCAAAGCCTTTTAATAGCTCAAATGTGGACGTTCCTCCTTGGTCGAAGCCTAATGCTTGGCATCAGGTTTCCGTACATATAAATTGTTATATTAATCGAGGACCACGAAGGTATTACTAGGTTGAAGGTGCCAAAGAGCTCATTGAAGACTACCATGAACCCACTAAAGTGTGGACCCAGGCCCGCAGTATGGCGGGAGTATTAGCCACCACTACCCCGTAGAGGGGAGACATGGATGCAGTGGTAATGCAGTAAAGGTGATCGACAGTATTAGCGGGCACCGCTAACCTGTGTAGGTGAGTAATGTAGTCTATGGTATAGCGGTAATACTGCTATCCTGCCCAGATAAGCAATGATGTTTGCAGTGTTGTGGGAAACCATTAATCTAATGCAAGTATATTTTGAATTGACCAATGGTGATGATAGAAGGATCTCTGATCTATGGCAGTCATTAAATCATTCTACGGCATGAAATTGAAGATCTATGGTGGAAGTTTAAATGGTTACAGTTATCTTCCAGTAAACAAATATTGACGGGTATATGGAAGTCGTAACCATTGCACAATTTTGTAATTGTTCATGCCTGCGATAGTTATGGAATTAGAAATGATTAACAAAAGAGAGAGCAAAAGAGATTGACAAAGAATGTGAAAATCCACTCCAAGGCATAAGAAAATATAGATTATAGATTTGGAGATGGATTGAGGAGTCGATGGCTAGAGAGAAAGGGCACGTCTAGGGAGAGAGTCGATCACCTGTAAGGAACAAAGAGAGAAAGAGAAATCTCAGTTCGAGAGAAGGGTTGATGACTTGGGAATGTGTATACCCATGGGAAGTCTGTGGAGAGGAGAAGACATTATGTAGTTGAGAGAGATGAGAGGCCAATTGGAAGGCCTTATTTTACTATTTTTACAGTTTTAATGTATTTGAAAATGAATGAATAAAGAAGAATTTTATTTTGCTTGTTGCAATCTTATTTTATCAGCAGTGAATTTTTGTTTGTAGTAAATTGTGTGAGTGGGGTTTAGAGGTAAAGGAACATTTTCCTTCTGCACCAAGTGGTATCAGAGAAGGTTGTTCCTAAGCGTGGAGAGTATCCACCAGGACTTGTGGAGCAACAAAGAGGGTGGTTGTGAGAACTTGAAAGGATCATTGCAAGTGTGTGAAGTCCTGATCGGTTGAGATCTTGAAGCTACGAAGGAGAGAGTACAGATGTGTGAATAGTTGTAGCAGTAAAGAATCTGAGAAAAGCTCGAGAGATAGGGTAGGTGTGAAGGAGTCCTATAATGGTGAAATCAAAAAAGACTCAAAGTTATTGATGGAGAAAATAAGGAAAAGGAAGAGAGGATTTGTGATTCGTTGGGTTTTGATAATCCCAGTGTTGAAGAGATGGAGAAGACAAAGATGGAAGGAATGAGTTGTGAAGATGTGTGAAGAGTTATTGGAAGAATTGAAGGAAGAGTTATATGAAAACCTAAAGGAGATTTGTGTAGAGAAGAAAGAGGGTAGAAAAGAGTCCCATGTTTCTTCTAATAATTGTTTGTTTGTAGGTGACAACATGTGTGCAGTAGATCAATTTGCAGTTGTGGAGTGTGTAGAGGTTGTAGTTGTAAAAGAAAAAGAGAGAGATGAAAAGGTGTAGAAAATAGACTTTGGGAGTCCTATGTTCAATGGAGAAGTTGGTGAGGATGATCTCCTGCTGAAAGAGGAGATGAGAAGAATCAAAAGATTCTTGGAAGGAGAAGTGACTTGTAAAGAAGAAGATTTGATGCTTCATGATGGTCCATTATTTGATGAGGAACCTAAGGAAGATCAAGGGTTGCTTGGTGAAGAGATGTAGAAGATTAAACAATTGTTTAGTGCAGTAGTGAAGAATGTTACACTCAGTGACGATGGAGCAGCGAAGGAGTATGAGGTAAAATCTGACAATGGAGCAATGGAGGAGTATGAGGTAAAATCTATTGTTTATGAGTTTTGTGATATTGGGTGTGAAGTGCATGTACCTGATGAGATGAGTAGCACGGTAGAGAAAATTGTGGAATGTGCAGATGTGGTAGAGTGGAGTAGAGATGCCTACCTGAGGGTAGAAGCTATAGAGGATGTGATAAGAGAGATTTGGTGGAGGTGGTTGGTCTGTAGTGGGTTGAAGCCCATGAAGTTGAAGGATGAAAAGAGAGGAGTGAGGATGTGGAGAGAGCCTTTGGCGGAGTAGGATGGTCTACAATAGATATGAGTCCACAAGAGGAAGGAGGAATAAAGTGCACACTTGGTGGAGGAGGTCGGTAAGTGTCCCAGCTAAGTGCTGGAAGAGGCAAAGGAAGAAATTTATTCTGTCTGATTCAGTGATGGAGCTTGCTGCAGGTTGTATTCAACCTGAAAGAGTGGTTTTGCCATTTAACTCCTCTTTGTGAGCCCATGCTCACAAACATTTTACCTAGGGTGTCTGATGCAGGAGCATCTCAAGAGAATGAGCAATCTTGCATTGCCAAAAACATTTCATTTTCATTTTTTTGTTTTAGTTGGTTTCTCTTGACAGTGGATACAACATTCAATGAGAAAATACCACCTTATTGGTGAAGTTCAGTTCAGATTATGTATCTCGTGGGTTTTTCACATAAATCCAGATTGAAGTTGCATTTTGAGTATTAAACTTGTTGTGTATCAAAATAGACCGAAGCCTTTTAATAGCTCAAACATGGACATTCCTCCTTGGTCAAAGCCTAATTCTTGGCATCACATTTTCATACATATAAATTTTTATATTAATCAAGGACCACGAAGGTATCACTAGGTTGAAGGTGCCAAAGAGCTCACTAAAGACTACCATGAACCCACTAAAGTGTGGACCCAAGCCCACGGTATGGCGGAAGCCTTAGCCACCACTACCCTGCAAAGGGGAGACATGGATGCAATGATAATGTGGTAAAGGTGATCGACAGTATTAGAGGGCACCACCAACCCATGTAGTTGAGTAATGGACTCAGCTGTATAGAGGTAATATCACTTTCCTGCCCAGATAAGCAATGATGTCTACAGTGTTATGGGAAATCATTTAGCCGGTACAAGTATATTTTGAAGTGACCAACCGTGACGATAGGAGGATCTTCGATCTATGGTTGTCATTCAATCATTCTATGGCACAGACTTGAAGATGTATGGTGGAAGTTTAAACTATTACAATTCTCTTCCAATAAAGGAATATTGATGGGTATATGGAAGTCGTAACCATTGCATAATTTTGTAATTGTTCATGCATGGGATAGTTATGGAATTAGAAATGATTGACAGAAGAGAGTGAAAGAGATCGACGAAGAATGTGAAAAGCCACTGCAAGGCATAAGAAAATATAGATTATAGATTTGGATATGGATTGAGGAGTCAATGGCTAGAGAGAAAGGGCATGGCTAGGGAGAGAGTCAATCGCTAGTAAGGAACAAAGAGAGAAAGAGACATATCAGTCCGAGAGAGAGGCTAACGACTTGGGACTGTGTATGCTGAAGGGAAGTTCTATGGAGAGGAGAAGCCATTATGTAGATGAGAGAGATGAGAGGCCAATTGGAAGGCCCTATTTTACTATTTTTATAGTTTTAATATATTTGAGAATGAATGAATAAAGAAGAATTTTCTTTTGCTTGTTGCAATCTTATTTTATCAGCAGTGAATTTATGTTTGTAGTAAATTGTGTGAGTGGGGTTTAGAGGCAAAGGAAATTGCTACTTCTATGCCATTTAATGCCAAACACCTCAATCATTACAAGAGAGAGCATCATCAAGATAATTTTCTACCCAACACACAAAGAACAGAGCTTCCCTAAGTTAAATCCCATACTAGAGAATGCCTAACCCTTCAACAAAGGTTCTAGAAAATTGAAGTTGACATGAAAGAAAGAATCTATGCAATATATATTCCACTAACATTATAGCACACATACTAATGTAGATGTATCTAGGAATCATGATATGGTAGAGGATATCAAATCAACTAAACTAGCACTTGCACCCGTATGAGGTTCAAGGAATATGCCGATAGGAACAAGAGTTTAGAGTTTTTTTGGCGTGAATTTTTTTTACAGTGTGAGACAATTTCGAGCACTATAATGCTCACATATAAAAGCCTATCAGCTAAATATATACTTATATTCAATTCCATAGGGTTGGCCAAACATTTCTATATAGAAATGTTAAATTGTAAGCTCAATATTATGCTTATTTTTCCCTTGTATTCCATATTTGGTACCCATCTTATCTCTCATTCCAAGTTTTAGAGATAATGAGAAGATTCATCAAACAAGGTTTGTCAACTATGAGGTGTCTATTAATACAACACTAAATATATAACATATAGATGAAACAATTTGTTCAAAAAATAATAATCCATAAGGTCAACAAGTTCAAATGCCTCAAACACTTGGCAACAATTAACAATGTGAAGGAAGTACTAACTAGGCATCTTTCTAAACCTTTAACATGTGATCATTTTGCTAACAAATTTTTAACCACTATTCTCCATGTTGACCCCATCCTACTCTCAAGGAAGACAAAAATCATAATGCACACTACACATGGTTACATAACTAAATTTAGTAGATCAAAATCCCAATAATTGGTCAAGGCCCATTCTTGGCCTAATAAAATAGTTGATAAATCAAATGACCTTCCTTTTTATCTTATCAATTCTCTAAAGGTCCAAGTTTTAATATCCTATTTTTCTCACAAGAAGGGATATTAGTTAAGAACCAAAGTCTATCAAATATTAAAGATAATAACAATTATAAGAACCTTGAAAGAGATATTATCTAATCAAGTTGATTTCATTGTTATCGACATTTAAAAATTTGCTTCAACAACACAAACAAAACCTAAGTTTATCATTGTATTAAATACCACTTGATTATTAATAAAATCCTAGTAACATTATGATACTATCTATTGAACACTAGGCATTTAAAATCTATCCGAAAATAAAATATATGATCTCTTGTCTAGTTTATTAACAACTAAACATCAACATTAACCATATCCATTTTTGTTGATTATTCCTCAAACAGAAACATAGTTGCATGCAATAATCGTATCACAACTTCAAAAACAAAAGGCCAAAACCTTTATTGGATACACATTCAAATTGTTGCAGAAAATCTTAGTTTAATGTTATAAGAAAAATACTAAACTTAATTGTAAATCTAAGCACTCAATTTCTTTCCTATTTGGCTTGAGATTCACATAACAAAAACTGTACATAGGAATTCAAAGGGCACGTTTACTATTTGACAAAATGCCTAAAGAAATGTCAGTCTCAAGGAATGCCTAAAGAAGTATGGTCTCAAGGAATACCATGGTTGCAGTATATGCACAAAATGGGCTTGATAAAAAGACTGTAGAAATGTTCGTGAATTAGATGATTGTAGCTCTCTCACAACCACCATTTTCTTGTTGCAAACTAAGCGGTTATAGGACCCGTGCCCACATAAAATTACATTGCAAGAAAATAAATGGTTACCTCTAGCCCATAATGTAGATAATGCCCTTCAAAGGGTTGTGGTACAATGATGCATGGGTTGCAAGTATAAACCAGATACTCATGTTCAAATCTTAAACTAAAATAAGGCAACCTACATTTCAGAATATAATTTTTTTTAAATAAAATAGGTGGTAAACCACCCATACCAGAATTATATTAAAAGAAAAAGCCATGGAGAAAGGGAGGCAAAGGCCTCAACCCAAAGAACAAACAAGTCAAGCCAACTAATATAGCTGCTGACACCAGTCAAGTCCTCAAAGAAGATCTGCCAACGGGCATATTCTGGGAGGGTGTGCAATAAATAAATCCAAAATAACAAGAAAGCAACACCAAAACCGTCAGGTGTCTGCCCGTTAAAATGTCAGAGTCGCAACTAACTGTGGATATAGAAACTCTCTTTGTCATCACAAAATAATTTCGACACACAGTATAGTCCAAATAATGATGGAATGTATTATACACTATACAATCCCCATACCACTCAATAAAAGTTAAAACATCATCAAATTCATACCCATGTTAGAAGATTAATGCAGACAGACTCCAAATTACATTCAGTAACAAATGAGGATGCCCAAGTATAACATTGGAACTCCAAAGCATGTACAGTTAAAACAAAGAATGACCAAAGTAGGTCAATGGATCTAGCATGACTTATTTTAGGCGAGTAGATAACCAAGGATTTATTCAGTGCTAGAAGATCCTTAATGGAAAATCTAAGTAAAAGAGCTACAACTGAGAGAATTTAACTCATAAATGGAATGTGACATATTATCCAAGATGATATAAAAGACATAGGAAAAAAAATCTGGAAGCTTGCATTAATTCCAAATAAAAAATACTTTTTCAACTGTCAAAGATAAGAGGATGGTTAGAAACTATGTACCATGCAAAATACTAGGATTTTTGAGAGACTGTTAGCAGAGAGAGATGTACAAAATATACTTCCTCCTGGAGACCATGTAACCAAAGCAACGATATGTGCTATACTTGGAGATTAACTTCTCGTAACTACTTGTCCTTCCTTAACATGCCTTAATTAACTCCCTAGCCCCTACATGCATGCATGACATCCTTGGATTCTCTTTATCCCTTTTCAACCAATTTCACACATTTTATTCTGCTATTATATATATATATATATATATATATATATATATATATATATATATATATATATATATAATCCTATTTATACAGTTAATGTCAAAATAGAATTAATAAATACAGTGATTCTCCAATTAAAATTACACCTTTTGACAAGATGCCAAGAATGGACTTTAAGTGCCTTTAGCCACAAGGCAAAGAACGATTTCCATGAATGCAATGATTGGACTCAAAGCATGCAAAAAAAAACTTAAATTAAAAATAATTTATTTCACCAGTCAAACTCACACATTTATACAACCTATCTATATGCTTTTCTAGGTACATGTGTGCTAATTCTTTTAGTTCATACTTCCTTACCGACCTCCTAGATGCCTTCTCCCCATTGACTCTCTCTCTCTCTCTCTCTCTCTCTCTCTCTCTCTCTCTCTCTCTCTCTCTCTCTCTCTCTCTCTCTCTCTCTCTCTCTCTCTCTCTCTCTCTCTCTCTGTGTGTGTGTGTGTGTGCGTGTGCACCGCTGTGAGAGTGTTGGTTCTTTCCTATCACACTCAAGAACACCAGAAATGATAGTCTTTATCAAATCATGACTTGATTTAATATTAAAAAAAACAATTAAACATGTCATAATTCAACATCAATATTTCACAAAATGTCTAAAACATCACTTGCAATCATTATTGTTAGCAAGTCAAATAATAATTAACATAATCATAATTTTTTTCCTAATTGTTTTCTAATAAACATTTAAATACATTAAACAAGTATTTATAACTAGGCATAAAAAATAGGGATGTGACAGTCTTCTCTCCACAATTTTTAAACTTTAAATATATTTTAGGGGGAAAAAACACTATGAGTTGTGTAGTGTATTTATAAATATTGGCATGAATTCCCATATAAAATAAAGGAGACCATGTCAATTTGGGGGAGAGACGTAGCAAAACTAAGATTTTGACGATGTGTTGGTTCATTCATGGATGACATTTTTTAAGTTGAGCTTTTGAGCATGATGTATTGGTGAAATCTTCTTTCTCTTTTTGCTACATAAGGGAGCCTAAATGTATGTTTTTGAATGTATACACATGTATCTTTATAATAATCAGTGAACTTAATGAGAAGTATAGGTGATTGTCCTAAATTGATTCTCATCTTGTCTTTGTTCATTATAGCATGAGTTGTTAAGCTATTCTCTAGCAATTGTATCTATCCAACATGAGCCTCTTTTTTTTTTATTGTATTTACTTTCAACAATTTCTACCCCATTTCACTTCCCACAACATAAACAACTTTAAACTTAGCCATTAGATAGGTAGGGAGATGACCCTCAAATCCTAGAGATTATCTTATAGGGATTACTTTCATTGTAGAATCACACTATTGCCTACATTCCTCACATGAGTTGATCTCTCTCTATAAGGGATACTCACCCTTGAACAAGATTTTTTCCTGAATATAATCAAATTACAACATTTGAAAATTCTAAGAATGAATGCATTCATCAAGAAATGGATGAGCATAATAGAGTCGATGAGAATTCCAACTTCTAAGGATGATCTAGATGAACTTTTGTTTGATGGAGACTCATCTTGTAGTGACTAGATATACTTGCTAATCTAGGCATGTACAAAAGAGATGAGGCGTGTAGTCTATCGTTTTAAAGCAAGAATCTTGAAAAAACTTAACTAAAGAGAGGGGCTTATGTAATGACATTTCCCTTAGCCTACCATGAACTCTTTCTAATGAGTTTGAGGAGTGTGAACACACTACTTTTGTGCTTGATGATGATTTCCAAAACTTCATGAAGAAGCTTACTCAATATAAGAGGATTTTAGGCACTAAAGCTCATATACTAGACTTATTATTACCCCATTAGTGTGCTATAAAAAAGTATGTAAAAAACCCTTCTCTTCTCAAGAATTCTTATCAGTTGTTGAGGATATATATTCTACAAGCTTATATTACAGTTCTATGCATGGTCACTCTAACATCTTGAATAGATGAAGTAGTGATAGTGCTAACATTGTGAGTGATGGTACATTAAGATTTTATGATGAGTATAAGGAGTATAGGGTAGATTATCTTGAAGATTTAGAAGAAGTCAAGACAATAGAAGTTTGATTTGTCCTAGGGCAAGTAATTATAGTTCTAACTAAATTTTTAGATGTATGTGATCATGAAGATGTTAGTGTTAACCCATCGTTAGAGGAAGACCAATTATATCCAACTTGTGGTTTAAATGAAGTTGAGTTGCATGTTGATATGGCAGGCTATATTGACATGAATGCCTATGTTACTATCCTCCATGAAGAGATCAACAACATGTTCCATATTGGGTTGGAGCAAGAGGGTCAAGAATACCTTGGTGCTACTATCCAAGCCCATGAATCATCCCAATATGAGTAAAGGGAAAAACTAGGGGAGTAAACTTATGATGTTGATCCTTTATATTTTGGCTAATCAGGGTAGAGTTGAATCATGTATATCATGTTTTGATAATTTTAATTGCACTAGTGTGCATGATGATGACTTCTTCAGATTGGATAGTATGAATTATGATGGTCATGGGTGTGTTGATGCTAGTTATATAGATAAGCAATGGTGGAATGTATTTCTAATTGTTCATTTTTCCTGTGACTTGCATGTATTGAGAGCATGTGGAGTAGTTACTGATGTCACATAGAATTGTACCCTACTTGGAGAGAGTCCAAGCATTCTATTGACATAATGGGAATGATCTCGAAAGTGTGGGACTTTACAAATTAAGATCAGACCTCTAGACAAGGTTGGTTCCTCATTGTAAGCCTAATGCTTAGAGAAATAGATCTAAACCTAGTACTAATACTTGCAGAGGGAAAGGGTTAGAAGGAAATTGAAAAGGAAATAGGGGTGATGCACCAGATTCAATGAGGGATGGTGATCTTGGTGTAGACACAACAATGATCTCAATCATGAAGGGAATTCACACAAACTTATGAGGTTGATTGAGGCTTCGGTATGAAGATCAAACCTACAGAGGAGCCTCTTTACTCATAGAATAGACTATAACTCCAAGTAAACCATAGAAATTAGGACACAAGAGAGGCAAGACAATCATGTATATATTGATCATGAAGGTTAGAAACCATTACAATACAAAATAACCAGTAGCAGGGAAAGACATAATATACCTAATCACATTCATTGGTGGATAAACAAGAAGACAATAGAGGCCAAATTCAGGCATAATGAGTCACATTCCCTTACCCTTTAATTACACTAAGAGGTCTAACTACAAGAAATTTGGTAGCATAACAACCCAAAAAATTACCATCCTCTCTAAACAACGAGGTTACAATGCACTTTATAGATCAAGTTCTTGCGTAGAAGGCACTGAAGTCGCTCCACATCATCCAAGGTCATCAATGCAGGAATAGGGGCACAGAGATAGGGTCATGGTAAAAGGCTAGGAACCCTATCACTGGTAGGTCTGCAATACTAGAAAATGGTTGCCCACATGCAAAAGAGGGCAAAACATGAAGTGAGGAGCACAAAAGTCATTGTAGGCCACGGGGATATCTACCAGGGAGGCAGAGGAAACCATACACATTGAAGAATTTGACCATCCACCATGAATGCACCCACAAAGCTCACCAACCAAAGTTACTATGAAAATATCAGCCTCTGCACATGCCAAATCAGTCAATGAGATGTCCTGTTGGCCGAGCATGCATATACAGATCATGTTTTGAAAGTGAAAATATTCCCCTCAAAAGCCTACTAGATGAAAGAGGAGGCAAAAATAAGCATTTTTGCCTTTTGAAGAATGTTGAAATTTGCCAAAATGAGGGAGATATATGTGGTCAAAGTTATGGTCAACTGCATCTTGCACTTGTATATTGCTTTGCATATGCAATTGTATATGCAATTTACACTGCTAGGTTCACTTTATGCATTTATACAATTTTCTTTCCTTTTGCTTTTTGCATATTCAACTTTTGTATATGCGATTGTATGTGCCTTTGTATCTGTTCTTGTATATGCAAATGTATATACAATACAATTGCGAACATACAAAAGTGGGCCTTGACTTTTTTATCGCCTTTTGCATCAGACTTGAATGTCCCTGATGTGTGTCATCATTCCATTTGATCTCCATCTATGGCTTTGTCACTACAAAATATAGACCATTGAGTTACTAGGACCCACCACTACACCATTTATGCTCTTCATTTTGCATATATCGAGCTATCAGGGAGACTATGAGTTAAGTCTCTGATATGCAAAGTCTCACCAAAAACCCCTTGCATCATCCTTTTGAATCAGCCTTTGAATATGTGATACAATCACATGTGCATACAAAAGTAGATATCAACATTTTATGGAACTGGGTTCAGGTCCAGGACTGCATCCTACTCCTTTGTATATCACTTTGTATTTGATCATGTATATGTGATATACAACTGCGAACCCCATCTTGAAGTCTGCTAGAATTAACTCTCCAGTCACATCCAGATTGTATCTTTGCCCTTTTGCATATTGCACATACATGCAATCATACATACAAAAGAGGTTTGACTTTTCTACCTTTCAGCACGTACAATGCACTTTGTATCTTTTGATTCTGCATTGGCATGCATGACTGCATCTTCAATTTTCTATATCTCATTGTATCTGGCTTTGTATATGCCTTTGTATATCGCACACATGCACTTTGATATACAACATACAAGGGTAGAATTGAACTACTATCAAATATAAAATGATCAAATGGTTGGGTTCAAAATTGCATCTACCTCCTTGCATCATCTTTTGTATATTGCATATAAAATGCAATTTACAAACAAAACTGCATACATATGCCTTTGCATCTAAAACCAACTACATTTTTCCCTCGGGTCCACCCTTGTACATTCACTTTTGTATCCCGCCTTGTATATTGCATATACATCAGACTATCACGGACACCTAAGACTTGTCATACCGATAGGCCAAAGTCTCACCGACGACCCTTTGTATATTCATTTGTATATCACCTTGCATTTGACCTTGAATCTGCATCAGCCTATCGGCGGGACCACAACCAAGTCCTGCCGATGCACAAAAGTGTCACTGATATGTCTTTGTATCCTCCCTTTGTATCTACCTTTGTATATACACTTGTATCTGCAAATGTATATGTGAATATACATACAAAAATGCATACAAAGATACATACAAAGAGACTAAGTATGAAACTGAGAAATCCATGCGATGGAAGACACTTGAAGCTTAAGGATTTCTAGGTTTTTCTGCAAGGATTATCCAAACAATTTTTTGGGATTTTCTGCCAGGCATAGCATGGGGAAATGTGGGATTTAAGCCTTTCCTCCTTTTATTTAGGCTTTCTCTAATCATATTTCTCTGATAGAAGGAGGGAAACCAAATAGTTTGTGGTCAAGCAAAATATGACAATAGTAAACAATTAATTGAGCCCTTCTAGAGATAAGATAGTTGTATATGACAAAGCAACATGTGCTATTTATATACTTTTATCCCATGACACTATGAGTTGGCTCATTTCTCTTTCCCCCAATATGTTTCATAGTGATTTTTATTTTGATTATGGTGATTCAAGAAAGAGAACTCCCATATGGATAGAACATGGATATGATGAGACACCTCAACTTTTAATCCTCCTAATGATATCATTGAATTCAAACCCAAGACAAATGTTGTCCTAATGTTTGAGTTCAAGGTTGTACCTACTTGCTTCATCACCTAGATAGCCCAACGTATTACTACTTAATGATTTCAAGAAGAAAAGTAGGACCCATTTTTATAATTATTTCTATAGCTCCTTGAGTGTATAGTATGTAGTTAGTTTAAGAAATTTTGTTGTATATAACTTGGATTTTCTGTTGTCTTCTACTTTGCTTTTGTCTAGTTTCAGCTTGGTGTTGTAAGTATGCTTGATGGTACCTTTTTAGGATAGCATTGTTTAACATTTCTAATATATCTCTCTCATTTGAAAAAAAAATATTAAGCATGATGGAACTAGTTTTCAAGATTTGATAGGCATATTTGGGTTACTCCCATGCTTATCAAGGTGTATGTGTGCTCCCTTAATTAGATGATACTTAATGACATATTGTACTTTCTAATTTGTTAGGGTGACCTATTGGGGCCTTAGGAAATCAATTGTTCTTTCTTGATCATTCCTTATGCATGCCAATGATGGTTCCTAACCCAAGTAGTGAGCTTCATTTCTTGATAGTTGAATTGAAAAGATAAAATCAAAGAAAAATGAAAAGATGAGAAAATCAAAAGAAAATTAAAGGAAAAACATTAAATTTAAAAATCTAGAAGTAGAAAGAATAATATCATACAAACTCATTTTCTTTACCTGATTCTGGTATCTCTACCAAGGCTACGGATTACAAACAAGCAATAGAGCTATGTCATGAATGGAACCAGAGGTATCTCTGTCTAGTCTATAGATGCCTAGCTGGTAATGGAGCAATTCTCAAAATGTGTTTGGACTAATTATATTTTTTTCTTAATTTCCTTGGTCATATAACACTAATCAAAGCACATTTAAGAAGGAGTAAATGAATCACACATACACATGTTCTTATTAATTAAACCTAATGCATGCATAGCTAAGTTTGGGATTGATTTGGATTCAAATAGCATTGCTTGAGCATATGATTTTTTTTGTTCAATTCCTCTTTCTAACTGGTGATTCTAGATTCTAAGCATTTTTGCAATTCTTTCCTAGAGAGTTACTGTTGTCACATAGAATTGCACCCTGCTTGGAGAGAGTCCAAGCATTATAATGACACAAATGGAATGATCTCGAAAGTGTGGGACTTTGCAAATTGGGATCAGACCTCTAGAGAAGGTTGGCTCATCATTCTAAGCCTAATGCTTAGAGAAATAGATCTAAACCGAATGCTAATACTTGCAGAGGGAAAGTGTTAGAAGGAAATTGAAAAGGAAATAAGGGTGATGCACTAGATTTAGTGAGCGATGGTGATATTAGTGTAGACACAACAATGATCTCAATCATGAAGGGAATTCACACAGAATTATGAGGCTGATTGAGGCTTCGGTATGAAGATCAAACCTATAGAGAAGCTACTTTACTCAAAGAACAGACTATAACTCCAAGTAAAAACACAGAAATTAGGACACAAGAGAGGCAAGAAATCATGAATCTATTGATCATGAAGGTCAGAAACTATTACAATACAAAATAACTAGTAGTAGGAAAAGACACAGTATAGCTAATCACATTAATTGGTGGATAAATAGGAATACAACAGAGGCTAGATTTAGGAATAGTGAGTCACTCTCCCTTACCTTGTAATTACACTAAGAGGTCTAACTACAAGAAATTTGGTAGCATAATAGCCCAAAAATTTACCATCCTCTCTGAACAATGAGGTTACAATGCACTTTATAGATCAAGTTCTTGTACAGAAGGCGTTGAAGTCGCTCCACAGGATCCAAGGTCATCTATGCAGGAACAGGGGCACATAGATAGGGGCGTGGTGAATGGACAGGAACCATGTCACTGGCAGGTCTGCAACACCAGAAAATGGTTGGCCACACACAAAAGAGGGCAAAACATGAAGTGAGGAGCATAAAAGTCATTGCAGGCCATGAGGATATCTACCAACGAGCTAGAGGAAGCCATACACATTGAATAATTTGACCATCCATCATGAATGCACCCGCAAAGCTCACCAACTGGAGTTACTATGAAAATATCAGCCTTTGCACATGCCAAATCAGTCGCTGAGACATCCTATTAGCCGAACATGCATATACAGATCATATTTTGAAAGTGAGAATATTCCCCTTAAAATCCCACCTGATGAAAGATGAGGTGAAAATAAGCACTTTTGCCTTTTGAAGCATGTTAAAATTCGCCAGAATGAGGGAGATATCTGTGGTCAAAGTTGCAGTCAACTACATTTTGCACTTGTATATTGCTCTGCATATGCAATTGTATCTGATTATGCATATACAATTGTATATGCACTTTACAATACTAAGTTCACTTTATGCATGTATGCAATTTTATTTCCTTTCACTTTTTACATATTCAATTTTTATATATGCGTTTGTATGTACCTTTGTATCTGCTTTTGTATATGCAAATGTATATACAATAGAATTTCCAACATACAAAAGTGGGCCTTGACTTTTGTATCATCTTTTGCATTGGACTTGAATGTCCCTTGCATGTGTCATCATTCCATTTGATCTCCATCTGTGGCTCCATCGCTGCAAAATAGACCGCTGAGCTACTGGGACCCACCACTACACCATTTCTACTCTTCATTTTGCATATATCGGGCTATCAGGGAGACTATGAGTTAAGTCTTTGATATGCAAAGTCTCACTGAAAACCCCTTGCATCCTCCTTTTGAATCAGCCTTCAAATATGCGATACAATCGCATGTGCATACAAAAGTGGATCTCAACATTTTATGAAGCAAATTGGAACTGGGTTCAGGTCCAGGACTACATACTGCTCCTTTGTATATCACTTTGTATTTTATCATGTATATGTGATATACAACCACTAACCCCATCTTGAAGTCCGCCAGAATTAATTCTCCAGCCGTGTCCCAATTGTATCTTTGCTCTTTTGCATATTGCACATACATGCAATCATACATATAAAAGATATTTGACTTTTCTACTTTTCAGCATGTACAATCATACCTTTTGATTCTGCATCGGCATGCGTGACTATATCTCCAATTTTGTATATCTCATTGTATCTGGCTTTGTATATGCCTTTGTATATCGCACACATGCAATTCAATATACAACATACAAGGGCGGAACTGAACCGTTATCAAATATACCATGAAGGAATGGGCGGGTCTGAAATTGCATCTACCTCCTTGCATCATCTTTTGTATATTACATATACAATGCAATATACAAACAAAACCGCATACATATGCCTTGCATCTAAAACCAACTGCATTTTTCCCTTGGGTCCACCCTTGTACATTCACTTTTGTATCCTGCCTTGTATATTGCATATACATCAGACTATCGGGGAGACCTAAGACTTGTCATACTGATAGGCCAAATTCTCGCCGATGACCCTTTGTATATTCTTTTGTATATCGCCTTGCATCTGACCTTGCATCTGCATTGGCCTATCAGCAAGACCACAACCAAGTCCTATTGATGCACAAAAGTGTCGCTGATATGTCTTTGTATCCTCCCTTTGTATCTACCTTTGTATATACACTTGTATCTACAAATGTATATGCGAATATACATACAAAAATGCATACAAAGATACATACAAAGAGACTAAGTATGAAACTAAGAAATCCCTCCGATGGAAGACAATTGAAGCTTAAGGATTTCTGGGTTTTTCTTTAAGGATTATCCGGATGAGTTTTTGGGATTTTTTGCAAGGTATAACATTAGGAAATGCAGGATTTAAGCCTTTCCTCCTTCTATTTAGTCTTTCTCTAATCAGGTTTCACTGATAGAAGGAGGGAAAATGAATATTTTGTGGTCAAGCAAAATATGACAATAGTAAACAATGAATTGAGCCCTTCTAGAGATAAGATAGTTGTATATAACAAAGCAACGTGTGCTATTTATATACTTTTATCGCATGACACTACGAGTTGGCTCATTTCTCTTTCCCCATATATGTTTCATAGTGATTTTTATTTTGATTATGGTGATTCATGAAAGAGAACTCCCATATGGTTTGAACATGGATATGATGAGCCACCTCAACTTTTAATCCTCCTAATGATATCATTGAATTCAAACCCAAGACAAATGTTGTCCGAATGTTTAAGTTCAAGGTTGTGCCTACTTGCCTTGTTACCTAGATAGTCCAACATATTCCTACTTAATGATTTTAAGAAGAAAAGTAGGACCCACTTTTATAATTGTTTTTCGTAGCTCCTTGAGTGTATAGTATGTAGTTAGTTTAAGAAATTTTGTTGTATATAACTTGCATTTTCTATTGTCTTCTACTTTTCTTTTGTGTAGTTTTAGCTTGGTGTTGTAAGTATGCTTGATGGTACCTTTTTAGGATAGCATTGTTTAACATTTCTAATCCATCTCTCATTTGCAAAAAAGATATTAAGCATGATGGAACTAGTTTTCAAGATTTGATAGGCATATTTGGGTTACTCCCATGCTTATCAAGGTGTATTTGTGTTCCCTTAATTAGATGATACTTAACGACATATTGTACTTTCTAATTTGTTAGGGTGACCTATTGGGGCCTTAGGAAATCAATTGTTCTTTCTTGATCATTCCTTATGCATGCCAATGATGGTTCCTAACCCAAGTAGTGAGCTTCATTTCTTGGTAGTTGAATTGAAAAGATAAAATCAAAGAAAAATGGACAGATGAGAAAATCAAAAGAAAATTAAAGGAAAAACATTAAATTTAAAAATCTAGAAGTAGAAAGAATAATATCATACAAACTCATTTTCTTTAGCTGATTCTGGTGTCTCTACCAATGCTATGGATTCGCAACAAGCAATAGAGCTATGTTATGGATGGAACCAGAGGTATCTCTGTCTAGTCTATAGATTCCTAGCTGGTAGTGGAGCAATTCTCAAAATGTGTTTGGACTAATTATATTTTTTTCTTAATTTCCTTGGTCATATAACACTAATCATAGCACATTTAGGAAGGAGTAAATGAATCACACATACACATGTTCTTATTAATTAAACCTAATGCATGCATAGCTAATTTTGGGATTGATTTGGATTCAAATAGAATTTCTTGAGCATATGATTTTTTTTGTTGAATTTATCTTTCTAACAAGTGATTCTAGATTCTAAGCATTTTGCAATTCTTTCCTAGAGAGTTATTGTTGTCACATAGAATTACGCCGTGCATGGAGAGAGTCCAAGCATTCTAATGAGACAATGGGAATGATCTCGAAAGTGTGGGACTTTGTAAATTGAGATTAGACCTGTAGAGAAGGCTGGTTCCTCATTCTAAGCCTAATGCTTAGAGAAATAGATCTAAACCTAGTGCTAATACTTGCAAAGGGAAAGGGTTAGAAGGAAACTAAAAAGGAAATAGGGCTGATGCACCATATTTAGTGAGTGATGGTGATCTTGGTGTAGACACAACAATGATCTGAGTCATGAAGGGAATTCACCCAGACTTATGACGCTGATTGAGGCTTCAGTATGAAGATCAAACCTACAGAGGAGCCACTTTACTCATAGAACAGACTATAACTCCAAGTAAAACACATAAATTAGGACACAAGAGAGGTAAGAAATCATGCATATATTGATCATGAAGGTCAAAAACCATTACAATAGAAAATAACCAGTAGTAGGAAAAGACACAATACAACTAATCACAATCATTGGTGGATAAATAGGAAGACAACAGATGCCAGATTCAGGCATAGTGAGTCACATTCCCTTATCCCGTAGTTACACTAAGAGATCTGACTGCAAGAAATTTGGCAGCATAATAGTGCAAAAATTTACCATCCTCTTTAAACAACGAGGTTACAATGTACTTTATAGATCAAGTTCTTATGCAGAAGGCATTGAAGTCACTCCCCAGGATCCGAGGTCATCAATGCAGGAACAGGGGTGTAGAGACAGGGGCGTGGTGAAAGGATAGGAACCATGTCGTTGGCAGGTCTACAACACCAGAAAATGGTTGCCCACACGTAAAAGAGGGAAAACATGAAGTGAGGAGCACAAAAGTCATTGTAGGCCAAGAAGATATCTACTAGCAAGCTATAGGAACCCATATGCATTGAAGAATTTGACTATCCACCATGAATGCACCCACAAAGCTAACCAACCGAAGTTACTGTGAAAATATTAGCCTTTGCACATGCCAAATCAGTTGTTGAGACGTCCTATCGGCTGAGCATACATATACAGATCATATTTTGAAACTGAGAATATTCCCTCAAATCCCACCAAATGAAAGAGGAGGCAAAAATAAGCACTTTTACCTTTTGAAGCATGTTGAAATTCACCAAAATGAAGGAGATATCTGCGGTCAAAGTTGCGGTCAACTTGATCTTGCACTTGTATATTGCTTTGCATATGCAATTGTATCTGATCATGCATATGCAATTGTATATGCACTTTACACTACTAGTTTCACTTTATGCATTTATGCAATTTTCTTTCCTTTCACTTTTTGCATATTCAATTTTTGTATATGTGATTGTATGTGCCTTTGTATCTACTTTTGTATATGCAAATGTATATACAATACAATTGCCAACATACAAAATCAGGCCTTGCCTTTTTTTTCACCTTTTGCATCGATCTTGAATGTCCCTGACATGTTTCATCATTCCATTTGATCTCCATTTGTGGCTCCATCGCTGCAAAATAGACCGCTGAGTTATTGGGACCCACCACTGCACCATTTTTGCTCTTCATTTTACATATATCAGGCTATCAGGGAGACTATGAGTTGAGTATCTGATATGCAAAGTCTCACCGAAAACCCCCTGCATCCTCCTTTTGAATCAGCCTTTGAATATGCGATACAATTGCATGTGCATACAAAAGCAGATCTCAACATTTTATGAAGCAAATTGGAATTGGGTTCAGGTCTGGGACTCCATCCTGCTCCTTTGTATATCACTTTGTATTTGAACATGTATATGTGATATACAACCACGGACCCCATCTTGAAGTCTGCCAGAATTGATTCTCTAGTCACATCCAGATTGTATCTTTGCCCTTTTGCATATTGCACATACATGCAATCATACATATAAAAGATGTTTGAATTTTCTACCTTTCGGCATGTACAAGTGCACTTTGTACCTTTCGATTCTGCATTGACATGCATGACTACATCTTGAATTTTTTATATCTTATTATATCTGGCTTTGTATATGCCTTTGTATATCGCACACATGCAATTCGATATACAACATACAAGGGCGAAACTAAATCGCTATCAAATGTAGCACAAAGGAATGGTCAGGTCCAAAATTACATCTATGTCCTTGCATCATCTTTTGTATATTGCATATACAATGCAAATATATACAAACAAAACTGCATACATATGCCTTTGCATCTAAAACCAACTGCATTTTTCCCTCGGGACCGCCCTTGTACATTCACTTTTGTATCCTACCTTGTATATTGCATATACATTACACTGTCGGGGAGACCTAAGACTTGTCATACCGATAGGTCAAAGTCTCTCCAATGAGACTTTGTATATTCTTTTGTATATCTCCTTGCATCTGACCTTGCATCTGCATCGGCCTATCGGTGGGACCACAACCAATTCTTGTCGATGCACAAAAGTGTCATCGATATGTCTTTGTATCCTCACTTTGTATCTACCTTTGTATATACACTTGTATCTATGAATGTATATGCAAATATACATACAAAAATGCATACAAAAATACATACAAAGAGACTAAGTATGAGACTGAGAAATCCCTATGATGGAAGACACTTGAAGCTTAAGGATTTCTGGGTTTTTCTTCAAGGATTATCTAGATGAGTTTTTTGGATTTTCTACAAGGCATAGCATGGGGAAATGTGGGATTTAATCCTTTCCTCCTTCTATTTAGGCTTTCTCTGATCAGATTTCTCTGATAGAAGGAGGAAAATAGAATATTTTGTGGTCAAGCAAAATATGACAACAGTTACCATTTTTTTGGTGCTTTGCACCAACATCCTTAATTTGTAGTGAGTTAGGAAACCTCACAACGTTTTTCCTCTTCTTTTTCTTAGTTTTACATAGGGTCCCTATTAATATCTAATCTAAGATCTTTCCTTTACTTAGCCCCTATAGATGTTTTGGACTCAGTATCTTTGCACTATCTCCTCTAGATGCCTTACTGCTTTGCCTTTGGTGTTCAATTTTAATCTATTAGGAGATCTAGTCAAAGTTGGTCAAATAAAAAATTAAGTTGAAGATTCAAATTTTTTATGTTAAAGCCTTAGGTGACCCCTATGTGAACGTACATTAAAAAAATAGCAGAATTTGGACTTAAATTGTATAGGTTATGTTTAGGTAGACTTTTACAACCTCCAATTAGTTTAGTATCCTTTCAAATTGCTCAACTACTTCCCACCTCCATGTTTCCACAATTTCCCCTTCTCCTTTACACCCTCGCAGACTTTCAATGTCCCTTCATACTTGTGCAACCTTTCAAATTGTAAGACTATTTTTGTGCTTCACTTCCCCACATAACCTTTCTCTTTCACCTTTCCTCTTAAAACTCAACACCTTTGTGTAGTCACACAAGGTACAAATCATAGGCTTATTTCCACCCTCTACATCTCTGTATGGTTTATTCTTGTGGGCATATGGACCTTCTTTGTAAATTTATACAGTTTTAGGTTGCTCATCTCTTTTTGGACCATGCATTCCCACATCATTATGAACCTTCCTTTCTTGTCTATGCTAGTTCTTTGTAGTCTATTCTTGTATACTTGTGGACCTCTCATATAGTCGTAGAAAATACTCAAATTCTTCATAGTTCTACACTTTCATCCTTTGCTAGTTATGTTCCATTGACCAATCTAAGCTTATGACATGTACCTTCTTGCACCCAACTACTCAAAATAAGTGGGAAAGAACATTAAAAATGAGGGTAAATTTGATGGCCTCTCCATAAAAGTAATGATGTCTCCATGCATATCTAGGGAATTTCTTCCCATTCAACCACTCATCCGACCTACAGGTTCATGTATGATTTCACCCTTTTAACATGTACAAAGTTCATGGTGACCTGACCACTACTTGTTTAAATATGTTAATACCCCAAAATCCATTTTGGGTCAGATTTAATCTATGTTTGCATGGTATTTTAGCTCCTTGATATCTATTTTGTATGATTTTAATGGTAGATTTATTCTAATGCCCACAAATGAACAACTAGTCGATGGATCTAAGTATTTAACAACATGGCTCATGGTACAAGTAGATGGTCTAAAACATAGAGGAGGCAAGGATTTTTTTATTATCATCTAACATAATCCAATACTTGATTGGTACTCTTTACAAGGGCTAATTTTTCTCTCCAAGGTTGTTCTCGTAGATTTTGAAGTACTAACAAGTAGATATGTATGTGGGTATGGTATGTGATTAGAATTATTTTTAAGACCCACAAATTTAAAATGATTTCCAAGGATTGGTGTACACCATGATGTAATGAATGATGATGCCTCCTCCAAAAGGAAAATTTAAGAAAAGCTTAAAAAGATTTTCCTTCATTAGAGGAAGAAGAGGAGACTATAAGAGCTAGAGCTAATAATGAAAGGGTATTATTGTTTATCTACACATGTATATGGTGGGAAAAAAATTGTAGCACAAGATGGAACCTCCATGAATTTTAGGCATAAAAATCACTTTTGCACAAGTATTCTTTGTAGACATACTCAATTTGAGCTTACTAAATATTTCTTATGAGTGCATTATTTATTGTCTATGCATGTAATATGGTGATGGTTTTTTTCTTGTATTCACTTGTAAATATTATCATAATTCACACACACACAGATATATATATATATATATATATATATATATATATATATATATATATATATATATATATATATATATATATATATATATATATATATATAGTGTAGAGAATACTCCCATGTGAAAATGTTTATCCTTAGATATGATAAAATTCTTCTTTCTTTCTTTACCTTTTCCTTTTCTCATCCTTCCTTCTTCTCTTTCCCTTTATCTTTTTACTTTTCTTTGTTAGTTAGTTTGGGTAGGATTAGATTAGTTTCCCCATCACTCAAGATTTTACATGACCAACTCTTTTGAATCCCCACCATGCACCTTATTATAAAAAAATATCATCTACAATTGAGTGACTATTACAAATCCAAGACCTAGAAACTCTAAGACCTTGGGGAGATTTCAAAATCTTCTTTTAAGAGAGGAATCATCACTTTGATTCTTAAGTGTTGGATTGCAAGTGATTTTGCAACCCAACACTACCTAAGTCACATAATCTTAAAAATATATAAAGTTGTAGAGATAACATTACCATGAGTAGCTTAATACAATGTAACTAAATAATGACACTAAAGCTATTATTTATGCCCAAATCAAACAATTAAAAAATATGAAAAATACTAATCCATAAAGATTTCATGATCATGTAGGAGTAGCCTATCAATGTAATGTTTCATGTTGAAGATCAACTTCCACTCCCTTCACTCAACTCTTTAATGATTAATGTTGAATACTATAGTGGGTGAGTAGTTGCGGACTTTAATGCATCCAAATGCAATTG
Organism: Cunninghamia lanceolata; assembly: GCA_027924645.1. Taxonomy (NCBI): domain Eukaryota; kingdom Viridiplantae; phylum Streptophyta; class Pinopsida; order Cupressales; family Cupressaceae; genus Cunninghamia; species Cunninghamia lanceolata. Next base: position 11,097,512 of record BSBN01000060.1, on the reverse strand, counting down.
TGTTCCTCATTATGTTTTTGAGAAAATTCAAAATTACTTACAAGATCAGTCTACACACTTGAAAGAATAAAAGATCAATAATGACATGGGTGACTGTTGTAGCTATAAGTGATCCATTATAAAATCTTCAAAAAACATCCCACACTAAGCTCAAATATGAACCATTAATCACTTTTCAATTAGATCCCTCATGCAATCATCTCAAGCACACATTTTAGAATGCTCAAATGAGGTTGTGCAGGCTATTGGATCATGTTGTAGGTGCACACGCTTGAAACTTTAAAAATAGATGAAGCTATACTAAATAATACCTTCCTAAATACTTAGGGCCTACCATATGTTGAAATGAATCCTTTGAACAATGGCTTGCTACTATTTTGATAACATCCCAAATGATACCATGGGAGTGCATGGATTGCATGATGAAAGATGGGCATTTTATTAGATGATTGGCACATTATGCTCCAACCTTAAGAGAATGTGCCTTCCTTGGATGATAAATACTTAAATTAAGGGACCACCATTGACATGTAGGATTCCCATAGCCAGTAACACAATAAAATAACAACATAAAAAAGTAGCCCTTAAGCTTACATGGGCTATCGTATTAGAAAATTATTATATGGATAGTGTAGCAAAGGGAGTTCATAAGTTAGATTACATGATATATTGGGAATGCAAGTGTTGCATATAGATCACGTTATTGAACTTATTTTTATGGAGTTCATTATATTAATAAAATAGCAAAGGAGCCCAACATAGATTACTTGGATACTCATGAGCTTTAGTGTAATGGTAGGAGAATAAAACAATGACAATATTTATATGGGTTGTGAGAGTCTATCACATCATAGTGTTGATGCTATATGATGATCTCAATAGATAATAAATATGTTCTATAAGAAGAAGTACCTCTTGATGATAGTACCAAGCTAACATATGCATGGAGAACAAAGATGCAATGGGAATTTTGGCATTTCTACTTTGTTTCTTAGAAGTTGCTCAAACTATAGGATCCAATGAAGATTATATGGTTAGTGGACTCTAAGACTAAGATAGACTTTACTGGCCAATGATGTAGTTGCAATTCTAACATTTCTCCTTTGTTGGTTATGAGTTGACCAAGATATTAGATCTAATGATGACTAGATGGCTAGTGGACCTAGGATTGACAATATTATAAACTATTTGATGAGAGTGCAAAGATCATAAGATGCTTTCACATGCATTTTGATCACGCACATGGCACAATATCCAAAGGTTGAGTTTTGATAACATCCTCAATGTGTGGGAAATTTGACATGTTGCATTCATAATATTGCACTCATCTAAGATCATAGATCAATCTATATCTATCTTGTATGCCTCATTACGATTTACTACAACTTATAAAATCTACTCTCATTGGAACCAAAAGAGGAGGGCTTGCCACATGATGACTTACACATTGTCGACCAATGATGCATTCTACACTCTTACATCCTTCCACTACAACATAGAGATTACACCAACTATTGGATTAAAGCAAATGTTGTGATGTGTGGTGAGCTCTAACATATATAGGAGTTGCATGAATCATAAAATTATCACTCCAAGCTATCAAATTATTCAAATTATCATAATATCAATGGCCCCTAGACCTTCTACTACATAAAAGCACTACTTCATAAGGTATGAGAACAACCATTTATATGCTCAAACCCTTAGCTCAATACAATAATATTATCATAGCTTAACTTGTTTGCATAAATCATGTTCTCATGTCTTTGTATCCCAAAATATCTTGAAATTATCACTCCTAGCTATCGTGATTGTAACTTAGATTGCTTAGTTGTAGTAAAGATAATTGAATAACTCACATAGTTCAAGGGAAGGGTCAAGGTATGAGGACACATGATATGACCATATAAAGATGTTTAAAATTAGTTATTAAAATAGAGAGCTTGGAATAGGAAACATAGAACAATGGGGATCAATAAGGGCACAAGAATGGAACCCTAACTACAATATCTTTGGTTGGTTATCAATGCTAAGGTACCAGAACACTAGGAAAAGTTTGGAAGAGGGCAAGAAAGAGATGAGTGGTAATAGGGACAAATATTTAAAATTGGAGTGCAAAAAAGCTTCATGTGGCTTGATCTAATCATTCATCCATTTAATGATTGTTCCTTTCTGCTTTCATGATTAATGCCTATGAGCTTGCAAAGACTAGTAGTAATCTCTACTTTATGGTTCAGGATACTCATTTATTGGTGAATCAACATTCACCAAAGGGTTACTAAATCAAATCCCTACAATTCTGATATTTGTATCACTTCTATCTATCTTGTTTCCTTGGTGGCGTGTCTATTTCATCCACCCCTATACGCTCAACTTTAGTTAATCACTTCATATTATGAATAAATATATAAAAATTTCCTCTTTCACTGTCAGTTAGGTCTGGCCGATGGAGTCCCATGTGCATCTTAATTGCATCACCTATTTTTAATCCTTGTCTTTCTTCGGCCTATGTCATATCACCCACTCTAATTTTTTTGTTGTATGTGGTTTCTGCTACTATCTTTCCACCATGAAACTAGTGATAGAAAACTATCACATACTCATTTAGCCTAAAAATTGGGAACCTATGGAAGTGGGTGTATATGATTCTACCAAATTGGTCCATGTTTTTTATGTTTTCGATATTGATTGTCTGCATGTGGAATTTGCTATTATATGTGTTGTTAGTGATGTGTTGTTGTAGGAATGCCCATGGGTGCTACTTTTCTCTGAGGTTGCATCAATATTTCTATCCAATATTATGGACCTAGTTTAGGATGTGGAGTTTTTGAAAACATTTATCTTACATCCTTGAATATTTGGTTAACACTAATAAGTCAAAGTCTACAATGGAAAGCTATGATATATTTGCAGCAAAGACTCCATTGGGGGGGGGTGGGGGGTTGTTCACTACAGAGCTTCTCCACAACTCACCCGTAGCTACGTGTATTTATAACACTCTCCAAAAAGGTCTAAGAAATAGATGTGGATCAAATGCTCTCAACTCTATATTGGAGATGCATAGATTCCAACTACCACCAAGGTTAGACACAAAAATTTGGGAAATGTTTAATGCAATTCACTTCTTCTAAATGCATGCTCTAGATCAAGCCCCTTGACCTCCATCTGTAAGTCTACCGGCCTTACCAACCCCCTTCCCTCCTCCGACTGATGATTGCTCCAACTCTTAGGATCTAGGTTAATGGTGTATGCCTATATGTTTGTTTTGGGCTTTTGGTATGCATACTATATGCAAATCTCTAGAGCCTTTGGCCAATATAATTCTAGTCTTTTTGTGATCTCTAACTCGTATCATTAGTTTTTCTTTTGTATTTGAACAAGAAATATATGAGGATGTCCATGTCCTTGTTGGTCTTTTGAGACATTTTTCAATGTAAGGATAATTTTAATATCATAATATATGGTACAAGTGACTTTTATCTTTCTCTTAAAAAGGAATTTTGGGTAAAAGCATAGACCTATGTCACACTTTCAGCCAACTAAATAGTTTCTATAGAAACAGTTTCTGGTGAAACCCTTTCTATAGAAACCATGTGGAACCTTTAAATTTGGAAAATTTGATTTTGAATTTGAAAATGGTATTTATTTGCATAGAAAATTTCAGGTGAGTGAGTTTGACCTGAAACCTTTCCAAGCAATATTGTTTCACCTGAAACTATCTATGTGGCATCCTATGTGGCAGCCAACCTCCTCCATTTCAGCAATTTGTAAAAAAAATTCAACTTCACCTAAATATTTATTTAGTCAGACTTTATTTTTCTCAAAATCAAAAAATGCTCTTTTGTAGAGGTCAGAGTCTAGAATCCAAAAATATATATTTTTTGATATTTTGATTAGTTTTATTATGATTTTTTAAAAATTTATTGCAAGTAGGTTTTTGTAATCAAATATGAAGTTAATTAAAAGTTTTAAAAAAATTATTATAACATATTTAAATTTTTTTAAAATTATATGGCTACTAGAGGAGATAATTCTCTACAAGAGGGTATAATTTTTTTTTCTAAATGATAAAAAATTTAGACAAAAGTTGATGTCCCATGAAAACTATGACATTTTGATAAAGTTCGACTTTAAAAATTTATTAAAAATAATATTCATTGAAAATTATTATTTTTTCCATGCACTAGATTTTCAAGTCATCTATATGAGAAAAAAATCAGAGAAAGAAAAAAATATTGTTTTTTTTTTGTGGTGTCCCATCAACCTCACTCTAAAAAAAATAGCAATTAAAATTTTTCTCTTAAATTTTTTAAAAATTATAAAATTATAATCATAAACTAGATTAACAATTCTACATTTCATTAGTTTACATCATTTTAAAATTCAAAACATAAATGTCACTTTTAGGTGGTCAAAGTTGAAAACTTATATTTGTGTTTGTTATTCCTTTATAAAAGTGTGACACAATTTTGTGCTTTTACCTTTCTAATATTTATATCAAGATGGAGGATGACCTTGACCTTAAGTCCTAAGGTTTTCATATTTTTTCTATCTCTTGTTTATGCTTCTTTCTAATGGGTTGGAAGAGTTTTTTTTAATAAACTTTTTTAACTTTATAAAAAAATTTGCATTCATTTAATATCTAAAATTATTTATATAAAGAACCATAATTTAATAATTTATACAATTTCATTAACAAACATATATTTGGTTTCCAAAGTACATAGAGGCTTGGATATTCTTTTATGTGTAGAGATTCGCAATTTAATTTCATTGCAAAAGCAAGGTGGTCAAGATTTGCATTAGGGGACACTGAAACAGTACTAAATATGTTTTCTGAACTAGCTTAATGAAAGAAATACAAAGAGAATAATAGAAAAAGGATAAACACGCAACCTTACTTCCTTGTATTGACAAAGAAAATTTCTTATAGAGATTTAATTCAAGAGAACTTGAGTGATTTTTAGTGCAAACACAAAAATAGAGTTTTGTTTAGGCGAAACAAACTATATATATGAAATGTTGCTACATATTACACATTTTAGATCTTCTTGGTACATATCAGACATTCCAAAACTAGCAACTATATATAACAAAGCTACCTTTTGAGCAATAGAAAAAAATAGCAAAATGGTAGTATTAAGATATAAAATACATGCTGACCACCTGGGCAGAGAAGATCACACCAATCCAAACTTCTTAATGATCAAAATAATTTCTACTTGTACATATAAAAAATATGTGTCAAAAAAGGAGTCAAATGTCATTAGATTTAAGACAAAATCCTGCCTTGAGCCATACGTAGAAGATGTTGGGCCATACATTGAAGACAACATTCCTTGCATGGATATTACAGAAAATAGGACAGAGGCAAGGCAAAGGAGAATAGTAAAAAAATAAAAGTTATATACATTAAATGGAGCAGTGAGACCATGCTGGCAAATGATGAGCTAAAAGAAATAGGACAGAAATAGAAATAGTGGTTGGGATTACTTTTTCCAACACTCCCCCTTAATCACAACTGCTAGCATCTAGGACACCCAAATAATCTCTTTGATATAGAAAACTCTCTTTTCCTAATGTCTTGGTGAAGATATCCACATATTAGTCTTCAGAGCTACAAAATTCTAAATAGATCTCTCCATTGTTAATCAACTCTCTAATGAAATGGTATCTAGTGTCAATATGCTTACTCCTCTTATGAAATACGAGATTCTTAGGTATTGTTATCATTGAATTGTTGTCAAAATAAATCTTTGTTGCTTATTCTTATTCATGCATTAAATTTTTCAACACTCTTCTCATCCAAATTTCTTGACATGATGCTCCTGTTGCTACTACATACTCTGCTTCAGTAGATGAAAGAGTGATAATGGGTTATTTATTGGATCCCATGATACTACACCTATTCCAGTGAAAGACATAACCAAATGTGCTCTTCTTGTTATAAATGCTACCTACAAAATCACTATCTATGTATCCTATGAGTTTTAACTCATTTGACCTTGAATGCTGAATTCCATAATTTCTTATGCCACTCACATATCTTAAGATTCCTTTTCCTACTTGCCAATGAGATTCTTTTGGAGATTCTATTAACATTAAAATAAGGCTTACTACATACATGATATCCAGCCTTTTGGCTGTTAGGTACATGAGACAGGTACATGAGACTACCAACAAGTCTTTTATACAATGTTGGATCAATATTGGACCCCTTTTTATCCTTGCTTAGCTTCATTCCTATCACAATTGGTGTTGGTGCAAATTTACAATTTACCATATTGAACCTTTTCAAAACATCCTTTACATATTTATCTCAAGAGATGAATATACCATTTCCATTTTGATTCACCTCAATGCTAAGGAAATATTTCATGAAACCCAAATTAGTCATTTCAAAAATTTTCTTCATGGCTCCTTTGAACAAATAAATTGATAAGTAACTTGTAAATTCAAGTCATCAACATACAAACATCCAATTATGATTTCACATTGTTCATTCATTTTTATGTATAATGTAGGATCATTATTGCACCTATTGAAGCCATTATATAAGAAATAAGAATCAATTTTTGTATACCTTGCTCAAGGATCTTGTTTAAATCCATAGAACACTTTCTTGAGTTTGTAAACTTTGTTTTTATGGCCTAAGATCTCATATCTTGGTGGCTCCTCCACATATAGTTCTTCTAAGAAACCACTTAGGAATGTTTTTTTACATCCATTTGATATGCAGGCCACTTGTTTTGAGTTGCTATTACTAGTATTATTCTCACCATGTACAAATAGGCTACTAGAGCAATGTCTCATTGTAATAAACTCTGGGCACCTATGAATAATCCTTACCTACAAGCCTTGCCTTATGCTTTTGCAGTTGACTTAGTCTTGTAGACCCACTTTATTCCTACCACATCCTTTCCTTTTGGAAGATTAACTAAGTCTGATGCAGAGTGCCAGAAGAAGCGAATGAAGATTTGACTATATCTTCATTATCGGCAAGAGGTCTCCCAAGTTCTCACTGATATCCCCGTAGCGGTTAGTTGCCTATCGGCAACACCTCATACATCGGCCGGTCCACTAGAAGTCTTCCCGAAGCTTCCCTCACGCCGATGAAAAGTTTGACATTGGTTGCCTTCGGCAACACCCAGACTATCGGGCGACGAGAAATATCTCAGGCCGATAGACTCCGTTACTCCGATGACCAATCTTCGTCGGCCAGACTTCCTCCTTCGGCGAAGCTTCTTTCACCTACACCAACACCTTGTCTCTCGCCGATATCTTCAGGCACATCGGTCAGATCCTCCGCTTCGGCAAGACTCCGGTTTGCAGCCCCTATGGTTCATCTCATTCCGATGAGTTTCTATCGGCAGGACTCTAACGATCGCCGTGACTTCTTCGGCCTGCCCCCGACAAGGTTCCTCACGCCGATACTCTTTATCGGTGATACTCTGAGGATGTCTCACCGATCGGTGAAACTGTATACCGTCGGCTAAGTGTATTTTCCTTAGCCCGATATCGTTTCTCTCACCGATGCGAATAACAATGGTATGTGTCTCCGACACTATACCAATCTTCGACAAGACGGAGAGCCTTTCACGCCGATGGATCTCCAACTGTTCTGAGGTGCCGAACTAGAATTCCTTTCGACCGAACAATGGAATTTGGTCGTTTCATATATCAAACCCTCGATCACTTGTAGCCATCTGATCCCACATCAAAACTATCCAATTTCACTCCGATTTCCCGACTAGCCACATGACGATGTCTAGTCGAACTTGACTGAGTTCGCTAGCTTCCTGGGTAAGAATTCAACAACAACAAACGTGAAAAGTCTTTCCCCCATCACACTGATACTATACAGGGCTTCAGTGGACAGAGGAAAGGGCCTCCATGTATGAATCAAAACCCTACTCCTAGGTTACGAACCAGCCACTGTGGAACCGTGGGTTTTACACCGTTTGCACACTACAGAGTCACTACGGATTGACAGATAGCATCCGGTTAGGGTTCCATTTACAAAATTAGGATAAAGATATCAAATCACTAAGAACAACCAAGAAAATCAACACAGATCATACCCAGAACTCTCTTTATTCAGTTATCAAAAAGAACTTGTTGTAATACACACTTCTCTCTCTACTCCGTGTGACATACAACCTGCCTCTAAAGAAGATGTAGAGACAGCAGTTATCCCCTCCAACCGTGCAAACTGATTTTTAAATCAGTTAGCCGTTGGTTTACCCTTCATACAAGCAAAACTACATGTGTGCCTTGCACAATTACATTCATGGGACCAAATTGACCCTTATTACAAAATGAAATGGCTTAAGAGCCTTATGAGAAAACAAAAGAAAAGATGACCCTGCACTATAGAGAATGTGCTCCTGCACCATACTCCCCCTACAGGAAAAACTCAAGTCCCTTGAGTTGCTAACTGCTGAAGTGTCTTCCCATGCTTTAGAATATCTGCTTCACTCATCCAGGTTGCCTCTGAATCAGGTAGATCCTGCCACTTGACCAAGTAGTCTTTGTATACCCCTTTTCTTGTCTTCTTGACAATTTTGGAATCCAAAATGCATTCCAATTACAAAGGCTTACTTGGAGGTAAATCTCTGATCCAGTCTTCATCTTCAATCACAGCATCTGAGCCATCTTCAGCATGTAATGGAGGTCTAAAACGGAACAGGTCTGCAACATTGAAAATGGGAGAGATACCAAGGCCAGATGGTAATTCTATCTCATATGCATTTGGACCAAATTTATGCACTAGCTTACAAGGTCCTATCTTCTTCATCAACAATTTGGTTGGTTGCCCCTTAGGTAATCTTTCCTTTCTGAGGTAGGCCATCACCAAATCTCCTACCTTGAACTGTACCTCCCTTCGCTTCAGATCTGCCCTATCCTTGTACAACTCCTTCAGACATTCTAGACCCATATGTTCCATTTGTACTTCCTGTATGACCAGTATCCTTCTACTCAAAGCATCTGCCACTTTGTTGGCAACACCTTTCTTATGCTTAATAGTGAAGGTATAGGCCTGCAATTGTTCCATCCACTTGACGTGCCTATGATTCAACTTTTCTTGACTATTTAGGAAGCTAAGAGCATGGTTGTCAGTAAAAACAATGAACTCTTTTGGCAGTAAATAATGTCTCCATTTTTTCAGAGCTTGCACCATTGCATACAACTCTAGGTCATAGGTAGAATACCTCTGTTTGGCCTCATTCAACTTCTCTGAAAAGAATGCTACTGGATGTCCTTCCTGACTAAGAACAACACCTATAGCCTGTTGGCTTGCATCACATTCCACAACAAATACTTTGTCAAAATCAGGGAGTACCAACGTAGGTAACTCGGCCACTTTCTGTTTCAACAGTTCAAAACTATCATCTGCTTGTTTTGTCCATTGAAATTTACACTTCACTCCACCCTTGATGGTATTAAGAATAGGAGCACTTATGTGACTGAACCCTTTAATGAACTTCCTGTAAAAAGTTGCCAAACCATGAAAACTTCTTACATCTCCTACTGTCTTAGGAGTAGGCCAATTGAGAATAGCCTCAACTTTTGTAGGATCCATTTTCAAACAGCCATTGGAAATCACAAATCCAAGATACACTAGTTCAGTTTTCATAAAATCACATTTATCCAAGTTGATCATCAACTTACTCTCATGCAATTTCTTTAACACCTATCCAAGATGCTTCACATGCTCTTCTTTGGTCCTGCTGAAAATCAATATGTCATCAAGATAAACAATAACAAATTTTCCAATAAATTCTACAAGTACCTCATTCATCAACCGCATGAAGGTGCTTAGAGCATTACTGAGTCCAAATGGCATGACAAGCCACTCATAGAGACCTTCATTTGTTTTGAAGGCAGTCTTCCATTGATCTCCCTGCCTTATTCTGATCTGGTGATAACCAGATTTCAAATCAATCTTGGAATAGTAACATGAACCACCAAGATAGTCCAACAAATCCTCAATTCTTGGCATAGGAAATCTATACCTTATGGTGATCTTATTGATAGCCCTTGAATCAGTGCATAATCTCCATTTGCCATCTTTCTTAGGAGCAAGTACACTAGGGACTGCACATGGACTAAGACTTTTCCTAATCAAACCTTTCTCCAAAAGTTCTTGAATCTGTCTACCTACTTCTTCATTCTGCTGTGGTGTCAACTTATAGGCAGCTTTATTGGGTAATGTGGCTCCAGGAATCAAGTCAATCTGATGACTTATGTCCCTCATAGGTGGTAAGGAGTTAGGAGTATCCTCTACCACAAGATCTTGGTACTTATCCAGTAATTGTTGCACTTCCAATGGAATCTCCTTCTGCTGTTTGCTTTGCTGATTGGATACAGGCTTCATCATCAGTGCATACCCTTGGGTATCCTTCTCCTTCATGAGTTGTAGGAACTCTTTGCCACTCACTAACATGACACTGTTGTCATTGCTCTTCTCTCCAACCTGCTCTGGTAAGGGATCCATCTGAAACTTCTTACCATTCTTGGTGATCATATATGTATTCTTTTCACCATCATGCTATGCCTTCACATCATACTGCCAAGGTCGTCCAAGAAGAAGGTGACAAGCATCCATAGGAATAATTTCACATAGCACCTTATCCCTATAATCACCTAGTTCAAACTCTACCCAAGTTTGTTCTTCCACCAAATAGTTCTGATTCTTATTCAACCAAGATATTTTGTGAGGATTAAGATGGGGTAATCTTTTTAGTTCACACTTTTCTACCATTTCAGTAGACACTACATTTTCAGTAGAACCTGAATCAACAATGATTTTACAGAGCTTACCATATGCTATTCCTTGGGTTTTGAAGAGATTCTTCCTTTGTGGGGGCTTCTGCTTCAATGGCATCTTCACGAGGGTCCTCTTAATCATCATGTTCACTCCTTCAAGCACTGGTGCAGCACTACCAATTGGTGAGTTTACACTTTGACAATCATCCTCCTGCAATAGTTGGTTCCTTCTCCCACCATCATGAGAGCTAGATGCCTTCTCAGGGCACTTACTTGCAGTGTGGCCTACTTGATTGCAGTTGTAACATCTTCCAGTGAAGACTCCACGTCCTCTGCCTGCACCACCACCTCTTCCTCTGCCATTAGGTCTTCTCCAAACTCCGAAACCACCACCTTTTTGTTCTGTATCAGAACGTGATTCTTGTTGACTTGAACTTTCACCTTTGTTTGGCTGTCCTCTGCCAAAATTACCTCTTCCTCTATTGTTCCTGCCACCTCTTCCTCTGTTATTTTGATCACCTCTCCTTTTCAGTTTATCCTCTGCCCTAGAGGCTAACTAAAAACATTCATCCACAGTCTTGGGAACCACCATACTGAACTCATCCTGTATATTGTACCTCAGTCCATCCAGGTATCTGGCCACCATCTCTTTTTCTTCTTCTCTGTGATTGGCTCTCATGCTCAATCTGTGGAATTCTTCAGTGTATGTAGCCACATCCATATCTTTCTGCCTAAGATGATTAAACTTTCTGATAGTCTGCAGATCATAATCACATGGTAGAAATTTGGCTCTCAGCATGGCCACCATTCTGCTCCACTTGGTGATTGGACTCTTTCCAACCTTCTCCCTTTCACATTGAGTGTAGTTCCACCAAACCAATGCAGAACGTCTCAGTCTGGTCTTTGCAAACTTTACTTTCTTACTGTCACTATACTCTTTGAAGTCAAAGTAATTACTTATGGCTTCAATCCAGTCCACAAGAGTATCTCCATCCAGTTTCCCATTGAACGTGGGAACATCCATTTTCGGATCACCACTATCTCCATGACCCTTGAGTGTGTTCAGAAATGCCTTTTGATCAACAGTCATACCTTCTCCTTGAGGATTCTCCCCAGTTTCTCCTTCTTCATCCTCCTCTGACTCAGAAGTGCTTCCATCCTTCTCTTTGGATCTTTCTTCCTTCAGTCTCTCTTCGAGCATTTCTTCCACCATCTTCTGGATGGCTGCTTTACTCATCGTCTTGGGAGGCATTGTGCTAGCCTCTGTTTCTATCTCCAATTCTTCGTCTGACATACACGGCTGTGATTCAGAATATTGGCTCTGATACCAATTTGATGCAGAGTGCCAGAAGAAGCGAATGAAGATTTGACTATATCTTCATTATCGGCAAGAGGTCTCCCAAGTTCTCACCGATATCCCCGTAGCGGTTAGTTGCCTATCGGCAACACCTCATACATCGGCCGGTCCACCAGAAGTCTCCCCGAAGCTTCCCTCACGTCGATGAAAAGTTTGACATTGGTTGCCTTCGGCAACACCTAGACTATCGGGCGACGAGAAATATCTCAGGCCGATAGACTCCGTTACTCTGATGACCAATCTTCGTCGGCCAGACTTCCTCCTTCGGCGAAGCTTCTTTCACCTACACCGACACCTTGTCTCTCGCCGATATCGTCAGGCACATCGGCCAGATCCTCCGCTTCGGCAAGACTCCAGTTCGTGGCCCTGATGGTTCATCTCATTCCGATGAGTTTCTATCGGCGGGACTCTAACGGTCGCCGTGACTTCTTCGGCCTCCCCCCGACAAGGTTCCTCACGCCGATACTCTTTATCGGCGATACTCCGAGGATGTCTCACCGATCGGTGAAACTATATACCGTCGGCTAAGTGTATTTTCCTTAGCCTTATATCATTTCTCTCACCGATGCGAATAACAATGGTATGTGTCTCCGACACTATACCAATCTTCGACAAGACGGAGAGCCTTTCACGCCGATGGATCTCCAACTGTTCTGAGGTGCCGAACTAGAATTCCTTTCAACCGAACAATGGAATTTGGCCGTTTCATATATCAAACCCTCGATCACTTGTAGCAATCTAATCCCACATCAAAACTATCCAATTTCACTCCAATTTCCCGACTAGCCACATGACGATGTCTAGTCGAACTTGACTGAGTTCGCTGGCTTCCTAGGTAAGAATTCAACAACAACAAACGTGAAAACTCTTTCCCCCATCACACTGATACTATACAGGGCTTCAGTGGACAGAGGAAAGGGCCTCCACAGCCACTGTGGAACCATGGGTTTTACACCGTCTGCACACTACAGAGTCACTATGGATTGACAGATAGCATCCGGTTAGGGTTCCATTTACAAAATCAGGATAAAGATATCAAATCACTAAGAACAACCAAGAAAATCAACACAGATCATACCCAGAACTCTCTTTATTCAGTTATCAAAAAGAACTTGTTGTAATACACACTTCTCTCTCTGCTCTGTGTGACATACAACCTACCTCTAAAGAAGATGTAGAGACAGCAGTTATCCCCTCCAACCGTGCAAACTGATTTTCAAATCAGTTAGCCGTTGGTTTACCCTTCATACAAGCAAAACTACATGTGTGCCTTGCACAATTACATTCATGGGACCAAATTGACCCTTATTACAAAATGAAATGGCTTAAGAGCCTTATGAGAAAACAAAAGAAAAGATGACCCTGCACTACAGAGAATGTGCTCCTACACCAAAGTCTCATGTTGTCAGGAATTAAGGTGTCTCATTCTTTGCAAGTTCCTAATGTTGTATTGATTATTTATTTATTATTTGCCCAAATATTTAATTAAGTGTGCAAAATTATTACGTCATCTTCTGGGAGTGGCGCGGTGAGGTGTCACTCTACAGAGAAGGTGACATAGATGCATACTTGGAATTACATGTGGATTTGGGTGTCCCAATTTGTGGTAGAGGTATTTTTCAATGTTGCGGCATCTTTTGGTGTTGTAATAGGTTAATGACATGTAAGACTTATGACAGATTCTATGATAGTGTAAGAGCCAGAAATAGAGGAGCGTATGACAACTGTTATGACACATATGACATTATCATAAAACATCTTTGAATTATTCTTTTGGAGTGGCCAAGCTGGCCTATGAAGAGATGTAAGAGAATCATCTATTAATAGTTAGTTATGACATATTCTCTTACAATTGTAAGCGTTGTCAGTGATGACAGATTCTATGACAATTGTAAGATGAGCAAGAACATCTATCATAAGTCAAATTTGGTAAATTTAGGGTGCCCATGTAGAGGAGATTCCTATGAGATGTTTAGAAAAGTGTTGATGATGGTTGTAAGTGTTGAACAAGTGGCACTGTACAATGTGGGTCGTATGGATTTTTACCATGGTATTTTAGGCCCATGGTAATGCCTTATGGTCATTTTTCAAGCCCTCATGATTCTATATATTGAGGACTTGAGATGGAGGCATTGAGGAGTGTTTTATGTAGGGTTATGTTGCCAGTTTTCCTCCAAAGGAGAAAGATGTAAATATCCATGTTAAGGCTTTGAGCCTACAAGTGTATTGTAACATGTTTGTTGTTGTAGATTAATACATTGGTTCGATACTTTGAAGTGTGAGGTTTTTTACTTAAAAGGGTTTTCCCCATATATATTGGTGTTAATATACATGTCATTATGTTGTCAAAATTTACTTAGATCTATAAGCTACATTGTCTTTCCTCTAAGGGTTAAGGTCTTGGGAAATCAACTATGTTTGTTTCAGCTTTAGGGGCATAGTAGTACATGCATGTATCAACTTATTGAATATTTGTTTAAGAAAATCATAGGATATTGGAAGGTGCTTATTGGGTTCTCTTTCCCTTTTAATTGGTATCAGAGCTACGATGGTTCCATGGTTTTTAAAGTTCTAGGTATTTCTTCTATTGTGATTTCTTAGCCTGGAAAGCTTGAGGGAATTTGTAGGTAGGAATTGGTTGATTATTAATCCTTGTTTGAGTGGAAGTTTTGTAGTTATTCTTGTTTTTCAAGTCACAACAAGCATTTGAATTATGGAGAAGATGGAGTATTTTTGAGTTGATCATGTGGTTTCATGTACTATGATATTGATCTGGAGCTCTTATTTGACAGTGTGTAAAAACCCTTATGCATGGTGGTTGCGTTATTTCATTCTATGGTTGTGTACAACTGAGTATTTGTGTTGGATGTCTATTCTTGGCTCCTTGATCACATGGAGAAACTTGGGTTGTCACGATTATGGTTTGGTGTGCTTATGTTGGGTGCTTGGTTTTAGTCCTTGGCATTGAAGGCACTGTTTTGTTAACCTCTAATGCATGTAGGCTATGGAGTTGGTCATTGGATGATCTAAAATCTTTTGGAACAACCTAGCTCCTCCATATGCTTGTACATGGTGGTAGTTATGGAGTTGGCCTACAAGTGGGCCTGGAGTTCCTAGACCTCTTCTTCATTTTGGTTGGTTGTACTTGCATGTCTCAATTTCGTGCTGATTGGATATGAGGGTTTTGTACATTTCCTATTCAAAATCTATGGCTATTCTTATCTATGATGTTCCATTGTTCTGGTATAGCTGTTATGGTAATTTGGTAGACTTGTGGGTCTTCAAGATGATAAGTGGATATGGATTTGCATGTGTGTCAATGACATGGTGCTTTTGCAGGTTTTACATGATTAATCAAAACTTGTGATTTGTAGATATGTGAAAAAACTATTTTTTAGAATATGATTCCCTAGGGGTGTTTCTAGATGTAAGATAGTTGTAGGTTTGCATGTATGCTTCATGCATGGTGTGAGGTTTGTAGCTTTCTTAGTGTGGAGATGTTGGTATGTGATTAGTCACTCAACATTTTTGTAGTGTTTGCTTGATTAGTTCTTTGAGTATGGTTACTCGTTTGTGGACTTGTTTGGCAAATCAAATCTGAGGTTGATCTGATGTTTGAGTCTTGAGGTCTACATGTTATCTTCTTTGATATCTCAGTTTGCAGGTTATTGATGTGATGATGATTTTGCATGTTTCATTTGTTTGGGATCTATGAGTTATGTAGTTTGTGGGTGTGTACAACCCATTGATTGTAGCAGGATAACTTAGATGTGGATTATCTATATCCACGAGATTGATTCAATGTTTATGTAGACTTTGTTAGTTGGCCTTGTCTGTAGTCATTTGAGCATTGGTATGTTGCATTGGGATGAGAGGATGGATGATTAGAGTGCCTAGATAGTTGATAGTTGGGACTTGTAGCATGTTTATCATGATCTCATGGATAGCTTGGATACATGGTTATGTGTGAGCTTTTGATAGTGATGGTTTTATCTTCTTGTTTGGATATATTGGTTCTACTTTATTCTTTTGTGTTTCTAGTACTATAGGTGAATTATTATATGGTGTTAGAGCCATGGATGATCTTCATTTAGAGGATGGTTATCATGATGCCTTGATAAGCTTGGTATCACAGTTTCAGTGGGAGCTTTGGTAGTGATGTGCATCTATCACTTGGTGATGGATGATCTTCTATAGTGGTTGTAGGTGTCATGGTAAGGCTTTTGGAATATGATTCTTATATGCTGTGAAATTATTTTGACATCTTGAGTTCCATTGTCAAGGGATGGTTATCTTCACGTGATTGGAGATAGTATTGTGTGTTGGTTTACTGTAGATATTGGTTAGATTTTTCACATGATATAGGTAATCAATGGGGCAGGATGTGATCTCCTAGGAAGATCTATGCTAGATCATGATGTCATGTGTATTCTTGGATTTTTTCAAGATGTGTAGAGGGAGCTTTGATAGTGGTCTAGTGAAGTTCTTTTTGGTTTTGAGTATTAATCATTTTCTTGAAGTTTCATGGTTTTGAGAGATGCATTTGAAGTTGGCATGTATTGATTGATGGATGCTCATGGATACTAGAGAGACTTACAGTGAGGCTAGCTCAATCTCTTATTGTGGAGATCATGTTTTGGAATGGTGAAATTTCATCAAAAAGACTAAGGATGCTTCACTTGGGTATGGACATGAGTTCATGTTTGAACTTGAGAGGAGATTATTCTTAGAGAGAGTCTATGAGACTCAATGTATCTCAGTGGATCATTCACATTCCCCATTCTCAGTTCACTCGATAGAAAATGATCTGATAGGTATTGTCCATGTTGCTTTAGATTCATTTTCTTTTATGCTGTGTTTTCTCATGGATATGGATCTTGAGCTATAGTTTCTAGTTATGGAGGGTTCATTTGAGGGGTATTTGGAATGGTTATATCCTTCTTTATATGGTTTGATTTATGAGAAGTTTTGGAGATGTTATTGGGTTGAATTCCTATTTGTGGAATGAATTTTTAAGTTTGACATTCCTTGGTTAGAGAAGTTTACATCCTTTTTTGGTTATTTGAGATATATATATGTTTTTTTTTATGTTTTGAGATTGAATGTTTGGGTGTTCGTAAGTCTTTTCATTTGGGGTTTTGTGAAGAAGATCATACTTGGAATAACTTAGCACTTAGTGGTGTTGGCAGAAGGATATGATATGGTTTACAATTTTTCTTTATGGTCTCATGTTTCTTCCTAGATGTTCTTATTCATCTAGTATGATCACTAGGTTTTTGGTCATCTACTGTTGTTGTACTTTACTATTTTTTAACAACAGTAAGTGTTCTTTTATTGTATATCATTTGAGATTTGGAGGACTTGGAAGAAGTGGAGGAGATCAAAGGTGAGTAGAAAATTGTTTTTGGAATATACTCTATTTTGCACCAGGTTGGTTGCAGTTTGTAGAGCATTGTGATTGTTCTTTGTACTACATGATTTGCATACAAGACACACTTTTATGTAAGTGTTGATTGGTAGAATTTGAGTTTCTTTGGTTGGCATTTCTCATGTAGTATGATTCCTAGGATGTATGTATGTCTTTGGTAGATTATTTTTCATTGGATTGCAATATCAATGGTCTTCATATTTTTGGACATTAATGGTTCTAGTGTGTTTGTTATCATGGGAGATGGTAGCTTGGAGCAGGATAGTGGAATATATAGGGATGAGAGATACAATATGATCTAAATATGTCATGTGCATAATTTCTATCAATGGTGGATTTTTTAGTTGGATGTAAACAACAAGCTATGGTTGTTGTTCTAACTATTTTTTGGAGCATTCATGCTCAATCTTGTTTTGGAGGAAGTTTGGACTTCCGAGTTGTGTTCTAGTAATGGGTTTGAAGTTGGATACATTAGTGTGTCTATGTGACATTTAGTGTTTTATCATTTTTTTGAATTCTAATCCTTCAGTCATGTTGGTGATCACTTGGAAGATGTTGTCGATGCTTCTATAAAGCTCATGAGCATAGTGGTGTTTAGTTCAAACAGTATGGTAACCTTGGTTGTTCATAGATTTCTTGTGTTTCTATTGGCTCTTGAAAATGTTAGACAAGTGGGATAATATTGGGAATTAAGGTGTCTCAACCTTTGCAAGTTCCTAATGTTGTATTATTATTTATTTATTATTTGCCCAAATATTTAATTGTGTAAAATTATTATGTTATCTTGTGGGAGTGGCATGGTGAGGTGTCACTCTATGGAGAAGGTGACATGGATGCATACATGGCATTCCATGTGGATTTGGGCGTCCCATTTTGTGGTAGAGGTATTTTTCCATGTGTTGGCATCTTTTGGTGTTGTAAGAGGTTTATGACGCATAAGACTTATGACGGATTCTATGAAAATGATAGAGCTAGAAATAGAGGGAAGTATGACAAGTGTTATGATGCATATGACATTGTCATAAAGCATCTTTGACTTATCCTTTTGGAGTGCACAAGTTGGCCTATGACAAGATGTAAGAGAAACAACTATTAATAGTCAGTTATGACGGATTCTCTTATAGCTGTAAGTGTTGTCTGTTATGATAGATTCTATGATAGTTGTAAGATGTGTAAGAGCATGTCATAAGTCAAATTTAGTAAATTTGGGGTGCCCTTGTAGAGGAGATTCCTATGACATGTTTGGACAAGTCTTGGTAACAGTTGTAAGTGTTTAACAAGTGGCACTATGTAATGTGGGTCGTATGGATTTTTACCAAGGTATTTTTGGTCCTTGTTTGGGCCCATGGTAATGCCTTATGGTTATTTTTTAGGCACCGATGAGTCTATACATTGAGGGCTTGAGATGGAGGCATTGAGGAGTGTTTTATGTAGGGTTATGCTAGTAGTTTTCCTCCAAAGGAGAAAGATGTAAATCTCCATGTTATGGCTTTGAGCCTACAAGTGTATTGTAACATGTTTGTTTTTGCAGATTAATACATTGGATCGATGCTTTGGAGTGTGGGGTTTCTTACTTGAAAGGGTTTTCCCCACATATATTGGTGTCTCTTCTCTTCTATCTATCTTTCTTCTATTCTTCTTTTTTCATGTTCTTAAAGTGTTAATTTACATGTCATTATGTTGCCAAAATTTTATTAGATCTATAAGCTACATTGTCTTTCCTCTAAGGGTTAATGCCTTGAGAAACCAACTATGTTTGTTTTCGCTTTAAGGGCATAGTAATACGTGCTTGTATCAACTTATTGAATATCTATTTAAGAAAATTATAGGATACTAGAAGGTGCTTATTTGGTTCTCTTTCCCTTTCACATGTGTCCATTTTTCATCATTAATTACATCCTCAAAGTGAACTGGATCATCTAATTGTGAAAATAATACAAAAAGAGAAATCAGACCAGCATTGTTTTTAACATCATTTTGATCATAAATGTCCCTTATACTTCTTGTTTTTTGTCTCCTAAAGCTTGCCAATGCTAGATTTGACATATCACTTGAGGTAGAACCTAAAGAATTTGGACTTGATGGTCTTGCACCTAGAATACCTATTGTAGGTAGTGTAGCTTCATGTGTACCTTGTGGTGTTTGTTATTGTTCACTTGAGAGAGTACATGTCTGAATGTGTGAGGCTATTCTTCTACTTGATGGTGTCACTTGTAGACCACTTTGTTGAGCTTGAGTGAGTGTGGACAGAGTTAGAATAGGAGTACTTGCTAGAGTTAATACTTCCCTATCCTCTTGAAGTAAAGCTACTGCAATACTCACTCTTTTCTCCAAACTTCCATCCCATACTTCTTTTTCTATGAACCGCATGTCTCCATTGATTATCACTTTTCTAGTTATGAGATTATGCAACTTGTAAGCTTTGGTGTCCTCACTATATCCCACAAATATGCATTTTTCTCCCTTGTTATCCAATTTATTTCTCAATTCATCTAGACATGTGCATATACAACACAACCAAATACTCTTATATGTGCCACACTAAATTTTCTTCCATTCCATGCTTCTTCTAGAACTATGTTCTTCATGTTGATAACTAAGAGGGGGGGTGAATCAGTTATCCTAATTATTTCTTCTTTTGAACTTTCTTATTAATCAATGCAGCATTAATTCAAACAAGCAAACATTATCATGAAATGAAAAACACATGACACATTATTTTTGACATGGAAACCCTGTTAAGGGAGAAAACCATGGGGTGATTAACCCAAAGATTATTCTCTGTTAGAAGAATAAGGAATTACAAAATGGCACTTGCCAATTAGGGCTCACTGCTCGAGCACACTGCTCATAAAGGAGCCACACTGCTTACAAGGAGACACATTGTCTACAAAAGAATGTTATACAATACTTGAACTAATTGGAAGAATCCACATATGCTGGAGTTCAATTCCGGTTAGGCTCAGTATACTGATCTGCTGCACTTCATCTTTCCTTTTCTCTATATTCTGCTTTCCTTTCACATACCGGATCTTTCTTACTGCTTTTGCTCTACTCTGCACTTATTCACATATATCATCACACCACACCACCTCTCACAACTAAATCCATCATGCATATATATCCGCACAAGTAATTTCATCACCTTTCTAGTCGGCACTCGGAATAGTCAATCTTTTCACTAATTCTGATCTGTCGGCTGAATCCTACCACATCAAGGAATGCGGATCAAGCATATACTTGTAGAAATCATTAATCATGTCAGCCAAGTATGATTCATGCCATCATAGCCTTTAACACCATCAGTAACCCATCTGGAAGGTAGTCTGATGTTCTGTCAGTCGGTTCTTCCTCTGTTCACACTGTCACTCAGGAATCTGGTACTCAACTATTCATATCTTTATCCTCATCTATCACTGGAGGCTAAATCCTTGGAATATACCACTCAAGGTAGTCCTCTTGACTTCCCCAAATCTGCACTGCACCAAGATACTTCCTCTGAGAGATCCGGACCAATCTGTCGGACCTTGCCACATGCTCTGTTCTTGTTCACCGAACCACAATAATCTTCATTCTGACTTCCGGTAGAGACACATCATGACTTGCAGATATGTGGGATGACCTTTGTTGCCATCAATGACAACAACCATGAATCCATATAGTGTCTCTTGCCAACAATCTCCCCCTTTGGCATTGATGGCAACACTTAGTGAAAAATGACTAAGTGTTTACACTATGCTCCCCCTTGGCTGATGCTCTATCTTTATATACATTTTTCGGAGCTCCCCCTTAGTTAGATTCCTCATTTTTCACTGCTCCTCACTCCCCCTTTGATATCAATGGCAAAGGGTAGGGTCCACACACAAAAATTTTCAAAAATTTTACTATACTTGGCTGTATATTACATATTCACAAAAACTGAAGAATGTCTGCAAAGGATGTCTTCAATTGGATGAGTTCTGTTGCCCAACTTTGCTTCATTCTATCCAAAATTCAAATGTGACCACTCAACAAAAATGCAAAAGCTTCTGCCCTCTTAAGATCTATCGGATCATTGGTTTGGGCGGTAGTCTTGGCATCACTTATGGCCTCATGCATGGTCTCTAACTTAGGGATAATAATCTTTCTTAGTTCTCCCATCCGGTTAATTATATTCTTCCTTTCCTTTTCAAAGTTCTTTATTGCATTTGTGATTGCAATAGTTTGACATTCTTGATTTACTATGGAGGAAGAGAGAGGATCAAAACTTTGAGACAAACTCAGTAGTTTGTCATGTTCCTCTTTTATTTTCTTCTCAATTTCTACTGTTACTTTTGACTAGGAGATACAAAATTTGTAAATGTCACCGCCATCCTTAAGAGCATTTCTAAGCTCTTTATTCCAATACTCATATTTCTCCTATCATTAGAGATTAATCCTAGTACTTCTGAAAATCTCTTATCCAAAAACTCCTTCCAGACCTTTTCTTCAGCTGATTTTTCTAGAGAATCAAAATGTGTACCAACACTGCTGACTAAGGTTTTGAGATTACCAGAAGAGGAGGCTGTTGGATCTATCTAGCCCAATGGCATAATCTTTTCAAGCACTCCAGAAGCAGCCTCTATCAACTCACAGTCTTCCATATGAGACTTTAGGAGTTTTTCATTTGCCTTAGCATTTGCAAATGAAGCTATCTTCATTATCTGTACCGGAGAGAGGGAATCAAAGTTGAATGGACCTTGTAGAAGCTCCAGTTCATCAATCTCTATTGCTTCTTTGCTCAGAAATTTTTGGACAGTTTGTGCAGTGTCTCTTGCCGGAGACAGATGTTTCTTCTCTTCTGCAGTCTTGGAGCTGTCCTTTGGAATTTTCTCTCCCTCTACATTCCCACCACTGACAGTCGTGGTTTTCTCTGGTGAAGTCTTCTATCCTTCTACAATCTTTGTACTGTCACCTTCTTTTTCCTTCACCGCTGCTTCTTTCTCTTGTAATTTCTCTTCTTCTTTGGATCCAGAGACTGTAGGGGAAACTGGAGGAGAGATGTTAGTCTGTTCAAAGGGCCACTTCTTCCAGAGCAGAGGATTCCAAGTCCACAGCTGTTTCTGCACCCAAGTCCTCTATAATAGGAATGTTGAACCTTTTGAATGTATTCTGGAGGATCTCTTCAGTGTCCTTGGCTACTCGATCTCACCAAGCATAAGCTGATTCATCCTTGCTTTGCTCCTGAATTCATCCTTGCAGTCTTTGAATACCATGTTCATTGTTTTGTGATCAATTGAAGGATATAGCTGAATAGCTATCTGTTCCCTGATCTCAAGATCTTTTGCCATGGCATTGGCCTTTCTCATTTCTAACTCCTTCTCTAGACTCTTAGGAATAAGGGAGATAATTTCAATGAAAGCTTTGTTGTAGATGTTCAGATACCTGATTGTAGCTTCCTGCAAGATCTTTGGTCAGCCTTATTGTAGTCATCATAGAATTTGGCCATTGGTTGAAGGTTCCATCCACAGTGACTGATTTGATTACACTGTCTAGAGACAGGGTGGGCTTTTCAACAAATTTCTCTACCATTTCTTCCTTGTCTTGGCCTGTGGAGGGTTTACCGGATCCTTTCTTCTTCTGCTTCTTTATTTCCTTTACTCCCTCATCTGATTCAGTTTCCTCTTCATCTCTTTGACTTTCATAAGCCCTTGTGGCTTTTGTCTTGGATCTTTTGCTGGATCCCTGGACTTCCAGTTTTGAGCTTTTGGCTGTGGCAGGTGCAGATCTTTTTGATGATCTGGTCCGGGTGGAGGTTTCTACCAGAACACTTTCTTCACTTTTCTTTTCTTCCCTCTTCTTCTCTTTCTCATCCCCTTCCTTCTTCTTCCTGTGAGCATCAAGAGCCTCCATGGAGATCCCAAGGCCTTGTGCTATATGTTCTACTTCTTTTCTAACCTTCCTCTTGATCTCCGGTTCTCTAAGTTCAACATGGATTTTTATACTTAGTTCCTCAAATGTTCTGAACCTTTCTGCCTTTAGATCTTTAGGCTAACTAAGCATGTGTTGAACATGCAGCTCCACAATCTGTTTATCCACTTCATACCCCATGGGCATGATCCACACAGTTCTTGGTTCTACTACCTCCATTAGGCACTGATCTGTTTCTACCATAAAGCATACTGTGTCTTTGTACTTTTCAACAAGTGACTGGGGAATTCTTTCTCTTGCATGCATCATGCTCTGAAAGTTCTTGAAATATCCCCACAGGGCTGTTTTTCTTGCTTTAGCATCCCCAAGTCCATGCAAATAATCTCTGATTTGGATGGCAACTGGTCTGTCATTCTACCATATCCATCCACTAGATCCGGGAAGCTCATTCATGTAATAAAAGAATAAACAAAGGATCAGACTACCATACTTGAAGGAGTTATTCTTGTCCTTCTTGATCTTCTGCAGATTTTCCAAAAGTTGGTTTAGAAGAAGCTCACACAAATCATAGTCTGCATTCTCCTTTAGCATTTGATAAGCTGTGTAAATTACAGTTCCCGGTACTGAATTTTCCCTACTAGAGTGATAGATCTTGTGACCAATTATCATAGATGCAAATTTGACATCTGGTTCAGTGATGTCTTCAATTGTCATATCTCTCTTGTCAAATTTGGATCCGGTTGCATCACTAACTGTCTAATTTTTGACAGACTTGAGAATAGGTAATCCACCGGATGAGTGTAGACCAGTTACAGCCCTAATTGCATCTTTGGTGATCTTGAAAGGCTTGTTCAACCATAGGAAATTGTCATGCACTCTACTTAGCACATACCGGATCCATTCATCTTCTTCAAAATAGGGGAAATGAATACACTGTGCAAAGTGCTTATCCCAGATGGCTTTGTACTGAGGTTTAATCTCAAAGGAATCATCTATCAACTGTTTGTGATAGATATCCATCAATTTTGATTCTCCAAAGTCTTCAAAATTTGCATGTATGTAAACCCTAATGTCCTCCGTATGCAATACACCATGCAGAACACTAGAGAAGGCTCCTAGGCGATCTACCTCCAAAGATTTGTATGGATGTTTCTTGAATGTGGGGCGAGGTCTATCAGAGATTTTAACTATATTCGGAGTAGCCATTTTTCAAAGATTTGCAGTGAGATATTGAAAATGGAAAATACCTTATGCACCTTTGGTTATACGGAGTGGTTGGATTGATTTCTGTGTGTAATATCTTCTGCAAGTGATCTTCAGTGAACTTGATGAATTTTGTTGCAGAGCTCCACTTATCACTTCTTCTTGAGTGTAGAATGAACAAGTGATTTATGAGAAATCCCTTATATTGCTTCGCAAACCCTAATATCAGTTTGCAATAAATGCTCGACCTACATTCTTCCGGTTTGCCTTATTCGAATGACTTGAAGAGCTGAATTAGTCCTGATCTATGAACATCATGCAGATCTTTCAATTATGAATAAATCAAGATGACACATCACAAGGACATCCCAAACACTCTGCCCAAACCGCAGAATAAGATAATTCACTTCCGGATCTCTCCGGACCTTTTTGTAATCCTCTGTCATTCTGGAGCATCTCCCGGAATAGGTTCTACTTGATCGATCACAACTTCTTCACATCTTTATGTGGACCTCTGAAATCTTAGCTGGATTATTTTAAGACTCAGATCTACAAACCCTTTACTCCACATCTTGTGCCAAATCCGGCACCACTTGATTGGCTGGGGGAACAGGGTTTTCTTTGTGTCTCCCCTAAGCCAGAGCTCATCTTTTACTTTCTGGAAGGAATATTAGCACCAGAGTCTGGTGCAGATCCAACTTCTACATTCTCTAGACTTTTCTTCACCCAAATCTTGTTCATTTCATTCCTAACTTCATCCAAATTCATCTTTTGTTTACCCTTGTCTTGATTCTAATTATATACCGGACCTCTTTTGTCCTGATTCTTGCTTCTGCAGACTTTTGCATTATGACCGGACCTATTACAGATTTGGCAAACAACATTTCTTTGCATATTTGACTGATAAACTCTTGATCTACATTGATTAGCCATATGACCTATTCCATTGCATGCAAAGCATCTACCATTGAATGATTTGTCCATTTGCATATTTCTGCATTCATGAGACTTGTGTCCATACCTTTTACAGTTGAAGTACTGTCCGGAGAAGGTTGAATTAGTCTGATTCATTCTCTTTTTGCACTGATTAGCTTTGTGACCAAAGTGATTGCAGCTGTGGCAGTATCCATTGAAAGATGGATATCTTTGAGCATTGGGTTGTCTTACCGGAGGTCTTCTAGGCCTATTCCTTGGATTTTCTGATCCAAAATTCTTCTGACCGGATCCGGAGCTTTCTCCTTTCTCATATCCCAAACCACACTTGTCATCTGCCTTCTTTTGACTTCCAAGAAGAACTTCAAGTTGAGCAGAACTTATCTTGAATTTTTCTTTATATTCATTTGCTATTTGAAGATCCCTTTTGAGAGAGACAATTTGATCCTCAAGTTTTTCTTCATTATCTTTAGCATCTTCAAGATCAGATTCAAGATGTCTGATAATCCTATCCATCTGGTGGCAATCTTCTGATTTCTCTTTGAGAGATTGTCTTAGATTGTCTTCAGTTTTTCTTTTCTCTTCAATCTTTTGAGTAAACTTTATAACTCCTGATTCCATTTCATGTCTTACCATAATGACTTCTTTTGATAACTTTTCACATAACTTAGTTTTCTCAGTTAACTCTTCATTTGCATTACTTTCTTCACTTTGTCTTGCCAATTGCTGGAGTAGCTCCTTTCTCTTTTTCATAGAGAGACTTAATTTGTCTTTTAGTTCTCTCATGAATTCATCAGCCTGTTTGAGTCTTTCGTTTAATTCATTGACTTCAGAGTTTGACTATTCAAGATCCTCAAGGGTAGTCTTGAGTTGCTCCCTTAAACCATATGCATCCATTTTAGCTCCCAGATCTTCCTCAAGCTGTTAGGCTCTTATTAAAAGGAATTTGGCTCTGATACAAATTATTGATAACTAAGAGGGGGGTGAATCAGTTATCCTAATTATTTCTTCTTTTGAACTTTCTTATTAATCAATGCAGCATTAATTCAAACAAGTAAACATTATCATGAAATGAAAAACACATGACACAATATTTTTGATGTGGAAACCCTATTAAGGGAGAAAACCATAGGGTGATTAACCCAAAGATTATTCTCTGTTAGAAGAATAAGGAATTACAAAATGGCACTTGCCAATTAGGGCTCACTGCCCGAGCACACTACTCACAAAGGAGGCACACTGCCTACAAGGAGACACATTGTCTACAAAAGAATGTTATACAATACTTGAACTGATTGGAAGCATCCACATATGCTGGAGTTCAGTTCTTGTTAGGCTCAGTATACTGATCTGCTCCACTTCATCTTTCCTTTTCTCTATATTCTGCTTTCCTTTCACATACCGGATCTTTCTTACTGCTTTTGCTCTGCTCTGCACTTATTCGCATATATCATCACACCACACCACCTCTCACAACTAAATCCATCGTGCATATATATCCGCACAAGTAATTTCATCACCTTTCTAGTCGGCACCCGGAATAGTCAATCTTTTCACTAATTCTGATCTGTCGGCTGAATCCTACCACATCAAGGAATGCAGATCAAGCATATACTTGTAGAAATCATTAATCATGTCGGCCAAGTATGATTCATGCCTTCATAGCCTTTAACACCATCAGTAACCCATCCGGAAGGTAGTCTGATGTTCTGTCAGTCGGTTCTTCCTCTATTCACACTGTCACTCAAGAGTCTGGTACTCAACTATTCATATCTTTATCCTCATCTATCACCGGAGGCTAAATCCTTGGAATATACCACTCAAGGTAGTCCTCTTGACTTCCCCAAATCCGCACTACACCAAGATACTTCCTCTGAGAGATCCGGACCAATCTGTCAGACCTTGCCACATGCTCTGTTCTTGTTCACCGGACCACAATAATCTTCATTTTGACTTCCGGTAGAGACACATCATGACTTGCGGATATGTGGGATGACCTTTGTTGCCATCAATGACAACAACCATGAATCCATATAGTGTCTCTTGCCAACACGTCACACTCCTGGTTGGGCACCTATTCATTAAAATGTAGACTAGACATGATATGGCCTCATCCCAATACTCATTTGATAAATGTTTTTCTTTCATTATACTCTTAGCCATGTCCATGATTGTACTATTCTTTCTTTATGCTACACCATTTTACTGAGGCATGTACCTAGTAGTAAATTGCTTGTGAATTTCATGATCCTTACGAAACCTTAGAAATTCATTTAAGATGTATTCACCACCTATATTTTTTCTTAATGCTTTAATGTAATGTCAACTTTTCTTCTCAACAAGAGCTTTGAATTGATGGAAAAACTCAAACACTTCATTATTATGTTTTAGGAAATAAACACATATTTTTTCTGGTGTAGTCATCAATGAATGCTAGGAAATAGAAATGTCCACCAATTGAAGGCGTCTGCATTGGTCCACACAAATCTAAATATAAAATCTCTAATGGTTCCTTTGCTCTGCATGACTTACCTATTGGAAATGATTCTCTATGTTTCTTTCCCAAAATGCACCCTTCACATACTCTTTCTGGTCTTTCTATTAGTGGAAAACCTTTTACCATGTGTTTCTTGTGTAGTAAGCTTAGACCTCCAAAATTAAGGTTTCCAAATCGGAGATGCCAAACCCAATTCTCATCTTTTATTTCATCATGAAAGATTTTTTGGGTAACTTTTATAGTTTTTTTCTTGACCCACTTGTGGATTCACTAAGGGGTGTGCTTGAGCGAATTCCACCCTCAAATCTGATTTCAACCTTAGGGGAAACATTTTGTTGTTGATCATTTGGATTTTTCCTATGAGCTGATTTCTTGGAAATTTGTTCAAAATTACACATTCTTTATTTTTGAAAAACACTTTGTACCCATTTTGAACAAGCTGCCCAATGCCCATCAAATTGTGTTTTAGACTAGGAACAAAATAAACATTTGAGATAAACTTTTTCTACACCTGATTAGTTAAAATATTAATGTTTCTTTTTCCCATAACTAATACTTTGTTGTCATTGCCCAATGTAAGATCTGATTTTATTAATTCATCCAAACTAGAAAACATTTCTTAATTTCCTATCATGTGGTTACTACATCCTGAATCTAAAAACCATACATCCTTTTGATTTTCTTGTGCAACATTGCATGCTAAAAATATAATACTCTAGTTTTGATTTTCTCTTGTAAAGTTTGCATTTTATTTGTTAAAATCAAATTGTATTTTTCTACATTCATTTGAATAATGGCCATACTTTTTGCAATAATGGCATTGAACATGAGATTTGTTATACCTTTGTCCATGAGATTGATTTTGACTTGGGTTTTGGCTACTACCTCTTCGACTTGAATTTGTTAGACTATTTCTTCCACCTTTGTATGAATTTATTCCTCTGTACCTCTGAAGTTGGATCTTCCTCTACCTCTACCATGACTAATTGAAACTTGTGATTTGAAGGCATGATCCAATGATGAGCTTGATGATCGGCTTAGCCTATGCTCATGAGAAATGAGAGATGCATGAAGCTCATGCATAGAGAATTATGAGAGATTTTTTGTCTCTTTTATTGCCACAACAATGGATTCAATCCTTGTGGGTAAACTCCTTAGAATCTTTTCAACTATTCTCCTACCTTCAAGGGTCTCACCATGAGATCTAATTTGATTAACTAATCCAATAACTTGAGTCAAAAAAAATCTACTGATTCAGAGTCCTTCATATTCATGGTTTCAAAATCTCTTCTTAACATTTGCAACTTAGCAATTTTTACCTTGGCCATTCCTTGATATGATATTTGGAGGATATCCCTTGCTTGTTTTGACTTTGTTGTTACTACAACCCTTGGAAAAATACTCTCATGCATTGCTTGGAAGATGCAGAAGAGAGCTTTAGAGTCGTTATTTCTATTATCCTTCAGTAAATCTTTGTTTTCTTGAGATAGAGCATTGTATGCTACTACATCAGCTGGTTCAATAAAAGCTTTCGACAAGCCCCCATACTTCTTGAGAACATAATAAAGCCCTCATTGTGATTGACTAATAATCATAATTTTTCCATTGAACTCTAGGGAATTTGAGAATTTGTCAAGCTTGTACTTGAAGTTGCCATTGTTGGCTGTGATGAAACTTGTGCTTTGGCGACTCAAGCTCTGATACCAGATGAAAGAAATACAAAAAGAATAATAGCAAAAGGATAAACACACAACCTTACTTCCTTGTATTGATAAAGATAACTTCTTACATAAATTTAATTCAAGAGAGCTTGAGCTCTTTTCAGTGCAAGCACAAAAACAGAGTTTTGCTTATGACAAACTAACTATATATATGAATTTCTGCTACAGATTACACATTTGAAAACTTCCTAGTACAAATCAAACATTCCAAAACTAACAGCTATATATCAGAACCACCTTTTGAGCGGCAGAAAAAGACAGCAAAATGGTTGTATTAAGACAGTAAATACATGCTGACCACCTGGGAAGAGCATCTCACACCAATCCAAACTTCTTAGTGATCAAGATAGTTTCTTATTTGTAGATATCAAAATCTCTATCCAAAAACAGAGTCGAATGGCATTAGATTTCAAACAAAATCCTGCCTTGAACTATACGTAGAAGATGTTGGGCCATACCTCCAAAACAACATTATTAAAGAAAAACTGAAGACGCAGGGGAAAGGAAAATAATTAAAAAAAACAAAAATTAGATACATTAAATGAAGCGGTGAGACCATGCTGAGAAATAATGAGCCACAGAAAAACAGGGCAGAAATAGAAACGGTGGTTGGGATTACTTTTTCCAACACCTAAGATCACATATATCATTTCTGAACAGCCAAGGTAGACAAAGGCAACACTGCACGACTGCACTATTCTTTATATGCCCGCAAATCGGTCGAGAACTGTAACTTTCTCTCTGTCTTCTTTATTAGTTCCAGCTTCATGTCTGAATTGCGAGTATATGAAAGGCTTGTAACGCCTTGGGTTGTTGTCGTCCACAAGTTCCGCAGGCGCCCAGATTTCCGTCTCCATTGGAAAGGCAGTAGAAAGGACAATAGACATTCGATCTATCCACCCTTTACAAACAACGCGATGCTCTGCGCTGCGGTATCTGCCATTACTCCACGCCTGCACACATATCCATCAGTCATCCCTACTTTTTACCGTACAAGAATAATAAACTCCTTTAAAGATAATCGGATGCACACATTTCAGTAATGCTATGGGGGGCCTATCACCTTTTTCTCTTTAAAAAATATTATCGGATGCGGAGAGAAAATTTCATACCTTGAGGGAGTCCCCCACATTGACAAGAAATGATTGAGAGAGAGGCTTGACGTCGAACCACTCGCCCTCTTGAGATCGAATCTCAAAGCCTCCGGCATCATCTTGGTAAAGTATTGTGAGGCACCCGCTATCTGCATGACAAGGCAGTGTCTGCTCCCCGATTTTTTTATTGTCCGATGAATAGCCATTCACGCGCAATTTGGATATGCACTTTTCGAAGTGAGAGTGATAGAAAGCCTTGGCATCTAACCCCAGGCTTGCAAGAATTATTTTTATGATTTTTTGCGCAAGATTTGAGACACACAAAGAGTATGTTGCCATCGTGTCGCTGCAAAACAATAATACAGGAATTCAAGTAATGAGACATATCCTAATGAATTAGCTTTAGAGGAAGGAATTGCAAAGATGAATAACATACCAGAAAGTTAGATTCCCTTCCGGCCAAATCTTTAAGCACATCTGCTCTAAATAATCGGATTTAGAGGAGTCGAGAAGCTTGAATGCATGAAAGTTGGGACTTCGATAGTAACTATCCACTGGATTACGAATTGTGATTCTGTCTTTAACCTCGGTCGGCATGGATAATAAATCTCGGCTAACATTCTGAACTTTCTCCAGAAGCTCTAGTGGAATTCCATGGTTGACAAGGCGGAAAAATCCCCATTCTTTGCAGGCCTCTCTGAGTTTAGCGAGCATGGGATGATCTCGAAGGTGGCTCAGTTCTTGATCAGCCAGGCCTTGTGGAAATTTGGAGATATCGATTACAGGGAGGTCAACTTCAGATACAGTGGCTTTAAGGGGAAATTGCACCGAGGAAGCCATTGTGTATATTGCTTCAATAAGAGACGAGAAGAACCTCAAGTGTTTAAATACTGTTCTCCACTGGTGCCAGATTCAGGCCTAGCTTGGAAATAACGCTAAAAAATAGCCGACTCTATAATTGGAATCTTCCGACCGGCCAAAGAAACAAATTCTAGATAGTGGGGACGGATAAATGTAAAAGCAATCACTTAAAAAATGAGAATAACATAGAAGTTGCAAAAAACTTTGTGAACTAGTCTTTGGTTTATCTACTCCATTGTAACAGTCGATGATCTATCTAGATTAGAGACGACTTTTCATAAAAGTTAAACAAATGGGCAACGATGTCATCATTTACCTTGGTATTTTACAATTGGTACCGTCATTTACGATGCACTTTAATAGCTATTATTAATTAAAAAAGGGTATGGATGCTATGACTTGTAGAATCTGTTTGCCAAATATAGAAAACCAATGAGTTTTGAACTATGATTGTCCTTGAAACCAACATAGACTAGGGAATCTCTTTGTGTTGATACATCAACTTGAGATCAATCAATGCAACATGGATTTGATCTCTCTAACATAGTTCTAATCTAGTTGAATGTAGACTATTATAATCGATACTATTGTGTAAGGATTAGTGGTATTTTAAAATATATAGATGAAACTACTAGACTATGAGGTTTCATGTTCTGTTGAGTCAATCCCATTAAAATATATATTTTATGGCCTTGGGCAAGTGTTGGTAAACATCAATTATGCATGTGATGGTCCAAATGTGAATTCTAATGTACGTATGAATTCTTTTCAAGGCTCCAAATCTAGTTGTTCATGTGAATGTTCCTTGTAATCTGGATAATGTTTGGTGATTCTAAGATGTGAATTAATTTATAAATTTAAATACCATTATAAATAGTTTCACAAATATGTACCAAGTTGGATCCCTATGGCTAGGAGGAAAGAGTGCAAGTAGAAATTTTAAATTTGAAGATTTTTGAATTTCATGTTAGATGTATATCATATGGGATGGATCTCACACATTGTCAGATTGACCTTGGATCTCACACATTGTCAAATTGACCTTAGGAAAGGAATGTAAAGACTCCAATATTAAGAATGGATATGTGGAAGAATGGGAAACTAGATGAGTAGAATGTGTGGGATTTTGTGTAGATAAGATAGCAATGAGGTTACATATATAGTTCAATGTATATAAGTGAGAGTAAATGAGAATGGATAAGGATTGAGGAAGGAGCCAAAGTTAGCACAAAAGTCTACCACATGTTGGCATATAATCATGTCAAGATATTCCATCAATATGGGCCAAAATTTAAATGTGAATTGATAAGGGTATGCAAATATCACCATTACACCACTTTGATATGCATACAACTCCTAAAATGGACATGTATATCAAAGTATATGAGCACTCACAAACATGCATAAAAAGTAAATATTCAAATAGAAAGCTTATTGTGATCCATGTAAAGTAACGATCCCACTCCATTTCTTCATGTGTTTATCTTATCCTTTGCATGTGTGCTCCATAGGAACCTAAAAAATAGAGAAAACATGTTTAGTATCATCGATCTCACAAGTGAAACATGCACAAGCTACAAGGATGCTATAGCTATCCATGAAAAAGATAAAAGTAGGAACAGAGAGAGTATGATTTGAAATATTTCACCTATATAAAATTGGTGTTGTAATACTCTACCTAGTATGGTAGTAGCTATGTGGTATGGCATTTTAGTCATTTCCATGCTATATCATTGAGATTTAATTGGGAAGGGTGATAAGTCTCTATGGAAAAAAATTAATTATAAATCTCAGCAAGGATTTTTAGTGATGATATATGCCAATTCCAATCGGAAGCATACAATGTGTCTAAAGAATTGGAGAAGAAAAATATTACATGAAAAATAAATGTATGTGTCTAAGCATTTATATACATATCATGTAAAGTTCTAATTGTCATGAATGCATCACATGACAAACAAGTAGGTAAATATCAAATGATAACTAGGTAAAACATATAGACTAGAGATAATCATCAAAGTGTAAGGCTTCCCATACAGTGACTAGATTATAAAGTTAAAAATAGACCTAGATGCACAATGTAGCTTGTATTGGGAAGACAATGTCTCCAAAATGTGGCTCTTTGCACATGATAAGACATGCAAGCAAACATAATAGGATAGGGGAAAAAATGATGCTCCTAATATGATAAGATGGTTTTGGGAACATGATTAGGCATGTAAGCACAAAGATGATATGGGGGAGGTATAATGCTCTCACTACATTAATGATAAGTAATGATAGAACAATAGAAAGCGAGGAAAGAAAGATGTGTAACAACCAAAACCAAAATGACAAGAAGTAACTAATTTTTCACGATGGAAATTTTTTTTTTAAAAAAAAAAAACAAAGTAATCAAATACAAAAGTTTCTCATCTCTAAACCATTACAACATTTTTCAATTTATCATAAACATTATTGCATTCTCATAAAGACTGAAAGAAATGATATTCATAAAACACTTTGTTTTCTAACAAATGAAATTTTCTTGAAATAACAAATATCAGAAACATACCATTATCATGCATCTCGATTGTCAACCCTTCACATTCAAGACTCGGCAATTCCTCAGTATTTGGAAGAGAAAGTATCTTTAAGGAGCTTAACCTCCAACCACAGACCATCGGTCTCCCGCACTCCTTCCTAACCGGAAGTGGCCCTACCCTACTCAAGAGGATAGACTTAGGATAACCTTTGGTGTTTGCCATCTGAGCTCTGGTGTTGTAACCTACGTGTCTTGTTATCGTGCAGATCCCTAGATACCCTCTAGTCATGCACGACCCTCCACAAGAAACACCATCCAGTTACGGTGAACGTTCGATGCACTTGAGGATAGTACACCACCTTGGCCAAAGGATTTGTATTTAGTTAGCGTTTTAAAAACGCATGATCTTGGTTCACCCACCCTACTCGACTTGAACTGGTCGAAATCCTACAGTTTCCTATTTGTATAGTTTGAACTCATTTTGCCGACCTTGATGACCTCAAGGTTTAGGATATCCCCCTATAATAGCGCATTGCGCAATATTATTCTAATCTCAAATTTAGACTTTCATAATCCCATTATCCTGAAAAATCATTATTTAGACATGTCCACTCCTAAGTGGTTTCAAATCTGTTTACTTGGTTCCCATGTTAACTCAACATACACAAGTATCTAAATCATTTTCCGTTATCCCAAAATTCTAGGGTTCTAGACTCATATGGACTACAAGGTTAAACGATTCTAACATCGTCGCATGCAACGCAATCTCGACTCACATGCGGGTTTTCAGCTCAAATTGATCATTTCGGAACCAAAACGGTTTCCTAAACATTACCAACACTTTTATCTTCCTACTCCTCTTTCCGAGTCATTAGTTTCACAAGATTTAAATAGCTGAGAGCCGTAAATAAATCTAAAAGGTTTGGGAATCTTTCAAATGTAGATAAAGATATTAAACGGATAAGACATCGGCTGTTTACAAATGCATTTTCTGGTTATACGTCGAACATGCTTACTAACTACGGTTTGACTCCTGCATAGCATGCATGTGGAGCATCGTTCAAAACCTCCAAGGCAGTTTTATGTTCATAACACAGACCTAAAGGCAATTCTTCTATCTTACGTCATTGTTTATTGTTCACAGAAGGTAAATTACGTCTTGCATCAAGACAAGTTCATTCCTAAATGCATATACTTTAGAGAGCAGCGTTCTTTTGCTATACATCGTCATTTATGACGAGAGAAACTACACTTTCTGAGTTTACAATTCCTAGAAGGCAGTAACACTTCTTTTTTAGAATTTTCTAATCTAGAAACACAGTAATGTGACAGCATACTTTAGTTTTGGAGTTTATCAGATGCCCTACACAGCAGTAAAGCTATTTCAAGGAATTAACTGCACACTAAAATCGTAGTAAACTTACGTTATCATTCTGTTCTATTCATACTTAAACGTAATAATCTTCCATAACCATAAGACTCTCTTCCTTACTGTTTAAAACCGAGACAAATGGTAAAGAAAAAGAACCTGTTATTAAAAATGAAGGTTGCTGGAGTGCTCTTTCACACCGAGGGCTCCCTGCCTCTCGTTTCTTCACTGCACAGTTCTAAACCCTTACTGCCTTCTTCGCTCTCCTCGCAGCACTGTTCTAAACTCTTACTTGTTTTCGCTCCTCACTACACTGTCTAACTCTTCTGCCTTACTACACAATTCCTATCTCGTGCTCTCTTCACTGCACAATTCCCATCTCGTGCTCTCCTCTCTGCACAATTCTTCTCTCTCGTGCTCTCCTCACTGCACAATTCCTATCGTTCGCTCCTCAGAGCACTGTCTAAAACTCTCACTGCTTTTCGCTCCTCACAGCACTGTCTAAACTCTCCCTCACAACACAGTTCTAACTCCTACTCACAGCACAGTTCTCTGTCCTTACTCCTCGCTTCCTCCTCAACTCTTACCGCCTTTTTCAAAAGAACCACCTCTCTCATCACTTCGCAGCCCCCTTGCTAACTACCCTCGATCACATCTAACTTCCCTCAACTCCTAGATTCCCTCCACACCAACTTCTGCGACGGCTTACACACCAGCAGTCCCATATTCGTAGCAATAGATTTGCCTCAACCATCGACGGAGCACAGGGAATAACTCCTGCGTTACTTATTTCACAACAAACCTCCGTTTCACCCTCAACGGCGGCCTCCCTTACTTCCTCTATCCGGCAAAGATAACTCTCTACCGATCCACGTTGTCCTCACTACCCACGAAGGAAGTTACAACCACTTCCCATGTTGTGCAGAGATATAGGAAACGTTCTCTCTCTCTGCAGATTCTTCACTAAAGAAGTTAACCAATTTCAACCGACTTTTCAAACGTATACCATCATTAATTAGCACTTTCAAATCAAAGTTCATTGAGAATAAACACCGTCTATGGTAATCGAACCCATGACCTCTGATGCTTCTCCACACTCCAAGGTGATGGGAGATCAGCATTAGTAAAGGTTACACCCTCTCCAATCCGCGAGCTGACCTCTCACGTCTTGGTTAAAAGAATCCCACCAAAGAATTTTCGGTTGACGTAAACCTATACACATGGGTTGACATAACTAAACTTGAACCCGACTTCTCACGTAACATGACCATACAAAAGGTGGTGGCTCCTTTGGCGACGTGGTCCACTAGTAGACACAACAATTCCGCCTTCTCTCAATAACCAAGGCATCTAAATCAATCCAAAACCACTACAAGATGTACTATGGAGTTTAAGTTCGGCATGGCGGTGATAAGGTAATGACTTAAGCATCGTGTTGATCGAAAATAAAAAGGAGACACAAACCTACTTATTAAGAGATCTTCAAGGTTAAATTGACAACAAATCACGGTCTAAACTAGAAGGAAAAAGTCTCGCTACACGACGACTAAAAATAAATTACATCACACTATGGCTTCAAATCGACATTCATCGATCTACGCGAAAAGAAAATATTCACAACATAAATTTGACGCGATTTACGACAATCACCACGGATTGATCGTATCGCAAACGAATTCTTACAACGTTAGACGCTCAAGGTCGTTTTCTCGCAATTTCAATTTCGAGACAAGATTTGCAATTTCGCCACAAGATGACTCAGTAAATACTTATAGACATAAATATCAAACATCTCAAATACGTCGACTTGCTATTAGGAACTTACGATGCCGTAGACGACTCCAAGATTCTACAAGACGACTTTCGACTAGGATGTTTACTTTATCCTTTGTCGACGACATCAATTAAACTACCCAAACCAACAAACAAGAATTACTTGATGGTTCCCAGGTTTATCTATCTGTTTGGCGATCTCAGTGACAAACACCTTTGGTTAGTTTCCAGAGTCTATACTCTCTCTCGAAGATACTTTCTCTTCCGTCGAACACGGTCCACCTATTCCTGCATCGACAGACTCGCATACAATTTTGTGGTCAAAGCATCTATGATCCAAATATAATATATTCAAACATCATTGCATTTAATATAAAGACTTTTAGTCTACATATCACCTTGATCGTAATCAATAGATTCCGCAATTTCATATAATAACTTTGTAAGATAAATTTTCAGTTTTCATGTCGTTCTCAACATAGTAATTTACTGAAATTTGCAAGAAAGTAAATAGCATCATTGTTTTCAAAAGGAGGGATGTAACATATCCTTCCCCTTTAAAAATCATCGTCCCCGATGATTAAGTTTATCAAGCAAAAATTAAACTTAAAACAAACTTTCTATAAAGCAACATTAATGTCTTTAAATAGTTTTGGAAATCTTTGATAAATGTCTTTGTAGTCTTCCCAAGTGGTGCTATCCTCGCCATATTGGTCCCACTGTATTTTGCATTGCAAAACTTCTCGATTACATAAACGAAGTTTACGCATTTCGAGCACCTTGAGTGGCTCGATCACAACCACCCCGGGTTCTTGCATCTGTAAGGAATTCCAGTTAAGGATGTGGTTATTACCTACAAAATATTTCTTTAAATACGAAACATGAAAAACATTATGCATCTTAGACAAGGCTGGAGGTAGAGCAACTTTGTAGGCAACCAGATTAATAATTTCAAGAACTTCGAAAGGTCTGACATAACGAGGAGCCAATTTCGAAGATTTACCAAACTTAATAGAACTCTTTTGGGGTTTCACCCGCAAAAGCACCTTCTCGCCAACAGAGAAGTGTCTAGGCACTCGCTTGCGATCAGCATAACTCTTTTGCCTGTCATTGGCTTCTGCCAACCTCTTCCTAATCACTTTAACTTTTTCTTCCATATCAGTAAGCATTTTAGGTCCAATGCTTATCCTATCTTCCAGCTTATCCCAGCTTATAGGAGTTCTGCATTTCCTTCCATATAATGCTTCAAATGGCGCCATCTTAATGGTAGAATGATAGGAGTTGTTATAAGCAAATTCGACAAGAGGTAGATATTCCTCCCATCTGTATTGCTGATCCATGCAATACATTCTCAAAAGGTCTTCTAATACCTGGTTCACTCTTTCTGTCTGACCATTAGTTTCGGGATGATAAGCAGTACTTACATTCAGTTTAGTCCCTAATGCAGAAAATAAGGTTTGCCAAAACCGTGAAGTTATCCGAGCATCTCTATCAGATATAATCTTTTCAGGTACCCCATGCAATCTAAAAATTTCTTGCACAAATTTTCAAGCCAACAGGTGTGCTCCATCTGTCAAATTTCCCGGTATGAAATGTGCAACCTTGGTTAGTTTATCCACAACAACCAATATTGCATCATGCCTATTCTTAGACATTGGCAACCCTTGGACAAAATCCATACTAATAACTTGCCATTTCCATTCCGGAATATCGTGTGGGTACAATAACCCAGCAGGATGTTGGTGTTCTGCCTTCACTCTCTGACACTCCAAACAACTAGCTACAAACCTTGCAGCATCGCTTTTCATTCCTTTCCAGAAATATAACTGCTTGACATCAGCTAACAGCTTTGATACACCAGGGTGTCCAGAGTAAGGAGCACAGTGAACTTCCTTCCACACAAGGTTTCTAAGTTCCTCTAAATCAGGGACATAAATTCTTCCCTTGAATCTCAACAATCCATCAGATTCAAAACTGAATCCGTCATATCTTGGGTCCTTAGGGTTTAGGTGTAGAGCCTGTTTCACTTGTTCATAATACTCATCCCCAGATAAGTTTTGCAATACTAAATCTTTAAAGTTAGCATGAATGGAAATTATAGAGGCTATATGCCTTCTTCTGCTTAAGGCATCCGCTAATCGGTTTTCCTTGCCTTTGATATAAGAAATTTCAAAGTCATAATCTGATATGAGTTCCAGCCATCTCCTTTGCCTT
Organism: Cunninghamia lanceolata; assembly: GCA_027924645.1. NCBI lineage: Eukaryota > Viridiplantae > Streptophyta > Pinopsida > Cupressales > Cupressaceae > Cunninghamia > Cunninghamia lanceolata. The sequence continues at coordinate 11,057,879 of BSBN01000060.1, read as the reverse complement.
GCATTGAGATTAGGTTGTGTGAATATGTAGCGAAGGCTTTGGTGATCAGATTTTAAAATAAAAGTCCTTCCCAACAAGTAATGTCGCCACATCTGAAGGGCGTGAACCACTGCTGCCATCTCTAGGTCATGAGGAGCGTAGTTCTGCTCATAATTTTTCAGCTTCCTTGACTCATAGGCTACCACCCTGCCATCTTGCATAAGCACACCTCCCAATCCTTCACCCGAGGCATCAGTGACAACCTCAAACTCACCCTCTGGATCAGGAACTTTCAAAATTGGAGCGGTTGTTAATTTTTCTTTTAACAAGTCAAATGCCTTTTTACATTCAACTGTCCAAACAAACCTTTTTCCTTTTCTCTGCAATGAGGTGATAGGACTAGCAATGCTTGAGAAGTTCAGCACAAATTTCCTATAATACCCTGCCAATCCCATGAAACTTCGTACCTCTGACACATTGGTAGGTTCAGGCCATTCCATAATAGCTTTTATTTTGGCCGGATCAACTGATATCCCATTGGCTGATATAATGTGCCCTAAATACTGTACCTCTTTCTGAAAGAAGGTGCACTTGGAGAGTTTCGCATACAGCTTATGCTCTCTTAATCATTGCAACACTATTTGAAGATGTCGTGCATGCTCCTCTTCATCCTTGGAATAGATCAGAATATCGCCAATGAAGACTAGTACAAACTTATCGAGACAATCTCTGAATACACTATTCATGAGATTCATGAAAGCAGCAGGTGCGTTGGTCAATCCAAATGGTAACACCGTGAACTCATAATGACCATACCTCATTCTAAAAGCTGTTTTGGGGATGTCTTTCTCTTTTAACCTTAACTGATGGTATCCGAATCTCAGATCTATCTTGGGAAAGACCGATGCGCCACGCATTTGGTTAAATAGATCATCAATTCGTGGCAAGGGATACTTGTTCTTTATAGTTGCCTTGTTAAGCATCCTATAGTCTATGCACAGCCTGAGAGTTCCATCTTTCTTTTTGACAAAGATAACCAGAGCTCCCCACGGTGATACACTTGGCCTAATCAAATTCTTAGACAAAAGCTCCTGCAACTGAGCTTTTAATTCCATGAGCTCAGTGGTAGTCATACGATACGGAGCTTTAGAGATTGGCTTCGATCCTGGTTTAATATCTATACCAAAGTCAAATGTTCTCTTCGGAGGCAAGCCAGGTAACTCCTCAGGAAATACGTCTCTGAAATTGCACAGAAAAGGATATATTTCCTCAAAAGATTGCTTCTCTGGGGTTTCCTCTACTAGGTCCATCTTAACTGCAAAAAGGTGACACCCCTTTCGTCTAGCCCGCTTTAGTTGTTTTGAAGAAATGGATCTAACCTTTATTTCCCGCTGAATTCCTTGAAGATTTACAGTTTTGCCCGTCTCATCTAGACACTCGATGGTTTTATGAAAACAATCTACTTTGGCTCGATGTTTCCACAACCAGTTCATTCCTAGGATGACATCGTAGGACCCTAAAGGCGCTACGTACAAGTTTGCCTCAGTGGTGAAGTTAGAAACATCAATCCTAGCTTCAAACAAACATTGCTCTACCTGAGCCTTTGAATTATTGGCATACTCTACTGTCCAAGGTTTGGACATAAAGCCAGCTTTTCTAGAAAACTTACTTAGAAATCTAGGTGACACAAAATTTTCTGTGGCACCCGTATCAAATAAAATAGAAACAGGAACTCCAAATAAGGTACCTGTCATCTCAATAGGAGTGATCTGATACTTTGCTTGCCGATTGTCGAGAGCGGCATGAATCCTTTGCTGAAAGGCTTCCTGTTGTGAAGGAAGCTCTGTGTTCCTGGGCCTCCCATTCGGCTTCTTGTTGGGGCAACGGTTGGCATAATGATCTCCTCCACAAGAGAAACATCCTCCTATAGGTCCTCGCTTCTCAGATGGCCTACTTGCAGAATCACCATTCTTCTTAAAATTTGCATTTCTCTTAAAATCTTCACCCCTGCGGTCATTACCAAATCCTCCTTGATTCTTTCAATTTCCCCTATCAAACCTCCTGTTTCCAAATCCCTTATTGTTTTTCCTTTTAAAAGACTGATCATTGTAGTTCTTGTCAAACTTCTTGCGTTTCTTATCACGGTAAGCGGAGATAGACTTAATCTTCTACTCCTGTTTTATTGCCTTTTCATAAACTTGATCCATTGTGCTTGGACCATGCACCTCCACCTCACCACCAATCTGAGGGTTGAGTCCCATGATGAACTTTCTGATTCGGAACCTTTCGTCCTTTTGGTATTGGGGAACATACTTCAGTAACCTAGTGAATTTTTCTGCATACTCAATCACAGATAATTCACCTTGCCTAAGGTTCTGGAAGTCTGTTAACTTCTAATCAAAATACAATTGTGGTAACCACCATTTACGGAATAGTTCTACGAACTCGTCCCATGTCACCTTCAAGGGACTAAGTTCCAACTCCATTTTCTTATTCATCCACCAAGTGGATGCTTCCCCAGACAGCTGATAGGCTCCCCACACGGCTTTAGTAACCTCAGAGTAGTTTCTGATCTCAAAATATTTCTCCATCTCCGTCAACCATGCTTCAGCTGCATCTCCAGTTTTTGTTCCTTCGAACTTTGGAGGATTAACCTTCTTCATATCCTTAGATAACTCTAAGGCAAGTTTATCCTTGGTTCTTCTTTGGGCTTCACTGTCATCATGATGTTCACTTGACGTGCCATTTTCCCAATGTTTACTCTTGCTTGTGAAGTGTGAGTTCTCGTTTCCATCCTCTGTGTTACCAGTTTCATCTATTTTCCTCTCTAGTTTATTCAATCTTTCCTTGGTTTCAGTGAGCATGTTGAGGATCCTATCCAACTTGTCAGTGGAATTTTCCCGAGAGTTACGACCTTCCCGATCCTCCCCCTCGTTAAACCCTGATTGGTCCATGCTAGATTAGTTTCACACCTATTTAAACATATACTAATCAGTTTTACGCTTATTAAATTAAACACCATCAAAAGAACACAGCATTTGATCATATTCATAATTGCTCTCAAACCAAAATTTTGTCTTTATTTATTTTGCAAAATTGTTTCAACATCATTACAGATAGACAAATCTCATGTTTCTACATAATGTTATCTAGTGGAGTGTAACCTTCGGATTCATTGTCCAACACATAATCACGAGGTGTATACCCCTCAGACTCACTATCAGAAGATATCTCAATAATCTCAGCTCTAGGCACTACACGAGGATCTCTAGTGATCATGGGTATAGTACTAGGTACAATCTCAGGTACACTAACAGGTACACTATCAGTTTCAATCCAGGAGCAACGGTCGATCATGGTTCGAACTGCCATCTCTGCTCCCTCTAGGAGTTCTCTCCTAACTCGCTTAAGTCGTGACATTGCATTGGCTAATGTTTCCACATCATCAAGCCAAATGTCATTCTCGTCATTGGTTTTCTCTATGGTCTTGACCATCGCAAGTCGTTTCTGCTTTGCTTGCAGATAACGCTTCTTACCCGCGAAGGATTTTCTTGCGGTTCTCTTGGTGTATGCCATCCTGGCACAATAAACCAAATCATTAGCTACCCGCATAATGATGATTTCCTAATCAGGTTAGTGGACTCATCAGCCCTAGTGTTGAACCTGGCTAGCTCTGATACCATATGTAACAACCAAAACCAAAATGACAAGAAGTAACTAATTTTTCACGATGGAAATTTTTTTTTTTTTTTTTAAAAACAAAGTAATCAAATACAAAAGTTTCTCATCTCTAAACCATTACAACATTTTTCAATTTATCATAAACATTATTGCATTCTCATAAAGACTAAAAGAAATGATATTCATAAAACACTTTGTTTTCTAACAAATGAAATTTTCTTGAAATAACAAATATCAGAAACATACCATTATCATGCATCTCGATTGTCAACCCTTCACATTCAAGACTCGGCAATTCCTCAGTATTTGGAAGAGAAAGTATCTTCAAGGAGCTTAACCTCCAACCACAGACCGTCGGTCTCCCGCACTCCTTCCTAACCGGAAGTGGCCCTACCCTACTCAAGAGGATAGACTTAGGATAACCTTCGGTGTTTGCCATCTGAGCTCTGGTGTTGTAACCTACGTGTCTTGTTATCGTGCAGATCCCTAGATACCCTCTAGTCATGCACGACCCTCCACAAGAAATGCCATCTAGTTACAGTGAACGTTCGATGCACTTGAGGATAGTACACCACCTTGGCCAAAGGATTTGTATTTAGTTAGCGTTTTAAAAACGCATGATCTTGGTTCACCCACCCTACTCGACTTGAACTGGTCGAAATCCTACAGTTTCCTATTTGTATAGTTTGAACTCATTTTGCCGACCTTGATGACCTCAAGGTTTAGGATATCCCCCTATAATAGCGCATTGCGCAATATTATTCTAATCTCGAATTTAGACTTTCATAATCCCATTATCCTGAAAAATCATTATTTAGACACGTCCACTCCTAAGTGGTTTCAAATCTGTTTACTTGGTTCCCATGTTAACTCAACATACACAAGTATCTAAATCATTTTCTGTTATCGCAAAATTCTAGGGTTCTAGACTCATATGGTCTACAAGGTTAAACGATTCTAACATCGTCGCATGCAATGCAATCTCGACTCACATGCGGGTTTTCAGCTCAAATTGATCATTTCGGAACCAAAACGGTTTCCTAAACATTACCAACACTTTTATCTTCCTACTCCTCTTTCCGAGTCATTAGTTTCACAAGATTTAAATAGCTGAGAGCCGTAAATAAATCTAAAAGGTTTGGGAATCTTTCAAATGTAGATAAAGATATTAAACGGATAAGACATCGGCTGTTTACAAACGCATTTTCTGGCTATACGTCGAACATGCTTACTAACTACGGTTTGACTCATGCATAGCATGCATGTGGAGCATCGTTCAAAACCTCCAAGGCAGTTTTATGTTCATAACACAGACCTAAAGGCAATTCTTCTATCTTACGTCATTGTTTATTGTTCACAGAAGGTAAATTACGTCTTGCATCAAGACAAGTTCATTCCTAAATGCATATACTTTAGAGAGCAGCGTTCTTTTGCTATACATCATCATTTATGACGAGAGAAACTACACTTTCTAAGTTTACAATTCCTAGAAGGCAGTAACACTTCTTTTTCAGAATTTTCTAATCTAGAAACACAGTAATGTGACAGCATACTTTAGTTTTGGAGTTTATCACATGTCCTACATAGCAGTAAAGCTATTTCAAGGAATTAACTGCACACTGAAATCGTAGTAAACTTACGTTATCATTTTGTTCTATTCATACTTAAACGTAATAATCTTCCATAACCATAAGACTCTCTTCCTTACTGTTTAAAACTGAGACAAATGGTAAAGAAAAAGAACCTATTATTAAAAATGAAGGTTGCTGGAGTGCTCTTTCACACCGAGGGCTCCCTGCCTCTCATTTCTTCACTGCACAGTTCTAAACCCTTACTGCCTTCTTCGCTCTCCTCGCAGCACTGTTCTAAACTCTTACTTGTTTTCGCTCCTCACTACACTATCTAACTCTTCTGCCTTACTACACAATTCCTATCTCGTGCTCTCTTCACTGCACAATTCCCATCTCGTGCTCTCCTCTCTGCACAATTCTTCTCTCTCGTGCTCTCCTCACTGCACAATTCCTATCGTTCGCTCCTCACAGCACTGTCTAAAACTCTCACTGCTTTTTGCTCCTCACAGCACTGTCTAAACTCTCCCTCACAACACAGTTCTAACTCCTACTCACAGCACAGTTCTCTGTCTTTACTCCTCGCTTCCTCCTCAACTCTTACCGCCTTTTTCAAAAGAACCACCTCTCTCATCACTTCGCAGCCCCCTTGCTAACTACCCTCGATCACATCTAACTTCCCTCAACTCCTAGATTCCCTCCACACCAACTTCCGCAACGGCTTACACACCAGCAGTCCCATATTCGTAGCAATAGATTTGCCTCAATCGTCGACGGAGCACAGGGAATAACTCCTACATTACTTACTTCACAACAAACCTCCGTTTCACCCTCAACGGCAGCCTCCCTTACTTCCTCTATCCGGCGAAGATAACTCTCTACCGATCCACGCTGTCCTCACTGCCCACGAAGGAAGTTACAACCACTTCCCATGCTACGCAGAGATATAGGAAACGTTCTCTCTCTCCACAGATTCTTCACTAAAGAAGTTAACCAATTTCAACCGACTTTTCAAACGTATACCATCATTAATTAGCACTTTCAAATCAAAGTTCATTGAGAATAAACGCCGTCTGTGGTAATCGAACCCACAACCTCCGATGCTTCTCCACACTCCAAGGTGATGGGAGATTAGCATTAGTAAAGGTTACACCCTCTCCAATCTGCGAGCTGACCTCTCACATCTTGGTTAAAAGAATCCCACCAAAGAATTTTCGGTTGATGTAAACCTATACACATGGGTTGACATAACTAAACTTGAACCTGACTTCTCACGTAACATGACCATACAAAAGGTGGTGGCTCCTTTGGTGACGTGGTCCGCTAGTAGACACAACAATTCCGCCTTCTCTCGATAACCAAGGCATCTAAATCAATCCAAAACAACTACAAGATGTACTACAGAGTTTAAGTTCGGCATGGCGGTGATAAGGTAATGACTTAAGCATCGTGTTGATCGAAAATAAAAAGGAGACAAAAACCTACTTATTAAGAGATCTTCAAGGTTAAATTGACAACAAATCACGGTCTAAACTAGAAGGAAAAACTCTCGCTACACGACGACTAAAAATAAATTACATCACACTATGGCTTCAAATCGACATTCGTCGATCTACGTGAAAAGAAAATATTCGCAACATAAATTCGACATGATTTACGACAATCACCACGGATTGATCGTATCGCAAACGAATTCTTACAATGTTAGACGCTCAAGGTCATTTTCTCGCAATTTCGATTTCGAGACAAGATTTGCAATTTCACCACAAGATGACTTAGTAAATACTTATTGACATAAATATCAAACATCTCAAATACGTCGACTTGCTATTAGGAACTTACGACGCCATAGACGACTCCAAGATTCTACAAGACGACTTTCGACTAGGATGTTTACTTTATCCTTTGTCGACGACATCAATTAAACTACCCAAATCGACAAACAAGACTTACTTGATGGTTCCCAGGTTTATCTATCTATTTGGCGATCTCAGTGACAAACACCTTTGGTTAGTTTCCAGAGTCTATACTCTCTCTCGAATATACTTTCTCTTCTGTCGAACACGGTCCACCTGTTCCTGCATCGACAGACTCACATACAATTTTGTGGTCAAAGCATCTATGATCCAAATATAATATATTCAAACATCATTGCATTTAATATAAAGACTTTTAGTCTACATATCACCTTGATCGTAATCAATAGATTCCGCAATTTCATATAATAACTTTGTAAGATAAATTTTCAGTTTTCATGTCATTCTCAACATAGTAATTTACTGAAATTTGCAAGAAAGTAAATAGCATCATTGTTTTCAAAAGGAGGGATGTAACAAGATGCCCCCAAGATTAAAAAAAAAAGCTCTAGAAGCATGATATGAATATAACAAATGCATATATAGCATGGGGAAGGCATGTGCCCCCCAATTTAATATGATGATATGGTGATGAAAACACAATATTTAAACATAAGATGTAAACACTATGCATTAGCGCATAGGAGTAATCTAGGCATGAAATAATGAAATGTAAGGCTCATAAATAGAAAGATATCATAGAATTGTAATGAAAGGATGGTAAGTATCATAAGCATGTGATGATGATCATAAGGTATGGATTATACAATTAGAGGTATGCTACATGGGAATCAATATCAAAAGTTATGGTATGGACAACAATAAGGATGCATATAAAGTAAGAAGCAACAAGGGAAATGAAAAAATAATGTGGTAAGGAAAGAGTGATTATATAAGCATAATAAAACATACGATGACATATCAAAGAGGAAAAATGATATAAACAAGCATAAACTAGTAAACATGTGAAGTACAAAAAGAAGAAGATGCCACTACTGTTAAGGTAGACAAAACATGAAACAAAATATAGAAATTAAAATAATTTATTAAACCAGAACAAACAAGGAATAAGAAAAAGTCAAAGGTGTAAATCAATAAAAAATCATAACTTTGGTGTAAACGAAAAGTGTAATTATATATATGTTGTATAAGGGTTTATGACTCATTGAACAACTCTAGTAGGATCATCATCATCCTCCAAAGGATCATCATCATCCCAAGGCATGCTATTATACTTCTCTTCATTTATTCATATATTTTGTTCTTCTTGACTTACCTTTTCTAATACCTGTTTCTTGTTGATAATCCTTTGTACTTTGCACAAACATATTATTGATTGGTGGCACATTAGACATTTGTTTCTTGATCCAAATTTTATGCTTCATTAACTGTGATTATGGAGGAATATTCAACATTTTCTATAGTGCCAAAACACTTTTCTTTGGTATCCATATAGTCTTTTGTGCATGAAATTCCAAATTTTGTACAACTTTTATAGCTACTTTTGCTTCTTTCTTTGGTTTGTGAATGATTTGTCTCATGATGATCTTTGGAAGATTTACTTGAATCAAAACATTTCTATTCATTTATTGTAGAATTTTTTACTTGAGGCTCTTTGTGATTTTCTTAACTAGGACACTTCTTTTTGTTCATCTATTGCTATTCAATAGTGTGTTTGAATTTAACTATGTGAGAATTTTTAGCATCAACCTTTCGGATCACACTCTATGATCCATCAACAAGATGTAGATACATATAGGAGAGACAAATGATAAGTTATAGACCAAGAAAATATAAATAAAGGAGGAGAGAGGTTACACGAAGACCAAGGAACTTGGAAAACTTAAAATTATAAACATATACATAAAAATAATTAAATATAAGCATATACAATACACACACACACATACATGTGTGTGTGTGTGTGTGTGTGTGTGTGTGTGTGTGTGTGTGTGTGTGTGTGTGTGTGTGTGTGTGTGTGTGTGTGTGTGTGTGTGTGTGTGTGTGTGTGTGTGTGTAGCCGATAAGGGTGCAATGCAGTGGTCAAATCACAATTTTTTTTGTGGTGGACAACAATGTTCAAATCCCCACTAGGCCATTGAGCTCACAAGCCATGTGCTTTCAATAGGTTGATGTGCTTGTAGGATGTGTGGCTTCACTAGGGAATTATGTTCATAGGTTGTGTGCCTTTGTTAGGCTATTGTGCTCATAGGTTCGAACAAGGTGATAATGCCTTGGGGATTAAGGCCCCTAGTAGTTGTCTCAACGATAAATGCATTGGGAAGAGATCCCCAAATAGTGGTCTCTCTAGGCTCAAACTAGGCTAAAAACTTTATTTACCAAATATATGTCTATATATTTATGGGGGTCTCTTCACAATGGATTTACCACTGAGACCACTATTGGGGGACCTTAGTCCCCAAGGCATTATCATATAAGCATACAAACACTCTATACATACCTCAAACAAACAATACGACATATATATCTAGAAGGGTGACAAGTAGTCTATCTAGAAGCCATCTAATCCTATGGAAAAGAAAATACACACACTTCTTAATCTATTGAATAAAAATTTAAGTTCTAGCTATGGAATGGAAATGTGTGAAACTATGGAGTAAAAGAAATGTTGTTTAACTACATAATAAAAGAAATGCTTTTTAACTACATAATAAAAGAAATGTTGCTTAACTAGAGAATAAAGAAATGTTTCTTAACTACAAAACAAAATCGATATAACTAAATGAAAAGATTTAACTATGGAAATAGAAACACACATGTTGGAGTTAACTTTGGTAAAGGAAATGAAATCAAAATCTACTTCACAACACACATAAGGAAGATAACTTGGTTTTTGACACAAGAACCTCTAAAATTTGATACAACAATGATCACAATAGAATGTTTAAATGAATAATGCATACATTCACACATATGTATAAGCTCTAGGTAAAACAGATTTAACTATCATAGATGTATTATCACATATGAAATAAACCCATATAATACTTATCTAGTTATACTTCTCTATTTTCTACATCAAGTGGGCAACCCTTGAGAGGAAATGGGTGTGATTCAACTTAGTATTCAAAACTCAAAATAATAGGACTTAGCATCCAAACAATCATAATGGAAAAATATATTAAAGTTTCAGGACTCTATTTTCCATTTCAAATAAAAAATAGTTAACTACCAATATGTCTTTTGGAGACTAACATAGGAAAAATAGATCTCCCCGCATAACCGTAGCTTTTTAACTACTTAATAGGATTTCATAGAACTAAATTCCTAAAATCTAGCTACATGCTATACATGCACAAGTTATTCAAGTCTTTTTGAACTTTTAACAGAAAACAATAAATAGGGTTGTTATGCATAAATAAAATAAAAGTGTTGTACATAATTTCAGGAAATTGTTTTAGTGGTCACTTCTCAAGATTGCTCTCAGATTGGAGTGGCTTCATTAAGGAGACTGAATTTGTGGCAAATCAATTTGCATGTCTCTGGAATCCTCTATTTTAGCAAGGGATCTTTTATTGTTGTCATTTTTGTCCTTATAGAGTTCTTCCACCTTCTTTGCAACATGAAGTTTCTAGATTTTCTAAAAGAGTCTTTGGAGTACCCCTTGTGTCAACCCTAGTCTTTTGGAGTTATCCTTCATTTTGCAAAAATATCCCTAGGATAATCTACAAAGGCAAAAATAGGACTTTGCATGTACTTTTGTCATTTTTTCACCAAAGTTAGTCAATAATAAATATACCAAATAATGCAATCTTTTTTACTTCACATAAGAACTAATTCTTTGTTAAAGCATAATCTTACATGAATATTGTTGGGAAAAAGGAAGGAAAATAAGTGCATGGTCAAAATAGATGAGGCTAGGTTTCAACCTCATCATATGTATGTGTGTGTGTGTGTGTGTGTGTGTGTGTGTGTATGTATGTATGTATGTATGTATGTATGCATATATAAGTATGTATATATATACATACACATATATGCATACATACATATACATAAATACACACAGGTATGTATGTATGTATGCATGCATGTATGTATCTATATATCTATATATACACATATATGTATGTATGTATGTATGTATGGATGCATACATACATACATACATGTGAATATACAAATATATGTATGTATATGTGTATGTATATACATGTACATACATACATATACATAAAGAAAAAAAGTTTACAAGAAAAATGTGCCCTAAACAACCATTTTGACATATTTATTCCTGAATATGTGTAAATAGTTCTAAACCTATATAGGCATAACTAAATAAAAGATGAAGGCATAAACCAATAATTATAAACAGATATATATAAACAACCATATACAAACAAATGTAAAATCAAATTCAAATGAACATATATATAAATATCTGAATATATATAAATGAATGTCTGTGTGAGAGAGATATTAGACGTGCCCAAATATATAAATAAAAAGAACCTAGATACATGGAAACTTACATAATTTCATATATAAAAATATATGGATGTTTGTAGACATGTATGTGTTTGTCTACATATATCCCTATCTATGTATCTATCTATTAATACTTATCAAAATGATATGGATGAAAATATCTATATAAATATATGCTTATAAATTTATAAAAAAGAATTAAAACTAAACATCCATATATAAGAAAATGCAACCTAAAAATCTTATATAAACATATATAAACTATTGAAATCACCACACACACACATATGTATGTATGTATGCATGTATGTAAATATGAAACATGAAATCACCACACACACATATATCTTGGCCTCCCTCTCATAGTCAAAGAAGTGTCTCAAGGATTTTGGAATGGAATCCTGGAAAGAACTCAAAAGAAATTGGTTGGCTAGAAGGGGAAATTACTCGGTAGTGTGGGCAAGCTACAGCTTTTAAGGGTTGCTTTACAAGGTATCCCTACTTACTTTCTGTCCCTGTTCAAAATGCCTAATCTTATTACTGATAAATTGAAGCAGATTCAAAGAAAATTCCTTTGGATAGGAATGGAAGACAAATAGAGAATGTCCTTAGTTAGTTGGGAGAAAGTTTGTCTTCCCAAATCTCACGAAGGTCTCAACATTAGATCTATCAGAAAAATGAACAAGGCCCTCCTGTCCAAAATAAACTAGAATTTGATACACAACAATAAAGAGTGGGGAAATATTATGAGTGCTAAGTATCTGCATGAAACTAATCGCTTTAGTTTTATCCATCAGGAAAGACTCCCACAGGGCTCTGTCATCTGGAACAAAATGCTGAAGTCCAGAGGTCTGCTCAAGCTTGGGCTAAGATGGAAAATGGGAAATGATAAGTCTATTAACTTCTCAGAAGATATTTGGATGAATGATAAAGCCCTTGTTACTCTAGGTGATTATGTAGCAATTGTTGGCATTGCTACTCAGTTTTTTGGGGATAAGGTGTGCAATTTTATTCACACTAATAATGGTATTAGGAGTTGGAAGAATCTCATGGACTGTTGCACTCATCATCCTGAATTCACTCCTCAGATAAGGGCCATTCAAAGTCTTCTTCACGGGATCAGAATTCATCTTTTCCCTAGGGGAGATGAGTTGGTTTGGTGGCTAGACAAGAAAGGTTGTTTCTCTGTTAAGTCTGCTTATCACCTTTTGATCCCTGAAGGGCATAAAAATGATATTCGGAGGAAAGTGTGGAATTGCAAACTTATCCCTAAAATCAACATGTTTTGGTGGGCTACTACTCATAACAAAATCCTAACTCAAGATAACCTTCAAAGAAGGGCATTCACCCTAGTTAACAGGTGCTCTCTGTTCTTGGAAAAAGAGGAAATTATTTCTCACTTTATTCTTCATTGTGACTTTGCCAAGGAAATCTGGGCCATTATTTTTAGGAATTTTGGCATACAATGGGTGTGTAATGCTGATATTAGGGATGTCATTGCTAATTGGTGTCCCCCCTTTTCTCATCCTTGGATTTTCGAGCTCTAGAATCAAACTCTTCCCTATCTGAGTTGGACCTTATGGAAGGAATGAAATGATAGATTATTCAGGGATGCTGCTAGAGAAAATTCTCAAGTTCTTCACTCTTTTTCTAAGATTCTTTTGGAAAGTGTGATCAACTCCCATATCAAAACTGCGGAGAAACCTCTTTCTCAGGAAGAGGAGCAAATTTCTACGAATTGGAGGATTCTTAGTCAAATCCTGACTCATAACGACTCCAAACTGGTGCAAAGATTGAATACTAAATCGATCCCTCCGAAGCCATGTTGGCTCAAACTAAATTTTGATGGGGCTTCCAAGGGGGATGGTAAGGCTAGCGGTGGTAGAATTATAAGGGATGACAGAGGTTGGCTGGTTGCTACTTATGCTGGTGGGATTGGCTTCTAAAGAAATAATTATGCCGAAGCCTTTGCTCTTTTATGGGGGGTGAAGCTGGCTATTTCCCTTGATATTAGACAACTGCATATCCAAGGGGATTCGAAACTGGTTATTGATGCGGTTAATAATGTGTGGACTTGTGGCTAGAAACGGAAAGACATCATTGTCGACATTTAGCTCCTACTACAATGGATTCCCAGAGTGGATATGTCTCATATCTACAAAGAGGGCAATGCTATCGCTGATGCTTTTGCTGACCTTGGACAACAATTTTTAAATTGGCATTGTTGGGACCAAGCTAACAACATCCCTCTTAACATAAGGGACTTAATTCAAAAAGAGTCGACGTGTCAATGATGAGTCAGCATATCAATATTTTCAACTCTCTCCGTTGGCCTTGGTGGAAGAGGCAGACATGTATTTTGGAGTACAGGTTCTGGAGTACTACGTGGTTGGTTGTCTTATCAGCGTTATTACTTCCTAGTGATAAAATGAGTTGCTTACCTGTTAATCATAGTGAATGCCTTGGAATCATGTCCAAGCATGGGAAGCATAGGTGGCAGGCAGCTCTCATTAATTCCAATAGATGCAGATGTATTATTATCATTATTTCCTATCGTGCGATCATTTTCCCCTTCTCTGTTAACTCTGTGAATATTTGGTGCTGGGGTTTGTGTGCTACTATCTGTAAGGCTAAGATGGGAGGAGATAGGATCCGAACAGAGCCTGTTTCTTGTTGTGAGTTTAAAGACAATGCGGTGGTTTGGAACTACCGTAAGGAGGGTGGCATCAGTTCCTACTTGGAACACCTTAATGGCTATGATGAGAATTTATCTGAACAATTCGTGAGATCCTGGCATAACTGTAGAGTCACTGTGGGAAGAATTGGGTTTGAGATCTCTGAGAAAGTTATTGCTATGGCGTCTGGTATGTCGACTATGGGGACCAAGCTACAGAGAAAAGCTAAGGTGGTCGATCATTCTAACCAAAAGCTTTTCCTTGGGGAAGGGGAGGAACTGGTTCCCTACTAGGGAGGGTTCGATAGGGCCAAGCTATCGGAGCCTTGGGATGCTATGTGTTTCCTGATAATGAAGTATTTCACCCTGGAAGGGTGCTTTACCAGGTTTTACAACTATCATCTTCCTCTTTTGAATCATTTTAGACATATTAGTCTCATTAGCTTCCCATTTTATTTACTGTCCTCCCTTGAGCATTCAGTTTTTAGGGTCAAAGCTAAACTAGCTAAAAATCCCTCCAAGCAACCTATTCCCCTGCATCAGGGTCTCATCCTCTGTTTATATAATTTCCACCTTGCTCTTGAGCCAGCTAAGCCTCTTCAGTCTCACAGTGGGGAAAAGTCTGCCGACCCTGAGGATATTCCTGCTTTTGATGAGCCTTACCATTCCCCTAGTTCCCCTAAGTCTAAAAGGGTTTCCTTTCCTAATGCTGAAAGTCCCATGGTGACCGCTACCCATACCCCGTTGTCCAAAGGTACTGTAAAGAGTAAGAAGAGGAAATTTAAGGGGTTTGAAGTGGAGACTTTGGGGTTTGCTATGGGGACCCCTAATAATTCTGGTAGTACCCCTATGGGTCCTGGGAGTAAACCTAATTTGGCTATTAAGGGCACGTAGGAGTGCTTTTCCTCGAGAGTTAGGAGATCGGGGAGGATCACAGGAAAACCCGTGCCCAAAGCCAAACTCATTGATTACTTAGAGTCAGTGTCAGATGAGTCCACTCAGGGTGGTGTGACCAAGGTTCTAGAGGTCTAGGAGATTTCAAAAGAGGTGGAAGGAAAGAATGAGAATCCTCAGATGGAGACTGATGGTGGTGCTGTTGGGGACTCTACTGACAATGCTGACGAAGGTGGTAAGATGTTTGTGGAGGAAGCTGCTGACGAAATGGAGGAAGAAGCTAGTTATAGGAAGGACATTAATGCCCTGAGGAGCCGCATGGTGAAGCTCGAGTAGTCCTTCTCCAACATGCTTAGGTGGGCAGTTTTATTTAATCTCTCTGTTTTACAGGATCTTGGAGCTACCACTGGTGCTGACAAGGATGAGAACTCCAAAAAGTTGGATGCTTTTATGGAATCCATGGCTAAGAGCTGGGAGAATCTTTCTCCTTAGCTCTAGTCTCTTTTATTCTGTTGTTCTTCTGCTTTCTGTTTATTTTCTGTATCTAGATTGGTGGTTGTATATGCTGTCTATGTTGACTAATTGGGTTATGATGTGACTGTTGCAAGGCATTTTTGTGATGTTGCCTCTGGGGTTCCTTTTTTCTTCTTTGTAAGGGTTCGACCCCTTGTTTCTGCCGCCTTATGTTATCAAAAACATAATGCTAATGTACAAACATGTTGAATATAATAATAAATCCTTACAACCCATATGTAACAACAAGCAACTAAAAACCAAACCTGATAGACTACTAAGCACCTAGAACAACAACAAAGAAAGAGACCTAGAAAAAGAGTTTCTAGAAAAACATTAAACTCCACTAATCATTGTGAAACCACAACCCTTGTTGTCTAATCTTGGAAATAGACCCCTCCCCCCTTCTTGACACCTCTCTCTCCCCTAATTTCTGGCATTTCCCTAGGTTCTCCTTTTCTTCCTACATTTCTTCATTTCTTCCCCTCTTGTCCTCCTTTAAGCTACCCTTTGCCTCCTATGTCAAACCTTCATCCTTTCCTCCAACCTTCCTATTTTCCTCTCCTCATGAGCCTTCTATGTATCCCCATCCCCTCTCCTCTCCCATTAGCTTAGGCTGTCCTATCCCTTTGTTGGCCTTTCTTTGTCTCTTTCTTGGTCACTATTTTAGGTGCTTAGTAATTTGGTAGGTTTAGTTGCCTTTTTATCCTTTGTTTTCTAGTTTCTTTTTGTTGCATATGGGTGGTAGAGCTTTATTCTTATATCCAACATGTTTCACTAGTGTACTAGAAATCATAATAAACTTCTTCCATCATCTAAGGATTGTGCTACCTATTAGTTAAGGACACAATTAGGTGACTAGTACATCAAATAGAGCTCCTATGTTCTAATAATTTATTAAGAACATAGGAGCTCAACACATCACTCTACTAATGTCATTATCTAATGAGCTCAATCATTTGATAAAACAAAAGAAAGTGGCCTACCATAGAATCACATGGATAACATACAACCAATGGTGGAGTAATAACCTTACCATGCTATTGGTAATCTCTTGAGGTTGTCTAGGCTACAAGATTAATAATTAATTAATTGGTTTGTACAGACCAAGACTAAAAAGAGTTTAGAAAACCCTTAATATTTTTTGGTCCATTGATGAAATCAATATCAATGCTATTTTTACAAGAGATGCTTTGCAAGCTATCAATTATTACTTTAACTGCACATCTAACTAAGCTAAGGGCCTAAAGATTGCCTTCACTTTGGTATTGTGTGGTTTATGAGACCAACCTTTGGAGGATGTTTGTTTTGATAGTTTTTGTTAAAAAAAACCTCCCAATTCTTCTTCTAATAATATTGTGCCATCTTCACCAAAAGGTGATTGGAATCCTTGGTGTATTAATGTGATAGCATATGGTTTCATACCATGAATAATTGCCCCAAAATAGGAAATTGAGAGTTACACTTCTGAGAAGCCTTGTCCTTGTTGAGAATCCTATTGATTTTAATTATAGTATCCCTCTAGTAATTAATGCCTACAATTTTGAGCTTATCATTAGAAAGATCATATAATATTTTCACAAAACTCTTATGTTGATTTACCTTTTAGTATAGAGATTCTAAGACATAGTAAAACCTTGAATTTACTTCTACAATAAGAATCTATGTAAAGTTAATGAATTTTAATGAAAAATATAGCTTTACAACCATATTAAAGATCATTTTCTAGTATAAGGTGTACAATTATTTGATATGGGTTAAATAACCTAGTCTTTTTAGCCTTCTAGAAAACATCCTTCAGTAATTAAATCTATTGCTCATATGATGAAATCATTTTTTAGAATTTTTACTTTTTGCTACACTTTTTCATTAATGCCTTAATATTATTCAATTCTTGAACATATTTTTGTAATTTATCATTCAATTTAGAGTTTTTCTTCCCTAATGTTTTTAGAATACATTATCTCACCAACCTTTTCTTGGAAGTTGATGACTTCTATAACTCTTCCCTTGTCATTTCCCTCTACCTCCTCAAGACTATATCTATATGCCCCCAATGTAACCTTGAGCTTCTCATGTTCCACCTGTTAGTTCTAGGATTTTAATTGTTTTCCTTGAACTTCGTTACTTGTGGCTCTTTATTTGTATCAAGTAGTTGTTGATTGAGGGAATTTATATTGCATTTTCTTAGGTGTCTCCTTTGTATTTTTAGCTCCATAAATCTTATTTAAAAATTTAAATTTACATTAATTGAATTGGTTGTAATTAATTTTTAGTTTACTCGATTAGTTCAAGTCTGGATTGACTTCTCTTGAAATCATGCTTATAGCATGAAATTGATAATCCTGAGCCCTCATCTAACCTTGTGGATTGTTTAGAGTTAGGATCATGTGTATATTGATGATTGATTATTGTGTATGATCAACTTGGGATCTCATTCTATTCGATGTAGTTATGGTACTATCAATTTCATTTTTCCTCTTCTCTATTTTGGCCTCATAATCCTATTGTACTATTTGTATTTCGTAATGTAACTATGCTACAAAATTTATGAGACTACCAACAAAGGAAGATTATGGGGAAATTGCATATGTATATATTGTTACTTGGTTTCTAAGAGTCATGATTGTCCCTACTGTTAATGGAGAATTGATCATCATGATAGAAGGAGAAAATGCATAACAACTTACAGTGTCAACATTTGTGACATGTGAGATAGGGATTGTAAGGTGAAGATAGAAAGACAAAGATTTGGATAATGGAAGGGATAGAGGAAGGATTGCATAAATAAAAACCTACCTTAGGTATAGGCCTTAAGTGACTAGAAATAATGTCAAAAGTGGAAAAGTTGGCACACCTAGGCTTTAGTTTGATGGGGTTACAATAGAAGATGTGATACTTTGATTATTAGGTGATACTATAAGATAAGTAGATGGGATAGCTATATTAATAGTGGTGGGTGAAGGGGTAAGAAGAACTAGGGATAATTATAAAACTTGTGAAATAATATATCCCAAGGAGCCTAGTCTAGTTGATGTGATCTAGTTTGTGGAAACTATTAACAAGGTGCTAAATATTATAAGGAAAATCCCAAGCATGTAGGGAGTTAGAGTTAGAACACAGATTGTAGGATCTAAGAAAATGGAGACGAGAGAAGCCTAATCCTAATAGAGTGCAATTAGAAGAATATAGGCTACACTTGGAGAAGATATAAGAATAACTACAAATGAGGGAGTTAGAGAAGGGAGAGGCCTAGAGGAGCTTACTTGTACGTCACTAAAAATGAAACGAGTTCTTACTCCTACATGGTCTACTACATTATGGGTACTTATTCTATGTTAGATGTATTAGATCTAATATGTTCAAGATCAATATGTGTCTCTTTCTCATAACTACAAGAGTGGTTTGAATTATTCCTATTTACCCTAAAGTTTAAGGAACTGAGGATACATGACCTATCATTTGAATATTTACATATGGTGATGTGATGTATTTAGTTATTGTTGCATTGATGCAAAAGGTAGTAATATACTAATTTATCTTTGAAACCTCACCATTTCTTTTTAGAGAGCTTGTTGCATCACTTGTTACATTTAAAACAATTACCCCATGTACTTTCTCATGTTGAAGGATAATGGATTAATAGGGATAGTTCCACTACTATTTGGGCTTGAGCTTGTTGAGAGTCTCAAGGTCAAGGCCATTGTGTCATCCTAGAAGGTGCTTGAATATAAGAGATCTCCCTTACTAGGCTTCTATTTCTACTAGCCCCTTTAGAAGTATATTCTTTACTTTGAGGCTACTATGTGGCTTGAAATTTGATCTTGCTTGTATCATAGTTAGAGGCTAAGGAATAATTTTCATTATCCCATTATTTCTCCCATTTTGATCATTAGTATCCACCTTGTTAGAGCGATGTTTTAGTTCACCAATTTCTTGGTGATACCACCATAATGCATTGACTTTTTCTTCACTCCAATTTAACAATGCTAATCTTTTTTTAATCCGTAATAATATTTATTTTCAATGGTATTAAAACATTGTATTTAACATAAAATCTCACTTGTGGTGGAAGGGGCTTAGAGGGAAGATAAAACAATTTAACATATATACTTAATCATCCTATAATGGACATTTCTTCCTTTCAATCTTAGGCCCTATCTCATGAATAAATGACTCCTTTTATTTCATCTTGGCTCTCTAATCCACCATGAATCCTAGTGCATCATAAGTTCAAAAATATTTAGTGATGTCAAACTCTAAATAGGCTAGCTTGAGTTTAAGTAAGGATCTTGATTTTCATCTATTTGTTGTAATCCCTCAATATGTGAAAGAGATGCCATACATTTTTGTTTTATTTTGGCCTAATCCAATGTTGGTGTCAATAATATCTAGGTGCAAAATAAAATCAAGAGAAATGATCTTGCTAGGTAGTTATTTTAGGAGAAAGAAAACTTCATCCCTAAAGCCATGTAGCTTGATCATTGTGTAGTAACCTCCAAAAATAAATTTTCTTGATACCTTGCCACTAAATAGATTTTCCATTTTTTTAGGGAGCCTACTAAGGTCTTCCTTATTAAATTTAACTATAGTAGGGGATAGAAGAAAATTAGTGAACTCTAGGAATTTGATAAGTTTGATAAAACATGGATCCATGTAGAAAAAACTACTAATCTCAAAGGAACAAAAGAATCATCATATGTGAACAAGAAAAAAGATGATTGGAAGTGGGAAGAATTTTTGTATAGGAGTAGATGGGCTAGAAAAGAATAAAACTTGAAAATTCTATCAAAGTTGAAATTCATAAGCTACTTATAAATTGAGTTAGCTATAGTATCAACAAAGTCCAAGTACAAAAGCTTGTCCTTTTCAATGGTTTTCATTTTGATGAAAGCAACATTAAAATTCATGGAAATAATCATCATTGTCAATGTGAATGATAAGGACAAGCACAAATGTGCATCTTGGACATTATAAAGGAAATTAGAGGTATTAATGGGAATAGAAAGGAGGTTTGTATTATATTTAGGCAAACGAACTCCCTTTTGACAAAATTCAATTAACTTGTTCTACTATCCTAGGTAATTTTAAAGTTCTTATAATTTGAATGGAATGAACCCTATATATAGGGGAGTTCAAACATTTTGATAAGAATATTGACTCTAATCTCAAGATTAATAGTAGAACCCTAGATAATTCCTTTACGAGCATCAAAACAATTCATGAAAGCATCAACTAGTTCAAGAGAGGGATGAAATTGAGACCATGTATTGGGCTAAGGTGGTAGTCTAGATTCTAATTCTAAAATTTTGCTCCTCATCTTATCAAGAATTTGTGCATGTGTCGCTTCCCTAAGGGTTTTAGTGCACTTAACAACTCTTAAATCAAACACATTATTAACATAATCATTTACAAAGCCAACATTTACACATGTTCCCTTTTGATTTTTTCACACATTTATGCCACTAAGAGGTCAATTTGCTAAAGGAATGGATTTGTAAGAATTACCTTTTATGTTGGTTTTAGAGTAGTATCCTTATATTCCTTACCTTTTGTATTTGATGTATTCTTCTGAATAATCATGAAATAGGTTTCTCTCAAATTCTCCTTTTAAATAAAATATTAGTTGGTTGTAGACACTAGAATCAAGAAATCAACACTAAATTTTAAGGCAATGATATGGCTCTAACCTTTCAATTATTACAAGATATTTGAAAATTATCAAATGCACAATCAGGTTTTCAAGTAATGTAAACTTATATATATAAGTAAGAATGGGTGCAAGGGACCACAACCTCATCAATGATTATTATTTATCACTTTACAGGAGTTGGTGAGACTACACTTGACAATTCAAATATTCATCAACTCATCCATTTGGTGTTCCTTGAAAATAATTATGGTACTAACTCTAATGGTGACATAAAAAACCAAAAAGCACATTGATATGACTAACTAGCTATTGTAACCCATTAGAAATGATTGCTCCTATTAAAATGTTTAGTTTTGAAAGAGCAAGATTGAATAGACACAACCAAATGGTAGTTATAAGTGCCGGGTTTCTACAACCTCCCATATCCAAATCTATCTAAAATTATTGGGGTTACACAAGCCACTAATTAGAAAAGAGATCAACATCATAGAAGTTATACTACGAAATTACTATCTTTATCCCTTTATGATACCTAAGAGAGAAAAAAAGGTCCAATTGTATCTTATTTTTTATATTTATAAACCTACTTGTAATAAGTCTAGTTGTTTGATAATAGTCACAAAAGGAATTATCATTAAAATATAATGGGACAACTCTATATACATTGATTTCTAGTACATCATATGGTAATGGATTATGTAGTAATTCAATTAATAGTTATGTTTTAGGAGACATCAAAAAATCATTTATGCATGTATTTGTATCCTTTAATTCACTTATGATGGTGTCAAATTGTTAGGAAAGGTCGGGGATGTTGAAGAACCAATAGTAATAGGAGTCAACAAAGGAGTTGTAGAAATAATGGGTATATGAATATAAAAGTTATTTGAAGACACAAAAGGAATATGATTAGAAAAAAGAGGATTGAAAGAAACGAAGTAGATATGAATAGTCAAAGTGGGAGTGCATATGGGTCAATAGCTCATAGGAAAATTATTGATAGGTGAGTGGTGTATAGAGCCCAATATGTGGAGCTTGTTTATGTTTGATGATATATCTTGTATTCTTAATTGTATCATGCCATGTTGTCTATTGAGAAGTACCTTAGTACGAGTTCTTTTTTAAAGGTGATACATCACCCATACTATATTAAAAGATTGTAAAAAGGTACATGTTGGTGAACAACAACGTAAAAAAAAACTATTGGTTCAGATCCAATGGATGACACAATGGCTAGATATACATAACCAAAACAAAAAAAAGCATATGACAACTGGTATCAGCATTACTCAGAGCTAGAGTCACATTTTTCATTGTACGGAGCAACAGGAATGATTGGAACTAATGTTAGCACTGGAGTTGCACGCAAGGGGCTTGGGGCCATGTTCGGGGCATGAAGCCGAAGAAAGTGGATGGTGCCAAACATCTCCCTAACCCTACCATCCAGACCGTCAAGAAGCTAAAATTTGTGGGTGTCGAGGGTGAGATTGAGGGTGTTGCTGCAACCACCTTTGACTCCATTCTTCATGGTGTTGTACACACATGCCTCTGTAGGTGAATTGCGAAGAAGGTCCAATGAAAAAATCCCTCCCACAAGAGTGTCCTCGTCAAGCAGCCTGTAATCGTCTAGAGCAATTTTCAATCTTTTTGAATTCATGAGATAAATGAAGATGCGGCCAAAGCCAATAGCCTGCACATAATCGATATATTGTACAATGTCCATTATGTTTGATAGCAGGGTCAAAGCCACCGGCTGTTTACGGCTGGGCCCTCCAATCACCTTACTTCCTGGTCAACATCTTTAAACAACTGGTATCCCGATGACAATTCTCATCACAAACTAAACCTCAAGGTAGTCAATGTTGAACATCCAACTCAATTAATGTAGTGAGTTGTAGGCTCCCCGCACCATCGACTTCCATCCCATTAGTGGTATATTGATTCTCGTGTTTTCAAACCAACCCTCCATGGTAGACGCCATGGACAACCTGAATCACAAGCAATTAACAAACGAGAGATAATGCTTCCACATCAAAATCAAAGGCAGAACTCGTTAATTTAAATCCCCATTAAAGGAGCTGAGGGACGTCTTAGCATAAATGCTCTCATAAATTCTACACTCTTTGAAGTTCGGTTGGCACTCCCATTAGCCCTGGATTATTGAGATATAACCCCTCAGTGAATAAGGGATGATGCAAACTGCTACTATCATATCAAGATTAGGATATGAAAGTGAACATCCGCGTCTGAACTACGATGATACGCGCTCCTTGGTATTAAAGCTCAAAATGGCGATTGGCGTGTGGAGAGCACGTTTTCCGTCCGTTTGAGAGCCGATAACGGTAACTATTTTGACGTAGAATGCTATCTCCGATGGAAGACAATTATGACGTAAGCCGGACAATAATAAGTTTTTGAAATACTAGACATATCATCATCTAAAGTAGCTAATTGTTTGCTTACAAATATTAATTTTTCGATTGTTGCTTGTTTCTTTTGATTTCAACATTTTTTATGAAGGTATCATGACCGCAATATCATTATTCCTCACTATAATGCAACATGTGATCATTATAAGTAGAAGGTAGAGAGGTAGTCATGGTGGTAAGGTGTCAAAGTGAGGGTTTAACCTTGCACTTTGTTCAAGGAGATCAGAATGTCATATAAGATTCTTACACATGCAAAGCTAAACATAATGGATTAACCAATACAAGGAAATTGCACAATAAGTTAAAACTAAAAAAAGGTTAAACATCTTAAAGGACTATCATTGAAGTTATAGGTTGACTAAAAATGTAGAGGAAAATAAAATGCTTCATATACTAAAAGATATAGGTCTAACTCTTAATAAATTAAACCTAGAATATAGAAATTGAGACTAAAATAAAAGGCTAAGATCTCAATAATTCATACAAATAAATTAAATAGTTAAGAATAAGAGGTTCTTATGTAAATTTTCATGTAATGTCAACTTTGATCTTTTTGACTAATGGATACATTGAGATAGAAGACTAGGTGTATATATATATAAGTCAAAAAGATCAAAGTTGACATTACATGAAATATATATATATATATATATATATATATATATATATATATATATATATATATATATATATATATATATATATAATTGTGATTAGAATGGCCAATTATTCCTATTACCTTGGATTGATTACATCATGAGTTGTCTTGACAGGAGGCTACATATAAGGCCTAGTTTGCTAGTGTGATTTTATCCTTTGATGTTATTGACTTGTGAGGTTTGTGTTGGTGTATATTAAGCTTACTTAGTGTGCACATTAGTCTATGTTTACCCTCAAGCTATACTTGGTGTGCTTAGATTAGCTTTTCCTATACTTGGAGCACCACTATTCTTAGGGAACTTTTTTATCTTTGGCTCAACTATTCTTAGTCGATTATGCCCTATATGTACTATCTCTTGGAAGCTAATTAATTATCTTATATTTTGCATTCCAATTGTCCATTGTTTGCAATACTAGTTTTCTTGTAGGTTGAGTGTGCTCCTGTTTGTCACGAGTGGTTGGATTCGGTGCTTGCATCTACTCAATGATCTCAAGAAATCTCATAGTTTGCTTGCTTGTACTTATACAAGTTTTAGAAAAGTTGATCATGTTAAGGAGCAAGTTTGGGATTTTCTATAAGAAAATAGAAGACTGATGAATTCCTTGATATAAATCAATGCTAGGGTGTGTGCAAGAAGTTGAGTCCAATTTTTGGCCAAAAAGTGTAAGTGTTTTCCCTGATTTTCAGAATTTGTCACATTTGACCTAAAAATTTGAAGCACTTAAAGGTGGAATTTTGGAAAAAGTCACTAAATATGAAATGTAGTGCTTGGAGTCTAGTTTCTAAATATGTAATTTTTTCAATACCCAGATGATAGAAATTAATTTTGAATAGGCGTTTCTAAAAACCACTGTTTAAAAGTCACTTCTTTTTTTACTATACTATGTACGTGTACGTCATCCATATTTTGACCTAAATAATCATATTTTTCTAAATTCTTTTGGGTAAAGATTTTTAACTCACAGAAGCACATTTTCCATTTTTTTTGTAATTTTTTATTGAATTTTTTTTATTAATTTTTTATTGGCCATTTTTGGTCTTTTAAAAAATCATCGTGTACGTCACACATAAGATGACCTAAACTTAACATTTTTTGAATTTTTTTTAAACTGAAAAGAATTGTCTAAAGTATATTTTTGTACAATTTTTTTACAAAAAAATATTATAATAAAAATTTATTAAAATACTAAAAAATCCTGATAATTCAAGTTTAAGGACCTATTTCATCAGAAATTGATTAAAAAATAGAAAAAATAATCCAATTATTAAAAACATTACATATTAGGAATCTACACTATCTCATCTATAATGGGTTTTAATTTCATCAAAATATTCTGCAAAATAGACCTTTAGATATATGCCCAAAGTCACTATTTTGTTGTGACATTGATAGGACCTTCAAGTTGCAGGTCAAACCAGGTCCAGAGGTCAGGTTCAGGTCCCCAAAGCATTTCTTAAACTAGGTTACAAAGTAAAACCTGATCTTAAAATTCAAATTTTAAATAACGGGATCCCATTTCTTACTGTATCGGTGGAAAATAAAACGGGATCCCATTTACTAAATGGGATCATGTTTTGTAGAATGAGATCCCATTTCTTAAATGGGATCCCATTTATTATTTGTCCATTTTTTTAATAAGACCGTGACTGTGACTGTCAACCCTGCAACTTGCTCTACAGTATGCCGACAACAACATTTGCAGTATTCTCTACCATCTTTTTTTCTTTTGTAGGTCCATCAACTTGGAATATTGTTTGGATTTTGATAGAAGCCATCATTGAGACACTATTTGAGTAAAATTTTGTTGAATTGCTACTTGTTTGAAGGACTTGAACAAAGAATAAAGGCTTTCAAGTTTTTGACATTCATTTGTATATGCTTCATAAATTTTTTAATCGTGGGATCACAAAGTCATAATAAGAGGAAAGATATGAATCTATTAACCCCTGAAGAAATTGAAGCAAAGAGAGGGAAGGAGGCAAAAAGACAAAGAGATAGAAGAAAATAGATTCAATCAATGAATAATGTTGAATCATCCAATTCCACAACTATTGAAGATAAAAACATTGAGGAGACCATGGATGTAGACGATGCAAATTTGCAAGAGTCGAATGTGGAAACTAATACGATTATAAAAACTACTCCTGGTATGTCTTCAAATCCCTCTGTTAATGCTATAGAGAATGTTTCAATAGACACAAATCCAGGTACTTCCTCAAATCCACCTTTGAATGAAATGGAAAGGGCGTTGATAGGAGATTTAAAACAAGCTGGATATAACAATGTTGAGATTGATAATATTCGTAGAGATCAAAATTTGAAACAAATTGTTGTTGAAAATAAAAATAAAAATTATTTTGTTGAAACTGAAAATGAAAACTATATTGTTGTTGAAAATGAAAATGAAAACAGTTTTGTTGTTGAAAATGAAAACGAAAATCCTTTTGTTGAAAATGAAAATGAAAACCATTTGGTTGTTGAAAATGAAAATGAAAATCCTTTTGGTGAAAATGAAAATGAAAACTGTTTTGTTGTTGAAAATAAAAATTGTTTTGAAGTTGAAAATGAAAATAAAAATCCAAGATATGATGTTGGAAGTGAGATTTTTTTTTTAAAAATTGAAAGATATGTTTTGGATAATCTTCCTAGTAAATTTTCTTGGAAACAAATAAGAACACATGCCAATAGATTATACAAGGAAATTTTTTATCGTAAAAAATTATCATTTCAATGTCAACTAATGATGCAATTAATGAGAATATAGAAAATGAGAAAAGTAATGAAAATGTTAGGCATTTTTGTTAAACCAAGAAGAAAAGATCAATCACTAAAACATGCTATGTCTACTGTTGCTAGTGCCATTGAGTCTATTGGAAATAATAGTCGATCCAAAGATAAGAATGCAGCAAGACAAGCTATAACAATTGTTATAGTGAATAAAACAACTTTGAATAGAAGAATGGTAAGCAATATTAGTGGAATTCTAAAAATACATCCTAAAACATTGGTAAGAGTGACAAAAAGAAGAGAAAGTATAGAAAATGATCCAATTAACCAATGTTGGAGTTTTAGTGGTTGACTCCTGAGATCTAACATGAAACTGAATGTTGAAATCAGATCTTTGATCAAAAAATATTGGCATGATAATAGTAAGGTATCATCTAATGCTAGAGATGTTTTAAAATTAAGAGTGGGGTCCAAAGTTCATAATCCTCATCCAAAACACCTATTAGATACAATGCAAACTAAATTTTATAGAAAATTTTGTGATGAATTAGTGTTACCTAGTAATATTAAAATAAGTCAAAAATCTTTTGAAAAATGCAAACCATGGTATGTAAAGATTAATAAGTAATGAATATCTTGTTGTTGTAAAACACATGTTCAATTTTTTTATTATTATGATGTGTTTCAATATATACATTGTACTTTACATAGTAACATGATTATATAAGAATGTGATATTAATATGTCAATTGAAGCAATAAAAGAGTTTATATCAAGTTTATTCTGTAAAAGATCTGATGAAAAATTATTTTATTTAAGTTCATGTATTTCTAGACAATGCACTAGTTGTGGCAATCTTTCTTTGTTAAGAGTTTGTATGCATGAAAGTGTTGAAAATGATTTTGGACAATAATTAGTGGATGTTAAAGATTTAAGAATGTTGAATATTCTTTAAAAGATGGAAAATTTGGAAAGCATTGTGATTTAATTACAGAAAAGGTTAGTGTGCATGCATTCATATCAGAATTTAAGAGTAAAATTGTACCAAAATATGTCAAGCACTCTCAACAAGCTCAATGGCTTGATGGACAATTTCGTGAATGTAGAAACACATTTCCAATTGGTACTATACTATTAGTGGTTGATTTTATAGAAAACTATACTTTAGCTCCGCAAGAGGAAATTCAATCACAATATTACAATTCAGTGCAGGTTCCTATGTTTGTTCATATTGTTTATAGACATGCAGATGATAGCACAGAGAATGATAGAAAAGTTTTGAGGGATTATCATTTCTATTTGGGTGACAACTGGTTACACTCATCAGAGTTTGTTCAATATTGTTTCAATATATTTTATACAAATTTAAGAGAAAGAGGAATCCAGATGACTGAACATCTTATATGGTCAGATAATTGTACAAGGTAGTTCAAGAATGCTCAAATGTTCTATTGGTTAAGTAGGATTCACAAGGAGAATAATGTCGAACATATCTAGAATTTTTTTAAAGTTGGACATGGTAAAGGAGAACATCATGGAGCTAGTGCGTGTGTTAAAAGAATTCTCGCTAGACAACAATTGAAATTTAAGGATGCAGTAAAATTTAAAGATGGACGTGGGATTATAGATTGGTGCAATACAAGATTATGTACACTTGGATCAAGTGAGTACTCTATAGTTCGTCGATTCTTTTGGTTGGTTGAAGAAAAAAATATTCTACCTAGACTTGATTGCCAGACAATTAGTGGATCTACTAAATGGCATTCATTTAGGAGTTCTAATGCAAGTACATGGACTATCTGGACAAAGGAGCTTGCATGTTTTTGTCAATTTTGTATTTCAGGAGATTGGGAAGCATGTGAGAATACATAATGGGTTGAAGAGTGGAAGCAAAAACCATTGACACTTGCACAAGCACATGATCAAAGTGAAACAGTAATTGAAGAAAATGATCAACTGTTTGCATCAAACGATTATGATTGTATTTTAGACCTTGTACAAGAATGTAATTTAATTCAAATTATTTCATTTTATTTCACTTCATTACTAATTTGTAGTGCTTTTATTTATTTATATGTGTACATATGAATGCATGTATGTTTATTGATCAAATTTTATGGATATGTGCAAGTTATTGAATCAAAATTTGTTTGCAAGACATGTGTATGTTGTTGTTGCACCAAAGAAGAATGAAGATGAAATAGAATATTGGTTGGCTCGTTGTGTGGAGACTAAACATAAGTTAACATCACCTCGACAAGATGATGATGGCTTTCCTTATCCAACAGGTTTGGTGATCCCCTTAAGACATCCCCTTAAGCAAATTTTGATAACAAGTGTTTGATCCCCTTAAGGAAATTTTAAGAACTTCTTTGATCCCCTTAAGCAAATTTTAAGAATTTCTTTGATGATGGCTATTATTATCCGATAGGTTCAGTGGTGGTTGTTGGCACTTGGCTACAGAAATAACTAATAAGGAAGAATGGTTTGCCTACATTTGAAGATTATGAAACACAGTAGAAGATTACACACTACTCACATTTGGTGTTGGTAACAAATATAAAACTAGAGAGGTATCATGGAAAACCTGCAAATAAAGAGCTATGGATAATTTCTATGGAAAACCATGAGATAATCATCGATGCGTTGGAAAAAAGAGAGGATGGAGATGGTACAATAGAATAAGTAAATATAGGTAAATATAGTTAAATAGATTTATATTGTTATTTTAAATACATTAAATATATGTTTTGATATTTCTTGTGCATTATTAGTTGAAATTGATTTAAATTGTCCGTTTATATCCTTAGGCCATCATCACAAATTTATCACATACTTTGAAACAAAAACTTGAGAGGATGCAGATTAAACCTATATCTACACATGTGTGAGGCCCACTTGTAAATACAGGTACAAATTATGTATATCTAGATAGTTTTATATAAATTAAAATACATGTTTTGATTATATATTAATAAATGGCTTGTATTATTTTTATATTAGGTGGAGTGAAGACTTGCTACATTCCCTACAAGTTTTGGATTTTCTTGAGATGGCATAACCACATTTTGTAAACATTATTTTGAGTTGGCATATATGTACATACATAATTACATTATTACACATTTTGTCCACAAATTTGTATAAATGTGTATGTACACAATTTTATACTCTACACTTTTAAATATATCAAAATTATTATTCTATATATTTTATTTGTTAAATGCACATATTTTTCTACTTTGAATTTCGTTTAAATTTGATTTTAGTATATTGTTAAATTTGGTTTCCTTCAGCAACTTCACCAAATTTTGAGAACTTAAGACGTCCCCTTAAGACATCGTAAATTAGGACCCCTTAGACATCCAAAAAGTTAGCATCTTTGTAGGTTAATTAATGGATAATTTGAAGTTGTTAATGGACCACAGTATCCTACATAGTTATGTTACTTTTATGTTTCAATTACCATATATCTCTCAATCCAAACATTACACTATCATCTTCATTCTATCCTTAAAATTTCTTCTTTATTTGACATGCTCAATAATGAAGATGAACTAGTACTTAGCGTAATAGATTAGGTTAGTAATTTTCAATACATAGATACAACTCCGTGCCTTAATGTTATCTCTTTGGAATTTGTAATTTCTCCCTTCTAGATTCTAGTTAGGTTCATTGCATGGATGTTTAAGAGCTATTGAATGGGTTTGCATCAACGAGGCCTGGAATCTTGCTTTATCTAAAATTATGCAAATGTGAGGTAGATTAAAGTATATAAATACCATGGATCTAAAAACATGTATACAAATGTCCTATCTATCAAAGTACATGTACTACTCAAAATACATCATAATATGGGTGAATCCTATCTCCTTGCTAAGTGACCCTCAAAGTGACAACTATTGTGCTAAGAATGATGAATGGATCCCTACAAAAATATACACATACATTAGAACATAATAATTATAATAAAATTAGAACACATAGTTAATCTAATATAACAATATACATAAATTATCACCTGATCACTACCATGATGCGAATCATGCATGTATATGTCCTCTCTACGTTAGGAATGATATAAAATTAACATATGTCACTACATGTAAGAGAGGGACTCAAAACTACATGGATATCACCTAATATACCTTCATCAAGTCTAATAATATACATCATATCTAAAATGATGTAATTGATTAGTATCAATCCTCAATTGCTTTACTAAATGGTAAGAAATTTAACCACAATGTCACCAATATGCTTAAAACCTGGGGTAAACATGTATTCATCGTTTCACCAATAAAATATCTAGGTTGAGGAAAATATCATCCTCAATGATGATCATATGTGTCTCTATCACATATACCCTACCATGCACTTTTCCCACATGGCTTGGTAAATATACATTAAATTTATGTTGAGACCCAAGTGCACCTTGACATATAGATTTTGTTGTGATTCAAATTACACATTTGAGATTTGGTTTTTATTTGGATAATGATCATGGGTAGATACAAACATAGGATATAACAATGGTTTCATAAAGATTAAGAATAAATGATCAAGGTCTAGATGTTTAGTTAATAGATTCCAAAGTTTCATTATATTGGTTGAATCTTCAATGGGTAGATCTACGATTTATGCCAGGGTTTGAAACATGATGTTGAGGGTGTTAGTATCACTCCTTGGTCTAGATCCTTTGACCCATCTACCCTACACTTCATGAGACTTTCTAAAATCAAAGGGAGGCATCCCTTTAGGATATTAAGTGCTTGCCTAATGATATAGTGATGGAAATTAACACTCTCCAAGTTCACTCTTTCTTGTGGAAGGGTAATGCTTTCACAATAATACTTGATATATTTTAATTATAACATTGTAATAGGGAAAACTGTACATACCTATGTCATTTTACCTTATGTTTTGGGCCTAGGGTTCAAACTCGTTTATGAATGAGAGCTCAAAAGGACTATAATTTATATAGTGTGATCAAGTCTTAAAAACATTCCTAAAAAAACATCATGATCACACATCTCAAGATTTTACTCCATTCCATAAATAGTTTATAAATTCCCTCTTTAGGTCAAGCACGCAAGTGTGGACCTAATCTCGATTAGGTCTATGAAGTTGTGGATCTGAACAAAGGCATCTACAAGTGATCTAGTGAAGGTTGTGAGATTGATTCCCAAGCCTAAGCAAATCTTATCTACACAAACTAAAAATAGAAAATTTAAAGATGAATTTAATGAAAGAATGTCAAAGGAATTGGGTCTTGCTAAATTATATTATTGTGTTGTGCAATGATCAACTTTCAAGGCAAGTAGTATGCTAAGTTTCACTTATCTCAATAGTTACTCATAAATTTGTTACCATTAAATGTCCTAGGTCATAGAATTGTAACATCAAAGAAAATTGTAACATCAACCATTTAAAATTGATAAACATTTTATTTTCTAAGTATGGTTCTCAAAGAAAGGGTCTTTTGGATTCATTATTTGTCATCTTGATTAAAATGTAATATATTATCCTCATGCTAGTTTTCCCATGTCATATAATGACTTAAATGCACATGAATTATTTAAGGAATGTTTTGTCTAATAGTGGGGGATCATCTATGAAGATAATTTGTTTCATTTGAATAAACCTAACAAAAATGTTAAAGTTTTTACTAGACCATGAAGTATATAGGACTACTAATATGTCTAAGACTGCTATGCATGGCCTTTTATGATTAGAGTACATTAGTTATCTTTATCATCTAATAAACCCTTTATGTATGATTATTATGATCCTAATAATATCAAACATTTTTTTTGTAAAAGTGATTTTGATAATATCAATCAATTGTATTTTTTCAAAGCTTTACCAATCCATGTACTAATATTAGTTGAAGACTGACATGATATTATATTTTTCTGTCAAATATGTAGTTGAAGACTGACATGATATTATATTAGTGTTTTACCCTTGTTAATTTTAAATTTAGAGCTTCCTATTACCATTTTAGCACATTTTTAATACTAGTGGAATATATAAGTTCAAAGTCATGTTGTGCATTTTTATATAGTTATTTAAGTACTTGCATGTTTGAAGTGTAAAACACATACGACAATGAAATAAAGTTTTGTATTCTAGAGACCATAAAATAGTGAAATGAAATAAAGTCTAGGTCCATGTTAAAAAATAATACAAAGTCCCATGTTCAAAATATAAAGTCCATGTTCAACAATATATATATATATATAAAGTCCATGACAAACAGTATATAACATAGTCCATGAAATAGTCAAATTATGTAGCCCATGTAATAACCTATCACTGTAATCAAGAGTCCTCTTCACACCATGCAAACTACTCAGATGACCTGAATCACTCTGTAGAAGAGAAAGATTTAGATGAAATCAGATGTAAGATGATTAAAACTAATTTAATGACAATTTTTAAATTTATAATTTATCATAAAGTTAAATTATTGTGTGAGGATGAGAGGCATGCTCTGGTGCACCTGGACCTATCTCTACATGCTTTGAATCAATCTATTTAATACAAGAGAAAGTTCAAGTTGAAATTAAATCTAAGATGATTTTAAAAATGATTTAATTCAATTTAATTTATAATTTATCAGATTTAAATTATTATACCATAAGAGGAACTTGTTGTGCATCCTCTATTCCAGGACCTGTCTCTACAGGATTAGCTACATGACATGTCTCAAGCTATAAAAGAAAAAGAATTTTAAACACATGTCAACATATATATCTATCAAGAAATTTACTTTAAGTTCACAATGTATATTTTAATTGACTTTAAATATAATCTAAATTTAAAATTATACTGTATCAGGCTACCCATCTCCTCTATCCTCCTGCTCTGCATGTGTTGTGTGTTGATGAAGCGTGTCACTGACAAGCTCCTACAAGGTCATTTATAACTTAGCACATGTGTGTACAAATTAGGTTTTAAAACATATATATAATGACTTGTGTACATGTTATAGGTATTCAGTTTTTGTTTTAATCTATTTTAAAGACTTGTACATATATTACACGTAGAAATAGATATACATTTTTGAACAACCTGAAATTTAGTCGACTCCTGATATAAACTTGGATTATCCAAGTGTGCTGCAATGGCCATCCTCATTGTTGTGTTGACCTACATAGACATATTTTTAATATATATTAAATAGTATATGCATGTTTTTAGAAATAGTGATATCAAAATAGAAAAATCTAAGTATATATTGTTTTTGAAAACAATATACATACTGTAAAAGTGTTATGTGAGATGCCCAATGATGGAGGAGCGCTCGAGACACCCTTAGATGGAGGATTCAATGTGGAAGAACCCTGAACCACTTCATAAATATTTAATGTACATGTTCAATACTGAATTACAAATTAAAATCAAGTAAATAAAATTATTTAAAATATAAATCATTCAAAATTTACCCCAAAAGGGTGCCCGAGATGAATAGGTGTCGATGAAAAATTAAATTGATCAATGGTCCCTGTTGCCATCATCTACACCAAATAATTCGATTGATAAAATATTACAATTTAATTGATCTATATGTTGATTAAAAACAAGTACTTAAAAAATTGTTATAAATTCAACATGTGTGTAACCTATATATACCTGTGTTGAATGATCAGTGGGATGATCCTCAGCAAATAGATAATCAACAAATGATTCACCCATATTATCAGATGATGCATGTGTAGCTGAAGTGGGTGCAGCTACCTGAGAAGGTCCATAACACAACTGATTGCAACTCGTACATGTATGAGGCATCAACACATGTGGAGTGGTACTAGGACAACTTCCATCATCAACTCCTCCATGGTCTCTAACTTGAGCTACCATCATGGAAGTCTACTCATCTAGGCTACCTGAGAGTGCACTCAATGTGCCTAGTGTGGATACCACTGCATGATGATGGAAGGGAAAAGGAATGGCAGAAACAGGAGGGTCAATAAGAGGTTGAACAAGCATGGGTCATTGGGGATCAACCCATACCCCCAACCTCTGTTGTGGCATGCCACCACCAATACCCTGGAATGATCTAAAATCAAAGTAGTTGGGTTTTTTATTCAAAACAAACTCTGCATATAATTTTCTCAAAAAATATAAAGGAACCTCACAATTAGAATGAGGTGGATAATCAAACACCATCCACCATCTGTCCCAAAAATTGGTAGACATTCCTTCATGCCTACACCACTTGATTGATATTCTTTTCTTACTTGTAGGAATAGGTTCATTTGTAATGGGATGTCTAAAATATTGCGCTAAATGATCTTTTGTGATTTTAATATCCAAAATGTCCTTATAAGAGAGGCCATCAACATAAAATTGGTGCCTCTCCTCTCTCCATTTCCAGAATCCATCAAATTCTTAGTCAATAGACCTCATAGAATCTACAATGTTTTGCATCAAAGCTGCAAAACGTACCATGTGAGGTGGCATGAATTGTTCATTGCGAATGGAATTCAATTTTTCTTGTATGGAATCCACATTTTCATTAATTATGACTTGCAAGCAAGCTTGGTTAGTTCCAAATGGGGGTGGAGGTGGGGGTGGAGGTGGGGGTGGAGGTGGGGCATCTGGAGCTATGGCATTTGGAGCTGGGGCATCTGGAAGTGGGGCATCTGGATGTGGGGGTGGGGGTGGGGGTGGGGCCCGATCATCTTGTGCATTGAGGAAGTCCTCAACATCAAAGTGAATATCATCCAGATTCATGATATATATAAAAATAAATATGAACCTGCATATATACATATAAACATACAAACTTGAGTACAAATTTAAAATTAAATCAAGAATATATATATATTATATAAATAAACATATAATGTACATGTTCAAAAATTATAACTTATATGTTTCAAGAAATTACATTTGAAATAAATTTAAATTAAACATACAGATACATACATGCATGTACAAATTTCAATATGTAAGAGATATATTATATAGTGAACTAGATGTAATTTTCAAATTGAAATCAAAGGATTTTCATTTGAGACCTAAATTTTGATTATTATAGTGAGGGAAACAAGAAAGATCAATTTAATACTATATAGATCAATTTAATAGTAGGGCTATTAGGACTACCATAATGAATTTAAGTACTCATTCTAAGAGATCCAACATTTCATATGGCAAAGCTACAAATAGTTTGTAATGGTTATGGATGAATTTCTCTAACTAAATATGACTAATAAGCTTGGTCAACAAACAATAGTCATGCTTGCATTGGTTTGAGCATTGGATCAATCATGAATTCATAAATTGGATATATGTTTGAGTGTGTGAAAATTTGAGTGAATCCTTCCCATTTGATAGGAAAGAGGAAATCATCATGTGAACTTTAGTATCTTGTATAATGTTGTCATGACCATTAAGGACTAAACATTAATTGTTATTAAATTCCTCTAGATTATTATATGGACCTTTAAGATAGCCTTAAACCAATATAAAACTTGTCCTGAGGGACAATGAACTACAAAGGGACAATGAAATTGTTGCTAAGATGTAAGACTCCTCTAGAGATTCAATTGCATTATCTAGATAGTCAAAGAGACATAACCATGTGGTAATGATTAAATCTTCCACTTTTAAGATAGATGATGAGGTAAGAAGGTTAGGAGGCTTTGTTTAACTTGTGATTGTAGGGATGATCTAGCTAGAAAAAAGATATTAGTTGATGGTGAACTAGCTTGATTTTGTTTCGTATTTCCTATTTGCAATTCTTGTTTTCTATTTAGTTGTTAGTCACTTGACTCTTATGTGTGTTATTAGTCTAAATAATCTTAATTTGGACTATCTTAACACTAGATGATTGTCCCAGACCTTAAGAACAATTTAAAACTCTATTTCACTATCAATATATATGAATGAAGGGTGAATGTCTAGGATTAGGTTGATGGATAATAGGAGGAAATGGATTAGGATTGGGAGTGATTGTAGTAGAGAGGGATGGCATAGGTTTGTATTTGTAATATAGTTCATAGTATCTATAAAGGTCATTTAAGAGAGGTGATTTAAATTTAGGATGTGAAGTTGGAGGATTAGGTGGTGGTGAGGGTAATGAAGGGATTGATGGATTATAAGGTGGATCGACCAATGAATTAGGATTGGGATTACATGGTGGTGTTGTGATAGGACTAGTAGGCTCTTGGATAGGCATTTGATTGGATGATGATGAAGGATACCTATACGATACATAATCTAGAGTGGTGTTCCCCTTGTCAATGGTAACATAAGGACTTAAGGACACTTGATCTTGGTGAAAAGGGTAACTTGGACTTGCATGTTCTTGTTGCGAAGGAACTTGATAGTCTTGTAAATGGATTTGATGATGAGCTGAAATGTTGGAATAAGTAGTTGGATGATCTTTGGGTATGGATTGATATGGATATTGGTTGATATTAAAATGAGTGGGATAGGTTGATGTAGAATTGACATGATATGTGGATGGACTAGGTTAGTATGATGATGGAGGTGACACATAGGATTGAGGTGGAATTTGTTGATGTTGTGGTTGTGTTTGTTGGGTTTGGGATTGGTGGGTGGCTAGGAGTTGTTGAATGAGGGCTTGTTGATGTGGTTAAAATTGTTGTTGGGCTAGGATCTTTTTCTCTTGTGTTGGGATGGATTTCCACATATGTTGAAGTCTTTGTATTTCATCTTGTTGTTCAAAATATGCATCATGATCTACAAGGTTCTCATGATCATTGGGAGGAAATTGGGGACCTCTTAGGATTGTGACTTTGAGTTTGGCATGGTCAACTTGGAGAGGTTGTGTGGCATATCCCTATAAGATGATGAAGGGTGATAGGAGGTTGTAGGATGGCTAAATGATTCACATGATGATAATGTTCAAGTTTATCAAGATATGCATCATGGTCTACAAGGTTGTCTTGTTCAAAAGGTTCATCATATTCTACAAGGATCTCATAATCATTGGTACCAAATTCAAGACCTCCTATTATGACCAGGGGTTTCCTATTGATTATGAGTTCAATAAGCTTCTTTTTTATTGTCACAACCATTTTGGACAAAAGAAATGAATTAGAACAGATGCATCTATGCTATTGAATGATGTCATAGAAACCAGTGGACTATCATACCACCTAGGTAGAATCATAATGAACATTTTCAATACTATAACTAGTCTTGGAAAACTACCTTGAGGTGGATATCTTGTGCATGCCACATGATCTGAAAACCTAAATTTGGTGAAGTTGCCTATGGTAACCAAATTTGATAATGGAGATCTAGGATTTACTACTAGTTGCCTAGGACTAATCTGAGTATGAAGATGAATATATTCTGATGATTTGTGATTTAAATTTAATGAAGAATTTGATGTTTTGATTAACTTGTGATTGTAGGGATTCAATCTAGCTAGAAAAAGATATTAGTTGATGGTTCTAGCTTGATTTTGTTTCCTATTTCCTATTTACAAAATTATTGTTTTCTATTTAGTTGTTAGTCCCAACTCTTATGTCATACCACCTAGGTAGAATCATAATGAACATTTTCAATACTATAACTAGACTTGGAAAACTACCTTGAGCTGGATATCTTGTGCATGCCACATGATCTGAAAACCTAAATTTGGTGAAGTTGCCTATGGCAACCAAATTTGATAATGGAGATCTAGGATTTACTACTAGTTGCCTAGGACTAATCTAAGTATGAAGATGAATATATTCTAATGATTTGTGATTTAAATTTAATGAATAATTTGATGTTTTGATTAACTTGTCATTGTAGGGATTCAATCTAGCTAGAAAAAGATATTAGTTGATGGTTCTAGCTTGATTTTGTTTCCTATTTCGTATTTACAAAATTATTGTTTTCTATTTAGTTGTTAGTCCCAACTCTTATGTGTGTTATTTAGTGTGAGACTAAGCCCATTTAATTATTCTAAATAGTCTTAAAATTTGCACTATCTTAACACTATGATTGTCCCAAACCTTAAGAGCAATTTAAAACTCTATTTTACTATCAATATATATCAATGAAGGGTGAATGTTCAGATGCATCT
Source organism: Cunninghamia lanceolata (assembly GCA_027924645.1). Classification (NCBI taxonomy): domain Eukaryota; kingdom Viridiplantae; phylum Streptophyta; class Pinopsida; order Cupressales; family Cupressaceae; genus Cunninghamia; species Cunninghamia lanceolata. Next base: position 11,018,736 of record BSBN01000060.1, on the reverse strand, counting down.
ATGCTATTGAATGATGTCATAGAAACCAATGGACTATCATACCACCTAGGTAGAATCATAATTAACATCTACAAGACTATAACTAGACTTGGAAAACTACCTTGAGGTGGATATCTTGTGCATGCCACATGATTTGAAAACCTAAATTTGGTGAAGTTGCCTATGGCAACCAAATTTGATAATGGAGATAGGATTGACTACTAGTTGCCTACCTAACTAATCTATGTATGAAGATGAATATATTCTAATGATTTGTGATTTAAATTTAATGAAGAATTTGATGCTTTATTTTTAACTTGTGATTGTAGGGATTCAATCTAGCTAGAAAAAGATATTAGTCAAGATGGTTCTAGCTCGATTTTGTTTCCTATTTCCTATTTGCAAAATTATTGTTTTCTATTTAGTTGTTAGTCTCAACTCTTTCCTTTTAAGAAGTATATCAAATCTAATTATATGCACAAAATTTTGAAGTTAATTTGATGCATTTTCATCAAGAGGACCAAGCATCAACAAATTCAAGAGTAGATATGGATCATAGTGTTGGAGGTCACAACAAGTGTTATTAGCCTAGAGGATATTATGTAGTAGTCTACTTCTACATATACAAGTTTCTATTAGGAGAAAATATCTTTTACCAAATTTGTATAGAGTTGTCTATAGTGTGTTCCAGGGTAATCAAATGATGTAAGTCACAATTTAGTGGCTTGAGGGATAAGTTTGTGTTGAGTCTACAGGAGGTGTTTTCTTACATAGACCTCTCCATAATCTAGGTGCCTTCATGTCTAACTCAAATGTTTCAAGGGATATTATATCCAGATTAATGATAACATTTTATATATGGCTATGAGATCCACGATTGTATCAATGTTTGGCAGAGAAAAGTTATCTTTAGGGTATCCTTTTTTGATGTCTCAAAAGTTAGTGCAAACATTAATTCCCTTGGTTTTCTTGCTAACTAAGACCACTTTAGAGACCCATTTAGGATAAGTAATAGTTTGGATGAACCCCACATCCAAGAGGGCTACTTGGGTGTGCATTTTGCGTAGCTTTTATTGAATAGGTTTGGCATTGAGGTGAAACACAAGATGATGCATGACTAAAGATGGAGTCTCAAGGAATATCACCATAAGACCACATGAAGAAATCAACGTAATCTTTAATGGTGATGGTTATGCCTTCTTTGATGTGAAGGTCCAATGGAGATTCTATCTTAGAGAGTTTAGGGTCCTCTTCTATTCACAAGTTGATGTCTATAGCATCCTCGACAAGGAGAGGGGAGTCATCTTGTATCTAAGTGGTATCTAATTTGGAAGGTGAACTTTGTCATTAAGGATCTCTTGGGAAGTGTCCATTTTTATTGTATCATTTTAATTAATCACAATTTTCTTCTTTTATCTTGTTGCTATTCTGCCTACTAGGGTGCCTTAGGACTAAAGGGTTCTTCTTTCTCTCCAAAATAAGCATAGGTGTTAAGTATGGTGGAAAACTCTTTCTTATGATTACCATGGGGATGTGATCTTGACACTTCATAAGTTTCATGATGGATTCATCATTTTGGAAAACATCAAATCATAAAGGGTCGTGTTGGTCCCAATCGATAAGATCAAGGTATTATAGGTCTAAGGAGATGGTGAGGATAGTGACCTATCATGAAAGAGGTTAGTGGTGGCAAGATCTTCATAAGGATCATGAGTGGGGCCTACATCAATGTCATTAAGATTAGGAGAAGCATTACCAATGAGGTTAGGCTCGTATCACAATTAACATCATGATGTTCATCCCAGGGGCATAACCTAGCTAGTGAGGACAGCTACAAGTGTCTCTAAAGTTGCACTTGTTGGCTTGATTTCATTTTTGATTAGTTGGCTATCACAAAAACTGTAAAATTTTCTTAATTCTTGATTAGTTGGTTGTCTCTAAAGGTTTGATTATGAAGGAAGTGATAAAGGTTTTATTATGGTTTGCTGTAATTTTTCTACATGATAGTTACCTATTCAATAATGCCTTTAAAATACAATGACATACATTGATATAAGTAAATTTTATAAAAACCAAATATATATATATATATTATCCCAATGCTATATAAATTTTGATAGTTTGTTCAAAATCTCTCCTTTGATATGATACAGCCGTTTCAAAATTTTAATTGTATTTTACAGATAAAATGTTTAAATACAACTATTCAACACTCAAATTGAAATCAAATTTTGAGAGTTTGTTCAAAACCTCTCCTTTCATATGATATAGTATTTTCAAATTTTCAATTGTATTTTATAGCTAAAATGTCTAAATACAGCTATTCAATTCTCAAATTTAAACAAAATTTTGATAGTTTGTTAAAATTCTATCCTTTTATATGATATAGTCTTTCAAAATTTCAATTGTATTTTACAACTAAAATGTCAAAATATAGCTATTGAATTCATAAATAGAAACCCTAAATAGTAGTTTACATTTTAAATTTTGATTGTATTTTACACCAAAAAAAGAAAGGGAAACTTCAAAAGATTCATTGTCAAATTGTAGAAGTGGAAAAATCCACTTACCTGATGTTTTGATGGTGAAAATCATTTTCCTCAACTCAGGATCCCGTTCTTAGCTGTTGCCTGTCGCTGAGAAAAATGGGGTCACAGCTATTTTTTAAACTTTAATACTTTTACAAAATGGGATCCTGTTTAGAAACGGGATCCCATTTTATAAAACGCGATCCCATTCTAAATGGGATCCCGTTTTGTAAAATGGGATCCCAGTTTGTAGAAACGGGATCCCAGTTTTAGTTACCCGATTTCAGATTTTTTTCTAACTCTGAAACTTCCACCTTAAGTGGACACAACTTCTTGTATTTACCTGCTAATTATTAATACATAAAGATAATAGGCATGCCAAATACAAATATTAATGTTGATACAACTAAAACTAAACTAAAATTAAAAATGGAACTGATATAATTACAACCAAAATATTCAAACTGTAAATATAGTATATCAAAAATCAAATGTCCCAGATAAGTAAAGATAATATCTTTAAATACAAATTATAAACATGCAATTCAAACCCCTTAATACATAAACACTAACAATATAATTCTTATATTCTAAAAAAAATTAAATTAAATTAAAATTATATTCTAAAAGGTTTAAATAAAAAAATCAAATTAATAAGATTAAATCATAGCATAGCCCTATCCATGGGGAATTGAAAATATACGATAATACAAGTTTGAAAATTAAGAAAAAGCTGTTTGGGAAATGATATTGATGGCGCACGAAGAGGAAATGAGTGAAAATTCACAGAAGGAATGGGTGAAGGAAGTCGAGGAGGAAATTCTAATGCAAATTCGTGCAATGGCTGCAAGTGAAGCCCAGAGATAGCAACCAGGGGGTAGCAGAGTAAATGAGGCAACCAACAACCATGTTTCCAATCAATGGAATTGGAGGCCATGGTATGATTATCCATGGTCCAATGTTCACAGGTGAATGGATTGGGATCCTTGGCATCATGAGAGGTAGAATTGGGGAGGGAAGTCACCTTGCCCACACAGAAAGGGAAACCCTAAATACTTGAATTAGAATACCTAGGGGAGTTTGCCAAAACGTCGAGGTAACAGCTAAGTTGTCTCCCAAGGAAGGCTACTGAAATATAGAGAACATTGGCCTAATATCGATCAAAATGATCGAGGGTGTCCCAATGCTAAGTTTGGCAATAAGAAAATTATGGCCCCTGATACAGTCAAACTAAAACTTGCAATCACCCATCTGGAGTAGTTGGGTTTGATTGTCAAATGGTATGGGTAAAGGCTAAACTAGGATAGCCTTATACAGTGGTGGCAAGGGCAATGGGGGAAGGATCTATAATTCAAGTTTCTATCCAATGGCTACTTCATGGTCATTTGTCCAAATCTAGAAATCAGGAATGCCATTGAGTAGGGGGTCTAGTTAATGGATGGGAGCGGTTTTTATATTCGTCGATGGTCTGTTGGCTTCAATTCCCTCAGTCACAAATTGGAGAAGGTCCAAAATTGGCATTTCCTACCCATCCTTCCACTGGAATTTTGGAAACTAGACATATTGGAGGAGATTGGGAACCATGTGGGTCAATATCAATGTGCTAAAGAGTGACTAGGGCTAGACAGGATTAGTACCTATGTGAGGATTGTTGTCAATTAGAATTGTACCCTAGCTAAGTTAGACTCAACTCTCCTATTGAAACATGGAAATGATCTCAAGCTATGGATAACTTATGATGAGAATGAATCTCCAAAGCGTGTTTGTTCCCCTAGCAAATCACCTAATCTAGAAGACCTTCTGAGCAAAAGGTTAGGAGGAAAACTGAAAATGAAAACCCTACAACCTAAAGATGATTCACAAGAAATTTTAAATGAGTTTAATCACTTTACTCACAACAACTTCTCAAAACTTCAACTCTCACAATCTCACCTATACCATCCAAAAGTAATTTGTATGAAGGTTCATAAGACTAAACACAAAATACAGCCTGAATTATATGAAACTCTTGCAAACAAATCTACAATAACAAGACATAAAAAGGATTCTTTGTTTTGAATCACAATAAGTATCAAATTGATACTGCAAGTATGAAACAAGAAATGAGAAAGGAAAGCTCTGTTGTTTATTAAAAATGAAGGAGTGTCAAGCTCAAAATCTGAGTATAAAAGTGTTTACAAGACTCTTTGAGATGAACAAGAGAGCAAGAAACAATAATTTAAAACTTAAAAAACTATGTTCTTCTCCCCCTTATAAGTCAGAAAAATCTCCAATAGCCAGGAGGAAAAAACTAATGAAAAAGCTCCCCAAACTAGCAATTTCTTAATCCATTTTCAAGCACCAAGAAAAAGCCCCAAAATTAGTGCCCAAACTATCTTCAAATTGAGTAAAAAGCTAGCAAGATTCTCTCCAAAGCCAATCCATCCAAAAAGACCCAAAAAAATAGGATTTATCTGACTGGAAAAAGAAAAAGAACTCCAGTTTTGCCCAATTTTTTCCTATTTCACCCATAAGAAAACAAACTTAGAAAGAAAGATTATCCTATATTTTCTTTTCTTTAACTACATTTAAATAACAATTATTAATGTAATTTATAAAGTCACTGCTTTTAATTGTTGATTTACAATGATTTCACAGTTTTAATTCAATTGGGTTTGATTTGATTTTTTATTTTCCAATGAGAATTGGATGGCTCCTAAGGCACATTAAATGTTTTGGTTTATCCTCAATTTGTTGTAAAATATCCCAAGGCATAAAGCCTAGGAATGAAATATATGCAAAGGCAAATAATAATACCTTAAGGGTATTAGTAGAGGCATTTAAATTTTAAATCAGTGTCATAAAATGCCAAATTGACTTAGGGCACAAAGGAAAACCCTAAACGTAGAACAATCAAACCCTAACTTTTTGTCTTAACTTTGCACTTCAATTTTTTGGAGAAGGAAAAAAGCTCTGTTCGGCGGCCACCATGAGAGCTAGGGTTTGAGCTTGAAACCCTCCATTTTTTATTGCTTCTGAGTGATTTTCATGAAGATTTTGTAGGAAAATGTAAGGTAAACTCCTCTGGCACATGACTGAACCATATTTTCATTCTAAACACAAGTTTTTGGCTTTTAAGCCATGGCCATAACAAACTTTCTGATCTATTTTACCTTTCCTTCTCTATTGTTAATATATTTCCCCTGTTTTGAGGCCGCCATGGAAGTATCTTTGAAAATCGACAGGCTGATTTCTTGAATCCAATCCTCTATATCAAATGATGGTAAGTCCTTCACCTTTCGAGCTCTATATTCTCCCTTCATTTCTCTATTGACATGACGCTCGATACGAGCTTAGGAAATTGTAAAAGAAAGAACTCTTGTCAAATATGATAATGGATGCATTTAGTTTTTTCCTTACATTCTGTAGAAGCATTATGAAAACCCCTGTATATCTTCTAAATTGTAGGCCACCACCATACCTTGTATATTTGCTCACCTTCTGAGTGTTTTCGAAGCCTGCATAAGCTTGAAACCCTCCATCTACATCTGTGATCTCCTTATGTAAAATGATATGGGTTTTGATATATGTAAAAAAAATGCATTCTTGGCTGTGTCCATGAGACCCAATATATATGGCATTACCTATATTATTTTTTGTCTTGTGTGGAAGGATCTTGATTTGAGCCTGAACCGTGATGGAACAACACAAATCTTGTGAATGGAGTATCTCCTTACTCTATTTACTATTTTCTAGGTTTTGAAACCCTTCGTGGCCATGGCTTCTCTTAGGTTTTTCCTTAAAATGACATTATGTATGTGGCTACAACTTCATTGCTCATTAGTTTGATCATTCATACCATGTAAATGATACTTGTAACTCTACATGTTCTACTACATACACTTATAACATATGGACTGAAGCAATATGTTTCATGGCATTGTTGTTGCCGATGGTTGAGTTTAACTACCACAATGCATGGATTGTTGCAGCCTTCCAAATATCTTCTTTTTATCTTTGCTTGATGATACATACATTTTATATGAAGCTTAGAAGAAACTTACCATACTCAAAAGCACATCTCTTCATGTCATGTAACTCTGCTCAATGTGACCTTTCAGCTGTATTTATTTTGATTTGAGCAACATGAATATGTTTTCCTATCCCATTCCCCTCTTGAGACTTAGAGTTAGCATGGTGGGCTCAACCCTTGTGGGAGCCCACTTTTACACCACATGTTGTGATGTCTTCATAAATGAATCGCCAACATAATTTATCCTATACCTACATAGTAAACAAACATGTTAGATTAAAACAGTGAAGCTTAATGCTCCCATGGTGTTTCATTTTTAGGCTCTCTTGCATATATCTGATTTTGTTATCTGATTTAGTACATCATAAACAATGTATTACGATTCTGTTGATTGAGCAAATAGGAAAACTCATATCTAGAGCTCTAACATCTCTTTCACCATGATACAGGCTCATTCATAGGTCAAGAGCAATGAGGAGCTAGCTGCAATGAAGACCAACACTAAACACTAATAGGCAATGATGGATATGTTTTATCTTATTTTCTTCATTTCTTCACTAAATCTTCAGATGCATAGTATATTCTTTATGATGTGTTGGTTTAGCTATTCCTATGACTTGTGTGGGATATTTAATCTTTCTACTTTCTTTTAATACAATACTTATGTAGTTTTGTGTATATCTCATTTGTAAAATGAATAAAACACTGTAATATGAAATGAAATTTCTTATCATCCATGAAATCTCTATAAAGCATTAAATTATAAACTGAATGTTTTCTCCTCTATTGTCATAAAATTGAACCTTTTCTTTTCCAAGCACCTTAAACTATGCAAAAGACAACACAATAGAAAAAATGTTAAGAACTTTTCATCTTAAAAATGAAAGAAATGTTTCAGCCCTACCAATTTGAACTGTAGGTGAAAAATTGGTAACATTTCTAGCAATTTCTGCTAAATGCTTGCCTGCTAAGCATATAGACATGTTTCCTTAACCATCCATTGGGCATGGTGTCAAACTCTTCTCTTCTCAAACTTAGAAAACTATGAAATTGAACTACAAACTACTCAAAACAACAACAAAAAGCCAAATTGAACCAAACTGAAAGCAAACTAAAGGGCCCTGGTGGCTAGAAAACATGTGCAACAACACTTAGGGAAAGAAAACATCTAAAATAAATGTGCCTTAAGCACTTATTAGCATAAAAAAACTACCCTAACCTATTAACTAAAGAAAGGATTCCTAAACAAAACTATTTACTGGTTCAAGAAAATAACTGCCCCTCCTTTGCAATCTACAATACTACATAAATTTGAGTGAACAAAAAGAGGTGGAGAAAAATCAAATATCCAGGAAACTATTGCAACACCTATTCGAGAAGGAAAATGCAGTCACTTACCCACCTAACTTGTTTGGTGAACTAATCAAGTGAGCAAGTAGACTGGTTGTGCTCAACTTGATACCCTTCTTGATGATTTGAATCAGTGTCATTATGAGGCTACTCCTTTTTGTTGGCTTCCAACCTAGCCAGATGCCTAATAGGATGTCCCCTCGAAAGCTTTGGACTAGAGAGAAAACAATTTGAATGATTGGAAATGACAAAATCACCTTCACTTTGCATGATAGTTTACCATGTTGCTTCCTCCTCCATAGTCAATGGGCCATCCTCCTCCATTAGGGTAGCTAATAGCTCATCAAGGCTATCAACTCTTGGAAGGCTCTTATTTAGAGTTGGACTAGGCTCAAAATACTCATTATTACTCAAGGAAGTACACTCCAAAATAGGAGTCTCTTCTTCAATGAATGAAGGTAGGCATTCAAATAATGAGCTAGCCTCTTTCAACAAACCATCATTTGGCACATCAGCTTCAAGCTCCTCTGTGCAATAGAAAGGTAGCTCCTCCAACCAATCAAGATCATACTATTGGTTAGGCTACTCCATAACCAGTGACTCATTCAAGAATACAACCACTTCCACCTCTTGGTTTTGCTGTTCATGATAACCCTCCTCCCAAGATGTTGGCATAACATCTAAGTGTGAGCATAAAACCTAAATTTCTACTTGAAATAGATACTTCTCAAGCTCTTGGTCATTCAAATTAGGGCCGCTTTCACATATTTGTTCTTGGATCAACACCTTATCTAAATGGTCCTCATCACTATGGTGGTCAGAACTTGGCATAGCCATGCCATTTTTACTTTCATACTCAAAGTTAGGAAGCTCATCAAATATATTAACTAGAAACGGAGGTTCAACACCAATTTCTTGCACATTATCTAAGTTTGTAATAGAGACCTTAATATCATTCCAAAGAAAATTCTCTTCACAATTTTCCTAGTTTTTTTATGAAAAGGGCATGTCCTTTACCTCATGATAACTTTCACTAAGCCTATTGGGCTCCAAAACAGGTTCATTTTTATTCCCTTCCTCTTGATCCAAGGTTCTATTATCATATTGATAATCTTCACTCAACAACTCACCACAATTGTTGACATCTTCCTGCTCCTTATCTTTCTCATCACTGTACTAGCTGGATATGTCAAGATAGTTATCAATAACGTACTATGCTAGTTGATCCTTTGAGATAAATACCGAAACATTTTCATCCTCTTCAATAAAACTAGGAAGCCCATCAGTAAAAATAAACAAAGACTCATTTTGGGAGATACTTTCTTGTTCAATCTTTTGTTGCTCTAATTGAGAACCCTCCATATTTAAAAGCGATAGATCTACCCTTCTAATCTTGTCCCAGAGGAGTGCAACATCCTGATCAAAGGGTTCCTTGTTAGATTCATTAATTGGGAAAATTTGGAGAGCTTCTTGGGTTTCTTGGGAGGAAGAATATTGCTCAAGGGGTTGTTCTGTTAGTATCCTAGGCTGAAACTAATCATTTTCTTCAACTTGCAAGGGATGAAGGCTTCTTAAACTTGGGATTTCAATCTTAAGGGGCTCGTTTGGGGAGTTAAAGACCTTTTCCTACCTAAAACTTGGAATCTCAACTTTAGGAATACTAAGAGGCTCATTTTGACTAAAACTTGGAAACTTACATTTGTGAACCTCTTCATGAACAAGCTGATCTGGAACTATAGGAGTTTCTTGGGCTTTGTGACTTTGTGTTTCCAACCCTTACTCATAGAGATAGGCCTGGTAAGCCATCACTTCCTTTAGCTGATTATACTCATGCTGCTTCTTGATCTCCTCTAACTACTGCATGAAGTTAAACAATATACCCTTTATGCTTGCAATCTCCTCCTTTTCACGCTCTTGGAGATGGCTTTGAGTATATGAAGGCTAATATGGAGGCTAAGTAGGGGTGGGTGGGTGGTAATTATATTGGGCATGTTAGTTTTGGAAAGCCATGGAATTGAAAGAAGCAACATGATTGGTCTTATATGGTTGATATGGAGATGGATAAGTGGCATTTTCATGGTATGATGGATGGTAGGACATATTTTTATGAAACATAGGCCTATCCATTCATTGAAAAGATGACAAACAAATGCAAATTAGATTTTCTGAAATAAACCAGCACTTAGATCTGCATGCAAAATCAGAGAACAAAGTTGCCAGGTATAACTTAAAACCTCTAAAGGCTGGAAAAACTACTGCATATAGCAGAACAACATCTAAAAACCCTTAAAAACTTCTCCAAAAATAAGTTTTAGAGTCCCACTGGGTGTGCCAAAAACTATTGTCAATCAGGATTACACCCTAGCTAAGTTAGACTTAACTCTCCTATTGAAACATGGAAACATTCTCAAGCTATGGGTAACTTATTATGAGAACGAATCTCCAGAGTGGGCTAGTTCCCTTGGTAGATCCCCTAATCTAAAAGACCTTCTGAGGAAAGGGTTAAGACGAAAACTAAAAATGAAAATCCTACAACCTAAAGATGATTCACTAGAAATTTTAAGACTTTGATGACTTTACTCACAACAACTTCTCAAAACTTCAACTCTCAAAATCTCACTTATACCATCCAAAAGTAATTTGTATGAAGGTTCATAAGACTGAACACAAAATACAACCAGAATTATACAATAACAAGACATAAAAATGATTCTTTGTTTTGAATCACAATAAAAATCAAATTTATAATACAAGTATAAAATAAGAAATGAGAAAAGAAAGCTCTACTATTTATTAAAACTGAAGGAGTGTCAATCTCAAAATCTAAGTACAAAAAAGTTTACAAGACTCTTAGAGATGAACAAGAGAGAAAGAAACAATAATCTGAACCCTAAAACTATGTTTTTCTCCGACTAATAACTCCAAAAAATCTCCCCAAAATAGTAATTTCAATCCACTTTTGAGCTCCATGAAAAAGATTCAAAGTGAGTGCCCAAACTCTATTCAAACTGAGTGAAAAACTAGCAAGATTCTCCCCAAAGCCAATCCATCCAAAAAGACCCAAAAAAATAGGCTTTATCTAACTAGATACTAAAATAGAACTCTAGTTCTGCCCAGTTTTTGCCTATTTTGCCCATAAGAAAACAAACTTAGAAAGAAAATTTCTCCTATCTTTGCTTTTCTTTAACTACATTTAAATAACAATTATTAAAGTGATTCATAAATACATTGCTTTTAATAGTTGTTTTACAATGATTTCCCAGTTTTAATTCGATTGGGTTTGATTTGATTTTTTTATTTTCCAATGAAAATTGGAAGGCTCCTAAGGCACATTAAATGTTTTGGTTTATCCTCCATTTGTTGTAAAATATCCTAAGGCATAAAGCCTAGGCATGAAATATATGCAAAGGCAAATAATAATACCTTAAGGGTATTAGAAGAGGCATTTAAATTTTAAATCAATGTGATAAAATGCCAAATTGACTTAGGGCATAAAGGAAAACCCTAAACACAAAACAATCGAACCCTATCCTTTTGGCCTCACTTTGTACTTCAATTTTTTGGAGAAGGAAAAAAGCTTTGTTGGGCCACCGCCATGGGAGCTAGGGTTTGAGCTTGAAACACTCCATTTTTGTTGTTTCTGAGTGATTTTCATGAAGATTTTGCAAGAAAATTCAAGGTAAACTCCTTTGGCACAAGATTGAACCATATATTCATTCTAAACTTATGTTTTTGGCTTTTAAGCCACGACCATAACAAACTTTCTGATGTATTTTACCTTTACTTCTCTATTGTTAATACCTTTCCTCTATTTTGAGGCCACCATGGAAGTATCTCTGAAGCTCAACATGTTGATTTCTTGAATGCAATCCTCTATATGAAATGATGGTAAGTCCATCACCTTTTGAGCTCTATATTCTCCCTACATTTCTCTATTAACATGATGCTCAATACGAGCTTAGGAAATTGCAAAAGAAAGAACTCTTGTCAAAGATGATAATGGATGCTTTTAGTTTTTTTCCCTTACATTCTGTAGAAGCATTATGAAAACCCCTGTATATCTTCTAAATTGTAGGCCACCACCATACCTTGTATATTTGCTCACCTTTTGAGTGTTTTCCAAGCCTGCATAAGCTCAAAACCCTCCATCTACATCTATGATCTCCTTATGTAAATTGATATGGGTTTTGATATTTGTAAAAAAATGCATTCTTGGCTATGACCATAAGACCTAGTATATATGGCATTACCTATATATTTTTTATCTTGTATGGAAGAAGCTTGATTCGAGACTAAGCTATGATAGAACAATGCAAATCTTGTGAAAGGAATATCTCCTTACTCTAGTTACTATTTTATGGGTTCTGAACCCCTTCATGGTTGTAGCTTCTCTTAGGTTTTTCCTTAAAATGGCATTATGTATGTTGCTACAACTTCATTGCTCATTAGTTGGATCATTCATATCATGTAAATGATACTTGTAACTCTACATGTTCTGCTACATACACTTATAATATATGGGTTGAAGCAATATGTTTCATGGCATTGTTGTTGCTAATGGTTAAGTTTGACTACCATAATGCATGGATTGTTGTAGTCTTCCAAATATGTTCTTTTAATCTTTGATTGATGATACATACATTTGATATCAAGCTTAGAAGAAACTTACCATGTTGAAGTTAACTCAAAAGCACATCTCTTCATGTCATGTAACTCTACTCAATGTGACCTTTCAGCTATATTTATTTTTATTTAAGCAACATGAATATGTTTTCCTATCTCATTCCCCTCTTGAGACTTAGGGGAAGCATGCTGGGCTCAACCCTTGCAAGAGCCCACTTTTACACCATATGCTATGATGTCTTAAAAAATGAATTAGCAATATAATTTCTCCCTTAGCTTCACAGTAAACAAACATGTTAGATTAAAACAGTAAAGCTCAATGCTCCTGTGGATTTTCAAGCTCTCTTGTATATATCTGATTTTGTTATCTGATTTGATACATCATAAACAATGTATTATGTTTTTGTTGATGGAGCAAATAGGAAAACTCATATCTGGAGCTCTAACATCTCTTTTCACCATGATAGAGGCTCATTCAAAGGTCGGGAGCAAAGTGGAGCTAGCTGCAATGAAGACCAACACCAAGCACTAACAGGCAATGATGAATATGTTTTGTCTTATTTGCTTCATTTCTTCACTTAATCTTCAGATGCATAGTATACTCTTTATGGAGTGTTGGTTTAGCTATTCCCATAGCTTGTGTGGGATATTTGATCTCTCTACTGTATTTCAATACAATACTTATGCAGTTTTGTGTATATCTCATTTGTAAAATGAATGAAACACTGTAATAAGAAATGAAATAACTCCTTATCATCCATGAAATCTCTGCAAAGCATTAAATTATAAACTGGATGTTTTCTCCTCTATTTTCATAAAACTAAACCTTTTTTTTTCCAAGCACTTTAAACTATGCAAAAGCCAACATAGTAGAAAAAATGTTAAGAACTTTTCATCTTAAAAATGAAACAAATGTTTCAGCTCTGCCAATTTAAACTGTTGATGAAAATTTGGTAATAAGGATCTATGTGGAGAACACTTCTCACAACCCTATATGGAAGGAACTAGAAATAAATATAGATTGGGGAACTTGGATAAAACCACTAATGCTTGATAACAAACCTAAGCACAACAAAGTGTGTGCGTTGGGATGCTTTCACTTGCAAACAAAAGAAAGCTCATATGCTAGAAGTGTAGGTGATCTCGAAGTGGAGAATGGGGAAAAGGGTAGGGCCCCAATGGTGGAAATTTGTTTAGATGTGCACTTATTGAATGAATTGTAGCAGCCTTGTCGTCCCTTCCCACAAAAGAAAATTAGATGTCAAAAGTGTGAGTGATCTCCAAGTGGAGAAGGGAGAAATGGTCAGGGCCCCATTGGTGGAAATCTACTCAGATAAGTATTTAATGAATGATTTACAACAACTAACTTTGGATCTTGTAGACAAAATGTTGATTCAAGCTGCCTAGAAGATGGGTGAACCATCTTGAAAAAATGAAATGGATGCCAAACGTTCCCAAGTTTTGGATCTGGTTGGAAATAACATGAAGTTAGATGAATTAGGCTATTTGATTCAAGTTGGTAGGGAACTAGTTGAGTTGGCCAAAGAGGCCAAGGAAGGTGCCTTAATGGAGATTTCAGGTGCAGTAAATTTGGTAGAGGATTGGGATCTAGGCCAGGATTTGGAGGAGCTAGGTGCAGTACCGGAGGATGGTGAGTTAACCCCTATGACCAATCCAAGCAAAAGTGTCTTTGGGAAGGAAAATCTTGGGATTCATTAGAAAGATATATCTAAGTTCTCCCAAGATCAAGTGGGGAATCTAGGAGGAGGGGTAGGATTCCTAATCAAGTAAAGCTAAAGCTTGACGGAGAAGCAAGTGGATAGAAAAAGATTATGGAGATGCTAAAAGTAGTGAAGGGGGATCCCCTTCCTGAATAAAGATGAGAATTATGACCTGGAATGTTAGGGGCTTAAATGCCCCTAACAAAAAATGTCTGGTCAAACATCATGTGTCAATGTCATAGGTAGATGTTTTTCTCATCCAAGAAACTAAACTCAGTCAACTAGAGGTAGAAACTTTTGGTAATAGTGTTAAGTTTTGGAAAATGGTGGCAGTTTGTATTGATGCCCTAGCTGGTGGGCTTAAAACATTTTGGAAACCTGAAGGGGTGCTATTAGAAAAGACAGCTAACAACAAAAGATGGCTTGCTCGTAAGGTGCGAAGTTGTACCAGTGATCTCAAATTTCTTTTAGTCAATGTATATGGACCAAACACTTGTGCTCCAAAAAGGTAGTTATGGGAAGAATTGGACCTAGTATGTAATGATCTCACCTTTAATTTCATAATAATCAAGGGTGACTTCAATGCAATCATAAAATCAGAAGACAAAAAGGGAGGAGTGAAAAGAAAGTTTCAATCTCAGGTGGACTTTGAGCACTTCATTGAAAGAAATGCATTGTTTGAAATCCCTATGAGCGTTGGTCAGTTCACTTGGTCAAACAAGCATAAAGGCTTTTGCCACACTACAAAAAAACTAGATAGGTTTTTGTTCAAAGGCAATCTTGATGGTTTTCATTTTACCCTGGAGAGCTGAATTTTACCAATATGAGGTTCTGATCACTTTCTAGTCAATCTTGATATTCTAGGGGAGAAGAAGCCTCAAAGATGCCCTTTTAAATTTGAGTGCATATGGTTTAGAGACCCCAACTTCAAATCTCTGATAAGTCAATGGTGGGAAGAAGGTGATTTGTCTAGATCCAAAATGTTAAGTCGGTCAAGTACTGATTGAAGACTTGGAAAAGAGAATGTTTCAAGAACATTTTTATGAAAAAGAAGAGGATTGAGGAGGAATTGGTGGCTCTGAATGAGGATGTGCTCAGAAAGGGGTTGGATAACTTGAAATATCTGCAAGAGAAAGACCTGTTAAATCAGTTGGCCCGAGAATCCTTGCAAAAGAAGAAATATTGTGGAGATAGAAATTAGGAGACGTCTAATTAGATGCTAGAGATAAAAACATGAAATTATTTCACAATATCACTAAAGTACGTAGAGAAATGAATTGGATAACCAGCATCAAAGGGGCTGATGGTAGGTTGCTTGATAAATGGGTGATGTGATTGAGGCCATTGTTAGCTTCTTCCACGAGCTATTGAATGATTGGAAGGGATCCAATTTGAGGGGGCAAAGTAACATGCTAGAGTGTATCCCAAAGTTGGTCACTAAAGCACATAATCGGATGTTAATGTCCAAATTTTCTTAAGAAGAAATCAAGATAGCTCTTTTCTAGCTTCATCTTGAGAAGGCTCCGAGGCCGTATGGCTTCCTGGCATCTTTATTTTACCACTATTGGGACATTGTTGGGAGTGATGTGGTTGCTATAATTGAGGATTCTAGAAGTTTGGGTAAGGTGTTGAAAGAAATGAATAACACCTTCATCACCCTAATCCCAAAGAAAGAGAAACCAGAGAAATTAGAATAGTATAGGCCAATTGCTCTTTGTAACACCATATACAAAATTATGGCAAAAGAAGCAGCAAATCATCTTAAGAATGTTCTTTCTAACATTATCTTTGATGAACAAACAAGGTTTGTTCTAGGTAGATTAATCTTTGATGGGGTAATTATCTCGAAAGAAGCCATTCATTTGTTTTCCAAGTCAAGAAAGCAATCAATGTTGGTAAAACTAGATATCAAAAAAGCCTATGATAAAGTAAATTGGAGGTTTTTATTTAAGGTTCTTGAGGCTTTTGGGTTTCAAAGGGATTGGTTGAATTGGATCTTCAATTGGATTGCATGTGCCAGATATTCAATACTGATAAATGGCTCCCCTGAAGGGTTCTTCGGTGCCTTTAGGGGCCTCAAACAAGGTGACCCCTTGTCTCTCTTCTTGTTCATCATCATGGTTGATGCCTTAGGAAGGTCGTTGCATAGAGCTGTTGTAGATGGAAGAATTAAAGGGATTTAGATTACAAGAAACCTACCAACAGTCACCCATCAACAATTTACAAACAACACCATGCTTTTTTGGGAAGCTAGGGAAAGTGAATCTAGACACTACAAACATATTTTGAATTCCTATTTTGCAACTTTAGGACAGGAGGTAAGCCTTGAAAAATCTAAAATTTTCTTCTTTTTTACTAATAATGCAAAGGAAAATCAGATCATGGGTATTCTAAAATTTAGCATGGGGAAACTTCCAAGTAAATACCTTGGGCTGCCACTTGCAACGGGTTTGCAACCAAGGAAGATTTGGGATCTGTTGGTGGAAAAAATGGAAAAGAAGCTTGCCTCCTAGAAGGGCAAGTGGCTCTCATGGGCTGGGAGGTTGACTATGGTCAAGGCAGTCATTGTTGCTCTTCCTATCTTCATGTTATCATGCATACCATTATCTATTGGTGCCAATAAAAGATTAAACTAGAAAATGAGGAACTTCTTTTGGAAAAGTAATTCAGAGCAGCAGAAATTCCCATTAATTAGTTTAGATAAGGTTTGCAGAGTAAGAGAGGTGGATGGGATTGGGCTCAAGAATCTAATTTTACAGAACAAAGATTTGGGGGATAAATTGGTGTGGAAGATGTACACAAATCAAGAATCAAAAATGGGTGAAGATATTACAAGCTAAGTACTTAGAAGGGGAAGAAACAAGCATTTTCACGTCAAAAACACTTCCTCAAGGTTCAAGGATTTGGAAGTTTTTATGCAATTACAAAGACATTATGACATGCTTTCTTACCTGCGATTTGAGAGATGGGAGGTCTACCCTCTTTTGGAAATCAATCTAGTTGAGTTGGAAATAGAGTTTAGTTTATTACACCATGGGCTCCCATCCATTTTGCTTTGATATCATCCCTACCCTCTTGTGTTATTGGATTAGTCCCTACCTTGTGGGCAATAGGAAATAGCCTAATGAGCCTATCTTTTCAAGGACATGGGCTGGCTAGTTCAAATACAAAAATATAGGTAGCTTGAGCTATCCATCCTGACTCGGGGGATTCAATCCAGCCAGTGGCTAGAGGATGAGATCAAGATTGAGTTCCATCCAGGGCTAAGAAAAGAAATTGTCCACATAGAGATAAGACTACACCCCCTGTAGTTGATTAAACAAATGGCTACACCGTTCTTGTCTTCATCATTTGAAGGCAACTGCATTTCATTGTCTTGCCAAACTAATAAACCTCTAGGGTTAACCGAGGGTTCAAGAAAGAGCTCATCTAGCCTCCTAAGCTATGGATTTGGAACTATCAATCAATCCATACAGCAGTTTACTTTGTTGACTTAGAACCCATTGACCTATAACCACCGATTACATATATAGAGTGAGATCGAGAGCTAATTTTAGTTTATGTCCCTGAAGTAGGGTGGCCGCTACCATTCTATAGGCTAGTTCAAGATCAAGTCCCTTGGAATCTGCACCTCAAACGAGAAGGTGCTGCCTCTATAGCTTATACTGAAGCTGGTGGATCAATGAGCTTTGGTACTCAAACTTAAAAGGATACCTTGCAGGGTGCTTCTGAGACTCGGTAAACAAGATATATTGTTGCACTAGTGCTGAAGCCTTTATCTCTATAGCGGATTGTTCCTTTGTAAACTCATCCATCATAACTACCTTCTCCTTTTCTAGGTGGAGTTAAGGCTCTGCCACTGGTTGCTATGGAACAAGATCTTAAACTAGTGCTTGATGATGATATGTATATGCCCCTAGAACTGGATGTCAAATCCTATATAATTGAATATGCAGGCTCTGCCTCCTCTCCAGTTGCTACCTCTATATTTGAAGCCCACTATGCTCTAGCTACTTTCTCTGACTCAGATCTTGTGGGGTTAACAAAGTAAGTTGGCTCTGAATCTATATGTGTGGCCTATATAAGTGAAGACCATTAGAAACATCATTCATCAGTATGGTCTAGGGATTGGATGTCTAACATCAAGAGGGGCTAGGTCTTGGAAATTGACCATCTCTTTTCATGTTCACACTCTCTATCATCCCCATACACCACCTTCCCACTCTTCAAATTTCCCACTTTTACTTCGGCCAACTATACTTCAACTTGTTCATGAAAGGGAGGGCCAAAAAGCATGTTACATATATAATCTGGCAATGAAAAACTAAGTTGGATGGTTTAATAATGCTGCCCCTTCCAACTAGAAAGAGGACTAAAGGTAAGGATGGCCCTTCTGGGGAACCAATTATTTGATTTGCCATTCCAGGGGCACCCCGCTAATCTACACTTCAGTCAAGATTCTATACAAAACATGGGTAATCTAATCAATCTTGAGGAGAAGCCCATAACCTAAATGTTGTTAAGATCACAGGTATTGATTATTGCCCAATGGCTACAATGGGGGCTCCCCGAGTAGTAGAAAGCGACTTCATGATAGATGGAGATCCAGCTACACAGACGGATGGGATGGATGATAAGAGAAAATAGAAGGGAGATTACTAGCTTGTGGTCCTTAGCTATGTGCCAAACCTTGGAAAGCTCGCAATTCCACCATTGACCTAGCCACCTCATCCAGAATTTGGTTTTGTATCTCTCATCCAAACACCTACTTTGGCTTAAGCAAGAGAATATGGCTGACCAGTTCCAAGACCTGTATTACCCCGCCACTTGGGAAACATGATCTTCAACCTCCCCTTTGGGGAATGTGAACGTCATAGTTTAGGGTAGGAAGAATATAGATATAGAAGGGGCCACTGGTTGGCAGTCCTATATAAATCCCCCCTCCTAGCTGCTCGACATGAATAGAACTCCCATTCGTGAGTTGCAGGGCCTGAAGCTTTCCCCCTTTATAAACCACATAGGGGCTAGGACCAGGTTGGCGATAACAATAACTCTACCTTAGATGGGTGGGCTCAAGGTGAGAATGAAATGCCTACTCGATGACTACAATTGCGGCCGGGGTACTTCTCAAACCGGTCAGATAATTTATAGATAGCTGGTGGGTACCTGACCGAGAATGAGGAGCGCTTCTCAAATTGGTGGAATGTTGACCGGATATGGAAAACTACTCTGGCTGGCTTCGGGGGGTAGGAATAATATCTGCCTGCACTTGAGCTCGGTTGAATATTTGGACATGAGTGTTCGGAAGCAGCTTCCTTAAGAAGAAAATCCAATTCTGGAGCATGGTAATGTGCACAACCTCACCTCGCTCAGGAGAGTTTGATCTTCTAGTCAGGTGCATCCATAGATCCCTGACAGGCGGGGGGAGAAGCACATCTTTGGTCCATGTCTCCCCCTACTGCTGTAGCCATGCGGGTGTTGGTGTTCATTCTTAGTTATCGACCAACCTAGGTCTAAGCCATTTCCCCCCATAGCCATCCGTATCCGAAGCGAACCATTGATTGACCAGGTGCATTGGCCCCATCTTTGGGCCGCTAATAGGGTGGGAGGGTCCGAGAATTATAGCTATAGAATGGTCGACTATAGCTATTCTATTAGCCGAGAGGTGGGGGTTCGGAAATAATCAATTCAACCCCTCCAGCTGCTAATATGGTTCAGTGTCTCCAACTAATTAGGGGTGAGTGAAATAGAAAGTTGGTGGGTGGAAAGTAAGCAGTGAACCCCCAGTTCTAGGTAAACCCTCAGGGCCTCCCACCCACCACCAACAATGTAACAACTATAGGGGGAGTTGGAAGGGGGGGCATGTTACGTATAGAATCAACTATCGGGCCCTGGCCCGTGTGCCCCACCACCACCCTCGACAGAGCCAACGTATTGGTTGGTTATCTACATGCACTTCTAGAATTAACTTAGAAGAGCTTGTGATCAAGCAAGAATGACTACAAAATTGGCATGGGGTAATCAGGTAAGTGATTATTTAACCATCTCTATTGTTAATGGATGCTTTGAAAGCAAGTGTAAATCAATGAGGTCCTTGGGACTAAGTGATGAGGTGGTTAAGGCATTCGAAGAGGAGGTAAATAATTGTTCCAATAAATCTGTGGGTGGGTAAGGACAAATTGAACTGGCATGGTTCCCCTTCAGGAAACTATAGTGTGAAGGAGGGCTACAAGTTGTTGGCAAAGGAACATGAAAGAGAATCAAGATTACCCAATGAGTTGTGCTGGAATAAATTCTGTCCCCAAAGGTAGGGATCTTCTCTTGGGCAACTTTATAGGCCAGAGTTCTCATAGTAGACAAATTCAAAAAATTAGGTTTTCACGACCCCTCAAGGTGTGTTTTGTGTAAGCAGGTGGAGGAAAATGTTGATAACCTTTTCCTACATTGTCCTTTTACCTTTAATTGATGGCAATGGCTCTGTGCCAAACTACAATGGAGCAGTGCTCTTCCTAAAGACTTGCTAAGCATGTTTAAGGGGTGGCCTATAGTGAACAGGAATGCAATGTTATCTGGTCTATGGGTTGTTAGCCCTTTTCTTCTGCTTTGGGAGGTGTGGAAAGAGAGGAATAGAAGAATCTTTCGGGACAAGGAAATGAACATTCTCTCCTTCCTCTACAAATTGGAAGCAAGTATTCTTTTGGTCATCAACTCAAGGGTCAGAAGGGTGGCATAGACAAAGCTCAATTTCACTGGCTGGGATGTCCTCATGCGTAAGAACTAGAACAACCTTGTTGTCCCTACCTACATTTGTAAGGGTGGTACTGTGACGGGGGTAGAAAGGAAAAATATCAAGTGGCATCACCCGGAAAGGGGCTGGTTCAAGATAAATTTTGACGGGGCTTCTAGAGGCAACCTCAGAATCTCTGGGGCAGGCTACATAATAAGGGATTGGAAGGGGAACACAATCGGTAGTTTGGCCACTCCACTTTCTTCGTGCACAAACAACGCTGTAGAATTGCAGGCAACTATTCTAGGGTTAAAATTTTGTTTGGAACTGAACATCCCCAACATTGTGGTTGAAGGGGACTCTGCTTTGGTTATAAATTCTTTACGCTCAGGAGAAATGGTGAGCTGCAAACTGGGGGCGTTATTGGAAATAGGCTTGAATCTGTTAAAATGTTTCAATAATTACATGCTCAATCACACTTTGCGCGAAGGGAATGTGGAAGCTGATGTCTTATCTAATAAAGGGGCGGACAGGATATACATTAAGGAGCTGGCACAGGTCTGAATGGGTTGATTCGGGTCACGGCTTGTGTTTTTTCTGGTGCGGGTATGATATGGTCGTGGTGTGGCTTTCAAACGGGTAGGTGTCTTGGTTTTCTTTGAACCACAATTTGGTTTGAGTGAACCTCATTGGTTGTGTATGGTATTAGTCTCAAATGCCGAAACATTTATGTTTGTCCCTCCTTTTAATCTTGGTGGACTTGTCACTCGTGTGGCATAAGTGTTTTCATTTGGTACGCTACACTCATTTAATACATTGGGCGGAATTTCTGATAAAAGGCTCAAAGGGCGTTGAAGGTGCAGGAACCCGTGGTGTTAGAGGCAGTTAAAACTGATTCTAGGTGAAAAGCATTTGACTTCAAACGAGTTCTAATGGGGATTTTTAGACATTGCATCCAAATTTGTTACTTGTTTCCTTGATATTCAGTTATCTAAAGGTATGGTTCAAGTGATGGCTTCGAGGGTTTTTAACACTAACCTGCTAGTGGGCCTGGAAAATGTGGTGGCCATAGCACAGTTGGGTGTGGGGATAGGTCACGCCCTAGTGAAGTCCTATTGCTTCTGATTCCAGGTGCCAACCCTGTGCGACTCTCATTCCTACTGAATCTCAGTGGTCAGGGACTCTGGCCTCACCGTGGTCGGGCAGTCGAGGGAGCCAACTTCCTCAAGTATATTCTAGGCGACTACGTGTGGGTTCGGGTTCGGGATTTCAAGGCTTTCCCTCACCGCGAGTTTCTTCCTCCTCCCTAGCAGCTATATCAACAAGTGGTTTCTGTTGATGTTGGTTTTGGTTTCCCTGGTGCCGGTCGTCTGCTCTACCCTCTCGATTGTTTCTCTGGTGCGACAGTAGGTATCGCTTGACTCTGGCCTCCATTAGGGTCTGGGTTTGCAAAATTAGGGGTTTTGATGTTTTGGTCTGTTTAAACCTCAAAGGAAAATATCGTATGGCTTCGATGCCACTTGACTGTTGGGTTGGGTGTTAATGGTACTACCGGAAACTATGTAATCTCTTTACAATATCAATAAAATATATCTTACGCATAAAAAAAAATAAAAAAAAATGTGTTCGAAAAAATCCTTAGAAAATCATTCGTGAACTAACCAAACAAAAATGACAAGCCAAAACCAAGATCAATTTGAAAGGATATAAACTAGCAATTACACCTTAGTGTGCAATGGGTGCACCGAAGATAAAAGTAATAAGTACCTTTCTTGAGAAGGGAGCATACATTTTTTTTTATGGTGAATGGTGTCCATCCACTAGTATAATTAAAAGGATGTAATGATATGTGTTGTGGAGATAGTTCTATAAACACAAAATCACTAGCCATCATGGTTTTACAAAATGAAGCTTAACTATATTTAAACATAGTGGCAAAAAGTGTTACATTGTGTGATAGACCTGGGGCTATGGTCAAGAATTGTAATGGAAAATCCTACATTAAAGATTAGGCCATGGTACTTTTACAATGTAAAAAGTGGAGCTTAGTATGAAATGGCACTTTTACAAAAAATAGAGAGAGATAAAGAAAAGAGAGAGTGACTTTTCCTCTCTCTCTCTCTCTCTCTCTCTCTCTCTCTCTCTCTCTCTCTCTCTCTCTATTTTATCTCTATCTCTCTCTTGTTCTATTTGTCTTTGTCTATTCTTCTTTGACTATCCATCTCTCTCTCTCTCTCTCTCTCTCTCTCTCTCTCTCTCTCTCTATTTCCCCTTCTCTCTTAGTCTTCCTCTAAATGATGACAATGGTTCTAGATTTTTCATTGTCAGTGTCTATCAATTGATCTAGAGATGTATGATACAAATTCCATAGATGGTACTTTTTTGAAATTCTTTCCCAATGGACTGTAATATCTTTTTCAAATGAACCAATATCATTGTGAATGTTTATGAATCGATAGTATAGCAACAATTTACTCCAATAGAATACTTGAAAACATTGATCATCTATTATTTGGATGGTGGTGAAACAAGGGGAGAATTGAATAGTAGAAGGTGTTAATTGGTGTTTCCATTTGTTGGACTTTCAAGATGCTACAAATGTTCATTTTTGAGACACTTCAATAAGCAACATTGTTTCCAACTGTATTGGTCATGCCATGTATAAATGAATAAAGATTAGAGATAGGATGTTGCTATTGTGAGATATATATAGACTTTAGTGTGTAATGGGTACACTAAAGAGGTCTGAAAGGTGAATTATTAGGTCCTTACGAAAATGACTTGTTTCACCAATATATTAAGGTTTAATTTTGGTGGTGGGTCTCTTACTCAAAAGGGTTTTCCCAAGTATATATGTCATCTTATCTTCTCTATGTCCTCCACTTATTCTTCTATGTTTAATTAGGGTTACATGTGTTTTGTAGGTCAACAAATTTGATTACTTTCCGTTGCTCCTAATTGAGGAATAAGCATTGTAAAACCAACAATTGGTATCATAGCTTCATTTTGATTGAGCCCATGAAGGAAGGGATACATTTCTTATGTTGCTTTAATTTTTTTGTGGAATAATTCATGTGGATTTAAAATAACATTTGAAAATAATAAGTCAAGGCCAACACCTTGACAAATGAGATTGAGAAGTTCAGTAGGTAAAATCTTGAGTTGTGGAAATTGAAGTTTGAAGATCTTTTAGTGGAGATAGATCAATGGATCATAATAATTGTTGGACTCAATTTTCTACCATCAACAATGGATCAAGATGAATGGGACAAGTTGGATAGAAGAGATAGATCTACTATTAGGTTTTGTCCTTCTAATTCAATATTGATGAATTTTTTAGTACAAAATATTGCTAAGACTTTATGAGATAAGAGTTTATGAGAAAATGATGTGTTTCATTAATATATTAAGGTTTACTTTTGGTGGTGGGTCTATTACTCAAAAGGGTTTTCCCAAGTATATATGTCATCTTATCTTCTCTATCTCCTTCACTTATTCTTCTATGTTTAATTAAAGTTACATGTGTTTTAGATCAATAAATTTTATTAATTTCTATTTCTCCTAATTGAGGAATAAGCATTGTAAAACCGACATTTGGTATCAAAGTTTTGTTTGGATTGAACCCATGAAGAAAGGGATACATTTCTTATGTTGTTTTTTTTGTTGTGGGATAATTCATGTGGATTTAAAATAAAATTTTAAAATCAGAAGTCATGGCCAACAAATTGACATTTTAGGCTTGGGTGTTGTCAATTTTAATCCCAAGGTTATTAGTTTGATTAGTCATATTAACCATGTTTTCTATCTCTTTGTCTTCCTCTTTATCTGCCCATGTCTCTATCCCCCCTTCTTTCTTCCTCTATCTCTCCTATCTCTCTTGATCTCTCTTCTTTCTTATTTCTTACCATCTCTCTTTATTTCTCTCTCCGTCTTTATCTTTATATATCTCTACCTCTTTTTTGTCCTTCTATCCAATTCTCTATCTCCTCTCTTTCTATCTTTATATGTCTCTTTGTCTCCTCTCTTTCCTTCTATATTTATATATGTCTCTCTCTCTTAATCTCTCACTCTTGATCTCTCTTCTTTCTTACCACCTCTCTTTATCTCTCTTCCTCTACCTATATATTGCATGTATTGCAAAACCCAAGTCTTGTTGAATAGGTTGTGAGTTCATATTGGTTGTTCATCCACTTATATTAACTTTATAAATTACTGAATGTTTAAAGTTTAGTCTCCTATGTTACGACATCCTTGGAATACAAAAACTAGATAAAAATACTTTAAAAAATAATCTCTCTCGCCCTTTTCTCTTTCTCTATCTATCTTTTCCTTTTTTCTTTCTCTCTCTCTCTCTCTCCTCGCTCTATATCCATTTAAATAGTATTTATATATATATATATATATATATATATATATATATATATATATATATATATATATATATATATATATATATATATATATATATATATATATACATATATACATATATATATACATATATACATATATATATATATACATATATATATAGATACATGTATATATACATATATATATACATACATGTATATATATATATACACACACACACACGCACGCGCACACACACACACACATACACACATACACACACACACACATATATACTTACATACATACATGTATATATATATATATATATATATATATATATATATATGTACATACATACATGTATATATGTATATATATTAAATATTCTATTTATATTTTATAATATATATTATAAAGAATATAATATATAATAAATATAACTACAATAGATAGTCTATATATAAAATAAATTTTAATTTAATAACAAATACATATAGATGTTGAATATATAATATATTTAATATAAATATATATTTTTTAATATAATATTATATTTGAAATATATTTAATAATTTACGCTATATAAAAGATAGTATATAATAATAGCTACAATTGTTTTTAATTTATATATGTAAAATAAATATAACTAAATATATATATTATACTATACTACTACAATTTTTGTGTTAGACTTCCATAATTATAATTGTAATACTTTATCATAGTAAAATGACTACATTGTAAATACCATAGGTTTTGGGTTTATATGTTGTGGAGAGAGAGAGAGGGACAGCTAATGTATAGGTGGTATATACCATGGCACAAAGTATACATTTGGAAAATTAAATGCCTTTGTGGCTTTTTGTCGAGATTGGTCGAGTAAGGTAAACTTTAGGCTTGGACTTGTTAGTCACAAAACTATCATGGATTCTAATGTGGAGATGGTGCAATGGATATAGAGAGATATATATAGAAAGAGCGAGGGAGAGAGATAGAAAGTGGGGGGGGATAGGAAGAGATACAAAGATAAAGAGGATAAAGAGGAGAGAGAGTTTCAATTAGTTTTTTTGTGACAAGAATCCAAAGATGGCATATTATATTTATATATTTTAAGTATATTATATATTTTAAAATTATATTCTGATATTATATATAATATATTTAATATATATGATTAAATTTTATTTGCTTTATACATAAAATATATAATATAATTAACTTTTTCATTATATATGATATTTTATATAATGTAAATCACAAGATTTATTTCTAATATCATATTATATTGTAGGACAATATTTATATTAAATATATTATATGTTTAAAATTTATAAAAAGATCATGATAAAATCACATGGATGAGATGGATTAGCTCCTCTCCATGATTTATTGCATTAAAAATTCCCACCCTCACATGCCTCTCTAATTTTTGTTGTCAGTTTGGAATGCCCTTGTGCTATATTTTATTTACTTTAGAAACAAAATATATAATATATTTATAGTTTTAGTTATTATATACTATTTATTATGGAATATTACTAAATATATTTTTATTATTATATTATATTATATAATCATATATTTATATTAAATAATTTATAGAACACAAAAGTTAAACAATGTTGGCATTGAAGTTGTGCAACATGATCCTTAATGTTACACTAATGGCATGTGATGAAAGGATTGTGCAAGAAATGTAGGTTGTCTTTCAAGTTGCATGACATGGTTTGTAGCATTGTGTAGGAGATGCATGAAGCAAGGAGTTGCATGTGCTAGCACAACATGAATCTTGGAACTATGTGGATGGGCCATGAAGAAAGGAGTTGTATAGAGTAGTAAAACATGATTCCTAACACTACATAAGTAGTGCATGTTGTAAGGAATTGCACACATGTACACGGGATGGTTCTTGGCACTAAATGGGTGGCACCTGAATGTAGGGATTTGCATGCAAGGTTATATACTACAATGTAAGTGACCAAGGGTAGCAAGCATGTAATGTGAAATATAGATGAAAAGAAATAGATAAATCATTCAAATCCTATAGATTGGAAAATTTAGTTTGTTTCAATTATATGTTATTGGTGGACACCATTTTGTTGTTATATGGAGCCTAATCAGACTCCGAGGTTAAATTTTTCCCACTTTTATCAACACGCTTTCCCCCCAAATTATTTAACGGGGGTTTGGGGGCAGTGCCCCCAAGACGGGGTCAAGGCGTCAAGAGTTATTATTATATTGGCCAACATTAAAAAAAACCCTATTTTGTAACTGACATAAGTCTTGATAAAAACATATAAGGGTTAGGGTTTATGTTCATATTGTATTGTAGTATTTGCAATGGTATTGAGTTGCAAGGGATTGCTAGTTGTAATCAGTTTGATTTACTGGATAATAATATTGGACTCTCTATTGGTGGATGTAGCCCGAGTTTGGGTGAACCATGTTAAAGATTGTCTCTCACTATTATTATTTCTATGTATTTTCATTCCTCCGTTTAATCTTTATTTGCATTTAATTGATATCTTCTGCATGTAATTCCTAACAAGTAGTATCAGAGTAGGTTGTGTTCGATTATCATCTGCAGGAAGGTCTCACGATTGAGTGGGAGTCCCACGGTTAAGTGGGAGCAATGGCAGACGAGGGTAAATTAAAGGTAGATAAATTCAATGGGTAGAACTATTAGTTATGGAAGATACAGATGGAGGATTATCTCTATCAAAATAATTTATGGAGGCCATTGGAAGGAATAGCTAAGAACTGACAATAATAAGTGATGAAGATTAGGAACTTCTGGACAGAAAGGCACTAGGAACCATTTAGTTTTTCCTAGCACCATCTGTGGCATTCAATATAACAGAAGCAAAGACAACAAATGAACTGGTGAAAGCTTTGGCTAAATTGTATGAAAAACCCTCAGCCTCAAATAAGGTATTTCTCATGAAGCATTTGTTTAATATGAAAATGATTGAAGGTGGATCTATGACAGATCATTTAAATAAGTTTAGTATGATTACCACTCAATTAACTTTTGTAAAAGTGAAATTTGATGAAGAGGTGAGGGCTCTCTTGGTTTTATTTTCTTTTCCAGAAAGCTGGAATAGCTTGGTAATGGTTGTAAGTAACTCTATCTCTAGTTTAAATACTTTAAAATTTGATGATGTTGTTGGTATTATCCTTAACAAGGAAATGTGATAGAAAAGCTCAGGAGGGTCCACATCAAGTAGTGTTTTGAATGCAGAAAGCAGGGGCAGATCAAAGGAGAGAGGAAAAGGTTTTGGAGGTCATGGGAAGTCATGAGGAAAATCAAAGGACAAGAGGTCCCAATCTAGAGGATAAAAGGATTGCTGGTACTGTGGGAAACTAGGTCATCTCAAGAAAGATTATTGGTCTCAAAAGAATAAAGGAGAGAAAGAAGAAGGCAATAAGGAGGCAAATATGGTAAGTAATAAATCTGAAGATGATGCTTTGATTTTTTCCCTAGATAATGTTGATGATTCATGGGTTTTAGATTCAGGGGCCTTATTTCATGGTACGCCCCATAGAAGTTATTTTCTTGATTATTTCTAAGGAGTTTTTGGGCTGGTTTATTTGGGAGATAGCAAACCCTGTCAAATTGTTCGAAAGGGAAGAATTAAGATTAAGCTATAGAATGGGAATCATTGGCTACTACAAGAGGTAAGGCACATTCTAAGGCTAAGTAGGAATTTAATTTCATCAAGGTAGCTAGGTGATAAAGGTTGCATAGTTACTTTTAATGATTAAATTTTGAAGGTTTCAAAAGGTGCCTTAATAGTAACAAAAAGTGTGAAAGTAGGCACGTTATATCTTTGTACAGGTCATACTATTCCTTCTACTTTAGTTGTTGCAAAAAAAAAGGTTCAAGAATAGTTGTTGCAGGTTTGCAGGAAGAGACTGAAACAATTGCTGTAGGTTTTGAGACAATAATGTGGCATAACAGACTTAGGCATATGAGTGAAAAATGTATGAAGGTACTTCACTCTAAGAAAGTTTTACTAGGTCTGAAATGTATTTATATAGATTTCTATGAAAGTTGTGTGTATGTCAAACAAAAGAGAGTTAGTTTTCTCAAGGATGGGAAGCAAAAGAAAGATGAAAAGTTGGAGCTTGTGCATACATATGTATGGGGACCAACTCAAGTATCTTCTCTCAGTGGCTCTCAATATTATGTTACATTCATAGATGATGCAACTAGGAAGGTTTGGATTTATTTCCTTAGGCAGAAATCTCATGTATTTGAAACATTTAAGAAATGGAGAAGCTTGGTTGAGAATGAGACAGGTAAAAGATTAAAATGTCTTAGATCTGATAATGATGGTGAGTATTGCAGCATAAAATTTGAGGATTATTATTCCTTTAATGAAATTCATAGGTAGAAAACAGTTCCAGGGACTCCACAGGAAAATGGAGTGGTTGAGAGTATGAATAGGACAATAATGGAGCGTACAAGGAGCATGAGATTGCATGTTGGGATGCTTTTAAACATTTGGGCAGAGGCTGACAATACCACTGTATATTTAATTAATAGAGGTCTTTCAGTTCCTTTGGGCTGTGGTATTCTAAAGGAAGCATGGACATGTAAGAAGGTGAGTTATTCTTTTCTCAAAACCTTTAGATGTGAAGCATTTGCACATGTAGATTCTAAAAATAGAACCATGTTGGATGCAAAATAAAAAAAGTGTATCTTCGTTGGATATGGCATTGATGAATTTTGTTATAGGCTTTGGGATGTTGAAAATCTAAAAATTGTGAGAAGTAGGGATGTTGTATTCAAAGAGAATGTGTTGTACAAAAATTAGTTGCAGCAGCATGAGAAGAAAGAAAAGAATTATGTGGTGCTGGATGATATTCCAAATAGTGATGTTCCAATGGTTCCTTATGCTCTGCAACAGCAACAAGAAATACCACAAACTCTAGTGAATCTTAGATGATCAACAAGGCTAAGTAGACCTCCTGAAAGGTTTTCTCCCTCTTTGTATTCTATTTTCTTAATAGATGATGGTGAACTCGAAGGGTATGATGAAGCTATGCAGGTGAATACAAAGGTTTAGTGGGAGCTTGCAATGAAAGAAGCAATGGACTTCTTGCTAAAAAATCAGATAGAAGAGGAGGAAGAAAAAATGTCCAAGGTACCATATGCTTCAGCTATAGAAAGTTTAATGTATGCCATAGTATGCACGAGACCGAATATTACACATACTGTAGGAGTCATAAGCAGGTATATGAGTCATCCCAAATTGGAGCATTAGAATGCAATAAACTGGATTCTCAGATATTTGAGAGGTACATCCAATAAACACTTATGTTTTGGGGGCTCTAATACTGATTTAGCAGGCTATGTGGACTCAAATTTGGCAGGGGATATTGATACAAGGCAGAGTACTACAGGTTATGTCTTTATTATAGGTGGGATAGAGGTGAGTTGGATCTCTAGGTTGCAAAAGATGGTTGCTTTATCCACCACAGAGGTAGAGTATGTAGCTACAACAGAGGCAAGCAAGGAGATGATATGGATGCAATCTTTCATGGAAGAATTTGGCAAACAACAGGATACCAGTTATTTGTTTACAGACATTTAGAGTGCCATACATCTTGCGAAGAATTTTACCTTGCATTCAAAGACCAAACACATACAGCTAACATATCACTTCATCCAGTCAGTGTTGGATGATGGAAAGTTACAGCTGGAAAAGATACATATAGATGAAAATCTAGTGGATATGTTTATAAAGACAGTGACAAGAAAGAAGCTGAGGTCCTCTTCAACTTTGGTTGGTCTTCAAGATTGAAAAACAATAAAATCAGAACAATAGGGTCTAGGGTGTTTATTTATAATGTGAGCTATAGGGTCAGCAATGTTATGATTAGTCTCCAAGTGGGAGATGATATGTTGTGGAGTCTGATCAGTCTCCAAGTGGGAGATTGTTGTTATATGGAGCCTAATCAGACTCAGAGGTTAAATTTTCTCCTTTTATGGGTACTATTTCCCTCCAAATTATTTAACGGGGGTTTGGGGGCAGTGCCCCCAAGATGGGGTCAAGGCATCAGGAGTGATTATTCTATTCGCCGACATAAAAAAAACTTATTTTGTAACTGACATAAGTTTTGATATTATATTGTAGCATTTGCAGTGGTATTGAGTTGTAAGGAATTGATGTTTGTAATTGGTTTGATTTAATGGATAATAATATTGGACTCTCTATTGGTGGTTGTAGCCTGAGTTTGGGTGAACCACATTAAAAATTGTCTCTCGCTGTTATTATTTCTATGTATTTTCATTCTTTTGTTTAATCTTTATTTACATTTAATTGATATCTTCTGCATGCAATTCCTAACACATTTTATAAGCATTAGCTTGAATATGTATGTAGGCATATGTCTTTATGGTAGCTATGATATTCTCTTAGACATGTTGCTTCTCAAATTGACCATCACAAAAAAAAATTCTTGGTTTTGACAGCATGGGAGACAGCTAGCAGATTACTTTTACTATTCTTTTGGACTAACATGAGCTTTAACCCAATTATTTTATGTCACTGAGGAATTTTATTGTTGTTTATCTTAATTATTAAACGAACTATTGTTACCTAGCTTTAATCAATCTTTTCCCTAGCCTTTTGGTATTATGGATTAAAAAAACAATTTTTATTAAATTGTATAATTTTTTGACATTATATGGTTGAGAAGAGGAAAGTAGACGACTGTAGTGCACTATAATATCTAGCTACATAACCCCTAAAGGGTAAGAGCCAAAAGAGAACCCATTTTTTTGTCATAAGTAGATAACATACACCGTTTCGGTTGCTGATTCAATAGATTGACATCATTCATGGCCAAGCATAGTCGAATGCACAACCCACGAGAGAGGACTAAATAACTCTCTAGAGGAAACATTAAAATAAATACATTCATTTTAAACACCAAATCAAATGTTCCTAATCCCATATCTAATATAAACATGAATCCAAAAGCATCATAGTACAAGTGGATCTGATACCCACACTAGAATCCGTAAACCAAATAGGAAACATCTCATTTCTTCTTATTAAATTCAATGATTACAACTTCTCTCTTAAGAGAGTACAATTACATAAATAGATATACAAATACAATGATATAGTCCTAAATATGATATAATAACTAAAAGAGTACAATAACTGATAAAATAATGAAGAGAGTGAACATCTCCAATCTGGTGCTCCAAAACCTGTTCATCGGTCCCCAATGGCAGTGGCAACACCTCCCAACTATGTGGACTAATAAGAGACCACCCCACCATGCTCAAAGATAGTCACAAGGCTCAAACATAAGTAACAAGGTGGGGGTATACAAGATGGCCAACACTCACATTAGACATGGAGCAGACACAGAAAACAATGCATAAAGCTAGTGTTGTAACAAAGAGGTACTCATCCAAGTCATAGGTTGGGTACTACTCATGACTACTAAGGTGCTAGATACTAGAGTGTAATCATATGGAGTGTCATCATGCATGCTCGAACGGATGGCACCACATGGAACTAAGTACACCTCTCATACAGACAAGAAGACTCAATCGTGCCTGAATCCACGCCCTGCAAATAGATGATTTGATGCCCTGCAGACAAATATGCCTTCCCGTTGCATCCTTAGCCTTTACAAGTGCTCAAGGTCATGCATGAGGTATAGTTATCTTATTAGTATTTTTTTTTACCCTAATGTTTTATAATTTAGTTATCACTTGTTACTATAACTCTATTACTAGTTCCCTTGGTAGCCACTTGTGGGCCCTGGGCCTATAGAGAGCCACTCCAAATGACCACTCTAATACCTAGACCTAGTTCATCTCATTAACCAATGAGGAATACAAAATTGACTGAAACACTGAAGTATAAATTTAAAATAATAAACATGAAAAGTGTGATCTACACAACCCAAACTTTTCACGATAGAGTAGTTTATTGAAAACAACCCTTTTCCAGTTAGATTAGTTTTGTAATAAGTCCAATGACCCCAATTTGGTCACTCTTCACATAGAAATGCACGGATATAATAAGAAAAGTACAGTTAGGGATTGCATATAGAAGATATCAATTAAATGCAAATAAAAATTAAATAGAGGAATGAAAATACACAAAAAATAATAACAACGAGAGACAAGTTTTTAACGTGGTTCACCCAAACTTAGGTTACATCCACCAACAGAGAGTCCAATATTCTTATCCAGTAAACCAAAACTGATTACAACCAGCAATCCTTACAACTCAATACCACTGCAAAATGCTACAATACATCAACATAAACCCTAACCCTTAGCTGCTTTATCAAGCCTTATGTTAGTTACAAAATAGAGGTTTTTTTAATGTTGGCCAATAGAAAATTAACTCTTGATACCTTAATAAAATAATAACAAATCATTGCAGGTTTTAGGGGTGCTGCCCCCAAACCCCCATGAGGGCATTGCCCCTCGACCTCGCCCTGTATTGCGATAGGGAGTGCATCAAGGGCGCTACCCCTTGACCTTGTCTTGGGGGAACTATCCCCAAACTCCCATAAGGGGTGCTACTCCTTGACATCATTAAAGATTTGGGGGGAAACCACGTCGATAAAAGTGGGGTATATTTAACCTTCGAGTCTGATTAGGCTCCATATAACAACAATCTTTCACTTGGAGACTGATCAGACTCCACACCATATCATCTCCCACTTGGAGACTAATCATAACACCACTGACCCTATAGATCCTACTAGAAATAAGCACCTTAGGTCCTTTGTTGTTCTGATTTTTTATTTTCAGTCTTGAAGACCAACTAAAGCTAAAGAGGAGCCCAACTTCTCCCTTATCACTACCTTCGTAAACATATCTCCTAGATTTTCATTTGTATGTATCTTTTCCATCCTTAATTGTCCATCATCTAACACCGATCAGATGAAGTGATACCTGATTTGTATGTGTTTGGTCTTTGAATGCAAGGTAGAATTCTTTGCAAGATGTATGGCACTCTGACTATCTATATACAAAGAACTGTTAGCCTCTTGTTTGCCTAATTCTTCCATGAAAGATTGCATCCATATTGTCTCATTGATTTCCTCTATTGTAGCTACATACTCTGCCTCTGTGGTGGATAAACAACCACCTTTTACAACCTAGGGATCCAACTCACCTCTGTCCCACCTATAATAAAGATATAACCTGTAGTACTATGCCTGGTATCAATATCCTCTGCTAAATTTGAGTCCACATAGCCTGCTAAATTAGTATTAGAGCTCCCAAAATATAAGTGTTTATTGGATGTACCTCTCAAATATCTGAGAATCCATTTTATTGCATTCCACTGCTCCAATCCGGGATGACTCATATACCTGCTTATGACTCCTACAACATGTGCAATATCTAGTCTCGTGCATATCATGGCATACATTAAACCTTCTATAGTTGAAGCATATGGTACCTTGGACATTTTTTCTTCCTCCTCTTATGTCTTAGGACACATCTCCTTAGTTTTAAATGACTAGGCAAAGGTGTGCTGACAACTTTTGTATTCTCTATATGGAATCTCTGCAACACCTTTTCAACATAATTAGCCTGAGATAGAGTCAATTTTCTATTCTTCCTATCTCTGCAAATTTTCATACCAAGGATTTATTTTGCTGCCCCCAAATCCTTCATAGCAAATGATTGTGTTAACTGTTCTTTTAATTCTCTTATGTGATCCATGTTAGACCCTACTACAAGCATGTCATCAACATGTATAAACATAAAAAAATAATGTAACTGTCATTATCCAACCTCTTAAAATAAATACAATTGTTAGAATTACACCGACTATGGCCTTGGTTATCCATAAAACTATCAAATTTTAAATACCATTGTCGAGGTGCTTGTTTCAAGCCATATAAACTCTTCTTCAATCTGCACACCAATTTCTCCTTACCTTTGACTTCAAATCCTTGGGTTTGTTCAATATATATCTCCTTCCAAATCAGCATGGAGAAAGGTAGTTTTCACATCTAGTTGTTCCAAATGCAAATCTTCAGCAACTACAATACTTAAAATAGTAGGAATAGAAGTCCTCTTAACAACCAGAGAAAAAATCTCATCAAAATCAATACCCTTTTTCTGTACAAATCTTTTTACAACTAACCTGGATTTAAATCTTTTCTTACCTCCATATTCCTCTTTCAGCCTATAAACCCATTTGTTTGGTAAAGCCTTTTTACCTATAGGCAATTTACATAATTCCCAAGTCTATTTTTTTAGCAAGGAGTCCATTTCTTCTTTCATTGTATGCTCCCACTGAACCTTTGTATCCACCTACATAGCTTCATCATATCCTTCTGGTTCACTAGCATCTGTTAACAAAATAGAATACAAACAGGGAGAAAACCTTTCAGGAGGTCTACTTAGCCTTGTTGACCATCTAACACTCATTGGAGTTTGTGGTATTTCTTGTTGTTGTTGCGGACAATGAGGAACCACTGGAACATCATTATCTGGAGTATCATCCAACACCACATAATCCTTTTCTTTCTTTTCATGCTACTGCAACTAATCTTTGTACAACACCTTCTCATTGAATACAACATCCTTACTTCTCACAATTTTTAGATTTTCAACATCCCAAAGCCTACAAACAAATTCATCAATGCCATATCCAATGAAGATACATTTTTTTGATTTTGCATGCAGGTTGGTTATATTTTCAGAATCTACATGTGCAAATGCTTCACATCTGAAGGTTTTGAGAAAAGGATAACTCACCTTCTTACCTGTCCATGCTTCCTATGGAATAGCACATCCCAAAGGAACTGAAGGACCTCTATTAATTAAATATATAGTAGTTGTGATAACCTCTGGCCACATGTTTAAAGGCAGCCCAACATCCAATCTCATGGTCCTTGCACACCCCATTATTGTCATATTCATGCATTAAGCCATTCCATTCTCTCGTGGAGTCCCTGGAACTATTTTCTACCTACAAATTCTATTAAATGAACAATAATCCTCAAATTCTTTGCTGTAATACTCACCACGATTATTAGATTTGAGACATTCTAATCTTTTACCCATCTCATTCTCAACCAAGCTTCTCCGTTTCTTAAATGTTTCAAATACATCAGATTTCTACCTGAGAAAATAAATCCAAACCTTCCTAGTTGCATCATCTATGAATATAACATAATACCAAGAACCGCCAAGAGAAGATACCTGAACCGGTCCCCATACATCTGTATGCATAAGCTCTAACTTTTCATCTTTCTTTTGCTTCCCATCCTTGAGAAAATTGACTCGCTTTTGTTTATAATACACACAACTTTCACAGAAATCCATATTAATACATTTCAGACCTGGTAAAACTTTCTTAGAATAAAGTACCTTCATACCTTTTTCACTCATATGCCCAAGTCTATTATGCTATAGTGCTGTCTCAGAACCCAGAGCAATTGTTTCAGTCTCTTCCTATGAACCTACAACAACTGTTCCTGAACTTGTTTATTTTTTCTTTGCAATAGCTAAAGTAGAAGGAATAGTATGACCTATACAAAAATATAAGGTGCCTACTTTCACACCTTTTGCTACTATTAATGCACCTCTTGAAACCTTCCAATTTTTATCAGTAAATGTAACAATGCAACCTTAATTAGCTAGCTGCCCTATTGAAACTAACTTTCTACTCAGCCTTGGAACGTGCCTTACCACTTGTAGTAGCCAATGGTTCTCATTCTACAACTTAATTTTGATTCTTCCCTTTCCAACAATCTAACAGGGTTCGTTATCTCCTAACTAGACCAGCCCAAAATCCCCTTGGACATAATCAAGAAAATAACTTCTATGGGGCATAACATGAAATGAGGCCCTTGAATCTAAAACCCATGAATCATCAGCATTATCTAGG
Source organism: Cunninghamia lanceolata (assembly GCA_027924645.1). Lineage (NCBI taxonomy): Eukaryota > Viridiplantae > Streptophyta > Pinopsida > Cupressales > Cupressaceae > Cunninghamia > Cunninghamia lanceolata. The sequence goes on along the minus strand of BSBN01000060.1, from coordinate 10,981,543 downwards.
GAAAGAATCAAAGCATCATCTTCAAATTTATTCCTTACCACATTTGCCTCCTTATTGCCTTCTTGTTTGTCTCATTCTTTATCTTCTGAGACCAACAATCTTTTTTTAGATGACCTAGTTTCCCACAGTACCAATAATCCTTTTGTCCTTTGGATTGGGACCTCTTGTCCCTTGATTTTCCTTGTGACTTCCCATGACCTCCAGAACCTTTTCCTCTCTTTGTTTATCTGCCCCTGCTTTCTGCTTTCAAAACACTACCTAATGTGGACCCTCCTGATCTTTTCTGTCGCATTTCCTCGCTAAGGATAACCCCAAAAACATCATCAAATTTCAAAGTATTTGAACCAGAGACAGTTACTTACAGTCATTACCAAGCTATTCCAGCTTTCTAGAAAAGAACATAAATCCAAGAGAGCCCTCACCTCTTCATCAAATTTCACTTTTACAGAAGTTAACTGACTAGTAATCATATTAAACTCATTTAAATGATCTGTCACAGATCCCCCTTCAATCATTTTTAGATTAAACAAATATTTCATGAGAAATACCTTATTTGAGGCTGTAGATTTTTCATACAATTTAGTCAAAGATTTCATTAGTTCATCTATTGTCTTCACTTCTGTTATATTGAATGCCACAAATGGTGCCAAGCACAACCGAATGGTTCCCAATGCCTTTCTATATAGAAGATTGTAATCCTCATTAGTCATTGCTACTGGTTTCTTGGCTATTCCTTCCAAATGCCTCCATAAATCCTTCTGATAGAGATAATCCTCCATCTGCATCTTCCATAATTGATAGTTCTACCCATTGAATTTATCTACCTTCAATTTACCTTCATCCACCATTGCTCCCACTCAACCGTGAGACCTTCCTGCAGATGATAATCAAACCCAACCTGCTCTGATACCACTTGTTAGGAATTGCATGTAGAAGATATCAATTAAATGCAAATAAAGATTAAACAGAGGAATGAAAATACATAGAAATAATAATAGCGAGAGACAAATTTTAACATGGTTCACCCAAACTTGGGATACATCCACCAATAGAGAGTCCAATATTATTATCTAGTAAATCAAACTAATTACAACTAGCAATCCTTGCAACTCAATACCACTCCAAAATGCTACAATACATCAATGGAAACCCTAACCCTTAGTCGCTTTTATTAAGCCTTATGTCAGTTACAAAAATAAGGTTTTTATGTCAGCCAATAGAAAAACAACTCTCGATGCGTTAATAAAATAATTAAAAATCATTGGAGGTTTTGGAGGTGCTGCCCCTCGACCCCACCCTGTATCGTGACAGGGAGCACACCAGGTGTGTTACCCATGGACGCCGCAAGGGGTGCTACCCCTTGAACCTGTCTTAGGGGCACTACCCCCAAACCCTCACAAGGGGCATTGCCCCTTGACCCTATTAATATTTTTGTGGGGAAACCGCACTGATAAAAGTGGGGTAAATTTAACCTTCAAGTCTGATTAGGTTCCATATAACAACACTATTTCTATGTATGTTTGTAATGTCAAGCTTGGATATTGTTCCAATAGTTGATGAATGTAATGCCGACCTTGATGTACATTCCAAGGTTAATGAGCATAAAAACATGTAATGTAGTTGCGAAACAGATGTGCTTGTACATAAATGAAAAGATAAGTGTGAAGCTGTAAGAAAAGCAAAGCAGAGGTGTTTTATTGTGCTTCAATGGAACTGAACTCAGGCATGAAGTAGATGCTATCAAATCAGTTCACCACTCCTTAGCAATAAGCATTTTGGGCAGTGAGCCTCTAATTTTCGGTATTGCTATAACTTATTTATTTTTGTGGCCTAACACCCACCATGGTTTTTCCCTCATAGGGTTTTCCATGTAAAAATTATGGTATCTCATGTGTTATTGTGTTGAGCTTCTTGTTTTATGCTTTCATGATTAATTTAAATAACAGTTATTAAGAATTGGATGTGTTGATATTCATAAGTGGTTAAAGTTTTGTGACAACTAATTCACCCCCCCTTAGTTGTCCTATGCATTTCAACAATTGGTATCAGAGCAAGTTCCTCAGAAGAAAGCCTAACTTCTAGAGGAAGATCTAGAATGGCATGCAAAGATGTAATGTCTTCCAATTGTTTCATATGTGGTGAAATAGGTCACTATGCATCCAAATGTCCCATAAGGAAATTGAGAAATAATGCTGAAGAAGATAAAGGTAGAATATGCAAAATAACATATTATGATATCCAAATCAATGAAGATGATGATTGCTCTTTCACAAATTGCAATGATGAAGAATGTCCTTATCAAGAAGGAAGTACTGATGATGAAGATATATTCTAGGGAGAGAACTATTGGATTGTTGATAGCAACTGCTCAAATCACATGACTGGTGACAAAAGTAAGTTCATTGATTATAAGAAGTATGGTGGAGGATTAGTCAGATTTAGAGATGGCTATACTGGTAAAATATATGGAAAGAGATCAATCAGTCTTAATGGAAACCAACATACTAATGATGTTCTTTATGTTGAAATCTTAAAGAAAAGTCTCTTGAGTGTTGGACAGTTGTGCAGAGAAGGATACAATCTCATATTTCAAGATGATACTTTTGAAATTAAGAAATCTAGGGCTATAATAGCTAGTGAGAAAAGGACAAATGGAAATCTTTATCAGCTTAGAGAATGTGACATTATCTACTCCATGACTCAAAATAGAAATAGTTGGATCTGGCATAGGAAATTATGTCATATCAATCCTAAGGATCTATTAAAGATAAGCTTAGCCCAAGTTGTGAATCATTTTTTAGAGATTATATATTCTAACGACATCATCTGCAAGAAGTGTCAAGTTGAAAACCAACCAAGAGAAAATTTACAGGATGAAGAAAAATCTTCAATTGAACTATTGGAATTGGTTCATGGAAACCTTTGTGGTCCCACAAAAGTCAGAAGTTTCTATGATGACGAGTACTTTATGTTCTTTATTAATGATTATTCTAGAATGACCTGGGTTAGTTTTCTTAAAGAGAGATCAGAAGGTCTAGATGCATTCAAATCTTTCAAGACAATGGTTGAAGATGAACTACATATGAAAATCAATTGTTTGAAATCTGACAAAGGAGAAGAGTTGACCTTTGACAAATTCAATATGTTATGTGAGACTCGTGGAATAAAAAGACAACTTTAAAGAGAAAATAAAGTGATGGAAACAAAGAGAAGAACTATTCAAGAAGCTGCTAAGACAATTATTGAGGAAGTTGACTTACCAAAAGTGTACTAGGAAGAAGATATACATACTGTTGTCTAAATTCAAAATAGGGTTCAAATCAAAGGTAACAATACAAAAAAATCCCTATGAATTGTGGTATGGAAAAGTCCTTACAGTGAAATACTTCAAAATTTTTAGAAGCAAATGCTATATCAGAAGAGAAGAAGAAATAGACATGTATGATGAAGGGATTTTTCTTGGATACTCTACTAAGAGTAAGGCCTATCGGTGTTACAATAAAAGATTGAAAAAGATCATTGAGAGTGCAAATGTTAAGATTGAAGAAGATGAAACTAAAATGCAGATAAATTGTCAGTATGAAGTAAAAGGACACAAAGCTATTCAAGAATAGACAAATTGGTGTTTAATTCCCAATGTTGAATCTAAATAAGGGACGAAAGCCTGCAATACTATAGAATCTTCTGAAGATAAATCTTTGTTCACTAACAATGAAGGACACAAAATTGTTTGTGGAAACATTGAGGCATCTGAAGAAGAAAACATGGACTTAAAAGAAAATATAGCAGAAGCAAATGATTACATCAAAGAGCTAAGAAAGTAGATCAAGGAACTTAAACAAAAAACTTAAAGAAAGTAGTGAAGAATTTAGGTTAGCAAATGAAGAGAAAGCAAAAATTGAGGTGTTTGAAAGGCAAAACCAAAGATTGCATAAAGCTTGATGAAGAAGTTGTGGATCTAAAAGCTGATTTGAAACATGCATGGGCTTAACAAGACAAACTCAGTGTGAGTGCTGCCAAATTTGATAGATTAATAGAAAGTCAAAAAAATCCTGATGACAGAAAGGGTATAAGACTAGAGAAAGGTGAAAGCTCTAAAGCAGGTCAAGAGAAGATTGTTGAAGTGAAGGAGGACAAAGGCAAACAGAATCAAAATTACAGGAATAGATCAAGAAGACCATCAGTCAGGCAACCAAATGCTCAAAGGTACCCATCTTTCAATGGCCATTGTTTTAACTGCAATAAATTTGGTCATAAGGCTAATTAGTGTAGGAGTAGAATGAATCAAAATGTTCAATCATTCTCTAGTCAATGTTTCAATTGCAAGAAAATTGGTCACAAATCAAACAAATGCAGAAGTCTTGTAAGGAATGGTTTTAATAGTGAATGGAATACTCAATCCTTTAATGGAAAGTGCTTTGCATGAAATAGATTTGGGCATATGGCTAACCAATGCAGATCAAGAATGAATCCAATCAATAGAAGGAATCCAGGATAGAGGAATGTGGTATGCCACAATTGCAACAAGTTCAGACATATTGCAAGATTCTATAGATACAAGAATGATAAAAGAGACTATCCTATAGAGCAAAGAGAAGATAAAGGTAAGAACAAGATTGATCTAGTGGAAATCAAGGAGATGAGCAGAATTTGGACTAAGAAAAATGTAAATGAGGTTATAGATGGATGTGCACTAATCTCTGGTGTAGAGACCTCCATGAAGTAAATTGGGTGCCCTAGTTTAGGGGGAGCTTATGTTGAAAATCTTTTTCTCCCCTGCCAAAGGATTGATGCTGATGACTCATCATGAAGAGACTGTGATTGTGAAGGAAAAAAGATGAGTTGTACAAAGTAAGAAGCCTGCTATGTAAAAAGGATTGATTAGGAAAGAAAATATGTTATGAATGATGACTGGAAACATTTGATGAACTCAAAAGTTAATGAACATGAATCAGATGAGTTGTCAAGCAGTAAATAATAAAAGAGTGAAGAAGTACAAATGAGGAAGCACTAGAGAAACAACACTTTGAAAACCAGATCATTGGTAATAAGAGCAAAGGTGCATTGACAAAAATAAGAATAAATAAAACACAATTTCAAAATGATCCTAGAGATTAACATGTGATGGAAGTCAAGAGAATCTTAAATTATTTGAAAGGTAGATCAGACCATGGCTTATGATATCCAACGGATAATGATCTCACTTTCATTACTTATATAGATGCAAGTTGGGCTATAGATGTTAATGATATAAAAAGTACAAGTGGAGGTCCTTTCTTTTTGGTAAATAGATTGTTTTCATGGCTAAGCAAAAAACAAGATTCAATCTCCTTGTCTACTGCAGAAGCAGAGTATATTGTAGCTGCATGTTGTTGCACTCAAGTGTTATGGATGAAATAGACCTTGAAGGACATAAGAGTTGTGTATGATGATTCAATTGCAATCTTTTGTGACAACACAAGTGCCATAAACATTTCAAAGAAATCAGTGATGCACCCAAGAACAAAGAACATATCAATAAGGTGTCACTTTTTGGGAGAAACGGTGACAGAGAATGAAGTAAAGATGGAATATGTGTCCACAAAGGATTAGATTGCAGGCATATTCACTAAGCCTTTGCCTAAGGATACCTTTGAGTATTTTAGAGAAAAGTTAGGGGTTATTACCCCTCCTGCTTTGAACTAAGATGCATAGGAATGCATCAATCTAGTGGTGCATAGAGTCTCACTCATTGATCTGGATTGATGTTTTGAGAGCTACTTCTGAGGGGGAGTAGCTAGATGTTATTGTCATAAATTCCTATTTAAGAACAATTTCATTTTGATTAGAACAATAGAGTTTAAGTATGTTTCCTTTGCCATTGATGTCAAAGGGGGAGAGAAATCATGTGAAAAACTCAGGGGGAGAAAGAGTGCAGATATATAGAAAGAAAGGGGGAGTATCTTGTCTTGATGGGTTCTATAGTTTTTCACATCATATGTTGCCATCAATGACAAATGGGGAGATTGTTGCAAGTAGGTGCCTAACTAGTGTTGTCATTGATGTCAACATATCTGTGTTGTCATTGGTGTCAACTGTGCTCTTGTTTTGATGCTTTCTTGTACTGAGTTAAGTGTTGAAGATAATAAGTATTCCTGGTACAGTAGAACAGTCTAGTAGATTGCTCTGCATTTCTTGTAGACTTAATATCCTTGTCTATGGATTGGAAGTTAATTAGATACATGTCTGAAGATGCTATGTTCCAAGTTTGAGCCTCTAGTATTAAGATTTCAATGAGATATGTTCAATAGAGTGAAATCTACTTTTTCTATATATTTGGTGGTGACAGGGAGAAAGTATTATGCTCCACATTCCTTTGTAGTTAAGTATTTCAATTTGCAGTTCTGGAATCAAGTTTGTAATAATGATAAGTGCCTTCAACTCCAATGGTTCATGATTTGGTGGTCCGCAAGCGGTCTTTTCCTTATGATAGTAGATGACAGTGTTGTTTATGTGCCTCAGTTTGAAGAATCTTTTTGACAGAGTGGTTAGAGATTGTGTAGTTGTTCCAGGTGATTACAATGTGCTTGTGGATGTCTCCTGATTGTGTTCGTATCTTGGGATTGGTCTGCGAAGAAAATTTTGGATCATAGAAGATGAATGTTCTTAGAAGATGTAATGTTAACACCAGTCTTGGCCAACCTGGTTGTTTTAACTACTTGTAGAGATGCATTAAAGATTGTGGAAGTGTGTTGTATCATGGAAGTTTTCTTTTGAGTCTCATATAAGGTGTAATGTGATCTGCATACATCTTTCCCTTAGCTAATATTGTTTAGGTCCAGACCTATATCTATGTATGTTTGTAATGCTGAACTTGGAGATTGTTCCAATGGTTGATGAATGTAATGGTGACCTTGATGTACATTCCAAGGTTGATGAGTTGTATAAAAACATGTAATGTAGTTGCAAAAATGATGTACTTGTGCAAAAATGAAAAGATAAGTGCGAAGGTGTAAGAAGAGGAAAGACGATGTGTTATATTTTGCTTCGATGGAACTAAACTTAGGCATGAAGTAGATGATATCAAATTAGTTCACAACCCCTTAGCAGTGAGCCACCCCTTGGTAGTGAGACAATCTTGTTAGTGAGCCCTAATATTTGTAGTGAACATTTTTGGAAGTGAGCCCTAAGGTAGTGAGCCTCTAATTTTCAGTGTTGCTATAACTTATTTATTTTTGTGGCCTAACACCCACCGTGGTTTTTTTGTTATAGGGCTTTTCATGTAAAAATTGTGGTGTCTCATGTTGTATTGTGTTGAGCTTCTTGTTTTATGCTTTCATGATTAATCTTAATAACAATGATTAAGAATTGGATGTGTTTTTTATAATATAAGGCAGCAAAAACTAGGGGCCGAACCCTTACAACAAAAACCCAAAAAGGAACAACAAAGGCTCAAAAACAAAAGGAGCTACCAAACCCAACCAATAGCTGATAAACAACAGATAGTAAAAGTAGCAGTCTAACAACAAATAAATAGAAAGAAAATAAATAAAGCTAGGGAGAAACATCCTCCCAGCCTTTAGCCAAAAATTCATAAATCTTGTCAAACTCTTTAACCTTCTCTTCATCAGCTCCATGGGCAAGGGTGTCGTGCTCTTGCAACAAAGACAAATTGAGTATAGCTAAGCGACAGAGCATACTATTGATAAAACATCTCATAGATCAAACCTTTTGTTCCAGGGAATCCACACGGCCTCTAAGAATAGAAATTTCATTCTCTTGACCGTCGTCATCTTCCTTAGCAATGTCTTCAGATTCCTCCACAGTCATCCTCTCCTCCTCTTGAGCATTATCCTCAGGACCAAAATCCACTCCATCCATATCCTCAGCTTGCGTCTCTTTTTCCTCTACCCCTTCCATCTCCTCCGAGACCTCATGAACCTCAATGTCATCACCTTTAGACTGCTCATCTCCCTGAGTAGAAGACCCAGAGTTACTTTTAGAATAATCATTTAGTTTAGCTTGAGGGGCTGGTTTGCCAGTAATTCTTCTAGACCTTCTTATACCCGAAGAGTAACATTCATTCTTAGCTTTGACCACAGCTTTAGCTTTGGCTTTTTTTGGTCCCTCACTATCACTATTTTGATTTTTATGGGCCCCCATTATATCCGTTACTTCGGTGACCTCCACAATAGAAACCATCTCCTTAAATTTTTGTTTCTTCCCCTTCACACTTCCTTTAGAGGTAGGAGTATGAATGTCCTTCGTAGTATTTTCCTCTAGGGTTTCAAAAAAGATAACACCTTTCAGTTTGTGGTTGTTGTGGGTAGAATGACAGGGCTCCTCAGAAGGAATAACAGCACCAGGGGGAATATCCACAAGGATTTCAACAATTGTGGGAAGAATTGGATTCAGCGGGTCCAAGGCAAGATGAAACTTATACAAATGATGGATAAGGCCTTTGTGAAGGGGAACTAGATGCTTAGAGGGTTTCTTATCCAATTTAGCTTTCACTCGGTGAACAAAGTGTTCCAAAGAAGACATTAAATAAAAAGGAAAGCTAATAAGAGCATTTCTCCTAAAATGGTTAAGCAGGGGAAGGTGATAATTATAGAACCTAGTAAAATACCCTTCCACAGTGAAATATGTCATTAGAAGATACCACATCTCATCCCATGGCTCTGGGAGCTTTGCATGATCAAACCCTCCTTGATAAGTGACAAGTTCCTCCCCCTCACCCAGAAAAAGGTTCTAACTATGGTGGTAAGCATCCTTAGCCTTTCTCTTTAGTTTTGTGCCTTTCATAGAAAGGCCAGTAGCCATCGCAATGACTTCCTCAGAAATTTCAAACCCTATCTTGCCAATTTTAACTCTGTGGTTATCCCCCAATAGGGCACACTGCACAGAAAGGTTTTCATCATAACCATTGAGGCATTCAAGGAAAGGAATAATGCCTCCTTCTTTACAATAGTGCCACACAACTTCATTATCCTTGAATCCACTGCAAGAGATGGGTTCAGTGTGAATTTTGTCCCCCCCCCCATGATCGCCTTTCCTTCAAACCCATAGAGCAGAGGATAATAGCACTTAGGAAAATCATTGCGTCTTCTTCTTACTTCAAAGTACTCGCAAGTATTAACTCTACAGACATAAAGAAGCATGAATATGAAATAAATGAGGAAATTATTCAGCATCCTTAAGTCATCATTACTTAGATACACTACCTCATTCTCCAATCTATTGGAGTTCTTCCCATGCTCCAAAATCATATAACTAAATTTCCTATCAACATCAACCAACCAACTCAACATATCGCAGGAGATCATCAATGCCGATTTGGTATTTTTTAGAAAAGTATGCTTCATCATAATTAAAATGTCCTTTATTAGCCATCTCATCTTGCCACAAGAGATCGGTTGAGCCAAGATGGCATTAACAATGTGATGTGGCATCACTGGAAAGTCATCATCTCTTTTTGAATTAAATCTCCTATAGCACGGGGGATATTATTGTGTTGGCACCAACATTACCAATTTTCAAACTACTCTCCATGATTAGCAAGTGCATTAGCAACTTCATTTCCCTCTCTGTAGATATGAGAGAAATCCACTTGGGTAATACTCTAAAGAAGCATTTGTATATCAGTAATTATATCCTTAAGCTGCCAACCACAAACTGAAACCTTAGTAACAACATCAATAACAAGTTTAGAGTCTCCCTCTATATGCAACTTCTATATACCCAACGTGATTACTAGTTTGATACCCCATAAAAGTGATGAAGCCTCATCAAAGTTATTACTTTGAATACCTAATCCTCCAGCATAGGGAGCAACAAACTCACCTATGTAATTCCTGATAACCCCATCCCCACTCGCCTTACCATCAGATTTTGAAGCCCCATCAAAATTTAACTTGAGCCAACTAGTCTTCAGGGGGGTCCACCTAGTATTTAATCTCTGGAGTTGCTTTGAATTGTCAAAAGTAGGGATTTGATTAAGTATCCCCCAATTAGCAACTATACTTTCCTCTTGATGGGTGAGAGGTTTGTCAGCAGTTTTGACATGAGAATTGGTAACATTTTCAATAATGCCCTTAGAGAAAGACTGGTAAACTTGAGGACAATCTTTGATAGAATCTCTAAAAACTTTGTTATTCCTTTCCTTCCACAGTGGCCAACCAATGAAGGGGAGGGTTTGGTTCCATAGCTCCACTAACCAGGGTTGAGAAAAATTAGGAACCCAACTAGTAATGACTTCCTTAATATCTTTATTGTTGACCAACTACAATCCAAAGTTCAAAAGCACTCTACACAATATTTCTCTGGCAAACTCACAATATAGAATCAAATGGGGAAAAATTTCCTCTTCCTTAAGGCACAACACACATCTATTAACTAGAGAAAAATTGTTTCTTTGAAGATTATCTTGAGTTAAAATCTTCTTATGGGCTATAGTCCACCAGAACATATTAACTTTAGGAATAAGTTTGTGGTTCCAAACTTTCTTCCAAAGCTTGTCCCTATGATCATCTGAAATCAACAGATGGTAAGTAGATTTGACAAAGAAGAGCCCTCTTTTATCTATAGTCCAAAGTAACTCACCTGATATAGGAAAGAGAGGAATTCTGGTTCTCAACAACATTTGCTAAATGGAATTCATTTGAGGGAGAAGCTCAGGATGATTGGTACAACACTGAAGACAGTTTTTCCAATGTCTAACTCCATTCCCTTGTTGGATATACTAACAAACATTAGTACCAAACTATTGTTTGGCAATCTCAGCAATAACCTCATTACCCTCTTGGACAAAAAGGGCCTTGTTAGCCACCCATGGATCCTCCCAAAAATTTATAAGGCTACCATCCCCCAGTTTCTACTTTAGCCCTTTTTTATAAGGCTTCTAGATTTGATCATTTTGTTCCAAATCACTGACCCCTGGGGGAGACCCTCTTGATAAAGGAAGTTTTAATTATCAGTACCCTGTAAATACTTATCTTGCATAATTATCCCTAATCTTTATTGTTGCTGATAAGATTGCAATTGACTTTGGATAAAAGAGCTTTATTCAAATTTTTTATATCTCTAATATTCAGGCCACCATGAGTTTTGGGAAGGTAGACCCTCTCCCAATTGACCAATGACATTCTCTTCTTCTCTTCCACACCTGTCCATAAGAATGTTCTTTAGATTTGTTCCAGCTTGTTAGCTATATACTTGGGCATTTTAAAGAGAGAGAGAAAGTAAGTGGGAATACCTTGCAAAGAGGCCCAAAGAAGTTGCAATTTACCAGCACTACTTAGAAGTTTACCTTTCCATCCAATCAACTTCTTTTGAGTTCTTTCAAAAATACTATTCCAAAAGCCCAAAGTAACTTCCTTGATAGTTAAAGGGAGGCCAAGGTAAATTGAAGGAAGATCAATAGCTGCACAACCAAGGATGTTAATAATTTTCCTTTAAAGGTCTCCCAGAGTGTTGAAGAAATAAACATTGCTCTTATGGAAGTTGATGTGTTGACCAGAAGCCTTGGCATAATCATTAAGAGTATTTTTCCAACAACAGGCTTCCAAGACTAAGGAGATACCAAAAAGGATGGTATCATCCACAAACTGTTGAACAAACATAGGTTGGAGAGAAGAAGCTGGTTTGATCCCTGCAATTTCCTTAGCAAGAACCTTAGAAAGAACAGACCTCCCCAGAGTCTCAGCTAACATGATAAAGAGATAGGGGGAAAGAGGATCTCCCTGTCTAATACCTCTAGTTGGAGAGAAAAAACCTCGAGGAATCCCATTGACAAGGATCGAGAACTTAGCAGTGGTAACAACTTCCCAGATAAGGAGGGACACTTTATCATTGAAACCAAACTTTTGAATAACTTTAAAAAGAAACTCCCAAGAAACTCTATCATAAGATTTAGATATATCAAGTTTCAGTATCATACCTGGGATCTAGCTTTTCACCATTGAGTGGATAATTTTATGAGTGCCTAAAGTAGAATCTAATATCTGTCTTCTAGGAACAAAAACCTTTTTGAGAAGGAGAAATGGTTTTGTCCAGGAGGGGTTGGAATCTAAAAACAAGCAGTTTGGTGCATAACTTATAAATAGTGTTGCACAGACTTATAGGTCTGAAATCAACAAGCAACTCAAGGTTGGGCTTCTTAGGGACAAGCACAATAAAATTATTGTTAATTTGTTTTAGGAGTTTTCCTATTCTGAAAAAGTTTCTGACAGCAGCAGTAACATCATAGCCCACAATGTCCCAATACTCTTGAAAGAATATTGGAGGGAAACCATTAGGGCCTGGGGCGTTAAAAGGTCCCATAGAGAATAAAACTCCCTGAACCTCTTCCTCATAAATAGGTTTCAAAATTTCAACATTATCCTCCTCTGTAATCAGAGAAGGAATATTATTGAAGAGCTGATCCATTATCCCCCTATTATTAGCATTGATAGCTTGTTCCAACAACAAGCTCTAAAAGAAACTAGTAGCATGATTACCAATCTCATCATCATCAGTGATTACTTTACCATCTTCCACACATAATTTAGAAATAGTATTAGATTTCCTATGTTTCATAGCTAAGAGGTGGAAAAAAGTAGTATTACGATCCCCTTCTTTGAGCCACTGAACTCTAGATTTCTATTTCCAGAGGAGTTCCTCTTTGTTCATAAGGTTCTTCCATTCAATAATTAAGTTGTTTTCAGATTGAGTAGTATCCTCATTAGAATCCCCTTGAGCCGTTTTGGTTTGAATATTAGCCAATTTTCTAGAAATTATCTTCTTCTATGCAAACACATTCCCAAAACTATACTTATTCCAACCACAAACCTCATGTTTAATGTGCAAGATCTTCTTAACCAGTCTAAACATAGGGGTACCTTGGACCAAGAGTTGCCACCATCTAGCTAGAAGACTTCTAAAATCTGGGTGTTTAATCAACATTGCTTCAAATCTGAAAGGGAAGGGACCCCTCCTTCTCTGATCAACCCAGCTGAGGACAATAGGATTATGATCTAAAACAATCCTAGGAATGGCTGAAAGACTGAGGTTAAGATTGTTATCCTAGTTATTGCAAATGAGGAACCTATCCAATTTAACTTGAATCATTTGATCACCCCTCCTTCTGTTAGACTGGGTCAACTAAACTTTTGATTCTGCAACTCAATATCTAGGAGCCCAAAAGTATTGGTAAATTCAGCTAAATCAAGCATACTATCAGAGTAGTAAAGGATGCCTTTAGATTTCTCAGAGGGGTATAAAGGAGTATTGAAGTCACCCACAAGTATCCAGTGAGAATTAGGGAAGAAGAGAGGTGAATAGACAAGTCCTCCCACAGAGTTTTCCGCAAAACCCTAGTGTTGGGGACATAAATATTAACCAAAGTCCAATGGAAAGAGGGCAAAGAAAAGTGAACCATAAGACAATGCTTATTAAAGAAAGTAAGCATACATCCAAATCTAGCCTTATTCCACATCGTAGCAATCCCCCCAGAGGCACTAGCAATAGGACTAATACAAAAAGCAGCATTAGGCTAGATCTTATAAGCAATCATTTTGAAATTTTCCTCTGACATTTTAACCTCCTGAAGTAGAAGAATATCAATTTTATGATCTAAAATACAATTCTTGACATCAAATTGGTTTGAAGGGCTATTAAGACCCCTCATATTCCATGAAAAAATCCTCATTTAAACAGTTTTTGGGACTAAACCTCCAGTGTCTTCTGTTTACCACTGGCAATCTCCCTAGCTGCCTCCCTTTGTCTTGTTTCCCTTAAGAATGGTTGTCCTGACTTAGGATCAATTCCAACATCAGCAGACTTCTTGGGCTTATGATCCTTCTTCTTTGGGGTAATCCATTCATCTTGGTCACTACTTTTACCACTGGGCCCTACTCCAAGGAGTGGATTTGGGTCAATATTCTGTCTCGGAGTTAATCTTTCCTTAATAGCAGCTACATGATGATTTTCAATAGTCCTTACTCCAGCGTAGATAGAAGTTAGACTCTGTCTTGGAGAGGGTTGAGAAATCATCCCTCCAATATTAAGAACGACCTCCAGAATGTTATTCAGACAGGGTGGAGGGTCTGAAATCACACCTTGAACCTTTGAAATCACACCTTGAACATCATTATTTCCATCAGAAACTTGAGGTTGTCTTTCTAAATGGGTTTCATTATGGATCTCTCCATCTTCCAACACCGGTGGGTCTTTTGAAGAATGCTAAAGATCTTTTTCCCCATCATTGTGGATCTGTCCATCTTTAAATACTGGCAGATTTTTTAAAGATTGCTGAATAACTTGTTCCCCATTACCACCCATTCCCTACAGATCATGATTATCATCCAATCCCTTATTCAAAGATTTCTATGAGGAACTAGGGTTACTCTCCTCATTTTCTTGATTAGTGGGTTCCTCAACTTTCTTGAGCTTGCAATAGGACATCAAATGCCCCTTCTTTTTGCAGAATTTGCAATAAGTGGTCACATTTTCATAAAGAATTGGCTGCGTCCAGATCCCAAACTTTGAGTTTAGTTTAATGGACGTAGGAAGAGGTTTGTAGACTTCCACATTAACACAAAATATAGCATAAACACATTGGGATTAAGTCCAAGTGGTGTTATCTAGGGTGACAAACTAACCGAAGGTGTTAGCAATAGCAGAAAAAACTTTTTCATCCCAGTATTCCAAGGGGAACCCTAGAAGTCGCACCCAGACAGGGGTAGTATGGTTCAAATCAGTGCTGGGATCAAACCCTAGATGCCAACTACATATAGCAAGTGAGTGAGTACAATAGAGCCATGTCCCTCTTGCCAAAATAGCTATCATATCGTCTCTACTAGTAAATCAAAAGAGAAAAAGCCCTCGCACCATAGCAATGACTGTCACACTACCCTTAATATGCCAATGGTTGGAAACCCATTTCTGAACCATCTCAATACTAGGCCAAAGAGAAAAAAACTTACCCACAGGAGAGAGATACATGGAGGCAGCGATTTCCTCAACCAAGTCATCTAATATTTCTAGAGTTGTTCTTGCAGCCATTTCCTTCTATACTGGGACCGTAGATGTATCTTTAGGAGAAAGATTATCTTGTTCCGTCAAAACATTTTTCTAAATGTTGGAACAGTCACTGCCCATCTCAGGCAGGGGCCCCGAGGTACTACCTGAGGCATACCCTCCATCCCCATGTGACAGAGAAATAGAATCAAGACAAAACCCTAGAAACACATGCAGAGGTAAAGCACTTAAGAATATTATTTAAGTGACTGAATTGGATGTGTTGATATTCACAAGTGGTTAAAGTTTTGTGAAAATTGATTCACCCCCCTCTCAGTTCTCCTGTGCATTTCAACATTCTCAACCAAACTACCTCCTCAGAGACATGGGTAGCATCTATATACTCCGGTTCAGTGGTGGACAAAGCAATAGTGGACTACTTGTTGCTCATCCAACTCACTACTCCTCCAAACAAAGTAAATACATAGCCACTAGTGGACCTTCGACTATCCAAGTCACCTACCCAATGTGCTTCAACAAATCCATGTATGTCCAAAGTTGTGTCAGCACTAGAATAAACCAAATAGTAATAAGGAGTACCTAGTAGATATCTCAACACCCTCTTCACATAATTTCAATGCTATCTACCAAGGTTAGACATAAACCTACTCAAAAATCCCACTTCTTGTGCAATATATGGCCTAGTACAAACCATTGCATACATATTAACCTACTCAAAAATCCCCCTGCTTGTGCGATATGTGGCCTAGTACAAACCATTGCATACATCAAAATCCCTATAGCACTAGCATATGGAACATTAGACATATCCTCTAAATCATCCTCATTCTTTGGACACATATGTAATGAAATCTTAGTATCAATGGGCAAAGGAACTCTAACTAGGTTATAGTCCTACATACTAAATCTTCGCAAAATGGTATTCACATACTTAGTCTGAGACAACCAAAGAATTATGTTACCTATATCTGTGCTAATCTCCATACCCATAATATACTTGGCTTCTCCAAGATCCTTCATATCAAATGCACCTAAAAGTTGGGCTTTCAATTCACTGATCATACCCTTAGTATTGCTGAAAAAAACATGTCATCAACATACAATGCAATGATCAATATAGAATAATCATTACAATGAATGTATACATAGTGATCCTCCTCACTTCTAACAAAACCCAATTTCAAAACAAATGAATCAAAATTTTGGTAGCACATTCTGGGGGACTATTTCAAACCATAAAGAGACATCTTCAATCCACAAACCCAATGTTCTCTCCCTTTTACCTCAAACCATATATGTTGTTGCATGTAAATTTATTCCTCAAGATTTCCAGGCAAGAACACAGTCTTAACATCCATTTGATCTATTTCCCAATCAAAAGGTGCACCAATGGATAAAAAAAATCATTAAGAAGTTAATTTAGCAACATGAGAGAATATTTCACTGAAATCAACTCCCTCTCTCTAGGAGTAGCCCTTGGCTACTAGTCTAGCCTTGGACTTCTCCAATGAACCATTTGCTCCAAACTTCATCTTGAAGACCCACTTGCAACTTATGGCCTTTCTTCCTTTGGGCAAATGAACAAGATCCTAGGTGTTACACATGTCTAAAGCCATCATCTCCTCCTACATGACTAACTTCCAAGACTAACTGTCATCTGCATGAATAACTTCCATGAAGGATCTAGGCTTATTGTCAATACTGAATAAAGTAAATACACAGTGGAAATCTGGTGGGCTATACTTGTCAACTGGGTTCCATTATCTTGTGGGTCTTCTCAGAGGTGGAGTAAGAGACTATTGAGGTTCTCCTGTATGGTCATCTATACAAACCTATTATGTTACAACATATTCTTCCTCATTAGAACTTTCACTCAAGTCTTCCTCTTCTTCTTCACCCCCAATCCATCATTTTGTTCTTCCTGAGGTGCATCTTCATGCTCTAATTCAAAATGCACTCTCTTCACCTTTTCTTCTTTTTCATTTGGCTATTTAGGTTTTGAAATAACACTAAGTTCCCTAAAAGTAACATCTCTAGAATAGATAATCTTTCATGTTAATTGATTCCAAAACTTATAACATTTTACATTAGCATCATATCCAATGAAAGTACACTTTTCAGCACTTGGATCAAACTTAGTTCATTTTTCATTAGGCACATGACTATAATCCTCACAACCAAATACCCTTAAATGTAAAATAGAAGGTTTCTTACCTATCCACATTTCATAAGAAATTGAAACAAGAGTCTTACATGAATATCTATCAAAACCAAGTAGTTTGCATTACACATAGCTTCTGCCCAAAAGCATTTTTCCAACTATGATTCACTTAACATACTTCTGGCTCTTTCCATTATTGTCTAATTCATCCTTTTTGCCACTCCATTATGTTGTGGAGTATATGAGTATTCTTCTCTCTAACAATCTCTACATGCTTATAGAAATCATCAAATTCCTTTGAACAATATTCCCCTCCATTATCAGATCTCAAAACCTTTATCTTATGATCTGATTGCTTTTCAACTCAAGCTTTAAATTCCTTAAATTTAGTGAAAAAATCATATTTGTGATGCATAAAATAAATCCATGTAAACCTTGAGGTATCATTAATGAAGGAAACATAATATCTAGATTTTCCAATTGATTCAACATCCACTAGTCCAAACGCATCTGAATGGATAAGTTCCAATTTATCATTATATTTATTATTTCCATAAGGAAAAGGAGATCTATTTTGCTTTCCAAACACACAATATTCACAAAATTTAAAACTCTCATTAGAATAGGACAAACCATCTAACAATTATTTATTTAAGATAGTCTCTAAACCAGATTAACTTATATGGCTCAATCTATGGTGCCACAACATACATGTATTTTCAATATTACCCTCTAATGCATAAGAGGCATTACAAACGGTAGTGGCTTCTAGCTTAAATAGAGTTTCCAATCTTTTCCCCTTCACTACCACCAAGTTTCCTCTCAACAATCTACAGCCATGCTTATCAAATGTCACATGCATTCCCAAATCATTCAACTTTGAAATAGAAACCAAATTTCTAGCCAATCCAAGAACATGCAAAACACCAGGGAGGGTTTAAATTCTCCCATCACTATAACACAACATTACCTTCCCTCGTCCAACAATAGGGTATGTAGAGTTGTCCCTGAGCTATAAATTTCCTCCATCATACTCTTCATATGTGGAAAACCATTCTCTATGCAGAGTCATGTGGTACGAGCATCCTGAGCCAACCAACCAATGATCATGAGAAACAACATTACATGGAGAAAGTAAAATCGCATCAGCTACGTTTGAAGATTTATCATTAGCAGAATCCCATTATTTCTTCAGGTTTCTACATTCCTTTTTCACATGTCCTATCTTTCTGTAGTTCCAACACTTAACTCTATTTTTTTTCTAGGAGTCTTAGAATGGCCCTTAGACTTGTCTTTAGACCCCATCTGATCTCCTTTTGGTGCTCTTTCCTTAGACCTTCCCTTGACACTGAGAGGATCCCCTGAATTATCCAAACTTTTCTTCCTCAACTCCCATGATAGAAGAACTTAAACAAGAGCATCCAGCTGTAGATCTATGAGGTTAGCAGTGATAGCCAAAATAACATTTTCCCATGACTCAGATAAAGAATAGAGAAGCAATATACAATTATCTTCCTCATCCACATTAACATCTATATATGCTAGTTGACTTAATAACAAATTAAATGAATTCAAATGCTCTGCAACTAAATCACTCGAGATTTCATTTTCATGGAAAATAATTTACACTTTAAATAAATATTTTTTACCATACTCTTGGCTTGGTAGATCTTGCCCAATCTCTTCCAGAGTTTGTAAGCACTCTCTTCTCTCGAGACATTCAACAAAATGAAATTTGTAAGGCATAGGCGGATCATTCCCTATGCCTTCTTATCTAGTCTTTCCCATTCATCTGGAGCAATATCATTGGGTTTCTTCTCCTTAGTTACAACCAACCACTAGTTTCTTTCCTCTAGAAAATCCTCTATTTTTTGCTTCCACAATTCGTACCCTATGCCATTGAACTTTTCAATGTCCAACCGAGAGGTAGAAACAACAGTGGATGCAACCATGATATCTATACAAGATCTACAAAAAAAAAACCAAATCTCCCACTACAACTAAAAAACCTTCACACTACCACCCAAGAATCAAAATTGGCTAGGCTCTGATACTAAACCACACAACAAAAAAATGATTTTAACCTTATTTATGTCCTCTAAACAATGCAGAATCAATGGAGATTACAATAGAAATAAAACCCAGTACATAGAAATAATGTGCATGAAGAGACTGAACACATAACATAGTATGTAACATGGAGAAAACCCTTTCAGGTTAAAAACTCTACCAAGAAAAGAGGCTTCAAGTTGTATTATCTTCAAACATGAGATTACAATACATGCACTTCCTCTTCTTCTTTAGTCCTTCACTCTGATAGAACTTAGGTACATCTAAACTGTATTGCATATCATCTACTATGCAATGGTTATATACAAAAAGCCAAACCTCCAAGATAGGTTTCAATGATTCCCCATCTTAGAAACTCCAACATGCAGCAATAAATGTTGTCATACATGCAACCAACACTTGTCCAAATATTTCCATGCAACCTTGGGCTCCCATAGGCAAGAATTGTCTCGTAGGGGGTAATAAATGCTATCATAACCATGATAGATTTCATCATAACACCCCTCGAATAGCATCTTTGTAGTATGGATGCCTAGGGCTAAAAAATAGCAACTTACAACATCTTATGACATGTCATAAGCTCTCATAAATGTCATAAATTTTTATGTCAAAATACAATTGTCATAAAATCTCTTACACCTTACAATATCTATGATGCATGTCATTACCCCAAAATAGGAGATTTTTCCAAGTCAACCGCCCAACTTTAGTTACATTGACTTATTACAATTACCATCAGTAAATGACATCCCATAACTATTGTTGGTAACTCCATAATTTGTACATCCCTTATGGGTAAATTAGAAATAATAATAGGAATAATAAATACAAGGATTTACAATGTTGATGGCAACTTAATCCTAACATTGATGTAGGAAGTTTCATGTTTGTTGACCTACAAAAGTGCCTAGTGTCACATCTTAGGAATCAGAAACTGATTCCTCTCTTGAAAGGAGATCAGGTGATCTCCCCAAGGTCTTATGGGGTACCGAGTCTCGGTAAAATGAGACAACTCAGTTGAGTAATGTATGCTTTTGACAAGGGGTTCGGTGTAGTGATGGAGAAATAGTTGTTGCATGGACAAGCTCAGTGTGATGAGTTTTCAAATTATCTTCATGAAACAAAACAAACTTATGTTTAACGATCTTAATTCATTCCTTTGTTTTATGAAGATAGTATTATCAGTATTAACTTGCCTAGAATGGTTTACCCTTTAGATTTACAAGTAAGTTTTATATTTCATCATAAGATTTAAACAACTACACTACACTAAACTAAAATCTATCCTAATCATTTGTTAAAAAAACAAGCACAAAAGATTAAAGGCACAATAAAGAAAGAAAAAAGAAACTAAAAAAGAGGAAAGGGAGATAAAACAAGTTTGTAATCTGTACAACAATCACTAGCTTGAAAGTATTCTATGCAACACATATATTTAATATATTCAAAACTATGCTAGTATTAAATCAACACGAGATTTGATCTCTGCAGGCATCTAAGGGAAATTAAAAAAAGATTATGTTTGAAATGAAAGATAAGAGATAATAACCACCATAGGAAGATGAGCAATTTATTACCAACTGATTCATATCAGACATCCATTAAGTTTAAATAGATATGTGTACATAGAATAATTAGCTAAATACAATTGCTGAAAATACAGATAAAAATACTCAGGCTTAAAATAATACATTTCCCCACCATATTACATGTGTTAAAGGAAAGCATTCAAGATGCACCTCTGCTCCTCCCAAAGGTCCTCAGATCTATGTCGTCGCTGCTCCTTTTCTAGTTCTTCCAAATAGAAAGATAAAAAAACCTCCTCTTTGTTTTCGCTGCTGCTCCTTTTTTACTCTACATTTTTTTAAAATATTTCTTTCTTTAAAAAATATTTTATGTTTCCTTATTTTCCATGCTTGACCCATACATTGTTGTTGCCTCATCCATGGAAAATAGGCATCCCCTATGCAGGTAGGTCACCTCTACGTTAACATAGGTGGTTGTCCTCCTTCATGTCGCCTCTATATTTCTATTTTGTTAATGTTATCACCTGTTTTGAAATATTTTTGTGCCTCCTTCACAAGGTGTTCAATTGTGCATAATTCGGTTCAAATTGGCACCTATTTTGGTCATTAATATCTGAAATGCTACCTTTTTTAATCTCTCCATAGTCTATGAGGTAGGTGACCTCTATTCCTTCATTTTCTTCTTTTCTTCAGGCTCACGCATATTCTTAGTGGCTGTTGTAGCTGATTTAATGCAAAAAGAAGTGACTCAATGATAGGCACCTCCTATCATGCTAGGCGACCCCTACTTTCGTTTTCTTCTGTGGATTTCTTCCCTATTTCTTATCTTGCACGTCTAGTGGGAATTTAACTTGGTAGATTTCTCCATTTTTATATCATTATCTTCTTTTTAAAAAAGCACTCCTTTTAAATACCATTTTCTGCAAGAAGTTCTCCTTTTAAATACCACAATTGCCAAATTTATGAGTAAGAAGTTCTCCTTTTAAATACCACGATTGCCAAAGTTATGAGTACATTCAAATTCTATAGTTTCATCTATTTTCTCTTCATTAATTCTATAGTTTTTTGCTTGAAACAGGTATGAACATGTTGGATTTCCTGTTGATATGCCCCTCTTATTTAATCCTATTGTACGTTTGACAGAGGTGCCTCCTACAGAGGGCACAAGTGGCCCCTATACTCTAGATTTAGACGTTGGATCTTCATTTATGACTGCAACATGTCTTCAAGGTCCTTTCCATCCCCAATGCCTTTGTTCCATACGCTCTAATAGGCACACATTGACATTGAAATAAAAGATAAAAAGAGACCTCTGAAAATATATCTCACTTTTTACATGGTATACAAAACTACCTACCTTTCTTTTTAAAAAAAGAAAACCACCTAAAACTAAATATTAGTGGTGCAGGAGCACCTACCTGACAGCTGGCCTTCATGAGGTAGTTAGTTGTTTTAGGTCTTGTTTATGTTTTCAAGAAGGTCTGATAAGACCAAATGCATGTAATAAGGTCATGCTGATCATGATAAGATCATGCTGACCATGCTTTGCTATTTTTAGCCAGTTTGTTAGGACAGTTGTCATGATGTATGTTCGGTTGGATCTCCCAGCCGCCTGGAGAGTTCCCAGCCACTTGGAGTCGGGTCAGTAGTACTCGTAGGAAAATCTATTTAAGCATGAGGATCGGTTGACTGTAAATCATCGATCAATAGGATAGAATTGCATTGAGCAGAGGAGTTAGAGTGTGCTGTGTGAGAAACAGTCTATTGTATTGCATCTTTGAAATCAATAAAGATCCTGTTTTCATTTTCTGTTTGATCTCCTTTGTGTAATCGATTTGCTGGTTTGGGTGGTTTCATGGATTCGCTGATCCATTCCACCGGTTGATTTGTCTGATCGGTGGAATGGTTATGTACAGTAGGGTAGGTGTTAGTTTGTTTGTTCGCATGCAGGTGTGCAGGATCGCGGCTGAAAGGTGTTGAAGACCCTAGCATGGGCATGTGCTAGGTCGATTTGATAAAGTGTGGAAGAACACCCTGGAAGCGGATCGAGTCATCCCAGGAGGTTCGGTGGATCAGAACAGTGAAAATCCGCTAAGGTTGAAAAGTCGTCAAAACGGCATCATCAGGATATTTCTGCGTATATCCTGCAGTCGCTTCGGGCATCATCATCCGCGTAAGAGGAGATCGGCATGATGCAGTTGAGTGCATGAAGTGCAAGTGCGTCAGGGTGATCATCATCAGGAGGAGCCGAGGAGGAGCGTATCGGCATCAGGTTGAAGATCAGGTTGATCGCGAGCCGAAGAAAAAGCTAAGTTTGGCCAACAGCAAGATATGACGTCATCATCATCAGGATATACGTCATCAGGATATTTCGGAGCAGCAGGATATTAAGGAGCTGCGGGTGACGTCATCGTCATCAGGATATACGTCATCAGGATATCGGGTGACGTCAGCATCAAAGGAAAGGTGCGAGGAGTTAAGGTTGGTCATCATCAGGATAAATGGAAGGAACCGGATGTTCTTTATCCTGCTGATTATCATGATGTTGAATATCATGATGCTGAAGGTAGTGAAGAAGGAAGTTGTCGGTGAGATGAACAGTGGACGTCAGGAGGATGTTCGCGCTGGTCGAACATGATGACGCTGTCAATAATCGAATAAGGTGATGCTGTTGACATGCGAACGGGCGAGGGCTTGTCATCAGGAGGATATCGGTCGGCAGGTGAAATATGATGATGATGCTGACAGTGTCAAGTCAAATATGATGATGATGATGATGATGATGATGATGATGATGGGTTGCAGACATCCATGCTGTATGTTAAGGTTATAGTGTGGGTGCCTCTGCATCATAGTGGTATCAGAGCTTAGCAAAACATCTGGGCTGTTGTGTGTTGATTCTGTCACCGAAAGGGCAGAGATAGAGTTGATTGTGTGTTGTGTGTTGTGTGGTTGACAAAATGCCTCCGAAAGGTAGTGGTACTGCAAGGGAATTGCAGGAGATGAAGGAAAAACATGCTAGAGAAATGAGGAAGATGAAGGAGCTTGCTGAAGCACTTCAAGCCAGGCTTACAGCCCTGGAAAAGAACAAAAAGAGGGAAGTGGCAGACAGTGAGTCTGAAGAAGATGAAGATGCTGTAGAAGAGTATGAAGAGGTAGCTGAAGATCTGGATGCTGAAGACCAGAAATTTGTAAAACTGTTAAAGGCAGTGCAGAGTGATAAACCTAAGGTAAAGGTTGATGTTCCCAAGTATACTGGAAGTTTGAATGAAGATGAGTTGCTGGATTGGATTGCTGCACTTGATAATCACTTTGAATGTGAAGATGTTGCTGAGGATCAGAAGGTAAAGATTGCAAAGACCAAGTTAGGAGGTCATGCTTTGGTATGGTGGGATTATGTACAATCTGAGAGAAGGAAACAAGGGAAGTCAAAGATCACTTCATGGGATAAGATGGTAGCAAGGATCAAAGGGAAATTCTTGCCAAGGGATTATGAAATTCAGATGTTTAAGAAGCTGCAATTTTTAAGGCAGAAGGAAAGGGATGTGAAGGCATATACTGAGGAGTTTTATAAGTTGAGTATGAGATCTGGTCATCATGAGAATGAGGTAGAGAAGGTGGCTAGGTACTTGGCTGGTTTGAGATTTAACATACAGGATGAGTTAGTTTTAGCTAACCCTAAGAATGTGGAAGATTGTTATCAAATGGCAATCAGAATTGAAGAAAAGATGAATAGGGGACATGATAAGTCCATGAGAGGAAGAGGAAACAATATGAGGGGAAGAGGAGCAGCCCCTACACAAAAACAAACCAATGAGGGTCAAGAAGACACTGGTAAAGGACAGGGACAGTCTGATTTCAGAGGTGGATGGAAAGGTAATAAAGGTAGATTTGGAGGTGGTAGAGGTTCTACTACATTTTCAGGAAAATGTTACACCTGTGGTGAGTTTGGTCATCCATCTTTCAAATGTCTAGAAAACAAAGGTTCATCATCCAGAAATGATAGAACACCTGACAAGAGAGTACAACTTGTGCAAGAAGAGACAGTAGAGCAAAGTGTGCAGAGTTCAAACACTTATCAAAAGGCTAAGGAGCCTGATAATTATGCATACCCAGAGAGTGGAGAGTCTCTGATGATGAGAAGAACAGTGACTACCATGAAGGTACCTGACAAAGAATCCCCACAACGAAGAGCTCTTTTTAAGACCATATGCAAGAGCAAAGGTAAGGTATGTAAGGTTGTCATTGATACTGGTTCAACAGACAACATGGTATCTCAGGAAATGGTGGATAAACTGAATTTGGAAAGGATTCCACATCCACACCCCTACAAGGCATCTTGGGTGAGTGATAGTCAATCACTTTTTGTCTCTGAACAGGCATATGTGGATTTTCAGATTGGAGCATATCAGGATAGAATTTTGTGTGATATTTTGCCTATGGAATGTTGTCATCTACTGTTGGGTAGACCATGGCAATTTGATAGAAGGGTATTGTATGATGGGTACGCTAATACCTATACCATCAAGAAAGATGGGAAGACTATTAAGTTAATGCCATTGCAGGCAGATGCTGCAGCACAGGGGGTAGCCAAAATCATTTTAATGGGAAAGAAGGAGTATGTGCAGATGCCTAGAGGAGCAGGCATAAACGCAGATGAGGATACTGCAGGAAAAGAAGTTGTTCAGGACAACAGGTTGAAGAAAGTTTTAGTTGTGACTGACAGAGGTCAGCAGCAGGTGCAGAAACAGGTTTGCAAACAGCAACCAGTTGAGAGGAATGACAAGGATGTTGTCATAGTTGGGACTATTGCTTGTCCTATAAAGATTGAAAGGAAGATAGGATTGAACATTTCAGAAGTTCAAGAGGCAGTTCAGACAAAGGTTCTGGTCAGACAACCTGACAAACACAGGGTATGTGAGAGAAAGGCCTACATTGACAGGCATGAGGATTTACTTGCCAGAAAGCAAGTTACAGTGCAGAAATCTTGGAACAGCCAAGAGCCAGCAGAGGACACAGCTGGAACAGATTAGCATATTGCAAAGGCAAAGTGTAAAGGTGGAAGACTTCCACAATCCAAACTCATGGGACATGAGTTCTTTTCTGTTGGGGAGTATGGTGCAGGAGCACCTACCTGACAGCTGGCCTTCATGAGGCAGTTAGTTGTTTTAGGTCTTGTTTATGTTTTCAAGAAGGTCTGATAAGACCAAATGCATGTAATAAGGTCATGCTGATCATGATAAGATCATGCTGACCATGCTTTGCTATTTTTAGCCAGTTTGTTAGGACAGTTGTCATGATGTATGTTCGGTTGGATCTCCCAGCCGCTTGGAGTCAGGTCAGTAGTACTCGTAGGAAAATCTATTTAAGCATGAGGATCGGTTGACTGTAGATCATCGATCAATAGGATAGAATTGCATTGAGCAGAGGAGTTAGAGTGTGCTGTGTGAGAAACAGTCTATTGTATTGCATCTTTGAAATCAATAAAGATCATGTTTTCATTTTCTGTTTGATCTCCTTTGTGTAATCGATTTGCTGGTTTGGGTGGTTTCATGGATTCGCTGATCCATTCCACCGGTTGATTTGTCTGATCAGTGGAATGGTTATGTACAGTAGGGTAGGTGTTAGTTTGTTTGTTCGCATGCAGGTGTGCAGGATCGCGGCTGAAAGGTGTTGAAGACCCTAGCATGGGCATGTGCTAGGTCGATCTGATAAAGTGTGGAAGATCACCCTGGAAACGGATCGAGTCATCCCAGGAGGTTCGGCGGATCAGAACAGTGAAAATCTGCTAAGGTTGAAAAGTCGTCAAAACGGCATCATCAGGATATTTCTGCGTATATCCTGCAGTCGCTTCGGGCATCATCATCCGCGTAAGAGGAGATCGGCATGATGCAGTTGAGTGCATGAAGTGCAAGTGCGTCGGGGTGATCATCATCAGGAGGAGCCGAGGAGGAGCGTATCAGCATCAGGTTGAAGATCGGGTTGATCGCGGGCCGAAGAAAAAGCTAAGTTTGGCCAACAGCAGGATATGACGTCATCATCATCAGGATATACGTCATCAGGATATTTCGGAGCAGCAAGATATTAAGGAGCTGCGGGTGACGTCATCGTCATCAGGATATACGTCATCAGGATATCAGGTGACGTCAGCATCAAAGGAAAGGTGCGAGGAGTTAAGGTTGGTCATCATCAGGATAAATGGAAGGAACCGGATGTTCTTTATCCTGCTGATTATCATGATGTTGAATATCATGATGCTAAAGGTAGTGAAGAAGGAAGTTGTCGGTGAGATGAACAGTGGACGTTAGGAGGATGTTCGCGCTGGTCGAACATGATGACGCTGTCGATAATTGAATAAGGTGATGTTGTTGGCATGCGAACGGGCGAGGGCTTGTCATCAGGGGGATATCGGTCGGCAGGTGAAATATGATGATGATGCTGACAGTGTCAAGTCAAATATGATGATGATGATGATGATGATGGGTTGCAGACATCCATGCTGTATGTTGCATCAATTAGTAACTTATATTTTGCTTAGATTATACGTAAGACATAAGAGAATTTAAAACTCACTAATCTATTTTATTTTATTTTACATCTTTTTATAAAAGTTTAGTAAATTAAAATCTATCTAAAATAATAGATTAGTATTATAAATATATACATTATATAATTTACATATTCAATATTAATATATGTACATTATATTGATATATATACACTATAAGAAGTCTCTAAAATATTTTACCAATTGAATAATTCATATTTTATATAATTATAAATATATGCAAAATTTATAAAAGACGAAGGCGTAGATAGATTATGTACATCACCTTACAAAATTCTAGGGAGACAATGAAGGATGTGGAGCACTAGTGATACAAAATAGGGAGAGAGCATGACCTAGAGCTCAAGACAAAATGAGCCACAAAGCAAAACAAAGAGGTTATAGAGCGCTGAAGTGACTAAGACATAAAACGCACCAAATGTAGTCACGAAAGCTGAAGAAAAACACAAGACCAACAAAACAAGCAAAGAAAAAACAAAACATGCATGTCCCTGGGTTCCATGATTTCACGTGAAATTAGGTGGCATTGCACAAGCGGCAATAGTGTTGATTATCTAATATGTTAGAAATGTTATATGGCTAGTTGTGATAATATCAAACTAGATTGACTATGATAGTTGATGGCCGATTGTATTATGTTGAGACCATCTGTGATAGTCTAGGCTGATTTTTTTCATACCAGGCTGACTGTGATAGTCGATGGCTGATTGTATTATCTTGAGGCAAACTATGATATTCTAGGCTGATTGTTTTCATACCAGGCTGATTGTGATAGTCAATGGCTGATTGTATTATGTTGAGGCTGCCTGTGATAGTTTAAGGACAAACATTTTACATGTTGAGGCTGACTGTGAAAGTCTAGGGTCGATTGTTATTATACTTGGACCAATTATATTCTATGTTAAGGTCAACTTTTATAAAGACCGGCTGTTATCTAAAATCAAGCTTAGGTTTAGTAATTTGTTAAGGGTCAACATTAGATTTAAGGAAGAACCCAAGAGAAAGTCATTCATAAAAGCATACCTTCCTTATCAGTGGTAGATTAAGAAGGTTAAGAGTGTGTTTTGAAAGCTTGAAAAGCTAGTAAAAGAGATAAATTCATAGTGTAGAAAGACTTGACAATAGAATACTATTTCAATGGAAATATGAAGAAAATTGGAGTTATTCTTTTATGTTATTTTAGAATTATCTTTAATTATCTATATCCTAGTTTTTGGTGGAAGGATATTCTTACCTAATTTTAAGTGAAGAGAAGCCACAAGAATGTCTTGAGAAACACCTTTTATGCCAAATGAAGGGTCAAGTTTTAGACTAGTATTATATTTTGGAAATTATCTCTTTGATATATAAAAAAGAGGTATTTAATTCGTATAGTTACAAAGTTATAATGTATTATTGACAGATTATGAGTCAAATTTTTATTAAGATAGATAGAGTCTTTAATTGTTAATCTATATGGCTAGAATGTCAACTTTGTATGTGTAGAAGACTAAGAAGGAGATTGAGAAAAGGTAAACAAGGTATTAACTAGATGACAGGACGTCATAGACCCATGATTGCTAGGATGCAAAGAGGGACCCAATGAATGTTTACACTAGTTACCTAGTGTAGGAGCACCTAGAAAATCCTATTTTCTTTTGTAATAAGGTCTATTTGATCAATGCATTTTCATTTCAGTTGTCTCTATGTCCTTCAGGACCTAGAACCCATTTTGTAAGTCCTAAGTGACTTAAAACACACTTTTGTCATATTGTAATCACATAGTGCCAAAATAGGGCAGTAGGATAGTTTGAAGCAGTTTGGATCGGTTGGTCTCCCAACTGTTTGCATCAGTTGGTTTTCCAACTACTAGTAGGTTGAGTTGATAAAAACACCAAAGGAAGGAACTACCGAAAGGAGGGAGGAGAAGAAGTGTGAATGTAATTGTGCATTGTTCTAAGGAGAAATAAAACTATTCTGTTCCATCCATTTGAATTCTGTTCCCTGTAACTGCAAGTTGTATAACTGTAGATTTCTATTCTTTCTGTGCTTTCCATTATTGCAGTATGTCGATGTGAAGCATTCCACTGGTACGATTTCTTTCGAAATCAGTGGAATGGCTTCGTTGTACAAGTATTTGTTTTGTTTCTTGTTTTGTTTTTGTGTCTGACAGTGCAGAGGATCCAGATAGAGTGCTTTTGCATAGTAGGTTGGCCTAGCATCTCCATGTGCTAGGGTTCGGTTGAAGAGGAAGAAAGTAAGCTATGCATCGACAAATCATTGGGACTCACAACAAGTCTACTAAAGTCGACCAGTCTCGCTAAGGGAGTTGGTTCATCGGTGCATCGGCTAGAATTTGTAAGTTCTCACCGACGAGAAGAATCTCACCGAAGACAAATGCCATAAGCATATCAGAGACACATCAAAGGAGTTTACCGATAAAGGTCACGCCCAACCGGTGCTGAAGCCATCATGGTTAAGACAAGGGGAACTTAACCATCATCGGTGTATCAGCGAAGCAAATTCTAACATGGCTGATAGTATTGTCTTGCCGACAACTGAAAGTCAAAGGTGACATTAGAGTGATCGGTGCATCGGCGAAGTAGAATCTAAAGTAGTCGATAGCACTTTTCTTTTCGATAGGCAAGAAGTGTAGAGTCACCCATCAGGGAGAGTTACAATGTCAGAGTGACAAGTTCGAAGATGACCGATGGTGATTTTCTTGCCGATAGGCAAAGAGTGTTGAACCTCACATCGGAGTGACAAAGACTTCAGAGAGATAAGTTGTAAGGTGGCTGATGGAAAAAGTGTTGCTAAAAATGAAAGGAAGAGATCTGTTTGCCAAGACTAGAACCAGTTCCAAAAGGTTCAAGAGTTCAAAAGTTTAATATTTGATCAATTGTTCATTCCCACTATGTGCTCCTCATCATTACCTAAACTCTCACCCTAGACTTGTCAAGATTGGCTAGCAGCCAAGGGTATATGTCTTAAAGACTAATGTGGTATAAGCAAAACCAAGAGAGTTATATATATATATATATATATAGATATATATAGATATATATATATATATATAAGGAAATAATGATAAATAAGAATTTTGTCTCCAAGTCAAGAAAAGAGTGAGTGAACATACAACTTTTATATATATGAAACTTTTTCCAACGTAATGCAAAACTCACTGCTTGCATTGTCGGTTCATAGTGTATCGGATAGCTGGACAATCATAATGGGTCATACATAGTTAGAGCTAGACTAGAGTTGTAACCTAACTATCATTAGCTAGGACACATCACTAGTTCTCAGATGGCATATAGAATTAGTTGATTCTCATTATCTATCACCCTCATGAAGGGAAGGGCCACTTTCACGAAGGAAGGTGTATGGGGGACCTATGGTCTATGGTTGGAGGAAAAGAACTAGGGTGATGCTCTCTATCTCTTGCAGTTGACTACTGAAGACTTATGAATAGGAACACATTTTTTATTTTGTATATGATAATGATAAAAATTGTAAGTCATAAGAAATATGACAATTTGATATATGTGCAATTTGTTAGTTACATGTGAAGTGACCTCCTTTTGAAATATGTATATTGTACTTGGATGATTGTAAATGTAAAATATTGAATTATAGATAATTGTCTCTTTTCGTTTATAAAAAACAAAGATGAGGTTTTTGCTTTTTGAGATTATTTAATATTCTAGTTGGGATGTTACACAACTATACTAAAATCAGCTGAGCTTAGATTTTAAATGCACAAATGCATACTATCTCAAAAATAAAGAGTCTCCAGTGCTCATGATACCTATCAAGTTTCCAAGCATAGGAAAACAATGCTCAGTGAGAACTTATGACCTCCAAGGTTAAGGGAGTCAAATCTCAAAAATATAGTTTCAATCATTTCAAAAGGAAGGAGAGGTCAAAGCAAAAATCCCAATCAGATGAATGACCCAAGTAATTCCTACTTTTAACAAACACACGAGCATTCATTTAATTAAATTACATGCATCACATTAGGTATGGTTACTAATGTAGGAGCACCCGGGCACACGCGTGATCAACATCACCCAAAAAGATTTTTCAGTGTTTTCCTTTAGTTTTAGTTTGTGTGTTTCTTTGATGCCATCTTTCAGTCTTGTAGTATAGGTGGATTAAATAGGATTGTATACTTTCAATTTTCCTCAATTCGGGATTCAACACACAACAAGTTGCCTTCACAAAGAGAATTGTTTGGGGAGGTCTATGAGGTTTGGTGACAAACCCTCTAATATTAAGATACTTGAATGTATTCCAAAATTACACATGAAGATTTCGCAGTCAAATTCCTTTCGGTTTCCTAGATTTTTAAGTTTTGCGACTTGTGCTAGTAGTTTGGCGAAAATGCAAAATTTGAAGTTTTGTGGCACTTGAGGCCGAATGATTTGGAGGTCTTAGGAAAAATGAGTTACACTTCTTTGTCTATTTTTGTGAGATTTTAAACCTCTAATGAAAAGTTATGGCATTGTCAGTTTTCATCCTTAGCATGGATTCTACTTGTTACAGTTGCATAAGGAATAAAACTACTTGTTGAGTAAGGTGGACAATCAAATACTAATCGCATTTTGGGTCGAACCTCAAAACACAATGGAGTTTAAAATGTTTATCTTCACTAAACTCTGAAAGTCTATATTCCATGATGTAAAGTGTTCTTTGGTATTAAGATAGTGGTTGCATCCATGATTTAAAAAGTGTAACAATGCAGAGAAGAATCTTGCAAAGATACTTGCTTTTTTTTAGGAAGTGGTGGTTGAGGAACACTTCTGCAATCATCTTACAACCAAAAACATTTATCTATTGCTATTTTTCTTTTGTTAGTTCCAAGGATACCTGCATCATTTGTTCAAATCTCTTTGTCTAACAAGATTGTATAGTGTTTAGAGGATGTTTTATTAGCGTAGGATAGTCATCTTTACAAATCTGCTCAACATTGCTTGGAGGATGTGGTAAGTTGATCTTTTGACAATGATGAGCGTCGAGTAGCAGTGGTCCCAAGTAAACAAGGATATGGATATAAAAGGTGCGGACAAAGGTGGAGATTGCAACATTGAAAACTGCATGAAATGTGTGAAGTTGTAGCCAAAAAGAAAACATAAGGCAACGCCTTAGATTCCCATTAGTGTTGTCTCTTCATTTTCAAAGAGAATACAAAAAAAAGAAGTTTACATGCCATCCACAAGACCGTGGAAGATGACAGGATGACCACATGGAAGGACATCCAAGGAATTTAAAGCATTGTGTTATATCTTTTCAACGCCTCTTTGAGGCATATTAATTTTTTTAGAAACCATATTGGTAGCTACATGGGAAAAGGAGAGGAAGGGGAGGAAAGTGGATGGCTTGTAAAAGAGGAGAATAGCAGATATATAGTTTGTTGTCAATAAGAAGGTAGATCGCAGCCAAACAGGGGAGAGATATTTTTCGCTGTCATAAGAAAATAGTGTGGGTTAAGAACAAGGGGAGAAAAATAGTATGCTAACAAAGATAACAAAAGGAAGCCTAGATAGGCTAAAGAAGACCACAGTTAGACATTTTTAATTTTGTATCAGATATTTTTTCCCTAATTTAAATAAAATTATAATCTATTTCTATTGCAATTGGATATTGTATTGTATAGAGCAATTGCATGATTGTTTTGAAAGAGTTTGATTGTGTTAGCGGTTTGTGACAAGAGGGGAGTATTGTGAATAATCATAAAAATGAAATGACTAGTCTATTAGAATAACCAAAAGAAGAGTTATTTCATAAGCACAAAAATATTTCTCATTTACATTAAGATTATACACATACTTTCACATAAGGAACTATTTCATTTACAATAAGACCATTGGTCGAATTTCATCTTCGACATGATTATACAATGCTAAGTCGAATATCAATTTATGACAATGGAAGAATACGATGGTTATGCCTGTCTCAAATATTCCTCACACAATGACCATAAAAGAGAGAACCAGAGCATTTTTTTGCCCAACCATGAAGCTTTTGGTTCCCTGGTTTCCTTCGATAGAAGAAATCCCAACCCTACGCGAAGGGCCTAGCAGATTGAAACCTATTGGGGTGATGGGATCTAGTGCAACATGATATATCTAATATTTTAATGCATACATAAATGCCATTTTTCTCATATGGTAGAGTAAAACAAATCAAATAGTAATAAGTTCTAATGATTAAAAGATTTGGCCAAAGCATTTTTCAAGCCATTGATGGGAAGAAAGATAAATAATTAAATCTATCCTTCTCTATTTTATCCATATTTGGTAGCCATCCAAAAACATTTCAATTAATTGATATACTTAAGTTGCTTGTCGAAAATAAAAATACATTTAAAACACCTTGAAGAAATTAGTTTTTATCCATCTAAACTTACTTATGAAAACAAGATGATGCAAGTACAAGAAGTCATAATAAATCCTGATAGTTCCACTATCATACTAAGCATTGTCCTTTAACAATACAATGAAAGAATAAATTCTCTAAGGTCAAACACTTAACAAAGAACATTTCATTTAAACCTATAATAAGTTGTGAGCCACCTATATCGTCAAACTTCAAACAAGTAAAACCTATCATATATCTATCCTGCAAATCTAAAGGGTCTCATATCATATATCTATCCTGCAAATCTAAAGGGTCTCAATTGTACTAGAGATCAACAAAATCTTTTAACAGATGCAACATGTAGTTTATTATTAGCAACAGAGTATCATAGGCTTAAAGAACTTCTAATTTAAAGATCAAGGTAAGAAAGATTGTCATATTACATTTAACCAACTATAAAGTTTGAGTGCACACATTACTACCAAAGTGATCTAATGTCCACAACATATTCTAAGACATATTTATATATCAATAGGAAGATATTTAAACTATGGTAACATCATCCTAACAATGTACGTTCATAATTCGGTTGACAAAGCTATTACACCATTTACACAATAACATAGGTGTTTGCGGACATACAAATCAATCTAGTAGTTATCATGAAATCACCCAAAATAGAAGGTGTTGCAAGCCAAGACTTCAGTGGTGCTATTAGTTTAAATAAAGAAATAAAATATAAGTGGAAACCAATTCTAAGCAAGGGCTATAATGGCAGCTTCCAGATAGCGAGCTAGCTTAAGATAAGGCACACAGATGGCGAAAAGTAGTCGCCAATGTAGTTGGTGGATAAGATCTCCATGCTAGCATAGGAGAAAAGCACAGAAAGAAACAACCATATTTATGTTTTAGACATGAAGAGTTTAAGCTTTTAAGAATTTTCTAAGCCTTAGGCATATTCCCACTATGGCGACATGAAGGAAATATGAATGAAGGGTTTCTATTTCATATACATGTACAACAAAGGGTGGAGCCCAATGAAGCAGTTAGATGCAAAATAGATAGAAGGTAAAGTCATTCCATGAAGAAGTTGAACCCTGAGAGGAGGTAAAATCAAAAATTTGAAACCAAAACAAAGAGTGAAATCGGTAGTGAATTGGCTCATGCGAAGGTACTTAATTGAAGGGTAAGGTTGATATCTATAGAGGATAGCGTCCTCACACAAGTGTTGGAGAAGGGCACACAAAGATACTTCAGTATATAATTCAGACATTGAAAAGAGCTATCATTGAATGCAAAGAAGTCTCCATGTAGGAGAGCGCATTGTCACATAGAGGCATTCAAAATATATTGTTTAAAAGATACAGAGATAATTTCCAATGGCGCTACTCATCCATGTAACAAGAAGGAAACATTTCTAGGAAGAATAAAACATTTCTTAGGAAAGATAAAACACCTAAGATGAGCATAGCATGCTGTTGTTGGCAGTAATCATGAAATTAAAAAGAAAGCATAACAATGCGTCATTTGGATGGTCTCAAGAAAACACTCAAGGGGGCATTAAAGCAAGAAGGAGGTAAATAGATTGTGGTAGTTACAAAATAGGGACTGAGGCACATGCAAAGAGTGGTGCTATTCTTAGCATTTGTCACTGCATAGAGCGTTGTAGGATTGCAGAAATTCCATGGATCTAAGTGCGATAAGTTTAACAATAAAGTTGATGCAATTTTACCCAGAATTATTCAAGGCATATACCATTTGCATGAATAAGGTATATGTATGCTTGAGGCACAGTACAAGAAGCAATGGAATCAAATGAAATTTGAAGCTTAATAATACATAATCAAGAATGGAGAGTGAAGTTAATTCTGAGCTACATTTTTTTGAAGGAAAAAGAATATAAATTCATAGTTCAGACAGACTTTAAAATGTCCCTGAGCAGAGGATAGCTCATCAACTAAAGTAAACAAAAATATAGATGCAGTTCTGGAATTAAAACCTTCGTGCAAACAAAATCATTTGCACAGTGCTTCTAATTTAAACAATTAATTCCATCTAGTTAACAGGAAAGCACAACACCAACATAACAAAATTTAGAAATTGTAAACATACCCGTATGATTACATTTTCTCTCTATGTGATTTTCTTCCTCTGCCTCTCCCCTATTTTCCCCTCCCCCCCTCTCTCTCTCGCCCTATTTTTCTTATATTTGAGAACCCCCTCCCTTAACGGCTGATCTTAAATGTCATCCACTTCAATATTTAATGGTAAATTCTGGCCAATGAAAATTTTTCCTATATTTAACACTTTTTGTTGTGAATGAAATAGAAAAATGCTATTGGCTGTTTGACCCGTTCAACCCTGAAAGTGGATGACATTTACATAGAGCGCTCCCTTAACATAGATAAGTTAATTAATTGCAACACTAACCCATAATCCCACTCACTCCACTATCCTTCTTTATGACTATAAACACATATAAAAAGAAGATTTTCTTTTATTTCCTTCTATTTTAGGGAGTTCCAATAATAAATAAGTATTCAACTTTCGCTTAAGGAAATATACTTTCTTCCTAGCAAGTTATTTCATTTCTAACTAATATACAATTTTAATTTTGATTCTTATCAAAATAAATGAACTACACACACTCATATAATAATTTAGAAAACATTTAATATTCCTAAGTGCTTGTGTGTGTCCAATCACTACCATTCGCTTTCAAAAAGCTAGGCTCCCTCTGTCTAGTGATACTCTCTCTTTATATCACCAAGATAGCATTGTTCCTATTGCACTCACAAAATAAGTTAGTTAATTAATAATAATCATAAAAATCTTTTTCAATAATGCTCATATTAAAGATAATTTATATTGATTATTCCTTGATTACATTTTAATTGCATTAATTAAATATTAAAGATCTAGGGTTGTGACATTCTTTCCCAAAATGTACCCTTCATATACTTTGTCTGGTCTTTCTTTTAGTGAAAAACCTCTTCCCATGCTTTTCCTATGTAGTAAGTTTAGACCTCCAAAATTAAGGTTTCCAAATTGTAGATGCCAAAGCCAATTCTCATCTTTTACTTCATCATGAAATATTGTTTGAGTGACTTCTATAGTTTTTTTCTTGAGCCACTTGTGGATTCACTAAGGGGTGTGCTCGAACAAATTCCACCCTCAAATCTAATTTCAAGCTTAGGGGAAACATTCTCTTGTTGGTCATTTAGACATTTTCAATGAGTTGATTTCTTGGAAACTTGTTGAAAATTACACATTCTTTGTTTTTGAAAAACACTCTATACCTCTTTTGAACAAGCTACCCAATGTTTATCAAATTGTGTTTTAGACTAGGAACAAAATAAACATATGAGATAAACTTTTACTCCCCCTGCTTAATTAGAATATTAATGTTTCCTTTTATCATAACTGATACATTGTTGTATCGCCCAATGTAAGATCTGATTTTACTATTTCATCCAAACTGGAAAATTTTTCTTGATTTCCTATCATATAGTTACTATATAGTTACTGCATCTTGAATCTAAAAATCATATCCTTTTAATTTATGCTAAAAATATAATACTGTGGTTTTGATTTTCTCTTGTAAAGTTCACATTTTATTTGCTGAAATCAAATTGTATTTTTCTACATTCATTTGAATAATGGCCATACTTTTTGCAATAATGACATTGAACTTGAGATTTGTCATACCTTTGTCCATGAGACTATTTTTGACTTGGGTTTTGGCTACTACCTCTTCAACTTGAATTTGTTGGACTATTTCTTCCACCTTTGTATGAATTTCTTCTTGTGCCTCTGAAGTTGGATCTTCCTCTACCTCTACCATGACTAGTTGAAACTTGTTATTTGAAGCCCATGCTTCAATGATGAGTTTGATGACCAGCTTAGCCTATCCTCATTAGAAATCAGAGATGAATGAAGTTGATGCATAGAGAATTATGACAGATCATTTTCTCTTCTATAGAATATTTTCAACTATTCTCCTATCTTCAAGTGTCTCACCATGAGATCTGATTTGATTAACAAATCCAATAACTTGAGTGAAAAATGAATCTACTGATCATTTCAGAGTCCTTAATATACATGGTTTCAAAATCTCTTCTTAACATTTGCAACTTAGTAGTTTTTACCTTGACCATTCCTTGATATGATGTTTGGAGGATATCACTTGCTTGTTTTGACTTTGTTGCTACTGCAATGCTTGGGAAAAATACTCTCATGCATTGCTTGGAAGATGTAGAAGAGAGCTTTGGAGTCATACTTTCTATCATCCTTCCATAAATCATTCTTTGCTTGAGATAGAGCATAGTATATTGTTTCATCTACTGGTTCAATAAAACCATTCTCTAAAAGCTCCTATATGTCTTGAGAACATAATAAAGCCTTCATTGTCATTGACCAATAATTATAATTTTATTCATTGAACTAAGGAATTTGAGCATTTGTCAAGCTTATGCTTGAAATTGCCATTGTTGGCTGTGATAAAACATGTGCTTTGATGACCTGAACTCTGATACTAAATGAAAGAAATTAAAAAAAATAATAGCGAAAGGATAAACACACAACCTTACATCCTTGTATTGATAAAGAAAACTTCTTACAGAGATTTAATTTAAGAGAGCTTGAGCTCTTTTTATTGCAAATTCAAAAACAGAGTTTTTTTAATGACAAACAAACTATATATGAATTGCTGCTACAGATTACACATTTGAACACTTAATAGTACAAATCAAACTTTCCAAAACTAATATATATATAAACTTGTATATGAACTACCTTTTGAGCAGAGAAAAACAACAAAATGGTTGTATTCAGACAGAAAATACATGCTGACCACTTGGCCAGAGCAGCTCACACAAATCCAAACTTCTTAATAATCAAAACAGTTTCTTACTTGTAGATATAAAAATCTCTATCCAAAAAGAGAGTCGAATGGCATTAGATTTCAAACAAAATCCCGCCTTGAACTATACGTAGAAGATGTTGGGCCATACCTCCAAGACAACATTCCCTACATGAATATTAATGAAAAACAGGACAGAGGCCGGGCAAAGGAAAATAATTAAAAAAAACAAAAATTATATACATTGAATGGAGCTGTGAGACCAAGCTGGGAAATAATGAGCTACAGCAAAACAGGGCAGGAATAGAAGCGGTTGTTGGGATTACTTTTTCCAACACCTAAGATCACATATATCATTTCTGAACAGCAAAGGTAGACAAAGGCAACACAGCACGACTACACTATTCTTTATATGCCCGCAAATCGGTCGAGAAGTGTAGCTTTCTCTCTGTCTTCTTTATTAGTTCCAGCTTCATGTCTGAATTGCGAGTATATGAAAGGCTTGTAACGCCTTGGATTGTTGTCGTCCACAAGTTCCGCAGGCGCCCAGATTTCCCTCTCCATTGGAAAGGCAGTAAAATGGCCAATAGACATACGATCTATCCACCCTTTACAAACAACGCGATGCTCTGCGCTACGGTATCTGCCATTACTCCACGCCTGCGCACATATCCACCATTCATACAGGGGCGAATAATAAACTCTTTTAAAGATAATACAGGGGCAAATAATAAACTTTTTATCATACAGGGGCGAATAATAAACTCCTTTAAAGATAATCGGATGCGGAGAGAAAATTTCGTACCTTGAGGGAGTCCCCCACATTGACAACAAATGAATGAGAGAGAGGCTTGACGTTGAACCACTCGCCCTCCTGAGATCGAATCTCAAGGCCTCCCGCATCATCTTGGTAAAGTATTGTGAGGCATACGCTATCTGCATGACAAGGCAGTGTCTGATCCCCGATTTTTTTATTGTCTGATGAATAGCCATTCACGCGCAAATTCGATATGCACTTTTCGAAGTGAGAGTGGTAGAAAGCCTTGGCATCCAACCCGAGGCTTGCAAGAATTATTTTTATGATTTTTTGCGCAAGATTTGAGACACACAAAGAGTATGTTGCCATCGTGTCGCTGAAAAGCAATAATACAGGATTTCGAGTAATGAGACATATCCTAATGAATTAGCTCTATCGGAAGGAATTGCAAAGATGAAGAACATACCAGAAATTTAGATTCCCTTCCGGCCATATCTTTAAGCACATCTGCTCTAAATTATCGGATTTAGAGGAGTCGATAAGCTTGAATGTCTGAAAGTTGGGACTTCGATAGTAACTATCCAATGGATTACAAATTGTGGCTCTGTCTTTAACCTCGGTCGGCATGGACAATAAATCTCGGCTAACATTCTGAGCTTTATCCAGAAGCTCTACTGGAATTCCATGGTTGACCAGGTGGAAAAATCCCCATTCTTTGCAGGCCTCTCTGAGTTTAGCGAGCACGGGATGATCTCGAAGGTGGTTCAGTTCGTGATCATCCAAGCCTTGTGGAAATTTGGAGATATCGATTACAGGGAGATCAACTTCAGATACAGTGGCTTCAAGGGGAAATTGCACCGAGGAAGGCATTGTGTATATTGCTGCAATAACAGACGAGAAGAATCTCAAGTGCTTTACTACTGTTCTCCAGTGGTGCCAGATTCAGGCCTAGCATGGACATATCGCTAAAAAAATTGCCGACTCTATAATTGGAATCTTCCGGCCGGCCAAAGAAACAAATTCCAGATAGTGGGGACGGATAAATGTAAAAGCAATTAATTAAAAAATGAGAATAACATAGAAATTGCGTAAAACTTTGTGAAGTAGTCTTTGGTTTATCTACTCCATTGTAACAATCGATGATCTATCTTGATTAGAGACGACTTTTCATAAAAGTTAAACAAATGGGCAACGAGGTCATCATTTTCCTTGGCATTTTACAATTGGCACCGTCATCTACGATGCACATTAATCTCTATTCTTAACGCTTACAAGTTTAATGGTTGAATGTATTTAAAAAAAATAAAAATAGCGTGCTATTTACTACTTTTTCTTCTTCTTGATTGGATGATATTTTACAATTTGGAATTATGGAGTGATAGATTTAAGTTTCATTTAACCACTTTTTAATGTTATTATTGATCATTTGACCATTAAAAATTGTTTTAAACAACTATTGCGCATTAAATAGGTTGAAAGAAAAGAAATAATCACTTTTTACAAGAATTTTGTAAAGAAAATACATTTTTCCTAAGTTTTATATATGTTAATCAATTAAATACTAGTAATAAATAGACAGTTATTCTAAATAATAAAGCTAGGTATTAGATGAATGCATACCAAATCATTGTTTGAAGAAGTTAAATGTGAATGAAAGACGTACATAACATTTCAACCAAAAAAGGATATGGATGCTGTGATTTGTAGAATCTATTTGCCAAAGTATAGAAAACCAATAACTTTGGAATCATGATTGTTCTTGAAACCAACATAGACTAGGGAATCTCTTTGTGTTGATACATCAACTTGAGATCAATCAATCCAACATGGATTTGATCTCTCTAACATAGTTCTAATCTAGTTGAATGTAGACTATTGTGATCAAGATTCATATGATTTGTACTCTATACTATTGTCTAAGGATTGATGGTATTTTAAAATATATAGATGAAACTACTAGACTATGAGGTTTCATGTTTTGTTGAGTCAACCCCATTGAAATATAAATTTTATGGCATT
The DNA here is from genome assembly GCA_027924645.1 of Cunninghamia lanceolata. Taxonomy (NCBI): domain Eukaryota; kingdom Viridiplantae; phylum Streptophyta; class Pinopsida; order Cupressales; family Cupressaceae; genus Cunninghamia; species Cunninghamia lanceolata. The sequence goes on along the minus strand of BSBN01000060.1, from coordinate 10,940,245 downwards.
GGGCAAGTGTTGGTAAACATCAATTAAGCATGTGATGGTCTAAATGCGAATTATAATGCAAGTATAAATTCTTTTCAAGCCTCCAAATCTAGTTGTTCATATGAATGTTCCTTGTAATGTGGATTTGTAATGTGGATAATGTTTCATGATTCTAGGATGTGAATGAATTTATAAATTTAAATACCATTATAAATAGTTGCACAAATATGTACCAAGTTGGATCCCTATGGCTAGGAGGAAAGAGTGTGAGTAGAAATTTTAAATTTGGAGATTTTGGATTTTATGTTAGATCTATACCATATGGGATGGATCTCACACATTGTCAGATTGACCTTAGGAAAGGAATGTAAACACTCTAATATTAAGAATGGATATGTGGAAGAATTGGAAAGTAGATGAGTAGAATGTGTGGGAATTTGTGTAGATGAGATAGTAATAAGGTCACATGTATAGTTCAGTGTATGTAAGTGAGAGTAAATGAGAATGGATAAGGATTGAGGAAGGAGCCAAAGTTAGCACAAAAGTCTACCGCATGTTGGTATATAATAATGTCAAGATATTCCATCAAAATGGGCCAAAATTTAAATGTGAATTGGTATGGGTATGCAAATTTCACCATTACATTTTGTGCTAGCTTTGATATGCATATGACTCCTAAAATGGACATGCATATCAAAGTGTATGAACACTCACAAACATGCATAAAAAGTAAATATTCATATAGAAAGGTTATTGTGGTCCATGTAAAGTAATGATCTCACTCAATTTCTTCATGTGTTTATCTTATCCTTTGCATGTGTGCTCCATAGGAACCTAAAAAATAGAGAAAATATGTGTAGTAGCATAGATGTCAAAACTGAAATAGGCACAATCTACAAGGATGCTTTCACTATCCATGAAAATGCTAAAAGTAGGAATGCGGAGAGAAGAATTTGGAATATTTCACCTATATAAAAATTGGTGTTGTAATACTCTACCTAGTATGGTAGTAGCTAAGTGGTATGACATATTAGTCATTTTCATGCTATATCATTGAGATTTAATTTGGAAAGGTGATAAGTCTCTATGGAACAAAATTAACAATAACTCTCAACAAGGATTTTTAGTGATGATATATGCCCCTTCCAATCGGTAGCATACAATGTGTCCAAGGAATTGTCCAGAGGAGAAGAAAAACATTACATGAAAAGTAAATGTAAGTGTCTAAGCATATATATACATATCATGTAAGTTATAATTGTCATGAATGCATCACATGACAAACAAGTAGGCAAATATCAAATGATAACTAGGTAAAACATATAGAATAGAGATAATCATTAAAGTTTAAGGCTTCCCATATAGTGAGTAAATTATAAAGTGAAAATAGACCTAGATGCACAATGTAACTTGTACTGGGAAGACAATGTCTCCAAAATGTGGCTCTTTGCACATGATAAGACATGCAAGCAAAATAGGGGGAAAAATGATGCTCCCAATATGATAAGATGGCTTTGGGAACATGATTAGGCATGTAAGCACAAACATGATATGGGGGAGGTATAATTCTCTCAAGTTACGTTAATGTTAAATAATGATAGAGCAATAGAAAGTGAGGAAAGAAAGATGACCCCAAGATAAAAAGATAGCTCTAGAAGCATGATATGAATATGAAGGAATGAATATATAGCATTGGGGAAGGCATCTTCCCCATTGTAATATGATGATATGGTGATGAAAACACAATATTTAAACATAAGATGCAAAAAATACACATTAGTGCATAGGAGTAACCTAGGCATGAAATTATGACATGTAGTGCTCATAACTAGAAATATAGCATAGACTTGTAATCATAGGATGGTAAGTATCATAAGAATGTGATGATGATCATAAGGTATGGATTATACAAGTATAGGTATGCTACATGGGAATTAATATTAAAAATTATGGTACAGACAACAATAAGGATGCATATAAAGTAACAAGCAAAAAGGGAAATGAAAAAATAATGTAGTAGGGAAAGAGTAGTTATACAAGAATAATAAAAAATGCTATGACATATCAAAGAGGAAAAATGATGTAAACAAGCACTAACTAATAAACAAGTCAAATACAAAAAGAGGAAGATTCCACTAGTGTTAAGGTAGACAAAACATGGAACAAAATATAGAAAGTAAAATAATTTAGTAAACCATAACAAACAAGGAATAAGAAAAATTCCATGGTGTAAATCAATAAAAAATGATAACTTTGGTGAAAACTAAAAGTATATATATATATAGTGTATAAGGGTTTATGAATCATTGAACAAATCTAGGAGGATAATCATCATCCCAAGCCATGCTATTATATTTCTCTTCATTGATTCATATATTTTGTTCTTCTTGACTTACTTTTTATATTACACGTGTTTCTTTTTTATAATCCTTTTACTTTGTACAGACATATTATTGATTGGTGGCACATTAGACATTTGTTTCTTGATCCACATTTGATGCTTCATTAATTGTGATTATGGAGGAATATTCAACATTTGCTACACAAAAACACTTTTCTTTGGTATCCATATAGTATTTTGTGCATGAAATTCCAAATTTTGTACAACTTTTATAGCTACTTTTGCTTCTTTCTTTGTTTTGTGAATGATTTGTCTCATGTTGATCTTTGGAAGTTTTATTTGAATCAACACCTTTTTATTTAGTTATTGTAGAATTTTTTACTTGAGGCTCTTTGTGATTTTTTTCACTAGGACACTTCTTTTTGTTTATCTATTGTTGTTCAATAGTGTGTTTGAATTTAACTATGTGAGAATTTTTAGCGTCAACCTTTTGGATCACAATCTATGATCCATCATCTAGATGTAGAGACATATATGAGAGACAAATGATAAGTTATATACCAAGAAAAGATAAATAAAAGTGGAGAGAGGTTACATGAAGACCAAGGAACTTGGAAAACATAAAATTATAAATATATACATAAAAACAAATAAATATAAGCATATACAACATATATATAGAACATGCATATAAAAAATAAATATAAGTGAATATATATATTCACTTATATTTATTTTTATATGCATGTTATATATATATATATATATACACACATATATATACACATATACATATACATATATACATATACAAGTATATATATACATATGTATATATATATATATCTATATATATATATATATACATATACATATACATATACATATATATAGAACATGCACATACATACATAGATGTGTGTGTGTGTGGTCAATAAGGATGCAATGCAGTGGTCAAATCACAAAAAAAAAATGGTGGACACCAATGTTCAAACCCCCACTAGGCCGAGTGCAAGCCAAAATATATAACCATATATATATAGATGTCTATAAACAAAAATAAATAAGCATATATATATATATATATATACCATAATTAATCATATATGTAAATATAAATTAAAAAACATAAACATATAAACACGCACACATGCACACACACACACGCGCGTACGCGCGCGCTAACACACACACATATAAAACACATTTAAATGGATGTATTAACATAAAATTATAATTATATGTATGTATGTATGTATATGTTGACGAGACATTATCGAACCTCATACTTTAGTAGAATAAATTCTTGTCAAATCAGGGGTGTCTAAAGGCTATCTACATAAGGGTGACAAGTAGTCTATTTAGTAGTCGTCTAATCATATTGAAAAGAAAATATACACACTTCTTAATCTATTGAATAAAAATTCAAATTCTAGTTATGGACAAGAAATGTGTCTAACTATAGAGTAAAATAAATTTTGTTTAACTACATGCTAAAAGAAATGATCTTTAATTACATAATAAAAGAAATGTTGTTTAACTAGGGAATAAAGAAATGGTGCTTAGCTACAAAAAAAAATGACTAAAATTGAATGAAAAGCTTTAACTATGGAAATAGAAACACACATGTCAAAGAGTTAACTATGGTAAAGGAAACGAAAGCAAAATGTACTTCACAACACACATAAGGAAGATAACTTGGTTTTTCCACAAGAACCTTTGAAATTTGATACAATAATGATCACAATAGAATTTTTAAATGAATAACATATACATTCACACACATAATATGTACGTCAAACATATTTAACTATCATAGAAGTATTATCACACATGAAATAAACCCATGAAACACTTAGCTAGTTATACTTCTCTATTTTCTCCATCAAGTGGCCAACTCTTTTGAGGAAATGGGTGTGATTCAACTCAGCATTCATAACTCGAAATAGTAGAACTTAGCATCCAAGCACTCATAAAGGAAAAATATATTAAAGTCTAAGAACTCTATTTTCCATTTCAAATAAGAAAAATAGTTAACTACCAATATGTCTTTTGGAGACTAAAAAAAGCAAAGATAGTTCTCTCCCCATAACCGTAGCTTTTTAACTACTTAATAGCAATTTAAAAAAAAAATTCCTAAAATCTAGCTACATGCTATAGATGCACAAGCTATTCAAGTCTCTTTGAAATTTTAATAGAAAACAATAAATAAGTTTGTTATGCATAAATAAAATAAAAGTGTTGAATAGAATTTCAGGAAATTATTTTGGTTGTCACTTCTCAAGATTGCTCTCGGACTAGAGTGGCTTCATTAAGGAGACTGAATTCGTGGCAACTTGAGTTGCATGTCTCTAGAATCCTCTATTTTAGCATGGGAGATTTTATTGTTTTCATTCTGGCCCTTACAGAGTTCTTCCACCTTCTTTGGAGCCTAATGTTTCTGGAGTTACTGAAAGAGTCTTTGGAGTACTCCCTTGCGTCAACCCTAGTCTTCTAAAGTTATCCCTCATTTTGCAGAAATGTCTCTAGGATAATCTACAAAAGAAAAAATAGTACTTTGCAATGTACTTTTGTCATTTTTTCACCAAAGTTAGTCAATAATATATATACCAAATAATGCAATCTTTCTTACTTCACATAACAATTAATTCTTTTTTAAAACATAATTTTGCACGAATATTGTTTTTTCTTTTTTTAAAGGTGCAAAGCACCCATACTAAATATACTAGCACTTGCACCCCTTGGAGGTTCAAGGGATCCGCCGATAGGATATTTATGGGAAGAGTTAATGGATTTAATAATAGACAAATAGATGTATAACAATAAATTTGTACATGTTTAAAGTAGAAATAAAGATGTTATTCAACATGTTTTCAGATTCATTTGTAATAGGTACAATAGTTGTTTGAACATAAACATTCCCATGTCATTGCATGATCAAAGATTAATATTGATATTGCATCAAGCAAAATTTTACAAGAGTTTCTTTTCATCTTTGTAATAAGATTGTCTTTTGCACTTGTGATTCCTGTGCACAAAAACATAATGTTGTCAGTCCAAATTGAAAATTTGTAATCATTTTCTTATGAATGAAAACCAAGCAATAAAAAATAAATTCTTCAGAAGTTGGGCAATTCTTGAGGTTTTACTTTTTTTGGTCATGTATTGTTGACCTGTGTAAGATAAACAATGTAATTCATTAGTTTTCTTCTTTGTATGTTTTGAAAAAAAGGATAATCAAATATTAGAAAAACTTTCATTATTTCTTATTTGAGCATTCTTGCAAGTAAATATACATACCTGGATTTATTGTTGTAAGAGTAGTTGTAGGCGAGCCTCTTCTTTCTTTCTGATAATGTTGTAGGGATTTTTTTTTCATTTTGGAGTTGCGGTCAAAAGAGAATGCAGGCTCTATACGTAGACCTTTTATAGACTTGACTCCTGAAATTGCCGTAAATGTGAGGCCTTGTCTTTCATTTTTTCCAATATCAATGGTGGCTTTGCTTAGTGTAAGGCCTTGTGATTTGTGTATAGTGATAGCCATGCCATGGATAGTGGTATTTGCCTACGATTGCCCCGTGATATGGGTTGTATTGGTATAGTTTTTGGGTTTGTTTCATCCCATGGTGGACCATTATAGTTTTCAAATGTTACTGTAACATATGATGGCAATTCTGGTGGTTTTGATCCAATTGGATATACAATATCTTTGACCTCTCCAAGAGACCCATTTACAAGACCAGCTTGGATCCATAAGTTTGTTGTAAGCATGACACGTTGACATTTGCTTATTAAAACCTCGTGAGGAAGTTGCTCATCATTACTAGTTGTGCCTAATTTACATTGTGTATTTTCTGCAAGACAAAGTGCAACAGGTAGATTTAGTTGTTTAAGCATTTTTTTGTTATGTAATATCACTAGTTCATTTGTTGCAAATAGGTGTATTAATTGGTCAAAGTCTTCTTGTTCAGTTGTTGTTAGTTTCTTGTTCGTGCGGGTCATTAATACTTCCCAATCATGTTGTGTTGGTTCTACATTGCGCATGTTTTGTAATGTATGGCGAAATTGCATTTGAATTGGATCATCGCCTTGCTATCTAAATATTGTTTGCAATGTAACAACTGTATTAAATTTGTGCCAAAGATTTATTGTAGTCATGTGTGATGCATAGATAGGTTTGTCCATCAGAAGTGGCAGTTGGGCAAGGTCTCCTACAAGAATTATAGAAATGCCACCAAAGCAGAGATGTGCTTGTTCAGGGAATGCTTCTCGTAATCTGCTATCAATTTTTAATATGAGTTTTGGACCGATGAAGCTCATCTCATCAATAAGAATGTATCGTATGTGTTTCATATCTTCTTGAAATGTTGTCAATGTTTGTCCTTGCAATGGTTGCATTTCTTTAATTGGAATCCTAAGGGCAGCATGTATAGTTGAGGCTTGTATGTTAAATGCTGCAATTCCTGTTGGGGCAAGAACAAGGAGTGGGTTTTCTCCTCTTGGGACTTTATTTTGAAGCGTATTTCTTATGTAGCTAATTAGATAGGATTTCCCTGTGCCTGCAGTTCCTTGTATGAGCATATGTAGTGGTTGTTTTGAGGTATTATCTATTGAGTGGGTTGTAATGATAGTAAGTGGTAGTTGTTGTTCTGATGACAATGTATAGTTTTGTCTATGCAAATCTATGGGGGGATGGACACCTTGTTGGGACATTTTGTTTGTGTTTACAAATTGAATTGCGGCATCGTGCAAAAGTGGTTGAACAGTATGTTTTTCCCATTTGTTATTGTTGTCAAATTCACGTCGACCTGGCATTTCAAGTTCATTTTACTCAAGACTATTAGTAAGTCCCATTTGAGACAATAACTCCCATTCATTCATTTTTATATTATCTTGTATATTCATCTCTTTATCAAAATTGTCTTCCTCTTCAATCACATGCTCAATTTCATATGTGTGATCAATATGCCATGCATTGTATTTTTTTGTATTCATGTGCTTCCAATTATTGATGATTTCTTCTTTGTTGAGGCCTATATCTCTATCAATTTGATGAAAATGTTTATATAGAAGTAATTCACTACAACAAAAAGTTTCAAAATTTTCAGAGTGTTCTTTTGGAATGCTATAGAACTGGGGAAATACTTGCACTATTGCCTTTTCTTTTCTATCTTGCCATTTGGATCCTTTGCGGCGAGCAACATATGTGAAGGATCTTGTTGATTCAATCAATGTTATCATTTCTAGGTGAGATGGGCATTGCATATATGATTGTATGTAGTTTGATTGTATCTCATTACCAGCTAGTGTTTTTTTCAGGCGACAGAATTTTTTTTGGCCTACATTCAATGATATAAACTTTTGATTACAAATCACAAGTGGTAATTTTTGTAACATATGGCATGTTTCTTGTGCTCCAATATCTCATTCTGCAACAATTTCTAGCATGAATTTTTGATAGGCTCTTAAAGCCTGGTCTTCTAATCTTTGCTTTGCACATATTCTTGCTAACATATTTACACAACTCTCTGATTTTCTTTCAGCTTTAGATGCGTACTTGGAAATGTATTTGAGAACAAGTAGTCATGAGATAACAAGCTGGCAATCTATATTAGCTCTCCATATTGAGAGCATCTCAGTGTTATGAATCTTTAACCTGTCATCATTTCCTGATGGTTCGTAAGATTTATTCCCTGATTCATCACATGACAAGGTGGATTTTTCTTGTTCTTTCCATGGAGCCTTGTATCTACATTCTAAATTTTCCCTTTTCTTATGTAGGCAAGTTCTCTCGCTGCATTTAGTGTGCCTCTATACACGGTTAATTAATTCTTTGTAATCATTGTATGGGTTGGTAGAGAATATTTCAGATGTGTTTAATAGGCATGGGTCATCCATCGGGGTTCTATGTATCATGTTGTTTATTTTAGACTTAGACCGAGGGTTCCAAGCAGTGACATAGTTGTCAAAGAATTCTCTTGCTTTGTCCACTTCTACATTATTTTCCCAATCTAATGTATCCATGTTTGGTGCATTTTTGAGCCAAAGGAATCCATGTATATGTGCAGAACCTCGATGTTGCCATTCATATCTATACCAGTGATTTTGTGCACACATGAGCTTCTCAATAACCTCTTCACAAAAAATTGTGAATCTTTGATGTAGATATAGGGGTGTTGTGTGTGGGTTTTCAATCACGTCATCTGTGTGATGTTTGTTGGTGTGCAATGTAGATGTATTATTGGTTGCAAATAGTTTGTGTAAATCAGGCCATTTTGTATCAGCTACACTTAGTGTGAAGAACAAAGTTGGTGAACCTATTTGGTTGATTATATTTGTTAGATCACCACGACACTTGTTCCAATATGATCTTGTCCCCCGTAAAGCTGATCCAAAATGCATTAGTTCTTTAGCCAATTGATTGTCTGGTAGGCTATTTATGTGGGAACGAAGGTCTTTGATAGTGGTTGGTATATTGTGTTTTGTTTTTCTTTTGATAAATATTGAGGTAGTTGCTTGGCTACGATGACGCATCGTAAGATTTAGAAGAAAGTATCTTAATCTTGGATGGCGTCCAAATCTATTGTCATGGAATCGCATAAGGTGCAAGGCATATTCATGAAGTTGCACCTCCCTAGCTCCAGGTTGCATGTGTAGTGCATTGCCATTTGGAAAGAGAGTAGGAAATGCCATGTCTAACAGGCCCTCAGTAGTGTACTCATTTATAGGTGTTGACCCAATGTGGGGCCAATCAATGATGTTATCATTTTCACTTTCTATTTGCAATGCTTCTTTAATGATTTGTAGCTCATGATGGCTAGTTGGTAGTCTTACCATGAATGATGTTGAATATTCTATTTCATTTTCTTGTTCATCTTAATTGTTGTCAACTTCAATGTTTGTTGATGTTTGTTCTTCAATTTCACTTTCAATTGCATGAAGCATTTCAGAAATGTCTGTAGTAGAACCAGGTAGAAGTGCTAATGCATTGGCATTGATTTCAGCATCTTTATAGTACGGGTCATTTTTTATTTTGTATTCTAGTGCATTCCTAACATGACTTCTACTTACATAGCAATCATAATTCTTCCCATGTGTATTGTTTCTTTGGATGATTAGTACATCCAAGTCTTGAATTCTATGTGGAAGAGATTTGGTTATCGTTTTGATATCTTGTGGGAAGCTAATCGTGTGTCCACTATATTTGTATTGTCCGCCATGAGCATGTGTGACTTGTATTATTGGATTTGCACGTGCAATGAGCATCTCTTCTACTTGAGTGAGAATCCTCAACACATTTGGTTGCTCACCTGGGTCCATATTATTGGATGTAGAGAATCGATGTATGCCTTTCTCACTAAAACATCTTCTACAAGTAGGATTGTTGTTCAATAAATGTACATTCATTCTAGGGTATCTTTCCTTACATATAGTACATGTTTGTAAGTTTGATAGTGCATCTATTCGATTTCTAAATTTTCTAGATGCATCCATAAAGCTAGTGGACCAGTTCATATGCATGTTGTTAGTTGAATTTGTGTTTTGTGTCAATCGTGTAGGTAGATGTGTTTGATATTGTTTACTAGTTCCATGTGTTAGGTTTGAAGTCATTATTGCAGAAGGAAATTTATTTTGAAGATTTTTGGAACTTCTAAAAGGTTGTGTTTGATCTAATGCATGTTCTAGGTGTTGTGTACGTTGCATCATATGGCACACACTTATTTCTTCTTGATGGCGAGCATAATACAACCGACTTCTCTTATGAGATTGTTCATCTATGGGTTTAGTTTGGGATGGTTGTCTCTGAGATTCTTGTAGATTTGAGTTCATCATCTAGAAAAAAATTGCAGACTACATTGTTAGCAATGTGCAAATGAAATAACATGCAGAATAATAAAAGACATATAGTTGGGTATACGTTGTACATTGAGAAACCATAAAAGATTAAAAACTATAAATGCTGGTAATTTTTGAAGTATATGTTCCATGAAAAGGATATATTATTCAACATGCATCTCCATCAAAGGATTATAGAAAATTACAATTGTAGATGTAAATGAAATAACATGCAGAATAATAAAAGACATATAGTTGGGTATACGTTGTACATTGAGAAACCATAAAAGATTAAAAACTATAAATGTTGGTAATTTTTTAAGTATATGTTCCATGAAAAGGATATATTATTCAACATGCATCTCCATCGAAGTATTATAGAAAATTACAATTGTAGATGTTCCAATTGTAAGAATTAGATGTATATTAACTTTTTTGTTAACATTTCACAAGTCACAAATTTCTTTTAACAGAAAGTTGCTTTCATTAGTGAAGTCAATTCTCTCAACTTCTAAGATCATTGACTTCAACCATGCCTCATTATTGTATATTTCATTTCTACTTGAAATGGTGAAGAGAAATTGTTTGAATAGTACATTTTTAATCATCTCTTCACTAGTTGTCTCCGCTTCTTGGTTGAATTGTAGCAAATACAATTCTTTGGTAGGCATGCCAATTAGTTTGGTTGCTGCCTCTTCAAAAGCAACTACCCATATAGTACTTGTATGATCTTGAAGCTTTATTTGAAGTACATATCTATAATTGCAATCTTGAAATGTAGCTTCGCACTTTGAGCAATACCATGCTCCATCATTATTTTGCATGGCTCTTTTCTTACATTGTTTTCCTTCTAACTCAATAGGGCAAGCTGGATAACAAAATGAATTAGACTTGATGAATATTACTGTTGCTTTCATAATGCATTGGAGAGTTTGTGTTATGTCTAAAGGCTCATCTTGAATGTTGGTAATTGTCTTTCGTGTAAGTAGTAGAGGCACATCCACCTTGTTTGTTACTAATGTGAGAACATCATTCCCACTTTCTGCAAACCATGATTTTAGTTGTTTTGCTTCTTAGATATCAGGGTTTATAAACAACTAGGTAGTGACCAGTGTGCTTACCACCTTTCCATTGTAATTAGTAACACGCCCATTTTTAACTGCAAGCACAGTTGACTTTTGTAGATGGTACATTTCTTGAAGTTGTACACCTTCTTTTTGAGTTGTCGATCCCCATAAAGTCACATTTATGGTGGAGGTAGACATATCTAGCAACTTTAGGCTCCTTCTAAGAACCTCTCTCCCATCTCTTCTTCTTATTGTAGAGCTAGGATCTATGCATACAACAATTCCAATCACATCAACAAAAGAATTATTGTTCTTATTCACAATCTCATTAATGGATGTGAAAGAGAATAGATGTTTTGGAATTAGGAGATCATCTTCACAAAGACTAACCCTTGAGTCATCCATTAAAGTAATTTCTATTTGACTATTCAACTTGTTGTAAAACTTATTGGCTGACTTGATGGTCCCACCAGATAATGTATATATAGCCCCGACTTGGATATTTCTAAAATGGAGGTCTGCAACTTCATTGAAGCAAGTGATACGTACTTCAGTCTATTCATTATCAATAATATCAAAGCTAAACACCTGCCCATCTCCTTTCTTTGTGTTGAATTGGTGGATTTCTTTCTTAATAGTTACACGACCTTTGATCGTCCACCGTGTTTGAAATGGATTCAAACTTTTAATAGGAGTGATAGTTGAGGTAAACTCCTTCCTGTGTGGAGATGCATGTATTCCAAACATCAATCTCTTAGGAGTTGATTGTGTGGGTACATCATTATGATTTGGATTTGTAGATGGTCCAAATGAATTCCTAGCATCTTGTTGTACATGTTTCTCTTGTTCTTGAAAAAGGAAGGTGGGATCAACAATGACATCATGGTTTGTGCATACAACCTCTAGTTCAGAGATTACAATCCACCTATGTAAATAAAGTAAGGGGTAGTATTAGTAATGATTCATAGGAGGTATAAATGAAAATGTAATATTTCAAAACAATCACTATATTGAAATGGCTCACCTTGAGTTACAAATAGTGGGACAACTATATCCTGTGAGTTGAATTATTGAACCCTTCTGGATTGTCTTCGAAGTTATAGTATGATTATATTTTTTTGGCATTGTAGCTTTTTGTAGATGGTTTCCATCAAAAATATCTATTTTGTATCTACTTGTTGATTCAATGCCATGACCAAATGTTGCAATGCTTAAGATTTGGAGATGTGGATGCATGTCCAGTGTCCCATTGTTCCTCAATATGATTGCATTTAGTGTCAAAGGGGAAGACATAACTTAAGGGAGATGAGTTATTCCTATAAAATACGGTTTAACAATAAAAACATTTTAGTTGAATTACCAATGTTATGATTATGTAAAAACATGAAATATTAGCTAGTATGCATTTTTTTCTATAGAGCAAAAATACCATTCACATAAAATTCCAATAAGATTACTAAATATATGTAGTTTAAAATAAACTTGTACAATTGCCGTTATCCTAGAGAATTGGAAATAAGTAACTTGTAACATTGCTAAAGGAGACTATTTTGTGAAACAACATAAGGTACAAGAACTTACCTAGAGCCAACAATGTCTTTGGAGTGCTTACAAGGAATTATCTTGTTGAAATAAATTTGATCCTCTAGATTCAGAAAAAAGTTAAGAAGGTAGTGAGAAGTAGAGCATAGTAGAACAAACATTCAATTCCATGAAATTTGGACTTGATACTTAAGTAGGCTAATAAATGCTACATTTCTGGTTTATCCAAAGCATCTTGTGAGACCTAATCTTATGGTAAACATCCAATAGTGGGTAGTCCTAACTACACAAATGCTACTTTTTTGTTTATAAAAAATATTTTGTAAGAGTTAATATGAAATTTATCTCTACAAACAACTTTATAAGAAAAAGGTCATGAGATACATTTATTTAATAGTCATTGTTAATGTTTCAGTGGAGTTTCGAATGTCAAATAAAGAAGGGCCTTTTAAATTAGAGAAATAGCTTACATAGGATTGCATAAAAGAAGAAGGTAATGAGATATGTTATTTTAATAGTCATTGTTAATGTTTCAATGGACTTTCTAATTTATAATAAAGAAGGGCCTTTTAAATTACAGAAATAGCTTTCAAGGGACTATTTACTATTGGGGTAACATAGCATTTAGAGTATTCAAGAGAAAAAACATTAAATTTTAGACTTTAATAGAGATCTTTTTTATGTATCTTCTAAGTGCATATTTAAGATTGAGTCAAAGAATTTAGTGTATAATTTTATAAGAATTTTTGAAAAGTAACATGAACAAAAGTTAAGTACATAAAAAATGAGGATTTTATAAAAAATAAATTGTAACATTTTATTTATATAAAAAAGGCTAAAGATTGTTTAATTAAAACCAAGCACAAAAATGATGGAAGTGAAACATTGTTATATTACCAAACACAAAAATGATGAGAAAGTGTTAGCAAAAGTCTTCAATTGTTAAATAGGTACATTGCATATTACATAACAAAAGTCTTCAATTGTTCCAATGTACATTGTATACATGTAAAATAATAAACACATAAGTTATGATAGATAAGTGCAAGAAAACATTAAAAGTATATTAAGAAATTAATACATGTAATATATGTTTAGAGGCTAAACACATAAGATAAATTATTTTTTGTTGATGTAAGATGAGAAAATAGTGTAAAACAAAAACACTAAAACAACTTCCAACATTTTATTTATATAGAAGATGATGTACAACTTCAATTGTTGGTAAACAACATAGGGCATAATTGTACTACGATATTACATATAGTTTATATAGTTTTGAAGTACAAAGGGGTAGTACATATTCAACTATTAGAAGATTTTATAGGGCACAACAATATTACTATCATACTACATATAGGTCATGTAGTCTTGAAATGCACGAAGAAGACGAGGAGCATCACCATGTCCAAAATATCCATCATTGTACATTTCTCTCATAAAAGTGCAAAAACTAGCTAATTTATCACATGTTGCATGGAATTCATTTGCGGTTTCCTACATAGCTATAATGTCAAATTCTTGCACAGTGTGTGCATGTACGCTAGTTGCCTTCACTTTTTGGACAATTTGATTACAACTAAGTGTTAGACATCTTGCGAAATTTTGAATTTCGGTTTCATAAAAGCCATTCCAATTGACTGACGTGTTTGACCCAGTTGATGATGTTGGACTTGTTACAATGACTTCAGGACCACTGCTTGAAATCTCAATTATGTGATTTGGTTGCAGTGGATTTGCCATAACCTAAAAAAAATACATCCACAAAACTATCAATTTCATGGATGAGAAAGTTGTTAAGTAGACATACTATCTTTCATTACCACTAACATAAAAATTGTGGGTGCATTAATTATACTTAATCGTGATTCTATAACTATTTTTTTTAAAAATATAATTTACAAATCTATTTAAAATTTAGAAATTAAATGCAATAATGTTATATTAAATTTGTAAAAACACAAACAAGATTATTTATATAAGTTTTATAAAGTCATATAACTGATCTTTAGAATATGGAATTGAAATTAAATGAAAATAGATTAAAGATAGAAACATAAATTATCTTTTCCTTGAAAATAGATCAATAAACCAACAAGATATAAGAAAAACAATTCATATTATTATTAAAGAGTCAGTTTATAAATATTAAGAATTAAGGTTTTAATATTATATTGTAAGGTCTTAGATAATTAAAGGATTAGAATAAGGATCTAGTGGTGTGTCCAAATTAATTAATCATATAAGGAGCCCCACAAAATCATCAACTTGTGCCTAAAGCACTATAAAATAAGAGAAAAAGAAAAAAATGTTAAGAGTATGCACTTTTCACCTCTAAATAAAAAATATGAAGAGCAATCTGCTATAAATATATATACTTGAAAATTACAAATTGAAATTAAAAGTAAATTCTTCATTTTATAACATCTAACAAAACATAATTTTAACATTAGTTAATTAAATATAAAACAAACAAAATCTTTTGAAGTGTGGGATATATATATATATTTTAATCATCTTAATGATATATCCAATAGTAATCTAAAATGTTGATGAAAAAACACTTACAATTTAAAAAAAAAATACATTCTCCATCAATTAATTCTTATTTAATTAAATCCTTGTCATTAATAAAAATTAAAAAATGAACCAAACTGCGCATACAAATCTTTTCACATGTATGGCCCACCCTATCTCAACCTCCATAAAGTTTCAATATTCCTAACCATTTGAAGATCAAACACAAAGGTGTTGCTACAGGAATGCGTATCCATTTATGTAGATGGTGCAACTATTTTGAGTCAAAATGGGAAACATGGCCACTGTGCAAACAAGCTCCAGCTATCAATAAGGTGCGGCTTTTGAAGGACCATAGTAAACACACAAAAGAAACAAAAAATAAAAATATGGAAAAAGACCTAAATTATATTTTGAAACCATACATATAAACTTATATACCCAATCTTTTCTTTTTGAAATCAACAAATACACTCGATTATTTCACTGACATCAACATTACAATGCATTGGATTTTAGGCCTACGCCAGGTGTCTCACATGTGTTTCTTTCTTGCTCACACACCTTACATACGGTCTTTAGGGTTGCTTTGAGTTCAGTGATCGGAGTAAGTTCCTATCCATTTCATTATTATTTTTATTTCAAATCAGATTGAGCTTTTTTTGGGGGGGAGTTGCAAGGGAGTACAAATATGGTGTTGTGTAACAAAAAGCTCAAAGAAAAACTCAGAGGAGTTTTGGCAGAAGCAGCGTTATCAAATAGCAGACAGAATGAAGAAGCAAACTCAAGCCTTACATATTTGGAGGAGCTTCAAAGGTCTACAAGGAAGGGGCCATCCAAGAGGGAAAAGAGAAGACACATCAACTCATAGTTATGGACAGAGGAACACTGTTGCGGAGATGGTGAAGCTGGTAGATGGAGGATACGGCCTGCCCTAGCTTTGATGGAGAGAACCCAGGGCTTTCGTCTCATGAGCTAACATAGTAATCAGCAAAATTGTATGTATGGGTAACTAAATAAAGTAGTTTCGCCACCTTAGCTTGTAATTGCCTTTGGGAGGAGCTGACAGCTACGGCTATGATGCAAATGGCAGATGTGGCCTTGGGTGGAATTAATGGAGAGGAGACTGGGCCTCCTTCTCATGGGATGACACTGTAATCAGCAAATTTGCATGTATGTGGTGGCTAAATAAAGTATTTTCGCTACCTTAGGTTATAATTGGCTCTGTACTGTAGAAATTCCATGGTTTAGCCTCTTTTTCTTTTTTAACCCCTATTGATGGGTGTCCAAGCTTTTCTAATAAAACCCCTAAAATAATTACATAAAATTTCAAGCTTCTTTTTCCTGTTTCTTCTTCTTCTTCTTCTGCAATGTCTTTTTGTGCTAGAGGAGGGGCGCTAGAAAGGATATCATGGAAGTAAGCAATGGAATGACTAAGGTTTCAATGGTGGAACAAGTCTCCACCAAAAATAATAAAAAATAGCCTCCACTTGAGTTTGCCCAGGATTGCCTATTAGAATTAGGGCATGATAAATTTAAAGAGAATAGATAATGCCTTATAAGTTATTTGAATTTCTAATAAGGAAAAAACAAATTAAATGCAAAATGATCTCATCATCTGTTTTATTTGCAATTTAAAAATTTAACAACTCTAAAGTGTAAACTTTAGGAGATTGTATTCTATATTTGCTGGAAGTAACTGCTGCATAATGCCTACATCTATAGTGAGAAAATAACTTGTACTATTTTTTCCTAAGTGTGCGGGTCAATTATTTTTTTGTCAAGCATAAACAGATAAGTATGGAAGTGGGCTAACTTCCAAAGGTGCATGCTAGTTGTTGGATTGAAGTTTGTGTGCCTATTTTATCTCCTACACAAAAGGCTTGAACCATCTTATGGACATTGCCATTGCTATAAGTTCAAACTGGCCAATATTTCATAGACGCTGATAATGAAATTTTAAAAATAGATGATAGGAAAGATATGGGTTTTTGCAATATATGTACAGAAGCCATCTATTGATATTTATCTAAATTCTACAAACTAGTTGAAAGATATCAAATGGAGCAACTTCTACCTGCTTCTATCTTCAGTCTGAAGCTGCTTCTGTGTTTGTACCGCTTCTATGCTCTATCTCTAGTTCCCTGTGTGTGCTTTGCTGCGTCTCCAAAAGTTCATTTTGGGTTAGAAGAAATATATTGCATTTAACTGTATTTACAGGTCGTTCAAGCGGTGATAAAGGGGGCAATTTAATGCAAAAAAATCTTGCCATCGACCAGCTAAGTACATTTACTCCTCAATCTATCTTAGATTCACCAGTCATCGAAAGATTATTTAAATATAAATGTAGAGTTTGTCAAAAAATGCCGTCTGTATGAGGTAGGTAAATTTTCCTATAGCAGATATTGAAAATTTGCCGAGCAAAATTATTACGGCGTGAGACAATTCCGAGCACAATAATGCTCACAAATAAAAGCCTATCGGACAATTCCGAGCACATTTTACAGTGTGAGAAAATTCCAAGCACTATAATGCTCACAACTAAAAGCCTATCGGCTAGCTAATTACTATCTATCATATTGGAATTCTACATTTACTAGTGAATCAGATATAGGGGCTAGTGGATGAATCAGAGATATTGGAAATATTGGAACTCTGCATTTACTCCTGAGACAATGGGATACATTAACATTTAAAGCTAAAATCTGTGTAAGATCCCATGACGGCTGGCAAGCATAGAGTTTCAAAAATATTCTGGAGAAGTCCTTTTAAATGTTCTTTATTTAGCTCTAAGGTGATGTATCGATAAGTCACATCAGTATATATTTGATGAAACTTGAGATGAAAGGGAAATTACTTGAAGCTTTTATTTACCCGGGCAATGTTTAGGGCAGGAAAATAGGCGTGAGACAATTCCAAGCTTATATTTAACTATATATGCTCGCCCGAGTTATTTGCTTTCAACGGTTTCCCCTTTCCTTTTCCTTTGAACAAAAAATAGAAATCGTAGAGTATCCCGTGGGGACATTTAAACGACATGAGACTGTTTCTGACATAATTTTTCCCGGCATGAGAACAACCGACGAGTTGAAAAGTTTTGGGCGTGAATATTTTTACAGCGTGAGACAATTCCAAGCACTATAATGCTCACTTATAAAAGCATATCTGCTACCGGCGTGAAGAATTTTACGGCGTGAGACAATTCCGAGCACTATAATGCTCACAACTAAAAGCCTATCGGCTAATAAGAGTCCAAATCTGAAGTACATCAGGGGTCCAAATAGAGAAAAAGACACAACAGCCCTTAGAAGAAGAATGAGGACGAACAAGAAGTGACCATGAAACAATATTTGAAAAAAAGCGGGTGGCTATGAGAGATATAAAAAACATCAGAGAGTACGTGAAATGTCATGATTACGAACTACTGAAGCAACTAAACGGTGCTCCCCAAGTGGAAAACAACCAGCCACATGCATGCTTTTAATGTAGAACACATTAACAAGCCACACCAAGACATCTACCAACACCTAGCAGGAATTACCGGCAAGACCCACGCAGACATGACAATGACCGTATCCATAAATGCTGAGACTTTAAAGATCTCAATCGCACAAATCTGTAATCACAACCAGACCAACCCACCACCCAGCTTTCAACTGCCAACAAAGCCACCACCAAGGTCGCTACCACCACTCCACTCCACCACCTAGGTCGCTTCCACCAACCACGACGTTTCCATCACCTCCACCATGGCCTCTCTCAACACCACTACCAAGGCCATCTTTTGCTCGACGCCAAAAATTCTGACCTAAAATACCACGACTCAGCCACTGGTTTTAGAAAGCTTCATCAGCTCAATCATCTGCACCTCCCCTCCTCCAAAAATTAGGTCTCCAACTACCCCTCCCTTGAAACCAATACCAGGAACATCTCCGACACCTCCTCCGATCACCATCTAATCCTCCACTCGTGCACGAGAAAAGAGCAAAACAAACCATCTGCAGTTTGTGGGACATCCGTAGTATGCATAAAGGGGGAAAACACGCTAACAATGGCGCAAAACCTCAAGGACCACTGGCGCACAGGAGCCAACAGAAAGGCTTCCCAACTCAGTGTAGGGCATCTGCCAAGATACATCCCCTCCACTCCCGACACCACCACTGCCTACGGACCTACCAATAGCGTAACCACCCAACCATCACCAGGACATCTGCCAAGACCAGCTCCTCCTGCAGATCCCACAAAAGCACCATCTCCCTCACCAGATCTGGCACTACCGCCAGCCCCACCTCCAACTCCAACGCCCGAGTGAACAATCCATCTTCAACGCCTATAGTGCATGCACTGACGAGGGAAAAACGTGCCAACAAGGGTGGCTAAATCAGAGCAGCTCCTGAGCTTCCAGCTCCATTGACATCCAGGAGCCAATAGACAGGTCTCCTTACTCGAACTAGGCCATATACTAAACGAGCCACCTCCTCCAAGCCTAACACCTCAACCGACCCCGGCTCTACCACCAATACAACCACCCAAACATCTTCCCTCTCCATTCCCAGATCTAGGGCCACCACCTGAACCACCTCTAATGCCATCGCACGAGCCAATACAAGAATGATTAAGCCTTCCTTGATGCCTATATCTCCTTCACCACAGGGAGGCCTGCTCCTCAAGCGGCCAAAGTCTCCAACACCTCTACTAGAAACACTAATTCTACACGTTGCAATAGAAATCTCTCTCCCTCAATGTGGTCTAGCCCCTAAATTCCTCCAGGGACCCCTGGAGCATCTTCACCAAAAACACCACCAACTCTATCAACAGTGAGAAAAACTCCAAACCCTCAACCCTCGCAAGAGCAACCACTAGAACTACTGCCAGGATAAGCAACTATTCTACCTCCATAATGAAGGGAATACGCAGAGTAGATATAAAAAGACAAATAACACTGAAAAACAGAGGATGAACAGCAAAAGCTTTTTTAAATACAAACATAACAAAGAGCTTCAGCTCTTTTCATTCATACATATATTCATTATTGAATAAGCTACAGCTGCAGATTGAAAAGATAGCAAAAAAAACACTCTGTTCTATATATATATATATATATCAGCTGTTACAACAACAAGAATAGACCATTCTTTTACATATTCTGTTCTTCATTCATACACAGAACAACAATCTTCCTCTGTATTTTTTTAATTTCAGCAGACCCTATTTTTTGTTCTTCATATATTCATTAACAAAAGGACTTCACCCATACTCATTCTACGAATACTTAGAATAATAAAAAATAGCACACATTATCTACAAAAGACATGGCTACAATTAAATTATCCAGACAAGGTGTCTTTCTCCATACGCCAGAGAAGGAGGCCATACTTGAAGTCAACATCACTGCAGAAAAGTTATGGGAAACAGGACGAAGGCAGGGGTAACTGGAGAAAGTAAAAGGAAAACAGTCAAATTCAATAAATGCAAGTAGTTGGGATTATTTCCAACACATAACTATAGCCTCCCGCGCCTTTACCAAGCCCAGCACCACAACTTCTAACTCCCCCAGTGCATTTTATTTCAGTAGTCCTTGCAGGAATATTGTTGGGAAAAAGGAAAAAAAAAAAGTTTTTGGCCAAAATAGATGAGGCTAGGTTTCTGCCTCATCATGTGTGTATGTATGTATGTATGTATGTATACAAGCATATGTGTGTATATACATATATATACATGTATATCTATATGTATATACATGTACATATGTAACCATTTTGACATATTTATGTCTGAATATTTGTAAATGGTTCTAAACCTATATAGGCATAACTAAATAAAAGATGAAGGAATAAACCAATAAATATAAATAGATATATAAATAACCTTATACAAACAAATGTAAAATCAAATACAAATTAACATATATATATATGAATGCATGAGAGAGAGAAATATTAGAAGTGCCCAAATATATAAACTAGCAATCGCACTTAATGTGCAATGGGTACGCTGATAACTATATGGAATGAGAGTAATTCTTAATTAATTGGAAAATCACAATGAAATTTAACAGTTTTTTTATGGCATGCAGGTCTATCTAAGTTACAAATATCCATATACTCATTCCATTTCATTTGAATATGGCAGACATGCAGGCCTATCTAGCTAGTGAGGTATGCCATGCAAGTCTATTTTGAAGCAAGTTACTAGTGAGGTGTGCCATGCAGGTCTATCTAAGTTAGAATGAAAGTGTAATGAGAAGAACAGAAAATAGAATAAAATGCTACTAGAATATAGTAAAGTCTAATTTTAAATAGACTTTGTTTCAAAAATTGTGGATTCTTAAGAACATTGTATAAGAATTTTGCTTCCTAGAGAGCGACTGTCTTTCTTTCTAGAATATCGTCCTTCCCATCATAAACAAAAATGAGATCAGTGCCAAATGCCAGGAGTTTCTTCCAACAGAAACTAGAAAGACAGGTCAGTCTTTCTTGAAACCCTCCAAATAGATGAAGATAATCCAATAAAGGATTTTCTATTGTTATCTCTTTGATATGCTCAAATTGATTGCCACAAATAAAACTAAAATGCCAGGTCCTAGAATCACAAACTACGGGAGTTCCCAATTCTCCTATGTATCCTTTGTAGGTGTATCTTAATTCTTTAGATAAAATGATTTCATCTAGCATTGAAGATAATCCTTTTTGCATTGTATCTCTTTTGAACTGAGGAGCAATTGTGATGTAATCAGAATTACCCTGATATATTGCCAACCATGGAAACTCTTCTAGAAGACCCTGTAAAAGACTCGAAGCTAGAATGAAATCCATTGCAATGAAAGGATCAAATGGAGTCCAATTCTCTTTATTTGATTCTGACAAAAACCAAAAATCTTGAGCTACTGATCTGGCCAAGCAACCCAAAATATGATAGAATATGGTGAAGCACTTTTCTCTTTAGTTTTGATCCACTTTGATTTGAGTGCCCTTAATGCAATGATTAACATATAAGTGCTATTTTTGTGTAAAAGTTGGTAAAGAATTTGAACCTAACATGATCTTATCTTTATGCATCCCAAGAGTTTAGATTAGATGTGTTTTTTTACCTTTTTTTTATTTAAGTCAAATTCAAAGACACAAAAATGAACTTGGTTCAAATTTACAATACAAAAATCATCCTAAATGTTTAAATTTAAATTTAATCTTGGGCCAAAGTTGACTCCCTTGCTACTAGATATTACTTGGCAACTTTAGCATAAAATGATTTAATTTGTGTCTTAGGGTGTTGTATAAAGAATAAAACCCTAATTCATTATTGAATCATCTAGAAAATCATAGAGGAGCATCACATAACATTATCATTCAAACATTAGAGCATCCATTGCATTATCAACATATATTAGCATTTTGCATGGTTGCTTGTTGTCTTCAATCTTTACAAGTTACCTCACTACCATGTACACCTCACCAGTAACAAATATGCAAAACCCATTCTGCTGAAAACAAGTAATAGGCACTAGCATATTCCATATGTCAGTTTGAAAAATGTAAAATTGAAACCTTTGATCGATTCTTAGCAGCATGAATATTTCTTTAACCCCTTCACCATTGCACCATCTCCATTCCCTATAAGCGCAACCCTATTGCTACTACTTGATGGCAATTCAGATTTCTGAGAATTTGATAACACTTTCATTGTTATCAAATGTTAAATTTCAATATAGGAGAAAACACAAAAATCCTTAACAAAAATTGTGGGTTGACAAAAACAATACAATAAACAAAAATTGTATTCAAAGGTGCCATTTGATCCAATACACAAAAATTGTGGGTTGACAAAGACAATACAATACACACGAGTTGTTAAAGTTGTAAAGGGTATGGAACCAATGATCAATACACAAAAATTGTGGGTTGACAAAAATAATACAATACACACGAGTTGTAGCAAAGCACTATCAAGTGCATAAATAGACAAAACTGCAAATCAAAGTGGATCAAAACTAAAGGGAAAAATGCATGTTATTCAATTTTCACCTTACAATGAGGTATTACGTATCTTTCTTTTACTCAATAACATTCCTTAAGAATCCACAATTTTTGAAACAAAGTCTATTTAAAATCGGACTGTACTATATTTTAGTAGCATTTTATTCTATTTTTTGTTCTTCTCATTACACTTTCATTCTACTACCAATCCCACCAAACCGAAGCATGTTTTCTCAGCTCCGTAAATCTCCTCTATGTTTTTTTGCCAAAATTTGGTCACTCTAAAAACACTATTTTATGTTAAAACAAGGTAAAGGGTACGGAACCAATTAGTGTTTTTAGAGTGACCACATTTAAAAATAGAGATATGGGCATCGCATTGTTAAATCTCCCAACTTGCAACTCTGTGTACATGAAGGGACAACCCTTCCCTTGTATTCGAAGGTTCCATTTGATCCACTACCCAAGTTTCTGTCAGTGTGTAGCCAAGTTTTTTTCTAAAATCTGGTCACTCTAGAAACACTATTTTATGTTAAATCAGGGTAAAGGGTTCCTCCATTGTTTCAACATTGTAGTGGGGTACCCTTTATGGAGATGAGAAGTAACATAAGAAGTGGACAAAGTGATAGTAGAATGAGGATAAGTTGTCACTCTAAAAACTAAAGGGAAAAGTGCATGTTATTCAATTTTCACCTTACAATGAGGCATTACGTATCTTTCTTTTACTCAATAACGTTCCTTAAGAATCCAATTTTTGAAACAAAGTCTATTTAAAATCAGACTTTACTATATTCTAGCAGCATTTTATTCTATTTTCTATTCTTTTCATTACACTTTCATTCTACTGCCAATCCCACCAAACCAAAGCATGTCTTCTCAGCTTCATACTCACAAACTTTCTTTGTTCATGATTTACTTTTCCAAATTCAAAATATTCTTCCATCCATGCATATCCACACAAACAATTCTTTCATTTTGTACGCGGGTAATTCCAGTTTCACTTTATTCACTTTAGATATTGTTGCATGAACCTTCACTAATTCTCATTTCACTTCTTCCCCTGGCCCTTTAATGCACACAATTTCCCCTTCATCATAAAACCCACTTCTTCAAGTCTTCTACTTCAATAGCAGTGGTAATATCATCTACGCTTCTTTGACCTCTAGCCGATAATACCTGACATCATTCTGAACCAAAAACTCATTGCTTTATGCACAATGGCTATATACCACTCTGATATCAAAATGATCATGTATACTACAAATATAAGTCTACAAAAGTAACAACCTATTGCTCAACCTGTTAAAAGTCACACAACCGAAGCTTCAAGTAGGAAAAAATGGGTAGATTAATGAGAGATAAACTCTATTGCAGTCTGTCAAAGAAACATGCCTTATCTATCATTTACAGACCCCAAAGTAATTTATTGAGCTCTTTTAACTACTTTGTCTCTGGCATCATTCAGGTCTTTCAGGTGTAGCAAACTCTGTACATATTTCATTTTTGTGTGCTTATAAGTTATGAGTGCTAAATGAAGCTCAACAGTTAACCCAGAAAGCAGCAACCTTTGTTTTAATTGGAAAACACCTTCTTGAATTTCCATCTTCATTTTACTAAGTCAACCAAGATAATATTCCACTAAGTACACCACCTATATCAGTAAACTTATTACAAACACGAGTTAATTTTAGACTAGAAAATGTAATCTTAAATTTTTTTTTGATTATTTTTATAGAAATGTTTGTGCATCAAATAACCATATAGATACAATAGTCATAATTCAATTTAGGAAAAAATTACATGAGATAGACTAACGTCAAGGTTAAAACTCTTAAAAGGAGAGTTTTCATGTCATATCCAAGAAGCATTAGTGAACTAAACATGCGTAAGATTGTTTCAACACCTTTAATACCCTCCAAAACAACAAGATAAAACAATGGGTGTTCTTAGTTGATTTCTATGCATTAAAGACAATGTTTACGCAAATTTTAATGAATAGAAATCTCATTTTAACATACTTTTTTGGGTAGAAGGGCAAGATTATTGATTATAGATAGACAGATATAATAGACTACTTCGTTTAAAAAATATGTCTCAAAAATCACTGCTAGAACCTATATTGCGAATCTGGTAAGTACTTAATATAATTTAGATACCAATCAATGTTTGGTACAAGAATAGAAGATTACAATTGCAAGTGATTTTGTGGATCCATATACTGAAAAGCAAGAATCTTCTTTAGATCGTAAAGCACATCTTCTAACAATATTGAAACCAAATGCAGAAAATACACAAAAATGTGTATCGACATAGCACATCCTCTATAAATACACCTCACTAGTAACTTGTTATCAATCAGATATGCACCCTATGCTAAATTATTCAGCTTACCTATCTATTGACACATGCAAACACTCCTAGGCCTGTGGGTTGCCTAAACTCAGAGTGAACCTCTAGAGTGAGCTGGTACTCCTAATAATTTTCCTAATCTAAAAACTTTGCAAGGGGAAAAGGGGAGAAGGTGATTTGAAATAAAAAACTAACTTAAAAAGAAAAACAACTTCTAAATTTTAATCTATCTGAGAGTTCTACCAACAAACAACCCTTTAAACACAAAACTCTCACAACATCACTTGGAACATACAATTCAAAAGTACTTTGTATGAAAGTTCAATTTGAACACAATCATACAACTTGAATCATATGAATGATTTGCACAACACTTTCACAATAATGAGATATAACAAAGGATAAATTATTCAGTATCACAGTGAGACATCAAGTCAATACTGTAATTACGAGGCCAAAAAAGTGAAATAGAAGGGTTCTGTTGTATTAAACTGTAAGGAGTACATGAAAACTGATAAAAATTAAGTAAAAAATAAGTCTACAAACTCTCTGCCTGTGCTCAAGAGAGAAGAAACAATAATCTCTAACTCATTTGAAAGAGATAGCTTTCTCCAATATATACCTGCCAAGAGATCTCCAAAAAGCTCCTAAACATAGTTATGCAAATCCAATTTCGAGCTCCTCAGAAAAGCTGATAAAAAAACCCTTTGAAATGCCTCCAAACTGAAAATAGAAGCTGTAAAAAATTCTGTCAAGTGGCCCCCACCAAAATCTCTTTTAAAACATGCTTTATTTGCTAAAAAAAACTCAAATTTGTTCTTATCTGCTCCATCTCACCCAAAGGAAATCAAATCTGGAAAAGCAAGATTTGTTTTCTTTATTTTGCCTTAACTGCTTAAAATAACAATATTTAGAAGCAATTTATAGAAACATTGCTTTAAATATTGTTTTACAATGACTTGCAGTTAAATCTTCATATTTGTCTCCATTTGATTTTTTTTCAAAAATTACAAGGCTTTAATTTTGCCAAGTATAGGCATATACAAGCATATGATTTTCTATAAAAATCATAAAAATACATCAAGGCATATATATGGTTGCACAAAAAGAAGCCAATAAGGCCTACCCTCCAAATGATCTACAAATAATATAAGGGCATATGGAGCTTATCCTGAAGAGGGATTGAAAGAGCTTTAAAGGTAAAAAAATGATCAAAAAGCCTTAAGGCATAAAGCCTAGGCATCAAACATATCAAAGGGACCTATGTCATTTGTCATCATCTAAGTCTTGAGACTAGTCATTCGACATGGTGAATAACATACCCCTGTGGGTATTAGTGAAGGTTAATGAATTTTAATTCAACGTGATAAAAATACCACAATTAAATTAAGGCAAATATGGAACCCTAAAGCAAAACCAACCATGCCCTAACATTTCAGCTCATTTGCATTTGTAACTTTTGAGAGAATGGTCTCTATTGTGGCTGCCATAGGGTTAGGGTTTGAGGCTTGAAACACTTACATCGTCACTGTTACCAGTTGATTTTTCTTGAGAATATCATACAGGAATATGAAGGTGAGCATTCTCTGCATAAAATGATTAATTTTTCCTCTACATCTGGGTTGCATATGTGGCTTCAAGTCACGGTCTCTTAGTTTTTTCATACATCTTCTTGTTCTCTGTATCCCCACTTTATCACCACACTTTGTTCTAATGCTACATGCCACCATGAATGAATGGGGTTTGGAGACAAAAATCCTCGATTTTAATGCAATTTTATGAAGGATCTCCATGGAGAATGTGAAGGTAAGCTCATTTTGCGCATATTCAACCCATTTTTCTTCATTTTGAAGCAAATATCTGGCATTTAACCTATGACTATGACAGGTTTTTCTAATGCATTTTGCTATTTTCTATTTCTTTGTTACTTTTTCTTATGTTTTGGCTGCCATGAGACTGATGAGAAGTCCTCTAAAGGCAATAAAGAAGCAAAAACTGGGCAGAAACCCACGACCCCATTGTATTTGACTTCACTTTGAAAACAAAAAAGGTAAGGTTTTGCCTCTCGAACTCCATACTCTCCTCTTCTTTCTGTGTTTGACATTCTATATGAGCTAAGGAAAACTTGAATTGAAGGCATTTCTTTACATTTTTTGTTAGAATCATCACAAAAGCTTAGTAACCTGACAGACTGCAACTAGAAATATGGATTTATTATCATTTTGAAAATGAAACGCTAGGTGGGTTTGAGAAAAAAGAGTTTTATCTTTTCATTTCTTTCTGAATATGTCTTCTTTGCAAAAACCCCAAAGTGGTTCTGGGCCGTTATGAGCATAGGGCTTTTCTCTTCTATAAGTCATGGCTACGCTTCAATCTAAGCACATTTTCTTTATTTCCTGTACATTGTCACTTACACATATTCAAAATCCTATTTTTCCTTTGTATCTACATTTTGTCTTTGGAACCCCAAGTGGGTTGTGCTCTAACTATGAGGAATGTTGATTTAGGACTGGATAACTGAGAGGGGGGGTGAATCAGTTGTCACACTTTTACAATATTTTCTTTCTCAATCTTCCTTTTCCAGTTATAATTAAATTAATGATATAAACATTTCAACATCAATCAACAACATATGAACATAAAACATAGATAACACATTCAACACCAAGATTTTGATGTGGAAACCCGGTTAAGGGAAAAACCACGATGGAGGTTAACACACAAATTTTAATACCCTGTTAAAAGTATTTTTACAAATGGGAATGCACATGCATTCGGGCTCACTGTCCAGAGCTCATTGCTCAAAAAGAAGGCTCACTGCCTATGGAAACATTACAAGAGAATGACATAGATTTGAACTAATTAATAGCATCTACTTATGCAAGAATTTTAGTTCTGGTTAAGTGCAAAAACTAATCTTACACATTTCATCTTTGCTCTGCTCTTCTTACTATTCTGCCTTCATTCACATTTTGGATTTCTGCTCTTCTCACATTCACCTTATTCACACACACCCCCCTAAATCATCCAATTTCATTAGCTATATATATCCACAATATGATCTACAATCATCCTATCTGTCAGCTTTAACAACACTTAGAACTTTTAAGAATGCTCTGCTCTGTCGGCTAGATCTATGCATAACTTAAGGTGCGGACCAAAACTTGCTCCTGAAAATCATTAATCATGTCAGCCATTGTCACTGATCATTGTCATTTGTTCAACAAATAACTTCCATACATTAGGAATCAAGATCTTCTGCAAGGTTGGCCTGTTCTTCTTTTGTCTACTCTGACAAACTGGAACATGGTACTTAGAGGCTAATATCTTTTGATTCCTTCATCACCAAAGGACAAAAATCTAAAGTTAGACTATCTTGCAATGCATATGACTCCCTTAGATCCATAGCTAATCATAACTTCCCACTGGAGAGATACGGACCAAAATGTCGGACCCTATGGCTGCTCTGCTCCTAACTGACCATACTTAGACAAATTCTAAATCTGACTTCCAGTATAAACAAATTGTGTTATACGGATGATCTTAGTTGCCATAAATGACAACATATATCATGCCTAGCAATGTCTCTTGCCAACAATCTCCTCCTTTGGCATTGATGGCAACTCTTACTGAAAAATGACTAAGTGTCTTGAGCAACTCCCCCTTTGTCTGTACATTCGTGAACTTCACTTGTTTCGTTGCTCCCCCTTTGCCGAATACCTTATTTTTCACTACCCTTCACTTCCCTTTTGACATCAATGGCAAAAGGTGGGGTTCAGAAGTCAAAGTTCTCCAAAAATTTTGTATACATTTCCACATATGTACAAGATATTTACATGAACTTGAGAATGTCTGCAAAACTGGTTCTTATTTGCACAAGTTCAAAGGCCCAAGTACTCTTCATTCCATCCAAAATGGAGATGTGCCCACTTAGTAAAAATGAGTATGCTTCTACCTTTGATAGATCTGTTGGATCACTAGTCTGAGTTGCACTCTGAGCTTCAGATAGGGCATTAAACATTGTCTCTAACTTAGGAGCAATTAATCCCTGGAGCTCACAGATTCTCTTCATAATGTTACCCTTTTCTTTAACAAGCCTCTTTATTTCATCTGTCAGCTTGATTACTTGGCATTCTTGACTTATAGGGGAAACTTTTAGAGGATCAAAATTTTGAGAGAGATCTAACAATTTTTGTTCTTGCTCCTTTATCTTTTTCTTAATATCCTCATTGACTTTGGGCCAAGATAGACAGAATTTGTATATATTGCTTCCATTATTCAGAACATTCTGAATACTTTTTATGCTAATACTTAGTATTCTTCTATCATTTCCAATCAGATTCTTTATTTTACAAAATTTCTTATCTAGGAATTCTTTCTAAACTTTTGCCACCGCAGACTTCTCAAAGGATTCAAAATGAGTATTCATAGAACGTACAAGATTTTTCAGATGTTCAGAGGGGGAATCAGATGGACTCTTCTGCTAGGTAGGCATTAACTTTTCCAAAATCCTAGATGCAAGCCTCAGTAGTTTATTGTCCTCCATGTGGAACTTTAACATCTTATCTCTGGCCTTTACTTGGGTGAATGAAACTATTTTCATCAGTTGAATTGGAGAGAGAGCATCTAGATTGGCTAGACCTTGGAGTAGTCCAGGTTCATCAAGCTCACTCAACTTTCAAGAAGACTTTTCACTTCATCTACAATGTCTCTTGCAACACTTTCTGAACCATCCTTTTGTTCATCAGATTTCTCAGTATCTGCTTTATGTGTTTCAACGTTTGCACCATCTTTTTCTACTTTATCTTCCTTTGTGTTCTCTGTAGAAGAACTCTTTCCTATTTTTTCACCACTTGCTACCTGATCCGAAGGGCTCTGTGAAGTAGTAATATTTTCCTCTTTCTCTGACGTATCAAGTGGATTGGGAGTATCTTCTGTACCAACTACTTTATCCAACATTTCTGTATTTTCCTGATTTGCTTGTTCTACTTCTAGAACAGAGGCTTCACCCAATTCAGGTTGCTATTCAATAATGTTCTCGTCTTCACCATCTAGAACTTCTTTTGTGATTATGGTCAAATTGTGCTTTTTTAATGCTTTCAAAAGAATCTCTTGGGTTTCTTCAATGATTTCAATTGTTTCTCCAAGCATGAGCTTGTTCATTCTCCTTTTGCTTTTAAAGTCATCTTTGACTTCCTTGAATATCATATCTATTTGATCAGGAGAAATTTGAGGACATAAATTTATTAGCTCATGTTCTCTGATCTCCATGTCCTTGCACTTGGCATTTACTTTTCTCAACTCCAAGATATTTGCCAGACTTTGTGGTAACTCATAAGTTATCTCAATCAGTGCCTTGTTGTAGATGTTGAGATATCTTACCGTTTCTTCCTCCAACACCCTTTTATCCATATCATTGTATTCATCATAGAATTCAATCATGGGATTTAGATTATCATCCACAGTGACTAATTTTATCACATCTTCTAGGGAGAGTGTGGGCTTCTCAACATATTCCTCATAATCTTCTGTCTTTTTCTTTTTGCTAGTCCTTTTGCTTCCGGTTAACTCTGCAGCTTTTGTTCCAGTGACCTTTAGTTCCTTGATTTCAATGTCAGAGTCTGTATCTGCTTCTTCTTCTCTTATGCTTTCTCAGGTCTAGGATGCTTTTGTTTTCTTCCTTTTCTCCCATTTTCTAGATGATTTTGTTTCCAGTTTTGTAGTTTTGGAAGGAGCAAAGGCAGTAGCAGAGCTTCTAGTACTTCTTGAAGTGGAAGAGAATTCTACTAGATCACCTGTTGGTTTCTTATCCTGTTTCTTTTTCTCATCCTTCTCTATTCTTTCTCTAAATTTATTCACATCTTCCTTAGTTAGGCCAAGATTTTTAGCTAACTATTCAACTTCTTTTCTTACTCTCCTGTTGATTTTAGGTTCTCTGAGCTCAGTATGCAATTTTAAACTGAGCTCCTCATAAGTTCCAAATCTTTCAACTGTTGTGTCTTTGGGCTTGCTTAGCAGATGTTGAACATACATATCTAAGATCCTTTCATCTACTTCATACCCCATGGCCATGATCCAAACAGTTCTAGGTTCCACTGCTTCCATTAAACATTGATCAATAGCAACCATGAAGCATATTTCATTCTTGTACTTGTCAACAATTGAATTAGGAATTCTTTCCCTTGAGTGCATCATACTCTGAAAATTCTTGAAGTAACCCCATATTGCAGTTTTCTGAGCTTTGAAATCACCAATGCTACGAAGATGATTTATGATCTAAATGGCAACTGGCTCATCCTTAGTCCAATGCACACCTTTTACCCCAGGTACTTCATTCATAAAGTAAAAGAATAGACATAGAATCAATGTACCATATTTGAAAGTGTTTTTCTTATCTTTCTTGATCTTGTTCAAAATTTCAATCAGATGATTCTATAGTAGTTCACACAAGTCATAATCAACATTTTCCTTTAGCATCTTATATGCAACATATATGGCTATTCTGGAAACAAAATTTTCTCTGCTTGAGTGGTAAATCTTGTACCCAATCACCATGGAGGGGAATTTGACATCCGGTTCTATAATATTGTTAATGGTCATTGCCCTTCTGTCAAACTTAGCTCCGGAAGCATCAGTTAGTGTCTAGTTTTTCACAGCTTTCAGCATGGGCAATCCTCTAGTTGAGTTTAAACTAGTTACATTTCTGATAGCATCCCTAATAATCTTGAATGGTTTTAATAGCCAAATGAATTCATCATGCATCCAACTTAGGACGTATCAAACCCATTCATCCTCATCAAATGTTGGAAACCCCATAATCTGAATAAAGTGTTTATCCTGTAGGGCCTTATACTCAAGTTTGAGCTCATGATTTTCATCCATGAGTTGTTTCTAAATAAGTCTACATACCTTGAATCTCCAAACTCATCTATATTTGCATGAATATAAACCCTAATGTCATATACATACAACACATCATACGAAACACTTGAAAAAGCACCTAACGGGTCAACTTCAATTGATTTGTGAGGATGCTTTTTAAATTTTGGTCGAGGCCTTTCAATAATGTCAACAACATGAGGAGTAGCCATCTCAATAGATTTTAGATTCAAAGCTTTACAGAGAGGTACCTTTTTCTTTCGTGGGGATGGGGTTGATCAATTGCTCGTTGAATCCACTCTTTGCCTCAATCTCTGGATTTACAACTCAAATACTCTTCTTCTTGTTTTCTTTGAAAGTAAGGTGATTCAAATGAGTGACCGAGTGACCTTTTAAAGCTTCACATTACCTAATTTGCCTTTGTAATAAATGTGTTGCCCTAATTGTATCCGGTTACATTGTTTTTGACAAATCTTCATGAATCACTCCACAAGATTTCATATCAACATATTGTCTTCTAGAAATCCTTCCAAAGGTTCTGAACCAATTCAAAATATTCTCTTTTATTGTGCTCTACTCAGGCACCCACTTACTGACTGGGGGAATTTGATGTTTAATGCAACTCCCCTTGAGCCAGAGCTTCTGACTTAATTCCTAGAGGAATTATCAGCACCGGATTCCGGTGCGGACCCATCACTATTGTTTATTGTATCTTTCTTTATCCAAATCTTGTTCATTTCACTCCGTATCTCATTCAAATCAATTTTTCTTTTGCCTTTGTCTTGTCTCTGCTCATCCAGTTTTCTGTTTACTGGACCTCTTCTTCCATTATTCCTATTTCTGCAGAATCTTGCAAGATGACCAGATTTGTCTTAGTTAAAGCATACTTGATTTCCTCTTGACCTACATTGATTAGCCATGTGTCTAAATCCATTGCAAGCAAAGTAGTAGCCATTGAAATAATTGCCGCTTGAGTTATTCATTATCATACTTCTAGATTCATTGGATTTGTGACCATACCTCTTGCATTTGAAGCATTGACCGGAGAAGGATGGACCATTTTGATTTTCTCTACTTCTACACTGAATAGCTCTATGACCAAATTTATTGCAATTGAAACAATTTCCATTAACTGATGGATATTTTTGAGCATTAGGCTGTCTTACCAGAGGTTTTCTAGTTATGTTCCTTTTATACCTTGGTTGAAAATTTCTTTGTCCAGATCCAGAGCTTTCACCTTTCTCATATCTAAGATTACACTTGTCATTATCCTTTTTCTGTTCTTCAATTAGTGCTTCGAGTTTAGCTGAGCATTTTTAAACTTCTCCTTATACTCATTTGCAATTTCTAGGTCATGTCTGAGAGTGATAATCTATCTCTCAAGTTCTCTCTCATTTTTTTCTTCTTTCGTGTAGATTAGATTCTAGGAGACAAGCTATCCCATCCATTGTGCAACATTCTTCAGTTCTCTCTTTCAGATTTTGCTTCATCTCTTCTTTAGCTTTCTTCCTATCTTCAAATTCCTTGGTTAGTCTCATCACCCTAGTTTCCATTTCATGTTTTAGGACAACAACTTCTTTAGCTAACTTTTCACATTCTTTTTTTCTTTTCTTTCAGGGCCTTGTCTTCTAGTTGAAGAGATTGCTCCTTTCCTTTTGCATTAGATTTTCTCAACTTTTCTTTTAGGATCTTAATGGAGTCTTCAGCATTTTTCAGATTATCTTGCAGTTCTTGGACTTCTGCCTTGGACTGCTCAAGATCATCTAGGGTGAGATTAAGTTGTCCTTCAAGATTGTATTCATCCATTTTTACTGCCTCCCCAAATCTTCCTTAAGCTGTTAAACTTTTCCAAATGAACCTTGCTCTGACACCAATTGTTGATTTAGGATTGGACAATTGATAGGGGGTGAATCAGTTGTCACACTTTTACAATCTTTTCTTTCTCAATCTTCCTTTTCCAGTTATAATTAAATTAATGATATAAACATTTTGGCACCAATCAACAACATGTGAACAAAAAACATAGCTAACACATTTGACACCAAGATTTTGATGTGGAAACCTGGTTAAGGGAAAAATCATGGTGGGGGTTAACCCAAAAATATTAATACCCTGTTAAAAGTATTTTTACAAATGAGAATGCACATGCATTCAGGCTCACTGCTCAAAAATAAGGCTCACTACCTATGGAAAAATTAGAAGAGAATGACAGAGATTTGAACTGATTAATAGCATCTACTTATGCAAGAATTTCAGTTCTAGTTAAGTGCAAAAACTGATCTTACACATTTCATCTTTGCTTTGCTCTTCTTACTGTTCTATCTTCATTCGCATTTTGGATTTCTACTCTTCTCACATTCACCTTATTCGCACACACACCCCCTGAATCATCCAATTTCATCAGCTATCTATATCCACAATATGATCTACAATCATCCTATTCGTCGACTTCAACAACACTTAGAACTTTTAATCTGAATGCTCTGCTTTGTCGGCTAGATCTATGTATAACTTAAGGTGCAGACCAAAACTTGCTCTTGAAAATCATTAATCATGTTGGCCACTATCACTGATCATTTTCATTTGTCAAACAAATAAATTCCATACATCCGGAATCAAGAGCTTCTGTAAGGTCAGCTTGTTCTTCTTCTATCTTCTCTGACAAACTGGAACCCGATACTCAGAGGCTAATATATTTTGAGTCCTTCATCACCGGAGGACAAAAATATGGAGTTAGACTATCTTGACAATGCATATAACTCCCCTAGATCTACAGCTAATCATAACTTCCCGCCAGAGAGATCTGGACCAAAATGTCAGACCCTGTTGCTGCTCTATTCCTAACTGACCAGACTTAGACAAATTATGAATTTGACTTCTAGTATAAAAAAATTGTGTTATGCGGATGATCTTAGTTGCCATCAATGACAACATATATCATGCCTAGAAGTGCCTCTTGCCAACAAGGAAAACTCTCTATTGGGCCTACAACTATATGACATCTCTGGGCATCTCTTTTGTTTGAATGAATTTAAAATCTTCACTTTCTTTTCTGTATCTATCATTCCTTTGTGTAATACATGAATACATAGGTCTTGATAAAGATGCAATCCTTGGCCATGACCATGAGAACTCATAACACAATTTTATTTGCATCCTATTTTTCCTGTGTAAAAAGAACTTGATTCATGATAAAATCTTTTCTGGTCTCCTCTAATTCCATAAGCTGAGCTAACCTTACTACTAAAGGCTACTCTTGTAACAACTCAAGTTCTTTAATGAAACCAAAAGTTGGTAATTCTATTAAAGTAGGTAGTTTAGCCTCCTTAACATAAGTAAGCACATATGGGGAACAACCAGTAGCTCTCTTGGGAGTAATTCTATTAGTCCAAAGAGATAACTTCAACTTCTTGTGCCATATCCTCTGGTTGTCTTCAATAGTCTTTTTGATGATCTTTATCATATTTTTATTGGTGGATTCCACTTGCCCATTACCATGTGGGTAATAGTTAAAAGATGTATTTAAAAAGATGTTATGTTTAACAGACCAATGTGAAATCCTTCAATCAATAAAAGCTAAACCATTGTCAAAGATAATTGAATCTGGTGTACCAAATCTTGATATCAAATCCTAATAGAAACTTAAACCAACATAATCATTTGCTTCTTTTAAAGAAATAGTCTGTAGTAGTCAAAATCCACTTGTGTCTTGCACTTGAAGGCAGGCTTATTGGTTCAATGAAGTCAAGACCCCATTTAGCAAATGGTTGTTCTACTTTGATAGGATGCAGAGGTAAGGCTACAAGCCTTTACTTACCTACAAAAAATGAGCATTTTTCACACCTTCTCACCCAAGAAAATGAATCCTTAAACAAATCTAGCCAATAATAACTAGCCTGCATTATCTTCAAGGCTATTGTCCTTGCTGAAAAATAACCTCTTGAAGGTCCATTGTGAAACTCTTCTAGCAGTCTATCAACCTGATTTAGTTCAATACATCTTAGAAACACACCATTAAAATCTTTTCTGTATAAAATACCTTGAATGATAGCATAAGGAGTCACTTGTAACCTGAAATACCTTCTTCTTGCCATATCTAAACCTTTAGGGCATTCACCAGTCTGTAAATAGTGAATCATTTGTTGCACCCAGCTATTTGTAGGAGCTAGAACAACAACTAGTTCATTATTATTTAGCACTATTTCTACATTCTCTTCATGTTCTTAGCTGTGCTCTCCATTTCCAGCAAGTTGCTTGCATAACCCCTTGCCCCCAATCAGCTAAGTTACCTTAATATTAACATCAAATTCCATAACCTTTGTTACCCAACCAGCCCTTTTACCATTTATTTCTCTATTAAGTAAAAAGCTCTTAACAGTTGGTTGGGCAACCATCAAATGAATTCTGTTATTGGACAGCATATGTCTAAATTTTTTGAGGCTCCTAACAATAGCAAAAACATGCTTCTCAATGAATGAATACTTTACCTCGTAATCATGCAATACCTGGCTGAAAAATGCCGCTAGCTTCTCTAAGCCTTCATCATTTTGTTGGCACAACATGGCTGAGATGGTATCAGCCCCCCCAAAAGAATATAGAATGAAATCTTTCTCATATTTGGGATTAATGAGGGTAGGGGCAGCTATGATAGCTTCGTTGATCTTCTCAAACCTTCTCTTACCTTTCTTAGTCCAATTGAAAGGTATGTTCTTCTTTAGCATGGTAGTGAGAGGTTGTAACAAAGCAACAATGTTTGGAATAAACCTTCTTACGAAATTGATTTTGCCAAGAAAGCTCTGCAAGCCTTTCTTATGTGCAGGCAGCGGTAAATCAAGAATTGCAGACACTCTTTCAAGGTCAATAGAAATACCATGCTTTGAAACAATATGGCCAAGGAGTTTACCTTCGTGAATAGAGAATATGCATTTTTTCAGGTTCAGCGAAACTCCAAACTCTCTACATCTCTAAAAAATCAACTTCAAGTGATCAAAATGCTCATTAGGTTCTTTAAAAAAAATTGTTATATCATATAAATATACAAGAATTATATTATTCATAAGGCCATGAAAGGCCATATCCATTGCCCTTTGAAAGGTTGCCCCTGCATTGGACAAACTGAATGGCATCTTCCTGTAGGCCATGGTACCCCACTTAGTTGTAAATGCATTTTTATATTAGTCCTCCTCCTTCACTAGAATATGGTTATAGCCTAAGTATCCATCCAACAAAGAAAATTTGTCAGAACCAGAACTAGTTTTCAAAATTTGTTCCATTGGAGGAAGAGGATAGTGATCTTTTAATGAAGCCTGATTTAGATCATAGAAATCAACACAAAGTTAAATCTCTCTATTCTTCTTTCTGACTGGCACTAGATTGGAGACCCAAGATGTATGTTTTATAGGGAAAATTATATAGCTCTCAATTATCTTATTCATCTCAACTTTCATCAGATGCTCAAGTTTAGGATTGAGGGGCCTTTGTTTCTACCTAATAGGCTTGGCATTGGGTTCTAACTCAATGGTATGCTAAGCTAAACCTGAATCAAACACTCTTAAATCTTTATACTCCCATACAAAAACATCACCAAACTCTTGACATAATTGAATAAAAGACTGTTGTTCATCTTTGGTACATACCTTTCCCAATTTTTATAGTTTACCTTTGAATATCTCCATTGTTTCATAGTGCTCCTACTTCATAGTCATGCTGCACTTGTCTTTTGTGATTTAATCATCTGAGTTAAAAATGGATTCTAAAATCACAAGTCCCTTTTGCAGCTTATTAAGCTTGAGTTGTACAACTTGGTTGTCATATTACTGCTACCACTTATGCTGGTTATCAGCTACAAACTCTACTTCTGCAATCAGAAAACTCAAAATTTGTTCATCACTGTCAAAAACCTGCTAACTCATAGTATTGTTAGGTACATATGGTCTAACAACTATTTTTACATATGGTTGTACCTCTATGTTACGAATTTCATTTAGAATCTCAAATTGAGATCATAAGGAAGCAAGCCTATCTACATGTTTATTTTGGTTTATGGGAATTGAAAGTAGATTAAATGCATCAAAATTTTCAATTGAATCCCAAACTTGATGCTTGTACTTTTTAAGAAAATCATTCTTAGTAACATTCAATTTCCTAACTTGGTTTACAATCAACTTAGAATCACCATAAATTTGTAAAAATTTTATACCTATCTTCCGAGCCCATTCTAAACCATGAATCAGGGCTTCATATTCAACCACATTGTTTGTGCAACTAAAAGCAAACCTCAATGCTGAATAGTATTTGTCTCCATTAGGTGAAACAAGCATAGCTCCTCCACCAACACCTATTTTAGTCCTTGATCCGTCAAAGTACAACTTCCAAAGCTAATTCTCTTGTTGTTCAGGTTGTGTTTGATCCTTAACTAGATTTGGGATCACTGCATCAGGTTCATGTATCATGTAAATGCCTAATCCTACCTCATAAGTGTGATGGAAAGGATCATCTTCATGATCCTTGGCTTCCCACTCATCTAGATTAAGTTCTTCAATAGGTGTGCAGGGGTCTAGGATCATGGATTGATCCTCCTGCCCATGGGTGATGTAGATGTTAGCATTTATTGGGCTAGGGACATATGGCTCAACATGGTCTTTGGCAAGAGGCTCAGATTGGATGGTTACTTTCTTACCCTATCTTGTTCTAAAAAACAAATGGGACCAATCAGAAGATAGAAACCCTCTCAATTTGGCAGTAAAGTCCCTAGAAAGGTAAATAGCAAAGTGAGGTGGTAGGTCTATGATATAAAGGTCCTGATGGATTGCAAAATTAGGACAGGCATGCAAGGTAAGAGGTAGCTTTCTTATTATTCCAGTAGTATTAACAAGAGATCCATCTAATTAGACTACTTCTTTTGATAGGGATTCATAAACTAATCCCAATCTATCGGCCAGACTCTTGGGCATGATGGAACTACTTGCTTCAGAATCTATCATGCAATTATGAACAAGTTTGTCACCAATAATCAAACTCACGTAAAAAGGAGGGGGTTTTATCTCTGGAGCTTGTTGTTCATTCTTGATTTCTAGGTTGTTTACAAGTACCACTTTAGCCTTTTCTTGGTTGGCAGCTTTAGAGAGGGAAAGCTCAACTAAAGCTTCTCGTAAAAAATCCTTTTGACTGGGAATATGTAATGCATCCATCACTGATATATTGAAGTGGCTTTCTTGAGATGATCAACAACATTGAAGGAAACATGACTTACCTTTTGCTACCCTTTGACGACAGTAGTATCATTTTGCCTTTGTGAAGGCTATGATTGTACTTTAGGCTGATCCTTTCCAGGTGTATCTTGATTTCTTTGTAGAATTTGCCCCTTTGGTTGTGCTGCAAGACCACTCTGTGATGAATAAGCTTAAAAATTATCCTTGGTAGGCTTCTGTTGTACATTTGTAGCTTATTGTTCCAAGTCAACAACCCTCTTTTTCGACCTTGTGTTGGCTGAAACAAGTGTATTTTGTTGATTTTGGCCTTGAGGGTAATTTACACCATAGAATTCATTGCCTTGCCAATTCATTAAGGCCACATCAGTATTAACTTGCTAAGCTAAAACTTCATCAGGGACACTTTCTGGACCAGCATAAATGTTTTGCACCAT
Source organism: Cunninghamia lanceolata (assembly GCA_027924645.1). NCBI lineage: Eukaryota > Viridiplantae > Streptophyta > Pinopsida > Cupressales > Cupressaceae > Cunninghamia > Cunninghamia lanceolata. The sequence goes on along the minus strand of BSBN01000060.1, from coordinate 10,900,117 downwards.
CAAAGCCTGATTTGTCACTCCATTTATACATGCAGCCTGGTTGACATGGATAACACCAGCCACTATTCTGAGACATGTTGTTCTGAGTGGGTACAATCTCTCTTGAAGAGCTGGCAACATTAGGATTATAAGATTGGAAAGGTCAAGGGTTATAATTTCTTCTTTGACCCTGAGGATCAGCTTGAAAAGGTGGCCTATTTGGCTGATTGGACTGATATGGGGCTTGGTAAGGCCTATTTTATTGACTGATTTGCTTCTTGATATTAACAAATTCATTGCTAATATTCTTGCTAAAGGATTGTAACATGCCCTTTGACTCTTGGATTTCTTGGGACTGGGCTAGGACAGTGGTTTCTTGAGCTGCAACTTGATATCCTATTGGTAAAACTAGTGGGACAACAACCAAAGGAGGAATTGCCATGGGTACAGATGGATGGATTTCTGGAAAAATGGGTAAAGGAGGCCTTGGGGCTATTTTCCCTATTTGAATAAGGTAATTTTATGCTCTAACAACAGTCTCAAAAGCATCAGGAAGGGTGGATCCACCCATAGATTGGATCATTACAAAAATTTCACTATTCAAAGCATTAAGATAAAATAAAAATGCATGCCTTGGTAGAGACTTTACTGTTGTGGGGATCCTATCCAAAATCCTATGAAATCGATAGTTGAAATCTGCCATGTGTTCATGGGGGGTCCTTTTGATGGTGCTCAACTGTTCCAACAATGAGAGATGATCGGACTTGTCTTCAAAATTCTTGTACAATCCATCTCCTAGCTGATCCCATGTCGTTATTGAGTTCTCTGTGAGACCTCTAAACCATTGCAACATTTTACCCTTTAACGATGCAGCCAATAATTTGATTGCTACATTTTCTTGGATAACATTATACACTGAACACAGTGTTGCCACATCCTGAATGTGCTCAATAACTATCGTGTGGTCTTCTTCGGTGAAATACGACACTCCTTTGAGAGCTGCAACTGGAATATCATCATGTTGGGCAAGTTGTAATGAGTTGCCTCTGTTAAAAGGTGCAAATGTGAACTGCCTAGCCATTATGGATAACTACACTTTTAGCACCAGACTTCTGCTTCTTTGTATTGGAGTCGGAGGACCAAGTCTCAAGGGTGTTGATTTTGACCTCTTTGATGAATCAACTATTCTAGTTGCTGTCCTAACCCTTCTTCTTGGTGAAGACAACTGTAAATAGTCCAATGAATCAAAACTAGATCTGGTTTCCATAAGCTGGATATACTAAGTTTGCATGCAAGACTAGAGACAATTAAGTCGCTAGGTATACTGTAAAAAGTCTCCAAAGGCTGGAACACTTTTGCATATACCAAAACGATGACTTTAAGAATTGAAAAACTTCTCTAAAAACACTTTCAGAGTCCCATCAGGCATGCAAAAAAATGTTATCAATCAGACATGCACCCTATGCTAAGTTATTCAACTTAACTATCTATTGACACATGTGAACACTCCTAGGGCTATGGGTTGCCTAAACTTGGAGTGAACCTCCAGAGTGAGCTGGTTCTCCTAATGATTTTCCTAATCTAAACAATTTGTAGAGGGAAAAGGGGAGAAGGTGATCTAAAATAAAAACTAACTTAAACATAAAAACAACTTCTAAATTTTAATCTATCTGAGAGTTCTACCCACAAACCACCCTTTAAATACGAAACTCTCACAACCTCACTTGGAACATACAATTCAAAAATACTTTGTATGAAGGTTCAATTTGAACACAATTATACAACCTGGATCATATAAACAATTTGCACAACACTTTCACAATAATGAGACATGAGAAAGGATAAATTATTCATTGTCACAATGAGACATCAAGTCAATACTATAATTATGAGGCAAATGAAGTGAAATAGAAGGGTTTTGTTGTATTAAACTATAAGGAGTACATGAAAAAATGATAAAAACTAAGTCTCAAATAAGTCTACAAACTCTCTGCCTATGCTCATGAGAGAAGAAACAATAATCTCCAAATCAATAGAAAGAGCTTGCTTTCTCCAATATATACCTGCCAAGAGATCTCCAAAAAGCTCCTAAAAATAGTTATGAAAATCCATTTTCGAGCTCCTCAGAAAAGATGACAAAAAACCCTCTGAAATGCCTCCAAACTAAAAATAGAAGCTGCCAAAAACTTCTGTCAAGTGGGCCCCACCAAAATCTCCTTTAAAACATGCTTTATGTGCTTAAAAAAAACTTAAATTTGTCCTTATCTGATCCATCTCACCCAAAGGAAATCAAATCTGGAAAAACAAGATTCGTTTGCTTTATTTAACTTTAACTTCTTAAAATAACAAATATGTACAAGTGATTTATAGAAACATTGCTTTAAATATTGTTTTACAATGACTTGTAGTTTTATCTTCATATTTGTCTCCATTTGACTTTTTTGCAAAAATTACAAGGCTTTAATTTTGCCAAGTATAGGCATATACAAGCATATGATTTTCTATAAAAATCATAAAAATACATCAAGGCATATATATGCTTGCACAAAAAGAAGCCAATAAGGCCTACCCCCCAAATGATCTGCAAATAATATAAGGGCATATGGAACTTATCCTCAAGAGGGACTGAAAGAGCTTTAAAGGTAAAAAAAATGATCAAAAGCCTTAAGGCATAAAGCCTAGGCATCGAACATATCAAAGGGACCTATGGCATTTGTCATCATCTAAGTCTTGAGACTAGTCATTCGACATGGTGAATAACATAACCCCATGGGTATTAGTGAAGGTTAATGAATTTTAATTCAATGTGATAAAAATACCACAATTGAATTAGGAAAAATATGGAACCCTAAAGCAAAACCAACCATGCCCTAACATTTTGGCTCATTGGCATTTGCAACTTTTGAGAGAATGCTCTCTGCTGTGGCTGCCATAGGGTTAGGGTTTGAGGCTTGAAACCCTTACTTCCTCACTGTTACCAGTTGATTTTTCTTGAGAATATCATATAGGAATATGAAGGTGAGCATTCTCTATACAAAATGATTCATTTTTCCTCTACATCTGGGTTGAATCTGTGGCTTCAAGTCACAATCTCTTAGTTTTCTGATACATCTTCTTATTCTCTGTATGCCCACTTTATCACCACACATTGTTCTAATGCCACGGTCCGCCATGAATGATTGGGGTTTGGAGACAAAAATCCTTTATTTTAATGCAACTTTTTGAAGGATCTTCACAAAGAATGTAAAAGTAAGCTCATTTTGCACATATTCGACCCATTTTTCTCCATTTTGAAGCAAATCTCTAGCCTTTAAGCCATGAGTATGATAGGTTTTTCTGATGCATTTTTCTATCTTCTATTTCTCTGTTACTTTTTCTTGTGTTCTGGCCACCATGAGACTTGTTAGAAGTCCTTTGAAGGAAAAAAATTGGGCAGAAACCCACGGCCCCATTGCATTTGACGTCACTTTGAAAATAGAAAAGGAAAGGTTTTTCCTCTCAAACTCGATGCTCTCCTCTTCTTTCTATGTTTGACATTCTATATGAGCTTAGGAAAACTTGAATTGAAGGCATTTCTTTGCATTTTTTGTTAGAATCATCACAAAAGCTTAGTAGCCTGATAGGCCATGACTGGAAATATGCTTTTCTTATCATTTTTAAAATGAAACCCTAGGGGGGATTTAGGAAAAAGAGTTTTGTCTTTTCGTTTCTTTCTGAATATGTCTTCTTTGCAAAAACCCCAAAGTGGGTCTGGACAGTTATGAGTACAGGGATTTTCTCTTTTATAAGTCGCAGCTAGGATTCAATCTGAGCACATTTTCTTTATTTCCTGGACATTGTCACTTACAGAGGTTCAAAATCCTCTTTTTCCTCTATATCTACATTTTGTCTTTGGAACCCCAAGTGGGTCATGCTCTAACTGTGAGGAAAACTCTCTATTGGCCCCACAACTATATGACATCTCTAGGCATCTCTTTTATTTGAATGAACTTAAAATCTTCACTTTATTTTCTATATCTTTCATTCCTTTGTGTAATATGAATACATGGGTCTTGATAAAAATGCAGTCCTTGGCCGTGACCATGAGAACTCATAACACAATTTTATTTGCATCCTATTTTTCCTATGTAAAGAGAACTTGATTCATGACAAAAAAGCAAGGTTTATGAAGTGAATACCTCTTTTCATTCTCCTATGTATTATAACAGCATACACACTTATGATATTCATTACAAACAAGTTAAACAAATAAATGTTCTTTTTTTTCCTGAATCCTTGTGTTGCTGAATATAACACTGAGATTGTAGTCTTTGCCACGATATAGTGCATTTGATATGGTTGTAAGCTTGTATATGCTCAATTTGATTGAATATGCATTTAATTTCACTCTGCAACTGTGCTTCATAGCTGTCTTGACCGTTCCATATATCCATCTATGATGTTCATGATAAACAGAGATAAACATACACTCTCCTCCTATATCTAACTCTTGAAAAATATGAGATGAGATGGCAAAATTGTTCACTTGATTCTTTTCCTGTCACTCTTGAGATAGGAGCAACAAAAATTCTCTTCTTTATGATGGAAAAAGCATTTGATTTGAGTTGTGCTCCATCTGTACACATGATGTATATGCCCCTATCATACATGCTATATATATGATCCACTTGATGACTGATTCACCCACTTTGTATACATTTGAAAGATCTCTTATGACATGGCATTGATTGTTTTCAGTTGAGTTCACTATATTTCCATGGCATTAGTTTGATCACTATACATGTATGTCTCTCATCTGCACTCTTTTGTTTACTCAATCATGCATAGAATGATACTTATTTATGATGCTATGCTATGACTAAAACAATCATACATCATTGAATGATGTTGTTCATTTGCAATTATTTGGCATACAAATATTGTAACTGTACCTGATGTTAAATGGCTGTTGGGCACTATCCATATGATAATTCCTTTCTTGTATCTACCGCAGCTACATGCAAACATTATGAAAGATGTATAATCATGTCAATCTATTTATTTTGTTTCAGACATTATTAAGCTATTCTGAATGGGCTGAATGTTCACCTATGCCTCTCACTTCATCATGTCTAAACTGATAGTCATAGATGGATATTTAGCTTATAATTTTCACACTCAGTTAATGCAGTAGCACAATATGTCTTGATTTCCATATGTACATTTGCATTCCATCCCCTTATAAGAATTGGGGGCAGCATGCTGGGCTCAACCCTTGTGGGAGACCACTTTACACCACATGCTGATATAGCCTTCAAAACATCAACATACTTCATCTATACCTGCACATGAAACAAATATTATGTAAAAAAAACATTGAAGCTCAATGATTGTCTCACTTTCAACCTCCATTGTCCATGGATGATTTATATGTATCTAATTCAATATATCACAGACAGTGTATTATGTTTCTTCCTAATGAAGCTCATGGGGTATTCCATATCTTGAGCTCTAACAAAACTTCTTTACCCCCTGCAGGTTCATCAAGTGTTGAGGACCAAGGAGTAGCTGCAACAAATATCAACTCAACCAGATCCAAAAAGGCAATGATAGATATGCTCTATCCTATTTCCTTCATTTCTTTAATTGATTAGATGCATAGTATACTTTTTGTTATCTTCTGGTTCAGATATTCAAGCTATTCCCACGGCTTGTGTGGGACATTTGATCTATCATGTTTTCATTCAATATAATGTTTATTTCTTTTATGTATCTCATTTGTAAAATGAATAATCATTGGAGTGAAATGAAACATCTCATCTATCATGTAACTTTCTGCAATGCAAATGAATGATCACTGAATCTTTTCCTTCTATCATAATAATGGAAACTGAAGTCTTCATGTACCTTAAACTATGCAAAATAATCATAGCAGAAAAATGTTAAAAATTTCAACCTAAAAATAAACTTGTTGTACCATCTCTACCAATTTGAGATGTAGGTTAAAAATGGTAACATAACTAATATGCAAAACCCATTTCACTGAAAACAAGTAATAGGAACTAGCATATTGCATATGTTAGTTTCAAAAATGTAAAATTGAAACCTTTGATCAATTCTTAGCAGCATGAATATTTCATTAACCGCTTCACTATTGCACCATCTTCATTCCCTATAAGTGTGACCCTATTGCTACTACTTGATGACAATTCAGATTTCTAAGAATTTGATAACACTTTCCTACTCGTGTTATTGTAAATCTCCCTGATTACAATTTGAAAGACATCATTCACATTCATTGCATTCAATATAGAAGTCTCTATGAAGAAAAACTTCTCTACTTCAGTAAGGGCCTTGCTTTCTTCAATTGGTACTTCTTTGAGATTCTCTAAATCACACTTGTTTTTAACCATCATTGTCATGGCATTCATATCAAAATGCACTGTAGAATATTTTTGCATTCAGATGTCAGTTTTCTATAAAGAAAAATTTAACCATAAAAAACCTCATGAGGAAAATGTAACCATAATCAAAAGAGTTAAAGTAGTTTGTTAGCCCATGCTCCTTATGTACAAAATTTCATTCTCTTGGGATGTAGTTAACTACTCCCCATTGGACCTATCTATGAACAACAAAAGATTCCTCTATTGATATGGTATGGGCCATTGATGTTTTAGGCTTATGTACATGCTGTATATTACAGATAACATATACCATCATCCATACATAACCCTAACCAAACAGATATATCCTAACTCTAAAAATCCCAATATAAGAAATGTTAGAAATTTATGTCCTGTGATAGAGATCAAATAATTTTATTTGGGTGATGTATATATTTCAAAGAAAGGCACATGTTTTTGAAGAAAAGAAACTTGTAGGAGGTATCTCCCTACCTCTCTAGTAAGCTAGGAATGTGTCCTAATTTCCCCTGCTACAAACGTAAATAAAATACCTTAAGCCCTACAAGGTCAAAAGACCCTCCCAGGCCATTTCTCACTCATTCATAACAAATTAGCAAGAAATTTTGAGAGCATACAAAACATGGTTACAGGATTTGAAAATTTAAACTTTTAGATACAAAACCCAAAACCCATTTATCTAGAGCATACAAAACCCATTTTTTCCTAATACGCATCCTAATTAATTTTTTTAAAATTTTCAAAAATAATGATCTATTTCTAGCTTTATGATAAGATAGTTGGCTTCTTAGTTAAGAAGAAATATAGTATCAAGATAAATATTGAAACCTATAGTGACTCAGCAATCTGCTCCACCAGATAATCAACAACCTTTAAAAAAACCAAAAAAGTTAACAAGTGGGTGTTGGTCCAAATATTAAACTACAGAATGTTTATAAATTTCCAAGTGACTTACAATAACAAACACACTGTTTAGCATAACTGCTTTTCAATATGCTAAATTATTTTCCTTCTGCACATAAAACTATTACTACAAACCCATAGGTCACAAAGTACACAAAATGTATTACACCAAGTTTGAAACTAGCCTAAACCTAGTTAAACTACAACATTCTTAAAATAACTTGTGAAGTAGAAAAGCTGGGGCTAAATAAACCCAACCCACATCACTAATGCAAGCATAATATTAACTAGAATCCCCTTTAACACAAAGCTTATAAAGTATTTTTTTCTGATGAAAGATTACCTGGTACGGAGCAGGACATTGGGGGTTGATTGAAGTAATGTCATTTGCAGTAGCATTCAAGATTTATGTGCTTCTACTTGTTGGGTTGTTGGCCATCATTGTCATCCTCATCTTCAATTCTCTACATTATTCAAACAATAAGGGAGCGAATATTCATTTATTATATTATCTGTTAGAAAATCATTGCCTTGAAATGATGAAACTTGTGCAATAGGTCATCTTACATGCTCAGTCCAGGCTTCGCAAAAATTATTGTTTTGGTTGTTAGACTAATTAAAATATGGGGTTAAGGAAATTGGAAGATGAAGATGAAGATGCATGAAAAGAAGGGAAAGAGAAAAAGTTTACCAATGCCTACATTCTACCCCTTATGTTTTTTTTTTTTTTAAATGCATTAAAAACCCTAGAGCAACCATACTTATGCAACTCCACATGAATCACATATTGGCTAACAATTTTTCTTCTTTATAGGATTAAATTCTTCTAAATTTTTGAAGTTGATTGAATCTTTAAAAAAAAACCCTACCTATTGAGTAGATGAGTTTGTTGACTGGATTCTATTGCTGACATCTTAATAAGGGCATCATTGAGTTTTTGGCATATAATAATAGAGTGTCATTGCAATTCATGTAAAGCGATTAAAAGCCTTCCAAAATTATAAGCCACTCTAGATCACTAACAACAATTTTCCTCATCTTTTAATAGGAATCTGAAGTTGATACATTTGGATCCATTCATCTCCTCCTCCTCACTCTTTTGTAAGTTACGAGTACCCTTCCCTATTTCCATAGTTGCTTGCATTGTAAGCTTCACTTTATTCGAAGCGTTAATTCTTTTTTCATTCACACACTGTTCTTGTTTTGATGCGTGTGGCCATGATCCTTCTGATGGTCGTCCTTGTACCCAAAACAAAACTCCAACCATTCATGTTGCCATGCCACAATATAAGAGCTCACCTTGCTCTGTAGTGAAATGCCTATCGGTGTAATAAAAAGAACCTAGATAATTAGAAACTTACATGATTGTTATATAAAAATATATGGATATTTATAGACATGTATATGTATGTCTACATATACCCCTATATATGTATGTATCTATTTATACTTATCAAGGATATGGATGAAAATATTTGTATAAATATATGCTTATAAAACTATTAAAAAAATAAAACTAAACATTTATATAAGAAAATATAACTAAAAAAATTATATAAACATATATAAACCATAGAAATCACCACACACACATATATGTATGTATGTAGATATGAAACAACATGTAAAAGCATACAATAATGCCAATGTACAAACATGTTGAATATAAGAATAAATCCCTACCACTCATATGTAACAACAAGCAATCAAAAAACAAAGGATAAAAAGAAACCAAACTTGATAGACTACTAAGCACCTAGAAAGACAATGGAGAAAGAGACATAGAAAAATAGTTTCTAGAAAAAATTAAGCTCCACCAATCATCATGAAACCACTACCCTTGTTGTCTAAGCTTGGAAATTGACCCCTCGGGCCCTTTCTTGACACCTCTTTCTCTCCTGCTTTATGGCCTTTCCCTAGGTTCTCCTTCCCTTCTTCCTACATTTCTTCATTTCTTCCCCTCTTGTCCTCCTTTGAGCTACCCTTTGCCTCATCCTATGTGGAACCTTCATCCTTTCCTCCAACCTTCCTATTTTCCTCTCCTAGTGATTCTTCTTAGTCTCCTCATCCCCTCTTCTCTCCCATTAGCTTAGGTTACCCTATCCATTTGTTGGCCTTTTTTGTCTCTTTCTTGCTCACTATTCTAGGTGCTTAGTAGTTTGGCAAGTTTAGTTGCCTTTTTTTCCTTTGTTTTCTAGTTGCTTTTTGTTGCATATGGGTGGTAGATCTTTATTTTTATATTTGGCATGTTTCACTAGTGCATTGGAAATCATAACAAACTTCTTCTGTCATCTAAAGATTGTGCTAAGTATTAGATAAGGACACAATTAGGTGGCTAGTGCATCACATAGAGCTCCTATGTTCTAATAATTTATTAAGAACATAGGATCTCAACACATCACTTTACTAATTCCATTATCTCATGAGCTCAATCTTTTGATAAAACAAAAGGAAGTGGCCTACCATAGAATGACATGGATAAATTACAACCAATGGTGGAGCAATAACCTTAAGCATTCTATTGTCAATCTCTTGAGGTTGTCTAGGCTACAAGATTAAAAATTAATTGATTGGTTTGTGTGCACCAAGACTAAAATGAGTTTAGAAAACACTTAATATTTTTTGGACCATTGATCAAATAAATATGAATGGTGTTTTTACAAGAGATGCTTTTTAAACTATCAATTATTTCTTTAATTGCACATCTAACTAAGCTAAGGGTCCAAACATTGCCTCCACTTTGGTATTGTGTGGTTTATGAGACAAACCTTTGGAAGATGGTTGTACTCTCCCAATTCTTCTTCTAATAATATTGTGGCATCTTCACCAAAAGGTGAAGGCAATCCTTGGTGTATGAATGTGATAGCATAGGGTTTCATACCATGAATAGTTCACAAAAAATGTGCAATTGAGAGTTACACTTCTAACAAGAGTTTCATACCATTATAGAATCCCTCTAGTAATCAATGCCTACAATGTTGGGCTTACCATTATATAGATCATATAATTTTTGCAGAAAAATCTTATCTTGATTTACCTTTTAGGATAGAGAATCTAGGACATAATAAAACCTTGAATTTACTTCTACAATAAGAATCTATGTAAATTTAATGAATTTTAATGCAAAATATAGTTTTAGAACCATCTTCAAGATCATTTTCTAGTATAAGGTGTACAATTATTTGATAAGGGTTAAATAACCTATAGTCTTTTTAGTGTTCTAGAAAACATCCTTCAATATTTAAATCTATTGCTCATATGATGCAGTCATCTTTTATCATTTTTTCTTTGTGCTACAATTTTTTGTTAAGGAATATTCATCAATTCTTGAACATATTTTTGTAATTTATCATTCAATTTAGAGTTTTCCTTCCCTAATGTTTTTAGAATACTTTATCTCACCAACCTTTTCTTGGAAGTTGGTGACTTCCATAACTCTTCCCTTATCATTGCCCTCTACCTTCTCAAGAATATATCTATATTCCCCCCCAATGTAACCTTGAGCTTCTCATGTTATACCTATTAGTTCTAGGGTTTTTTTTTTTTTTTTTGGATTTCTTTACTTGTGGATCTTTATTTGTATCAAGTAGTTGCTGATTGATGGATTTTTTTTATATATTTACATTTTCTCAAGTGTCTCCTTTGTATTTTTAGTTCCATACTGCTTATTTGAAGATTTGACCTGACAATAATTGAATTGGTTGTAATTAATTTTTAGTTTACTCAATAGTTCAACTTTAGATTGAGCTCAAACTTCTCTTAAACTAATGCTTATAACATGAAATTGATAATCCTCAACTCTCATCTAACCTTGTGTCCTGTTTATAGTTAGGATCATGTGTATATTCATAATTGATTATTCTATATGATCAACTTCAGGTCTCATTCTATTCTATGTAGTTGTGGTATAAATTTCATTTATTCTCTTCTCCATTTTGACCTCATAATCCTATTGTGCTATTTGTATTTCCTAATGTAACTATTGTAGTAAATTTATGAGACTACCAACAAAGGGAGATTATGAGGAAATCACATATGTATAGGTTGTTACTTGGTGGACCTAAGAGTCATTATTGTCTCTACTAGTTACCAATTTTTCACCTACAACACAAAATTGGCAGAGCTGGTACAACAAGTTCATTTTAGGTTGAAAGTTTTAACATTTTCTGCTATGATTATCTTGTTTGTATAGTTGGAGTGTTTGAGATATTCAGTTATGTTGTAGTTCCTTTGTTTAATAGAGAAAAAGAATTTTCAGATCATCATTCATTTGTAGAAGGTTGCTTGAGAGATAAATTATTTCATTTCACTACAATGATTATTCATTTTACAAATGAGAAACATAAAAGAAATAAACATTGTATTGAATGAAAAACATGATAGATCAAATGTCCCACACAAGCTGTGGGAATAGCTGAACTTCTACAGATATAAGAAATATAATAGGCATCTGGAAATAGGAAGGGGAAGGATCATAGCCATCATTGCCTGTTCAGTGTCTTCAGTTTCCAAGGTTGCTGTATGTCCTTGATCCTGATCTTCATAATAACCTGCAAGATTGAAAGAGATTTGTAAGAGCTCTGGATATGAGTTCCCTATGTGCCTATTAGTAGAGGCATAATACATTGCCTATAGTGCACTAAATAAAATACATATCATTCACATGCAAGAGATATTGAAACGAAAAAATCATTGTACTTCACTGATTTTATCTAACATGTTTGTTTCATGTGCAGGTTTAGGTAAATTCATCTTGTTGTTTTGAATATCAATTTCAGCATGTGGTGAAAAGTGGGCTCCCACACGGGTAGAGCTCAACATGCTGCCCATGAATTTCAAGGGGAACGAAACATGAATGCATATCCATATGGTTAAAACAGAATATATTCAACAAAAGGGGTGACACATCAAGTGAAAGCATGAACTGAGGTTCATTGCTCATACATAATCTTTAGTTCACATGATGAAATGACCACCATGCATGAGTAATGAGCTTCAATAGTAAACTGTTCAAGACAAATTAATAAAATATGAAACTAAGTGTAGGTATGACCAAAATCAAGATATCCATTGCTACTGTTTGCTGCCATCATATCATGGTTTTGTCCTTTGTAGGCATTGAAATAATATACTGGAACAATAGCACACAATGAGAGGTATTTTTCTCCTTGTTGTTTTGAACTATCAAGTCATTGATCAAATGCGGGAGACAATCAATCATATATAACATGTCACATGATGTATACATTTGAATCAAGGAGTCAAGAGCATCCATCATGATAAGGAAATAATATACAGGAATCTCATGTATGAGTAAGTGTATGCAGAGGACAATCTATGAAAGAAGAGGGGCCTTTATCATTTGAATGTGGCTTGTATTTTTATATAGTACACAGAACTGGGAAAGCAAGTGATATATAACATGTAACAGTGAACTATTAATAAAAGTGTATGCCATATTGCAAGGAGAATGCAACCTTACCATATGTACACAAAATAGGTAGATAAAAGTGCCACATTTATCAAGAGAAGCATTCCGCATATATGATTGTATGGGCTTAAGGTTTCAGTGATCAATTTCAGCTACATGAGGTAGCAAATAATTTTTTTTGCTCAAGAAACATACTACTCCATCCATGTAAGCATACAAAAGCTACAGAGAGTTTGTGTAGATATGAATGAGTCACTGTCACGGACATCAAATGGAGAAAATGCCAAGTGCATGTATATGGTATGAGTAAGAATGCGTTTGATAAACTACAGTGAGATTAACTAAAAAAATAATCAATGCCATGTCATAGGTTGAATGGGATCATTCAAATGTATATAGAGTATAAGAATTAGCCATTAAGTGGATCATAAATATAGCATGTATGATAGGAACATATACAACATGTGTACAAATGGAGCACAAGTGATATCAGATGCTTTTGCCATTATAATAGAAGTGAAGTTTTCTTGCTCATGTTCATCTACAGGATGAGTCAAAAGAAGAATATTACATGGGTTTTAGTTCATTCCATAGCTTTCATACAAGTGTAAGATTATAGTATCTACAAAATACATTTGGAACAACACAGGAGAAAAGATACAATGGCTGGCACTACAACAATATAAGTAGTGTTCTGATAGATGAAGTGTTTCACAACCCAAGGAGTAGCAACCATGTTTACATCTTCAAGCTTAAACAAATTACCCAAAAACCAAGAGTTGTGGCCACCTATTTAGGTAAAGAAGAGCAAATACAGAATGATGTAAAGGGTCTTCAACTCATGAGAAAAAGGAGCACTCAGAAATGAATAAAAACAGCCATATCAAATCACAGCCAGTATAGTGCCAAACAAGAGTTTTGTTTTCTGCATATAGAGAAGTGAATGAAAAACCATTTATTTATCTAGTCATAGCTGGAGAGATGGATAGAGTTTTCCTCACAGCAAAAGAAACCCACTTGAGATTGGTATCCAGAAGATACAAATACAAATAGGGTGAATGCTCATGAATTAAGAAAATGGGATATATGGCCACAGGCCAATGATAAAGTTTTTGTTTTCGTAGGTCGAACCCATTTATGTTTTTAAAATGACAAGCTCGTGTATAGAGAGGTGGAGATTTTTAAGTCCATATAAAGAAAAAATACTCAGATTTGCCAATGAAATGCCTATGTAGCCATGCTTTCTAAGTGCTCTTGTTGAGCCTCAAAGCATAAAAAGGGAATGTGATGCAGTTGCAGCCCAGTTACAGCATAACCCACTTGGGGTTTCGAAGGAGAAATGAAAGATAATTTATGAATATTTTTGAACTCAAATATTCTTAGAACCCATTGAATCCACACAGAGATAGGTAAATATATAGTTATAGTCATGGCCTCTAATGAAATGCAAAGAGTATAAACCAAATATTATCATATTGATAGATAGAAAGCTTACCTTGTTGTTTCTGAGTAAAGGCCACAAGTTTTACTTCTTGCAATGAGTTCAGAGATACCTTCATGGTAGCCTCAAAGACAAGTGTATTGACAAAAGAGTAAATAGAAGATAAATTTATTAGAGAAAATACAAAGGTCACAGCTATAAAAGCCATAGATGTAACCCACAAATGGAGGAAGAATGAAACGTTTTGTGCAGAGGGTATCTCACCTTCATTTCCGTGTGTAAAATGCATAAAAATCCATTAGAGATTGTGAGAATCAAAGATTTTTTTCCACAAACCCTAGCATGGTGACAACTGACCGAGCAGAGAAGTCAAAATCTCAAAAATGAAAGTATGAAATGATGCAAAAAAGTAGGGCAAGAGTGGTTTTGTGATTAGGGTTTTCTTGAAGCCCTAAATCAAATGTGGCATTTTATCACATCATTATTCATTTTCATATGCATATCTAATACCCTGGGGTATTAGGTCCATTTTATAAATGCCTTAGTCTTCACAACTTCGAATATGAAACACTTTAGGTCCCTTTTGAAAATAATACACATATCACATGCATTAAGTGCCTTTGGAGATAGGTCACATACAGTTTGCAAGTCAAGTGAAGGATAAGCCCCAAGGGCTTTTATTTTTATCAACTTTTAATAGGGCCTCCAAATATTTTTATGATTTTTTATAAATGGAGCACAAGTGATGTCGGATGCTTTTTCCATTATAAGAGAAGTGATGTTTTATTGTACGTGTACATCTACAAGAGGAGTCAAAAGAAGAATATTACATATGTTCTAGTTTGTTCCACAACTTTCATACAAGTGTAGGATTACAGTATCTACAGAATACATTTGGAATAACAAAGGAGATAAAGCTACAATGGCTATCACTACAACAATATAAGTAGTGTTTTGATAGAAGAAGGGTTTCACAACCCAAGGAGTAGCAGCCATGTTTACATCTTCAAGCTTAAATAAAATACCCAGAAACCAAGAGTCATGGCCTATTGTTCAGGTAAAGAAGAGAAAATATAGAACAATGTAAAGGGTCTTCAAATCATATGAGTACAAGGAGCACTCAGAAATGAATAAAAACAACCATATCAAATCACGTCCATTATAGTGCCAAACAAGAGTTGTGTTTTCTACATATAGAGAAGTGAATGAAAAACCATTTGTTTATCCAGTCATAGCCAGAGAGATGTATAGAGTTTTCCTCACAGCAAAAGAAACCCACTTGAGATTGCAATCTGGAAGATGCAAATACAAATAGGGTGAATGCTCAAGAATTAAGAAAATGGGATATATGGCCGCAGGCCTATCATAAAGTTTTTGTTTTAGCAGGTCGAACCCATTTATGTTTTCAAAATGACAAGCTCGTGTACAGAGAGGTGGAGGGTTTTATGTTCATAAGAAAGAAAAATACTCAAATTTACCAATGAAATGCCTCTACAGTCGTGCTTTCTAAGTGCCCTTGTCAAGCCTCATACCATAAAAAGGGAATATGATGCAATTGCAGCCCAATTACAACATAACCCACTTGGGGTTTCTAAGGAGAAATGAAAGATAAAGAAAGAAAATGAAGATTTTTGAACTCAAACATGCTCAGAACCCATTGAAGCCATGTAGAAATAGGTAAATATATAGTTGCAGCTACAATCTCTAATGAAATGCATAGAGTATAAATGACAAAAGAGTAAATAGAGGATAAATTTATTAGAGAAAATAGAAAGGTTGCAGCTATAAAAGCCACAGATGTAGCCCACAAATGGAGGAAGAATGAAACGTTTTGTGCAGAGGTATCTCACCTTCATTTCCCTATGTAAAATGCATAAAAATCCATTAGAGATTGTGAGAATTAAATCTTTTTTTCCAAAAACCCTAGCATGGTGAGAGCTGACCGAGCAGAGAAGTCGAAATCTCAAAAATGAAAGTATGAAATGCTGCAAAAAAGTAGGGCAAGAGTGGTTTTGTGATTAGGGTTTTCTTGAAGCCCTAAATTGAATGTGGTATTTTATCACATCATTATTCATTTTCATATGCATATCTAATACCCTGGGGTATTAGGTCCACTTTACAAATGCCTTAGTCTTCACAACTTCGAATATGAAACACTTTAGGTCCCTTTTGAAAATAATACACATATCACATGCATTAAGCACCTTTGGAGATAGGTCACATACAGTTTGCAAGTCAAGTGAAGGATAAGCCCCAAGGGCTTTTATTTTTATCAACTTTTAATAGGGCCTCCAAATATTTTTATGATTTTTTATAGAGAAATCAAGTGCCTCAGAATGTAATGTACTTGGCAAAATGAAACAAATGGGCCTTGTATATCTTTTATTATTATTTGCAAAATCAAGATCAAAATCAAGACAAGATATATATTAAAACTATAAATCTATTGTAAAGCATTATTTAAAGCAATGTTTTATAAATTGCTTTTAAATAATTGCTATTCTAATGTAATTAAAACAAGTAAAGCAAACAAAATTTGGTTTTTTAAGATTTGCTTTCTTCTGGGTGAAGTTGGAAAGATAACGACAAAATAGAGGCTTTATGAAGCAGATAAAGCATGTTTTAAAGAAGATTTTGGTGGGGACCACCTTTGAGAGGTTTTTGACAGCTTCTTTTTCAGTTTGGAAGCATTTCAGATGGGCTTTTTTACATCTTTTCAGAGGAGCTCGAAAATGGATTTACATGTCTATTTTTAGGAGATTTTTTCAAGACTTTTCTCAAGGAGATCTTTTTGGTAGGCATTTATAGGAGAAAGCTATCTCTTTCTAGGGGGTTCTAATTATTGTGTCTCTCTCTTGAGCTCAAGTAGGGAGCTTGTAAACTTTTGTGTACACTCATATTCTCATAGTTTCTACTCTTTTCAGTATTAATAAAGCAACAGAGTTCTTCTTTTCATTTTTCCTAATTCATTTTTTACAATCAATGATCCAATATTCAATTGTGATTCAATTTTTGAATCCTTTTCCTATGTCTCTTTATTGCAAGTTTGAGTGTGAAATCTTTATGTGATACAGGTTGTACATGTCATGTTTAAACCAGTTAGTTGGATTGAAGCTGTGATAAAACTTCAGTTTGTCCTTCATGCAGACTTCTAACTTCTCAAACCTTCATACAAATCATTTATGTATTGCATTAAATACAGTGAAATTGTGAGGATTGAAAGGCTTTGCAAGGTTAATTGTGAGTCAAGATAAGTTCTGGTAAAATATCCTTAGGATTTAGAGTTTTATTTTTAATCATCTTCTTATCCCTTTTCTCAGGAAGTCTTTTAGATTAGGTAGTTTACAAGGGGAACCAGCCTGCTTTGGAGGTTCACTCCAAATTTTAGGCAACCCATAGGCCTAGGAGTGTTCTCACGTGTCAACAAATAGTTAAGTTGAATAACTTAGCATAGGGTGCATATCTGATTGATAATAGTTTTTGGCACGCCTGGTGGGACTAAAGCACATTTTTTCTTTGCTATTTGGTATGTATAACAAGGTTTTTATCCTTTAAGAGGTAAAAACAACATACTTAGTGACTCAAATTTCTGATTTTCAAGCAGATCTAGTCAACAACACATGAAAAAAGTTACATACTAAAGGATCAAGGGTTTTCTTCGGTATTATCAACCTTTGGAAGAAAAATCATCGAACACCATGATGACTCTAAGCATGTATCAGTTGGTTTCAGTAGCCCAAGAATCTACAATGACCCAAGTTGGTGGTGTCTTTCGTAATGTTCATATTATGACTGCCATATGATTCTGGCCTGCTATGCAAAATGGCCAAACCATACCCTTTTGTTGCATTTAATGGGGGTAGCCCATTAGACATTGCTCAGCATGATGACATTCCTATTGCAGCCCTCAAAGGTCTGCCATAATTTACTAGAGAAGATCAGACCACTGCTATTGAGCACATTCAAGATGTGTCGACATTGTGCTCGGTGCATAATATCACTGAAGATAATGTAGCACTTAGACTACTGGTGGGCTCATTGAAAGGAAAAGCTCTGTGATGGTTTAGATGTCTTATAGTGAACTCCATAAGAACATGGAATCAACTGGGTGATGGTTTGCATAAATAGTTTGTGGACAAATCTTATCATTTATCTTTGCTAGAACAGTTAAGTTGAGCACATGTCTGATCTTAATTACTGCTTCTAGAGGACTTGGGATAGGATTCCAATGACGGTAAGACCTTCACCTCATCATGCATTTTTGTATTTCCTTAAGGCTTTAAATAGTGAGATATCTATGATGATTCGGTCTCTAGGTGGAATTACACTACCTAACGCTTATGACATAGCTATTAGAGTAGAAAAATGTCTCATACAAGCTGCTAAAATAGCCCCAAGGCCTCTTATGCAAATTTTTCCTAAGGTAGAGCCACCTATACCTATGTCATTACCCCCTTTAGCTATTGTCCCACCTGTTCTAGCAATAGGATATCAAGCTGCAGCCCAAGAAACTGTTGTTCCAAACCCATCCCAAGAAATCCAAGAGTTAAATGGTATGTTGTAATCATTTAGTAAAACTGTGACCAATAAATTTATTAATATTAAGAAACAAGTTGGCCATGATCCTAGGACCTACCAGGCCCCATATCAGTCTAATCAGTCAAATAGGCCACCTGATTTTCAAGGTCAAAAAAGAAATTTCAATTCTAAGCCTTTTCATCCCTATAATCCTATTACCGCTGTTCAGCAAGGCACAACACAAGAAGATCTAGAACAGTAGGGTTCTTATCCTAAATATGGGCAGCATGATGTAATGCTAATGAATTGGCAAGGTGAGGATGTTTTCCAAGTTAATCATATGCAACAAGTTGATAAAAAACAAGAAAGGGGTGGCGAGAAGGAAAAGTCTATATTTTGGTTTGATGCGCCACCCTCTTTCATTGACCAAGAAGAAGAAAGCATGCTTATACTCGCAGTGGCTGCAAGTCTGGGGCAAGAGAAGATTTTGGAAAACCAAGACCAGATGGAATAGCAGGATATTAACAACTATTTTGAGGTATACAGCTGGTACAGTGATGATGAAGATCTAAAAAATCACGAACAACTAGTTGTAGAGATGGGGAAGAATGTTGAGGTGCCAGTTTTAACTAATTTATTTGAAGAGCTACCTTTATTTGTTCCTATTGATAAAGAAAATACATGTGAGCTAACAACATTGACAAGTTGTGATCAGTAAAAGCATGAAGATAACATTGACAAGGGGATGATCTGCGAACGAATGAGTGAGGGTAGCATTTCTCTGAAGGTTCAAGACTGTGGTATGCATGATAATATGCCTAAAATAGAGCATAATCAGGAGATTGAAGGCATGGTTCAGAAGGAACAAAAAGGAGTGACGGTCAGAGAGTCAATTGACAAAGGAGAAGCTAACATAGAGACATTGAAAGTGGCTTCCTTTGAGAAATAGTTAAGTAAACTGATTGAACAGAATCGGTCTTTTCAAAGCACTTCAATCATTGATTGTCAGGATCCTAGTTATCCAGCTTGTAGAGAACTTGCTACTCTGATGGATTCTTGTGCAGATCAAGTGGATGGTGAAGATGACAAAGTAAAACAAGTTCTTGAATAGTCCCTGTTGACGATGGAACAAGACGAAATTGATCAGTTTACGGACTATAGGGAAAGCATGCAGCTACAACTCTTGGAAGAAGAGGCCAAATGTCAAGAAACTTTTCATGAAGCTGATCTACATGATCTTAGCTACCCAAAGATTTCAAAGGGATGTCCCATTAAGCATCTAGCTTGGTTGGAAGCCAACAGGAGGGAACAACCCCATGACAACACTGATTCAGAGCATCAAGGGAGGTATCAATTTGAGCACAACCAACCCACTTTCTCACTTGATCACCACTTGTCCACAAATCAAGATAGGTGGGTAAGTGGCTACTTTTTCCTCTCTAGAAGCGTGATGCAGTAGTTTGTGGGATATTTGATCTTTCCCCATCTCTTTTCGTTGATTCATAGGCATGCAAACCATCCTCTGCTGGTTAGGAGAGGAAGTTATTTTTCAAAACCAGTTAATGGTTTTGTCTGAGTATCATTTTGCTAGTTAGTGTACGGTTAGAGTTAGTATTTTTAGTCAATAAGTGCTTCATGCACATTTACTTTTAGTTATTTTGGTTTCCGTAAGTGCTGCTACACATGTTTTCTGGCCACCATGGCCTTCTAGTTTACTTTCAGTTTGGTTTGGTTTTATTTTTCTTCTGCTATTTGGAGTAGTGTACATCTGAGTATTAGTGTTTCCTGAGTTTGAGATGAGTAGAGTATGACTCCATGCCCAATGGATAGATAAGGCAATTGGTCATGATGCTTAGCAGGTAAGCATATAGTAGAAGTCACCAGAAATGTTACCAAATTTTCACCTACAACTCAAAATTGGCAGAGTTGGTACAACAAGTTCATTTTAGGTTGAAATTTTTAACATTTCTTGCTATGATTATCTTGTTTGCATAGTTGGACTATTTGAGATATTTAGTTATGTTGCAGTTCCATTGTTTAACAGAGGAAAAGAATTTTTAGATCATCATTCAATTGCAGAAGGTTGCTTGAGAGATAAATTATTTCATTTCACTACAATGATTATTCATTTTAGAAATGAGATACATAACAGAAATAAACATTGCATTGAATGAAAAACATGATAGATCAAATGTCCCACACAAGTCATGGGAATAGCTGAACTTGTATAGATATAAGAAATATACCATGCATCTGGAAATAGGAAGGGGAAGGATCATAGCCATCATTTCTTGTTCAGTGTCTTCAGTTTCTGAGGTTGCCTTCTGTCCTTTCTCCCAATCTGCATAATAACCTGCAAGATTGAAAGAGATTTGTAAGAGCTTCGGATATGAGTTCCCTATGTGCCTATCAATAGAGGCATAATACATGGCCTATAGTGCACTAAATCAGATACATATCATTCACATGGAAGAGAGATTGAAAAGAAACAATCATTGTACTTCATTGATTTTATCTGACATGTTTGTTTCATGTCTAGGTATAGGTAAAGTCATGTTGTTGTTTGAAGATCAATTTCAGCATGTGGTGAAAAGTGGGCTCCCACAAGGGTAGAGCTCAACATACTGCCCTTGAATTTCAAGGGGAATGAAATAGGAATGCATATCCATATGGTTCAGATAGAGTATATTCAACCAAAGGCATGACACATCAAGTGAAAGCATGAACTAAGGTTCATTGCTCATACATGATCTTCAGTCCACATGATGAAATGACGACCATGCATGAGTAATGAGCTTCAACAATAAACTGTTCAAGACAAATCAATGAAATATGAAACTAAGTGTAGGTATGACCAACATTAAGATATCCATTGCTACTATTTGCTGCCATCATATCATGGTTTTGTCCTTTGTAGGCATTTAAATAACTATACTGGAACAACAACACACAATGAGACATCTATTTTTCTCCTTGTTGTTTTGAAATATCAAGTCATTGATCAAATGTGGGAGATAGTCATTCATATATAACATGCCACATGAAGTATACATTTGAATCAAGGAGTAAAGATCATCCATCATGATAAGGAAATAATTTACAAGAATCTCATGTATGAGTAAGTGTATGTAGAGGACAATCCATGAAAGAAGATGATCCATTATCATACAAATGTGGCTTGTATTTTTATATAGTATAGAGAACTGGGGCAGCAAGTGGTATATAACATACATAACAGTGAACTATTAATAAGAGTGTATGCCATATTGCAAGGAGAATGCAACCTTACAAGATGTACACATAATAGGTAGATAAAAGTGCCACATTTATCAAGAGAAGCTTGCACAGATATATGATTGTATGGGCTTAAGGTTTCAGTGATCAATTTCAACTACATGAGGTAGAAAATAATTTTTTTTGCTCAAGAGACATATTGCTCCATCCATGTAAGCATACAAAAGCTACAGTGAGTTTATGTAGATATGAATGAGCCACTGTCACGGACATCAGATGGATAAAATGCCAAGTGCATGTATATGATATGAGTAAGAATGTATTCGATACAATACAGTGAGCTTAATTGAAAAAATAATCAATGCCATGTCATAGGTTGAATGAGATCATTCAAATGTATAAAAGTATAAGAATCAACCATTAAGTGGAATATATATATATATATATATATATATATATATATATATATATATATATATATATATATATATATGATAGGAACATATACAACATGTGTACAAATGGAGCACAAGTGATATCAGATGCTTTTTCCATTATAAGAGAAGTGATGTTTTATTGCACGTGTACATCTACAGGAGGAGTCAAAAGAAGAATATTACATGTGTTCTAGTTTGTTCCACAACTTTCATACAAGTGCAGGATTACGGTATCTACAGAATACATTTGGAACAACATAGGAGATAAAGCTACAATGGCTATCTCTACAACAATATAAGCAGTGTTTTGATAGAAGAAGGGTTTCACAACCCAAGGAGTAGCAGCCATGTTTACATCTTCAAGCTTAAATAAAATACCCAGAAACCAAGAGTCATGGCCTATTGTTCAGGTAAAGAAGAGAAAATATAGAACGATGTAAAGGGTCTTCAACTCATATGAGTACAAGGAGCACTCAGAAATGAATAAAAACAACCATATCAAATCACGTTCAGTATAGTGCCAAACAAGAGTTGTGTTTTCTGCATATAGAGAAGTGAATGAAAAACCATTTGTTTATCCAGTCATAGCCAGAGAGATGTATAGAGTTTTCCTCACAGCAAAAGAAACCCACTTGAGATTGCAATTTGGAAGATGCAAATACAAATAGGGTGAATGCTCAAGAATTAAGAAAATAGGATATATGGCCGCGGGCCTATGATAAAGTTTTTGGTTTAGCAGGTCGAACCCATTTATGTTTTCAAAATGACAAGCTCATGTACAGAGAGGTGGAGGGTTTTATGTTCATAAAAAAGAAAAATACTCAAATTTGCCAATGAAATGCCTCTACAGTCGTGCTTTCTAAGTGCCCTTGTCAAGCCTCATAGCATAAAAAGGGAATATGATGCAGTTGCAGCCCAATTACAACATAACCCACTTGGGGTTTCTAAGGAGAAATGAAAGATAAAGAAGGAAAATGAAGATTTTTGAACTCAAACATGCTCAGAACCCATTGAAGCCATGTAGAAATAGGTAAATATATAGTTGCAGCTATGGTCTCTAATGAAATGCATAGAGTATAAATGAAATATTATCATATTGAAAAGTAGAAAGCTTACCTTGTTGTTTCTGAGTAAAGGCCGTGAGTTTTGCTTCTTGCAATGAGTTCAGAGATACCTTCATGGTAGCCTAAAACACAAGTGTATTGATAGAAGAGTAAAAAGAGGATAAATTTATTAGAGAAAATACAGAGGTCGCGGCTATAATAGCCACAGATGCAACCTAGAAATGGAGGAAGAATGAAACGTTTTGTGCAGAGGGTATCTCACCATCATTTCCCTTTATAAAACACATAGAAATCCATCAGAGACTATGAGAATCGAAGGGTTTTTTGCCACAAACCCTAGCATGGTGACAGCTGACTGAGTAGAGAAGTCAAAATCTCAAAAGTGAAAGTATGAAATGATGCAAAAAAGTAGGGCAAGAGTGGTTTTGTGATTAGGGTTTTCTTGAAGCCCTAAATCAAATGTGGTATTTTATCGCATTTCATTTTCATATGCATATCTAATACCCTAGGGTATTAGGTCCAATTTACAAATGCCTTAGTCTTCACAACTTAGAATATGAAACACTTTAGGTTTCTTTTGAAAGTGATACACATATCACATGCATTAAGTGCCTTTGGAGATAGGTCACATGCAGTTTACAAGTCAAGTGGAGGATAAGCCCCAAGGGCTTTTATTTTTATCAACTTTTAATAGGGCCTCCAAATATTTTTATGATTTTTTATAGAAAAATCAAGTGCCTCAAAATGTAATGTACTTGGCACAATGAAACAAATAGGCCTTATATTTTTTTTATTATTATATGCAAAATCAAGATCAAAATCGAGACAAGATATGTATTAAAACTGCAAATCCATTGTAAAGTATTATTTAAATAAATGTTTTATAAATTTCTTTTAAATAATTGCTATTCTAATGCAGTTAAAACAAGTAAAGAAAACATAATCTATTTTTTTTTAGATTTTCTTTCTTCTAGGTGAAGTTGGACAGATAAGGACAAAATAGAGATTTTATGAAGCAGATAAAGCATGTTTTAAAGAAGATTTTCGTGCGGGCCACCTTGGAGAGGTTTTTTGCAGCTTCTTTTTTAGTTTGGAAGCATTTCAAATGGGCTTTTCTACATCTTTTTAGAGGAGCTCAAAAATGGATTTACATGTCTATTTTTAGGAGCTTTTTTCTAGACTTTTCTCTAGGAGATTTTTTAGGCAGGCATTTATAGGAGAAAGCTAGCTCTTTCTCAGGGGGTTCTAATTATTGTTTCTCTCTCTCTTGAGCTCAAGCAGAGAGCTTGTAAACTTTTGTACTCATATTCTCATAGTTTCTACTCTTTTCAGTCTTAATAAAGAATCATAGTTCTTTTTGTTTTTTCTAATTCATTTTTTGCAATCAATGATTTGGTATTCAATTGTGATTCAATTTTGGAATCCTTTTCCTATGTCTCATCATTGCAAGTTGGAGTGTGAAACATTTATGTGATACAAGTTGTATGTTGTGTCTAAACCAGTTAGTTGGATTGAAGCTGTGATAAAACTTTGGTTTGTCCTTCATGCAGACTTCTAACTTCTCAAACCTTCATACAAATCATTTATGTATCAAATTAAATATAGTGAAATTGTGAGGATTGAAAGGCTTTTCAAGGATGATTGTGAGTCAAGATAAGTTCTGGTAAAACATCCTTAGGATTTAGAGTTTGATTTTGAGTCATCTTCTTATCCCTTTTCTCAGGAAGTCTTTTAGATTAGGTGGTTTACCATGGGAACCATCCCGCTCTGGAGGTTCACTCCAAATTTTAGGCAACCCACAAGCCTATGAGTGTTCCCATGTGTCAACAGATAGTTAAGTTGAATAACTTAGCATAGAGTGCATATATGATTGATAACACTAGTAATGGAGAATTGATCATCATGGCAGAAGGAGAAAAGACAGAAAAACTTGTAGAGTGTCAACATTTGTGACATGTGAGATAGGGATTGTAAGGTGAAGCTAGAGACATAAATATTTGGGTAATGGAAGGGACAAAGGAAAGATTATAAAAATAAAAATCTACCCTGGGTACAGGCCTTGGATGAGTAGGGATTATGTCAAACTGTAAAATTTGGCACACCTAGGCTTTAGTTTGACGGGGTTACAATAGAAGACATGATACTTTGAGTATTACGTGATATTAGGAGAGAAGTAGAAGGGATGGTTATATTAATAGTGGTGGATCAAGGGGTAAGAAGAACTAAGGATAATTGTAAAACTTGTGAAACAATATATCCCAAGGAGCCTAGTCTAGTTGGTGTGATCTAGTTTGTGGAAACTATTAACAAGGTGCTAAATAGTATAAGGAAAATCCCAAGCATGTAGGGAGTTAGAATTAGAACATAGATTGTAGGATCCAAGAAAATGGAGATGAGAGAAGGCTAATCCTACTAGAGTGCAATTAGATGAATATAGTATACACTTGGGGTAGATATAAGAATAACTATAAATGAGGGAGTTAGAGAAGCACGAGGCACAAAGGGGCTTACTTATGTCACTACAAAAGAAAGGAATTGTTACTCCTACATGGTCTACTACATTAAGGGCACTTAGTCTATGTTATATGTATTAGAGCTAATAAGTTTGATCAATATGTGTCTCTTTATCATAACTACAAAATTGGTTTGAATTGATCCTATTTATCCTAAAGTTTGAGAAAGTGAGGATACATGCCCTATAATTTGAATATTTACATATGATGATGGTGATGTATTTAGTTATTGTTGCACTAATGCAAAAGGTAGGAATATAGTAATTTATCTTTGAAACCTCTCAATTTCCTTTTAGAGAGCTTGTTGTGTCACTTGTCAAATTTAAAACAATTACCCCATTGTACCTTCTCATGTGTTGAAGGCTAATGGATAGATAGAGCTAGTTCCACTACTAATTGGAATTGAGCTTGTTGAGAGTCTCAGGGTCAAGGTCATTGTGTCATCTTAGAAGGTGCTTGAATAGAAGAGATCTCCCTTACTAAGTTGCTACTACTACTACTAGCCTCTTTAGAAGTATTTTATTTACTTTGAGGCTAGTAAGTGGCTTGAAATTTGATCTTTGTTGTATCATAGTTAGAGGCTATGGAATAATTTTCATTATCCCATTATTTCTCCCAATTCTCATCAGTATCCACCTTCTCAAAAGGATGTTTTAGTTCACTAATTTCTTGGTGATACCCTCAAAATGCGTTAATTTTGTGTTCACTCCAATCTAACAACCCTAAGATTTTTGTATCCACAATAATATGTGTTTTCAATGATAATGAACCATTGTATTTAACATAAAATATCACTTGAGGTGGAAGGGGCTTAAAGGGAAGATAAAACAATTGAACATATATACTTAATCATCCTACAAAGGACATTTCTTTCTTTTAATTTTAGGCCCTATCTCATGAATACATGACTCCTTTTATTTAATTCTGGCTATCTAATCTACCATGAATCCTAGTGGATCATAAGTTCAATAATGTTTAGTGATGTCAAACTCAAAATCTACTAGCTTGAGTTTAAGCAAGGATCCTGGTTTTCATCTATTTCTTGTAATTGCTTCATATGAGAAAGGGATGCCATACATTGTTGTTTTATTTTTGCCTAGTCCAAAGTTGGTGTCAATAATATCTAGTTACCAAATGAAATCAAGAGAAATGATCTTGCTAGAAAGTTATTTTAGGAGAAAGAACTCTTCATCCCTAAAGCCATGTAGCTTGATCATTGTGTAGTAAGCTCCAAAGATAAAATTTCTTGATTCCTTGCCACCCAATAGCTTTTCCATCTTTTTAGAGACCCTAGTAAGGTCTTCCTTATTAAAGTTAACTATAGTTGGGGATAGAAGAAAATTATTGGACTCATAGGAATTTGGTGACTTCGATAAAACATGGATCCATGTAGAAACAACTACTAATCTCAAGGGAACAAAAGACTCATCATATGTGAACAAGAAAAAAAATGATTGGAAGTGGGAAGATTTTTGGAATAGGAGTAGATGGGCTAGAAACAAATAAAGTTGGAATTCATAAGCTACTTCTAAATTGAGTTAGCTATAGTATCAACAAAGTCCAAGTACAAAAGCTAGTCCTTTTCAATGGTTTTCATTTTGATGAAGGAAACATTAAAATTCATGGAAATAATCATCATTGCCAATGTGAATGATAAGGACACACACAAGAGTGCATATTAGACATTCTAAGGGAAATCAGAGTTATTAATGGGAATACAAAAGAGGTTTGTATTATATTTAGGCAAATGAACTCCCTTTTGACAAAATTCAATTAACTTTTACTACTATCCTAGGTAATATTAAGGTTCTTATAATTTCAGTAGAATGAACCCTAGATATAGGGGAGTTCTAACATTTCCATATAAGAATATTGACAGTAATCTCAAGATTAATAGTAGAACCCTAGATAATTCCTTTATAAGAATCAAAACAATTCATGAAAACTTTGACTAGCTCAAGAGAAGGATGAACTTGAGACCATGTATTGGGCTAAGATGGTAGTCTAGATTCTAATTCTAAAGTTTTGCTCCTCATCTTATCAAGCATTTGTGCATGTGTAGCTTCCCTAAGGTTATTAGTGCACTTAGCAACTCTTAAATCAAACACATTATTAACATAATCATTTACAAAGACAACATTTACACATGACCCCTTTTGAATTTTTCTCACATTTATGCCACTAAGAGGTCAATTTGGTAAAGGAATGGATGTGTAAGACTTACCTTGTATGTTGTTTTTAGAGTAGTATCCTTATATTCCTTACCTTTTTTCTTTAATATATTCTTATGAATAATCATGAAATAGGTTTCTCTCAAATTCTCCTTCTTTTAAATGAAATATTAGGTGGTTATAGACAATAGAATCAAGAAATCAAAACTAAATTTTGAGGAAACAATATGACTAACATTTCAAATATTGCAAGAAATTTGAATATTATCAAATGCACAATACATTTATCAAGGAATGTAAACTCATATATATAAGTATGAATGGGTGAAAGGGACCACAACCTCATTAGTGATCATTGTTTCTCACTTTACATGAGTTGGTGATACAACACTTGACAATTCAAATAGTCATCAACTCGTCCCTTTGGTGTTCCTTGAAAGACTTGGTACCATGAAAATAATTATCTCACTAACTCTAGTGGTGACATAAAAAACCCAAAAACTCATTGATATGACTAATTAGTTATTGTAAACCATTTCAAATGATTGCTCCTATTAAAATGTTTAGTTTTGAAAGAGCAAGATTGAATAGTCACAACCAAATAGTAATCATAATTGCAAGGTTTCTGCAACCTCCCATGTCCAAATGTATCTAATATTATTGGGGCTGCACAAGCCACTAATTAGGAAAGAGATGAACATTGTAGAAGTTCTACTATGAAATTACCATCTTCATCCCTTTATGACACCTAAGAGGGAAAAAAGGGACCAATTGTATCTTATGTTTTATATTTATAAACCTAGATGTAAAGAGTCTAGTTGGATAATAGTCACAAAAAGAATTAGCATTAAAATATCATGGGACAACTCTATATGCATTGATTTCTAGTACATCATAGGTTAATGGATTATGTAGTAACTCAACTGATAGTTGTGTTTTGAGAGACATTAAAAAATCATTTATACATGTATTTGTATCCTTTAATTCACTTATGATGGTGTCAAATTGTTGGTAAAGGTTGGGGATGTTGAATAACCATTAAGAATAGGAGTGATCAAAGGAGTGGTAGAACTAACGAGTATATGAGTATAAAAAATATTTGAAGACACAAAAGGAATATAAGTAGACAAAAGAGAACTGAAAGAAACAAAGTGGATATGAATAGTCAAAGGGGGAGTGCATATGGGTCAATAGCTCATAGGAAAATTATGGATAGTTGAGTGGTGTATAGAGCCCAATATGTCGACCTTGTTTATGTTTGACGATATCTCTTGTATTCTTAATTGTATCCATGCCATGTTGTCTATTGAGAAGTACCTTAGTAAGAGTTTTTTTTAAAGGTGATACATGACCCATACTTTATTAAAAGATTGTAAAAAGCTACAGGTTGGTGATCAACAACGTACAAAAAACTATTGGTTCAGATCCAATGGCTGACACAATGGCCAGATATACATAACCAAAACAAAAAGAAAGCATATGACAACTGGTATCAGCATTACTCGGAGCTAGAGTCACATTTTTCATTATACGGAGCAACAAGAATGATTGGAACTATAGCTATCACTGGAGTTGCACGCAAGGGGCTTGAGGCCATGTTCGGGGCATGAAGCTGAAGAACGTGGATGGTGCCAAACATCTCCCTAACCCTACCATCCAGACCGTCAGGAAGCTAATATTTGTGGGCATCGAGGGTGAGATTGAGGGTCTTGCTGCAACCACCTTTGAGTCCATTCTTCATGGTGTTGTACACACATGCCGCCGCAGGTGAATTGCGAAAAAATCCCTCCTACAGGAGCGTCCTTGTCAAGCAACCTGTAACCCTCTAGAGTCTGCACACAATCAACATCCTGTACAATGTCCATTATGATTGATAGAAGGGTCAAGGCCACCTCCAATCACCTTACTTTCTGGTCGGCATCTTTAAACAACTGGTATCCGATGACAATCATCATCACAAACTCAACGTCAAGGTAGTCAATGTCGAAGATCTACCTCAATTGCAGTGAGTTGTAGGCTTCCCACACCATCGACTCCCATCCCATCAGTGGTAGATTGATTCTCATGGTTTTAACACAAACCTCCATGGTAGACGCCATGGACAACCTGAATCACAAACAATTGACAAACGAGAGATAATGCTTGCACATCAAAATCAAAGGTAGAGTTAGTTAATTTAAATCCCCATTCAAGGAGCTGAGGGATGTCTTAGCATAATTGCTCTCATAAATTCTACACTCTTTAAAGTTCGGTTGGCACTCCCATTCGCACTTGATTATTGAGATACAATCCCTTACTGAATCAGGGATGGTGCAAACTAGTACTATCATATCAAGCTTAGGATATCGAAGTGGGCAGCATCTATGGGGCCTTCAAAATGGCCATGGTGCATGCATGTTGGGGAAGTAATTGGGATTTCCTTTAATAATTCTTTTCACCATTGGATTAGTAAACTCTTGTTAAATTTATTTACTATGTTTTATATCTTCCCTTTATAAACCAAATAAAAAAGAAGGTTGGGTATAATTATATTTAGATTTATCTTGTGAACTTTATGCTCCTTAGGGTAAAATAAAGATAAAAAAAAAAGTAGTAGGTTGTTCTTGGCAGCACTTAGGTGCTAGAGTATTGAGTCATTACATAGATCATTTAATGAGTATTATTATTATTTCACAAGATTAAAATGCCTTGTACAACAAGTTGTGTTATTTTATTTACTTATCAGTAATTACATTTTACTTTACAAGTGCTTAAAAATAATTTTTATATATTTACTTAAGAATTATTTTATTTATCTCAGAGTTATTTTATTTACTTAGGAGTACTTTTATTCTACTTTACAAGAGTTACTTCCTTCTATTTACCTTGGTGAAATGTGATTATTATTAATGTTAAGCTATAACAATCTTAGAGGTACATAGTTCTTTTATTTGGGAATATATTTTTTAAAAAAAAATTTTGGCATTTTATTTAAAATTTTATGGGCCTACTTTTTATGCACATTTTGGAAAAAGTAGATGATCTTTTGGTTAGATTAAATTACATTAGAAAAGTAAGGTTGAAAAAAAATGGGTGCTTTTCAAGTTAGTGTAAGCTAGTTATCCAGGTTGTGGTGTTACATAGGTATCAGAGTGCCCAGGTTTTACGACACTGGGAACAGGTTGTGGTGTTACATGGTTATGATTTCCAACATGCATGCACCATGGCCATTTTGATGGCTGGATATACACAGCCGTCAAAGTGACCATCTGCATCTGAACTATGATGATATGCACTCCTTGGCATTAAAGCTCATTAATGACTTAAAATGGAAGTTGGCCTGTGGAGAGTACATTTTCCATTTGTTTGAGAGATGACAACAGTAACTATTTTGACCTAGAATATGATATCCAGTGGAAAACAATTATGACGTAAGACGGACAATGATAAGTTTTTGAAATACAAATGAATTAGACATATCATCATCTAAAGTAGCTAATTGATTGTTCATAAATTTTAATTTGTCAATAGTTGCTTGTTTCTTTTGTTTCTTTTGATTTCAACATTTTTATGAAGGCATCATGACCGCAATATCATTATTCCTCACTATAATGCAACATGTGGTCATTATAAGAAGTAGAAGGAAGATAGGTAGTCATGGTGGCAAGGTGTCAAGTGAGAGTTCAACCTTGCACTTTGTCCAAGGAGATTCGAATGTCATATGAGATTCTTACACATGGAGAGCTAAACATAATGGATTAACAAATATAAGGGAAATGCACAATATGCTAAAACTAAAAAAAGTTAAACAATACATCTTTGAAGTTATAGGTTGACTAAAAATGTAGAGGAAAATAAAATGCTTCATATACTAAAAGACATAGGTCTAACTTTTAATTAATTAAACTTAGAATATAGAGATTGAGACTAAAACAAAAGGTTAAGATCTTATTAATTGAGACAAATAAATTAAATAGCTAAGAATAAGAGGTTCTTATGTAAATTTTCATGTAATGTCAACTTTGACCTCTTTGACTAATGGATACATTGAGATAGAAGACTAGGAATTTATAGATATATTATCAAAATAGAGATAAAAAAAATTGTGATTAAAATGGTCTATTATTCCTATTACTTTGGATTGACAGCATCATGAGTTGGTCTTTATAGAAATCTACCTATAAGGCCTGGTTTGCTAGTGTGGTTTTATCCTTTGATGTTATTGACCTGTGAGGTTTGCTTGTTTGTACTTATACATGTTTTTGAATAGTTAATCATGTAAAAAAGCATGTTTCGGATTTTCTATAAGAAAATAGAAGGCTGATGAGTTCATTGATTTAAATCAATACTAATTATTAATCCATAAAGACAATAGACATGCCAAATACAAATGTCAATGTTGACACAACTAAATTTAAACTAAAATTAAGAATGGAATTGATATAATTACAACCAAATATTCAAATTGTGAATATAGTATACCAATAATTAATTGTCCTAAATAAGTAAAGATAATATCTTAACATATAAATTAGAACACGCAATTCAAAACCCTTAATACATAAATACTAACAATATAATAATTATACTCTTAAAAAAATAAATAAAAATCAAAATAAATTGAAATAAAATTAAAATTATATTCTAAAAATATTAAATAAAAAAAATCAAATTAATAAGATTAAATCATAGCATAACCCCATCCATGCATAATTGAAAATATACGATAATACAAGTTTAACAAGGCCTTGTTGGAGCAAAGTTCATGCCAAATGCTAGCAGGACGGTTTTGTCCTTTACAATAGTTAATATATATTATTCCAAGAAATGTTTAACATGTCTTTGCATTAGTTCATATGTTTAGCACTATATAAATCAAAATTAATTTTGTGAAGAACCAAAGAGAAATTTCTTTAGCTAGAATTTTGTTTTTAACAGAAAAAGGTGGTAGACCACCCATATATATATTATTAATTAAAAGTTGACACAAAATGGAGATATCATCCTCCATACATAATAGAAAGTACATACATAAGCCAAAGAAAAGACATGAAAGGCCCTATGATGGCTAGATAATAGTGCTGAACAATTAAAAAAAACCCTACATAAAACCAACACCCAACCACCTGTAAATAGCTACAAACCCCATAGAATCCCAGCAACAAAAACACCCAAAAAATAGATCCACTTAGACTAAGGCCACCACCACCAACAACACTCACCACCACATCCACTGCACCTCTGAGCTCAATCCATAACAACAGAAACTTTTTGGACCTCAAGCTCATCCACACCATGCTCTTCCTTTTCATTTGTTTGGTCCTAGATCTCCCTTGGGAGGTGGGGGACCCAATCATGCACATGAAATTTCAAGAAGAGGATGGATATGAAAACATCCCTAATCTATTTCACCATTTTCTTAGGGAAATGAAAACTATTCCCCTTCAACACTTTCTCAACACAATTCATGCAACCACATGCAAGACCTTCCTGCCTAACCTTGTACATTGATTCATTTGTAGAGGATGATTTTACATTGTGAAGAGAGAATAAGCCCCCAATTAGTGCGTCCCCATTCATTATGTTGTAACCATTCAAAGCTAGATTCCACTACTCCATGCTGTAGAGGTTATCATAGAAAAGCCCTATAGCTATAGCATGCACAAAACCCTAATCCTGTATGATATCCATTATGTTGGAAAATATATGTGAAACAACATCAGACCAATTCAATAGTCTCTCCTCATATCCTAGAATCCATTTATACCCACATATGTTACACACTGCGAACTGAACCATGGTGCAATCCATGTCAACTATTTGCATCATCTTTGTGATCTTGATTTTGCCATGACCTTGTGAAGAAGCAAAGAGAAACTTCTTTAGCTGAAAGTTAACCTTGTTTTCTTTCTCTGGGTGAATTGCATGACTGACACTACTAAATGTCACTAGTTTTGGTTTGTCTCCCAAATGCATGGGATATTTGAGCTGAGTCAATTCGATCAATGAAGAATAACAAAACAAATAACTAACAATGAAAATATATGCAAAAGTTAATTGTTCAAACAAATTAGTACTAGACAGAATGCCTCAAAGAAATTTATTTTCATGGAATGTCATGATTGTAGGACATGAACAAAAAAGTTTCAAGCAAATACAATTGTCATCAATCAGATATGCATCCTATGCTAAGCTTATAGAAGACTTAGCTATCTATTGACACATGGGAACACTCCTACGCCTGTGGGTTACCTACAAGCTGGAGTGACCTCCATAGTGAGATGACTCTCCTAATGATTTTCTAATCTAATTTACTTGCTGAGGAAAAGGGAGAGAGAATAACTGGAATGCAAAAACTAACTCTAAGATTTAAACTAAATGAATATCTTCACTCACAAACAACACTTCACACTTAAACTTTCACAACCCCACCTCTGAGATTTGATCCCAAAATA
Organism: Cunninghamia lanceolata; assembly: GCA_027924645.1. NCBI lineage: Eukaryota > Viridiplantae > Streptophyta > Pinopsida > Cupressales > Cupressaceae > Cunninghamia > Cunninghamia lanceolata. The sequence goes on along the minus strand of BSBN01000060.1, from coordinate 10,865,591 downwards.
ATTTGTAATAAGGTTCAAATTGAACACAAATCACAACTAGGACCAAAACCAAATTTTATAGTAAGAGACATAATGAAGGACATGAAACTACCACAATGAGACATCAAATCAAAACTGCAAAAAAAAGACAAATAGATGGAATAGGAAAATCTATTGTATTGAATTGGAAGGAGTACAAAGCAAAAAAAAAATATTGAGTCAACTGCCTATATACAACTCTCTACCTATGCTCAAGAGAGAAGAAAATGGTATCAACTGATTGAGAAAAACTAACTTTTTCTCCTATAAATGTCTGCCAAGAGATCTCCCCAAAAAAACTCCTCAAAATAGATGAAAGAATCCATTTTCATGCTCCTCAAGAAAGCCAAAAAATAAGCCCTCAAAATACCTCCAAACTGTGTGAGCAAACTGCCAAAAAGATCCTCTCATGTGGCCCCACCAAAAATCTGCTTAACTGCCCAAGTAATCTCAGTTTCTGTCCATATCTAACTAGGAGAAAGCAAAATAAAGAATCCAAGTTTTCATTTGCTTTATCTACTTTTAACTGCATAAAAATAGTTTTGATTTTAAAGCAATTTATAAAATATTACTTTTAAATAAAACTTTACAATGTTTGTAGTTTTATTCTACATCCCTATTCAATTTATTTTTTGTAAAAAAAAAATGATACATGGCTTATAATTTCGCCAAGTATTTACAATACATATCAATTGATTTTTCTATAAAAAATCAAAAAATACTCTGAGGCATATTACAATTTTTTGCAAAAAATAAAATGAAAGGCCTTCAAGGCCTACCCTCCAACAAATAGCCCTGCAAGACTCTAAGGGTAGGTGACCTTCTCCTCCAAGGATCAAACTGAGCTTAAAGAATCTATCCTTAATTTGAAATATACAAGGACCTAAGGTTTCAACATTACTCTAAGTCTTAAGACTTAGGCATCATGCAGAACATACTCAATACCATTATGGGTATTAGTTGTGCCTCCAAACAATGAAATGAATGTGATAAAATTCACTGTTCAGATTAGGGATTCAAAGGGAACCCTAGAACAAAACTCATTTACAACCCTACTTTTCTGCATCATTTCACTTTTGCATGTTTTGAGAACATGGGGCACTACCTGTAACTGCCATCACTAGGGTTTGAATCACAAAACATGGACATTTCTTAGTTGATTTTCATGCATCCCTATTGGATAACATACAAAGTTCAAAGGTATGCTTCTGTTTGATGCATATTTGATTCATATGCTTGTTTTTCCTTCAATCTCTGAACAGAAAATGGCCTTCTGATCCTTAGCGTTACCAGTCTACTGATGCATTTGTTTGTATTTTTCACCATCATTTCTTCTCTATGCCCGTGTCCACCATAGTCGATTGTATCGAGCTTATTTGAGACCTTAGAAAAGGTAGAACTCGCAGCCTCACTGCATATTTTTCTTCACTTAGGAAAAGGTAACTCTTCCTTTCAAACTATGTGCTTCATCTTTTGGTTTCTTTGCTATCTATCCACCTGAAGGAGTGAGATATCATTATATTTTATAGACTATGACCTATATTCTACAAATTTTTAGTTTTTCTCATGGGCTCGAAACTTCTTAGAGTTCTGTGTTTTTTCTTTGAAAGGCTGCGACTTTGTGCATATTTTTCTGAGTTTTTTCCTTTCTCCACTATGAGACCATTATATATTTATGGGTTGCGGCCATCTACTATTCTAGATTTGCAATAAAACGAGCTCCTTTTGTATGCAAAATCCCACCATTGGTAGCTCTAGGGTTTGGAGGAAAACTATATATTTAAAAGATGGTGGCCATTACTTGTAAATTTGTTCATTTTCAAATACTTTTTTGAACACAATGAAACTTAAAACCCTAATCTCCTTTCTACACATTTGATTTCCTCTTGTTGCCTGACATGGGTTTTGCTATGTTGAGGGTTTTTTTTTTTAAATACATTCTTGTAGAAACTCTCTCAAGCTGCAACTATAACTAAATATTGTCTTGTTTTTTTGAAAATAAACATGGGCTTGATCCATGATGAAGAAACCCTTCTATGCTTGGATGTGTACAAAAATATCATATGGGTTTTATCAATCATGAAGAAAGAAGACATTACACATACATTTCTGTGTTCATCCTTTTTTGGAAGGCCACGACTATGATTGGCATTTCTTCATTTCTTGCACCTGTAGCTTGCCATTTTAAATGGTTCTCCTTACTCTCTTCTAGTCTGTAGACTAAAACTTTCTCTTATCAGATCTATATGTTTCATATAGAGATGCTCTCTTTTTTGTATTATGACAGCAGCATATGCATGCATTCATGACAGCATAAAAATATGTATTGTTCCTTTGAAGCTGAGTATGAGCATTGAAATTCTAGATGTATTGTGGGAATTTATACAGTTATAACTCCACTGTGCACCTATATATGAATCTGCTACCCTTCATTTGCCCAAAATAATAATGGACTTACAACATCCTCTATCAGATAACACATAAATGGTTTTATTGTTCTTCAACTATCTTGTAGTTGAATATGTTGGTTTTACGATAGACAATTGAGAGGGGGGGTGAATCAGTTGTCACCAAAACTTTCCTTTCTGAAAACACTTAGATCCTTATAGTTTTACAGCATAATAATGATTTAATCACGGAAGCACAATGTAATATCTCAAGAGCAAAAACACATTAACACATATGACACCAAGAATTTAATGTGGAAAACTCGGTTAAGGGAAAAACCACGGGTGACTAACCCAAGATTGTATTATCTGTTAAAAGAATAAGAAGAACAAAATGGCACTTGCCAATTAGGGCTCACTACCTGAGCACATTGCTCACAAGAGGCCCATTGCCTACAAGAGACACACTGTCTACAAAATAATAATATAAATATTACATACTTGAACTAGAAATTAGCATCTTCACCATGCTTGAGAGAGTTCCATTTAAGCTCAACACTTCAGCTCTGCTTTTCTCTCTTCTCCTCTCTACCACTCTCTCATCTTCACCAAGGATACTTTGAAATGACTTCACAAATCTTATTTATACAAGACATCAACTTTGGGATAAACATCCAAGTTGGCACAATACATACTTTATTTTATTACAGAGCAATTACACAAATACAACTTGACTTATTACAAAACTTCATGTGTATCACCACACTATTGGCCACACATATTTGGGACTTCAATCTTCTTTGAGGAACATGCCATGCTTCGTAGAACATCTTCAAGATCATCCGCAAGATGTGTAAAACATTTGGTCGACCATGATAAGGATGAACACCATCACCCGAGAGTAAATCTTCAATTACGAGCTCAATATTAAATGTGGACTGCCAACATGAATTGGACATAGTCTAGAGACTCCCATAAACTTGCTTGAATCATCAAGAGCATCCACACCACTTCTTCTTACTGAAATCATTTGCATCTTCATCTGGAACCTCAAGAACACAATCTATCATCACTGTCACATTAGAATAAATGCTTGCGGACCTCCAAACCATGAACCAATTCAGTTGTCAATTCACATTAGCTTCTTAAACATTACACCAAATCCATAGAACAAGATATTGCATTTCCAGATCTCACCGGACCTATTTGTGTCACTCTATCACCTCTGAAAAGCTGCCAGAACTAGTTTTACTCATATGGCCATAACTTCTTCAAATCTTCATGTGGACCTCTCAAATCTTGACTGCATCATCTTTAGACACATATCTACAAACCCTTTGATATGCATTTTCTGATCTTCATCTAGCTGGGATCTTCACTTTATAGAGCTTCACTATTCTTCTCTGTTTCTGATAGGACTAATTTTCTCAATATCCTGAGCACACAGCTCATCCAATCCTTGACATCAATGCAACTGGAGTATGTTGACATCAATGATAACACCGGTTAGGACCATACTTGCAACAATCTCCCCCTTTGTCATTGATGGCAATGTATGATGTGAAAAATTATTTTAACCATCAAGACAAGAACTTCTCCTCACTAGCTGACATAGCTCCCCCTATCAATAGAAATCATTCATAAGTCTTCTCTTTCTTTACTACTCCCCCTTTGATCAGTAACCACTTTTGTTTTTCACATGTCTTCTCTCCCCCTTTGACATCAATGGCAAAGGGCACATACTTGCATCAATTAGAATCATACAGACTGCTCCCTATGAGTAGTAGCTTCATATCATTAATCTGGACCACAAGATATGACTGTGAGATCCACCGGACTAATGCACATCAGTGCACCTTAATTCAGAACTGAAGGGGTAATAACCCCTAACTTCTCCCTGAGAAACTCAAAAGAGTCCTTAGGTAGAGGTTTAGTAAAAATGTATGCAATCTGATCCTTTGAGGGCACAAACTCCAAACTGACTTCATTCTTGTTCACCTGCTCTCTCAAAAAGTAAAACTTGATGGATATATGTTTTTTATTAGAATGCAACACTAGATTTTTTGATATATTTATTGCACTTGAGTTATCACAGAAGATTGTGATACATTCCTCATACTCCACTCTGATGTCTCTTAGAATTTTCTTCATCCACAATACTTAGTGCAACTACCTACTGCTGCAATATATTCTACTTCTACAGTGGACAAAGATATTGCCTCTTGTTTCTTGCTCAGCCAAGAAACCAATGTTTTCTCTAAAAAGAATGCACCACCACTGGTACTCTTCCGGTCATCCACATCTCCTGCCCAATCCGCATCTATATATGCATGAAGAGAGAAATCATGATCCCTAGGATAACATGAACCATACTCAACTGTTCCCTTTAGATATCTGAGATTTCTCTTGATTGCCATGACATGAGATTCTTTAGGATTAGCTTGGAATCTGGAAACAATACCAACAACATTCATAATGTCAGTTCTAGTTTGAGTAAGATATAGTAGTCCTCTAATCATTGACCTATACTTTTTTTGATTAGCCTTAGGAGATTCATCATCTTTGCTTAGTTTACATCCAGTTACCATGGGAGTATTCATTGGTTTTGAATCTTCCATCCCAAATTTCTTCAACAATTCTTTCACATATTTGGTCTGTGATATGAAGATTCCTTTCTTTGTTTGAGTAATTTGCAGACCCAAGAAGAAATTCATTTCCCCAAACATAGACATCTCAAATTCACTTTTCATTTGATTTGCAAAAGTCTTGCACATACTATCTCTTCCTCCGAAAATGATATCATCAACAAATACTTCAACAATCAAGATATTTTCATAATCAATTTTGAAGTACAAGTTACTATCAGCAGTACCTTTGTTGAAACCAATCTTTCATACTAGGCCCTTGAGGCTTGTTTGAGTCCATACAGTGCTTTCTTCAATTTGAAGACCATATCACCATGATCAAACAATTGAAATCCATCCGGTTGCTCAATGTATACCTCTTCTTCTAAGTCACTATTCAGGAAGGAAGACTTGACATCCATCTGATATACTTTGAAATCCTTAAAGGTAGCAAAAGTAAGGAAATAATCTGAGTGCTTCAATTCTTGCCACCAAAGAAAAAGTTTCCTCAAAGTCAACTCCTTCTACTTGTGAATAACACTTACAAACCAATCTGGCTTTGTTTCTGACTAGTTCACCATCTTCATTCATTTTATTCCAAAAGACACACTTGGTCCCAATCACATTTTTGTTTCTAGGTCTAGGAACAAGATCCCAAGTGTGATTTTTCTTAGTCTGCATCAACTCTTCCTTCATTGCTTTAGTCTAGCTTTCATCATTGCATGCTTCACTTACTATTTTTGGTTCAATCTTTAAAATTAGACAATACTTTTCTGAGTCTTGAGGAATCTTTCTTCTTATTTGAACACCTTTTCTTCTATCACCTATGATCTGGTCTTCAGAATGATTTAGTCTTACATACCTGGGAGTTTTGGGAATTTCTTGCACTACTCTATCTTAGACAGATTAACTCAAACTTATCTCTTCTTCTTGTATTCCAGGATTCTCTGGATTAGTCTAGATCTGAATTTCAGAAGGGGCTTGAATTTCTTGGACCAAAACATCATTCTGATCACTTTTTTTCATATTCATAAAACCTTGAGGGTTTTTCAATGCCTTCATGAACCTTCACATTTGTACTTTCTACAATCTTTCTTAATCTCTTGTTATAATGTCACCGGTATGCTTTGCTTTGAGTAGAATAACCCAAGAATATTCCTTCATCACTTCTAGCATCAAATTTGCCAAAGTCTTCATCTCTTTTAATGTAAGATTTACTACGAAGCCCCTGAAATACTTTACAGTGGGAGTGATGACAAACTAGAGTTCATAAGGGGTCTTACTAGTATTGCTTCTGATTTGTACTCAATTAAGAGTATAGATAGCAGTGCTTACAGCTTCTCTCCAGTAGATCTAAGGAACATTTTCCTCCATCATCATGGTTCTAGATGCTTCCTAGATGGTCCGGTTCTTTCTCTCCACTAATCCATTCTGCTGTGGAGTCCTTGGAGTAGATAACTATCTTTTTATCCCATGTTTCTCACAGAATTCTATGAACTCTCTGGATGTGAATTCTCCACCTCTATCAGACCTAAGACATTTTATGTTTAACCTGGTTTCATTGTCTACCATAGCCTTGAATATTTTGAATTTCTCAAGAGCCTCAGATTTCTCTTTCAGGAAAGTCACCCACATCATCCAGGAATGGTCATCAATTAGTAACATGAAATATCTATCACCTTGCAAACTCCTGATTCTTGTCAGTCCACATAGATTAGTATGTACTAAGTCCAACAATCTGGTAGAAGATTGTTCCTTACTTTTGAATGTGACTCTGCTCTGCTTACCCAACTGACATTCTTTGCACAAACTATTAGTAGGTTTCACCAATCTTGGAAGATCTCTTACAGCCTGAGTATTGCTTATCTTGATGATGTTATCAAGGTTTACATGACACATTCTCCTATGCCACAACCAACTCTGATCAATTTGAACAAATAAACAACTTTTGCCAGTACCAACCAAGTGGAAGATGTTACCTTTTGTTTGAGTACCGGATGCAATCTCTATTCCAGAACTTTAAAAGATTTTACATTTTCTATTTTTGAATCAGAGATCATAGCCTTTGTCCACCAACTGCCCAACACTGAGAAGATTGTGCTTTAGACCTTCAACATACAGTACATCACTGGTTTTGTTCTTTCCATCAAAAGAAATAATTCCTCTATCTTTGATTCTACCAGCAGAATTATCAGCAAATTTTATAACCCCTCCTTCATATATTTCCAGATCTATAAACTTATTTTTGTCACCAATCATATGGTGGGAGCATCCGCTGTCAATGACCCATTCATCCTTTTCTTCAACTTGAGTAGCCAGAGATCTTTCTACCTATTTATGTTTGACAGATTCAATGGGCATTAGACCTTCTTCCTTGATGGCAATAAACACCCACTCACTTCCGGATTTGTTTCCTATCTCTAATTCATCATTTGTTATTCCTTCATCATCATCTTCATGAATGTAGTAACATTTCTTTTGGAATCTTGATCTATTTGGATTTGTCTTTGAAAATCTTTCCGGACACCTTAAGGCAAAATGACAAATCTTGTTGTAGTTGAAACATTTGAAGGGCAATTTTCCTTCATACTTACCAGATCCTCTTGGCAGTCTTTTTGCAATAAGGGCTTCAAGTTGAGCATCTTCTGCCTCATCTTCTTCCAGATCTTTTCTTGCTTTTTCATACCATGAGAGTTTCTTTGAGGAGTTCTCTCCTAGATCATACCTTCGTTTACCTTTTACAGAGGCACTAGCTTTGAATGCAGATTCAGTCTTGGGGAGTGCATCTCCAAACTCAGCCAATTCAAATGCAACCAATTTTCCAACCAATTGATCTCTTGCGATATTTGATAAAGATCTGAATTCTTCAATAGCAGAAACCTTGTGTTTGTAAGCAGGAGGTAGGGATCTGAGAACTTTGGCAACAATCGCATCTTCATCCAAGGTTCCACCAGCACACCTAATGCCACAAACAAGCTCATTTACTTTTGGCATAAATGTAGTGATATTCTCATCTTCATTCATCTTCATGTTTTCAAATTTTCCTTTCAGACTTTGTAGCTTGGCACATTTAACATATTTGTCTCCTTCATGCAGAAGTTCCAGCTTTACCCAAATCTCATATGCAGTTTTTAAATCCATAACATTTGTTAGCTCTGAATCAGATAAGGCACTTAGTAAGGCTTCTTTAGCTCGAAGATTATCTTCAGCATCTTTGATTTCATCTACATTTGTCAGACCATTCTTTGGAGGAACATACTTCTTTGAAGTCATGGTCCAATATTGCATTCCCATACATTGCAAGTGACATTCCATGCAGCTTTTCCAAGAGTTTAATTAGTTCCATCAAACCTTGGACTATTCTTCTTGTAGGAAGATATCCTGGATCTCCTCAAGTGATTAAGCTCCTTTTAGAGGAACCTAGCTCCGATACCAATTGTTGGTTTTACAACAGACAACTAAGAGGGGGGGTAATCAGTTGTCACCAAAACTTTCCTTTTTGAAAACACTTAGATCCTTCTTATATTTCTACAGCATAATAATGATTTAATCATGGAAGCATAATGCAATATCTCAAGAGCAAAAACACATTAACACATATGACACCAAGAATTTAACATGGAAAACCCGGTTAAGAGAAAAACCACAGGGTGACTAACCCAAGATTGTATTCTCTATTAAAAGAATAAGAAGAACAAAATGACACTTGCCAATTAGGGCTCACTGCCTAGGCACACTGCTCACAAGAGGCCCGCTGACTACAGGACACACACTGTCTACAGAATAATAATATAAATATTACATACTTGAACTAGAAATTAGCATCTTCACCATGCTTGAGATAGTTCCATTTAAGCTCAACACTTTTGCTCTACTTTTCACTCTTCTCCTCTCTACCACTCTCTTATCTTCACCAAGGATCCTTTGAAATGACTTCACAAATCTTATTTATACAAGACATCAACTTTGGGATAAACATCCAAGTCAGCACAATACATACTTTATTTTATTATAAAGCAATTACACAAATACAACTTGACTTATTACAAAACTTCATGCATATCACCACACTATCAGCTACACATATTTGGGACTTCAATCTTCTTTGAGGAACATGCCATGCTTCGCAGAGCATCTTCAAGATCATCCGCAAGATGTGTAAAACATCCGGTCAGCCATGATTAGGAAGAACACCATCACCTGAGAGTAAATCTTCAATTACGAGCTCAATATTCAATGTGGTCCGCCAACATGAACTAGACACAGTCTAGAGACTCCCACAAACTTGCTTGAATCACCAAGAGCATCCACACCACTTCTGCTTACTGAAATCATTCGCATCTTCATCTAGAACCTCAAGAACACGGTTTGTCATCACTATCACATTAGAATAAATGCTTACGGACCTCTAGACCATGGACCAATTGAGTTGTCAATTCACATTAGCTTCCTAAACATTCCACCAAAGCCGCAAAACAAGATATTGCATTTCTGGATCTCACCAGACCTATTTGTGTCACTCTGTCACCTCTAAATAGCTGCCAGAACTAGTTTTACTCATATGGCCATAACTTCTTCAAATCTTCATGTGAACCTCTCAAATCTTGACTGGATCATCTTTAGACACATATCTACAAACACTTTGATACACATTTTCTAATCTTCATCTAGCTGGGATCTTCACTTCCCTTTATGAGATGCTTGATCCCCACAAGCACATAGATGATCAAATAAATACATTAGATCTTAAGCATGATGTTAATCAAGATCCTATTACTCCTTCACCATCTCATATTGATCCCATTTCAAATCCACCATCATGTCCTATTGGTCTTACTTCCTTCCTAAATGAATTTTCTTCACTAGGAGAGCAGCAACCATTGTCTACCACTTCTCCATCCAATAATGAGCTCAAGTCTAGTTCCCAAAGTGCACCTAGTCCCGTCATCCACTGCATACTCAAAAACATGAACTATCAAGGTAAAGGCTTAGGCCTTCATGAACAAGGTATTTTGGAGCCTATTCATGTCCAAGTCCCTCCACACTCATATGGTCTTGGATATACACCCCAAGGTAAGCAATATCAAGTTGTTGGTACCACTTTTCCACCTCCTAAATCCACTCCATCTAAGCCCAAACTAGGTTCACCTCATCGCACCCATAAAACATATGTTTCCATTCCTCCTCCATCATCCTACAAACCCAAAAAGCATGTGACCATTCATCTTCCTCCATCCACTTTACCTCCACTTCTTCCAACTCCTAACATCCCTCCATCTACTTTACCTCCCTTCTTCCAACTCCTAATATTCTTATCCTCACATCCCCTTATCACTTTAGCCACAAATCCATTAATCCCTCCATTCATACATCCTATTCCCATAAATCCCCTACAATTCCTAATCATGATTAAAAAATGCACACATTGAATAAACATGAAGCTATCCTAAACACCCCTATGGGATTCAAAAATAAAAATTAGGATGCCTCCACCCATAAAGCTAAAAATCCCAATAATTATCATGCCATATGGCACAAATGCGAAGAATCAAAGCAAAATCAAAATTCAAAGAGGTTACCCAAGTCCACATCTCAAAAAGATAATCTCAAAACCAAAATGGTTTGGGTCCCCAAGCAAAAAGTATCTAGTTCGATTGGAGCATCCACACGTCTAAAATCCCAAATATCCTGCTCCCTATCACAAAATCTTAAAATTCATAAGTCCATTTGGGTCCCTAAAGACTTGAATAGGCAATCCCCTCAGATAACATCTCTATTACTCCCAAATCCCCCTTCTAAGCTTCAAAATCCATTTTAGTGTGTGCAACCATTGGTTGTGGTTCCCTTCAATTCCACAACATTCCCACATACCTCCATCTCCCCATCTCCAATCTACTATCCTACTTATTTCTTCCATCATAATCCTATGGTCCATGCTTTTGCATAAGCCATATCTATCTCTTTAACTCCATCCTCATCTACTATCCTTCCATCATTATCCACATCATACTCTCCTATCCCCTATCATCCCTTGCATGAACCTTTCATAATCCACATCAAAATCCATTACCCTCTCATGTAATTCCCTACCAATATCTATGAGCATAATGACATTTGACATGGTCTGTGAGTTATCCATGCTGGGACATTTCTATGGGAACAAAATCTTGAGTCCCCATCTATTCCATCAGACTATCCCCTACAAAAAAATAAAATAAAATCAAAATAGTAAAGAGAAACCATTTTGTCCAATGTTGAAAACCTGGTAAACAGGCACCTTTGTATAAGTACCATGATGAAAACCTGGCAAACATGCATCATGTGTAGGTGATTATCTATGTGCTTTACACTTGGGGGCATGTTGTCACATCTATCCCATCTCATATCCTATCCTATCATTTTCCATCTTATCTTGACATCCTTACCCATCATATGTGTTGTACCTTCCTTAATTGCATCCTTTTTGATCTTGATGAGGATAGGGGAAAAATGTTGAAAAATGCTTTTAGAATCTCTTGTCATACTCCAAATTCCATCCATATGTTTCTAAAAATATCCTCTATACATCCATCCACTACTAAGTCCATTCATCCCTTTCAACCATTATCCCTATCATGCATCCTAATTAGCATCACCCCACTGAATCCTAAGGCATAATATAGAGAAGGGAGTAGGTTATTACTATGTGACATAATCCTTTGAGATCACATCCTTGGCTACTTTCATCCATCTATCATATATTTACCATTCATTGTCCTTCTATCACCAATCCTATTATCCATACATATTCCTACCTTTATCATATTGCCGATTCTTTTATCCATCCATACTCCTACCTTTATCTTATCGCCACTCCTTGTATCCATCTGTACTCCTACCTTTCTCATATTGTCCATCCTTTTATCCACCCATCCAATCCTACATTTATCCCATTACCAATCTTTTTATTCCTACAAGTTTGATCCTATCGCCCATCCTCTTACCCATCCATCCAATCCTTTTATCTATCGCATTCACTATTGTTCATCCCCATTCATTATTGATTCTTTCCTTGTGGTTTGGTTTTCCCTTGTCATTAGTATCTATCCAAAGGCTATCTACACACAACCCCATGCTAGAAATCCAAAAAAATATAACATTTGAAAAGCCAAAAAATCACAATATTCCCAAAATACAAAAAAAACAAATATCCAACAAAAATCAAATCAATAAATCCAAATCCAATCCAATCAATTCTTCCAATCAATTCACCAATCATCCAATCAATCAATCCATCAACTCAACAATCAAATCAATCACATGCAAGTATCCTTCCATAGCAATCAAGTAAATCAATCAAGTTAACTTATCCAATTGCATCTGTGGTCTAGGTTCCCAGCTTGGTTGTGAACCTAATCGATCAATCCTCATCATCAATGGGATATATCATTCCCAATCCTAGTGTTGTTCTCAAGATATATCATTCCCATATCAACAACACAATCCTCGCATTGTTCTTGGGATAAATTGTTCCCACATCAACAACGCTATCACTCAATTATCAATCCTCACATTGTTCTCAGGATAAATCATTCCCACATCAACAATTCTATCAATCAATCATCATCATTATAAATCATATCAATCAATCCAATCGATCATTAGTTTTCAGCTTGACAAGGGCAACACCTTGTTTGTTTTTGAATCATTTGTGCTTGATTTCTTGCTTGCTTGTGTGTGTTATCTTTTCATCTTGCATTTGAATCACATCTATATCATTCCAACTAATAGTCATATCTTGTGTATGTTGGAATAGATTTTTGCATTATCTTTTGCATCTAAGATCATATCATACCTTTTGTGCATTAAGACTTAAATTCTCTAAGTTTACTTCCTCATACATTAGACAAGGTTGTATTACGCTAGGGCACAGGACACATCATCATCTTGGTCTTTATACCTTGGTACATAAGGTTAGGTGCTATATCAAACATCAACTTGCTCAAAGTTTAATTAGCATAACTCCACCTCCTTCCCTCCATTTCCTTTTTCAAGAACCTATCCATCTCCTTTGTCCCTGCATAACCTCTTGAGGCGGTATTATTCTACCAATCCTTCATTTTTATGAGCCAATCCTTTATTTTTATGAGCCCCATGTGAGCCTCAACCTACTCAAAATCCATTCCAACCTATGTTTTAATCTTCTTTGAAATAACATTGCTTTGCAACATTGTTTCAAAGAGGGGCAAAATGTAGACATGAACAATTGTCCTATGATCAATTTCCTAAGTCCTCCCTTCATGTGGAATTTAATTAATTTTAATTAGTTAATTAAATCTTTTCACCTTTCACCCTATTTCGTGAATAATAAATTAAAATTAATTTATTATTTACTAAACCCAAAATCCTTCCATAAATAATAAATTAAGATTAATAAAATTAATTTATTATTTATGGTTCAATAAACCAAAATCCATAAAATACCTACCTTGACAACGGAGTTATGCTAAATACGAGCAACCACATTTTCAATATTTGGTAACATTTATCTAGTTTATATTGTTACATCTTTAATTTTTCTATTGCATTAGACATAAATTTTAAGGTTTGTGTTAGTTTCAAATCTATCAAATAAAATTTATATTTGGTTGCAAACATCAGTGACAAAATTCTCTCTTTGCCTTCATTTACTTCATCATTTTCATATTCCTTTCGAAGGCTTATTCAAGATTTGTTATGGACAATGTAACGTGAGTGATATAGCTGACGATAGTTGCTATTGATGTACTATATAAAAATAGAGATAAAAATTAAAGAGATTCCCCTGCTTCCCATGGACATAGCCATTTGGTGAACCACTTAAAACTTGTGTTATGTTCTGTGCATTTGTGTTGTTATTTTCTGCATTCTTAATTTTCATTTTATCTACTATCAATTCTCCAACAATTGGTATCAGAGCTCGATGAAGAAACTGATTAGGAAATTGTGATAATTTCTAGATAAAATGGAGGAAGCAGATAAATGGAATAAATTTTTTGGGTAGAATTTTGGATTATGGAAGGTACAGATGGAGTCGTTACTGATTAGAGGAGATCTCTCACTCACACTAGAAGGAAAGGCCAAGAAGCTAGCCAGGATGGATGATGAAGAGTGGGAGAGATTGGACAAGAAAGCAAGAGCAACTATTATCCTGTCACTATCTAGCAACATCCTTTTCAATGTTATAGTGGAAAAGACTTCAAAAGCATTATGGGATAAACTCAACTATGTGTACGAGATAGATTCAACTTTGAATAAAGCTTACCTCATGAAGAAGTTGTACAATCTGAAAATGAAAGAAAGAGGTATCGTGTCCAATCATTTGAATGAATTCAACACTCTAATTAGCTAACTGATTTTGGTAAGCATTAATTTAGCTTCAATTGCATTAACATTTGAATTTGTATTTGGCATGTTTATTTGTTTTTATTTTTTTAAAAGGTGTAGAATACCCATACTTGAATTAAAGATAGAAAATATTTACATACAACCACACAGACAACCAAAACAGAACCCTAGGAGAAAATAGACAAAGGGGCAACAGACCTAGCACAACAGAAAATAGGAGATCCACCAAGAAACCACCCACTCATATCAATTCTTAGGTGAGGCTTCCTGATCATTAGATAGGGGGATAGAAGAAATAGTAGGGACATCCACTGATGCATAGGGAGAAGGTTCCACGAAGCTAATGGATCTTGGGTGATGCGGAGCCCAATTAGGAGCATGAGCATGTAGGAACTTGATTGCTTTCAAGACCTCCCTAATATTATGAATTATCGCTAGGGATAAATGAACACAGTGTGCATCCAATGCATTAACAAGAACTCCCATACAACCACACTGATGTCCATTATACATTGCGTGATAGACAATCGATAGATGGGGACATGCACAAGAGCTCGATAAGGAATAAACCACCCACCATGACATTGCCCTTCAATAGATCATAGCCTTCCAACACGAGGCTCTAGTGATCCAAAGTGAATCTTAAATAATTGAACACCAGGTTGACTGTGATAGCATGGACATACTCCCCATTTTGGATGATGTCCATTATGTTGGATAATAATGTCAATGCAATTTCAAACCAGTGGATGATCCTATCTGAGGAGCTCAGCAATATTCACTATCCATAGATGTTGCGGATGGAAAAGTGGATTAGAGAGAAGTCAAAATTGAAGACTTTATGCAACCGCACTGCGCCCACTTTGTCATGGATATCTGGCTCCTAGCTAAGAATAGGGAAGAACCAAATGCCAGTTTACCTTATCATTGTCCATGTAAGCCTATGCGAGAGACCTGTAAGAAAAGATACCCATGCCAACAACACAAATGGAAAAAAACACACATGAAAAGTGATTGAAGGAAGATAAGTGGTTGGGCTTATATCCAACTCCCAAAAAGAACTGAATTAAATGTAATATCTTGCCTGATTTGGAAGGCATGTACCCCACATTCTCCCTCCTACAACTTACTATACCATCCTGGCTTCGTACACTAAATAGGGATATGATTACACCAATGGAGAAGAGTTTGAGGTGAATTATATGCATATCAAATTGAAATTAACTTGCAATCCTAAGGATGACCTTAGCCGATCATATGCTATCCAACAGACCTAGTTTGCATGTGAAGGAGGCTGATTCCCATCTTTCATCTTAAAGGCTGACGTGACCTAAGAACAAACCATTAGAAAAGTACTGCCTTGTGAGTATGGAGAAAGGAACTTGAATTGAATTTGAAATCCTCCGGGAGGCACTGCCCTATCTACAGAAAAAGGTGTTGCATGTTACCATTCTAGTGGTCCCCAATGCTAGCACAACTAAATCACTCCAACATGGATGCCACATGAGAACACACTTAAGGTCCCCAAAGACTAGATCAACTTCTACAGTCTGAATCCAACATGACTTGCAATTTAGATGGAGAATACTTAGGTCAAACACCTTAAAACCATGGTCATGTTCAATACTATAATTCACGAGCCACTTTGCCACCCTATTTACCTCTCTATAACAATGTGAAATGATGAGTCTAAAAATTGATCGATACTCACCCAAGCCACTTGAATAAATTTATTCAAACACTAGTTCATAGCCTTCTTTGATTTCAGGGTGTTGATAGGAATCACAAAGTCCCCCTCAATCCATAACTTCTTAATCTCCAATTCTAGTGCCAACTCTAAACCTTTTATGAAGGTCGAGGTGTTGACCTCATTGTTTGCGCCCTTGGGAAGTCTCATAAGCTATTAGATCAAATCTATCATGGAGCATTAGATGGCATGCATTTGTTGGGTCTCATTAATTTACTAGAGTTACACCAAATCTTAAAAAATACCAAAATGAAAGAGAGTGTGGAGGCCCACACATGTTGTGAGAGGTTTTTATTCATTTAACATAAAGGTGCAATGCATTTTCCACTTGTAGTGAAGGATTCACTATAGTTACAATATCATAATATATTAATGTAAAGTATTGTATAATCCTTAATTTCATCATATGAATGATATTAAAAAAAATCTAGATAAAATAATTAATAAAGGAGGAGAATAACAATTATATTACAATAATAGTATGGAGAGACACTAGAGAAATTGTATATGTATGACAAAGTGGTAAAACAACTTATATAAAGTCATCTATTTATACACCCTTTAGTGACATGAACAAACAATAACATGTTTGGTCACACCTAACAAAGGTCCTTAAATGATTAAAATCTAATTTTGAGAAGGTTGGAGGTGCATATTAACTTCACATATAAGTGTTTGGATTCCTGAATTCTTATTTAATTAGAGATTTCTACGGGTTTTCATTTGATCTCCAACTTCAATGAGGAATTTCATCTTATTTGAAATATGCATAGAAAATATTTATTGTCTTGGATAATGTGAAATGACCCTACCCAATCTAGATATTTCAGTATGAGTTCTCCCATATCTAAGAACTCAAGAAAAAGTTTACAAATGAATATGAGTTCATTCTAATGCTAGTATAATTTAAATAAAGAAACCCTCTCTCTTACTTGATAGTGTGCAGAAGGAACTATTGTTTCTTATCTAGAAGTTTGAGTTCTTGTACTCTGAAAGAATGAAACTTGACACCTATACTGATAATCAAACCATAAGTTATAGCGTGAATTCTTAAATTACAAAAAGCATTTCCATGGTCCCCTATATGTAAATTTTGATATCTTTCAATCAATCCAATATTAAGATAGTGTTGGAGAATCCCATACAAAAACAATTTCATTGGATGTTGACTTATCACATAGTTGTAGGTTGTTGCTCAATTATAGTTGTGCTAAAATAATTATCTAAAATTAAAGAATGTACATGTATCTAGAGTGGATATTCTCAAGAAAAAAGAGTTTGAATATAACCTAAATTCTTCTCCCTCACATTATATTTTGTTGACTTGTAGAATTTTTAAAAAGCATGTGAAGTAGGCCTACTAGGCATGAATAAGGTGCACAAAGTATAGAGAGAGAGAGAGAGGAAAAATAAACATCCCATGAAGCCTTTTAGAAATGTCAAAATGTTATAGAATTATAGTCATTACATTTTGTTGAAGCTCAATAATGAAAATATAGTATTTCTTGAAGTGAGTAAGTAATAGCCTATTGATGAAAACTACTATATTTCATTAGAATTCATTTGCAAATAATTATCAATTCTCATGTTTGGATTTAAATTTTATGCACCCTAAATTAGGGTTTGGATTTTAGGTTTTAGGGTTTCATTTTTATACTTTAGAATTTTTATATTAAGGTTTAATCTTCTTTATGTGTAGGGTTTTCATTTTAGGGTTTAGATTCAAGATTAGAGCTTCAATTTAAGGGCTTGGATTAGTGATAACTTTAAGAAAAAGCCCATAAATTTTTTTATAAAATATTTTCTAAGGGCATTAATTTCCATGGAAAATATTTTCTTTATTTTTTAAAAAATATATATTAATTTTCCTAGTGAATTTACACACATTACTAGAATTTTATATAAGATCCTAGTGAATCCTAGAAAATACTAGCTAAGGGCATTAGTTACCATGGTGAATCCTTCCTCTAAAAAAATTATTTTTTGGCATGGTCCCCCTATATATTATTTTTTCATAATACTAATGAAGGGGCCCATGGGCAGTGGGTATTGATGGGGTGAAGGGCTAGCACCCCTTGTAGGGGTCAAGGGGGTAGTGCCCCCTTGGAGATTGTAGGGACAACAACCTCAATGCACTTCTATCACAAAAAGAGGTAGGGTTGATGGGTAGAGCCCCTTTCCACCAAGAATAGATCCAGTATTGGGAAGGCATTGGAACACACGTGGACTAAATATTTTGAAAATCTCACACCAAAAACAAAACTGTAAAATATTAATGAATCTATATTATATGTTTCTCTATTGATTGTATGGTTATAATTTGATTTCATAGGTTTATAAGCACATGCCACAAAAATTTTTACTTGACCTAGTTAGATATTGATCAATGTTTGGGTATCAACCAAACCATTAATCATTATCTAATTGCTACCCAATCATTGATCAATATCTAATCGCGTGACCCAAAATAAATTCTAGACCGAGTTAACACTTTTTGTGACGTGCTTATAAAATTATGAAATGAAATCATAGCCATTAGATTATAATAGAAATTGATGGTGAGAAATGAATGCCCTATTCCTTCACACTTTCAACCTATAAAAATATCCCACTTTCTATAGGGCCATCATTGATTCATAATACTTACAAGCCCATTGGGGTCAATATAAAGTCTAAGTTGCATTGTTAATAAAATCTAGGTCACATTCATTACAAGATCTTTTGATGATCCTACTTACCATTTGTGTAGAACAAAAACAAAATCCTTAAGCTTATATTTGTCCTATGTGGTGTATCATCCCATCCCATGAACCCCGAAGGGTAAGGGCCAAAAGAGGACAAGATAATTTTTTTTTGACATAAGTAGATAACATAACTAGATATGGCTATCGATTCAATAGATTGACAACATTCATGGCCATGCATGGCCGAATGTGTTGTTAAATTTTCCCCACTTTTATAAAGACATCAGGAGTCATTTTCTATTAGCTGACATAAGAAAAACCCTATTTTGTGTAACCAACATAAGGCTTGATAAAAACAGCTAAGGGTTAGGGTTTCCATTGATATTGTATTGTAGCATTTTGCAGTGGTATTAAGTTGCAAGGATTGCTAGTTGTAATCGGTTTGATTTACTAGATAATAATATTGGAAACTCTGTTGGTGGATGTAGTCCAAGTTTGGGTGAACCATGTTAAAACTTGTCTCTCGCTGTTATTATTTGTGTGTATTTTCATTCCTCTGTTTAATCTTTATCTGCATTTAATTCTAATCTTATGTCAGCTAACCCTAACAAATGGTACCAGAGCTAGGTTGTGTTCTATTATCATCTATAGGAAGGTCTCACGGTTTAGTGGGAGTCCCATGGTTGAGTGGGAGCAATGGAAGATGGGGGTAAATTAAAGGTAGACAAATTCAATGGGCAGAACTATCAGTTATGGAAGATGCAGATGGAGGATTATCTCTATCAGAAGGATTTATGGAGGTCGTTGGAAGGAGTAGCCAAGAAATTGATAACAATGACTGATGAGGATTAGAATCTTCTAGATAGAAAGGCACTGGTAACCATTTAGTTGTTCCTGGCACCATTAGTGGCATTCAATATAATGGAATCAGAGATAACAGATGGTATGATGAAACCTTTGGCTAAATTTTATGAAAAACCCTCAACCTCAAATAAGGTATTTCTCATGAAGCATTTGTTTAATCTAAAAATGATTGAAGGTGGATCTATGATAGATCATTTAAATGAGTTTAATATGATTATCGGTCAGTTAACTTCTATAAAAGTAAGTTTTGATGAAGAGGTGAGGGCTCTCTTGATATTATGTTCTTTTCCAGAAAGATGGAATAGCTTGGTAATGGCTATCAGTAACTTTGTCTCTAGTTCAAATAATTTATAATTTGATGTTGTTGTTGGTGTTATCCTTAGCGAGGAAATGCAATGGAAAAACTCAGGAGGGTTCACATTAGGTAGTGTTTTGAATGCAGAAAGCAGGGTATATCAAAGGAGAGAGGAAAAGGTTTTGGAGGTCATGGGAAGTCACGAGAAAAATCAAAGGACAAGAGATCCCAATCCAGAGGATAGAAGGATTGTTGGTACTATGGGAAACTAGGTCATCTGAAGAAAGATTGTTGGTCTTAGAAGAATAAAGAAGGAGACAAACAAGAAGGAAATAAGCAGGCAAATGTGGTAAATAATAAATATGAAGATGATGCTTTGATTCTTTCCCTAGATAATGTTGATGATTCATGGGTTTTAAATTTAGGGGCCTCATTTCATGATATGCCCCATAGAAGTTATTTTCTTGATTATGTCCAAGGAAATTTTGGGCTAGTTTATTTGGGAGATAAAAAACCCTGTCAGATTGTTGGAAAGGAAAGAATTAAGATTAAGTTGTAAAATGAGAATCATTGGCTACTACAAGAGGTAAGGCACGTTCCAAGGCTCAGTAGGAATTTAATTTCAGCACAACAACTAGCTAAAGAAGGTTGCATTGTTAAATTTACTGATAAAAATTGGAAGGTTTCAAAATGTGCCTTAATAGTAGAAAAAGGTGTGAAAGTACGCACCTTATATCTTTGTACAGGTCATACTGTTCCTTCTACTTTAACTATTGCAAAGAAAAAATAAACAGGTTCAGGAACAGTTGCTATAGATTCACAGAAAGAGACTGAAATAGTTGCTGCAGGTTCTGAGAGAACACTGTGGCATAATAGACTTGGGCATATGAGTGAAAAGGGTATGAAAGAGAGTCAGTTTTCTCAAGAATGGGAAACAAAAGAAAGATGAAAAGTTGGAGCTTGTGCAATCAGATGTGTTGTGATGTTCACAACACGCCCCATTTTGCTCCTTAGCAAAACGAGGACCCCTGCTGATGTCTTGCTTTTTGCTTCTGCTTGTGTTTTTTTGCTTCCTGGCGGTCTGGTAAAAATGAAGGTCAGGTGCATCATCATCATGATATATTGCATAGGGTAGGTCATCATCATGAGGTCTGTTTGTCAAAGTTCATATTTTGTTTCTGTGACCTCATATTTTGAAAGAGCTTGAAATTTCATGCAGGTTTGCCTTTTACTTCACTCGAAAATTCGACCATATGTGAAAGTTATGCACGGTCAAAGTCTTGGTCAAACCTGATATTCGCAGGAGCATCATCATTTTATTTTTTATTCTAAGTCATGTTGACAGGATCATCATGATCTTCGCATTATGCAGCATCATGATGTCTTTTAGGAGGGTCATACTATAAACTCGGTTTTGCTGTATAAACGTCATCATCATCATATTTGAACCCCCCCCGATAATATCCTGAGGTTCAAATATCATGATGACATCGGCTTTGGGTCAAGGTAGGTTCCCCCCGTCGAACGGCCTTTTTATCGCGAGCATCATCATGATATCCTTGCATCGCCTGATCTTAAAATATCATGCTGATGGTATAGGATCACCCTGACTTAACAAAATCACCTTCGGCATATTTACATGCGCACGTTCAAAACCTATTGGAGGGTCATCATCATGATATTTGCTGGCATTCGAAATATGATGATGACAACGACTTCATATCCTCCTGGTCTCCCTTTCGCAAGGTCGTCATCATGATATTTGCTGAACTTCGAAATATGATGATGACGGCTTCTTGATCATCATCCTGATCTTTCACAGAACATTCGCTGAAATTCGCTAAGTAGTGAAGACATCATCATGATAATTTCAAAGGAGGATCATCATCTTCATATCCTCCTGATATCCGTTTGCCGAAACATCATGATGATCAGCCTATCTATTAAGAAGGGTTCGATATTGCATTTCTTAAACAGCATCATCATATTTTGTAATATCACCCTAGCCGAAATATCATGATGACCAACTTATCCTTGTGCTTCGAAGACAAAATATCATGATGACGTCATCATGATAAATCGATGAGAAGTAAATATCCTGATGATCAGCATCATCATATTTTACAATATCACCCTAGCGCGAATATGATGATGACGTCATCATCATTCTTTATCCTGTCCTGATTATCAAGATCATCATGATCTTGTTTGTTCGCCCGATATCTCGCCAAGTCCTCCTGCCGAAAATGCAACCTTTTTGAGAACATCCTGATCATCATCATCATCATATTTTTATCCTGATCATGCTCATGATCATCATATTTTCCTTTCGGCAGGATTTTTCTCAAACATGATCCGGTTGGCGAAATATCATGATGACGTCATGTTTCAAGTTTAGCGAAGGCTCCGGATATCATGATGACGTCATCCCGATCTGAATAACGAAGAGGTAAATATCCTGATCATCATCATCATCATTTTCTTTCTTTCAGCGGGATATTTTCCAAGACCCGATCCGGTTCCCAAATATCATGATGATGTCTTCTTCTGTGTTCGACAAAGCAAATATCCTCCTGATGGTCATCATCATCATTTTTTCTTCGAGCAGGATATATTTTCCAAGCACGATCCGGTTCCTGATTATCATGATGATGACGTCCTTTTCCCAGTTTGACATACGCCCCAAATATGATGATGATCTTCATCATGCTGATTTTCTCGAGAGGGTTACCTTGGCCGCGAAAGGATCATATTCACTTCATCATCCTGATCATGCTCCTTAGGTGACCCGATATCAAATATCCCCCTGATCTTAACCGAATATCATGATGACGTCATCCTTAGCATCTCAATGAAGCCCGAATATCATGATGACGTCACCATCATCTTCCTTTCCTCGGCAGCATGATTATAGTCGCATCCTCCTATTCTCCTTCAAATATGATGATGATGTTGTTGTTCTTTTCTCCAATATGCAGAGGCAAATCATCATGATGACATTCATCTGAACCTTCAGGAGGGAATGCTGTTTCCAGAATATCATGATGATGAGGTATATCGACCAACTTGTTTTTTGACGCACCGACTGCGAGTATCATGCCGATGGGCGGGAAATGAAGCGGTGGAGTTTTGAAGTGTTTTTTTGGCGCCTCTGACATTTTTTCAGTCAGCGATGGTTGACCCATCAATTTTGAGCAGCTTAGGCGCATTTTTGACGCGTTTTGAGCGGATTCTAGATCTGATTTCCACGATCTTGCACAGTCACTTGGATTTAAACGCTTATTCTAGTTTCCTGCTGTTTTTTGTGATAAATGTGAAACTTATTGCTGGTCTTGTCTTGCAGGCTTGCAGTTGAGGAAGTAGCTGGAAAGTCAATACAGTGACCTCATGGAGGCAGAAGATCAGATCTCAGGAGCAAGAAGATAGAGATGAAATGCAAAAAGTCAAAGCCATTCAAGTGAAGAGGAAGGTCGCAGCTGGAGGTATTTCTGCAAAAGACAAACAGAAGTTATTGCTCAGCTGCTGGAACTTCTCAGAAGGGGCAATATTTCGCCCAGATTTGACCATGGCTCTGAGATATTTTTGAGAACTGGTTCACCTGCATTTATTGCTGTAACTAGAGGTTTGAACCAGGGGGTCAGTTAGGTTTTTTGCTGTAGTGAGGACAATCAGGATGTTATATATTGTGCCTCTCTACACTGTAATACTTTACAACAGGGGCTACACAACAGAGATTCTAGGAAAATACAGCAAGTTAGCTTAGCATAGTTTAGAAGTAGAAGAAGGAGGTCGCCTGTTTGTCTGCAGTAAGGTGCGCGTGGAATGTCTGGCTGTCTTACTGTATCTGTAAAGCTTGTAAGTTCTCTGTAGTATGATCAATGAAACTAAGAGTCATTCTTACATTGTAAATCATGTATGACTATTCGTTTCTAATGCAATAGAATCTGGAGTTCTGCATCTATCTTCTGAGTGTTCTCCTGCTCTTCTTTGTGTTTTGAAATATCTTCTTTGAGAGCTTGCAATTTTAAATGTATGTTTGTGAAAATGCTCAGGACTTACATTTAAGGTTTTTACTGTGGATTTGATCAGATTACTGTGGTATTTACATACTGGATAACAGAAACACTTAGATCCTTCTGTAGATTAGATGAAGTGTAGATTAGATCTCTCTAACTTTTCCCAACCCATCTGAATTATCTAGCTAAAAACGCAGAAATCTAAAGGAAATTGTCTCAAATCTGAAGAAGCATGCATAACAGAGTCTAAGTAGACAGTTTTCATAAGTACATGAAGAAGGAAGCTGCATAAATCAAAGAAAAACATCTGAAACTTGCAGCACAGTATCACTCTTATGCAAAGGAATGAAAAGCATTGACATACCTCATGACCTTTTTGCATATTCTTAGGCCAGTAAACCACAAAACAAACCTAAACTACGTAAGGCCCCTTGAACATTACAGCTTCACATTGACCAACTGAACTTGACCAACCGAACCATTGTAGACTTGGGATTAGTTGAATCACCAAATGATTCCTTCTTGTCTTTCAAGTATAGTTTCAGTTCATGTCATGTGAATTTTAACTTATTGTTATGATTGCATCAAAACAGTCATCAACAGTTTTCTGGCGCTAGAAGGAGGGCCTGCCTGAGTTAGGTTTCATTTCAAACTGGCTAACGACAGTAACAGAGTGACTAGGTCTAGGTCCAGTTCAGGAGATATATTTGTGCAACTACCTGATACAAGGCGAAGTAAAAGCCCTTTAATTTGGAATCCAAAGATATCACAAGCAGGTAGTTCATCTGGAACACCTCCTGGGTCACCTTTTAACATCCGTAGTATTATAAGTCCTGATAGATCACTGTTCAGATCTTTAAATCTTGGTTCAGGCACTTCTGGAGGTCTCAATCCTCCTCTAAATCCTAATCCACCAATCAATCCAGGTATTTCTGCAAGTTCAAGTCAAGCTCAAACACCTGCAATGGCTTATTTCGATGTCAATTCTCCCATATTCTTCAATGATTATCATGACATGCCAAAAAATCTGGAAAAGATATGTCCCAAATACCAGTTGCATCAAGACCCAGAAGATCATATTAGAATATTTAAGGAAGCATGTTTTAGGGCTATGTTAGAGCACGAGGATGTTGTGTGTAGGTTGTTTCCTTACACCTTTAATGAGCAGGCCTCTAGCTGGTATGTAAACTTACCCAATAGTTACATTTCTTCCTGGGCACTTATGGAAGAAGCATTTCTGTCAAGATTTAGAGGACCCATTGACCCTTGTGCTTTGTATCATAAGTTGGCTGCTATAAAACGAGGTGAGGGAGAGTTAATTGATAATTTCAATGACAGATTCCAAAAGGCCTATTCTAGGCTAGCAGCCCCTTATACCATAGCTGATGCTCCCTTGTTGGCTATGTACTATGCTGCTTTGGATCCTTTAACTGCCATGTTTGTCAAAAGGAAACCTGACATAGATTCAGTATCCAAAGCCTATAAAGAGGCAGCCTCAGTGAACCAAGAAATGAGACATACAGCCTACAGTCCATTTGGAGGAAATTTTGGGGTGCAGAATTAGACACACCCATGGAATGGAGTCCCTGTGCAGCATGCTCCACTAATAAATCCGGTTCCTTCTTACACACCTGTGTATAATCCTACTCCAATCCAGGCTATAACTCCTTACACGGCTAGTACTTCCAATAACAGTCAAAATAATGGTCAGCCTTTCTTCCAACTTCCTAGGGATGTAACTGTGGCAAAAGCACAAGATGATAGGGAAGACATCAAAGAAATTACTGCACATCTGAAGAGATTAACAACCGAAGTGACACAGCTAAGAAATGAGAATCTCTATGGCAGAAGCAACCAAAACTACAATCCACCTCAAGGTCACAACCAAGGCCAAAATCAGAATTATAGTCTCAACCAGAACCAGCAGTACAATCAGAACCAAAACTACAATCAGCATCAAGGCCCCAGTCAGGGGCAACCAATGCAAAATAGGGGGCCAGTGATAGATAATAGGACCTGGGGCAATAATAACAAGAACCAGAATCAACCTAGGCCACCCAAGACATGGAACACTGGGCCCAACAACGGTACTCTGGCTTCTCCTTTCGAGAATATGGATAATCATGGTGCAAAACAAATAACTAACATACAAATGGCCAATACAGCACCCAAAAATTGGTGCAGATTTCACAATACTAATGCCCATGCTGAGCATGACTGTCCACAGTTCCACTTGGCAGCTAGTATCTTCAACGTAGATGTACAGCCTCCTACCTCAGAATTTCTCATTCCTAAGGGTAATGAGGTAGTACCCTCAGAATATGACACAGCATTAGTCTTAGAAACGTTTACCTTTGCAACTGCAGAAGAGAGGGAGGATGAATTGCTAGAGGATGAACCATACTATTGTGAAAGTCTTTATCCCGAATCAGCCTTTGTGTTAAATGCTTTTCAGTTTCCTTTTGAATCTGAAAACGAGATATTAAATGAAACAGAGGAGGTGCAGGCCTTTCAACAGACAAATAAAAGCCACACCTACCATTTGAGGAACAACCCTAGGCCGGGAGGACCTTTCACCACTTCCACTCCTCCGAATAACATCAATACACCCCCAGATCAGAATGCTAGCAACAATCCTGCCATACTTAAAGCTAGTCAGCACACAAATAACGGAACAGCAGTGCAAAAGGATCAAACAAGTAAGACAGAAGCAGTAGAGACAACAAGACTAATGAATTACTTGTCAGAGGAAATAAAGAAAATGAAGGTCAGCATACCTCTAAATGAATTATTGAAGACCCCAGGGATCAGAAATGCTTTTTTAAAATCCCTGGATACATCCATAACAAACATGGTGTCTGCTGATATAACTGTTCCTAGTAGTGATTCACCACCTAAGGAGAAAGGTAAGAAAGTTGAGCAGCCTTCCAACACCAATGTAGTAATACATGCGGATAAGAGGGATACTCAACCTTTCTTGTTAACTGTTAGGTTGTGTGGGAAGAATATACACAATTGCATGGTAGATTCTGGTGCTTCAGCCAACGTAATGCCCTTAGGAATATGTAAAACTCTCGGGCTGACTCCCACCAAATCTGCCAAGGTTGTCACACAATTAGATAAGACCGAGGTTAGTGTGATAGGAGAACTCATGAACATACAGGTACAGTTAGCTTCAGACCCTAGGGTGAGCCAAATCATTGACATCCAAGTAGTGGATATACCCGTAAATTATGGAATGTTGCTGAGTAGGGATTGGTCCAAGACATTAAACGGGTATATGGCTACTGACTTTTCACACATGTGGTTACCATGGAGAGGCATCCCAAACCAGATCAGAATAGGGGCAGAGCCCAGAATGAAACATATGATAATAGAGTATAATCGAACCAATGAAATATTATATGTTGCTGTTGAACCAGGTGTCTATAGAGTTACCAACAATGGGATGCAGATTGAAGAGATCATGATGTTAAACAGTAGAAAGAAGTGTGTCAGCAATAGAACAGCACTATTCATTAAGTCTGACGGAAATTCTTCAGATGAGGAAAACAATGCAATAGACAGATTTGGTCATGACATTAGACAAGAGGTGGAAGAGTGCGTTACATACAATTTCCCAGTCCAATATGTGTATAAGGCTGAAAGTTGGCAAGGAAGTGAGGAGATTATTAGGCGACAGGAGGATGCAGCAGCAACGGTCGTTAAATGTGTAGAGGATACAACGATGGAACCAATGCTAGGAATAAAGGATAATAAAATCTCTCTCCAGGAGTCATGTGATGATTGTTGCAGGTTAATAGAAGCAGACTCCACACTGGACGATAACTGTGGGTCATCTGATGAACAATTTTTGAAAGAAGAGGGTACAGAGGATCATGTAGCTGCTGTGCACAATTAGACATCACCCCCATACCATGTTGAAAATAAAACAGGGGAGTATTCCTATCAATCAAAAGATGTCATCCCACTTTTACTCTCAAGTGATTTAGAAATGATTAATTTCTGTATGTCAGATTATGATGATGAAGATACTTACTTAAGTGCTGATGTGCAGGAAACTAATGAGAACATTGAGAGGTGTGCTAAATTTGAGGATAAACTGAACATCCAGAATGAAGGAACAAAGCTGGATGAAGATAAAGAAATGATACATCTAGAGTCATTCATCTTTCAACTTGAAAAAGAACTAGACATAGAGCTGGGCAATGAAAATGCAGAGCTAGATGAAGAGCCAGCTACTAATAAACAAGTGTGTTCCACAGAGCTAAAGGCACATCAGGTTGTCTCTTTCCTTTCCTTAGTAAACAATGATAAATGCTATTTTGATTATGGAAATTCAAGAGATAAGACATGCATATGGATTAATCATAAACCTGATGAGCAGCCTCAGTTACTAGTTAAGAGCTATTCTGATAAACACAATGAATCTAGAATATCAGATTTTTTTTCAGAATTCAAAGATAAATCTGCTAGGATGAGAACCATCACCAGTACCCTGTTACTCCTGCACAACCTAAAGAAATATGCAAGTAGGGGTGTTCTTGGGTCTTTTTCCTGGGTTTCAGTTTGCCTTGGAGAGGCTGATATATAGTCTGATGGGGTAGTTGTTAGTTGTTTTTTTGTGGTCTTCTTTTGCTGTTTCTTCTTTGGTTGGTTGTTTGTATAGCTTGTCTTCTTTTTGTTTCTTTCTGTTTGTACAGTTTTGTCTTTTGTTGTTGTGATCTTGTTTGTACAGCCTGTTTGCTTGGTCTGTTTGTTGTCTCCTCAGCAGGGATCTTTATTTTACTGTAGAGTATTAAGGAGCAGAACTAGCAACCATTCAAACAGTATATAATTTAGGATATTCAGGTTAACCATTTGCAATTTACACATAACCTGTCACTGTCATGAATGTAGAGAGTTGTTCATCTTCTGAAGTTTTGTATTCAATAAATGTGATTGAGAATTCGAAGCAGGTTTCTCACGATGACACACCTAAAATCCTTGGGTTTGTTGAACCTACCAGTGTAGATATTAGGTGAAAAATCAGAGGTCACCCTTGCTACCATTACAATTCTCAGCTTAATTTCAGCAAGTGTCCACTCCTTGCATCATCATGAAGTTACAATTACTATATCTTGTGAAATCTTTCCAAATTAGAAAACAAAAAAATAAATGAATAAATGAATAAAGCGGATTATACTGAAAATCCAGATTAAGCCATCTAAATAACTCTACCGGGGCTATGGACGCTCGCTGGCAGTGGGGCTCTACTTAGGAGAATTGTAACGATAACCTTGCCGGGGCTATAGACGCTCGCTGGCAGCAAGGCTCTATCCAGTCGGCTATGAGGGAATATCCTCACCTACGTAGGCTAATGTCAGTCACTGGTTTGTTCAACCGATCTTCAAGATGAGGATAATTAATCACATGCACACAACTAAACTGAAAATGGAAATTCATGCATCTTTATTGAACACTTTGAGTCTCAAGCTGAATAGTAATTTGCAGGAAAAGATAGTTGGAAGTTATGAGTTCATTACATCTAGTTTCCTTGAACACTCTGAATTTAATTGTTTTGTTTTGGTTGCTAGTTGTTGTGATGTTCACAACACGCCCCATTTTGCTCCTTAGCAAAACGAGGACCCCTGCTGATGTCTTGCTTTTTGCTTCTGCTTGTGTTTTTTTGCTTCCTGGCGGTCTGGTAAAAATGAAGGTCAGGTGCATCATCATCATGATATATTGCATAGGGTAGGTCATCATCATGAGGTCTGTTTGTCAAAGTTCATATTTTGTTTCTGTGACCTCATATTTTGAAAGAGCTTGAAATTTCATGCAGGTTTGCCTTTTACTTCACTCGAAAATTCGACCATATGTGAAAGTTATGCACGGTCAAAGTCTTGGTCAAACCTGATATTCGCAGGAGCATCATCATTTTATTTTTTATTCTAAGTCATGTTGACAGGATCATCATGATCTTTGCATTATGCAGCATCATGATGTCTTTTAGGAGGGTCATACTATAAACTCGGTTTTGCTGTATAAACGTCATCATCATCATATTTGAACCCCCCCCGATAATATCCTGAGGTTCAAATATCATGATGACATCGGCTTTGGGTCAAGGTAGGTCCCCCCGTCGAACGGCCTTTTTATCGCGAGCATCATCATGATATCCTTGCATCGCCTGATCTTAAAATATCATGCTGATGGTATAGGATCACCCTGACTTAACAAAATCACCTTCGGCATATTTACATGCGCACGTTCAAAACCTATTGGAGGGTCATCATCATGATATTTGCTGGCATTCGAAATATGATGATGACAACGACTTCATATCCTCCTGGTCTCCCTTTCGCAAGGTCGTCATCATGATATTTGCTGAACTTCGAAATATGATGATGACGGCTTCTTGATCATCATCCTGATCTTTCACAGAACATTCGCTGAAATTCGCTAAGTAGTGAAGACATCATCATGATAATTTCAAAGGAGGATCATCATCTTCATATCCTCCTGATATCCGTTTGCCGAAACATCATGATGATCAGCCTATCTATTAAGAAGGGTTCGATATTGCATTTCTTAAACAGCATCATCATATTTTGTAATATCACCCTAGCCGAAATATCATGATGACCAACTTATCCTTGTGCTTCGAAGACAAAATATCATGATGACGTCATCATGATAAATCGATGAGAAGTAAATATCCTGATGATCAGCATCATCATATTTTACAATATCACCCTAGTGCGAATATGATGATGACGTCATCATCATTCTTTATCCTGTCCTAATTATCAAGATCATCATGATCTTGTTTGTTCGCCCGATATCTCGCCAAGTCCTCCTGCCGAAAATGCAACCTTTTTGAGAACATCCTGATCATCATCATCATCATATTTTTATCCTGATCATGCTCATGATCATCATATTTTCCTTTCGGCAGGATTTTTCTCAAACATGATCCGGTTGGCGAAATATCATGATGATGTCATGTTTCAAGTTTAGCGAAGGCTCCGGATATCATGATGACGTCATCCCGATCTGAATAACGAAGAGGTAAATATCCTGATCATCATCATCATCATTTTCTTTCTTTCAGCGGGATATTTTCCAAGACCCGATCCGGTTCCCAAATATCATGATGATGTCTTCTTCTGTGTTCGACAAAGCAAATATCCTCCTGATGGTCATCATCATCATTTTTTCTTCGAGCAGGATATATTTTCCAAGCACGATCCGGTTCCTGATTATCATGATGATGACGTCCTTTTCCCAGTTCGACATACGCCCCAAATATGATGATGATCTTCATCATGCTGATTTTCTCGAGAGGGTTACCTTGGCCGCGAAAGGATCATATTCACTTCATCATCCTGATCATGCTCCTTAGGTGACCCGATATCAAATATCCCCCTGATCTTAACCGAATATCATGATGACATCATCCTTAGCATCTTAATGAAGCCCGAATATCATGATGACGTCACCATCATCTTCCTTTCCTCGGCAGCATGATTATAGTCGCATCCTCCTATTCTCCTTCAAATATGATGATGATGTTGTTGTTCTTTTCTCCAATATGCAGAGGCGAATCATCATGATGACATTCATCTGAACCTTCAGGAGGGAATGCTGTTTCCAGAATATCATGATGATGAGGTATATCGACCAACTTGTTTTTTGACGCACCGACTGCGAGTATCATGCAAATGGGCGGGAAATGAAGCGGTGGAGTTTTGAAGTGTTTTTTTGGCGCCTCTGACATTTTTTCAGTCAGCGATGGTTGACCCATCAATTTTGAGCAGCTTGGGCGCATTTTTGACGCGTTTTGAGCGGATTCTAGATCTGATTTCCACGATCTTGCGCAGTCACTTGGATTTAAACGCTTATTCTAGTTTCCTGCTGTTTTTTGTGATAAATGTGAAACTTATTGCTGGTCTTGTCTTGCAGGCTTGCAGTTGAGGAAGCAGCTGGAAAGTCAATACAGTGACCTCATGGAGGCAGAAGATCAGATCTCAGGAGCAAGAAGATAGAGATGAAATGCAAAAAGTCAAAGCCATTCAAGTGAAGAGGAAGGTCGCAGCTGGAGGTATTTCTGCAAAAGACAAACAGAAGTTATTGCTCAGCTGCTGGAACTTCTCAGAAGGGGCAATATTTCGCCCAGATTTGACCATGGCTCTGAGATATTTTTGAGAACTGGTTCACCTGCATTTATTGCTGTAACTAGAGGTTTGAACCAGGGGGTCAGTTAGGTTTTTTGCTGTAGTGAGGACAATCAGGATGTTATATATTGTGCCTCTCTACACTGTAATACTTTACAACAGGGGCTACACAACAGAGATTCTAGGAAAATACAGCAAGTTAGCTTAGCATAGTTTAGAAGTAGAAGAAGGAGGTCGCCTGTTTGTCTGCAGTAAGGTGCGCGTGGAATGTCTGGCTGCCTTACTGTATCTGTAAAGCTTGTAAGTTCTCTGTAGTATGATCAATGAAACTAAGAGTCATTCTTACATTGTAAATCATGTATGACTATTCGTTTCTAATGCAATAGAATCTGGAGTTCTGCATCTATCTTCTGAGTGTTCTCCTGCTCTTCTTTGTGTTTTGAAATATCTTCTTTGAGAGCTTGCAATTTTAAATGTATGTTTGTGAAAATGCTCAGGACTTACATTTAAGGTTTTTACTGTGGATTTGATCAGATTACTGTGGTATTTACATAGTGGATAACAGAAACACTTAGATCCTTCTGTAGATTAGATGAAGTGTAGATTAGATCTCTCTAACTTTTCCCAACCCATCTGAATTATCTAGCTAAAAACGCAGAAATCTAAAGGAAATTGTCTCAAATCTGAAGAAGCATGCATAACAGAGTCTAAGTAGACAGTTTTCATAAGTACATGAAGAAGGAAGCTGCATAAATCAAAGAAAAACATCTGAAACTTGCAGCACAGTATCACTCTTATGCAAAGGAATGAAAAGCATTGACATACCTCATGACCTTTTTGCATATTCTTAGGCCAGTAAACCACAAAACAAACCTAAACTACGTAAGGCCCCTTGAACATTACAGCTTCACATTGACCAACTGAACTTGACCAACCGAACCATTGTAGACTTGGGATTAGTTGAATCACCAAATGATTCCTTCTTGTCTTTCAAGTATAGTTTCAGTTCATGTCATGTGAATTTTAACTTATTGTTATGATTGCATCAAAACAGTCATCAACAAGATGTATGGGGACTAGCTCAGGTATCTTCTCTTCGTGGCTCTTAGTATTATGTTACATTCATAGATGATGCAACTAGGAAGGTATGGATTTATTTTCTTATGTAGAAATTTGATGTATTTGAAACATTTAAGAAATGGAGAAGCTTGGTTGAGAATGAGACAGGTAAAAGATTAAAATGTCTCAGATCTGATAATGGTGGCAAGTATTGCAGCAAATAATTTGAGGATTATTGTTCCTTTAATGGAATTTGTAGGCAGAAAATGGTTCTAGGGACTCCATACGAAAATGGAGTGGTTGAATGCATGAATAGGACAATAATAGAGCGTGCAAGGACCATGAGATTGCATGTTGGGCTTCCTTTACACATGTGGGCAGAGGCTGTCAACACCATTGTATATTTAATTAATAGAGGTCCTTTAGTTCCTTTGGGTTGTGGTATTCCAGAGGAAGCATGGACATGTAAGAAGGTGAGTTATTCTTTTCTCAAAACCTTCAGATGTGAAGCATTTGCACATGTAGATTCTAAAAATAGAACCAAGATGGATGCAAAATCAAAAAAATGTACCTTTGTTGGATATGGCATTAATAAATTTGGTTATAGGCTTTGGGATTTTGAAAATCAAAAAATTGTGAGAAGCAAGGATGTTGTACTCAATGAGAGGTGCTATACAAAGATCAGTTGCAGCAACATGAGAGGAAAGAAAAGGATTATATGGTGCTAGATGATACTTCAAATAGTGATGTTCTAGTGGTTCCTCATGCTCCATAACAACAAGAAATACCACAAACTCTAGTGAATGTTAGACAGTCAATAAGGCTAAGCGGACCTCCTAAAAGGTTTTCTCCCTCTTTGTATTTTATTTTCTTAACAGATGTTGGTGACTTGAAAGGGTATGATGAAGCTATGTAGGTGGATACAAAGGTTCAATGGGAACTTGCAATGAAAGAAGAAATGGACTCCTTGCTAAAAAATTAGAGTTGGGAATTATGTAAGTTATCTGGAGGTAAAAAATATTTATTAAACAAATGGGTTTATAAGCTGAAAGAGAAAGATGGAGGTAAGAAAAGATTTAAATCCAAGTTAGTTGTAAAAAAATTTGCACAGAAAAAGTGCATTAATTTTGATGAGATATTTTCTCTGGTTGTCAAGATGACTCCTATTCATACTATTTTAAGTATTGTAGCTTCTGAAGATTTGCATTTGGAATAATTAGATGTGAAAACTGCCTTTCTCCATGGTGATTTAGAGGAGGAGATATACATGGAACAACCCCAAGGATTTGAGGTCAAAGGTAAGGAGAAACTACTGTGCAGATTAAAGAAGAGTTTGTATGGCCTGAAATAAGCACCTTGGCAATGGTACTTGAAATTTGATAGCTTTATGGTTAAGCAAGGCTACAGCCGATGTAATTCTGACCATTGTGTTTATTTTAAGAGATTAGATAATGACAACTATATTATTTTATGTTTATATGTTGATGACATGCTTGTAGTGGGGTCTAACATGGATCACATAAGAGAGTTAAAATAGTAGTTAGCACAGTCATTTGCTATGAAGGATTTGGGGGCAGCAAAACAAATCCTTGGTATGAAAATTTGCAAAGATAGGAAGAACAGAAAACTAACTCTATGTCAGGCTGATTATGTTGAAAAGGTGTTATAGAGATTCAATATGGAGAATGCAAAAGATGTCAGCACACCTTTGCCTAGTCATTTGAAATTGACTAAGGAGATGTGTCCTAAGACACCAGAGGAGGAACAAAAAATGTCCAAGGTACCATATGCTTCAGATGTAGGAAGTTTAATGTATGCCATGGTATGCATGAGACTGGATATTGCACATGCTATAGGAGTCGTAAGCAGGTATATGAGCCATCCTGGATTGGAGCATTGGAATGCAGTAAAATAGATTCTCAGATATTTGAGAGGTACATCTAATAAACACTTATATTTTGGGGGCTCTAATTCTAATTTAGCAGGTTATGTAGACTTAGATTTGGCAGGGGATATTGATACTAGGTGGAGTACTACAAGCTATGTCTTTAGTGTAGGTGGGACAATAGTGAGTTGGATCTCACGGTTGCAAAAGGTGGTTGCTTTATCCACCACAGAGGCAGAGTATGTAGCTGCAATAGAGGCAAGTAAGGAGATGCTATGGCTACAATCTTTAATGGAAGAATTGGAAAAATAATAGGCTAATAGTTATTTGTTTATGGATAGTCAGAGTGCCATACATCTTGCAAAGAATTTTACCTTGCATTCAAAGACCAAACACATATAGTTGAGGTATCACTTCATTCGATCAGTTTTGGATGATGGACAATTACGGTTGGAAAAGATACATATAGATAAAAATCCAATAGATATGTTTACAAAGACAGTAACAAGGGACAAGCTGAGCTCCTCTTCAGCTTCAGTTGGTCTTGAAGACTGAAAATAAAAAAATCAGAATAACAGAGTCTAGGGTGCTTATTTCTAGTGGGAGCTATAGGGTTAGCATTCTTATGATCAGACTCCAAGTGGGAGGTGATATGTTGTGGGGTCTGATCAGTCTCCAAGTGGGAGATTGTTGTTATATGGAGCCTAATCATACTCAGAGGTTAAATTTTCCCCACTTTTATCAGCGCGGTTTCTGTTGATAAAAGCGGATAAGCGTTAGGGTTTCTGTTGATATTGTATTATAGCATTCTGCAGTGGTATTGTGTCACAACTCAATTTTTGAATTCTAAATTTGAAAACTAAACATAAAATATATATTCATTTAAAAATACAAATAATAAACAATTTATCAATGGATTACACTTAAAAAAAATTGAGGATAAGATTTGCAAATCCACTAAAAAGTGGAGGATGCATTATCATTAAAATAAAAGAGTGGAGGATGCATTATCATTAAAAAAAAAAAAGAGTGGAGGATGGATTTTTCTATAAATTGCCTAGAATTGTGAGGAAAAAGGGGACTCATCTCTTGTTTGGAGGGTTGGAGTAAACTGTAAGAACTCTCCTCTCCCCAATCCTAATTCCTCTCCTTTGAATTCTTTGTTCTTTATTAAGATGAATTGTTGTACTAGTATGCTTGTTGTTTATAGTAGTCTAGTAAGAGAGAATTGATGCATAATTTTAATTGTGATTGTTGATAGTTTATGAAGTTGTCATTTTGGTTCATACAATTCACGTGTTTTCTATACAGCTTTACATTTTGCCTGTGTTTTACATCTGATAAAGCTTGTGTTTCTTACATACCCTATTCTGAATCTCTCACATAGGCCAGGGCACTTGCAATTTCCTCTTCTCACCAAAATCCCTCCCGTTATGCTTGGATAGACGTCCATACACTGTTTCGAGTGCCATTTTGGGCATAGTACATTGTCCAAGGTTTTGGTTTCTAATTTTACGCCTACCAAATCCATTGGCTTGAAAGTCCCTAACTCCATTTCAATGAATCCATTTTATGTGGTCCTGTAATCATTGTATTTTAGGAGGCAACGCTTCTTGAGGGATTTTGTCTAATGGTTCACATACCCTGTCTTGTAGTCAAGTCTACCAAAGCTCTCCTAACTATGATATTTGACAAAAATTCCCCTTTCGTTATACAGTCCCATTTCAACGTAGGATGGAAGGGTGTTGTCAAAGGTTGTAGAATTTGGCTTTATGCACTCCCAGTTGCATTTGTTTAAAACTTTGTGAAGCCCTTTCCACAAATCCATTTCATGCACATCCTAGAAATTATGGCATTCCATGAGGTGACACTTAGTAGAGGGATTCTTTTGAATATTCATGCCCTTGATCTATTCTTCCTCATTTTACACACACGTCTACCAGAATATTTTCAACTAATTCATTTTGTACATATCCTAAAATTAGGATATTCCCTGATTCGACCTCTTTGTGAGGGATTTTGTTAAACAATGCATGTCCTTTGTCTATGCCTTCACATTTTCTATACATGTCTACCAAGGCAATTTCAACGATAACATCTGACTAAAATTCATTTTTTAATTATGCTTTGTTAGAAATCCATACCCTGCTCCAAAACTCCCACGTTGACCAGGCAGGGAGGACACTAGGTAAAGGCTATGGAATTTGGCTTTATATCTACCAATCCCAATTGCTTAGAAGTTTCTAAAGCCTTTTTGTCAAATCCATTTTGTACAGAGCCTGAAATCATTGCATTCCATGAGAAGACATTTCCTAGAAGCATTCTGTCAAACAGTTCACGTGCCTTGTCTATGCTTCCACAATTTGTACACATGTCTACTGGATTTCTTGCATCTTTAACATCTAGTAAAAATTCCCCTTCAGTTATGCCCTTCGTTATTACTAGAAATCTGACATTTTACACTAGCCTATTTTTCATAATTCGTCAGTTAGCATCACATATAATTTCCACAAGAATATTGTCCCTTTTTAAAATGATGGAAGCGGATCACTTCTCAAAACAATTACTCTTGTGACAAGCTTGGAGAAACCTTGTTGCAGCCTGACAATCAGCACATACAGGAAGGTTATTAACAACTCTAGTAGTCGTCCCATGGTGATAGAGAAGTAATTAGTTTTCCTATTTTTCCACAGCATTAAGTAAATATCTTGAATCTATAAAATACCTGGCTACCTTCATCTTCCAAGCCAATTTCTCCAACTTTGCATAAATCTCTTTGTGTACAGATGTGCTCTGCCTTCTACACAAAAGCACATGCCATTTTATGCCTTAGATCTAGCTGCAGCTAGGGATCTTTTAATTCCTCCATTTTTCTCTAATCTCCTTACATTGAATCTCACAACACCTACCCACTTCTGCATAGATGTTTGGGAGAAGGACCTAAGTTGGGTAGCTTTTGTAGGATCCAAATAAAGAGCAGCTTCACTATAAATATTCATAAGCCTATATTCATATGTTGTCTAAAGGCACCAAGAAAACACATAATTACAACTACTACAGTGACTGATATCCCACAAAGAATGACTTAGTAGCTAAACTCATAAGTCACACTTTTAGTTTTACCGCTGTGTGTTGCAGTTACTGGTTGCATTATACTGAGTTACTAACCACCAGTGTACAAAAAAAAATGGCTCGGCAGCTAAACTAATATGTCATGCAATTAAGATGAGCATTGTAAGCTGTGAATAGGTTTAGGCCCAGTGGTCAATATATATATATTGGAGTGGAGCAGGCAAACCTTAGTAGTAGGTGTTTGAGGCACAATTAGATATGGGGATCAAACTAGGATGTTACCATGACTTAACTGTAATTGTGAACAGCAGTGGATTAAATTAAGGAATGATGATACAAGATGAAAATTACTTGGAACACTTGTTTATTTGTATGTGTAATGGTTATGGTTGCACTATAGATGGACTTTGTGATCAACAAATGTACCTACTAGCATTCTGAGTTCCCTCCACAGTTCTCTTTCCCACATATAGATAGTTATCTAATTAGGACTGAGTATTGTGGAGAATATATACATTTCAAATATGATTTGTCAAGACATCAATGTTTAACTGATATTGTTCTATTTTCTTTCGTGTTTATAACTATTTGTATCTTTTATAGAATAGCTTATTTGTTCTTGTGTGAATGTGATGTTTACTGTTCTTTTAAATTAGAGTTAATTGGCTACAAACCTTTCAATGCCAACATCCATAGGGAGTCTTATCTCTTGAGCTCTCCTGCATATTAGAGTACAATAGTACCTCCCTAAATTTATTTTGTACCATGTGTGCCTATTTGATCCCTTTACACATGTTTATATACTTTTAGAGCACATGGCTTTGTATTATGGTAT
The DNA here is from genome assembly GCA_027924645.1 of Cunninghamia lanceolata. Lineage (NCBI taxonomy): Eukaryota > Viridiplantae > Streptophyta > Pinopsida > Cupressales > Cupressaceae > Cunninghamia > Cunninghamia lanceolata. Next base: position 10,826,583 of record BSBN01000060.1, on the reverse strand, counting down.
TATATGATATCACTGATGTGCCAATATCAACATCGATGACTATGTTTTATACTTGACAACTTTGAGCTTCATGCATTTTTTATGCACTCATGGAGTTTTTATGCAAGGCTACACAACAATTTCTTACTTAGTGGGATTTCTAATCTCTTTAATCTAATTGATCAATGTTGGAAGCAATGTGAAAATAATTGTTAGTCATAGTGATAGTCATACCTTATGATTTCCTTTCCAAGGGGTTCAACCTTGACCAATTTTATGGGATTAAACTTGGCATATTAAGGATGGTCATTTTCTTTAAAAGATTAGCGAATTGTTTGGTAGGGAGAAAGTTATTGATCTCTATGTCCATTTAATATAGATAAATCCAAATGATCTTCTCTAATTAGTCCATTTTGCATAAATATTTCAGTTAGTGTGCTACTTGAACGACCCTTTAAATTAAGTTGTAAATCATACTTACGACAATGGAATCTATTTGTGTCCTCCATAGTATATTAGATAATATCAGCTATGGGTTATGCTCTGAAGATAGTGTATTGTAGAACTCGATGTGATTTCTTGTGCATTATGATAGTTCTAGTTATGTACATAAATGCATATGACTAATCCAACGAGTGTCGGTTGTGGAGCATTAGAGACCTAGACAGAAACAACTACATACTCAACTACGGTAAGAGTACCATGCTAGTAACTCATTAAGCGAATAACTTTATATGCACTAACTAAATAGTTTTACGAATAACCTATGTGAGCTCAGTGTCATCTTAAGAAAATAGCGGAAACTACCTTGTATATGTGAGTAGCTAAATAGGTGAATGAAGTATGCTTCTTTGATCACTATGAGGGCTTGTAACAATATAATGGAATTGGGTTACTTTTTAGGTAATAATGCATGTTATGAGTAGAATTAAGATTATACATATTTTAGTGTATTAAGTTGGTAAATATAGATGATGATTTAAATAATGATTACCATGATGCTCATTTGGAAAATACTTCAAGCATACTAACATAAAATGAGGCTTACTGACATGTGAGTATAGATCGGGGAGGACATGTGAAATGTCAGATAGGGCAACTAGGCTGATCTAGAAATGCTATCTACCATGTGCTCTCACCTCGCCCTCGTAGATCATGGTGAAAGTACTAGGGGATCAGGAACGAACTTAGTCACGAAAATTACCTAATTTGGCTTGGGGGAGTAAGCTAGATTTCATGGGTAGACACCTTATAGGGATTCCTCCACACTAGGACTAACTGACAAACACCCCTTTAGGTGTTTGTGGTAGTGGACTAACTTCCGTCCCTATTTCACCGAGTGGGTGGCAGTCCACGAAGAACTATCTGGCGCAGGGAATAACCCTAGAAAGGGCTGGGTACCCACTCACAGTTACATCAAACATAGTGCAAAATAGAACTACATGTTCGCATTCCCCGCGTTAGTCACATCCGAAGGAGGGGGCCTTGATCCCATGGATACAGGGTATGTAGTCAGTTTGGACGGTGAAGGATGCCCCCAGTACTCAGGTCCCCTAATGTAGGGTGTCCTATAATTAGCATCGTGATCTTAATTCTCTGTGTAGTGATTACTGAGTTGTGTTAACATAAGAATGTTCAGTTAATTTTGTACAGATGATAAGGATACAGTTGTTGGAGGAGAAGCAAGCTATCAGAAATGAATGCAGGATGTAATGCATGACTTAAGGTATGCACTGATCTGTTGTTCTTATAGGTTATCTTGTGAAATGTACTCCCTCTTCACTAGAATTAAAATTGGTGATCCTATAGGACTTGATGGTTTTAGAAAACTAAATTCAAGTCGTCCCTTCTCTGTAACATGCATTTAGCACTTCTTAGAAAAAAATTCTCATTTCCTACATCTGTTAGATCAAAAAGTTTATTCCTCAGTATTTTTGAATTTAGAGTTTAATAGTAATCAGATTAGGATAAGTCATGTCCTTACATGTGGTATCAGAGCTTTTGGTTCAGATACTAGGCCTAAAGGTCCACTAACCTAAAGCATGGTCAGATTTAAGACATAAGACTAATAGTATTCCACCTCTTGTGATCTAATGATCATCCAGTTAATGATAAACATGGATAGAAACATGAAAAAGAAATGATAAGGTTCTAAGTAAACCCTCCCTAGAAGGTGAAGTGGATAGCTTGATGACAGTAATGGTATGTGTAACGGGACAACAGTAGTTGGGTACATGACAACTGTAAGACTTGTGAAGTGAATATCATATTCCATGGCTAATTCCTCTTATGGCACATCGTAATCTTTTTAGAATGGCATGCCCTGGGTTGTATGGAGTCATATGACTATTCATTTGGATTTTTGATATAGAAGTATGATAAGGTTGTTTCAAGTTTTGTGGAAAATGCTTAATGTGACATGGCGATTATCATTGTTCTCTATGTGGTTTGAGACCATTGTACGGTTTAGTTATTGGAGCGATAGAAGTCCACCTAGTTTCCATACTCCCCTTAGGTGGTCTTGTTGTAAGGTTACATGGTGATTGTAATGTGCAAATTTCATGAGATTGTTGCATTATTTATTCTTGTGATAAAGATTTTACTTAAGTGTTAAGCCACAGTGTCTTATTTCTTTATTTAAATTTTGAGATGGTCTTTTTTGCCTCAAGGACTTATTCTTTGTTGAACTTGGGATGTTGCAATAGTTGCTATCTTTGATCTTCACTTCTTCTTGGCTTGTTTTATTTTAATTGAGGATTTAACTTATTTCACTTAATCCTTCTTGTTTTGAGGCATTTTTATTTTACAACTACTGGCATGTGTGGAGTAATGTGACTTCTATAAAACTGCCATATATAGGTAGGGCCCTGGCAGATTGTAAGGGGGAGTAGGTGGCCTAGGGAGATTCTACTGTGAGGATGGGATTGGTATGAGACAGTCATAATCCATCCATCCCCCTAGATCTATGTGTCTATTTCTTGCATACATCCCTCTTGGAGGATAACACCTTAAACAAATGCAAGGTATTAGGAAACGTGTGGAGGGGTTCTTGAGGGGGCCCTGAAAACCATCTTTGTTTCTTGGTTACTTGTCACTAAGATATCAATGATATTGGTTTTCCTTGGAGGTGAGACTATATGATGAGTACTAGAGATAGCTATCGACTTTTGAGAAATTGATGACATTCATGGACTCCTATTTTGGGAAGCTACTATCAATTTTGGGATGCTAGCACTACTTTTAGATAACAAGCCCTAAGGTGGCACCAATTGATGTGACAGTTGTGAAGAGAGATGGATGGAAAGTTTGGAAGAGTTTTTTTTATAAATCAGCATGCATGATTCCTAGAATTGTTACCTTTCACTTGAGTGTTGATGTGTATAATGTTTATATGATATCAAAATAATAGAAGTCACTGGTACTCAGAAGAATCCCCGGGGTGGATTACTTGTACCCGGCTTTGCCAAAACTGAGGTGTGTACAAGTTGATATTGTGTATCCCTAGTTGACATCCTCAGCACAGTCCTTGGGTAGGTACTGTGGTCTCCAGGAAGTGACTCATGGACCCGTATTGATCTTGAAGGAGTCAAAAGTCTCTGGCCAGAGCATAATGATTCCTATCCTATTTAGCCCGTATGGCTGTTGTGTTTTCCTATTGGATAAAGATTTGATCTGGTTGACCAGTGTAGGCCGTTTGGCCATTATTTTGGAGAATTGTGCAAAATCAAAATGTGTAATTCAAATTTTCTTGGAAATAGAGAGAGGACCAGAAGATGGTTTGAAAGAATTGAAAAGGGAGAATAGTAACAGGATTCAAAGAACATGTTAATTAGTTGGAGAAGTCACTTGTAGCATGCACAAAAGAAAATGAAAACTTGAAATCTAAGCCTGAACCTTGTGATGTTTTGTGATGTTGTAGAAGTTTCTTTAGAAGATGAAAGTGAAGATAACAGTGTGACTGAACTGCATTTACCAGTTTGCCCAAAGGACAGAAGTGCCCGGTTGGCTTTATTTCAGTATGTCCCATTTTGGACACTTTAGCCCAGATTGGCTATTTCTTGAGTACTCAGATTGACTAAGAGAATATAATTCTTCTAATCTATAGTGGTGCATCACTACTCTTGGATTCTAGCACATGTTGGAGTAAACTTCAAATGTAACTAAAATTTTTGATAATGATCTGGATTACCAAGGGAGAATCTATGAACCTAAATTTTTATTTACCGCACCTAGAAAGTTGATTTATCTTTGATGATGGAAATTTTAAAGTGAATTACAAGTGTTTATTCTAGACACAAAAAAATTCAAATGAACATTCAACATTTTGGACTCAAGGACAAGCTGCAAGGATATGCTCAATCAATTGTCGTCCACTGCTCATCTCAATCTCACAGCAATATGTAGAGAGGCACTACACACTCTGCTTAAAGTACACAACCCCCAGGATGACATAACATTACATGAGACTTTCTAAATTAGTTACTTAGATAATACTCCTTATTATATTTATCTATGTTAAACTATTTAACCTACCTTGTTGAAGGATGGAATTTCAAGTAGGAAAGTATATTTATTTCTATATGTTTTGCTCTTATTTCTAACATGCATCGGGACGATGCATAAATTTAGGGGAGAAGGATGTCACAACTCAATTTTTGAATTCTAAATTTGAAAACTAAACATAAAATGTATATTCATTTAAAAATACAAATAATAAACAATTTATCAATGGATCACACTTAAAAAAAATTTGAGGATAAGATTTGCAAATCCACTAAAAAGTGGAGGATGCATTATCATTAAAATAAAAGAGTGGAGGATGCATTATCATTAAAAAAAAAAAAAAAGTGGAGGATGGATTTTTCTATAAATTGCCTAGAATTGTGAGGAAGAAGGAGACTCATCTCTTGTTTGGAGGGCTAGAGTACACTATAAGAACTCTCCTCTCCCCAATCCTGATTCCTCTCCTTTGAATTCTCTGTTCTTTATTAAGATGAATTGTTGTACTAGTATGCTTGTTGTTTATAGTAGTCTAGTAAGAGAGAATTGATGCATAATTTTAATTGTGATTGTTGATAGTTTATGAAGTTTTCATTTTGGTTCATACAATTCACGTGTTTTCTATACACCTTTACATTTTGCCTGTGTTTTACATCTAATAAAGCTTGTGTTTCTTACATACCCTGTTCTGAATCTCTCACATAGGCCAGGGCACTTGCAATTTCCTCTTCTCACCAAAATCCCTCCCGTTATGCTTGGATAGACGTCCATACACTGTTTCGAGTGCCATTTTGGGCATAGTACATTGTCCAAGGTTTTGGTTTCTAATTTTACGCCTGCCAAATCCATTGGCTTGAAAGTCCCTAACTCCGTTTCAATGAATTCATTTTGTGTGGTCCTGTAATCATTGTATTTCAGGAGGCAACGCTTCTTGAGGGATTTCGTCTAATAGTTCACATACCCTGTCTTGCAGTTGAGTCTACCAGAGCTCTCCTAACTATGATATTTGACAAAAATTCCCCTTTCATTATACAGTCCCATTTCGACGCAGGAAGGAAGGGTGTTGTCAAAGGTTGTAGAATTCGGCTTTACACAGCCCCAGTTGCATTTCTTTAAAAGTTTGTGAAGCCCTTTTGACAAATCCATTTCGTGCACATCCTAGAAATTATGGCATTCCATGAGGTGACACTTTGTAGAGGGATTCTTTTGAATAGTTAATGCCCCTGATCTGTTCTTCCTCATCTTACACACACGTCTACCAGAGTATTTTCAACTAATTCATTTTGTGCATATCCTACAATATTATATTCCCTAAGTCAACCTCTTTGTGAGGGATTTTGTTAAACAATGCATGTGCTTTGTCTATGCCTTCACATTTTCTATACATGTCTACTAGGGCAATTTCAACGATAACATCTGACTAAAATTCATTTTTTAATTATGCTTTGTTAGAAATCCATATCCTGCTCCAAAACTCCCACGTTGACTAGGCAGGGAGGACACTAGGTAAAGGCTGTGGAATTTGACTTTATATCTACCAATCCCAATTGCTTAGAAGTGTCTAAATCCTTTTTGTCAAATCCATTTTGTACAGAGCCTAAAATCATTGCATTCCACGAGAAGACATTTCCTAGAAGCATTCTGTCAAACAGTTCACGTGCCTTGTCTGTGCTTCCACAATTTGTACACATGTCTACCGGATTTCTTGCATCTTTAACATCTAGTAAAAATTCCCCTTTGGTTATGCCCTTCATTATTACTAGAAATCTGACATTTTACACTAGCCTATTTTTCATAATTCGTTAGTTAGCATCACATATAATTTCCACAAGAATATTGTCCCTTTTTAAAATGATGGAAGCAGATCACTTCTCAAAACAATTACTCTTGTGACAAGCTTGGAGAAACCTTGTTGCAACCTGGCAATCAGCACATACAGGAAGGTTATTAACAACTCTAGTAGTCGTCCCATGGTGACAGAGAAGTAATTATTTTTCCTATTCTTCCACAAGATTAAGTAAATATCTTGAATCTAGAAAATACCTTGCTACCTTCATCTTCCAACCCAATTTCTCCAACTTTACATAAATCTCTTTGTCTACAGATGTGCTCTGCCTTCTACACAAAAGCACATGTCATTTTATGCCTTAGATCTAACTGCATCTAGGGACCTTTTAATTCCTCCATTTTTTTCTAATCTCCTTACATTGAATCTCACAACACCTGCCCACTTCTGCATAGATGTTTGGGAGAAGGACCTAAGTTGGGTAGCTTTTGTAGGATCCAAATAAAGAGTAGCTTCACTATAAATATTCATAAGCCTATATTCATATGCTGTCTAAAGGCACCAAGAAAACACATACTTACAACTACTACAGTGACTGATATCCCACAAAGAATGACTTAGCAGCTAAACTCATAAGTCACACTTTTAGTTTTACCGCTGTGTTACGGTTAGTGGCTGCATTATACTGAGTTACTAACCACCAGTGTACAAAAAAAAATGGCCTGGCAGCTAAACTAATATGTCATGCAATTAAGATGAGCATTGTAAGCTATGAATAGGTTTAGGCCCAGTGGTCAGTATATATATTGGAGTGGAGCAGGCAAACTTTAGTAGTAGGTGTTCGAGGTGCAATTAGATATGGGGATCAAACTAGGATGTTACCATGACTTAACTGTAATTGTGAACAACATTGAATTAAATTAAGGAATGATGATACAAGATGAAAATTACTTGGAACACTTGTTTATTTGTATGTGTAGTGGTTATGGTTGCACTATAGATGGACTTTGTGATCAACAAATGTACCTACTAGCATTCTGAGTTCCCTCCACAGTTCTCTTTTCCACATATAGATAGTTATCTAATTGGGACTAAGTATTGTGGAGCATATGTACATTTCAAATATGATTTGTCAAGACATCGATGTTTAACTGATATTGTTCTATTTTCTTTCATGTTTATAACTGTTTGTATCTTTTATACAATAGCTTATTTGTTCTTGTGTGAATGTGATGTTTACTGTTCTTTTAAATTAGAGTTAAGTGGTTACAAACCTTTCAATGCCAACATCCATAGGGAGTCTTATCTCTTGAGCTCTCCTGCATATTAGAGTATAATAGTACCTCCCTAAATTTGTTTTGTACCTTGTGTGCCTATTTGATCCCTTTACACATGTTTATATACTTTTAGAGCACATGGCTCTATATTATGGTATTATATGATATCACTGATGTGCCAATATCAACATCGATGACTATGTTTTATACTTGACAACTTTGAGCTTCATGCATTTTTTATGCACTCATGGAGTTTTTATGCAAGGCTACACAACAATTTCTTACATAGTGGGATTTCTAATCTCTTTAATCTAATTGATCAATGTTGGAAGCATTGTGAAAATAATTATTAGTCATAGTGATAGTCATACCTTATGATTTCCTTTCCAAGGGGTTCAACCTTGACCAATTTTATGGGATTAAACTTGGCATATTAAGGATGGTCATTTTCTTTAAAAGATTAGCGAATTGTTTGGTAGGGAGAAAGTTATTGATCTCTATGTCTATTTAATATAGATAAATCCAAATGATCTTCTCTAATTAGTCCATTTTGCATAAATATTTCAGTTAGTGTGCTACTTCAACGACCCTTTAAATTAAGTTGTAAATCATACTTACAACCATGGAATCTATTTGTGTCCTCCATAGTATCTTAGATAATATCAGCTATGGGTTATGCTCTTAAGATAGTGTATTTTAGAACTTGATGTGATTTCTTGTGCATTATGATAGTTCTAGTTATGTACATAAATGCATATGACTAATCCAATGAGTGTTGGTTGTGGAGCATTAGAGACCTAGACAGAAACAACTACATACTCAACTACGGTAAGAGTACCATGCTAGTAACTCATTAAGTGAATAACTTTATATGTATGAACTAAATAGTTTTATGAATAACCTATGTGAGCTCAGTGTCATCTTAAGAAAATAGCGGAAACTACCTTGTATATGTGAGTAGCTAAATAGGTGAATGAAGTATGCTTCTTTGATCACTATGAGGGCTTGTAACAATATAATGGAATTGGGTTACTTTTTAGGTAATGATGCATGTTATGAGTAGAATTAATATTATACATCTTTTAGTGTATTAAGTTGGTAAATATAGATGATGATTTAAATAATGATTACCATGATGCTCATTTGGAAAATACTTCAAGCATACTAACAGAAAACGAGGCTTACTGACATGTGAGTATAGATCAGGGAGGACATCTAAAATGCTATCTATCATGTGCTCTCACCTCGCCCTTGCAGATCATGGTGAAAGTACTAGGGGATCGGGAATGAACTTAGTCACAAAAGTTACATAATTTGGCTTGGGGGAGTAAGCTAGATTTCATGGGTAGACACCTTATAGGGATTCCTCCACACTAGGACTAACTGACAAACACCCCTTTCTGTGTTTGTGGTAGTGGACTAACTTCCGTCCCTATTTCACTGAGTGGGTGACAGCCGACGAAGAATTGTCTGGGGCAGGGAATAACCCTAGAAAGGGCTAGGTACCCACTCACAGTTACATCAAACATAGTGCAAAATAGAACTACATGTTGGCATTCCCTGCGTTAGTCACATCTGAAGGAGGGGGCCTTGATCCCATGGATACAGGGTATGTAGGCAGTTTGGATGGCGAAGGATGCCCCCAGTACTCAGGTCCCCTGATGTAGGGTGTCCTACAATTAGCATCGTGATCTTAATTCTCTGTGTAGTGATTATTGAATTGTGTTAACACAAGATTGTTTAGTTAATTTTGTGCAGATGATAAGGATACAGTTGCTAGAGGAGAAGAAAGCTATCAAAAATGAATGCAGGATGTAATGCATGACTTAAGGTATGCACTAATCCAATGTTCTTATAGGTTATCTTGTGAAACGTACTCCCTCTTCACTAGAATTCAAATCGGTGATCCTATAGGACTTGATGGTTTTAGAAAACTAAATTTAAGTCATCCCTTCTCTATAACATGCATTTAGCACTTCTTAGAAAAAAATTCTCATTTCCTACATCTGTTGGATCAAAAAGTTTATTCCTTAGTATTTTTGAATTTAGAGTTTAATAGTAATCAGATTACGATAAGTTGGTTCCTTACATATTGAGTTGCAAAGATTGCTAGTTGTAATCGGTTTGATTTACTGGATAATAATATTGGACTCTCTATTGGTGGATGTAGCTTGAGTTTGGGTGAACCACGTTAAAACTTGTCTCTCATTGTTATTATTTCTGTGTATTTTCATTCATCTATTTAATCTTTATCTACATTTAATTGATATCTTCTGTCAGCTAACCCTAACAGAATGCACATCCCAGAGGAGAGGACTAAATCACTCTGCAGAGAAACATTAATACAATGACATTCATTTTAAACACCAACCCAAAGATTCCTATAACCCAATCCACAACATAAACATGAATCCAAAAGCATCATAGTACAATTAGATTTGATACCCGCACCGGAATCTATAAGCTAAATAGGAAACATCTCATTTCTTCACATTAATTTGTAGGATTACATCTTCTCTCTTACAAGAGTACCATTACATAAGGAATATATAGTGCAATGGCATAGCCATGAGTAAGATATACAAGTATAATAACATAGTCCTGAATATGATACAGTGACTATAAAGGTACAACAATGGATAGGGTAACGGAGAGTAAGAACATCTCCAGTCTGGTGCTCCAATAACTTGTTCACCGGTCCCCAATGGTGGTGGCAACACCTCCCAACCATGTGAACTCAAAAGAGACCATCCCACCATGCTTGGAGGTGGTCACAAGGCCCAAACATAAGTAACCAAGTAAGGGTATATGTGATGGCCAATGCTCAAATCAATCATGGAGTAGACATGAATAACAATGCATAAAGGCAAAGTCACAACATGGAGATGTTCATCAAATATAATGTTGGGTACTACTCATGACTACCAAGGCACTAGACACTAGAGTGTAGATCGAATGGGGAGTCATCATGTGTGTTCAAAGGGATGACACCACATGGAAACAAGTACACTACTCATACCAACGAGGAGACTCAAACATGCCCGAATCAACACCTCGTAGGTAGATAACTCGATGCCCTGCAGACAGATAGGCCTTCTCGTATGCACCCTTAGCCTTTACAAGTGCTCAAGGCCATGCATGAGGACTCAATATCCTAGACCTAAGCTCATCTCATTTAACCAAATGAGGTATACAAAATCACATTCAAACAATTCAATAACCACTCACAATCCATGATAATCATTGATTAAAAACCATCAAGTAAAAACCACTATATATACAGTTTTGCTCTCCTTGGGATCAATAGATAAAAATATATGGTGAAACTCTATCCATGTATATTTAGATCTTATAATTCAATAATATAAACATATGATTATGGTGTATTTTGTGCCTTTCAAAAATCTGGGACTATTCTTAACTTGATATGAACGTACATGACATCCATGCAATAATAAACATTTTAAATTAAATAACCTAAGCCATAACAATGCAAATTATCACTCATCATTTGAAATTCAAAGACTATCAATATATCCACAATTTTGTGGTCCCTAGCACTATAGGTAGGGAATTTACATTTGTTTCTATTTTCTTCCCCCCCCTCCATTTCTATGTCCTTAAAGTTATATTTGGAAATTTAAAAAATACCAATTTAAAGAAAAGACTTAGAAACTAAACTATCATGTTTATCTTCCTATTAATGGAACTGAATCTAGTTCAAAACTTCCAATATTCCCCTAGCAGTATGCAGTCCCATGACTCTTTTACTAAATATCCAACTGGCAAGGTTATGGTTGGCATTCTCTTTTCCTCTTCAAACTACAATGTTAATTATCCATCTTCTTTGCAGATTATAAATTGAATCGGCTACATTACATGGAGTTGAAATGCCATAAAATCCATGGAAGTGCATGTAATTGGATACCCAAGGATCTACAAAGAATCCTCACGAAAACATATTCCTCTTCTTTGGAATGGAATTTCAAAGTAGCCATTGATACGGGTTCCCATGCTGCTAAAATTACTGAATCTGTGATGACAGGTTCCTAACAAGTGCACTAAAGATTTTAATAAATGGGTGTGCATTATATGAAATATTACTTGACCATAACTTTAGTCAAGTGCCTAGTTTCTACCATGTAAAACCATAATTTCTATAAATGTTTTTTATTTGAAACATATCTATAAAACGACCTGATTTTCAATCCGATGCGTTGGACTAGGGTATGGACTTCCATCAAGCATAATGGACAGAGGAATTTGTCCAAATGTCATAGTTTGCAAGTGCCTCGGTAAACATGTATACAACACGTGGAAGCACAAACAAGGCATGTGAACTATTTAACAAAATGACTCAATGAAATGTGATCTCATGCAATGCAACGATTGCTGGACATACACAAAATGGATTTGTTGAAAAGGCTTTAGAAACTTTTAAGCAAGAATAACTGGTGACGGTAAATCTAGATGCCACAACCTTAGCCAGCATCCTCACTGCTCATGCCAAAATGGGAGCGATGGAACAAGGTATGGATGGCCAACAAAGCATAACGAAAGGGGAATTTTAATAAAAAGTTGAATGAAAATCTCAACAAAGAAGTCAACGTAAGGCAAAAGGGTTTTATGGGACTTAGATCTCTCCATTCCATATCATGACATCTTAGTTTGTGTGTATGGTTGCCGTCAATATTCTCTATAAGATCGAACCCTCATAATCTTATAGCCATAAATCATAAATCGCCCGATCTCTCTTTGAAAACCCTGTCATGTCCCCATATCTAAGACACTGTTAAAATAAAGATTTAAAGATTTGAACATGATAAAGATGGTTTGTAAAATATTATTTGGGATAATAGAAATAATTACATACATTATATATTATTTAATAAATAATATTATTGTATGAATATTTTATTATAATTAAAATATAATATCCATATTATAAATAACAATATATATAAATATATCTAATAATATAAATACCAATATTCTTATAATTATCTTACATTATAATATAAATACAAACAATATAATATAAATCATATATCATTTATTATGTTATAAATGATATAGTATAAATAATATAAAATATATCATATATCATTTATTATAATATAAATGATATAATAAATAAAATAAATAAACATCTTTTAACCTATCCTCTTATGATAAAGGAGTTAGTATGGTTAGAACTAGTTTTACCACAAAAGGGAATTAATATAAAGTAATAAAAATTATAAGAGGGTAAGTATGTCTTTTACCACTAAGCATAATAAGAGACATGCCTCTTCGAACATATCCCTTGAAAGGGAAATAAATAAAAGTTGTGAGATAGAAGGAAAACATCATCGGCAAGATATCATAAATTAATATATAGAAAGATATGTATATGAGCAGCAAATCAGAAGAAAAGAAAATTCAGTAATATAACTATAAACAACAATAAGAGAATACAAGGAAAGATAGACTCAGCAGTTCAAAACAACAAAGAAAAAGAATAAGAGGTAAATAAAAGTTTCAGTAGGTAAGTATACTTAACATGCTTATCTTATAATTATTAAATGTAAGATTTGTAAGTATGTATAGTTAATTTATGTTTAGGATAAAGATTAATTAAGGCCTTAGGGTAAAACCTAAGGAGAAGGCTTTAGGGTAAAACCTAAAGATTAATGAAGGCTTTAGAGTAAAACCTAAAGATTAATAAAGGCATGAATTCCTAAGGGTAGATACGAGACTTCCTTATTAACCACCTAACACTAAGAAGGTGGGGTAGATAGTTACGGTAGGTATGGATCATTCCATGGGAATGGGCTTTGATTGACGAATCAAGGATATTATGGGCCTTGATTGACGAATCAAGGATATTACTATGGACCTTTGATTTAAGTATCGAAGGAATGGGCCTTAGTTGACAAACTAAGGAATTATGGGCCTTAGTTGACGAACTAAGGAATAATATTAATGGACCCATAGGATTGAGATGACATCACCTACCTAATGAATCTTCTCTCACAAGGTGGAAGGTGAGGTTAATAAGAGGCCTAAGATTATCTCACCCAAGGAGAATCACGATGTATGGAAAAATGGATTTATGAAATGGAAAATAGTATATGGTTATGATTATGATTATCATCAAGATTAAAGGAAACGTAAAATGGAATACTAATGTTCTCTTTTTGTAAGTTGAAATTGTTTGCAAGGTTGTGAAAATTTTGGCTTACTAAAAGGGGACATTACAAACCCTTTGTCTAAAGAATTAATAAAAAGGTTCTGCATGATAGAATGAAACTAAGGAAAGAGGCGAATGAAAGATCTTGCATTCAAATAAACTTTAGCATCATTTAAACGCAGCAGGGGTTTCAATTTTCCTATGGTAAATAAAATCACAACAAACATATTTTAAAGTTTGTGCTGGGAAAAAAAGAACTGATGTAAATACCTGATAATAAATCGCACTCCCCTTTAGCACAACTTAGCTCTTACAATTGATATGCTCCCTGAGATTTTTTGGTGTGCCCTCTGTAAATATTCTTTTGATTTTTTTACTTTAGAGCCTCCAAAATATGAGGTGTTCCCTCTCCCATCGTAGTCCTCCTTTCAAAACAAAGTCTTTTTTTTCTCCTATGCCCTCATCCATCTACCCCAGAAGATATTTTTCTTCAACATTAACTCCCTTCTCTCCTCCCCAAAACGTTGACTCCCTTATCTCTTCTCTACGCTGCCCTCCAAGAGATAATTTTTGCAATCGATATCCACCAACCGTCTCCTTTAAGAGCCATATTCATAGGTCAAAAGAAAAGGGTTGTTACAAGTGGACTTTACCAAACAAAAGAACCATTTCAAGCATTATATAAATTCAATACCCATAATAGATTGTAGACAAGATCCCAATTTCTTATTAATGCAACATTAAAAAAAATTATTAACATATGAACCCTATGTTTCTTGTATTCTTAATAATCATCATATTTGAGGCCTTGTATGTCCTAGGTTTTAGAGGTCATGATATCAAAAGAGGGAAAGAGTCATGTTTACATTTTTATGGTTTTGTTGTTTTGAAACCTAATTATATATAATTTCTAAGTGGCAAATCCCACCAAACATTAATTTCAAAGTGAATATGGCCCCAAAGGCAAGCGAGAATTACATAGTACTGGTGATATGGCCATAAAAATAAACATGAATATAATACTAATGGCATATATGATTAATATTGTAATGATATTAAAAACTTATGGTTATTAGGCTCTAATCACACATCATTTACTTTGGCAAAACAATTCAATTTAAAATTTTAATAAAATAATGCTTGGGTGATTAAATTAGCACTAAACTAAATTTTCATAGAAATATAATAATTTAGTCCTTTTTATAACTTGCCCTATTTGCAAAACTAAAGGCCTCAATTTCAACTATTCACCATTTGGCAAAAAGATTTCACTAAATTATGTATGATATAGATTCAAGTTTAGGACATATGGAAGGAAAATTTGATAAACACTAGGGGATGCTATGCTGACCATTAGCAATTTGAAGACATCTGGGAGACACGTTCAACTGACTATTAGTAGTCCAAATACCTCCTACCACATTGAGTTGGCCGCTAGCAGACTATGGGACGTCCATTCGAAGGCACAATTTAGGCTTTCTTCACTATTGCACATTTAGGTTTTGTTCATTATAGACTACTAAAGTAAATGCAAAAATGAAATTTCTGTTTTGTTATTAAAAAAACAAAAACAAATGCCTTTGTTTGAAAGGTATGTTTTAATTTTAAAAAGAATAAAAAATACCTTTGTTTGAAGGCATCTATGGATGAAGGTATTTCCTCTGCTCCAAGGTTTTGATGACACGACCTTTGAATAAAGGCACCTCCATTCAAAAGTATTTTCTTACATATGGATCATATTTCTGCCCATCTCACAATTGGGACACATTATTGTGAGATGACCCTATATTTAAAATGAAATTCACAAATATTTCTGAACTCTTAAATTCTTTAAAAAACACTTACAAATTTATTATTTTAATATACATAATCATTACAGCTTTTACCTGTTGTTCTTTTACTTTCTCTTTTAGTGTGCTGATTTTTTTTTCTGTTTATCAAATAACACAATAAAATTTCTTAATTTGCATTATAATGGTGAGATACACTGAAACCAACAATATAAATCTTTGGTCAACTGACACACCAACCATAAACAAAATACATTGGGCCATAACTCATCTAGAGGGTTCCGTCAAATCTGATGAACTCTCCCGACAAGGTGATCGTCCATACGATATACCAGAGGATAAATCTAACGCATTATATGCCTGCATATATATCGAGGAATTCAGAGGGTTTTTCTTTTTTGGACTGCAAATTATTCAGAGCACCATGTTTGAATTGTGATACGGTGAAAGGCTTGTAATGACGTGGATGATCGTCGTCCACAAGTTCTGGTGGAGCATAAACTTGTTTATCATCCGGAAAGTAAACAAAGTAGGCTACAGATATACGATTTCTCCACCCTTTGTAAACTACTCGATGTTCAGCGCTGCGGTATCTGCCGTTGGTCCATGCCTGCCCATTTATTTAGTTCGTGTTAATATGTGGATTCATAATAATATATTACACTAATTCAAATTTCTCAAAAATTTCACACCTTAAGAGTGTCGGCAACATTGACAACAAATGAATTGGATTGAGGGTTGACGTTCAGCCACTTCCCCTCTTTCGATCGAACCTGCAGTCCCCCTTCATTGTTTTGGTTCAGGATGGTAAAGCACCCAATATCTGTATGAGAGAAGAGTATCTCTTCTTCCATCGACCTTTCATCAGAGGAATAATGGTTTATACGCATGTAAGCTGTGCATTGTTGGAAATCACAATGGTAGAAAGTCTTGACGTCCAAGCCAAGGCTGGAAAGAATGATAAGAATGATCTTGCGTACAAGATCTGCCATGCAGAAAGCATATGTTCGAATTGTCTCGCTGAACATCAATAATCAAAACTAGACATTAGGTTCAAGGCATTACAGAACAGAATGGTAAAAGCGGTAGATAGCATACCTGAACTTAGGGTTTCCTTCATCGGGCCACATCCTATCACACATTTCTTCCACAGAATTTGAGTGAGGCATATTCATGAAGGCGAAGGTCTCAGTCCATTCTGTAAGAGCGTAGCTTTCTCTCCTGTTAGAGGTAGCGGCCCTTTCTTTAACTTGTGCGGGCATTGAACATAGGTCTCGTGTTAGAGACTCCACTTGTTGGAGAAGATCTATTGAAATTCCATGATTTACAACATAGAAGAATCCCAATTCTTTGCAGGCTTCTCTGACTGTGGCCAGCATGGAATGACAGTGAAGCTCATTTAATCCTTCCCCTACCTCCAAGTCGAAGGGAAATTGTGAAATGTCAACGAGCGGCAGATCAACTTGATTTGGCATGTATGAAGCCATGGTGAACTAGGAAAGCAGTTGAGGAGATTTCTTAAATAAGGGGTGCAATGTAACAGCTGCCCTCGTTTGGAATCCGGTAAATCGAAGAAGACAATCAGACAGTTACATCGAAGTAGATAATCTGAGAAAATGATTCCGAAGAGGCATCTGCAAACGCAGGTGTGGGTATATCGTTGAAGGGGTATATATATAATTAACTACTATATATATCTTAAATATATCTATATAAGAAAATGTCAACACATGAATTTAGAGCTATTTTGTTTACTTAAAAGAGTTTTTTTTTATATTTTGAATTTTTTTGTTTACTACATGAAAATATAAATTTATACTTCTATTTACTAGTTATTTTATTTATTGCATTGTTTACTTTATTTTTTTTAATTAAAAGAGTTATTTTTATTTAATATAACAAAGAATCCATTTGAGATTTATCTTTATCAAAGGAGTAGACAACAATTTATAACTCTCATTCCATGATAGGTATAATGTGGTAGTCATTATTGTCATCAATAATGACTTTGATGGCACATTGGAGAAATTTATTTTTATCTCTTACACAAATTTTAAAACCGGTAGCCCAATATAGATAGGATATAAGAAAGGTAGTGCATTGAATAATTTATCATGTCTTTTATTTCAACAAGGATGTTTCCACATTTCAAATGCAAAATCTAAGTTTGATTGATATGATTTTTGTTATGGACTTATTTGTTAAATAATATAGTATTTTGTTCCTTTAGTATGATATACTTATCTTTATATCTTTGTCCCCCAAAAGATCTATTCCATTTGTTTTGAAAAACATATGAGTTCAACAGGTTATTGTTCTTGTCAATGCAAAGCCTTGGTTTGGCTTTTAGTACAAATCTTATTCTATGCATTGTTTAAGAGACATCTCCTTGCTCTAATCACATATACTATCAAACACATTCCTGTTCCATGTGATAATATATTTCTTAAGATATTTAATCTCTTTGTTGAATTGTACATAGCATGTCCATGGAAGGTTGAAGCTAGTTTTCTTGAGGACACATTCCTCTTCCACATTATAATTTACTTCTTCAAATATTCAATCTCTTTGGTGAATTGTACATAGCATGTCCATGGAAGATTGAAGCTAGTTTCCTTGAGATAAGGACCCTATCTATAAAAGATATATTGGCTAGCCACACACCTTTAATATGAACTTAGTTTAATGGTTTGGGAAGAGTAGGGAAAATATCGAAACAAATAGGCCAGTGATCCAATAGAATAGTGTTTTAATTAAAGTCATAATATTTTCTTTTATTTTGAAACCAACTTAAAACAAAAAAAATTAATTAAATTTTCTATAATATTAGGAGATCGTAATATTATATTGTAACAAGTATAAAAGGGTGAATTTCATAGACTATATCTATCAAACTAAAACATAAATAAAAAATATTGTTCCTCAAACGTATTTTTATTAATACCAATAAACTATAGTCTTTCATTAAAAATTATATAATATATTTGTCTTTATTTTTAAAAAATATTATAATTATTTAATTTCACTATTATTTTATTAAATTTAAAATTAAGCAAGAGGATAAGAATACCATCTAAATGTCATATCATGACATAAGTAATATAAAAGTCAACATCCCAATAATACCTCACTATGGTGAGAACAAAGAAACATTCAATGACAAAATTATCTATAATCAATGACCAAGCAAAGAAATTGTTTGTGATTAAATTTAATTCTTTTAATATTATCATTTTGAATTTAGAAGCCATTACAAATTTAATAAATAATAAAAAATAAGCTAGTGACGAAGGCAATGAGGTATTGGAATCTACGGATTAAAATAAAGCCTCGTGATAGTGTAATGAAGTAGACATGTTGTACGATGACCAGCTTCTTGTTTGACAAGATAACAGAAAATATTAATTTATATCCTTTCATACTTATCTCAGTTTTCGTCTAATTTTTGTTAGGGTTATTTTACGGATGATTTTTAGGGCGTTTTTTTTAACATAGTTTTTTTTAAAAAAAATTATTTTGTATCTATGTATACTTTCAATTTTGCACGGATTCAATTTGTGTACTGTATATTATTTATGGGTTTGTGTTATATATTTTTTATATTATTTAAAGGTGTTATTAAATGGTTTTATAGTTTTATTGGTTTACTATTGAATATTTATATTTTTAAGAGTTATTTTATATAGTTTTGTTTAAGAAAAATATAAATATTTATGTCTATCAGGTATTTGATAGTACATCTAAGGTATTTGATAGTACCTCTAATTGTTGTTACTAGTTTTCAAGAATTTTATAGTTGTGATAATTTAAATGATTTTTGATGATTTTATAAGAAAGAATCAATTATGAAGGTACTTTTATTTACTAAGATTGATGATGATTCATACTCAAGATTGACACAATAGGTATTAACCATAAAAGCTAATTTCTTTTAAGGCATGTATCTTTATATTTTTTTCATGGTAAAAGGTGTAAAACACCCATATATTAATTTTAAAATATAACTCAAAGTTTTACAAAAAAATATTAGTCGGAGTCCAGTAGATTCAAACATGATGGACCACATATAGTCTTAGGACATAGATGAGGTGCTTAGGCCTACAACCTAAATCAAACTATACTAATCAAAGACTATACTTCACTATGAGACCAAAAATTACATGGACGTAGATATCAGTGGCCTTCATGAGAGTTTTCTTTTGATTCAATAGGTGGAGGCAGTAGGGTAGTGGGCGAAACAAGAGGTGTAACTATTTGGGGTTGAGGAGCCATATTCGAAGCATGGAGTCTGAGAAACAGAATCACATTAAACACTTTCTTGGCCTTTGTGTCCAGATTTGGTAGGAGTTGAAACCGATGGGTGTTTAAGGTATGTATCTTTCCAATAACACTATAGTTTTTTAGGATAAATTGTGTAATAACCCACATTAAAATGCATTATTCTTAAAAATAGAAGAAATTGGACTTCTTTTTTGAGTTATAGACATTGATAAATGCACTAATCATTTATTGAGTACATTTGAAATTTTAATCTTTCTTTATTTTCACAGTCAATTTTATACAATTGTATTGTTCAATGTACAATACAAACACTAAATACACAAAGGTTGATACCAAAACATTCAAATTAACAACAAAATATATATTATAACAACATGCAAATACTTGAATATCAAGACCATGTCTTATAATAGATTGTACTAAGAAATCATATTATGGTTAGTTGAGTGGACATAACAACAATTAATAACATTTTTTACACAACTAAAATTACATGGACACAATTGAATATAAGAAAATAATTAGGATTAGAATTTATGAATTGCTGAAATACCATTATAAGATATTGAAACTAGTGATTTGGTATCAAGGCATTATGAATGTTATAGTAGTAATGATGAACATATACTAGTATTATATTAACATCTTAAATGTGAATACTTGACGTGTCTTTTTTATTGAATCATATTCCTAATTACATTATTTGACACTACCATGGTAGGTCTTATTTTCTATTAACATAAGCAAATGTATGACAATGTGTTTATATTAAAGGAAATGTATACAATCATTAAAAATATAGCTTTTGATTGTAATTGATCCTAGATCAATAGTTAGTATACTTAATATTTTCTTTTGATTACACATGTAAATAATCTTTCTTCTAGATCTCTTTATGTACTCTTTAAGTACATTTAGTGTTTCCAACACCATAAATAACACGATATAACCTACCAATAAAAACAAAACAAAAAATTAGCCATCAAAGTTTTTTTTTTAAAGGTGACATAGTCATCAATACCATTAATATTAATAAAAGGTTTTATAGAGAAGAGCAAGTAAGATCATCCAGGCAAGGCCCAAAAAACTAACCCAAAATGCAAAGCCCAATAAGAAGGGTGAAACAAAATGAACAACAAAAACCAAAATTACACGGTCATGTGCATAAACATCACCAAACAATTTAGCCATCAAAGTTAACAAATATAGTGTTCATCCAAAATATCAATTGTGAAGATATTAGTATTATATAAGAGATAAGGAATATGATGAATGAAAATGTATTTTTCCTATTGTTAACTTAATTTTCATTTTCTATATTAGAGTATTGTTCAAATGAAAATAGTGGTGATATTATGAATGTGTTAAGAGTATATTGATAGATTGTAGTGAACATCAAGCTAGTCGTCTCTACATCACTCATATCTATTGTCACCCTTTCCATTGTTTGTCCTTGCAACTTGTGTATCATTAAATTCAATTTCATTTTGGTAGGGATTTGTAAATGAATGCCTCTTGTAATGAGTAGAACAAGGAAAAACCTTGGGTTATTAATTTCATGTAACACAACCACATAATTATCAAATTCTATGATCACATACAATACTAACTCTAGAATTCAATTACCTTGATGATAAACTATATTATTTATAGTACAATGTTTTTTATTTACTAATAAAACATTCACCAAAAAATTGTATACGAACATTACATGTTGGTGAACACATAATAGACCCACTCCAAATATTAGATGGGATAGAATGACCATTATATATGGGCACATAATGCATTTGTTGTAGTGATGTGCTTTGCTAATGAGACCAAAAACATATTTCTTAGGAGGTTTTATGAAACATGGTGGAATATGCAATAGATCTTTCTATGCTTACATACAAGAAGAAAAATACCTTATATGTTATTATGTAGTTATCTTTTCAAAAAGTTAATGTCAAATTAATGAAAAATATATATTCTAATCCTTTTTTATTTTAGGCTGGCATGTTGTATGATTATGTGGCATAGGATGTAGTAATGAGATATTACATACAAGCCAAATCCTAAAAATTTTCTCTCCACATTCCAAGACAGTGCACTTCTATGGGTTGCATGAATGTTAATCTGAATGATACATTGACCCAACAAAAGAGATGGACTGCATGTCTTCTAGAGAATTTTATAAGTAAATGTTTCCTTTATTCCATATTAAAAATAGTACATGAAGTCACTTTTGATAATCACTAAACAAACTACCATTTAGGAAGGATGACCCCTAAATCATAATCAATATGGATGGGGATGGGGATGACTTTTCAAAACTAGGGTGCAAGGGTACATGAAGAATGGTAGAGTTATCTTTTTTTAAACCATGGAATGTGAATACATGAAATCTTAGTAGAATAAAATATAGATTCAATAATCCTTACTAACACTCATAGAAAAACTCAATGGATTATATACCACCAAGATTGCTTTCATTGGTCTATAGCATGTCCTAGTGATCCAAGACCCTACTCTACTCACTCGTCTCATGCAACATAGAAAGAGATTTTTCGCTGCCTACTCTACCACCTCCATATTGAAACTCTTTGGTGACCTCATATTAAACTCATAGCTAGTGACCTGGCACTACATATTTCACTCATCCCCATCTATGTTAAAAATTGTCTCCCAAAAAGGTGTTGCAAAATTGTATTAAATGGTGTTAAACATCATCCTTCAACTTCTCTCAATAGATTTACACATATGACCAATCCAAAAACATGTGAATTGGATAACAATACATTAAAGTAAATAGAGTTCAATAAAATTTCTTTGTGAATGATAGAAATTGTGTATAAGTACTTTGAGCAATCCTTTTTATAGCCAAAACATTTTTCCATCATCTTTTGGTTAATTTACAACAAGAACAATGTTTCCACCTAATATGTAATCTACAACCAAGTTTGATACATCCTAAGATAAATAAACATAATATTTTTATGATTAAAATTTTGGATAACCAAAATTTTAGTGGTATCAATAATATTCATTTTGATAATAGCCTATTAGATAGAACATGCAAAAACTACTATAGTTATAAAGCTAATGTAATTCCCTAACACAATGAAAGAAGAAAATGGCTTTTTTGAGCATCATTTCAGTGGTCATTAGCTTCACTTTCATGGATGAGAGAATGCTACTAACACTCCTTCAAACTTTTACTGGATGATAATAACTTTTTTACAAATAGACCCCATTATAAATGGTGGTTTCTTTTAGAAAAACACATTTGCATAAGGTTTGAAATATACAATAGAGAGAATTGCATTAAAGAGCTTTAAAAAATTAGGTTTCTACAATGTTATGAAAAAATGTGTGGAAAAGACTAGTAGTTCATTCATGTTTGATTTCATGAATCAATAAGAAAGGTACAAAGGTGGGATTTCAAATTAAATGGTTTGTAAGTGAAGGATCTTGTGGGTGTTACAAGTAATTGATATGCAGTAAGGGATTAACTGCTACTAAGCTACCTCCATATTTATTTCCTCCCCCTCCCCCTCCTTCTCCTTCCTATGAATTATAAAATATGTCATTTTTGACATATTACTAAAACATCCACTCATATCACAAAGATAGGTAGGGTCTACTAAATTGGACATGGAGCAATACATGTTAGTTGATACTTGTTCTACAAGACCTAATGATGTATATGTCATGAACCAAGGTGAATCTTCAAATGTTTGGTTATTTTCCATTGTTGTAAGAGGTGGTCCCTCATAAAATGATTTCTTATCTTCCACTTCATTCTAACATGGGATCAAATTTATCATTGATTCACCTTTAGTTTTACTTGAATACACTTCCCATGCCACACTTCTTAGTTTTATATTGTCAATATTGTTTGATAACAAGTTCAATATATCTTTTCCTTTCCATGTGAAAATGTCATTCTTACTCCCATTAATTTTTATATTCTTATGGATAGGAAATCAAGAAACATAAGATCAAATAATAGCCTCTAAAGACTCTCTATTTTTTAATTTTTCTCTTCCCTGTGAGATGTTATTAAATATCCCAAATAATATATGTGGTGCTCGAATATTTTCAATGCTGACTTTATTAATGGGTAGGGTTGACTACGCAATGCCTCTAATGCCTTGTATATTTTATTTATACAATCTAAAATTACAAGGATAACTTGATGTCAAAATCTAAAATATTTTTTAGACTCCACCATATCACTATATCATGTGAGATCTACTCAAATTTTAGTCATTGACCCCTTGTAACATAAAAAGATAATTATTACCTAGTTAGATCCAAAAATTAATCTCACAAGTTTGGATTACATAACCTATGCCCTAAAAAGTATAATCATTTCTTATAGAATTTCATTAAACTCTGAACATGATGATGCTTAATTAAAATAATTCAATCTAACTTATCCTAAAATTTGTAGAGAGAAAGTGGAAACTATATGATATACTTTGCCTTATATTTAGTTCATTTCAATCCTTAGGCAATGAATGGTCATTATCGAGATATATTCATTCTTATAACCTCAATGTATCCAACATGGGTATCACATTTGTGGCAAAAATATGAACCCAAGGAGCCAATCTTACAAGTATATGTGTTTCATAGAAACATATTTTTTCCATGAGAAAACTTAGTTGATTCATCCATCAACCATGGATTTGAGATCACTACTCATGACATAGTTTGTTTCATGCCTTGTTATAATTTTATTTTGACATATTCTCATTAGAATTTGTAACTAGAGCCTAAACCCATAGAAGATTCAATCCATGGTTTGTAATTGTGTTTTTCATCTCATCATACATTTCATTCAAGAATAAGATTCATGTTTGAGATATCTCTAGTGTTGAAATGAGTAGGAAAGCCATATTCCCATTTAGATCATCAACTAGCACGTGCTTAGAACATAAATATTTAGAACAAATAAAAAAAAACCCTTTTCCCTACATTAGTCTACTTTAGAATAAATTTGAGTAATATTGATTTATTCTTTTTTTAGGACATGTTTTTTTAAAATTTTTATCATGAATAGTAGCCACAAAAATTTTGACTATTTTTTGTGGAGTGTCTATTGCAAGATTTGTTCAAGTCTCTAGTAGTCTTAAATTTTGAAACTCTTCCACACCAATTGATATACCTTGAATCCTCTCCCATCCATTGAAGAGCTTATACCCTATTGGGTTCTCTATAACCACTATCTTAGCTGAAATTATTTTTTAAGGCAAAAGGTGAAGGATCACTTATACTTATATTAACTTAATTAAATGAATTATGAAGCCCCAAAATTCAAGGCTTGTAGTTTTTTCTAAGGCTTTGTCAATATGTAGAGGGCTTCAAAATGGTTAGTGCTATAGGCAATAATTTGGTCTTCTAGTTTCGTTGGGATTATACCATAAATTTCCAAATATAAATTAATTTCATGCCAAGAAAATTGTGAGAACTGAGATCTTTTGGAGGAATGATGGCACTTGGGCAAACCATGAGAGATAAATAATTGAACACTCCTACAATTTTTAAACAAAAAAAGATTATGCAATGTAAACAAGAATCAATATGATAGCAATAACTAGAATAAGTCGCAATGAATTAGATTGAAATGAGATGTACATATATCACACAAAGAAAAATCAACGTCCACCTAGAATAGTGGCATGCCTCCACTAACTAGAACTGGTGGCATGCGAACTCCATGCAAAAGCACACCTAAGAAAGATTAACTCCAAATATGAGTAAACCATGTGAAATACATGTGAAAAGCATACATAGGAATATCCTACACTAACACTCCCCTTAACCATTTCTTAGGTGGGTACAAAGAAAATGGGTCCTGACAACTAGGCCTAATGAGGTATCCAAGTACAATGCAATCTCTCATAAAATAGAGAAAGGAAGAAAAACTAGTGGGAAAAAACTTCCCTCCAAAAAAGAGAAAAGGAAGAGAAGAGGACTAGAAATCCCCCACAAAGATGATGTCATTGTTGAAGTAGACCACACCTAAGAAGAGCTCATAGATGAATAAACATGCTCTCAATAAAAGGTTTGGTGAAAATATCAACAACCCTCTCTAAAGACTGGCAAAAGACTAATTCAATTATCTTACCATGAATGATCTCCTAAATGAAATTCATGTGAATATCTATGTGTTTTGTCTAGTGGTGCTAGACCGGATTCTTCCATATTTGGATGGTACTCTGATAGTCACAATAGATTACCGTGGCCTGTCTGAATGGAATGCCAGACTCAATGAGAATCCCATGAATCTAAATAGCCTCAATAGGTACTTTAACAAATCCCCTCTACTCTTCCTCTATGGATGATAAAGAAATAACATTTTTCTTTTTTCTAGACCAACTGATAGGACTAGACCTTAGTGAGAAACTATAACCTAAAGTGGAATTGCAATTATCGGTATCACTAGTCTAATCTAAATCTACATATTCAACCAAGTCAACCTCTATGCCAACTCTATAATGAATCTTGAATCTAATAGTGCCCCGAAGATAGTGAAGGAACCTCTTGGTTTCTTTCCAACATAGCTCATGAGCCTCTTGTATGAATATAGAGACAATACTCATAACATATGAAATATAAGGCCTAGTATGGGTCAAGTAGATAAGACTACCAATAAGTTGCCGATATAGGGTTGCATCAACCAATGGTGTAGTACAATTCGCCATAAGCTTGATTATAGATAGAAAGGAAGTTAGATATGGCTTGTAGATAGTCATGTGAAACTAAGTAAATCAAGAGTATACTTGGGTTATGAAAGAGTGATCCTTGAGTTAGACTGTGAAATCTCAACACCAAGGAAGTAATGCAATAGACCTAAGTCATTCATGTTAGATTTGTTATGTAGAGTTGACTTAACTTCTGCAATAGTAGATGAAGTGATCCTTGTGATCAAAAGATCAACACAAAATACTAGCATCAATAGTGAATCATCTTGCCACAAGAGATATACATTAGGATCCAAATGACACCGATTGAAACCTAAAGCTAGTAGGAAGGATTCCATCTTGGTGTACCAAGCTGGAGGGGCCTATTTGAGGCCATAGAAGGATTTCCTAAATCTGCAAACTAATGATGAATCCTAAAAAAACCCTAGTGGTTTCTCCATGTAGATCTCCTCCTCGAGGTATTTATGAAGAAAAATACTCTTCACATCCATCAAGTGCACATTTCAACCATGTGCTGCAACAATAGAAAGAGTAAGTTGGATAGAAGTCATTTTGGCCATGGGTGCAAAGGTATTTGTGTAGTCAATGCCATCAAATTGTGAAAACCCCATGGCAACCAAATGTTCCTTGTACTTATCAATCGACCCATTTGTAGCAAACATGATCTGATATATCCACCTACACTGAAATATCTTCCTTTCCTTAGGAAGTGATGTCAAGTACCAAGTGTGATTTCAAATTAAGGAATCATATTTCTCATACATAACATTATCCCACTCAAGTATACTCGATGCCTCTTTAAATGTTTGTGGATTAGAGGTTGAGGCATAGAAAGCACACGTCCCACTTTGATAATCTAAACAAGTATGTCTTTCATTTGCTAGATTCCCTATCCAAGTGCTTGAATTGTGAAGTTTCTATCTAGCCCAAAGAGGATTAGATGTGGTGAGTTAGGTGTTGAAAGATCAACCTCTAAGATAATCCAAAAAGTGGATGACGATGATCCCCATCAGTATCCTCACTATCAAAACTAGAAGAAGACTCTACCTTAGGAAACTACTATTAATGGTCTGAATTGTTAGAAGAATCATCAATGTCAAGTGAATCCACAATAGAAGGAAAAATATCAAGTATAGAGTTGGCAGGGCTCCTTTGAAAATTAACACTTCTCTCAATAAACAACTCATGTGTGGTTGGGTGCAGTAGGTGATCACCTTTCACATTATATAGATAAACTACAAAAATGCAAGGCTTGAATTGTGGTTCCATTTCCCTACAATTTTGCTTCAATATATGTTCCATAGCTAGAGATTTGAAGATGCTAAAGCACTCAACTAATAGTTTCCTACCTATCCAAGTTTAAAAGCGAGTGATTTCCTTCAAGGCTTTATGAGGAACTCTATTCTGAATGCAACAAGCACAGTTGATATCATTTGCCTAGTACTATGGTGTGACTCCCTTGGAGTGTACCATGAAATTAGCCATCTCTTTTAAGGATCTATTTTTTGTTCTGCAACACCATTTTGTTGGGAGGTACAAGGAAAAATGCACCTCATGTTTATCCCCTCTATTGTACAAAACTAATCAAACTTGATGTTCACATATTCACCCCCATTATCTATTTGAAGAACCTTGATGAATTTTCTTGGCTATTTTTCAAAAAGAGACTTGATGTCTCAAAAGTTAACGAAGACTTCAAATTTTTGTTGAAGGATGTAGACCCATGTATACCTAGAGAAGTCATCTACGAAGTTGACAACATACTTAGACTTAGTGAAAGATGGATAGGAAAATACCCCCAATACATCACTGTGAACAAGATCCAAAGCTTGTGTATCTCTTCAAGATTATCCTTTGTCAAATTTTTCTTCAGGATGCTTCCCAAGGGCGCAACCCTCACAAAGACCCTTAGAAAGTCTAACTCTATGCAACTAAGTGATCATATCTTGTTGACTTAGTCTCTCAAATTAGTGGTAGTTGAGATGTCAAACCACTCATGCCATAATTTCCTAACTCGATTTGAATGAGTAAGCAATGTTGTAGGACAAACATCAGGTGAAAAGTGTGAGAAGGTATACAACCTAGTCTAGTTATCTACCCTTCCCAAAGATATTAATTTGTTTCTATGCAACTCTTTAATCTCAATTGATTTTGGAGTAAAATTAACTCTCATGCCCCTCCCTATGTGAGTAATCTGATACACTGATAGGAGATTAGTTGAAAGAGAAGGTACACTTAGAACATTCATGAATATTATACCTTCAACTTCAAAAAACACTCTCCTTGCAATTGTTGTTGGAGTGTTATCACTCAAAGTGATCGAAGACATGCTATAAGGCTCTAGGAAGAAAACATAGCCTATGAAGAACCCATGTGGGCCTAAGCACCTAAGTCATTGATCCAAGATAGAGTTGAAGAGGATACAACTATAGCTAGAACCTTTTCTTTAGATTTCTCTTCTTTTTTTTTTTTCCTTAGTTCACTTTCTTGGTTTGATGAGTACTCTTTGATAGATTCACGGACCCCTATTTTGTTCTTCTTAGAAAGATGTTTTAGGTGTTCAATCTACTTTTTCATACATATGTGCTCATCATTCCCAAGTTTCTTGCAATAGACACACTTAACTTTTTCTTTCTTAGGTTTTCATTATTTTGAAAAGCTTTTAGTGCTGGTTTTGGAGGACTCATATTTATGATCTTTCTTAGTCTATTTATCCTTCTGAGTGTTTTGCTTCTTACCTTTGTTGTTAGAAGCTTGGTGTTTCTCATTCCTAGCAATAAGGGCTTGAGGTTTTAAATACTTCAAGGTACCCATCTTTATCAACTTATCCTACTCCCTAGTCAATTTATCAATAAATTCATCTAAAGAAGGCAATGTCCATATGGCTCCAAAGGCCCTTTTGGTGGAGTAGAAGGTAGAGACAAACACAAAGTAATCATGATCCAGTTTTGAGAGTATATAAAGAACAAGTTGATCCTCCTTTTTCTCTATTCCACATTCTTTCAACTACAACCTTAGTGATTTGAACTTAGTGAAGTAATCTTGTAGGGTGTCAAAGGAACTAGGGCTCAAACTTATGAGCTTATTTTCTAACTTACAAAATCTCATTTCATCTACCTTCCCAAAAAGTATTTCTAAGGGAAACCAAACTTTATTAGGTATTTTGAAGGCTTCTAAATGAAAGAGGATTTCTAGAGAAAGATTAAGACACAAAAACCCAAAGGCTTGATCATATTTGTTAAACCACTTTTCTTTATCTTTAGTAGTAGTGGGCTGAGTTTCAACACCCATTGCTACCCTATGTTTAATCCTTATTTTTTTTAGCATAAGTTGTATATCAAGTTTCGACTCATGATAATCAAAGGGTGTGAGAGGCTTAATAACCAGTTTGACTCCATTGCTTAAAGAAATTTTGTTACAAAAATTAGAAGTGTGAAAGGAAACAATGAAGGAAATGCTACAACATGACATAGGAACACCCCCTTGATGATCCCTCCCCCATGAATTTTGGCACTTTATAATTTTAGTTCGTAGGCATGTCCATTTGGAACAAAAAAATGTACTTTATAAGGATAATGAGAAAATGTTTCCAATGGATCGGGCTTGATAAAATAAGCACTTTTTAATAAAGGGCACTCAAATACATGTAGCCAATCAGAAGTTACAATAATTTTTCAATTTCCCTGACTTGCCTATTTTTTTACTCAATATAAAATTTTTAGATGCCATTGAAGAAGAAAAATAAAAAATCATAGAAGGTTGGAGTTGAAGTTAAGCCCCCTCTAATTGGACATGACCACACCATATGACC
This sequence comes from Cunninghamia lanceolata, assembly GCA_027924645.1. Classification (NCBI taxonomy): domain Eukaryota; kingdom Viridiplantae; phylum Streptophyta; class Pinopsida; order Cupressales; family Cupressaceae; genus Cunninghamia; species Cunninghamia lanceolata. The sequence continues at coordinate 10,796,292 of BSBN01000060.1, read as the reverse complement.
AAGGGGCTAAGCTTTGATTGTCTTCTTGTCAACAAAAATTCATTTGATGTTTGAAATGTTCTCTATGGAATTGTTGAGTTTCCTCTAAAACACCTAACATATTAACAACTATACTATAAAAGTTAAAAAAACATTTTAAATTATAACAAAAGATCCTCTATAAACGCTTATATATATAAGTTTATCTTTCATGTAAGTTTGCAATTTTTAAAAAGATAAAAATAGCTATGAGTAGTGTGGTCAAGTCAGAAAGCATCATAGAAAATAGAATCTTTTTATGAAGCTACCAAAATTTAATGTTATTTTTGAAATAATTATAAACTTACTTTAAAGATACTCTTCCCATACAAAACTGGCTATTTAAAATAAATAATGAGATATAATATTTTTATAAATAATTAACGAATGAAATAATATCTTCTCTTTTACTATAAAATGTCCACAATTTTCAAGGTCTTATTTCTCTCCAATGTTTTCATCAAGTTGTCCTCTGTAGTAGGATAGTTAGAGAGGTTTAAATATTTTAATGCCAAACAAGGGCTTAGGTAGATGAGCAAAGTTAACGAGCGGCAAATCAACTTGATTTGGCATGCATGAATCCATGGTGTTTTCTGGTTAATCCGTACATCGAAGAAGACAATCGGAGAGTTCGAGTTACGACGATCCTCAGAACATCGAAGTGGACAACCTGAGAAAAATATTCCAAATAGACATCTGCGTTGAACGTGTATTATGACATAAGTGTCTAATATCATCGATAAAGTTGATTCTTTATTGTCTACATGTTTACGACTATGATTCTTTATTGTTTACATGTAACTAATTCGCGGTATTATTATTTTTCAGTTTTTTAAGTGAAGAAAGGATTAGAGATATAGAGAAATCCATGATATGCAACGGCATAAATGTTTCATAGATCAATTCAAAGCACACAAGGATATAAAGAAAGTAGAGTACGATTCTTATTATTAGCAATCAATATTGATCATAGTTGAAAATTCGTTAAGAATAAATGTAGAAGATATGAATTCCATATGGAGAAAATTGTGCAGCAACAACCACATTTACATATAATAGAAATTGAAATTTTGTCTAAATTTTAGACATTTAGACATCCGTTAACGGAGGACATGTTAGTCAATGGAGAGAAGAGCTCAATGTCCACCTCAAATATATAGAATCCTAACAAAGAAGATACTATTAATTTCAACACATTGAGGATAAGTGTCCTGTTGAGGACAATGAATGCATTAAACAAAGGTTTAGTTTCAATCATAGTGCGATTGCATGCTGCCAATGAAGACCTTGATTGGCTTCAAGTTATTTACCAACGTAAGGTTGTATACGGTCTTCTTGATTTCACTCTATATAGGGAGAACATGTAATGATTGCAAACATCCAATTAATACCTTGATAGGCTTCAGGTCTTCTTGATTTCACTCGATATGGGGAGAACTATGCTCATGACATCTACATCATTAGAGGAAAAATTATCAAAATCTATTTGATAAAGAGACTAGTTTTTTTTTTCTTTTTTTCTTGGGGTTCCCAAAGGATTTTAAATATGAGATTTAGTTTGATGGCATCCCATTTGAGTCGCTATTTTATTTAAGTCAAATTTGGTGTTAAATATAATTTTGACAAAACATTGGTGATTTGCCTCTCTCCTAGATCCTACAAGAATGAAGAGGTTATTCGTTCAATAATAATATTATTATTTTTTAATAGAAATGTGACAAACCATCTATAAAATGTTCACTGTAGAAAAATAAATTACAAAAATGGCGAACATGGTGCCAGGCATAAGGCCCCAACAAGTAATTACATCTAAAATCCGAAATGAAGAGGGAACAAAAAATAACTATCTAATATCAGACCAAAACAAGCAAATGAGGGGAGAAACATGTAAGTAGATAGACTAGTCCGAATTACAATTGTGATTGTCCTTAGGTAGGACAATGATGAAAGGGAGGGAAAAAGTTGGTGCACTAGGAGCATGTGGAGGTCTAGGAGCCAAGCCAAGGGCATGATAGTGAAGGAACCGAACCGCATTGAAAACCTCCTTGTTCTTGTTAGTGGTTATAGCCAATAGTTGGAACCTATGGGCATTGAGCTTGGTTGAGAAGATTAATACAGTTGCCCCAAAGACCTCTTTAAATGACATTGTAGACACAAGCAACATGATAGAAAGAATGCATATAGACATATGCATAGATAGTGGGATGTTCTTAAATATCATCCACTTCAACAGTCAAAGGTTAATTTTGAACAATAAAAATAGGACAAATATTTAACACTTTTTATTGTATATGAGGTGTAAAATTGTTATTGATTGTTTGACCATTGAAGTGGATGATATTTAAGTAGAGTGTAGATAGTGTTATGGACAAAGGATACTATATCTAAGTCTATAGTCCTTTAATTACAAACTAGATACCTCACAAATATTTTACTTATTGTTCTAGAAATATTTTTACAATTTATTTGAGATGATATTTATTGCATTTTTATAATAATATTATTGTTATATAAACATATCCATAGATAATGTTATGGGCAAAGGTTACTATATCTATGTCTATAGTTTCTTAATTACAAACTAGATAGCTTACAAATATTTTACTTATTGTTTTGAAAATATTCTTACAATTTATTTGAAGTGAAGTTTACTGAAGTGATATTTATTGTATTTTTATATAGATTTAGTTATTTTTATGTAAGATATTAAATATATTTAGACCAATGAATAGAGAGAAGTCGCTAAGTTTATTACAACTCCAACGTCTTTATAATATATAATTCCAAGATTTTATTTTATTTTATATTTATCATAGATTCATATCTCTCAACATTATCAAATACTATTAAATATGTAATTTTTAAACATTATTTTTTTATATTATTTTAACAAATTAGTTTGAAAAGCCTAGTAATATTTATGTGATTTTCTAATGTACTCATTTAAATAACATCACATTTCATCCATCTTAAAGTTATGATTTATTTTTCTTTTGTGTTTTTTTTTTGTAATTAATACTTATGATTTTTAATCTTATTGTAGATTTTGTCAATTTGAAAATTATGGCAATTGCTTATAGGGTAAGTGCAATAATTTGGGTCCACTTTTTGACTAAAAAGTGGAAGTGTTGTCCCTAAAAAATGAAGTTTCTCACAGTTGGAGTCAAAATTTGAAGCACTTACACATAGAATCTTATGAAAGTCCAGTATATGAAATGTAGTTTTTTGAATCCCATTTTCAAATATTTATTTTATTCTAATACCCAGATGGTACAAATTAATTTTGCATAGGCTTGTACACAAATCACTTTTTAAAAGTCATTATTTAGGACCATACCATGCATGTGTATAGCCAACATAAATTGACATAAATAAGAGCATTTTTAAAATCTTTTTGGGGAAAGATGTGTATTATAGTGAAGTTTGATGAGGATATTTTTTATAATTTTTTTTCCAAATATTTCTTTTTAATATTTTTTTATTGGCCCTAATTGTTGTTTTTGAAAACCCCTCATGTACGGACAACATGAGGTGACATGTAATTTAAAAAAAAAACTTTCAAAATTAAAAGTTATTAAAAAAATATAAAAACCTATAATTTCATGGTTTTGGACCACTTTTTTTATAAATTAATTAATAAATAGAAAAAAACAAGTCAAATAAAAAAATTACGTATTTGAAAACTACACATTGTCATCTATAATGGGTTTTAATTTCCTAAAAAAATTGAAAAAAATATTGTCAGCCATATTGGTAAAGTTAGTCTTTTCTATTGCTCTGAACATGGACTTGTACTTGTAGGTCCAATGCTAAGGGCCATCTTACCATGTATTTTCTGAGTATAGAACCAAAAAAAAATAGAACCAAGCCAAACCCAAAATGTAGGTGTGGAATTCAAATTTCTAAGAATGGTTACCCGTTATAAAATAGGTACCCATTCCTTTTTAAAATGGGTACCTATTTCTTTTAAGAATGACTACCAATTTTAAAATAGGTGCATGTTTCTAATATATCTATTTTTTTCCATATTCAAAAAAATGTACTACCACTATATACCTGAAACTTGCATTTCTGATGTATGGCCCAATAATGACAGTTTCTATATTTTTTAATTCATAGTTGTCTTGTGGAATCTATTGGCATGCCATATTCTATTCAAATTTTAAAAGGAATTAATCGTATGAACAATTTTGAAGTGGAATCAAGTACATGGGCTATTTTCAAGAAGAATCAAGAAAGAGGCTTTTGTTATTAACATATACTTTTACTTCAAAATTTATGGAACAAGGGATCTACATCTAGTTGTAATTCAAAGTTTCAAAGAGGTATATCAATATAAAATAGATTAAATATCAATAATTGTTTTTATCAAAATAGTTTGGTAATCATAGGATCAAGTCAACATAAAAAAAAAAACATAGGAAGCTCATGACACCTCAAGAAATTGAAGAAATAGAGAGGAGGCAAAAAGGCAAGGAAATAGAAGAACAAATATTCAAGAAATGAAGAATATTGAAGCATCTAGTTCCATGAATATTTAAGAGAAGAACATTCAAGAGACTATGAAGGATGGGATGAGTGTAGATGATGCAAATATGGAAATGGTGAATATAGAAGAAAATGTGACTATAGAAAGAAATCTAGGTATATCTTCAAACCCACCTATCGATGATATTGATCATATTAGTTTTTTAAATGAAGCTGGATATACCAATGATGAGCTCAATTGGACTACTGAAAATATGGAAAGAGGAAATGAGAATGAAATCCCTTATATGAGTGGAAATGAAAATATTTTTATTAAAATTGAAAGAAATGTTTTAGATAATCTTCCTGGTAAGATTTCTTGGAGACAAATGAGAACCCTTGCAAATAGATTATATAAACTATCTTTTTATAGAAAAAGTCTTTGATTTCAATGCCAACTCATGATGCAATTGATGAAAATGTGGAAAATGTGAAAAGTAATGAATAAGTTAGACATTTTTTAAAACCTAAAAAGAAAGATGAATCATTGAAACAAGTTATATCTAGTGTTACTAATCCTATTGATTCTATTAGAAAAAGGAGTCGATCTAAAGATAGAAATTCAACATAAAGAGCTATAACAATTGCTTTAGTTAATAAATCAATTTCGAATAAAAGAATGCTAAGTAAGACTATTGAATTTTTAAATATAAATCCTAAAACTTTGAGAAGAGAAATAAAGAGAAGAGAAAGTATTGAAATGATCCAATTAACCAATGATGGAGTTTTAGTGGTAGACTCCCAAGGACATGAAATTAAATAATGAAATCAAATCTTTAATTAAAAAATATTGGCATGATAATACAAGGGTATCATCTAATGTTAGAGATGTTTTAAAATTAAGAGTGGGGTCCAAAATTCATAATCCTCATCCAAAACATCTATTAGACATGACTCAAATTGAATTATATAAAAAAATTTAGATGATTCAGTGTTACCATTTAATATTACCATAAGTCAAAGATCATTCGAGAAACATAAACCTTGGTATGCTAAGATTAATAAGCAATGAATATCTTGTTGTTTTAAAATTCATGTTCAATTTCATTATTATTATGATGCTTTTTGATATATATGTTGTACATTGCATAATAACGAATTTATGTAGGATTTGGTATTAATATGCCACCTCAAATAATTAAGGATTTTATAGCAAGTTTGTTTTGTGAAACAACTATTGGATACTTATTTTAGTCAAAAGCATGTATTTCTTGACAATGCAATAGATGTGGCAACTTTGCATTGTTAGGAGAATGTATGCATGAAATTATTTCACATGAATTTGGACAACAATTAGAAGATGTGAAAATATTCAAGAATGTTGAATATTCTTTAAAGGATAGAAAAATTGGAAAGCATTGTGAGTTAGTCATAGAAAAAATTAGTGTGCATACATTCATCAGAGACTTTAATGATAATATTGTATACAAATATGTGAAACACTCCCAATATGATCAGTGGCTTGATGGACAATTTCACACATGTAAAAACACATTTCCAATAGGATCTATACTATCAGTAGTTAACTTTACAGAAAACTAAACTCTTGCTCCACAAGAGGAAATTCAATATTAGTATTATAATTCAGTGCAGGTGGCCATCATTGTTCATATTGTATAGAATCATGTAGATGATATGTAATGCCCTGCGAAGGAACCCAGAGGATAACACAACTAAGCTTACAAAAAGGATAATTTTTTTAAAAAATGAAAGAAATATCAACAAACATATATTTATTCATAATATTTGAATTAAGATTTATCCTCTAGGGTTCCACGGCTACATTACTAATGAACTAAAATAAGATCTAACCAACATTATGAATTAACTAACAACCACAGTTGATTTTAAGTCTAATTACATCAAATGAATAAACACATAGAATTCCATATTATATCATTAGATAAGTAACATCAGGGTCATGCAAATAGGATCACAAGTACATAAACAAGTTCCTTTACAAGAGAGTACAACATTACATTGTTTACAATATCGCTATCTAGATTACATTGGAGTACATACATCAAGATAATAGTACATGATTCAACTGATATATACAACTAGAATTTGTCTCCTCAGCTAGACCAAGATCTAAAATTTGATATAAGAGGTACATCCTTCTCACACATGAACAACAACATGCGAAACCAATGGAGATAAAAGCACAACCACCCGACCATGTGCAACCCTAATGCCCACCCCAATGCTAGGAGATAACAATAAGGTCCCACTAAGAAAAGAACCAAGAAGACAATAGGCTAACAGGTGCAAGGACTACACATGACTCATATACAACACTGGTCAACAAAGACATCACAATCAACTTAAACATCACTTACACACTTAACTGTACTTCTAGAGGTACTCACACAACTGATGGAGGAAATACATCTAAGGAGTGCTAGACTGCATTAGGGAGGAGTGTCATCACATAGCTAGTCATGAGTTGTCCTGGTAGGTCTTTCTAGGGCCTGGCCCCCATCCTGGGTTGTCCTAGCATTCTCTCCCGACCCTCAGCTCCTATAAAAACTCATGCAGAACCAACATACCTTTCATGAGGACAAGGCAGTTGATCTTGCCATTCTAGGCCTTCTCATCTCATCTCAAGCCTAAACGAGAACTTGAGCCATGAGTGAGGCATATTTTATCTTGATTAATGTGAATTCTACCCTTTCCCCCTAACTCATAATTAAGGTTATCACTAGATTAAGAAACCCTCCAATGGGTTGTCCTAGATACCTCTTTGGGTTCCATCCCCCATTGCGAGCCACTCCCCCTACTTGCAACTAGTAAACCCTATACAAGGCAAGGCATTAACCATCTTGCACGATTATCATTAACACATAAATCCATAAACAAAGCAAGGCATTACTCATCTTGCACATTTATCACAAGCACATAATATAGAGCAAGGCATTATCCATCTTGCATAGTCAACAGAATCAGATGAATGTGTACATTGAGCAAGGCATAAACCATCTTGCACATATATCATACCAACATGAATAGGAGGCAATATTTAAATAATGCATTTAATTCAACTCACATGATACACACATAGCCAACCCCCACACAATCATACCCTCCTAAGCCTCTTGAATCAACTTCTCCAAATGACACAAACACTTGACACCACTTAAACACAATGGTCTCACATCACATGCACATCATCACCTAATAAACCAAACTAAGATACTTCATCAATAATTCAATTACAACACCACAATTACAAAATATGACATAATGCACTAATTATGGGTCTTGAAGAATGTAACATTAATTCAATCATGATCAATCATCTAACAATTATAAAGTGAATCTTCCTCAACAATACAGAACTATCATATCCCAACCACTAGTAGTAGTTACTTATATGATCATAAGATATAAGAGTCCACAAGTAACAATATTTTAACTAATATTTCCCAAGAGTTAATTTAGTTTCATTTAATTAAAATGATTGCGAACAACATGTAAATAAACCTAAGGCATACAAATTAAACACAACAATTATTTAAATGCAATCCTTATCATAGTGAAGGACTATCACCACAATTAAAATCATACAATAGAGTATTAATAACCATAACACATGAATGCTATACGGATGGCAACATAATCCACTATTTACACTGATGTAGATTTCATTAATAATCTAGACAATTTTTAAAATACTATTAAATATGACTGTATAAGAAAGACTAAAAGCCTATAATATTAGAATGTTATAAATCTCTTACACTAGTTAAAATCACAAGATACAAAACCTGAAGCTACAATGAAAGAACCTTGTTCTAAGGTTAGCTTGAGAGGAAAGGAATACAGAACAACAAAATATTCCTATAGATCTAACATCTTCATCAAATCTACCACACTTTTAACCACATGCATATGATAGGATCATAACACATTTAAAGGATGGTTCAAACCAAATAGAAGTAACTTGGCTAAAGCAACTCAAGAGTGAACACTAATAGGGCACAAGTAAAAGAACAATCTTTTTCTGGGTTTTACCAAATTCCATTCAACACATGAATAGGAAGAGAGAAGCTTAGGGCAGCTATGGGAAAGCTTAAGTGTCAACTTGATCAATCTTCTATAAACCACTACTACATTGGTCCTATGAATACCAAAATGATCATACCTAATACAAAGTTCTTCTAGACGTGTCTACACCTCATAATGATTACCAAGCTTTTTAAAATCCCTTAACCAACACTAGTATTAATGGAATAAACCAATACAAAGCATTCTAACCTGCTAACATACCAAGTCTAGGGATAGGAAATGGTTGATTGAGTTCAAGACATAAATATGATAGAAACATTTTCTCAACAAGGTTAATAAGAACGTGACATTTCTTAAGCATAAATTATAAACATGCTCTATACAACTAATGAGCCACAACATCCGTAAAGGACTGTATTATCATATCAAAATTCACTTACAACATCGCATACACATGAAATCAGGACATACTAATGTATGCCTTAGGAAAACCTCGACAACATGACCTTATTACGATAACTGATACAACTTACACAAGTTCCATTTACCTTATACAATTCCACTTGAAATCAATTAATTTGTAAAACAAACTTATAAATGAAATCTTAAATACATTGTTTACAAAACTAAATTCCAAACCTACTTATCATATTTCTACTAATAAATCGTAATAAAATCAATATCAATTTAAATTAAATTTATCAACATTAATATACAATCACTCTATAAAAATTGAATTCTTCTACTTATATTCTATATAGATTTAATATCCTTCTTATAACCTAACAAACAACCAAAATAAGTAGAGTTATTGGTGACGCAACTAACTATTTTAACAGAGACGAAGATGAGAGGTAGACAATCACAAAATATTCATATTCCAAACTAACAAACTGGGTAAGGCTGATTTTCAGATATGATTTAGATAACTAGTTCGTGCACCATATATAAAAAATTTAGAGGAACCTAGTTCGTAAAAATAATGTTATGTCTAACGCAACAGACTGTAAAAATAGAGATGAAATCGGTGAGAGATAGACAGTCACAAAATATTCATATCTCCAAAATGACAAACTTGGTAAGGCTGATTTTCATATATGATTTAGATAATTACTTCATGCACCATATATAAAAATTTTTAGAGGAATGCAGTTCATAAAAATAAAGTTATGGCTAATACAATAGACTGTAAAAATAGAGATAAAATTGATGAGAGATATATAGTCAAAAAATATTAATATCTCCAAAATGACAAACTGGGTAAGGCTAATTTTTAGGTATGATTTAAATAACTAAGTCATACACCATATATAAAAGATTTAGAGGAACCTAGTTCGTAAAAATAAAGTTATGAATAACGCAACAGACTGGGTTCAAAATATGTTCACAAAGTACTATAAAGCTTGCATATTACAAAATCATTTCAATAAATCTAATGCAACAATAAATCAGATTCATATCTCAGACCATACCTAGAATATTACTTCTATCACATATTCACAAAATTCCTAGCTCACATCCATTTCCCCACAAAGTCTTTTCTTCTAGAAACTATGGTTTATGGTGCCAAAAGAAAAAGTGGAAACTTCCTGAGAGAGAGATATAATAAAAACATAAAACATATTCTCCTATTTGAAATGCATGCTCCTCCCCCAAATTATGTCTTCAAATTTTAAAATAAAGTTGAGCATGCATAACCACCCCCATTATTTCTTCCAAAAGATTCTCCTTATTAAAAGCAATAAATTCTTCCTTTGTTACTTTCTTACAATTGGCTATTTAATTTATTTACAACCAGACAAAAATAGTTTATTTCTACTTTTCTAAAATTTGTCTCTTACTCAAAAGAAACAATTATTTCTAAGATTTCCACTTGAGGCACATAATTTCCACTTCCTCCAAGTGGCCTAAAAGGAAAATAATTACTCAAGACAATAATTTCTCTCTGATTTTATTTATTTTAGAATTTGCTATATATATATAAGTTTTTATGACAATTCCTAAATATAATAAATTTATTTTTATTGCCACTAACAAAACATTTACTTGTTTATATAATATTTTCATTTTAATTTTATCAATTATATTCTTGTTTTAATAACACTTTATTTTTGTCATTATAATAATTATTATTTATTGACCTTAGATTACAATATAATATAATTTGCCATAACTTAAATTTACATAAAGGCATCTATATTTATTTATTTATTAAAAGTACCTTCTTAACTTAATGATTTTATTTTAATGAAACAACTAACCAAAGCACTAGTCAAACAATTTCAAACTCAATAATCCAAATACCGAACAATACTTGACCACTATGCATGATCGGAAAGCAAGACCACCACAACAATGACTGACTATCATGATCATACCAACAACACTAACTGGGTGCAAAACTAAATACTCATCCTCTTCAAGGATGATAGCTAAGCTAGGGGACCATATGTTATCTCCGTTCAACAGTCTCTATTGGTTTTAAGGCATGCTCAGACCTGTCAATTCAGGTGGAGTTGATGTCTGATACCTACAACTTGTAGCACACAACATAGTCTATCCACAAGTATAATAAATATCAAATGGTCATAGAGTGAAAGAGACTCGTAACGTCATTGGACACTCACAAATGAGTGGTACGACATTGTCTCTTTTCACACCACATAATAATTAGATCATCCTATAATACAAAATTAGTCACATAAAAATTAATTCTAACATATGACAAGCATAGTAAGATCAACATCATAATCACCTGAATTTAAAACAATGTCAGAGCATGTGAATTATCAGTGTCACAACAAGGATTATCAATAAAACATGCTAACTGTCATATGAAAACACACATGAGGATAATCAGGAATTTCACCAACATGAATGTAGCATCTACCAACATCATATAATGTACAACATCAACTGTTTAACATACCCTAAATATTCCTATTATTTTACTTTCATCTTCATGCTTCTTAGCTAGACTATCTACACATTTAAGATAAGAATGGAGGGGCACTACATGATAGTACATAAGATAATAGAATTTTTTTAGAGAGTACCATTTCTATTTGATTGATAACTGATTACACTCATCAGAGTTTGTGCAATATTGTTTTAGAAAATTTATGAAAGTTTAAAAGAAAGAGAAATCCTGATGGCACAACATCTCATATTGTTAGAGAGAAATCCAGATGGCACAACATCTCATGTGGTCAGATAACTTTATAGGGCAATTAAAAAATGTTTGAATATTTTATTGACTATGTAGGGCTCACAAAGAAAACTATATCCAACATATGTGGAGTTTTTTGAAGCTAGACATGGTAAAGAAGAATATGATGGAGCTAGAGCATGTGTGAAAAGAACTCTTTCTAGAGAGAAACTAAAATTTGAGGATGGAGCAAAATTTAGAGATGCACGTGCAATTGTGGATTGATGTTATGAAAAATTATCTATGGGATCAAGTGAGAACTCTACAATTCAATGATTCTTTTAGTTAGTTGAAGAAGATATTCTTAGTTGACATAATTGTGATACAATTATTGGATCAACAAAATGGCATCCATTTAAGAGTTCAAATCCAAACACATGGACATATGGACTAGGGAGCTTGCCTATTTTTGTCAATTTTGTATTGCAGGTGATTGGGAAATATGTGAAAATACAAAATTGGTTGAAGAATGGAAACAAAGATCATTGACACCTATAGAAACACATGAGCAAATTGAAACAAGAATTGAAGATAATAATCAGGTGTTTGCATCAAATGACTATGATCATGTTTTAGTCCTTGTAGAAGAAGGTACTTTAATTCAATATTTTTTATTACATTGTTTTGTAATATATATAATTATATATGTATGCATGTGTATTTATGTGAATTATATGTCACACTTTATTGAATTAAATATTTTTTTTGTAGGACATGTGTATGTTGTTGCCTCTGAGGGTAATGAATATGAAACAGAGTACTGATTGGCCGATGTGTTGAGACAAAACATGAGTTGTTACATCCTAGAGTAGATGATGATAAATATGAGTATCTAATAGGCCCTGTGGTTTTTGTTGGCACATGGATACAAAAACATCTAATAAGAAAGAATGATTTTCCTGCATTTGAAGATTATGAAAGATAGAAGATTATACACTACTTACATTTGGTTGTGGCAACAAATATAAAAAACTAGTTAGTTATCAAGAGATACTGCTAATAAAGAGTTATGGACACTTTCTATGGAAGAACATGAGTCAATTATAGATACATTACAAAAAAGAGACAATGCATATGGTATAATGGAATAAATTTCTAGGTATGTATATAGTTATATATATTTATTAGATAGTTAATATAGTTGTATTAAGTCATCCTCTTACCTCTCCTTAACCCATCCTCTTACCTACTCTTAAGTAATTTCCTATTTATAGAGCTAATTTTCTCACATGACACATAGTTTGAGTGGCTAGGTTAATCACCATGATTCAAATAATGAAAATGCTAATCTTATAATTTGTATTTACTCATGTATCTCCCCTTACACCCCCTCTCTTACATCCCTTTAAGCCATCCTCTTACATTCCCTTAAGTCATCCTCTTATCTCCCCTTAATCCATTCTCTTATGTCCCATTAAGTCATCCTCTTATTTCACCTTCTATCTTATTCCTTTTATCTTATAATTTGTATTGACTCATGTGTCTCCCCTTAAGCCATCCTCTTACATCCCCTTAATCCATCCTCTTATGTATCCCCTTAATTCATCCTCTTACATCCCCTCGAGTCATCCTCTTAACTCCTATTAAGCCATTCTCTTATGTCCTGTTAATTCATCCTCTTATTTCACCTTCAATTTTATTCCTTTTATCTTATAATTTGTATTGATTCATCTATCTCCCCTTAAGCCATCCTCTTACATACCCTTAAGCCATCATATTACATCCCCTTTAGTCATCCTCTTAGTTCTCCTTAATCCATCCTCTTACCTCCTCTTACATTCATTATTTTTGCAATTCCCCTACAAGTCTATATCCTTGATGATTGCATCGATGAATATTTGTATAATGTTTATTTTTGCAGGTGTACCCTACAAGTAGATTTTTTCATGATTGTCACTACAAGTTTTCACCATACAAATTTGTTAGATCAATTTTGTAGTATTCAACTAAAATTGAATGCATTAAGTAATTATATATATACTCATATCTTTCATATCACATGTTATATAGTTACATACTGCATCAATGTTTTGTATTTTTGATATATTCTTTCATTCTCATTTCACCTTCTATATTATTCTCCGTATCTTAAAATTTGTATTGACTCATGTGTATATATAGTTAATTTACTTACATTCATTATTTTTGTAGGTGTACCCTACAAGTAGATTTTTTTTATGGTTGTCACTACAAGTTTTCACCATACAAATTTGTTAGATCAATTAAATGTAGTCTTCAACTAAAAGTGAATGAATTAAACCGTAATTGTATATATACTCATATATTTCATATCATGTGTTATCTAGTTGTATTGGATTGATGTTTTGTGTTTTTGATATATTCTTTCATTCTTATTTCACCTTCTATATTATTCCCTTTATCTTAAAACTTGTATCAACTCATGTATATATAGGTAATTTACTTAGATTCGTTATTTTTGTAGGTGTACCCTACAAGTAGATTTTTGCATGATTCTCACTACAAGTTTTCACCACACAAATTTTTTAGATCAATTTTGTAGTCTTTAACTAAAAGTGAATGCATTAGGTAATTATATATACACTCATATCTTTTAGGTCACATTTTGTATTGCATCAATGTTTTGTGTTGTTGATATATTCTTTCATTCTCATTTCACCTTCTATATTATTCCCTTTATCTTAAAGTTTGTATCGACTCGTGTATATATAAAGTTGATTTACTTACATTCATTATTTTTCTAGTTCCCTTACAAGTAGATCCAACATGATTGTCACTACAAGTTTTCATCATGCTATAAATGTTAGATCAATTTTGTATTCTTGTCAAACTAATAGTCATCCTATTAGCTAACTATATATACTCGTATGTTTCATCATGCTATAGTTGCAATGTATCGATGTTTTGTGTCTTCCATATATTCTTTCAAATTCATAAATGTCACCTTCTATATTATTCCTTTTATCTTATAAATTGTGTCTAAACAAACTATTTCTTGACCCTCCTCTAGGTAACTAGCAATACTCTACCACTTGCTTCCTTGCTTTAAATAATTTTTAAATGGTGGCTATTTTCTTTTATATGAAATAAATGAAAGTGCATTTGAAAATTTTAGCTCAACAATCAAGGGAATACATTAACATTATGAACCTACTTAGAGACAACCTCATTTATCATTGAAGGAATTATTAGGTCTATCACGTAAGAAATTATTAGGTCTACTTTATTTTATCATTTTTAGCATGAACTATCTTTGTACTATCATTTATCAAGAACTATTTTATACATTAGATAATCATGTATACTAGATTCAAAATTCAAAAATTATGTACACATTAGAC
The DNA here is from genome assembly GCA_027924645.1 of Cunninghamia lanceolata. Taxonomy (NCBI): domain Eukaryota; kingdom Viridiplantae; phylum Streptophyta; class Pinopsida; order Cupressales; family Cupressaceae; genus Cunninghamia; species Cunninghamia lanceolata. The sequence goes on along the minus strand of BSBN01000060.1, from coordinate 10,781,211 downwards.
ATTCACATACTAGAACTATTTAACACATTAGATAGTTTTTCCTTTTAAATTCAAAAATTATGTACTACATTCTAACATGTCTCAATAATAAGAGAAGTTCAATAAAGCATAAACATACTATCTAACATGCTAAAATGTACAAGCATAGTCAATATATATACATAGATCTCTAAGTCCATGAAATACTGAAATATAGGTAGGACCCATAAAAAATACTAAAACATATAGTCATAGTCAGCGTATAAATAAATACAAATCATAGTTCATGAAATACTAAAATATCTCTAAGTCTATAAAATACTGTTCAACATATAGTCATAGTCTTGGTAACATATAAAAAATAATGCATCATAGTCCATGAAATAAATAGTCTATGTCCTATCATCACTAAAATCAAGAGGCCTCTTTGTTCCTCATGAAAGAGATGGATTCACCTCATGTTGTAGAAGAGAAATAAAATTGAAATCAGATAAATTTTTTAAAATTTACACATGTTTGCATATGAAATTTAAATTTTCATTTAATTTGATTTGATTTGATTTAATTTAATTTATAAAATCATGAAATTAAAAATTTAAATCTAAACTAGAGTTTGCATAAATTACTATATGATCATGATCATCTCCTCCCACATTTTATTGCCCAGATGACTATATAGTTGTTAATTATGAACCAAAACTCTTAGCTACTAATTCTTGGATATTCAAATAAAGCACTCAAGAATTAGGTTAGCATCCCATTACCATTTTTTATCCTAGATCAAAAAATTGGCTCAATAGATTTATCACTTATCATTTTTTAATGTGGTTTGATTTTTTTCTATTATGTGTTAGTTGCATAGTTGCTATAGTGATTGTTCATTTGCAATTTTGAGTACAAAAGAGAACAAACATTGCATTGAAGGAAACTAAGACATATCAGATGTCCCACACAAGCTATGGGTTATAGCTGAACTCATGCAAATACAAGTAAAACACTATGCATCTAATGAAGAAGAGGGAAAGAAATAGCCATCATTGCCTTGTTTGGATTGATCTTCGTAGAAGCCTCTAGTTCTCACTCTCAACCTCGACATGTACTTGAAAAATTGCAGGAAGGTCTCGTTAGAAGCTTTAGTTATGAAAATCCTTCATCAATCAAGAGAGACATAATATTTTAGTTGTAATGCATTGATCAAATAAGAACATTCATATACAGAAGGAACTGAAGAGAAGAAAACATAAGAGCATCATTGTTTTATTCTAATTTGTTTGTTTCATGTGCAAGTATAGGACAAATAATGAAGCTGATTCAAGACATTCAACATGTGGTGTCAAATGGGCTCCCACAAGGGTCGAGCCCAACATGTTGTTGCCCCTTGTTCTCAAAAGGGATGAATAGAAGAAGAAAATCACTGACGACATTCACATGACAAGCAAAAAGAGTAACAAGACAATCATATGCATTAGTCCCATTTCAAGACATGACCATGATTTCACTTTAGAGTATGAAATGCAACCAAGAGCATGACATGAACAGATGGAGGAAAAAGATTTAATGCATATGACAACCTATACACTATCCCAACTATTATGAAATGACATTCTCAAGCATGATAATAATCAAGAGTACACAATACATTTGTAATCATCAGACTGATAAAGGAGTAAGTGTTCACAAGTATGAATTATCTAAAGATTATTTACTCATTCACATCAGCAGTCCAATTGGAGTGTTCATTATAAATCAATAAGAAAATTGCAAAGACAAATCTGTAGCAGAAAATACAAGACATCCAATCCAGATGGCTCATCTTTTGTCTTTGACAAACTCCAAAGGGATCAAAAAGAACATTTCATTACAAGTGTGTAATAAAGTATCATCATCATGTGACAAGAGTAGTTAAACTGGTAAAATCATCATCCTTATTCTATCAGGATATCATGTTATGAAAAATGAAATAAATAAGTGTATGGTTGCATCTATGGTTAAGTGAGTTCAAATGAAGTTAAATTATAAGAAGTGATTTGCCAAAACTAGACAACAGACATAGTGGACCTGATCATATCCTATAGGACATCTCATATGATGCATCTGATAAGATAGAATATAGTAGAAAAGAATAGCAGAGGTCCATCATATGTTACAGTTGATACAGAACAAGAAAGTGTTTCCTTCATGTGTTATAATGCGAACATATCATGATACAGCTAGGTCATCATCATGCATGAAAAGTGTTTATGCACAATTCACTGAATGGACAAGTAAAAGATATAGGAATAAAGACATCTTTGTTGCTATAGTGGATCTGTTCAAGTGACTGTATCATTCCATATGCCATGCATGCTATAGAAAGAAGTTTCTATGCATAGAAAAGAACAAACATTTGCTTCAATTTTTAAATCTGAGTGTATACAGTGAATGGAAAATGCAGATACATTCATAAGTAAGTCTGAGGCATATAGTGCTTTATGCACTCATCTTTTGAAACACCCACATCGACTTTCAGAACCAATACATTTTGGAGTGTTAAGAGAAAGAGAAATGATATTGTAAACTATCCAGACAGGCTGAAATGTGTTTATTGTTTATACAGAACAAAGAAATGAAACCCTTGTGGGGTAAGAATGTCTTCTTTATTTTCACAGTTGAGAAAAGTTAAAATGGAGTTTTGAATACATGGCCATGGTGAGGAAAGAGTTCTATGTGGTTAAAAAAAATGTAAGCCTTATCAGGTTTCAAAAAGGAGTCTTTTCTTTTTACTTTCAATCAAACAATGTAAAAGAAGCTTTTGTGTAGACATGGCCATGCATAGAAAGAAGGTTTTGTGCCAAATAAAAGTGAAACCCTCACTGGAAACACAAGAAACTTCACATTTTTACATCAAAATACAAAGGTGAAGCTACATAATGCATTACAAGGAGCAGCCATGCCTTATGAAGAGATATTTCACACACCTAGTTGACAAAATGAAACCCTCTTCACAATTTCAGATATGCAGAGATAAAGAGTTCACAATGCAAGTATTGACAAAGAGGAATAGTGGAATTACCATATAATTTAGCTAAGAGAAGGATAATAGTCGGTGACCAGTTGAACAAGGCTCCTATCACTTCGCCATTTTTCACAAGTTCAACACACAGAAAAACAAAACAAAGGCATATTAAAACTAAGAGACTGAACAAATAGCTAATGGCCACGGCCATTTGAAAGAAAGTAAGCCAATAAAACATAGAGAATGCCATTTTAAAGTTTAGTTTTAAACTTACCAGAGGCGGCCTATCATTTTTGGCCAAAGAAGTGCATAGATTTTTTACCATAGAAGACCATCAAATGGAGGAAGAGAACACATAGGAGCATGAAACCCCAAGTCAGTGGCCGCAGTTGCAAAGTCAACTCAATGCCCACAACAGTAAAATGAAATGACTGAGATTTTAGGGTTCTCATTTGCTTTTGTTCCAACGTCCCTTCCACATTTTTGACCATGCAACATTTTAATCATTTTTATCCAAATGGGGTTGGGGTCAACACTTTGTGTTGATAAGTGTCTAGCAATCATAAGCAGAGGTGGCTGACAGCATATAGAATATGGCTCGATGTGTTAAGTCAAATGAAGACATTATCATAAGTGGACAAATGTGCCTTTAGAATCTACAAGGTCTTAACATCATTAGTGGTCGACTCACATTGGAGTCAAGACATTATAATACATGTGGTCAAGTGTCTTTGACCTCCCACATATGCATTTTATTTATTATTCCTTCACATATTTCAATGTATGCATAAGATCAAACCAAACCCTTGAGAATGTGAAGAATATGCTAGATGAAAATATGGTCAAAGGGGGTCAATACGACATGATGGCATTATAGAGGTAGGAAGTTGGCATTTTTTCAAGCCATATGGATGATGTTGAGGTGGCAGAATATTGACACTTGGAGTCCATGGTGTCAATCCTTTTAAGCCTTTTATTTATTTATTGTAAACATGTGTAATAGTTCATATTTTTATGATTTTTATAGAAAATCATTAATGATATCTTGTAAATATCTTGGTGAAATTATAAACTAGATATCATTTTATTTTTTGCAAAAAATCATATCGATAGGATATCGATTAAAATTGCCAATTCATGTAAAGTTAACTTTAAAGCAATGAAATTATGAATTGCTTTTAAAGTTTAACTATTTTTAGGAAGTTAAAGAATTTTGATTCCCTTGGGCAAAATTGAGCATAAAAGGACAAAAAAATTACTTTTATGAGGCAGATTGGACATATTTGGATGTAGATTTGGTGGGGACCACCTAGAGGATCAAGTTGGTAGTTTTATTTTGTAGTTTGGAGGTAGTTTGAGGCTATTTTTGGTAGCCTTTCTATGAAGCTTGAAAATGGATTGCAGATCTATTTTTAGGAGCTTTTTCAGCTTTCTTCACTAGAGATCATTTGGAGACATTTATAGGAGAAAAACTTAGTTTTTCTTAGTCAGTTGGCATCAGTTTCTTCTCTCCTACAAAGTTGTATACAGTAGTCAGCTCACTCATTTATTTTTCATGCATTGTATTCCTTTTAGTTCTAATAGAAAATCATCTTGTTTCACATACATTTTTGCAGTCTTGATCTGATGTTATATTGTGACTATTTCAATCCTTTATTTTGTCTCAATACTATTAAAATTTAGTTCTTCCTAGTTGCAGTTTGTGTTTGACATCAAACTTTTTTACAAATCACGTAAGGAGTAACTATTAGTGAATTTGTGAGGATTTATGTTAGAGGATCTATTTGTGAATGATACAACTTCATCTAGTTTTAGATTCTAGAATCAATTTGTATTTCAGTTACATCTTTCTATCCCTTTTCCCCTCAATTCATAGTTTTGAAATTATAAGAGAACTAGCTCACACTAGAGATTCATTCTCAAGAAAGGACACCCACATCTGAGAATGATTCCATGTTTCAACAAGTAGTTAAGTTTTTGCAAAGATTAACAAGGGTGTATACTTGAATTGACAACAGTTTTTGGCATGCCTGTTGGACTCTAGAAGTAATTTCAGAGAGATATGTACCCTCATAGCTATTGTTCTGGTATATGCAGCAATTTTACCAGCCTTGGAAGGCTTTTAATATACCTTGTGACTCAATTTTTTCTAGTTTGGATGCAAATTAGTGCTTGCAACTTATGAAAACTAGGTATAATCCAGACCCATTTGACTACTTACAACTATCTACACCTAGAAGGAGAGGCAGATTAGCAAGCAGAACAATTGAGTCATCAAGAACATCAAAGTCAACACATTCTCGATTCAGATCTACAAGCCCAGTCAAAAGAACTAGAAGTCTAGTGTTGATAGTTTAGATACCTATAATGGCTAGGCAGTATGCATTCACTACTTTCAATGGAGGTAGCCCATTACAACTTGCCTAAAGAGATGATATTCCAATGGAAGCCCTTAAAAGTTTGCCTTATTTCATTGGAGAGGATCACACTATTGCTACTAAACATATTCAAGATGTAGCAACCTTGTATTCTGTGCATAATGTTACGCAAGAAAATGTAGTAATCAGGCTTTTAGCTACTTCATTAAAAGTGAATGCCTTATAGTGGTTTAGAGGACTTGCTGAAAATTCAATAACATTATGGGACTTACTGGGAGATGGATTACATAAACACTTCAAGGAGAAGTCGGATCATCTCTCATTGCTGGAGCAACTGAGTACCATCAAAAGGGCACCCCACGAACACATGGCTGATTTCAACTACCAATTTCAGAGAACCTAGGATAGGATTCCCACAATGGTAAAACCTTTGCCAAGGCATGCTTTTCTATTTTATCTCAAAGCTTTGAACAATGAAATTTTAGTAATGATATAGTCTATGGGAGGGACCACCCTTCCAGATTCTTTTGAGACTGTTGTTAGAGTAGAAAACTGCCTTATCTAGGCATAGAAGATAGCCCCTAGGCCCCCTTTACTCATTTTTCCTAAAATCCAGCCATCAATGCCTATGGAAGTCCCTCCTCTAGCTACTGTCCCACCTGTTCCATCAATAGGATATCAAACAGCCCAACAAGTTGTCCAAGTTCAAACCCAAAGTACCCTAGAGTTGGAAAATACTTTAAGGACAATTGCAAATAAGCTAGTGAATATGGAAACATTTGCCCTATCAAAATTAGTATTAGCCTAATCAGTAAAATACCTAATATTAGCCCAATCAACAATATAGACAACCCTTTCAGGTTGATCCTTAGGAACAAAGAAAGAGCTATAACCCTTGACCTTTTCAAGCTTATAACCCAAATACTGCTAGTACCTCAAGAGAGGATGAACCCACATAGAATAATCTAGTTCAGGATAGTGAATGGTGTTATCCATGTCACCAGCCACATAATCAAGCTACCTGCACAAATGGAGTGAGAAATCAAGTACTCATGGTTCAGAACAACTATGCAAATTTAGAGGGGGTTAATGGTGAAGCTTCAACTCAGTAGAATAAGGATGATGTGGTCTTAATGAATTGGTAAGAATCTAATTTTTGTGGTGTAAATTATTTCCAAGGTTAGAGTCAGCAAAGTACACCTGTTTTAGCCAACACGAGGTCAAAATTGAGGGTTGCAGATGTAAATCAGCAAGCTATTGTAGTGCAATAGTGAGTTGTATGGGATAAAAACCAAGTTTATCCATCACAGTCTACTCCTATACCATAGCAAAAAGTACAAATTCTACACAGGGACAAAACAATACCAGTGAAGGAACAGTCCAAAATGCAACAACAGTCTTCACAAGGTCAGATTGATGCATTTGCAGTAAGAGGACAACATAAGGCAAATCATGTTGCTTTTAATATAGTTGATCATCTTAAGAAAGCAACAGTGAGCATGTCAGTTATGGATGTTTTACACATCCCTGGTCAAAAAAATTTGATACAAGAAGCATTGGCCAAACTCTCACTTTCTGAGCATTCCAGTCAAGAGAAGGCCAAGGTTTTACTTGCCAATAGTTCTGAGATCAAAAGTGGACAGCAAAGAGATGAGATAAAACCACCCCCTTTCTTTTATAAGTCTCATTATTAGTGATAAATTGGTTCATAATTGTATGGTAGACTTAGGGGCAAGTAGTTCAATTATGCCCAAGAGTGTAGCTAACTCATTAGGATTGGTTTATGAGCCCCTTGCCAAAGGAGTAGTACAATTATACGGGTCTGCACTTAGTACTGCAGGGATAATAAAAAATCTTCCACTCACATTGCATGCTTGTCCTAATTTTTCCATCCACCATAATTCTACGTCATTGGCCTTCCACCTAGTTTTATAATTTATCATTCTAGGGAGTTCATGGCCAAATTGGGTGGGTTTCTTTCATCTGACTAGACTCACTTGTTCTTTAGAATGAGATATGGTACAAAAGTAACTATACAATCTGAACCACTAGAAAATGACCACATTGAACCCTATGTTCCCAGCCCAATAAATGCTAATCTATACATCAAACCATGGGCAGCAGGATGAACCCATGAGCCCAGATCTCAATGCACCTATAGAAGACATAAGTTTAGAGGATTGGATAGTTGAAGATCATGAAAGTGACCCTTTCTGTCACATTGATGAGGTAGGATTAGGCATCTATATGATATAGGAACTAGATGCAGTGATTCCTAATCTAATTAAGGATCAAAATCAGTTAGCACAGTAAGAAGATTAGCTGTGGAAGCTGTACTTTTATGGATCAAGGACCACAACAGGTGCTAGTGGAGGTAATATGTTAATTTCCCCTCAAGTAGATAAGTACTATGTTACCTTAAGATTTACCTTCAGCTACACAAATAATGTGGTTGAGTATGAGGCCCTAATCCATGGTTTAGAATGGGCTCAAAAAAAAGGTATCAAATCTACTCAAGTTTATGGGGATTCTGAGTTGATTGTTAACCAGGTTAGAAATCTAAATGTTGCTAAAAATGATCTTCTCAAAAAGTACAAGCATAGAGTGTTGGATTCAATTGAATTTTTTGATGCTTTTAATTTGATTTCAGTTCCCAGGGATCAAAATAAGTATGCAGATAGGTTGGTAGCCTTGGGATCTCAATTTGAGATTCCTAATCAGATTCAGAATGTTGAGGTATAGCCATATGTTAAGGTAGTTGTTAGCCCTTCTGTACCTGACGATAGTGTTTCATGGCAAGTGTTTAACAGTGATGAACAAATCTTGAGTTTTTTTAACTATAGAAGCTAAATTTACAGTAGATAATTAGCATAACTATTAGTAGCAATTTGAAGATCAGATTGTTCAGTTGAGGACCAAAGGATTAGTCACCTTAGAATTTGTGTTCAACACTGATGATCAGTTCTAAATAGATAAATGCAGCATGACAATGAAGCAAGAACATTATCAAATGATATAAATTTTCAAGGACAAATTGTTGAAGCTTGAAAAGGTATGTACTAGAGAAGAACAATAGTCTTTTATTCAATTATGTCAAGATTTTTCTGATGTCTTTGCATGGGAGTATAAGGACTTGAGAGGTTTTGATCCCAGTTTTGCCCAACACACCATAGAGTTAGAGCCCAATGCCAAGCTTGTTAGGTAAAAGCAAAGACCCCTCAATCCCAAACTTGAACACTTAATGAAGGCTAAGATGAATAAATTGATTCAGAGTAGTATCATTTTCCCAATAAAACATACCTCTTGGGTTTCCAATTCGGTCCTAGTTAGGAAGAAGAATTGTGAAATCTGACTTTGTGTTGATTTCTGTGGTCCAAATTAGGCCTCATTAAAAGACCATTACCCTCTCCCTTCTATGGAACAAATACTGCAAGTTGTTTTAGGTTCTGGTAGGTACTCTTTGTTAGATGGATACTCTGGATATAATCAAATTTTGGTCAAAGAAGAGGACCAATACAAATATGTATTCACAACTAAGTGGGGTACCATGGCCTATCAGAAAATGCCATTTTGTTTGTCCAATGTAGGGGCAACCTTTCAGAGGGAAATGGATATGGCCTTCCATGGCCTTATGAATAGAATAGTACTGATCTATTTAGATGATATAACTATTTTTTTAAAAGCTTTTAGTGATCATTTTGACCACTTGAAGAAGATTCTTTAGAGGTGCAGGGAGTTTGGAGTTTCATTGAACCCAAAAAAATGTATATTCTCAGTCAATGAAGGAAGACTCCTCAGTCACATTGTTTCAAGAGAGGGTATTACTATTGTCCCTGAGAGAGTTTAAGCTATTTTAGATCTACCACTGCTTGTACATAAGAAAGGTTTGTAGATTTTTCTTGGCAGAATTAATTTTGTTAGGGGGTTTATTCTAAATATTGCAGCCTTGTTACAACCTCTTATTGCCATGTTGAAGAAGAATGTGCCATTCAGCTAGACTAAGGAGGGAAACAGAAGCTTCAAGTAGATAAAAGAAGCCCTCATTGCTACCCCTACCCTCATCAATCCTAATTATGAGAAAGATTTCATTTTATATGCTTTTGGAGGAACTGACACTATTTCTGCAATGTTATGTCAGCAAAATGATGAAGGATTAGAGCATCCAATTGCATTTTTTAGCCAAGTGCTATATGAGTATGAGGTCAAGTACTATTTGTGAAAAAACATGTTTTTACTATTGTAAGGAGCCTCAAGAAATTTAGACACATGCTATCTAATAAGAAAGTTCACTTAAAGGTTGCTCATCCCACTGTCAAGAGTTTTTTATTAAACAGAGATATACATGACAAGAGACTTGGTTGGAAAACCAAGGTTATGGAGTTTGATGTTGACATCCAAGTAACCAAGCTGATTAGAGGTAAAGGTTTATGCAAGCAACTTACTAAAAGTGAGGAGTTTGAGCAAAACCAACAAGAAGACACTGAAATGGTGTTGAATAATAATGAACCAACCAATGCACCAACTCAAACAGATAGCTGGGTGCATCAGATGATGCATTATTTGCAGACCAATGAGTGCCCAATTGGTTTAGACACGGTAGGAAGAAGGTATTTTTGATTACAAGCTACTCCTTATGCTATTATTGATGGTATTCTATATAGGAGAGACTTTAATGGTGTATTTCTGAGGTGTGTTAGACCCGATCAAGTTCATAATGGCCCTGGAGGAGGTCACTTTACAGCTAGAACAACCACCTTGAAGATTATGCAGGCTGGTTATTACTGGGCTAATCTATTTAAAGATTCTTTTGCTTGGATGAGAAGATGTGAGAAATGTTCCCTATTTGCAGGTAAGCAAAGACTTGTTGCCTTACCCTTACATCCTATTAAAGTTGAACAACCATTTGTAAAGTGGGGATTGGATTTCATAGGACCAATAAATCCACCTACAAGTGTAAGCCACAAGTGGATTTCAACTGCTACAAATTATTTTACCAAGTGGACTGAAGCTACTACCTTAAAAGAAGCAAATGAATCTGATGTCTTAAGTTTTTATCAGGACTTAGTGTCAAGATTTGGTACACCAGATTTAATCATCTCTGATAATGGTCTAGCCTTTTTAGGATTAAAATTTTTAGATTGGTTTGTCAGAAATAATATCTATTTGAATACTTCATCTAACTATTACCCACAGGGTAATGGGCAGGCTGAATCTACCAACAAAAATCTGATAAGGATCATCAAGAAGACTATTCAGGACAATTAGAAAACTTGGCATGAAATGTTAAAGTTAGCTCTATGGGCTAATAGAATCACACCTAAGAGGGCTACTAGTTGTTCGCCATATGTGCTTACTTATGGAAAAGAGGCTCGGTTACCTATTTCAATTGAATTACCTAACATTGGCCTTTATTAAAGAGCTTGAGATGCTAGAGGAGTAGCCTCTTGTGATCAGATTTGCTCAGCTCATGGAGTTGGAAGAGACAAGAAAAGAGGCCTTAAGAAAGCTTGATATGCATCAACCCCAAATGAAGAATGCATTTAATAAGAGAGAAAGACCAAGGAGTTTTATTGTTCAAGATCTAGTGTTTAAGTGGAATGAACTAAGGAGCAGACTAGGTAAGCATTCTAAATTTGATGCCATTTGGGATGGGCCTTATGTTATCACATAGTGCAAAGAAAATAATGCATTTTAGCTGTCCAAGTTGAGTGGAGAGGTGTTGCCTATCCCAGTTAATGGGATCCACCTCAAGCATTGCCTCTGAGGATAAGAGAGATCTTTTGTATATAGTAGAGTAGTTTTGTAGTAAATAAGTGCTTATGCACATTTGTTTCAGTAGTTTGTTTTGACTATCAGGGCCTATTAGTTTGCTTTCAGTAGAGTTGTTTTCAGTTTGTTGTTGTTGTTTGAACCGTTGGAGAGATGAAGTACAATGTTTTCTGAGTTTCTAAGAAGGATAAAGTATGACTCTATGCCCAATGGATGACAAGGCAACTAGTCAGATGCTTAGCAGACAAGCATATAGTAGAAGTCGCCTGAAATATTACCATTTTTTTACCCCAGCTCAAAAAATTGGCTCAATAGATTTATCACTTATCATTTCTTAATGTGGTTTGATTTTTTTTTGTTATGTGTTAGTTGCATACTTGTTATGACAAGTGCAGTTTAGTTGTTCAGATGCAAAAAAGGAAAGTTTCAATCATTCATTGCATTGCAGAGCGGTAAAAGAGATAAGTATTCATTCACTACAGTGATTGTCCATTTATAATTTTGAGTACATAAGAGAACAAACATTGCATTGAAGGAAACTAAGACATATTAGATGTCCCACACAAGCCATGGGTTATAGAAGAACTCATGCAAATACAAATAAAAAATTATGCATCTAATGAAGAAGAGGGAAAGACATAGCCATCATTGCCATGTTTGGGTTGATCTTTGTAGAAGCCTCCATTTCTCGTTCTTGACCTCGACATGTACTTGAAAAATTGCGGGAAGGTCCCATTAGAAGCTTTAGTTATGAAAATCCTTCATCAATCAAGAGAGACATAATATTTTAGTTGTAATGCATTGATCAAATAAGAACATCCATATATAGAAGGAAGTGAAGAGAAGCAAACATAAGAGCATCATTGTTTTATTCTAATTTGTTTGTTTCATGTACAGGTATAGGACAAATAATGAAGCTGATTGAAGACATTCAACATGTGGTGTCAAATGGGCTCCCACAAGGGTCAAGCCCAACATGTTGCTGCCCCTTGTTCTCAAAAGGGATGAATAGAAGAAGAAGATCATTGACGACATTCACATGACAAGCAAAAAGAGTAACAAGACAATCATATGCATTAGTCCCATTTCAAGACATGACCATAATTTCACTTCAGAGTATGAAATGCAACCAAGAGCATGACATGAACAGATGGAGGAAAAAGATTTAATGCATATGACAACCTATACACTATCCCAACTATTATGAAATGACATTCTCAAGCATGATAATAATCAAGAGTACACAATACATTTGTAATCATCAGACTGATAAAGGAGTAAGTGTTCACAAGTATGAATTATTTGAAGATTATTTACTTATTCACATCAATAGTCCAATTAGAGTGTTCATTATAAATCAATAAGCAAATTGGAAAGACAAATCTGTAGCAGAAAATACAAGACAACTAATCTAGATGGCTCATCTTTTGTCTTTGACAAACTCCAAAGGGATCAAATAGAACATTTCATTACATGTGTGTAATAAAGTATCATCATCATGTGATAGGAGTAGTTAAACTGGTACAATCATCATCCTTATTCTATCAGGATATCATGTTATGAAAAATGAAATAAATAAGTGTATGGTTGTATCTATGGTTAAGTGAGTTCAAATGAAGTTAAATTATAAGAAGTGATTTGCCAAAACTGGACAGCAAACACAGTGGACCTAATCATGTCCTATAGGACATCTCATATGATGCATCTGATAAGATAGAATATAGTAAAAAAGAATAGCAGAGGTTCATCATATGTTATAGTTGATACAGAACAAGAAAGTGTTTCCTTCATGTGTTACAATGCGAACATATCATGATACAGCTAGGTTATCATCATGTATGAAAAGTGTGTATGCACAATTCACTGAATGGACAAGTAAAAGATATAGCAATAAAGACATCTTTGTTGCTATAGTGGAGCCGTTCAAGTGACTATATCATTCCATATGCCATGCATGCTACAGAAAGAAGTTTCTATGCACAAAAAAGAACAAACATTTGCTTCAATTTTCAAATCTGAGTGTATACAGTGAATGGAAAATGCAGATACATTCATAAGTAAGTCTGAGGCATATAGTGCTTTATGCACTCATCTTTTGAAACACCCACATCGACTTTCAGAACCAATATATTTTGGAGTGTTAAGAGAAAGAGAAATAATATTGTAAACTGTCCAGACAGGCTGAAATGTGTTTATTGTTTATACAGAACAAAGAAATGAAACCCTTGTCAGGTAAGAATGTCTTCTTTCTTTTCACAGTCGAGCAAAGACAAAATGGAGTTTTGAATACATGGCCATGGCGAGGAAATAGTTTTGTGTGGTTAAAAGAAAATGTAACCTTTATTAGGTTTCAAAAAGGAGTCTTTTCTTTTTACTTTCAGTCAAACAATGTAAAAGAAGCTTTTGTGTAGACATGGTCACGCATAGAAAGAAGGTTATGTGCCAAATAAAAATGAAACCCTCACTGGCAACATAAGAAACTTCACATTTTTACATCAAAATACAAAGGTGAAGCTATAGAATACATTACAAGGAGAGGTCATGCCTTATGAAGAGATACTTCAAACACCCAGTTAACAAAATGAAACCTGGGTTACTATTACTGCTGACAATGATGATCTTGCTACAAAATTGGATGAGATTATTAAATCTATGGTTAAGTAAGGAGAGAATCTATCTCCTTAGTTTTTGCTTTTATATAGATGATACTCTGCTACTCTGTATTTACTATCTTAGTTTATAGTAGTTGGTTTTGCTGTTTATGCTGGGAAAACAGTATTTGATGTATCTGGTTTAAGGCACTTTTTGTGCTTGTTCCCTTTGTGGCCTCTCTACTTTTTGTAAGGGTTCGGCCCCTTGTTTAGCCACCTTATATTATCAAAAACAAAATGAAACCCTATTCACAGTTTCATATATGCACAGATAAAGAGTTCACAATGCAAGTACTTAAAAAGAGGAATAGTTGACTTGCCATATAATGTAGTTGAGAGAAGGATAATAGTCGGCGGCCAGTTGAATAAGGCTCTTATCATTTTCCCATTTTTCACAAGTTCAACACACAGAAAAAACAAACAAAGGCACATCAAAACTAAGAGACTGAAGAAATAGCTAATGGCTGCGGCCATTTGAAAGAAAGTAAGCCAACAAAACACAATGAATGTCATTTTAAAGTTTAGTTTCAAACTTACCAGAGGCGGCCTATCATTTTGGCCAAAGACGTTCATATATTTTTGACCACAAAAGACCATCAAATGGAACAAGAGAACACACAGGAGCATGAATCCCCAAGTCGATGGCCATAGTTGTAGAGCCAACTCAACACCAACAACAACAAAATGAAATGACTGACATTTTAGGGTTCTCATTTTCTTTTGTTTCAACATCCCTTCCACATTTTTGACCATGCAACAAATTTTAATCATTTTTATCCAAATGGGGTTGGGGTCAACACTTTGTGTTGATAAGTGTCTAGCAATCATAAGCAGAGGTGGCCGACAGCATATAGAATATGGCTCGATGTGTTAAGTCAAATGAAGACATTATCATAAGTGGACAAATGTGCCTTTAGAATCTGCAAGGTCTTAACATCATTGGTGGTTGACTCACATTGGAGTCAAGACATTATAATGCAAGTGGTTGAGTGTTTTTGCCTTCCCACATATGCATTTTATTTATTATTCCTTCACATATTTCAATGTATGCATAAGATCAAACCAAAACCTTGAAAATGTGAAGAATATAATAGATCAAAATATGGTCAAAGGGGGTCAATATGACATGATGGCATTATAGAGGTAGGAATTTGGCATTTTTTCAAGCCATATGGATGATGGTGAGGTGGTAGAATATCAACACTTGGAGTCCATGGTGTCAAGCCTTTTAAGCCTTTTATTTATTTTTTGCAAACATGTGTAATAGTTCATATTTTTTATGATTTTTATAGAAAACCATTAATGATATGTTGTAAATATCTTGGTGAAATTATAAACCAGATATCATTTTATTTTTTGCAAAAAATCATATCGATAGGATATCAATTAAAACTGCCAAGTCATGTAAAGTTAACTTTAAAGCAATGAAATTATGAATTGCTTTTAAAGTTTAACTATTATTAGGAAGTTAAAGCATTTTGATTCCATTGGGTGAAATTGAGCATAAAAGGACAAAAAAATGCTTTTATGAGGCAGACTGGACAGATTTAGATGCAGATTTGGTGGGGACCACCTAGAGGATCAAGTTGGTAGTTTTATTTTGTAGTTTGGAGGTATTTTGAGGCTATTTTTGGCATCTTTTTTCTTAAGCTCGAAAATGGATTGCAGATCTATTTTTAGGAGCTTTTTCAGCTTTCTTCACTGGAGATCATGTGGAGACATTTATTGGAGAAAAACATAGTTTTTCTTAGTCAGTTGGCATTAGTTTCTTCTCTCCTATAGAGTTGTATACAATGGTCAGCTCACTCATTTATTTTTCATGCATTGTATTCCTTTCAGTTCTAATAGCAAATCGTCTTGTTTGACATACATTTTTGAGGTTTTGATCTGATGTTATATTGTGACTATTTCAGTCCTTTATTTTGTCTCAATATTGTTAAAATTTAGTTCTTCCTAGTTGTAGTTTGTGGTTGACATCAAACCTTGTTGCAAATCACTTAAGGAGTAACTATTAGTGAAGTTGTGAGGATTTATGTTAGAGGATCTAGTTGTGAATAATAGAACTTCATCTAGTTTTTGATTCTAGAATTAGTTTGCATTTTAGTTACATCTTTCTATCCTTTTTCCCCTCAAGTCATAGTTTAGAAATTATAAGAGAACTAGCTCACTCTGGAGATTCGTTCTCAAGAAAGGAGACCCACATCAAAGAATAATTCCATGTTTCAACAAGTAGTTAAGTTTTCACAAAGCTTAACAAGGGTGCATACTTGAATTGACAACACATCCAAATTTCATTTAATTTATAAAATTATGAAATTAAATATTTAAATCTAGGGTAAACTATGCATAAATTACCGTACGATGATGCTCGTATACTCCCACTCTGTTGCCCAAGTGGTATAGTTGTTGATTTTGAACTAAAAGTCTCAACTACTAGATCCTATAAATTCAAATAAAGAACTTGAAATAGGTTAGAATATTTACCGAAACATGTAACCATATATATAATGACCTAGAAATTGGATAGAAAATTTACTAAAGTTTAGGACCTAAAAAAATGTGGATGACTTGTGAAATTGTCCCCGATCAGTATCCTTGCCAGTCTCTATCTTAATGGGACTGCTATCATTCTACATACATATATGGGCATATGAATATATAAACTCAAAAATACAAAGTATAATTTTTGAAAAAAAAAACATGAGGGAATACTCAGGCGTAACCAATGACAATAGAGGAGCACTTGTAACACCTTCAAATGGCCAGTCAGACATGGAAACCATCACATAACTTCCCCACTGCAACAAAAATGTTTCACATATAGTTAAATTAAATTATACACTTGTTAATGAAAATATATCTAAGTTTCAGAGAAACATTAAATTAAAACTAGATACATATGGTTTTAGGGCTAATATATATTGGTTTACCCCATAAGGTGTGCTGATTTCTACAACTATCAGCATAAAACCAAATGTATCAAATCATGTTGAGGCCCTGGAGTGACTTGAGATCTACACCAAATAGTTCACAATATATATTTAATTCATGATTAAATATAATTTTTGATATGTTCATTATGCACTTGAAACAAAATAAAATGTGACATGTACCTATGTAGGATGATCATCAAAATATAGTAGATCCAAGTATGACTCCACCTCTAATGTAGTTGTATCTGATGTGGATGTAGGAGTAGGACCGTAACATAGTTGAAATCTTACAATTTTGACACAAATGCATCATCAACATGTGTGAGGTTCTAGGCCCAGTTGTACCAACTCCTCCATGCTCTCTACTAGTGTATTCAATTGCCACGTGGGAACCTTGTTTAGTGAGATTTCTTGAGAGTGCACTCAATGCTCCTAATGTCAAAAGCATGGCTTGGTATTGAATGGGTACAAGAATATTTGGCAAAATAGGAGAAAAAATGGGTGGAAGAGGAATGGGTTGATTGGGATCTATGTGTGCCCCTGCCCTATGCTGTGGCATGTCACCACCAACACCCCAGAATACTCTATTGTCAAAATAAATGGATTTTAAACCAAATTGAAATGTTGCCCATAATTTCCTCAAAAAATATAATGGAATCTCAAAATTAACGTGTGGTGGATGATCAAAGACCATCCACCATCACTCCCAAAAAATGTCTCACAATCTCCTAACACTTACACCACTTAATTGAAATTCTTTTTTTGTTGTAGGTATAGGTTGATTAGTTGTGGGATCAACAAAGAATGGGGCTAATGTTTGTTTGGTAATGTGAAGATAAGGTATCTTTTTATAGGAGAGACTATCTGCATAAAACTGCCTCCTCTCCTCCCACCAAATGTGGAATCTATCTAGGTCTACATCATAGACCTAACAGAACCGACAATGGTTTGCATTAAAAATGCAAACTGTATGCATGATGGGCATCATGTGAGGCTTATTTTTAATCAAATTATTTTTTTCTTCAATTACATTTATATTTTCAATCATACTCTCTCACAAGCAAACCTCATCAGGTGGAAGGGGTGGGGGGTTTTAGGTGGAGGAGGTGGGGACTATGCAAAGTATCATTTATTAGAAATTCATCCATTAGACAACCTGCATTTACAATTAGAATATAAATAAATAAATATTTAATTACTCATATGTAAATATCCATATCAAAAACTTACAAATGTAAGTACAAATATATCCATATTGAAAACACAAATAATTATATAAATAAGCTTACAAATATCCAAATGTAAGTTTAAATATCCATGTATTGAAAACTTACAAATGTAAGTACAACTATCCATATGTATAATTAAATTATATCCATATATTGAAAACTTACAAATGTAAATAACTATCCATATGTAGAAGTAAATATCCATATTGAAAAACTTACAAATAAATATCTAAATAAACAATTAATAAACAAATAATAAGAATTAGTGATAAATAATGAGGGTTCAATTATCCATAGGGAATGGCTGTTGAAGACCAATTATTCTCCATATTCTAATCATGATTTCTAGCTCATCATGTGCTAGGTTTATATTCATCAAGCCTAGGTTTTGAGTTTTAATTCTAGGATTTGTGGAGCTATATATTTCAAAGACAAAACTATCATAAAAAATTGATCACTCAACATTAATTTCAAGATGGTGCTTATCATTAAAATGATGATCTAGATATATCCTTTAAGTTAAAACTATAATCAAATATATTGTGTCTTTATTTTATATGATTAGAACACATATGTTGGAAGGTTAAATCTAACCATTGAATCATCTCCTTCCAACTTATCTATGCCTACCATGCCTAAGACCTCATACCAGCTTGTAAATACATATTTTGTACTTAGTTTGAAGGAGTACATATCCCTATATATGTATATTTTGTTTAATCTATGAATGTCTCCATGTGTTTTGGATGAGCTTTTGGGAAGGATCCTTGTTCCTATAATTAAATTGTTTAGTGAGTATTTGAACTAGAGTAACTTGATAAAGGCTTATTTTATGGTAATTTATTTGTATCACCTCATAAGGGCTTACAATTGGTATAGTTTCTTTGATATCATTGAGATCTTCTACTTAGCCTTTTTATTAACAATTGTAGCTCAAACATCATTAACCTTCACTAACACTTTACTAGTTTTAATGTCCAGAGCTTAATAGTCACTCAATTAAAGCCTCCCCTATGTGGTCTATCATGTATCTTGTGTTCAACATAATGATTTCCAAATCATGTGTCAAAAAAATAAATATAAAACATGATCTAAAAAATATATGTATTTGTTGTCTAAAAAAGTATAGTTTCTTTAAATTTATGAGATGGACCTTTTGGTGTTACAAATTATACCTCACAACTCTATAGAATGGACATACAATCTATACCAAGGAACATGGGTGAATTCATACTAAAAGGGAAAGACAAGTGATCAAACTGCATGCAAATGTGAACAAATTTACAAGAGCATGTAACTCTTCTACACTCCTAGCTTTCTAGGGTCAAGGATTGTATCTTCATGTAAATATTTATAGGATAATTAGAGGGAAATAAAAATAGAATAGTTCACATACCTTAGCCACACCCTTTGTATAAAGATATCCCAAATATTTGTCTCAAGACACCCTTTATGCTAGCTTTCTAGTCTTGCAGACCTAAAGATCACCTTATAGTAGGTTGAGTTACACATACAACTTAAGATGAACTATATGATTCATATCTGCATAGGTTAATCGACATATGTTTTTTTTTTTTTACTTTATGTAGAACTTGGAATCCAAATATGAATAACACTTTGAGTTTGGATAACACAAGTAAGTTCCCTTAAGATTTGGCAATGGTATGTATTGAAATGAGTTATGCAAACTAGTAGAAGCTAACCTACCCTAGAACAAAACAAGGATACTTTTAATAAACAAATTGATCATTTTATTAAAGTAAAATCAATTCCTTAGTCCATTTTATAAAGAGTCAAGGTTAAAATAAAGATTTACACACTCTTATAAATTTAAAACAAATTAATTGTAGTACATCTAAAATCATAGCATTCTAGGTACAATTTCATTTATTATACAATAAAAAGAATAAAAAAACATCACACAACTATACCACTTTAATAATTCATAACTAATCTATGTAATCCCATATTGTAGATTTGAGAAAGATTGAATGGAAGATTGTAAACACTGAGATGAGTCACGAAGGATAAACAATTGCACAGTCAAAGCTATCAAAAGCACAAAAAATATGCAAAGCAAAATGGATAGATGAATAGGTTTAGAATCACTCCAATCCTACTCTGATACCATGTAGATTTGAGCAAGATAAAATATAATATTGTAAACACTAAGATGAGTCACGAAGGATACACAATCACACACTCAAAGCTATCAAAAACACAAGCAATATGTAAAGCAAATTGGATAATATATTAAGTCACACAAATGAGTACATATAGGCTAGAGTTTCGCTATGTTTAGATGTGCCATAAAGAAGAAAGAAAGCCTAAGAATAGTAGTGGCCTAAAATTACACATGCAACTACTTAACCAAAATAAGATGAGTTACACACCTATTCTAAACATAGATGTGCAAATAAAAGCACAAGAGCACCTAAATTTAGTGTAGCTAAATATAGTCGACTAAGTGAGTTTAATTACACTAAAACATATGTTATTCTAAAAGAATTCTTTGATGACTTTGAAGAAATTTTACATCTATTATAATAGTCAACTATACAAAAATGATGATATATTTGCAATTGTAACCCCATAAACATATATATTATCCCCTTAAACTCTTAGACAACTATGTAGACATCTAGATCATGAAGAATATTTCATATAGAGAAAATCTTCTCCAAAATATACAAAATAATTAATGGCACAAAGAGTTTAGAATTGATTTACAACACTTCATTCCAAATATTACACTAACTAGAGGACACCTATATAGATTTGGCCTAAATCCCAAATACTACAAGCAATCTAAAATTTGGTAAAGATGTTTGCTCCTACAAGAAACTTGTATATAACTAGTCAATCATCCCTAGATAAACTATGCATTTGACACTTGTAATTTACACACCATTACATAAAGTATCTTAACTTGAAGTGTGTTAGATGGTTGAGGTTTGAGTATATTGTCTAGTTTGAATTCATGTGTGAAGTATGGTTTTTGACTGAACTACATCATTAGGGATAATAGTTGATATATATTTGGTCATGTATACATTATTTTTTTCCTACTTTGAAGAGGTTTTTAGTCTTGCATATGGTAAACCAACACATTGAAGCTTAGTGACAAGAATTGAAGTTCTCTTGTGCATAGGATATGGTTTTTTCTGAGATAAGTTATGTTTATTCATTTCTCTTTAATTGTCCTATATTAAAACCTTTGGCAATATTCCCCTTGGCGTAGCAAATATAAAAGAAGGAGAAGCTACTCTTTCTCATGAATTGCACAAAAGTTATCCTTGCATGAACATAAGTTTCAAGTATGATTGCTTAGGCCAAATTTAACAGCAGCTAAAGGTATGGCTTATTTTTAGGGTTTAAGGAGTCGATAGTTTTAGGGTTTAAGGTTCATAGTTTATAGTTAAATTTTATTTTTAGGGTTTATAGTTTATAGTTTTAGGGTATATTTTTCATAGTTTTAGGGTTTATAGTTCATAGTTTTAGGGTTTTTAGTTAATTTTACATTTTAGGGTTTATAGTCCATAGTTTTAGGGTCTATAGTTAAATTTAATGACTTAGGGTTTATTATATTTTAAAAATAGTAAACCAAAAATCTTAAATTTTTAAATTGTAAACCCTAATAGCTAAAAATACAAATCATAAAACTTAAACCATAATTTCTAAATTCAAACCTACAATCATAAAAAAACACATACAAAAAAATGTAAACCTACCTGGAGGTCCTTAGAAACTATGAAGTTGGCGGGAGGAGGTGGAAGCTACAAAAAATTGGTCAAAAATGTGGTCGGGAAATGTCGTGGTAGGGGTTTGGCAAATGAACACCCATTCTACTCCATGCCTCTCACCATTGTTTTCTATGGGGGAAAAATGAGCCCATAGGGCTTTTTAAAAAAATTAAATATGTTTAAGAAATGGGTACCCATTTATTAATGGTTACCCATTTAGGCTTGGGCACCCGTTCCTAAATAGGTACTCGTCTAGACTTGGGTGCCCACTCATGTCTAGATTTTTTTTCCAGTAACATCCCCTATATGTGGACCCAACTTATTGCTTTCACCCTATATATATACTTTCTTAATGTCAGTAATTTGTTTGAAAATTTTACTTGGTAATGTTAAGATTTTGTAGATAATGTAAATCTAATGACCATCTTCAAATGTGTTCATAGTCAACATTTTCTCTTGTCTAATTGTAAGAACTAAAAGTAAACAATAAGAATGTTGTAGTCAAAATATGAACTATTTCCGTGGGACCCTCTAAATAACTAGGACATTGAACATAATGTTTCTTGAGTGTATGGGTATCTAACCACTCTAATCCTAAATAAACTAGAAAATGTCATTGAATACTAGGAGCACTCATTTTTTCCTTGAGAAGATGGATTATCTATTGAATCAAAGGAGATGAAATTCATCCCTTTGATTTTTGTTAAGATTATAGACACTCTTACTTACAACATGTTGTGATGTTCACAACACGCCCCATTTTGCTCCTCAGCAAAATGAGGACCCCTGCTGTTGCTTTGCTTTTTTTGCTTCTGCTTGTGTTTGTTCTATCTGGTGGTAAAGGAAAAAGAGAGTCAGATTTGCAAACCTTGTTAAAAATATAGAAAATTGCATTTTCAGTACCATTGCATAATATGGTTGGATTCCTTGTCAAAAATGAGCCAGGGTTGTTTTTTGAACCATCTTAAAATTCATCATATTTTGCAAGTTATGATCATTTAGGTAAAATGTACTATCAGGTTTTGCATGATAAACAGTCAGTTGTTTGCCTTTTTTCTTGTTGGCATTCGTTTTAAATTTTGAAAAATTTCATACTTAGTGGTTCCAGGTCATGGGCAATTTTGTCTGGGTTCCACTCTGTATGTTACATTTGATTGTTTTGCATAAAATACATCGATTCATTTTAATCACCATTACTTATTCATTGGAAGTATTTTTACAGGTTTGAACCTGCACGTTGAACCATCCAATTGAACCTTTTTTGGTTCAATGGTTCGGGGTTCAATGGGTTCGGCAGGTTCAAATGTCCAAAGTTCGCGGGGTTCATTTTCTTTTTAACAGTCGCTATGCATCGTTGAACCGCCGCATTGAACCTCTCACTTGAACTCTTTGGCGGGGTTCAATGGTTCAAAGTTCAAAGGGTTCGGGTTCAAAACAAGGGCTATCGACATAGTAGTGGTCGTCGGCCAGGTTTTTTTGGCCTTCGCTGATGTAAGAGGCTCTCGCCGATAAGTGATAGATGAAAGGGGGGGTCATCGATGGAGATCTCACCGATATAAAGGCATCGGTGAAATCTGTGCAGTCGGAGCAGGGCATTTGGGGTACGCCGATGGGCCGTCTCACACCGATGGAACATAAGAAGAGCAGTGTCGACGAGACTTACACCGATCGAAGGTAACAAGAGGTATCGGCTAGAGAACGGATATCGGTGAAAGTTTTAAGTAGCTTCACCGATATCATTGGTCACGCCGATAGATGAGGGAGGGCTTAGATTTAGGGGCCATTTCGGCCAGACAGCGGTAGTCAGAGTATGGTTTAGGACCTTTGCCGATGGGCAAGGTCAAGCCGATGGAAGAAAGGGAGAGAGGACTTAGCCAAAATGCAAAGGAAGGGAAGACATCAGCGAGACTCTCACCGATATAAGAGCATCGGCTGAGGTAAAGGCATCGGCGGAGAAGATTTGGAGCTCGCCGATAGGCAAGCCTCATGCCGACGAAGGCGATGAAACAAGAGGCATCGGCGGAGGAAATAAGGAGCTCACCGACAGCAGAAACTCTCGCCGATGGAACAAAGCAAAGAGACATCGATGAAACAAGGGACATCGGTGGAAAGAATATAGAGTTCACCGATGGCGAATCTCTAGCCGATGAAGAGGAAATAAAGCGTAAGGGGCCATTGGCCAAATAATGACCATTGGCCCATGTATTTTGAGACACACTGATGGGCAATATCAGCCCGATAAGCATAAGGAAAAAAGTAGAAGAGAAAAGGCCATCAGCCGAGGTAATGCCATCGAAAGGAGGAGTTTATGAGTCGCCGATGGGCGATCTCTCACCGATGGAGAGCAATGAAAGAGCATTGGTATAAGGTAAGACATCGGCGGGAGAAGTTTAGAGCCCGCCGATAGTATAATCTCTCCCCGATAGAAAGAAAGTGCAGGCCGATAAGGCTATATCGGTAACACTTGCGCCGATAGAGGGAAATAAGAGCATCGGCCAAGGTATTGTGATCGGCGGAGAAGATTTAGAGTTCGCCGATGGCGAATCTCTCGCCGATAAGAAAAAAAATGCAAGCCGATATAATGGAAATAAAAGCCATCGGCCAAACGATGAAAATCGGCAGAGAAGTTTAGACTTACGCCGATACTGTGGATCACGCCGATGAAAGAAAACAAGGAAGAAATAAAGTGATGGAGGCCATTGGCCAAATAATGAGTATCGCCCAAGTATTTTTTGGACGCGCCGATGGTGATTATCACGCCGATGGGTGGGAAATGGAAAGCGGTGGAATTTTAAACACATTTTTGGCACCCGTAGCATTTTTTCTGGTCAGCGATGGTTGACCCGATTGGTTTTGAGTAATTTGTATACATTTTGAACGCGTTTTTGAGGGTTTTTGAGCCAGATTTCCACATCTTTTTTTGCAGTCACCCTGATTTAAACAGATATTTTAGGTTTCTCGCTGTTCATTTGATAAATATGGTAGTTATTGCTTGTCTTGTCTTGTATGCTTGCAGTTGAGGAAGCAGCTGGAAATTCAACACAGTGACATCATGGAGGAAGGAAATCTGATTTCAGGAGCAGGAAGATAAAGATGAAGTGCGAAGAAGTCAAGGCCAACCAAATGAAGAACAAGGTTGTAGCTGAGAGTATTACTACAACAGACAAACAGAAGTTATTGCTGAGCTGCCAAAACTTCTCAGAAGGGGCAATATTTCACCCAGATTTGACACTGCTCAGAGATATTTTTGAAGAACTGGTTCACCTATATTTATTGCTGTAACCATGGGTTTGAACCAGGGGTTTAGTTAGTTTTTTTTGCTGTAGTGAGGACAATCAGAAAGTCTTTATATTGTGCCTCTCTACACTGTAATATTTTACAACAGGGATTTTTAGAAACACACAGCAAGTTAGCTTAGTTTAGTTTAGAAGTAGAAGAAGGAGGTCACCTGTTTGTCTGCAGTAAGGTGCGCGTGGAATGTCCGGCTTCCTTACTGTATCTGTAAAGCTTGTAAGTTCTCTGTAGTTTGATCAATGAAACTAAGAGTCATTCCTACATTGTAAATCATGTATGACTATTTGTTTCTAATACAATAGAATCTGGAGTTCTGCATCTATCTTCTGAGTGTTCTCCTACTCTTCTTTGTGTTTTGAAATATTATCTTTGAGAGCTTGCAAGTTTAAATGTATGTTTGTGAAAATGCTCAGGACTTGCATTTAAGGTTTTTACTGTGGATTTGATCAAATTGCTGTAGTATTTACATAGTGCATAACAGAACAATTAGATCCTTTGGTAGAGTAAATGAGGTGTAGATTAGATCTTTCTAACTTTTCCCAACCCATCTAAAATATTTAGCTAAAAATGTAGAAATCTAAAGGAAGTTGTCTCAAATTTGAAGAAGCATGCATAACAGAGTTAAAGGTAGATAGTTTTTTCATAAATATATTAAGGAGAAAGCTGCAATAATTCAAGAAAACCATCTAAAACTTGCAGCACAGTAACACTTTTATGCGAAGGAATGAAAAGCATTGACATATCTCATGATCTTTTGCATAATCTTAGTCCAGTAAACCACAAAGAAACTCTAAACTACGTAAGGCCCCTTGAACATTACAGTTTCACATTGACCAACTGAACTTGACCAACTGAACCATTGTGGACTTGGGATTAGTTGAATCTTAAATGACTCCTTCTTATCTTTCAAGTATAGTTTTAGTTCATTATATGTGAATTTTAACTTATTGTTATGATTGCATCAAAACAATCACCAACAGTTTTTTGGCGCTAGAAGGAGGGCATTTCTGAGTCAGGGTTTATTTCAAACTGGCTAATAACAGTAATAGAGTGACTAGGTCTAGATCCAGTTCAGGGGATATATTTGTGTAACTACCTGATATTAGGCGAGGTAGGAACCCCCTAATTTGGAATCCAAATATTTCACAAGCAGGAAGTTCATCTGGAACACCACCTGGGTCACCTTTTAACATCCGTAGTATTGTGAGTCCTGACAAATCACTGTTCAGATCTTTAAATCTTGGTTTAGACACTCCTGGAGGTCTCAATCCTCCTGTAAATCCTAATCCACCAATCAATCCAGGTATTCCTACAAGTTTAGGTCAAGCTCAAACACCTGCATTGGCTTATTTCGATGTCAATTCTCCCATACTCTTCAATGATTATCATGAGATGCCTAAAAATCTGGAAAAGATATGTCCCAAATACCAGTTGCATCAGGACCTAGAAGACCATATTAGAATATTCAAGGAAGCATGTTTTAGAGCTAGGTAAGAGCACGAGGATGTGGTGTGTAGATTATTTCCCTACACCTTTAATGAACTAGCCTCTAGCTGGTATGTAAACTTACCCAATGGTTACATTTCTTCCTGGCCGCTTATGGAAGAAGCATTTCTGTCAAGATTTAGGGGACCCATTGACCCTTGTGCTTTGTATCATAAATTGGCTGCTATAAAGCGTGGTGAGGGAGAGCTGATTGATAATTTCAATGACAGATTTCAAAAGGCCTATTCTAGGCTGGTAGCCCCTTATACCATCTATGATGATCTCTTGTTGGCTATGTACTATGCTGCCTTGGATCCTTTAACTGCCATGTTTGTCAAAAGAAAACCTGACATAGATTCAATATCCAAAGCCTATAAAGAGGCAGCCTCAGTGAACCAAGAGATGAGACATACAACTTATAACCCATTTGTTAATGGAGGAAGTTTTGGGGTGCAGAATCAAGCACAACCATGGAATGGAGTCCCTATGTAGAACACTCCACTATTAAATCCGGTTCCTTCTTACACACCTGTGTATAGTCCTACCCCAATCCAAGCTATAACTCCTTACACGGCTAGCACTTCCAATAACAGTCAAAACAATGGTCAGCCTTTCTTCCAACCTCCTAGGGATACAACTGTGGCAAAAGCACAAGAGGATAGGGAAGAAATCAAAGAGATCACTACACATCTGAAAAGGTTAACAACCAAGGTGATGCAACTAAGAAATGAGAACCTCTATGGAAGAGGCAACCAAAACTACAATCAACATCAAAGTCACAACCAAGGCCAAAATCAGAACTATAGTTTCAATCAAAATCAGCAGAACAATCAGAACCAAAACTATAATCAGCATCAAGGCCCCAGCCAGGGGCAACCAATGCAAAATAGAGGGCCATTGATAGATAATAGGACCTGGGGCAATAATAACAAAAATCAGAATCAACCTAGGCCACCTAAGACATGGAACACTGGGCCCAACAATGGTACTCTAGCTTCTCCTTTTGAGAATATAGATAATCGTGATGCAAAATAGACGACTAGCATACAAATGGCTAGTATAGCACCCAAAAATTGGTGCAGATTTCACAATACCAATGCCCATGCTGAGCACAACTGTCCACAATTCCACTTAGCAGCTAGCATTTTCAACATAGATGTGCAGCCTCCTACCTCTGAATTTCTCATTCCCAAGGGTAATGAGGTAGTACCCTCAGGATATGACACATCATTAGTCTTAGAAACGTTTACCTTTGCAATTGCAGAAGAGAAAGAGGATGAATTGCTGGAAGATGAACCATACTGTTGTGAGAATCTTTATCCTGAATTGACCTTTGTGTTAAATGCTTTTCAGTTTCCCTTTGAATCTAAAAATGAGATATTAAATGAAACAGAAGAGGTGCAGGCCTTTCAATAGACAAATAAAAGCCATACCTACAATTTGAGGAACAACCCTAGGCCAGGAGGACCTTTTACCACTTCCATTCCTCTGAATAACTTCGGTAGCCCCCCAGATCAGAATGCTAGCAACAATCCTTCCATACTTAAAGCTAATCAACACACAGATAATGGAACAACAATACAAAAGGATCAAACAACTAAAACCGAAGCAATAGAGACAACAAGATTAATGAGTTACTTGTCAGAGGAAATAAAGAAAATTAAGGTCAATATACCTCTGAATGAATTATTGAAGACCGCAGGGATCAGAAATGCTTGTATAAAATCCCTGGATACATCCATGACAGACGAGGGGTCTGCTGATATAACTATTCCTAATAGAGATTCACCGCCTAAAGAGAAGAATAGGAAAGTTGAGCAACCTTCCAATACAAATGTAGTAATACATGCAGATAAGAGGGATACTCCCCCTTTCTTGCTAACTGTTAGATTGTGTGGGAAGAATATACACAATTGCATGGTAGATTCTGGTGCTTTAGCCAATGTAATGCCCTTAGGAATATGTAAAACTCTCGGGCTGACTCCCACCAAATCTGCCAAGGTTGTCACACAATTAGATAAGACTGAGGTTAGTGTGATAGGAGAGCTCGTGAACATTCAAATGCAATTAGCTTCAAACCCTAGGGTAAGCCAAATCATTGATATTCAAGTAGTGGATATACCCGTAAATTATGGAATGTTGCTGAGTAGGGATTGGTCCAAGACATTAAACGGATATATGGCCACTGACTTTTCACACATGTGGTTACCTTGGAGAGGCATCCCAAACTAGATCAAAATAGAGGCAGAGCCCAGAATGAAACATATGATAATAGAGTATAATCGAACTAATGAAATATTATATGCTGCTGTTGAACCGGGTGTCTATAGAATTACCAACAATGGGATACAAATTGAAGAGATCATGATGTTAAACAGTAGAAAGAAATGTGTCAGCAATAGGACAGCATTATTCATTGAGTCTGATGGAAATTCCTCAGATGAAGAAAATAATGCAATAGACAAATTTGGTCGTGCCATTAGACAAGAGGTGGAAGAGTGCGTTAAACACAATCTCCCGGTCCAATGTAAATTATATAAAAATAGGTGTAGAGTCCATGATAGGCAACATTCTGAGGAGAGTTGTGAAATATGCAAGGACATCATTGAATATGAATACAAAAAATGCATAGAGAGGGTAGAGTTACAAGAGGAAAATGAGAATCCTGATCCAACACAGAAATATGTTCAGGATAATATAGATACCTTGATCCCAGATTTAGTAAAAGAAATAATGGACGAGAGTAGTTGTCTTTTTGAGTTGCAAACTAAAAACACACATATGCAAGTTAACCAAACAGAAAAACCCATAAATAAACAGGACAACACCCCACAAGCAATGAAAGAGGCAATGCATGCTAAGATAAAAAATCAAAAAAGTAAAGATGGCATGTGGACCTTAAAATGTGATGGGTCTAAATCAAAACAAGGCGCAGGTGCAGGTGTTGAACTCATAGATCCTCAGGGTAAATCACATCTGGCAGCATATAGATTACAATTTTCCTGCACTAACAATATTGCTGAATATGAGGCCCTAATTTTAGGACTTGTCATGGCTATCAAGAAAAGGGTGAAAACCATCAGAGTATTTTCAGACTCTGAATTAGTAGTCAGACAAGTGAGGAAACTATATGCCTGCAATTACAAGAAAATGATTAGTTACAGACATAGAGTATGGGGTTTAACAGATTTGTTTGATGCTTTTAACATAGAGCACATCCCTAGAGAGCTGAACCACAGGCTGGATGCACTAGCAGTTGTTGCTAGTACATTAGAACCATTGACACTGTCAGGATTGAGACGATTTGCTATTGAGCTAGTTAACATGCCCAGTATACCAGACAACGATACACACTTTCAGGTATTTGGAGGGGATAAGCAAATTATTGATTTTCTGACTTGTAATGAGGCATTTGAGGCTCAAATCATTGATGACCAAGAAAGGCCTGAAGTAACATGGGACGAATAGGATATAATTAACTTGAAGAGTAACTTCTTACCAAGAGGAGAAATTGAATTAGAACATATCTTTGATCTCGATGGAGTAATAAGACAAAAGGACTTGCCTAAAACAGAAGGGGGTAAGTGTGATTTACATAACTTAGGGACTGAACAAAGTCCACAAAATGTACTAATTGGGAAAGCTTGCTCGGAGAAAATTAGAAAGGAGGTTTTAGACGTTCTGAAAGAATATAAACACGTCATAGCATGGACTTATGAAGACTTGAAAACATTTGATGAGTCCATCATAACTCATGTAATACCTTTAAGAAAAGAAGTCAAACCATTTAGGCAGAAACAAAGGCCTGTGAATGCCATTCTATAGCCTTTAATCTTCGAAGAAGTTAAAAAATTGCTGTCTGCTGGAATAATTTTTTCAGTCAGACATTCTGTCTGGGTAGCTAACTTAGTACCAGTAAGGAAGAAAAATGGAGACATCACGTTATGCGTAGACTTTAGAAATTTAAACAAGGCATCTGAAAAGGATAATTATCCTCTGCCCCCAATAGACGAAGTGCTGCAAGCAGTAAATGGTGCAAGAATGATGTCTTTTTTAGATGGTTTTTCAAGTTAAAACCAGGTCTTAATTGACAGAGAAGATAGATTAAAAACCACTTTCACTTGTAAATGGGGAAATTATGCATATAGAAGAATGCCTTTTGGTCTGATCAATGCAGGTGCCACTTTTCAGAGAGCCATGGACATTGCATTCTGTGGATTATCAGGTAAGTGCATTGTTGTGTATATGGATGATTTAACTGTGTATTCCAAGGATGCATCCACTCACGCTGAAGACCTCAGGAAAGTACTCAAGCGATGTGAAAGGTATGGGATTTCCCTTAATCCTAAGAAATGTATATTTGGCATAACTGAAGGTAAATTATTAGGCCATGTCATTTCTGAAGGTGGAATTTCAATTGATCCGGATAGAATAGAATCCATAAAAAATTTGCAAATACCAAATAGTAGGAAAGAGTTGAAATCATTTTTTGGCAAAATTAACTTTGTTCAGAAGTTTATAACAGGTTTTGCAGAGATCGTGCAGCCGTTAAATGCCATGTTGAAGAAAGATGCATAGATGGAATGGACGCCAGTGGCCAGAGCTGTGTTTGAAGATATCAAGGAGGCAATTTTTGATGCCCCTGTATTGGCAAGTCCAGACTACACAAGCCCGTTTTACATCTACTCCTTTGCATCTTCTCATTCAGTCGCGGCTGCCTTGACACAGAAAGGTGAAAACAATGAAGAGAGGCCCATAGCATTTATGAGTGCGCTTCTGAAGGATGCACAGCTGAGGTATCTAGACACTGAGAGGCAGGCATTCGCATTAGTAAAGGCTGTTAAAAAATTCAGACACTACATTCTGCGCAGCCAGGTCAAATCCATAGTGCCAGACATAGCAGTAAAGATGTTGTTGATGCAGAACGAGCCTGGAGAAAAAAGAGCCAAGTGGATCACCACGCTGCAAGAATTCGACATAGAAATCATACCCATGAAGCTGGTCAGAGGGTAGGCGTTGGTGCAGACGATAGCAAATACAGATCCTGATTTGATAAAACAGCAATATGTACTGAATTCCCAGAGCGCATCAGGTTGGTATGATGATCTAAACACCTTCTTGATAGCTGGAAAGTACCCAAACGGGATGAAGGCTTCTCATAGAAGAGCTTTGAAGATTAAGGCACAAAATTATATGGTGCAAGGAGGTCTTCTATTCAGGAAGAACCATGATGGAATTTATCTGAGATGCATAAACAGAGCTGATGCTGATAAAGTGTTGATAGAACTACATGACAAGTACAGAACCGGCCATGGTTCCCATCTAGCCACAACACACAAAATACTGAGGGCAGGCTATTACTGGCCCACGATGTTCAAAGACACTAAGAGTCACATCAGAAGTTGCCACATCTGTCAGACTGTAGTAGACAAAGGGAGAAATCAGGCCAATCCTCTACAACCTGTGATTGAATCCAGACCGTTTGCATAGTGGGGCTTGGATTTTATTGGAGTCATCAATCCCCCATCTTCTGTAGGACACAAATTTATACTGACAGTAACAGATTATTGTACAAGGTGGACTGAGGCCACCTGCTGTAAATTTTCCATGACTGAGGTAGTTATCAAGTTTCTTGAAGAAAACATCATCACCAGGTTTGGAACTCCCTATTCATTGGTATGTGATAATGGCCTTGCTTTCTCTTCTTTAAAGTTTTCTAAATGGGCATTTGAATACAGGATCATTTTAAGGTTTTCTTCGAATTATTACCCTCAAGGTAATGGACTGGCTGAATCAATGAATAAAATTTTATTGGACATAATCAAGAGGTTAATTGCAAAAAATCCTAGAGAGTGGAATACCCTGTTAAGATATGCATTATGGGTAGATAGGACCAAGTTTAAAACAGCTTTAGGTAGCACACCTTATCATTTAGTTTATGGGACTGATCCCATACTTCCAGTAAATCTGAGAATACCAACCTGGAAGTTTGCCAATGAGTATCTAGGTTTTGATAGCCATAGGGAAGCCAGAATAGTGCAAATGCTACAACTAGATGAGAAAAGAGGTCAAGCCATCAAGAAGTTTGCCAAGCACCAAGCGATTGTTAAGAGGTGGTTTGATAAAAGGGCAAAAGTCAAAACATTTAGGATATCAGACTTAGTGCTGTGCTGGGACAAAGCACATGAAAAGAAAGGAAGCCATGGAAAATTTGATAAATTATGGCTGGGTCCATTACAAGTCTCAGAAATAATAGGAGATAACACATTCAGACTTAAGACCTTGACTGGAGAAGATGTGCCATTACCAGTTAATGGCCAACATTTGAAACACTACTTCCAGGCCTGAGGTCATGGGTAGTCCATTTTGGTGTAAAGTGCTGTAAGTAATGTACAGTTCTTTTTTTTTGCTGTTTTCTTTTTGGTTGGTTGTTTGTACAGTTTGTCTTCTATTTGTTGCTGTTTTCTGTTTCTTGTTGTTTGTTTTGTTTTGTTTGTATAGTTTTTTCTGCTTTTTTTTCTTTTTTGTACAGCCTGTTTGTTTGGTTTGTTGGTCGTCTCCTCAGCGGGGATCTTTATTTTACTTTAGAACATTAAGGAGCAAAACTAGCAACCATTCAAAATAGTATAAAATCTAGGATATTCAAGTTAACCATTTACAATTCACACATAACTTGTCACTGTCATGAATGTAGAGAGTTATTTGTCTTCTGAAGTTTTGTGTTCAATAAATGTGATTGAGAATTCGAAGCAATTTTCTCACGACGACACACCTAAAATCCTTGGGTTTGTTGAACCTACCAGTGTAGATATTAGGTGAAAAATCAAAGGTTACCTTGCTACCATTACAATTCTCAGCTTAATTTCAGCAAGTGTCCACTCCTTGTATCACGAATTTATAAATTGCTATATCTTGTGAAATCTTTCAAAATAAAAATAAATAAATAAATAAATAAAATAGATTATACTGAAAATCCAGATTAAGCCATCTAAGTAACTCTACCGGGGCTATAGACGCTCGCTGGCAGTGGGGCTCTACTTAGGAGAATTGTAACGATAATCTTGTCGGGGCTATAAACGCTCGCTGGCAGCAAGGCTCTATCCGGTCGGCTATGAGGGAATATCCTCACCTACGTAGGCTAATGTCAGTCACTGGTTTATTCAACCAATCTTCAAGATGAGGATAATTAATCATGTGCACACAACTAAACTAAAAATAAAAATTCATGCACCCTTATTGAATACCTTAAGTCTCAAGCTGAATAGTAATTTGCAGGAGTGATAGTTGGAGGTTATGAGTTCATTTCATCTAGTTTTCTTGAACACTCTGAATTTAGTTGTTTTGTTTGGTTGCTAGTTGTTGTGATGTTCACAACACGCCCCATTTTGCTCCTCAGCAAAATGAGGACCCCTGCTGTTGCTTTACTTTTTTTGCTTCTGCTTCTGTTTGTTCTGTTTGGTGGTAAAGGGAAAAGAGAGTCAGATTTGAAAACCTTGTTAAAAATATAGAAAATTGCATTTTCAGTACCATTGCATAATATGGTTGGATTCCTTGTGAAAAATGAACCAGGGTTGCTTTTTGAACCATCTTAAAATTCATCATATTTTGCAAGTTATGATCATTTAGGTAAAATGTACTATCAGGTTTTGCATGATAAACAATCAGTTGTTTGCCTTTTTTCTTGTTGGCATTCGTTTTAAATTTTGAAAAATTTCATACTTAGTGGTTCTGGGTCGTGGGCAATTTTGTCTGGGTTCCACTCTGTATGTTACATTTGATTGTTTTGCAGAAAATACATCGATTCATATTAATCGCCATTACTTATTCATTGGAAGTATTTTTACAGGTTTGAACCTGCGCGTTGAACCATCCGATTGAACCTTTTTTGGTTCAATGGGTTCGGTGGGTTCAAATGTCCAAAGTTCGCGGGGTTCATTTTCTTTTTAACAATCGCTATGCATCGTTGAACCGCCGCATTGAACCTCTCACTTGAACTCTTTGGCGGGGTTCAATGGTTCAAAGTTCAAAGGGTTCGGGTTCAAAACAAGGGCTATCGGCATAGTACTGGTCATCGGCCAAGTTTTTTTGGCCTTCGCCGATGTAAGAGGCTCTCGCCGATAAGTGATGGATGAAAGGGGGGGTCATCGGCGGAGATCTCACTGATATAAAGGCATTGGTGAAATCTGTGCAGTCGGAGCAGGGCATTTGGGGTACACCGATGGGCCGTCTCACACCGATGGAACATAAGAAGAGCGGTGTCGGCGAGACTTACGCCGATCGAAGGTAACAAGAGGTATCGGCTAGAGAACGGATATCGGTGAAAGTTTTAAGTAGCTTCACCGATATCGTTTGTCACGCCGATAGATGAGGGAGGGCTTAGGTTTAGGGGCCATTTCGCCAGACAGCGGTAGTCGGAGTATGGTTTAGGACCTTTGCTGATGGGCAAGGTCAGGCCGATGGAAGAAAGGGAGAGAGGACTTAGCCAAAATGCAAAGGAAGGGAAGACATCGGCGGGACTCTCACCAATATAAGAGCATCGGCCGAGGTAAAGGCATCGGCGGAGAAGATTTGGAGCTCGCTGATAGGCAAGCCTCACACTGACGAAGGCGATGAAACAAGAGGCATCAGCGGAGGAAATAAGGAGCTCGCCGACAGCAGAAACTCTCGCTGATGGAACAAAGCAAAGAGACATCGATGAAACAAGGGACATCAGTGGAAAGAATATAGAGTTCGCCGATGGTGAATCTCTTGCCGATGAAGAGGAAATAAAGTGCAAGGGGCCATTGGCCAAATAACGACCATCGGCCCATGTATTTTGAGACACACCAATGGGCAATATCAGCCCAATAAGCGTAAGGAAAAAAGCAGAAGAGAAAAGGCCATCGGCCGAGGTAATGCCATCGGAAGGAGGAGTTTATGAGTCACCGATGGGCGATCTCTCACCGATGAAGAGCAATGAAAGAGCATTGGTATAAGGTAAGACATCGGCGGAAGAAGTTTAGAGCCCGCCGATAGTATAATCTCTCCCCGATAGAAAGAAAGTGCAGGCCGATAAGGCTATATCGGTAACACTTGCGCTGATAGAGGGAAATAAGAGCATCGGCCAAGGTATTGTGATCGGCGGAGAAGATTTAGAGTTCGCCGATGCCGAATCTCTCGCCGATAAGAAAAAAAATGCAAGCCGATAGAACGGAAATAAAGGCCATCGGCCAAACGATGAAAATCGGCAGAGAAGTTTAGACTTACGCCGATACTGTGGATCATGCTGATGAAAGAAAACAAGGAAGAATTAAAGTGATGGAGGCCATCGGCCAAATAACGAGTATCGCCCAAGTATTTTTTGGACGCGCCGATGGAGATTATCATGCCGATGGGAGGGAAATGGAAAGCGGTGGAATTTTAAACACATTTTTGGCGCCCGTAGCATTTTTTCTGGTCAGCGATGGTTGACCCATTTGGTTTTGAGCAATCTGTATACATTTTGAACGCATTTTTGAGGGTTTTTGAGCCAGATTTCCACATCTTTTTTTGCAGTCACCCTGATTTAAACAGATATTTTAGGTTTCTCGTTGTTCATTTGATAAATATGGTACTTATTGCTTGTCTTGTCTTGTATGCTTGCAGTTGAGGAAGCAGCTGAAAATTCAACACAGTGACATCATGGAGGAAGGAAATCTGATTTCAGGAGCAGGAAGATAAAGATGATGTGCGAAGAAGTCAAGGCCAACCAAATGAAGAACAAGGTTGCAGCTGAGAGTATTACTACAACAGACAAACAGAAGTTATTGCTGAGCTGCCAAAACTTCTCAGAAGGGGCAATATTTCACCTAGATTTGACACTGCTCAAGGATATTTTTGAAGAACTGGTTCACCTATATTTATTGCTGTAACCAGGGGTTTGAACTAGGGGTTTAGTTAGTTTTTTTTGCTGTAGTGAGGACAATCAGAAAGTCTTTATATTGTGCCTCTCTACATTGTAATATTTTACAACAGGGATTTTTAGAAACACATAGCAAGTTAGCTTAGTTTAGTTTAGAAGTAGAAGAAGGAGGTTGCTTGTTTGTCTGTAGTAAGGTGCGCGTGGAATGTCTGGCTTCCTTACTGTATCTGTAAAGCTTGTAAGTTCTCTATAGTTTGATCAATGAAACTAAGAGTCACTCCTACATTGTAAATCATGTATAACTATTTGTTTCTAATACAATAGAATCTAGAGTTCTACATCTATCTTTTGAGTGTTCTCCTTCTCTTCTTTGTGTTTTGAAATATTATCTTTGAGAGCTTGCAATTTTAAATGTATGTTTGTGAAAATGCTCAGGACTTGCATTTAAGGTTTTTACTGTGGATTTGATCAAATTGCTGTAGTATTTACATAGTGCATAATAGAATAATTAGATCCTTTGGTAGAGTAAATGAGGTGTAGATTAGATCTTTCTAAATTTTCCCAGCCCATCTGAAATATTTAGCTGAAAATGTAGAAATCTAAAGGAAGTTGTCTCAAATTTGAAGAAGCATGCATAATAGAGTTAAAGGTAGATAGTTTTTTCATAAGTATATGAAGGAGAAAGCTGCAATAATTCAAGAAAACCATCTAAAACTTGCAGCACAATAACACTTTTATGCAAAGGAATGAAAAGTATTGACATATCTCATGATCTTTTGCATAATCTTAGTCCAGTAAACCACAAAGAAACTCTAAACTACATAAGGCCCCTTGAACATTACAGCTTCACATTGACCAACTGAACTTGACCAACCAAACCATTATAGACTTGGGATTAGTTGAATCTTAAATGATTCCTTCTTATCTTTCAAGTATAGTTTCAGTTCATTATATGTGAATTTTAACTTATTGTTATGATTGCATCAAAACAATCACCAACACAACATTAGGTACTATCTACTTCATTTTGGTTTAAACAAAGAAATCATTTGCATTCAAGGTCTTCATTTATCTTCACACATTGTGGTATGTGCCCATGTTAAAATTTCTTGCAATCATCATTTTGAATCTTATAATTATAATCTTAAGTGACATTGTTACTTTCCTACCTTCTTTAGCTTTTTCTTCTCCTGACTAAATCTTCTACTTGATAAATATGTCTACATTATTTCTTGATTCACTAAATACTTGCATAATAGATGTCTTCTAGCTTTTCTCTCCATTTATTATCTCATGTAGTCTATAATAGAGTTTGTTAAGCCTCAATAAAGTGGGAATTGATTGTATCCTTTGGACAAATAATTTTACATAATTTGACATAGAAATTATTCTTCCCCATGGTCTATTACCAATTTATCACATTTTGACTATGAAAATTTAGCAACTAATCATCCTATAGATATACTTACATCTACCAAGACATCTTAGGATTCCATAGTGTACATATATTCTCTATCAAAATAGAATGGATATAAGTTGTATATAATTTGACCTAACACATAACTTTATGATTGTTGTATTGAGATTCTTTTACCTCTTATTTGTATTATTTTTGTGTGTTTTCAATAAAACCAAGAACCCTTTTCAATTCTTATGATATCATTTTTGTTCATAATCAAAATATATTTATTCTATTGTATTATTCATAAAAATGAATCTCAACTTCAACATAATGTTGCCAATTTATGTGCTTAATTATATAATGTGTAAGGTTGTGAATTATGACATTCCTATGTCTCTATTACCAATTTATAAATATCATACATTTAGTGGATGAAATAGAACTTGTTCACATCTATTTTGGTCTAGTTATTAGAAACTTGGAAAAAATAAGATTCAACAAATGAATAAGAATATCATAAAAAAGATTATGCAAGGGATTTACCTTTTATAAAGACACAATGGGTTGAAAAAAACAACAATCAACTACAAGAGAACATTAGTAAAAGTTTTCTACTAGCATGAGATATAATAACGACACCCATCTATCATATTCTGACATGCACCTAACTAGTGAGCTTAATGTATATAATCCTATACAATGTCTAGAAACGTAGCAGTAGACTTATACCTTTAATTTCCTTTAATCCTAAGACTATTATGATTGAAGTAAAAATTTCAAGAGAACCTTTATCTTTCCTATCACCTAAATGAATCCATTTTACCAAAGATATAAAGTTGTAGAACATACCAAAAAGGGTACATGTAGAGGCTAAAAGAGTGCATGACTCAATAAGAGGTACCATAACATCTCCTATGCAAAGATATGGGAGAAAAAATAATTCATTTCCTGGATAAGTTTTCAAATATACTATTTTTAACATATGGGTGGTTTTCTATAGCATGAAAAAATTTTAATCATGTTTTTTTTTTCCATAATGTGGAATTTTCTTAGCATTCAAAACCATCAAACAATTTCATATGAGGATGACCATGGAATCTAAAAACATACCATTATCTTATTTGTTTAAATCTTCATAAGACTCCACTCATTTTAAGATTGATCTCGTAACCAACTAAAAATGATTGTTTATCAAAATATTTTTCGATCATACCTTCTAAAATTAAGGCCTTTTGGACCCACAAAGATTACAAAGACCAATCCTAAACTAATGATTCAAAACTAATCATCATGATAAATTTCATATGCATCTCCATGCTCTTATTCATTGAGTGACATACACCATTTGATAATGTGCAACTCTACATCTAATGCTTGATTTTTTACAATTTAAAAAATTCAGCCCTAGTCAAATATTTGTTTCTATATTTGCAATTAACGAAACTAGTATCTATGACTTTTTAGTAATTTTAAATTTTGATGTCTAATTCCATCTCTACAACTTTTTTGCAATTTTCTCTTATCTCTATGTGCCAATCAACATCTTAAATGCAATCTTGTGCCTATCCAACAAACTAAAAATTGAATTGTCACCATGTCCTCCACCTTAGATTTGTGTTATTTACACTTATATGGATCCCTCCATGTATCCTTCTTTATATAGATTGACTTCACCATTATTACCTTCCTTAAAAAATGTTCTAGAATAAATTTATTCTTTATAGGAACTCAATCTTTTATTTTTATTGAATTTATGGATGAACTTTATACCACTTAGCATGCCTATGGCTACCAATGTGGTAATGAGTACAATGATCTTGTCCACCTTAAGAAATATTCATGCTTGTCTATTTTTTATAGTAGTTTGTACACTAGCAACTCTAGCTTTAGTGATAGCCTAGCACTTGTTCCATAGAGGAGTTTAAATTGTCTCCTCCTTATGGACCTCTTGTACATTATAATATCCATCGAAACATGAAGTTTGATTTTATCATCCCATCTTTTCTTATTCACCTAAAGTGTAATTATCTATAATTTTCATGAGGATTTTAATGTTATACTATACTATCCATTTCATTGGCGATGATAAGGAAAAGTGTAGATTTAGTTGATTCCATATTTAGTGAATAAAT
Source organism: Cunninghamia lanceolata (assembly GCA_027924645.1). Taxonomy (NCBI): domain Eukaryota; kingdom Viridiplantae; phylum Streptophyta; class Pinopsida; order Cupressales; family Cupressaceae; genus Cunninghamia; species Cunninghamia lanceolata. The sequence continues at coordinate 10,741,341 of BSBN01000060.1, read as the reverse complement.
TAGTGAACTCGCATTCTCAAAAGCACATATCAGATCTAAAAATGTAATCCATCTTTCATGGATAGTTCAAACTTATTAAGAACTGACATTTATTCCATTCACCTTTTGTGGAGATTTCTTTCTTTTGGTGAATTGGGTTTTCTTGGATATTATATTGATAGCATATGGTTTTTCTTCTTCATTTTCTTAGCAATTTAGAATCATGAAAGGCAATACCATGGGGTAAAGCTTAACCAATAACATGTTGTAAAGTAGCTGGCTGGTTGAAATCCAATCATTTGAATGATCAAATAGGTTGAGAGACAAAAAGAACCAAGTCAAATAGGTCAAGGGAGCAAGGTTTAACAAATCGGCCTAACAAATCAGCCAAAATCATTGGTACGAACTATAATCCCCCACCAAGGAACCCAGAGGATAAAAAAACTAAGCTTACAAAATAGACAAATATTTTCTTTTAAGAAAGAAATAAAAATGAAATGTAAATCATATTTACTATTAACATAAGTTAAGATTTATCCTCTAGTGTTCCACAGTTGCATTACTGACGAACAAGTAACAAGATCTTGAGTAACATGATGATCTAACTAACAACCATGGTTCATTCAAAGTCTATTGTATCAAATGAATAAACACATACAATTACTTCATACTATTTCATCAAATGAATAAACATCAAGACCCTGTATAAGTATTACAAGTACAAATACAATCCTTCTTGTGCACGAACAACAACAAGGGAAACCAATGGAGATAAAATCACAACCATCTGAACATGTTGAACCCTAAGGTCCACCCCCATGTTAGGAGATAACAATAACGTCCCACTAAGAAAACAATTAAGAAAGATAGGAGACTAATAGGTGCAAGGACTACACAAGACTTCAATACAACATGGGTCAAAAAGAACATCACAAGTAAATCAAACAACACTTCCAGAGGTAATCACAGAATGAAAGGGAAAAATGCACATTAGGGAGTGCTAGGCTATAGTAGGTAAGACTGTCATCGCATGGTCCTAACATGGGTTATCCTGGCAGTCTCTCACCGAATGTCAGCCCCCATCCATAGGTTATCTTGGTAGTCTAGACGTTGGCCCCCATCTACGGTTATCCTGGTAGTCTCTCACTAGATGCTGGCCCCATAGGGTGACACATGCGGAACCAACATTCCTTTCATGAAGACAAGGAAGTTGATCTTGCCAACCACGGCCTTCTCATCTCATCCTTAGCTTGAATAAGCACTACAGGCATGGGTGAGGCATTTAATTATCTTATTTAGTGTGGAAACTACCCAACCCTCTAAATTTATTATTAAGTTATCACTGGATTAAAAAATTTCAATGGGTTATCCTGGTAGCCACTTTGGGCACCGACCCTACATTGAAAGCCACCCCATACTTGCATCTAGAAGACCCTATCCATCAAGCAAAACAATTACCATCACAATGACAAGTAATATATACAATGCAAGGCATTTACCTTCTTGCATACAAATCATAATCAAAGGGACCAATTCTTGTCCCAAAACATAAACCAAGTATGAACTATCACATTCTCATCATGATGAATTTACAACACAAAATACACATCATTTCACATCACACAGAGCAAGGCATTATCCATCTTGCATAGTCATCATAACCACATGAATAGGTACACTAAGCAAGGCATTATCCATCTTGCACATGTATCATACCAACATGAATAGGAGGCAACATTTCAAGCATGTAATTCATTCAACTCACATGATGCACACATAGACAACCCCCACACAATCACACCCTCCTAGGCCTATGGAAACCATTTCCCTAAATGACACAAACACTTGACACCATTAAAACACAATGGTTACATATCACATTCACTTTCCAATGCACATCATAAACCAAGATCCCACAAATGCAATATATGATCTGATGCACTAATAATGGGTCTTAAAGAATGCAACATTAATTCCAATCATGGTCAATCATCCAACAAATATAAATTGAATCTAACTCAACAATGCAGAACAATATTATTCTAACTACTAGTAGCGGTTACTAATATGATCAAATGATATAAGTTCCATAAGTAACAATATTTAATCCATTCCTATGCTATTGACAATAGATAATATTAAGAGTCTTAGACTAATTACAAGGTTAACATTTAGTAGTTGAAAGTCATGGACTATTATCAACGACTCATCATTGAATGATTTCTAATTAAAACCCAAAATTGATACTTATCTCTGAATCAAAAAACTAGGTAATGCTAATTTTTGGATATGATTTTCATAGATAAGACTTGAATCTTATATAAAAATTTCAAAGAAACCCAGTTCGAAAATAAAGAGTTGTTGCTGACGCAACTAGTTGTTTTAACAGAGACAAAACAGGTGAGAGATAGATAGTCACAAAATATTCATCTCCAAAACAACAAACTGGGTAAGGCTTATTTTTGGATATGATTTAGATAACCAGGTCGTCCATTATATATAAAAAATTTAGAGGAACCCAATTCATAAAAAATAAAGTTATGGCTGACGCAATATATTGTAAAAACAAAGATGAAAATGGGTGAGAGATAGACAATCATAAAATATTCATATCTCTAAAATGACAAACTAGGTAAGGCTGATTTTCGGGGATGATTTGGCTAACTAGGTCATGCACCACATATAAAAAATTTAGAGGATCCCAATTCGTAAAATTGAAGTTATGGTTAATACAACAGACTACTAAAACATAGACGAAATGGGTGAGAAGTAGATAGTCACAAAATATTCAAATCTCAAAAATGACAAACTGGGTATGGCTGATTTGTGGATATGATTTAGATATCTAGGATGTGCACCATATAGGAAAAAATTAGAAAAACTCAGTGCATACAATTAAAATTAACGCTAATGTAACAGATTGCTAAAACATAGACAAAATGGGTGAGAGGTAGACAGTCACAAAATATTCATATCTCAAAAATGACAAACTGAGTATGATCATGATCCTGATGATGGATCATTGAGTATGATCTGAAATGTTGATTCAAAAATAGACACAACTCTCCTCATCCTGATGATGGATCATTGAGTATGATCCGAAACGTTGATTCAAAAATAGACACAATTAAATCTAGAAGCACTCACATATTATCATGGACTGTGGCAAACTAATGCCTACTAAAACTAAGTATGGCTGATTTTTGGATATGATTTAGATATCCTAGACGTGTGCCATAAATAAAAAATTAGAGAAACCCAGTTTGTGAAAATAAAGTTATGGCTAACGCAACAAACTGGGTTCATAAAATGTAGAAGAGAATTCACAGAATATTTTACTAAATCTAATGCAACAATAAATCAAATTCATATCTCAGTCCATACCTAGAATATTACTTCTATCACATCTTTACAAAATTCCCAGCTCACATCCATTTTCCCCCAAGTCTTTCTTCTGGAACCTATAGTTTATGGTGCCAAAAGAAAAATGAAAACTTCCATGGAGAGAGAGATCCCCAAAACATAAAACATATTCTCTCTTTGAAATGCACGCTCCTCCCCAAATTATGTCTTGAGATTTCAAAATAAGGTTGAGCATGAATAACCACCCCTATAATTTCTTCCAAAAGATTCTCCTTTATTACTTTCTTACAATTTGCTATTTTTATCCAAACAATAATTTCTCTTTGATTTTATTTATTTTAGAATTTTCTATTTATTTCATTTACAACTAGACAAGATTCTTTTATGATTTTATCTAGTTTAGTATTTTCTATATATATATGACAACTTATAGATGTTATCTATTTAATTGCCATTAATGCAACATTATATTATATTAATTTACTTATTTATCTCTAGTTGCAATTACATTTATTACTATTATTATTATTATTTATTAACTTAACTTCTAGAATAATATATTTTTCATAAACTAAATTTACATAAGGATATTTATATATTTATTTATTTAACAAAAATGCTTCATAACTAATTATTTTATTTTAAGGAAACAATATCAACAAAATAACCCAACTGCCAAACCATGCCTAACTACTATGCAAGATCGGAAAGCAAGACCACCACAACAATGACTGACAGGGTGCACAACCAGATACTCATCCTCTTCAAGGATGATGGCTAAGCTAGGGGACCATATGTTATCTCCATTCAACAGTTCCATTAGTTAAGACACGCTCAGACCTGTTAATTCAGGTGGAGTCAATGCTTGGTACCTACAACCTACAGCAAACAACATAGTCAAACATGTATATATATGCAATAATGTAGTCATATACATAGTGAAAGGAAGTCGCAGTGTAGCAGGGTACTCATGCATGGATAATACAACATTGTTCCTTTCACCCACACATCACACATAGCAATCAGTTACTGAAGGACTATGTAAGAACCATCATCAGATAGTCGCATGATACTCATAATATGATTGATCCACACAAAACATCATAACCTCCTATGATACAGAATTAGTCACATAAAAGTCAATTCTAACCTATGACAATCATAGTAAGATCAACATCATAATCACCTAAATGTAAAACAATGTCAGAGCATATGAATTATTAGTATCACAAGGATTATCAATAAAACATACTAACTGTCATATGAAACCACACATGAGCATAATCAAGAATGTCATCAACATGAACGTAGTATCTACCAACATCATATAATGTACAACATCAACTATCTAACATACCCTAAATATTCCTATTATTTTACCTTCATCTTCATGCTCCTTAGCCAGATTATTTGTACATCTAAGATGAGAATGGAGGGGCACTACATGAACTAGGGTTGAGAATTTTGTAAATATTCGGCATGACAACGTATCAGATGTTGATGGTGGGCAATACCATGATGCAACTGCATGTTTTTCTTCTTGTACAACTAGAAGAAGAAAGATCTTGAGAGCTCTATAACGTTGCTTAATATATTTTTATTAACTAATTAAAAAATAAAACTCCATTGAGAGAATTTAGAGAGGAAAGAAACCTTTGTTTTAGCAAAGTTAGAAGGTATGAAGACCCTTAAGAATAAATAGGGGATTGTAATGAGAGGAAGATTGATTGAAGCCTTACTGTGAGGGAAGAGATAAGTGCCAACCACTATTTTTGTTTCTTGTAGCATAAAATATTTTGTAATGCAAGTTGTTTGTTGTTACAAACAGACCTGGTAAATTGATAAAATTTCAAATTGATTTGCATATTAAGTGTGAAATATCTATAGACTACAAGATTGAGTAGTAAACACATCATCTTGACTACACCAAAGAAGAATCCCCATTCTTTGCAAGCTTCTGTGACCAACAAGGAATGACAGTGAATCTCATTAATCCTCCCCCTTCCTCCAAGTCGAAGGGAAATTGTCAAAAGTCAACAAGGGGCACATCAACTTGATTCGACATGCATGAAGCCATGGTGAACGAGAAAAGTAGTTGAGGAGATTTTCTTAAATAATTGGTACAATGTAACAGCGGCCCTCGATTGGAATCAGGTACATCAAAGAAGACAATTGGAGAGTTGGAGGTACAACGATCCTTAATACATCGAAGTAGACAACCTAAGAAGATGATTCCAAAGATGCATCTGCAAAGGTAGGTGGTGTATATATGCACTGTGTTGAATGCGTGTTATGATGTAAGTGTCTAACATCATCGATAAAGTTTGATTCTTTATTGTGTATATGTATACGACTATGACTCAGGGATGCTCACATCATCACAACTACAGACCTAAAAAATATTTTGAAAATGTTCATACCATCAAGTGATATATATTGTATTTCTATATAGGACTTAAGTTATTTTTGTTTAAGCTATTAAATATATTTAGAGGAATGAATAAAGGGAGGCTACTATGTTTGTTACAATTCCAATCTCTTTGTACCATGTAGATTTAAAGATTTTGAAATTTTTGATATTCATTGTAGGTTTAAGACATTTTTCAATAATCTTAAATAAATTTTTTAATATCCATTTTCTTTTTGGAATGTTTTGGTAAGTTATAAAAGAGTAGTAATATTTATGTGTTTTTAAAAAGTATTCATTTAAATGAAAATATAAATTATCTCTTTTAAAGTTATAACATATTTTTATATATATTTTAATTTATTTGTTGTTAATTTTTGTCAAAGTGCCAAGATCTTCTAGGCAAAATGTCAGTACTGGGTCAATTCATGAAAGAAAAGTTGTCACACGCTCCTGCAAGTTATAAAAAATTTAAAATATGTAAGTTACAGAATTAACATGGAAATGGAGCCAATCGAATTGCATTAACCCATGAATGTGATGTACATATATAGGAGAGAGGCCACCTAGGATAGTGTAGAATAATAGGAAGTTGCCTCACACTAACTAAGACTAGTGGTGAGTTATCTTCCTCAAGACTGGCAAGAGGTCACGAGTTAACTCTAAGAGACTCGCTAGATAACTAGCAAAGTATCTCACTAACTAGAACACATAAGTAATCTTAACACCATGTGGAATTATCCATGTGCATGAAAATAACATCTACACTAACACCCTCCCTTAAGCATAGCTTAGGTGGCTACAAAGAAACTTGGTCCCAATAACTCTAAGCCTGATGAGATACCTAGCTACAATGCTATCCCTCATAAAGTAGAGAAATGGAGAAAACCCAGTGGAAAATACTTCCCCCCAAAAGAGAGAAAAACAAGTGAAGAGTACTTGAAGGCCCCCCCAAAGATGATGTTGTTGTTGTAGATTGTACCCCAAGAAGAGCTCGTAGATGAATGGAAGATACTAGCAATCTACTTTGAAGACTAGATAAAAATAAGTCTCTTATTTGACCATGAATGAGCTCCTAAATAAAATGCATGTGAATCACTATCTATTTAGTCTACTAGTGCTAGACTGGATTCTTGAATACCCAGATCATACTCTTGTTGTCACGATAGATGATTGTAGGCAAACTGAATGGAATACCAAACTTAGTGAGAATCCCTTAAAGATAAAAATCCTTAGTAGATACATTGACAACTTCCCTATACTCTGTCTCTATGGATGATAAAGAAATATCAGTTTTCTTTTTGCAAGACCAATTGATAGGACCAAAACCTAGTGAGAAATAGTAACTTGAAGTGGACATATGATTCTATGTATCACCAGCCCAATCAAAATCTATGTATCCAATCAAGTCGACATCTATGTCAACTCTATAATGAATCCTAATTCTGAGAGTTCCCTAATGGTACTAATGTATCCTCTTAGCTACCTTTTAGTGCAACTCATGAGGCTTGGACTACATGAATATGCAAACCATACTTACAGCATATGAAATATCAAGCCTGGTATGGGTCAAATAGATGAGACTGCCAACAAGTTGTCGATACAAGGTTGCACAAACCAGTGGTGTAGTACAATCAACCTCAAGCTTGACTCTGGATAGAAAGGGAGTCAAAAATGGCTTACATGCAGTCATATGAAATTAAGCAAGTAAATCAAGAGTGTACTTGGGATATGCAAGAGTGATCCTTGAGTCAGACTATGAAATCTCAATACCAAGGAAATAATGCAATAAACATAGGTTTGTCATTTCAAATCTATTATGTAGATCTCTCGATGATCAAAAGATCATCAAAATAAAGTACTAGTATCAATAGTGAATCATCCTGCCACAAGAAACATACATTAGGATCTGAATGGCACCTAGTGAAACTTGAAGCTAGGAGGAAGGAATCCATCTTGGTATACCAAGCCCAAGGGGCTTGTTTGAGGCCTAGAAGGATTTCATAATTCTCCAAACTATGGATGAGTCCTAAAAACCCTAGTGGTTGCTCCATGTAGATCTCCTCCTCAAGGTCTCCATGAAGAAAAGCACTCTTCACATCCATCTGGTGCACATCCCAACCATGTGCAATAGTAATGGAAAGAGTAAGTGACATTGAATTAATTTGGCCATAGGTAAAAATGTCTCTATGTAGTCAATACAAGTAACTTGTGATAAACACTTGGCAACCAAACGTGCCTTGTACTTGTTGATAAGGATTAAAATGCTTGATTGATTTATTCGATGAACTACAAAAGCATTTATACAAGGAGAAATGTGGTTAAGAAGTTGTAACAGACATAACTGCATAACCAACAGCATAATTGGTAACCCTTGTCTAAACTAAGAAGATATTAAACAATGTAATACTATGCTAACATTCCCCCCTTATTATATTATTCCTGTAATAGTATCAAGGGACCCCCCCTGAATGCTAAAATACTCAACAAAGCTGATTACATAATATGAATACATATTTTATAGAAGATCTTCTCCTAAAAGAACAAATCCTAAACCGAGTGGGGCTCCATCAAGGTGTAGCTTTGAGCTGTGTTCTTGAGCTCTCAGTCTCAAACTCTAGAATCACAGAGTCTTGAATTACTCGACAACAATTCCTAAGAGATACGACAGATCTCTATCATTGTCTAGTGACTGCGAAAGGGTATAATTCTTGATCATATACTCTGAAGCTCGCTTGACAACAACCCATATTGACCTCAACACCAAATCCCAAAGCTATCTGTAGAACATAATCTTCACAAAAACATGTATTATTCAAATCTGTCAGCAACAACAAGGAAAAGCAAAAAACTAAAGCCAAAAACACTTCTCATGCAAAGCATCATCTCAAAGCAAGAAGCTAACTTGAGATGATGAAAATTCCTCCATCCTCTGATGTGGCCTACGTCCAATATAATATGCTTACACTCTATTCATTTGCTTTAGACTCTTCAATAGCACAAGCATGCAAGTCTCTCAAATTTCTATCAATGATAACATGGATGTCATCAGAACCACAAACATAATGTGTGGCCATTTTCAAATGTTAAAAATAATGATGTTAATTTCGATCAGTGATGGAATCATATACCTCCAAAATAGATATTAAACCTCTAAACTCTCATGCTTATTATCAATTACTTCATCAACCAAAATAAACTTTCCAACCTAGAAGCAAGAACTTGCATATGAGAGAATACTTGAATGGCTTAGCAAAATCTTATCAACCAACTTACTCAAACTCTCAAACCATAAAATAATTATTTATGAGTTTTGAACTTTTAACCAATCACTTAAAAATGAAAACAACTTTTCTTGAGCAACAAACCAATTGCACTGCATTACCATGCTTAGTCTTCATATCACCAACATAACATTTAACAAGAAATCCCTTTTCAGTACATGCATCATGATCTCAATTGTTGCCGCTACACATCTTCTCTAACTCTCTAATTGAACTTAATCTGATATATAAGATACAATGAAGAAGGAACATATGCTCATATAAACAACAAATAAATATAATGCAACAGATGGTGAAATGTCACCTTTTACCCTCAACATATGCAGAGATTTATACCAATTCTCCAAACCATTGATCACCATGCAGTATGCAGAGATTTATACCTTCTTTTGTCTACCAGATTTAAACATATACATCAATGCCTCAACATTTTTATTTCTTCTTTATACTGGACTCATAACCATGTCCTAAGATTCCATTTCAACGCATCAGGAGGGTATTTACATGGCCTCTTCTTTAGATCGCAGCCTTAGCAATTTTCAACAATCAACTCCTCTTTCAGAGGTGGCAGCGGCTTCTAACAGAGAATACTTTTGATAATAGCAATTAAGAACTTATTTCACTCTTTCATATGATCAAATGCTCAATGGGCTTCCATCAAACTTCCATGCATACTGGGAGGTTTTCTCAAATTTCAGTTATCCAATGAACTCAATGCTTGATAGTCTACATTACAGAGAAATATTTTATCAGTGTCTTTACAACAAGTTTCAAATGTCACCCTTCTATATGAAAAACCTTCTCACATCCTTCAAATGACAGGTAATAGTGGCAGCCCCGAAGCTATCTCCATGTATTTCCATCAAATGGATGCAACAGATTAAATCATATCTTCGTCACATTGCAGAAGCTCTGATACCAAATGATAAGGATTGAAATTCTTGATTGATTTATTCCATGAACTACAAAAGCATTTATACAAGGAGAAATGTAGTTAAGAAGTTGTAACAGACATAACTACATAATCGGTAGCATAACTAGTAACCGTTGTCTAAACTAAGAAGATATTAAACAATGTAATACTATGCTAACACTTGTCAACTAACCCATCTACAACAAACTTGGTCCAATATATCCACCTACATCAAACCATCTTCCTTCCTGTAGTAAGTGAAGTCAAGTCCCAATTATGATTTCTAATTAAGGAATGATATTCTTCATGAATAGAATTATCCCACTTAGGTATTCTTCATGCCTCTACAAATTATTGTCGACCAATGGCTGAGTCATAGAAAGCATGTGGTCCATTCTAATAATTTGATTGAGTACATCTACCATCTATTAGATTCCCTACCCAAGTGCTTGCACTCTAAAGTGTTTGTCTAGCCCAAAGTGGATGAGATGTGGGAGAGTTAGGTGTTGATATATCAAGCTCCAAAACAAGTCCAAAAGTGGATGAGGATGACTCCCCATCACTTTCCTCAATATCAAAACTGGAAGAAGAAGAAGACTCTACCTCCAGAATCTGTTGTGCATGGTTTGAATCGTTAGAAGAATCATCAAAATCAAGTGAGTCCATAATAGAAGGAGAAATGTTAAGTATAGTGTTTGCAGGACTCTCTTGAAACCTAACACTCCTCTGAATGAACAAGTCATGTGTAGTTGGTTAGAGTATCTAATAACCTTTTACACCATCTAGATTTCCTATAAAGATTCTAGGATATGATTGAGGACCTGTGACCTTGTGATTTTACTTTGGTATACATGCCATGGCTAGAGATCCGAAGACCTTGAAGTGTTGAACTAATGGTTTGCTACCTATCCAAGCTTAAAAAAGAGTGATTCCCTTCAAGGCTTTGTGAGGAAATCAGTTCTGAGTGTAACAAGTATGGTTGATTGCATTTGCCTAGTATTATGGTGTAGGGCCCTTGGAGTGTATCATTTAGTTAGCCATCTCTTTTAAGGATATGCTCTTACATTCTACAACACCATTCTATTGGGGAGTATAAGGAACTATGTGCTACAAGTCTATCCTCTTTTCTATGTACAAAATTTTTCAAACCTTATGTTGACATACTCACCCCCATTGTTCTTAATTATATAAGGAAGCAAAAACTAGGGGCTAAACCCTTACAACATCAATACAAAAAGAGAGAGAAAAGGCTCATGGACAAAAAGAGCCACCAAAACCAACTATAGCATTAACAGAAAGTACAACCAATTAATAGCAGATAGTATATAGTAGCAAAAAGACAACATAAAACATAAAGAAAACCAAGACTAAGGAGAGACATTCTCCCAGCCTTTAACCAAAAAATCCACAATTTCATCAAGTTTCTAGAATTTCTCCTCATCCTCTTCATTAGTCTGAGTCCCATGTTCCTGCAGCATAGTAAGGTTGAGGATAGCCAAGCGACAGAGCATACTATTGATAAAATCTCCCATAGATCAAACTTTCTGCTCCAAATCATCAACCCACCCCCTAAGGATAGCAATATCATTCCCCTAATCAACTCCCTCCTCCTTGGTCTCCTCTTCAACCTCCTCCACAATCATCTTCTCCCCTTCACCAGCATTGTCCATAGGACTACCACTAGAATCCTCAGCCTGCTTCTCTTCTCCCTCATTTGCCTCCTCTTTAGAAATCTCTTGAACCTCAATGTCTCTAGCTTTCAACTGATCATCCCCCTGAGTGGAAGCTTCTGAATCACTTTCAGAATAATCAATTAACTTGGCATATGGGGTCGGTTTACCTGTAATTCTCCCCGATCTTCTTACTTTGGAAGAAAAACCCTCATACTTACACTCCATTTTGGTTTTGTGTTTTTCCATAGGCCCACATCATCACTGTTAAGATTCTTATGGGTCCCTACTATGTCCCCAGTAACATCCCTAGTAGCAGCCATCTCCCTGAATTTTCTCTTCTTACTTTTTACACTCCCTTTAGAAATTGAAGTATGCATTGTGGTATCCTCAAGGGTCTCAGAGAAGGAAACCCCTTTCAACTTTTAGGAATTAGGAGTAGGGATGAGTTCCATAGAAATAGAAGCATGAGTCCAATGCAAGGTGGAAATTATACAGACGAAGGATGAGACGTTGATGCATAGGAACAGGGCGTTTAGAGGGTTTCTTGTCAAATTTGGATTTCACCCTAAAAATAGAGTGTTCAAGGGAAGATAATAGGTAAAAAAGAAAGCTAATCAAAGTATTTCACTTAAAATGATTAAGCAAGGGAAGGTGATAATTATTAAACCTGGTGAAATAGCCTTCCAAGGTGAAATACTTCATCAGAAGAAAGCACATCTCATCCCTCGGCTTTGGTAGCTTAGCACATTCAAACTCTCCCTAGTAAGGGACAAGTTCCTCTCCCTCGCCCAAATAAAACTTCTGATTCTGATCGTCAGCCACCTTAGCCTTCCTTTGCAGCTTAGTTCCCTTAGTTGAAAGGCCAATCACCATGCCTATGACCTCTTCAGAGATTTCAAACCCAATTCTGCCAATGGTCACTCTGCGATTCTTCCATAATAGGGCACACTACACAGACAAGTTTTCATCATACCCATTGAGGCATTCTAGAAAAGGACTTATGCCACCCTCCTTACAGTAAAGCCAGACAACAATGTTATTCTTGAATTCACAGCAAGATATTGGCTCAGTGCGAATTTTGTCTCCACCGATGATCTTCTTGCCCTCAAAAATACAGAGAACACAGAGTCAAAAATACCTAAACACAAGATGTCTTCACAAGTAAATTCAAATATCTTTGAAGGTATAATAAATGAGGCAATAAACCAACATGCGTGAGCCATCAAACTCCTGAGCCACCTTCAAAATCTCCAATCATTGTGAATTTCTCTGATGCTTGGAAATGATATTTTTACATTTACTATCATCATCATAAATCCATCTCATCTAAATACGAGTGATTAAAGATGCCAAAATGGCATGAAAGGTATAAAAAGTCATAATGATAATGTACTTGAGCATCCTCATCACCATCGCCAAAAAAAAACATCCAACCAGGCTGGCAATCTCAATGTGATGCGTCATCCTTGACACGTCATCTCCTTTTGAATTAGTTCCCTTATGTTAATGGGAATATTGTTACATTGGCACCAACACCGCCAATTCAAAAAATGCTGACCATAATCTGTGAGGGCATCAGTAACTCTGTTCCCCTCTCTATAAAAATGAGAAAATTCCACTCTAGAAATTATCTGAATAATAAGTTGAATATCCATAATGATATCCTTGAGCCTCCACCCATAGACCGAAGCATTAGTAATAGCATCCAGGAGAAGTTTAGAATCCCTTGTATATGCAAGTGAGAAATACCCAATGAAATAGCCAATTTAACTCCCCATAAGAGAGCACAAGCCTCAGCATAGTTATTACTTTGAATTCCTAAACCACCAGCATAGCAGCAACAAGCTCCCCTCTATCATCCCAGATAACCCCACCGCCACTAGCCTTTCCATTAGATTTTGAAGACCCATCAAAATTAAGCTTGATCCAATCAGTCCTCAAAGGAATCCATCCTATATTAGCTCTCAAATTCTACTTAGAGTTATCATGAGTAGGTATTTGGTTAAGAATTCTCCAATTGATAGCTATTCTTTCTTCTTCAAGAGTGAGGGGTTTATCAGAACTTTTGATATGCGAGTTGACAACACTTTCAATAAGGAGCTTAGAGAAAGACTGATAAACTTGAGAAGAGTCCTTAACAGCTTCCCTAAATGTTCTGTTATCCCGTTCCTTCCACAAAGTCCAACCAATGAAAGGAAGAGTTTGGTTCCAGTGTTCCACAAGCCATGGATGAGATAAAGTAGGGAAACAATTAGAAATAACTTCTCTAATATGTTTATTACACACGTGTACTGTATGCCAAAGTTCTAAATAATTATACTCCAAACTTCCATAGCAAAGTCACAATGAAGAATTAAATGAGAAATAGTTTCCTCATCCTTAAGGCATAAAACACACCCATTAACTAGAGAGAAACCCCTTCTTTGCAAATTGTCTTGGGTTAAGATCTTATTATGAACCACATCCCACCAAAACATATTAACTTTAGGAATCAGGTTATGATTCCAAACTTCCTTCCAAAGCTCATTTCTATGATCATCAAGAATTAGCAGATGGTAAGAAGATTTAATAGATAAGCAACCTGTTTTGTCATGAGACCAATGTAACTTATCTTCTCTCGGGAAGAGAGGAATTCTAGTGTCCTCCAAAAACTATTGTATAGATCTCATTCTCTGAATAAGCTCAGGACAATTATTACAACACTCAAGAAGATATTTCCAATGCCTAATACCATTCTCATGATGAATTTAAAAAATAGACTTTTGACCCAAAAAATAGTTTGGCTATATTAGCAATAACCATGTTTTCCTCTTGAGCAACCAGGGCTTTGTCAGCAGTCCAAGGGTCCTCCCAAAAGTTTATAGTGTTACCATTCCCCAGTTTCCACCTAAGCCCCTATTTAATTAAGCTTCTATCTTTGAGAATTTTGTTCCAAATTACTGAACCTTGAGGGAGCCCCTCCTGATAAAGAAAACTAAGGTTGTCAGCATCCTATAAGTATTTAGCTTGCATAATGGTTACCCATTCTTTATTACTGTTAATCACATTCTAGTTGATTTTGGAAAGAAGGGCTTTGTTCAAATTTTGTATAGTTCTGGTATTAAGACCACCATGAGTTTTAGGAAGGCAGACCTTATCCCACTTGACTAGAGACATTCTCTTCTTATCTTCCACACCTGTCCATAAGAAGTTTTTTTTGTATCTGTTCCAATTTGTCAGCTATATACTTTGGCATTTTAAAAAGAGATAGGAAGTAAGTTGGAATACCTTGAAGGGAGGCCCATAGAAGCTATAACTTACTAGCACTACTCAGGAATTTACCCCTCTAGCCAATCAACTTCATTTGAGTTCTTTCAAAAATACAATTCCAAAATCCCAGAGTAACTTCTTTAACAGTTAAAGGAAGGCCCAGGTATATAGCAGGAAGCCCAGTTGCTGCATAGCCAAGAATGTTGATGATTTTTCTCTGGAGATCTCCCTGAGTGTTGAAGAAATAAACATTACTTTTCTAAAAATTGATGTGTTGACCAAATTCTTTTGCATAATCATTAAGAATATTCCTCCAACTATGGGCTTCAAGCAATGATGAGATACCAAAGAGGATGATATTGTCCACAAACTACTGAATAGACATGGGTTGCAAAGTATAAGTTAGTTTGATCCCCATAATTTCCTTAGAAAGGATCTTAGAGTGACCATATCTCCCAAGGGCTTCAGCCAACATGATAAAAAGATAGGGGGAAAGAGGATCACCCTATCTAATCCCTCTCGTGGGAGAGAAAACTCCCTAGGAATCACATTAACTAGGTCTAAAAATTTAGCATAGGTAATAGCTTCCCAGATAAGCAGAGAGACTTTATCATTAAAACCAAACATTTGAATAACCTTAAAAAGAAACTTCTATGACACTCTATCACAGGCCTTAGAAATATCAAGCTTTAGAACCATACCAGGAATCCTGCTCTTCGCCATTGAGTGAGTAGTTTCATGAGTCGCTATGACAACATCTAAGATTTGCCTTCCAGGAACAAAGCCTTTCTGAGAAGAGGAAATAATTTTATCTAGGAAGGGTTGAAATCTCAAAACAAGGACTTTGGTGCATAACTTGTAAATGGTATTACATAAACTTATAGGTCTGAAATCAGCAAGAAGCACTCGAAGAACCTTGATAACTTTTCTTGACTATTTTTTAGCAAGAGCTTTCAAGTCTCAAAAGTTGTTGAAGACTTCAGATTTTTGTTATAGGAAGTAGACCCATGTATATCTAGAGAAGTCATGTATGAAGGTGAGAACATATGGGTTAAAGTTCGGAGCTATGTCCCACTTTTAGCCAAATAAATAGTTTCTATATAAAGGGTTCAGCTCAGAAGGGTTCCGCCCGAAACAACTTTCTTCTCGGAACCACGTGGCACTTATGTGGCATTGCGTGACATGAAGAGTTTTGAGTGAAACCATTCTAGGTGGAACCTTCAAAGTAAATAAACATATTTTTTAAAATTTAAATCAAATTTACATTGAAGGTTCCACCCGGAAGGGTTTCACTCGTAATTGTTCCACCTGGAACTAACTATATGGCATCACATGTGGCAGCCAATCCCCCTTTTATAATAAATTAAACAAAACTTCAATTTCAACTATAAATTTCTCCAACCAAAGGGCATTTTCATGAAAATATAAAAAATACCCTTTGGTAGATATCGAAGTCTAGATCTTAGAAATATAATCTTTTTTATATATTTTGATAACTTTTATTATGATTATTTTTAAATTTATTGCAAATAGGGAATTATAATCAAACATGTAGCTGATTAGAAATTAAAAATAAATAGGAAAAACATATTAAAAAAAATTGAAAAATATATGGTTCACTAGAGGAGAGAATCCTCTCCAAAAGGGTTTTCTTTTTTTTAAAAGAATTCTATATTATAAAAAAGTTGATGTCCCATGGAAACTACTTTGTTTTGATTAAAATTGACTTTTATATATATCAAATTTTTTTTTCCATGCACTAGATATTTGAGTTAGCTAACTAGGGAAAAAAAATTTAAAGAAAAAAAAATTATTTTTCTATATTTTTCTTGATGTCCCATCGATGTCACTTTTTTCAAAAAATATCATCATTTAAAATTCATCAATTAAACTTATAAGAAAAATATCCACCTATTTAAATTTTTTTTAACTTATAAGTATAAACTACATTAAAAATTCTACATTTCATTAGTTTATGTCATTTTAAAATTCATAACATACATCTGACATTTTTGATATTTAAGTTGGAAAAATGTGTTTGTGTTGGTCGTTCTCTAGTAAAAGTGGGACACAGTTCTAAACTTTCACCCATATTTTTCCTTAGTGAAAGATGGATTGGGAAATGGACCTGATCCATCAATATGAACAAGCTCCAAAGCCTCTATAGCCCTCCAAAATTTACCATGGATGTGTGGATTTAAATTTATTTTTACTTCCCTTTGATGTGGAGAGTTAGTCATCTTATAATAGTTCTAAATATCTTCCCAAAAGTGAATGGAAACAAACCCTTTCTCACCTAGTATGTGATATAAACTTTGATCTTTGAGGAAGACATTATCCACTCAATATAAATAGTAACTAATAAATAGATCAAAAATTATATTGAGTCTTGACGATAGAAGTCCAAGTCTTATTTTGTTGGCTTTTGATTTTCTTTGTATATTTAAAGGTAAAAGAAATATTTGTCTCTTTTATTGAATCCTTATAATTTTAGGGCTTACTTTTTTATTTCCATGTAATAATTAAGAGTTTAAATTTGGATTTAATATCATGCCAAAAAATGTTATATGAATTACTTAAAATTTAATGGCCTTTGGTAGTGGAAGCAAGTTTATGAGTAGGATGGGGTTAGCATGGGGAATAGTGGTTAAAATTTGTTAGCAAATTGATCACATGTTAAAGGTTTAGAAAGATGTCTAGTTTGTAGTTTCTTCACATCATTAATTTTTACTAGGCATTTGAGGTTTGGACTTGTTGACCTTATGGATTATTTTTTTGAACAAACTATTTCATCAATATGTATATTTTAGTGTTGCATTAATATAGAGACTTAAGAGTGCGTAGTAAAACATAGTTTGATGTATCTTCTCATTATGTTTGAAACTTGGAATGAGAGACAATATAGGTGTGAAATATGGAATACCAAGGAATAGTAAGCACAATATTGATATTACAGTTCAACATGTGAGGATAGTACTAGATGTAAGTGCTTTGCCAAGCCTATGAAATTGAATATAAGTATAACTTTATTTGATTTCATATTCCCTACCATATCTTGATTCCTAGATACATAGATACATTAGTATGTGTGCTTAGAATATTAGCGGAATATGTTGTACATATTCTTTTTTTCATTCCAACTTCAATCTTCTAGAACCCTTGTTTAAGGTTCATGCATTCTCTAGTATGAGATTTAACATGGGGAAGCTTTTTTATTTGTGTGTTGGATAGAAAAGTGTCTTGATGATGCTCTCTCTTGTAACAATTCAGGTGTTCAACATCAAATATTGATTTAATTCTTTAACAATTGAGAGGTATAGCATGACTCTCTATGTAATGGATACACATTGTTCTTATATATATATAGTTACTCTATTGTAAGATGCTTTGTACATGTGCCTATTAGGCCTTATTGGATGCAAAAGGACTAGGTCCTTATTTTTATTTCAAAAGTTATATTATTTAGCTCATTTTTTACGTTCATTTATTGTATATTCTCATTTGAATAGATAAAAGAATACTAAGAACTTAAGTTTTACTAATTTTTTCAGTAGTGATGATTATTCATGGATTAATTGATAATATTTTGAAATATTTAATTATTATGTTGAATAATTCTTAGTTATTAATAGATTAGATATTACAAAGACATTCTATAAATTTTCAACCTTAATTACCCTTGTTAATGGTAGGGTGTAGCTATGTAGCATTTGATATCTAGTCTATAAGGTCCACCACCCAATACTACATTATAGTGATTCTAGTAGGTCAAACATCCTATCTGGGAACTGTTCAGTCACTTGGGCCATGAAGGTTCGCCCTTATTATTTTAGAGAATTTAAATTTTGAATTTGACTAAACCTACCTCTAATACTCTATTGCTCTAGCCTCTAGATCTCCTTGGGATGACATTAGATGAATTCATTAGTGAAGATTAGATGGTCTAAGATACTTCATGAAGGATTTTCTATTTACTCTTCTAGGAGTCCCTTGGGGTATGCCGCATGGCCTTGGTTAAGTTATAAATTAACTTAATTGATAAAAAAGGTGGGGCTCGTTGATAGTCATACAGATCACTTTTTTCTTTATAATATTACTACACTATCATGTGTTATAGTGCTAGGGATTCCTATGAAAAAAAATTGCCTCTTTTTGAAAGCCTCATGAGCCATTAGATAAGATATATCATGGAGCATTGGATGGAATTCATTTTTTGGGTCTTAGTAGTTTACTAGAGTTACACCAAATCTTACAAAATACCAAAATGAAAGAAAGTCCAGAGACTCACACATGTTGTGAGAGATTTTTATTCATAAAACATGGAGGTGGGATGAATTTGCCACATGTAGTGAAGGATTGTCTATAGTTGCAATATATTAATGTATTAATGTAAAATCTTCTATAATCCTTAAATTCATCATATGAATGATATTGGAAAATAATCTAGACAAAATATAACTGACAAAGGAGAAGAATAACAATTGTATAAAATTATGTAGAGACACTAGAGAAATTGTATATGTATGATGAAGTGGTAAAAAAACTTGTATAAATTCATCTATTTATACACCCTTTAGTCACATGAACAAACAATAAAGTGTTTGGTAACACCTTACAAAGGTGCTTAAATGATTAAAGTCTAATTTGGAGAAGGGTGGAGGTGCATATTAACTTCACATATAGGTGTTTAGATTCTAGAATTGTTATTTAATCTAGAGATTTTTGTGGCATTTTCACTTGATCTCAAACTTCAATGAGGAATTTCATCTTATTTGAAATATGCATAGAAAATATTTATTGTCTTGGATAATGTGAAATGACCCTACCTAATCTAAATATTTGAGTATGAGTTCTTCCATATCTTAAGAACTTAAGCAAAAGTTGAAAAATGAATATGAGTTCATTCTCCTGCTAGTATAATTTAAATAAAGAGACCCTCTCTTTATTTGATGGTGTGTAGAAGGAACAGTTATTTCTCAATTCAAAGGATACTGTTGATTCTAATAATCAAATATGACTACAAATTTTTTGAAACATACTTCTTGTCTAGAAGTTCGAGTTCTTGGACTCTGAAAGAATGAAAGTTGACACCTATACTAAGACTCAAACCATAAGTTATAACATGAATTCTTGAAGTCTAAAATTTACTTGCATGGTCCCCTATGTACAAAATTTAAGCTCTTCTAATCATGGTAATGTTAAAATAGTGTTGGAGAATCCCATACACAACTTAAACAATTTCATTGGATCTTGCCTTCTCACATAGTTGTAGGTTGTTTGTCAATTATACTAATGCTAAAATAATTCTCTAAAATTAAAGAATGCTCATATATCTAGAGTGGATGTTCTCAAGAAAAAAATAGTTTTAATCTAACCTAAATTCCTCCCCTTAACATTATATTCTCTTGAGTTCCAAAATTTTGAGAAAGCATGTGATGTAGGCCCACTAAGCATACACAAGGTGTGCAAGGTATATATAGAGAGGCAAATGAACATCTCATCAAGCCGTTTAGAAATGTCAAATTGTTATAGAATTATAGTAATGACATTTTGTTGAAGGTCAAATAATGAAAATATAGTATTGTTTGAAGTGAGTAAGTCATATAGCCTATTAATGATAGCTATTATATTTCATTAGAATCCATTTAAAAAAATATGAATTCTCATCTTTGGATTTTAATTTTTATGCACCAAAAATTAAAGTTGGGATTTTATGTTTTAGGTTTCAATTTTATATTTTATAGTTTTTATTTTATGGTTTAATCTTTTTCATGTCTGTGGTTTGGATTTTAGGGTTTAGCTTTAGGTTTAGATATTCAATTTTAGGGTTTGGGTCCATTATAACTTTAAGAAAAATCCCCTAAATTTTTCTATAAAATCTTGGCTAAGAGCATTAATTTCCATAGCAAATCTTTTCTTTTTTTTTTTTTTTCTAAAAAATATGTTAATTTTTCTAGTGAATTCATGCCAATTACTAGACATTTGTTTATAATCCTAGTGAATCCTAGAAAGTACTAGCTAAGGGCATTAATTTCATGGTTTTATAAGAGCATGTCCTAAAAATGTTTATTTGGCCCAAAATTTATTTTGAGACACATGATTAGATATTGATCAATGGTTAGGTATAAACCAAACCATTGATAAATATCTAATCACTATCCAATTTTTTATCAGTATTTAATCACATGGCCCAAAAAATTTTAGACTGAGTAAACATTCTTTGTGACATGTTCTTATAAACTTGTGAAATTAGATCATAGCCATGAGATTATCATAGAAATCAATGGTTGGAAATAAATTCCCTATTCCTTTACACTTTTGTACAAAAACACCTTACTACCTATAGGGGCCTCGCTTATTCATGATACCTATAGGCCCATGGTGGTCAATAGAAATTCTATGGTGCATTGTGAATAAGATCTAGGTCACATTCATAACAAGAGATTTAGATGTACTTACTTACCATTTGTATAGAATATGTGCAAAAAGCTTAAGTTTATAGTTGCCTCAGGTGGACTTTACCAAACTAAAGATCCATTGCAAGCATTATATAAATTGAATACTTGTCATAGATTGTAGACAATATCCCAATTTCTTATCCATGCAAACATTCAAAAATAATATTAATATATGGACACTACATTTCTTGTATTCTTCACAATCATTAGATTTGAGGCCTTGTATGTCTTGGGTATTAGAGGTCATGATATCAAAAGAGGGAAGGAGTCATGTTCACTTTCTTTTGGTTTTATTGTTTGCAAACCTAATTATATAGAATTTCTAAGTGGCAAATCCCACCAAATGTTAATTTCAAAGTGAATATGGCCCCAAAAATCAGCAGGGTATTAATAGTAATGGTGATGTGGCCACAAAAATAAATAGGAATCTAATACTAACTATGTATATGATTAAGATTTGTAATGATATTATAAACTTATAGTGATTGGGCTCTAATCACGCATCATTTACCATGGGAAAACAATTCAATTTCAAAGTTTAATAAAATAATGTTTGGATGATTTAACCAGCACTAAACTAAAATTTCATAGAAATGTGGCAATTTATTCCCTTTTATAACATGTCTTATTCACCAAAAATGGAGCATCTGATTTCAACTATTCACCATTTGGCAAAAAAGAAAATCTCTGAAAAAATCTCTGATTTAGATTCAGGTTTAGGACATATGGAAGGAAAAAATGATACATACTAGGAGATGCTCCCCTTACCATTAGCAATTTAAAGACATCCAGGTCCTAATACCTCCTACGGCATTGAGTGTTCGTTAATTTTTCTTACACGGGGATCCTTTTTCTGTCCCATCCCACAAATGGGACACAGTATTGTGAGATGATCTTATATTTAAAATGAAATTCACTAATATCTCTGTACTTTTAAATTTCTTAAAAAACATGTGCAAATTTATTGTTTTAATATACATAATTATTACAGCTCTAACGTGTTGTTCTTTTGCTTTCTCTTTTAGTGTGTTGATATTTTTTGTTTATCAAAATTTAGTTGTTTCTATTGACAACACAATAAAATTTCTTAATTTGCATTATAATGTTGAGATAAACTCAAACCAACAATATAAATCTTTGGTCAACGGACATACCAACAGTAAACAAAATACAATGGACCATAACTCATCTAGAGGGTTCCGTCAAATTTGACGGACTCTCCCGATAAGGTGATCGTCCATACGATACACCAAAGGATAAATCTAACGCATTATATGCCTGCATATATATCGAGGAATTCAGAGGGTTTCTCTTCTTTGGACTGCAAATTTTTCAGAGCACCATGTTTGAATTGTGATACGGTAAAAGGCTTGTAATGTCGTGGATGATCGTCGTCCACAAGTTCTGGTGGAGCATAAACTTGTTTATCATCCGGAAAGTAAACAAAGTAGGCTACAGATATGCGATTTCTCCACCCTTTGTAAACTACTCGATGTTCAGCGCTGCGGTATCTGCCGTTTGTCCATGCCTGCCCATTTATTTAGTTCGTGTTAATATATGTGGATTCATAATAATATATTACAGTAATTCACGTAGTAAATTTCACACCTTAAGAGTGTCGGCAACATTGACAACAAATGAATTGGATTGAGGGTTGACGTTCAGCCACTTCCCCTCTTTCGATCGAACCTGCAGCCCCCCTTCATTGTTTTGGTTGAGGATGGTAAAGCACCCAATATCTGTATGAGAGAAGAGGATCTCTTCTTCCATCGACCTTTCATCAGAGGAATAATGGTTTATACGCATGTAAGCTGTGCATTCTTGGAAATCACAATGGTAGAAAGTCTTGACGTCCAAGCCGAGGCTGGAAAGAATGATAATAATGATCTTGCGTGCAAGATCTGCCATGCAGAAAGCATATGTTCGAATTGTCTCGCTGAACATCAATAATCAAAACTAGACATTAGGTTTCAGGCATTACAGAACAGAATGGTAAAAGCTGTAGATAGCATACCTGAACTTTGGGTTTCCTTCATCGGGCCATATCTTATAACACATTTCCTCCACAGCATTTGAGTGAGGCATATTCATGAAGGCGAAGCTCTCAGCCCATTCTTTAAGAGAGTAGCTTTCCCTCGGGTTAGAGGTTGCGGCCTTTTCTTTAACTTGTGCGGGCATTGAACATAGGTCTCGTGTTAGAGACTCCACTTGTTGGAGAAGATCTATTGAAATTCCATGATTTACAATAGAGAAGAATCCCCATTCTTTGCACGCTTCTCTGACTGTGGCCAGCATGGAATGACAATGAAGCTCATTTAATCCTTCCCCTCCCTCCAAGTCGAAGGGAAATTGTGAAATATCAACGAGCGGCAGATAAATTTGATTTGGCATGTATGAAGCCATGGTGGACGAGCAAAGTAGTTGAGGAGATTTTCTTAAATAAGTGGTACAATGTAATAGATGCCTTCGTTTGGAATCCGGTACATCGAAGAAGACAATCGGAGAGTTCGAGTTACATCGAAGTATATCGTTGAAACCGATTCCGAAGAGGCATCTGCAAAGGCAGGCGAGGTCTATCGTTGATTGTGTGTTCGATATAAGTGCATAACATCATCGATAAAGTTTGATTCTTTATTGTGTGCATGTCTACGACTATGATTCCAAAGAGGCATCTGCAAAGGCAGGCGGGGTGTCTAACATCATCGATAAAATTTTATTCTTTATTGTGTGCATGTTTACGACTATGATTCTGAGATGCTTACATCATTACAACTAAAGGCATTCGACCGACCCCTTGGGATCTCAATTAGAAACTAGATTCCTCGCAAATATTTTATTTATATTATATTTTGGAAATGTTCTTCCAATTTATCAATTGCTGCTTATTTGTAGTTACATGTATTGCATTTCTACATTGTACCTAGTTATATTAGTTATTTTATAATGATGGTAAGATTTGGAGTCTTATATTGCGATTGTGTACATAAAATCAAAATACATCTAGCATATATTTTGAACAAAGATTAAATCTATAAAATTAACTAGTATATATATCTTAAATACATCTATTTACAAAAAACCTTAGAAATTAATCTAGATATATTTTGTTTACTTAAGAGATAATTTATTTTACTTTTGACTTATTTATCATATCTTTCATTTCAACAAGGAGGTTTCCACATTTCAAATGCAAAATCTAAATTTGATTGATATGATGTTTGTTATGAACTTATTTGTGAAATAATACAATATTTTGTTACTTGAGTATGATCTACTTATCTTTATATCTTTGTCCCCAGAAGATCTATTCCCTCTGTTGTGAAAAACATATCATTTCAACATGTTATTGTTCTTTTCAGTGCAAGGCCTTGATTTGGCCTTCAATACAAATGTTATTCTATGCATTGTCTAAGAGAGAAGACATCTTCTTACTCTTATCATAGATAATGTCAAACACATTCCTCTTCCATATGATAATTTATTTCTTAAGATATTCAATCTCTTTGGTGAGTTGTACGTAGCATGTCTATGGAAGGTTGAAGCTAGTTTCTTGAGGACACATTCCTTTTCCACATCATAATTTACTTCTTGAGATATTCAATCTCTTTGGTGAATTTTACATAGCATGTGCATGGAAGGTTGAATCTAGTTTCCTTGAGGTAAGGACCCTATATAAAAGATAGATTGGTCAACCACACACCTTTATAATGAACTTAGCTTCATGGTTTGGGAAGAGTAAGGAAAATATGGAGACAAATAGGCCAATGATCTAATAGAGTAGTGTTTTAGATCGAGTCAAATATTTTTCTTTTATTTTGAAACCAACATAAACAAAAAGATTTAGTCAAATTTTCTATAATATTATGAGAGCGTAGTATTCTATTGTAACAAGTGTAAAAATTAATTTCTTGATCTATATCAGTCATGCTAAACATAAATGAAGAACATTATTCCTCAAACTAATTTTCGTTAATATCAATAAAAATATACTCTATAATTAAAAATTCTATAATATATTTGTATTTATTTTTAAAAATTATTTTAATTATTTAATTTCTCTATTATTTTATTAGATGAAAATTTGTAATATCATGACCTAATTAATATGAAAGTCAACATCCCAAAAATACCTCACTACAGTGATAACAAAGAAATAGTTCAATGACAAAATTGTTTCTTGTGAATGACTAAGCAAAGAAATTATTTGTGATTATATTTATTTATTTTAATATTATCATTTTGAACTTGCCATTGCAGATTTAATAAATAATAGAAAAATGAAGCTAGTGATGAAGGCAGTGAGGTATTGGAATCTATCGATTAAAATAGAGCCTCCTCATAACCTAATGAGGTAGACATGTTCTAGGATGACTAGCTTCCCGTTTGCCAAAATAATAAAAAAATATTAATTAGCGGATAGGCTTATATGCACGAGATTTCTCTCGTGAAAATGTCGGACACCGGTCATTTTTCTTTTCTGATCATCTTATTTTTTAACTGACAGCAGATTAAAAACAGCTTATTTATCTCTTCCAATTTAAAAGATTGAAAAAATCTGCCATATTCAACACTAGTGCATTAAATTTTGGTTTTTTAAGGATCATTCAAATACACCGCCTCATAAATACAAATGTAGCAATATGAACCTTTCACGTCCACAAATTTTAGTAGTTTCTTTAATAAAGACACGATTCTAGAAAATTTTATGACGTGAGACAAATTTCCGAATGAAACCGTTTTTCTTTTCCGATCATCTTATTTATTCATCTGGTTGTTATTTCGATCCGTGTCAGATTACGATTTGGTTTTATTTTTATTGTTGAGGGGAAAATATTAATTAGGTTTTATTAGGTTGAATACAATGGCAGCCCTGAAACTTTACCAATTGTACCGTGTCGTAGTGCTTTAACAGTGGAAAGTAGTTTACCTTGATAGTCACGTTAGGGTGAAAAATAATCTGTTTGTCTAAAGCTTCCCCAAAAAAATTCTTTCGAAAATGTTAGAAATCTCATTTTCTAAATGGTTATAAGAAACATATTTTTTTTATTAGTTTAATTTTTTTTCAATCAGCTAATAGTCAAAACGTGGAGCCTTCTTCCCATTAAATTATTTTAAGACATTATAAATATATTTTATCTCTTTGCAAACTTAAATATATTTTATCTCTTTGCAAACTTTATTGTTTTGGTGTTTAAATACAATTTTATTTATAGGTATGATATAAAGGAGATGCTTATTTCTGATATCTTCTATAACAAGTCATGTCCCTTCTCTTAAATGACAAATTTGTTTGGCGTTTCCCATGGAAAAATATAACAAGACATGAAGTTTTGGTTTTTTTTATAAATTATTTTATTCTAATTCTTTATTCTTTATTTTATTTTAATTGTTATTTATAAATTATTTTATATTAAATTTTAAAATAATATTGTTTTTTCCAAACTCAATTTTAATATTATATTTTACTTAAAAATAAAACACCAATAAATATAGAAAATAATATAATAAATATTTATCATGTATTAATTTATGTCCAAATATATTATCAATTTTTTCATTTGAATTATTTTATTTTAATACTTTATTCTTTATTTATAATAATTTAATCAAACATGACTTCTAATTTAATTATTTTATTTTAATTTTTTATTCTTTATTTATAATAATTTAACTAAAAATGACTTCTAATTTAAATATTGTTTTTTTCCAAACTCAATTTTAATATTATATTTTACTTAAAATAAAACACCAATAAATATAATAAATATTTATATTAGACTTACCTGACAGTGTATTTGCTAGGAGGTGCTCATAATTTATTAAATGTAAAACTATTGGAAGTGTATAATTTATTTCAGTTGTATAGTGAATCAAAATATTCTAATTTTTTTGTTTTAGAGTTTTTTACATTTTATTTTCTTAGATTTTAAAATACAAACTCAAACATCTACTTTGCTTACAAATTATGTGGAGAATACTTGATTCTCTGGCCAAGTGAATATTATTTTCATAGATGAATACATTTTCTACAGAAGGCATTCTTCTTTAATTAACTATAAAGGCATGGTTTTCTTATTTGTACTTGCATTTATTTTTTGTTTAAGTTTTCTAGTTGTTAAACTAGTCTCTTCAACGTTGAATTAGCTCTATAGTATTATGTCTCCAAATATTTCATTGACAAGAAAACTCTATTTGAAGTGTATAATTTATTTCAATTATGTATAAATGTAAGTTTACTGAATGGAAAGCTATTGGAAGTGTATAATTTATTTTCACATATGAACACACTTTCTACAAAAGACATTAAAGGCATGGTTTCCTTATTTTTTTTTAAGAGCAGTGACAGCTGGGAACCAGTTGCCGATGCTTCCCATTTGTACTTGCATTTATTTTCTTCTGAAGTTTTCTCATGGTTAAACTAGTCTCTTCAAAATTGAATTAGATCTATAGTATTAAATCTCAGAAGAAAATGATTTCACTATACAATTAAAGTTTCAATAATGCTTTCCACTCTTTGGGAAACATCCTAGGACTAAGAATCTACTCCAAGACATATGAATCCAAAGGAAATGTACAAATGCCCTCCTCTTAAAGGTACAAAAGAATAATAGTAAAAAAAAAAATTAAACAAAAGAAACACATAAATACTAAGAAACCATAATGAAAACCAACAATTATATTGAAATTTGGTTAATTTATGTCGTAATTGATACTATTAATATTTAGTATTTATAACTTAATTATATTTATTTTATATAATATATAGTCTCTAGTATATTTGTATTTATTCTTGTATAGTATATTTTTCAGTGATTGTGTGTCAATCTATCTCTTATAGATATTATTATTTATGCAATTACAATTGCTTGGGTTAAAATGAGCTCTAGGAGATTGTATTGGCTATAGCATTTAATATTGCATGATGGTCAATATGTAATATTAGCAATTAAGCAATTGGTAATATTAAAAATGTCTTTTTGAGGAAAAAAATTAGATGATCCATATTCTTTGCATCATTCTATTCTTCATGTGGTTACTAACACCAAGCATTGTGTTTCTTTTACTGATATAATCTGCATACTTTGTCACACCACCATGGAGAACTCACTACAACTTCAAATGACTTTCATTGCATTAAAATATAAAAATATCTCTACCTTATGTAATAATCTACAACATCATACTAATGTTTTATTCTTCAATACACATGCATTTGATACTACCCTAAATACTATAATACAAGAGAATGCCTATGTTAGTGATGAAAACCCAAATTCTATAAACGTTGTATTACTCATATTCATACAAAGAATATTTACGATAAATACTATATATTTTAAATGTAAATTAAAAATGCTTCTTATACATTGCAAAAAGTAAAACACCATTGTCATTGTCTCATCTTACAATATAAACTTATGTATTTTTAATTCTAAATTTCATTCCACAATTTATCACTTCCATTACTAATACCCTATCAGCAAATCTGTTGCACAAAAAACTCCATGCAACTGCTAGTTTATATGATCCTTTCCTGCTTATCTCAGTTTTTGTCTAATTTTTGTTTGGTTATTTTATGGATGACTTTTAGGTAGTTTTTTAACATAGTTTTTTTGGGGAGTTGGTTATTTTAACTTGTATCTCTCTATACTTTCAATTTTTCATGGATTCAACATTGTGCACTTTATGTTTTTATTTTTTAAAGGAGCAGAGTAGTCATACTAGATATATTAAAGATCTATAGTGCCCCTCATTTTGCTTTCTGTTAGACTGATAGTTATTATATTAGAACTAGACATTATGATATTTTGCTTGATGATGGATTTACTATTATGATGTTAGTTGATGATACCTTGTTGATGACCTACTGCTATGATGACATTTGATGATGCTTTTATTATTGGTGTTTTATGCTTATGTTATTATTAGTTATGGACTTAATTAACTATGTAGATCAATCTTATTACGTGCATCATGCGATTATCTGATGATGTTGCTTATCTAGTTGTTCAGTTACGAATTGTTATGCGTGATGAGGTTACTTG
The DNA here is from genome assembly GCA_027924645.1 of Cunninghamia lanceolata. NCBI lineage: Eukaryota > Viridiplantae > Streptophyta > Pinopsida > Cupressales > Cupressaceae > Cunninghamia > Cunninghamia lanceolata. The sequence continues at coordinate 10,711,970 of BSBN01000060.1, read as the reverse complement.
TTTGATGTGTTATTGTTGTGAAAGGGACAGTGTCGCATTACTCATGCGTGAGTACCTTGCTACACTATGATTCCCTTTCACAGTGTGTTTGACTGTATGATTATGTGTGTGTGTGTTCAACCATTTTTGTTTGTTGCACGTTGCAGGTATCAGGCATTGACTCCACCTGAATTGACAGGTTTGAGCATGCCTTAAATCTAATGGAAATTGTTTAATGGAGATAACATATGGTCCCCTAGTTAGCCATCATCCTTGAAAAGGATGAGTATCTAGTTTTTCACCCAATAAGTGTTCTCTGTATGGGCATGATAGCCAGTCACTGTTGTTGTGGTCATGCTTTTCGATCTAGTGTAGTGGTTAGGTATTGTTTGGCATTTGGATTATTAGGTTGTAATTATTTGATTAATGTTTTGGTTAATTTCTACATTAAAATAAAATTATTAAGTTAAGAAGGCACTTCTGATAAATTAATATAAATGCTTATATGTAAATTTAAGTTTATAGAAAATATATTATAATGGAGGTTATATATATATATATATATATATATATATATATATATATATATATATTGAAATAAATAAAATAAAATTTTCATTGTAATTTTATAAATTTAATAACTAGCAAATTGTGAGAGAGTAAAAGATGGAATTTGTTGTCATTAACGGAATGGGGGGCATGAGAATTTGAAATGTATGGAGAGCTTTTTGGAGGTACCGTCAGGATGAAATTGGGGGAATTCTCTCTCAAAAAAGGGAATTGGCAAGATGGGGGGTTGAGAGGAGGTTGAAGCTGCAAACTACGATCTGGGAGCAGTATCAAATCTTCAACCCTGTCAAGCGAGCGAAACTAGGTTCCTTTGTTTCTGAATTCTATCTCAAGTTTTCTTTTGAAGCAAATGTTTGATTCATGATATTTCCTGCCGATTGTATTTGCTTGAGAGGTTGGGAACCCTTTTCATCAGATCCAATTTGTGCATGTCTATATCATTGCACTCTATGAGATGGACGACTTTCATTATTGCTAAATTTCTGTCATAGTGCACATTACAATAGTGCGAGCCTATTTTCTGTTAGTTTCATTCAGCATCACTGATATTCTTCACAAGAATATTGTATCTATTTAAATGATTATTGTGAATCTATTTTCTCAAACTATTTCATTTGATATCGCCAATGTTCTCCACAAACATATGGTATCGGTTTAATGATGGAAATGATCCACATCTCTAAAAATGATTTCTCTTGCAATGATTCAGGAAAAGGCCTCTCTTGAGGTGTCATTTAATTCTCCTTCATGTTTATGATTTTATTTTGTTTATACCTATTTACCAAAGCTTTTTCAACCTTAATATAGATGATAAAAACTCTTGATTTCATTATGCTTGGGTGGATGTCCATAAACAGTTCTAAATTTCCCATTTTGGTATACTAGCAGAATGTTGGCAATCAGTTTGGTGCATATCCATTTCTATGAATCCATTTTGTGCATATCCTGTAATCATTGAGATCCATGAGATGATGTCTCTTTGAGGCATCTGTCAAATAGATCACATACCTTGTCTATGCGTCCAAATCTCCCATTTTAGCATGCACTGGAAAGGATACTGACAGAGGTTGTGGATCTAGCTTTTCACCTACCAATTGTGTTTGCTTAAAAGTGTCAAAGGCCTTCTCAATGAATCCATTTTGTGCATATTCTGTAATCATGCATTTCAAGAGATTAACTCTCTGAGGCATCAGTTAAATAGATCACATACCTTGTCTAAGTGTCTAGCTTTTACATTCATATCTGTCAGAGATATATCTTCCAATTGCATTTGCTTGAAAATGTTCACAACTCCTCAACACATTCATTTTGTATAGATCGCTAGTATGCAAAATCGCTGAGCCACCTACATGAAGATCGTGGCAAGTCCTTTAATAGCTGATAGCCTTGATGTTGGAAAGTAACTTGGAAAAATCATGGGTTAGCCCTAATGATCACAAGATATATTACAGAATCTCTGAAGATCAAAAATTCATGTATAGGCATCCAAGGTGTTAGAGACACTCTTGGAGCATATTGGGAATGTCCCTCCTCAGATTTGGTAGTCGTATAGAGGTGCCTGGGTGACTAAAGCTTCCCAAATAATCTATGATCCAGATTCAATCTTTGTGATGGATATATCTTGAAAAATCTGATCCTTGATAGAGTTGCATAGCCTAAAACAATGATAGGGCAATGCTAATGAATTTAGAACACAAAGTACTCCCTCCTTGTGATGTCACCTTGAAAGCCTGAATAATATCACATGGATCAAGTCACATGCCAGTTTCCAAATTAGAAATAGCTCTCATAAATGAATAGGGGTTTTGTCCTACCTAAGTTGGCTATGGTGGGGTTTTCATCCCAGTCCAGTAGGTCAGAGTGCCAAACAATGAGCTCCAAAAAATGTATCAAAACTTCATGTTGACAAAGGTTGTTGATTTTGGTTTTACACCTCTTAGTTACATTTGTTTGAAGTTTCTAATGACTTCAATAAATAAATTTAATACCTAGCCTGAATTAAATAGTTTACATGCCTTGTATAAAATCTTTTAGGTTTCTCTAGAGTAATAGTAATTAGGGCTCCCTTAATAAATAGTAATTAGGGGTTCCTTAATAAATATTAATATTAAGGTTGGGATTTAAACTATAATGTAGATATTTATCCAGCTTGCATTATACTCTAATGGGTGTTGTACAATAGTTTCTGATAGTATAAGGTGGCAAAACCACAGGGCCAAACGCTTACAACAAAAGCCCAAAAAGGAACAACAAAGGCTTAAAAATAAAAGGAGCCACCAAACCCAACTATAGCATAAACAACATTAACAACCGATAAACAATAGATAGTAAAAGCAGCAGTCTAATAGTAAATAAATAGAAATCAAATAAATAAAGATAGGGAGAAACATCCTCCCAGCCATTAGCCAGAAATTCATAAATCTTGTCAAACTCTTTAACTTTCTCTTGATCCATACCATGGGCCAGGGTGTCGTGCTCCTACAATAGGGATAAGTTGAGCATAGCTAAGTGGCAAAGCATACTATTGATAAAACCTCTCATAGAAAGAACCTTTTGCTCCAAGGATTCCACACGACCTCTGAGAACATCAATTTCACCTCCTGATCATCCCCTTCTTCCTTAGCAACCTCTTTAGACTCCTCCACGGTCACCCTCTCCTCCTCTTGAGTATTAGCATCAGGTCCAAAATCCTCTCCATCAGTATCCTCATCTTGCACCCCCTTTTCCTTCATCCCTTCAGTCTCCTTCAAGGTCTCTCAAACCTCAATGTCATCACATTTAGACTGCTCATCTCCCTGAGTAGAAGACCCAGATTCACTTTCAGAATAATCAATTAGTTTTCCCTGAGAGGCCAGTTTGCTAGCAATTCTTCCAGACCTTCTGACACCCGAAGAGAAACACTCATTCTTAGCTTTGACTACAGTTTTAGCTGTCTTTTTTCAGTGGTCCCTCACTGTCTTTATGGACCCCATTTTATCCTCTATTTCAGTAACTTTTACATTGGAAACCATCTCCTTAAATTTTCATTTCCTCCCTTTCACACTACCTTTAGAGGTAGGAGTATGAGTTTTCTTCGCAGTATTCTCCTCCAGAGGTTCAGAAAAGGAAACCCCTTTCAATTTCTAGTTATTGGGGGTAGAATGATAGGGCTCCTCAGAAGATATAGCAGCACTGGGGGGAATATCCATAGGGTGTTGTACAATAGTTATATATATACACATTTTGATATGTAAATATAACTATATCCTCATATTTTGTTTAAGAGAATATTAAGGAGGCTCTTGAACCTGGATAATCAAAGTCTTATTGTCTGGAAGTTAATTATTCTCTTTATAATAGAAAGGAGTATATTTATATTTATGTTCATATCTTTTAGAATTTAACTAAATATAGATTTAATGAATATTCTTATTTAGTTATTTAAATGTAATTTGTTGATTTATCCTTAATATAAACATAAACAAATTACAAGTTATGTTTCAAATTTGATAATATTAATTTACTTGTAATGACATTATTAATTCGATATTGTTGATTAGTCTTTAAAATAAACATAAATTAATTATAAGTTGGGTTGATGCTAATGATTGCAATTTGCTTGTAATAATGTTATGAAATTTAATTTGCGGGTAATTAGTTAGTTATGTTTTCTTGGTCACTATGATTTTTTATTGACCTGAGTTGTTTAGTTTCTAGAGGCCTAGGATGTTTATGTTTTGATTTCATGTATTGTGTTGTTAGGTGTCTTGAAATAATGAAGTTATAAGAGCATGGTGTCTCCTGTTTATGTATGAGGGTTTCGGTAAATGATAATATGAAATGATGTATATTATGTGTTGTAAATGCATCATGATGAGGTGATAATCTCCTTCAAGGATTTTTTGTTTGTTCGTTTAATTGTATTGAACTTGTGTTAAGTATTGTGTTTGATAATGGGGGGACTTTGGTAATCGTAAATGAGGGAGTATGTTGTTTATGGTTGTTGTGATTCCTTCAATTGGAAGTTTTGGGGCAATGATTTAAGAGTTGATCCTTGTGATTATGTTTAGTATGCAAGAAGGTAAATGCCTTGCATTGTATATGTATACTTGTTGCTACAATGGTAATTGTCTTGCTTGATGGGTAGGGTCTTCTAGATGCAGGTAGGGGAGTGGCTTTCAATGTTGGGTCGAGGCCCAAAGTGGCTTGCCAGGGTAACCCATTGAAAGTTGGTAACCAAGTGATAACCTAAAATGAATTAGGGGGAAAAGGGTAGATTCCACATTAAACAAGATAATTGGATTCCTCACCCATGCCTATAGTGCTAGTTTAAACTAAGGATGGGATGAGAAGGCTTGGTTGGCAAAACTAACTTAGTTGTCCCCATGAAAGGAATGTTGGTTCTTCATGTGTCACCCTATGGGGCTGGCGTCTAGTGAGAGATTGTGAGGGTAACCCATGTTAGGGCCATGCGATGACACTCTTCCCCACTGCAGCCTAGCATTCCCTAATTGTGTTCTCCCCATTCATTGTGTGATTGTCTCTAGAATCAATTTTTGAGTTGATTGTGAAGTTCATATTGACCCATGTTGTATTGGAGTCATGTGTAGTCCTTGCACCTGTTAGCCTACTGTCTTCTTGACTATTTGTTGTAGTGGGACCTTATGTTATCTCTATTGCAAGTATGAGCCTAACTGGTATTATCATTGATGTCAACATACTCTTGTTGCATTGGTGTGAAGGATAGGATGAGCTGTGTGCTGAGGATATTGAGAAAATTAGCCCTATCATAAACAGAGAAGGACCATGAAGACAGTAAAGTTCTATGAAGCAAAGATCCCAGTCAATTAGAGATCAGAGTATGCGCATCAAAGGGTTTGTAGATATGTGTCTGAAGGTGTTCCAGTCAAGATTTTAGAGATCCGTATGAAGATTTGGAGAAGTTATGGCCATGTGAGTAAAACTGGTTCTGGCAGCTATTCAGAGGTGACAGAGTGGTACAAATAAGTCCGATGAGATATAGAAATGCAATATCTTGTTCTTTGGATCTAGTGGCATGTTTGGGAAGCTAATGTGAATTAACAACTCAATTGGCTCATGGTTTGGAGGTCCACAAGTAATCCTTCTAATGTGACAATGATGATTGACTATGTTCTTGAGGTTTTAGATGAAGATGTGAATGATTATAGTAAGCAAAAGTGGTGCAGATGTTCTTGGTAATTCAAGCAAGCTTGTGGGGTCTCTAGATTGTGTCTAGTTCATGTTGGTGGTCCACATTCAAGATTGAGCTCATAATTGAAGATTCATCTTTGGGTGATGGTGCTCTTCCTAATCTTGGCCGACCAGATGATTTGCGCATGATCCTGAAGATGTTGTGTGAAGCATGGTGTGTTCCTCAAAGAAGATTGAAGATCCAGATATGTGTGGCCGACAATGTAGTGATACGCATGAGGTTTTTGTAACAAGTCAAGTTTTATTTTTTTAATTACTCTCTAATAAATTAAAATATGTTGTGCTGACTTTGATGATCATTCCAAAGTTGATGTCATGTAAAAATAAGAAATATGAAGTCATTCAAAAGTATCTATTATCATGATGAGAAAGTGGTAGAGAGGAGAGGAGTGAAAAGCAAAGCAGAAGTGTTGAGCTTAAATGGAACTGTCTCAAGCATAATGAAGATGCTAATATCCAATTCAATAATGTAATATTTATATTATTCTATAGACAATGTGTCTCTTGTAGGCAGTGGCCCTCTTGTGAGCAGTGTGCTCGGGTAGTGAGCCCCAATTGGCAAGTACCATTTTGTTCTTCTTATTCTTTTAATAGAGAATACAATCTTGGGTTAGTCACCCCATGGTTTTTCCCTTAACCAGGTTTTTTACGTTAAAATCTTGGTGTCATATTTGTTGAATGTGTTTCTGCTCTTGAGTTATTGCATTATGCTTCCATGATCATTATTATGCTATTGAAATATAAGAAGGCTTTAAGAAATTAAAGAATAGAAGTTTTGGTTACAACTGATTCACCCCCCCTCTTAGTTGTCTGTCCTAAAACTAATAATTGGTATCAGAGCAATGTTCCTCTAAAAAGAGTTTAATCACTTGAGGAGATCCAGGATGTCTTCCTACAAGAAGGACAGTCTGAGGTTTGATGGAACGAACTACACCCTTTGGAAAAGCTGCATGGAATGTCACTTGCAATGTATGGGAGTTCAATATTGGAACATGACTACAAAAGAGTATATTCCTCCAAAGAATGGTCTGACAACTCTAGATGAAATTAGAAATGCTAAAGATAATCTTCGAGCTAAAGAAGCCTTACTAAGTGCCTTATCTGATACAAAGCTGACAAATGTTACGGAATTAAAAACTACGTATGAAATTTGGTCAAAGCAGGAGATTCTACATGAAGGAGACAAATATGTTAAATGTGCCAAGCTACAAAGTCTGAAAGAAAATTTTGAAAACCTGAAGATGAATGAAGATGAGAATATCACTACACTTATGCCAAAGGTAAATGAGCTTGTTTGTGGCATTAGATGTGCTGGTGGAACTTTGGATGAAGATGAGATTGTTGCCAAAGTTCTCAGATCCTTCCCTCCTGCTTACAAACACAAGGTTGTTGCTATTGAAGAATTTAGATCTTTAACAAATATTACAAGGGATCAATTGGTTGGGAAGTTAGCTGCATTTGAATTGGCTGAGTTTGGAGATGCACTCCCCAAGACTGAATTTGCATTCAAAGCTAGTGCCTCTACAAAAGGTAAACAAAGGTACGACCCAAGAGAGAGTTCCTCAAAGAAATTAACATGGTATGATAAAGCAAGAAAAGATCTGGAAGAAGATGAGGCAGAAGCTGCTCAACTTGAAACCCTTATTGTAAAAAGACTGCCAAGAGGAACTGGTAAGTATGAAGGAAAATTGCCCTTCAAATGTTTCAACTGCAACAAGATTGGTCATTTTGCCTCAAGATGTCTGAAAAGGTTTTCAAGGCCAAACCCTAATAGATCAAGATTACAAAAGAAGTGTTACTATGTTCAAGAAGATGATGATGAAGGAGTAACAAATGATGAATCTAAGATAGGAAACAAATCTGGAAGTGACTGGGTGTTTATTGCCATCAAGGAAGAAGATCCAATGCCCATTGAATCTGTCAATCATAAAATGGTAGAAAGGGCTCTGGCTGCTCAAGTTGAAGAAAATGATGAATGGGTCATTAACAATGGATGCTCTCACCATATGACTGGTGATAAGAATAAGTTCATAAATCTGGAAAGATATGAAGGTGGAGTTGTAAAATTTGGAGATAATTCTGCTGGCAGAATCAGAGGCAGGGGAACTATTTCTTTTGATGGAAAGAACAAAACCAGTGATGTTCTATATATTGATGGTCCGAAGCATAATCTTCTCAGTGTTGGATAGTTGGTGGATAAAGGCTATGATCTTTGATTCAAAAATGGAAAATGCAAGATCTTTGAAAGTTCTGGAACTAAGATTACATCCGGTACACAGATAAAAGGTAACATCTTCCACTTGGTTGGTACTGGCAAAAGTTGTTTATTTCTTCAAATTAATCAAAGTTGGTTGTGGCATAGGAGAAAGTGTCATGTAAACTTTGATAATATCATCAAAATAAGAAACACTCAGGCTGTAAGAGATCTTCCAAGACTGGTGAAACCTACTAACAGTTTGTGCAAAGAATGTCAGTTGGGTAAGTAGAATAGAGTCACATTTAAAAGTAAGGAACAATCTTCAACCGAATTGTTGGACTTGGTGTACACTGATCTATGTGGACCAGCAAAAATTAGGAGTCTGCAAGGTGATAGATATTTCATGTTACTGATTGATGATTACTTCTGAATGATGTGGGTGACTTTCCTGAAAGAGAAATCTGAAGCACTTAAGAAGTTCAAAATATTTGAAAGGCTATGGTAGAAAATGAAACTGGCATAAACATAAAATATCTCAGGTCTAATAGAGGTGGTGAATTCACATCCAGAGAGTTCATAGAATTCTGTGAGAAACATGGGATAAAGAGATAGTTATCTACTCGAAGAACTCCATAGCAGAATGGAGTAGTGGAGAGAAAGAACCGGACCATCCAGGAAGCATCTAGAACAATGATGATGGAAGTAAATGTTCCTCAGATCTATTGAAGAGAAGTTGCAAGCACTGTTGTCTATACTCTCAATCAGGTACAGATCAAAGGCAATACTGGTAAGACCCCTTATGAACTTTGGTTTGGCATCACTCCTACTATGAAGTATATCAGAGTCTTTGGTAGTAAATGTTATGTCAAAAGAGATGAAGACCTTGGCAAATTTGATGCTAGAAGTGATGAAGGAATATTCTTGGGTTATTCTACTCAAAGCAAAGCTTACCGGTGTTATAACAAGAGATTAAGAAAGATTTTAGAAATTACAAATGTGAAGGTTGATGAGGGTATGGAGAATCCCTCAAGATTCTATGAGTTTGAAATAGGTGACCAAAACGATATCTCAGACCAAGAAGAACAAGTCCTAACTCCAGTTCAAATTCAGACCGATCTGGAGAAACCAGAAATACAAGAAGAGACTAGCTTGAATGAACCCGTCCAAGAACTAGAAGTGCAAGAGAATTCCAAAACTCCCAGGTATGTAAGACTGAATCATTCTGAAGATTAGATCATAGAAGATAAAAGAAAAGGTGTTCAAACAAGAAGAAATATTGCTCACGACTCAGTAAAGTATTGTCTGATTTCAAAGATTGAACCAAAAATAGTAAGTGAAGCATGGAATGATGAAAGTTGGATTAATGCAATGAAAGAGGAATTGATACAGATTGAAATGAATCACACTTGGGATCTTGTTCCCAGACCTAAGGACAAAAATGTGATTGGGACTAAATGGGTCTTCCGGAATAAACTGAATGAAGATGGTGAAGTAATAAGAAACAAAGCTAGATTGGTCTGTAAGGGTTATTCTCAAGTAGAAGGAGTTGACTTTGAAGAAACTTTTGCTCCAGTAGCAAGGATTGAAGTAGTTAGATTATTTCTTGCCTTTGTTGCCTTCAAAGATTTTAAGGTGTATCAGATGGATGGCAAGTCTGCTTTCCTAAATGGTGATCTAGAAGAAGAGGTATACATTGAGCAACCAGATGGATTTCAATTATCTAATCATAAAGATATGGTCTAAAAGTTGAAGAAGGCACTGTATGGACTCAAACAAGCCCCAAAAGCCTGGTATGAAAGATTAGACAAACATATTTTGAAGATTGGTTTTAACAAAGGAATTGCTGACAGTAATCTATATTTCAAGATTGATCATGAAAATATCTTGATTGTTGAAGTATTTGTTGATGATATCATTTTGGGAGGAAAAGATAGAATGTGCAAGACTTTTCCAAATCAAATGAAAAGTGAATTTGAGATGTCTATATTTGGGGAAATTAATTTCTTCTTGGGTCTGCAAATCACTCAAACAAATAAAGGAATCTTCATATCATAGACCAAATATGTGAAAGAATTGTTGAAGAAATTTGGGATGGAAGATTCAAAGCCAATGAATACTCCCATGGTAACCAGGTGTAAACTGAGCAAAGATGATGAATCTCCTAAGGTTGATTAGAAAAAATACAGGTCAATGATTGGAGGACTACTCTACCTTACTCAAACTAGACCTGACATTATGAATGTTGTTGGTCTTGTTTCTAGATTCCAAGGTGATCCTAGAGAATCTCATGTCATGGCAATCAAGAGGATTCTCATATATCTGAAGGGAATAGTTGAGTATGGTTTATGGTATCCCAATGATCATGATTTCTCTCTCCATGCATATACAGATGTTGATTAGGCAGGAGATGTGGATGACCGGAAGAGTACCAGTGGTGGTGCATTCTTTTTGGGGAAAAGATTGGTTTCTTGGCTAAGAAAGAAACAATAGGCAATATCTCTGTCCACTGTAGAAGCAGAGTATATTGTAGCAATAGGTAGTTGCACTCAAGTACCGTGGATGAAGCAAATGTTAAGAGACATCATAATAGAGTATAATGAACCTATCACAATCTTTTGTGACAACTCAAGTGCAATAAAGATATCAAAAAATCTGGTGTTGCATTCAAAGACAAAACATATATCCATCAAGTTTCACTTTTTAAGAGAACAAGTGAATAAGAATGAAGTCAGACTAGAGTTTGTACCCTCAAATGATCAGATTACAGACATTTTTACTAAACCCCTATCTAAGGACTCTTTTGAGTATCTCAGGGAGAAGTTAGGGGTTATCACCCCTCCGGTTCTGAATTAAGGTGCATAGATGTGCATCAGTCTGGTGGATCTCACAGTCATATCTTGTGATCCAGATTGATGTTAGAAGGCTACTACTCAGGGGGAGCAGTTAGTATAATTCTAAACAAGTAAGAAGTGGTTGCAAGTATGTGCCCTTTGCCATTGATGTCAAAGGGGGAGAGAAGACATGTGAAAAATAAAAGAGGTTGTTGATCAAAGGAGGAACAATGAAAAAAGAAAAGATATGTGAATGGTTGATGTTGATAGGGGGAGCCAATGAGGAGAAGTTTTTGTCTTGATGGTTAAAATAGTTCTTCACATCATATGTTGCCATCAATGACAAAGGGGGAGATTGTTGCAAGTATAAGCCTAACCAGTGTTGTCATTGATGTCAACATACTCCTGTTGCATTGATGTCAAGGATTGGATGAGCTGTGTGCTGAGGATATTGAGAAAATTAGCCCTATCAGAAACAGAGAAGGGCCGTGAAGATAGTAAAGTTCTATGAAGCAAATATCCCAGTTAGTTGGAGATCAGAGTATGTACATCAAAGGGTTTGTAGATATGTGTCTAAAGGTGCTCCAGTCAAGATTTCAGAGATCCACATGAAAATTTGGAGAAGTTATGGCCATGTGAGTAAAACTGGTTCTGGTAGCTATTCAGAGGTGACAGAGTGGTACAAATAGGTCCGGTGAGATCTATCTTGTTCTGTAGATTTGGTAGCATGTTTGGGAAGCTAATGTGAATTGACAACTCAATTGGTTCATGGTTTGGAGGTCCACAAGCAATCCTTCTAATGTGAGAGTGATGACTGACTGTGTTCTTGAGGTTTCGGATGAAGATGTGAATGACTACAGTAAGTAGAAGTGGTGCAGATGTTCTTGGTGATTCAAGCAAGCTTATGGGGGTCTCTAGATTGTGTCCAGTTTGTGTTGGCGGTCCGCATTGAAGATTGAGCTTGTAACTGAATATTCATCTTTGGGTGATGGTGTTCTTCCTAATCTTGGCTGACTGGATGATTTACACATGATCCTAAAGATGTTCTATGAAGCATGGCATGTTCCTCAAAGAAGATTGAAGTCCCAAATATGTGTGGCCGATAGTGTAGTGATACACATGAGGTTTTTGTAACAAGTCAAGTTGTATTTTTGTAATTTCTCTATAATAAATGAAAATACGTTGTGCCGACTTTGATGATCATTCCAAAATTGATGTCATGTATAAATAAGAATTGCAAAGTTATTCAAAAGTATCTATTGTCATGATGAGAAAGTGGTAGAGAGGAGAGGAGTGAAAAGCAGAGAAGAAGTGTTGAGCTTAAATGGAACTGTCTCAAGCATAATGAAGATGCTAATCTCGAGTTCAAGTATGTAATATTTATATTATTCTGTAGATAGTGTGTCTCTTGTAGGCAGTGGGCCTCTTGTAAGTAGTGTGCTCGGGCAGTGAGCCCCAATTGGCAAGTGCCATTTTGTTCTTCTTATTCTTTTAATAGAGAATACAATCTTGGGTTACTCATCCCGTGGTTTTTCCCTTAACTAGGTTTTCTACATTAAAATCTTTGTGTCATATGTGTTGATTGTGTTTCTACTCTTGAGTTATTGCATTATGCTTCCATGATCATTATTATGCTATTGAAATATAAGAAGGCTTTAAGAAATTAAAGAACAGAAGTTTTGGTGACAGCTGATTCACCTCCCCTCTCAGTTGTATGTCCTAAAACCAACAATCTCCCAGTACAGGGGATGGACCTCAGGGTTCCACATGGTTGGGTGGTTATGCTTTATCTCCATTAGTTTCCCTTGCTATTGTTCATGTATGAGAAGGATGTATCTCTTATAGAAGATTTCAGATCTTGTACTAGTTTAAGGAGACAATTACTTATGTTCATGTTCTAGTTTTGTATAGCAGTCGAATCATGTACTGTAAATTTGATGTATGCATGTAATAAAAAAAGTGATAGTGTAAACAATGTAATGTTGTACTCTCATGTAAAGGAATTTGTAGTGTTATACACATGATCTTGATGATTACTTATCTAATGAAATAATATGGAAATGTATGTGTTTATTCATTTGATGCAATAGATTTAGAATGAACTATGGTTGTTAGTTAATTCATAATGTTTGTTTAGATCTTGTTAATAGTTTGTTAGTAATGTAGCCATGGAACCCTAGAGGATAAAGCTTAGATTAAATGACATGTGTAGATATGATTTACGTTACTTTGATATCTCTTTCTTCAAAAAAAAATTGTCCTTTTAGTATAGTATAGTTGCGTTATTCTTTGGGTTCCTTGGCAGGGCGTTATAAGATCCAAATTAGAAAGTACAAAGGGGGCCATAAATAGGCAAAGAGGCACAAGGCCATTCGGACAATCACACTGGCCATTAAGGAAACATCCAAAAAATAATCATTTGAAAAAATGTAGTCACTGAGGAGAGAAGTTGGAAAGACACCAGATGGTGTGTGATAAGCCATAAGTACTTACCATAGGCATAATCACATGAAACTCCCTAAGTGGCTAAATACCAGTATGAGTAGCCACAAAAGCTTTTACTGTAAAAATATTAACAAGACACCCCCAACAACATCTGCCAACCAATATAGCAGGAATAAATGGCAAAATCCATAGAGGATCCACCTGTTGGGATCAGAAAAGGACATCAATTTGTCACCAATGTGACTGTCTAGGAATGGCATATGCTCATATCGAAAAAAGCTGAGATTTGAAACCACAACCACTACCAACACCACCACTTGGTCCTCAACCAACCCCAGGACCACAACCAAAAACCACTACCACCACCTAATGCCTCCACCTTGACTGCTTACACCACCCAACTTGATGCCAACACCTCCACTGAGGACTCCCTCCACACCACCACTGAGGTCACTTAAAATTCCCAACATTATATCTTAAGTGGCTTACTATCAGTACAAGTAGCCACCAAAATTTTAATGAAAAATCTTTAAAAAGAAACACCTCTGTGAAATCTACCCATTGTGGGTTTGTTTATGGGTTTGTACATTATATATTAGTAATAATATTTAAATATGATATTAAATGGTTTTATAGTTTTATTAGTTTAGTATTGAATATTTATATTTTTGAAGAATCATTTTATATAGTTTTGGTTAATAAAATTATAAATATTTATGTATATCGATTATTTTATAGTACTTCTAGATGTTATTACTAGTTTTCAAGAATTTAATAGTTGTGATAATTTAAAAGATTTTTGATGTTTTTATAAGAAAGAAACAACTATGAAGATATTTTTATTTGTTAACATTGATGATGATTTATACTCAAGATTGACACAATAGCTATTAAGGATAAAGACTAATTTATAGTTTTCTTTTTAAAGCATGTATCTTTCCAATAACACTATAGTTTTTAGGATAAATTGTATAATAAACCACTTTAAAAATGCATTATTCGTTAGGTGACCCATGGTTGGAGGTCTCTTTCCCTATGGACCTCCTACGTACGCCTCAAGCAGTTGAGTGCACCTATAACGCAATGCAAAAGGGGCTCAAGTGCAGACCTGCATCAATGTGCTTGACAACACCATCAACGGTCACAGATTTACAATGTTAAAAGAAGTTTTTAAGGCAATCTGTTTCTGTTGCCCACATGCCTTGGACATAGCTCCCCGGGTGCCAAAAATTATCGGTCTCTTTGCTCCGGCTCCCACCGTGCCCTCACATTGATTCCAAATTCTCCTATGCTTCCGGCCGTACCTGCTATTGAATAGAACAATGAAAGTTAATTGGGCTGTGTTTTGTCATTTTTTAATTGGGTTCTATGTTTTTTTTTGGTTTTGGTCATCACCATTGTGTTGGCTTCAGGCTCTATCACTGCGTTGGCATCGTTTATCTAGTTTTTAGGGTTTCATTTCTATTTTTGTTCATCAGCTTCCTTGTTTTGTACTGTATCTTTTCATTTTAATATAGTATAGGTGTATCTTTACGCCTTTTTATTTTTTTAAAAAAATTGCATTATTCTTAGAAATAAAAGAAATCAGACTTATTTATTTATTGAGTTATAGACATTGATAAATGCATTAATCACTCATTTAGCATAATTGAATTTTTAATATTCTTTATTTTCATGGTCAATTTTATACAATTGTAATGTTTTTTTAATGTAAAGGGGTCAGTTTCTATTTAAAATTAATAAAAGTACACCAATACAATTGTAATGTTTAATGTATAATACAAACAATAAATACACAAAGGTTAATACCAAGACATTCAAATTAACAACAAAATATATAGGTGTATCTTTACGCCTTTTTATTTTTTAAAAAAAATTGCATTATTCTTAGAAATAAAAGAAATCAGACTTATTTATTTATTGAGTTATAGACATTGATAAATGCATTAATCACTCATTTAGCACATTTGAATTTTTAATATTCTTTATTTTCATGGTCAATTTTATACAATTGTAATGTTTTTTTAATGTAAAGGGGTCAGTTTCTATTTAAAATTAATAAAAGTACTCCAATACAATTGTAATGTTTAATGTACAATACAAACAATAAATACACAAAGGTTGATACCAAGACATTCAACTTAACAACAAAATATATATTGTAACAACATGAGATTGTATTAAGAAATCATATTATAGTTAGTTATGTGAACATAACAACCATTAGTAACATTTTTTACACAATTAAAATTAGATGGACACACTTGAATATAAGAAAAAATTTAGTATTAGGATTTATGAATTGCTGCAAGACCATTATAAGATATTGAAAATAGTCATTTGGCATCTAGCATCAAGGCATTATGAATGTTATAGCAACAATGATGAAAATACATTGGCATTATATTAACATTTGAAATGAAAATACTTGAGGTGTGTCTTTTTTTAGTGAATCATCTTCCTGATTACATTATTTTACACTACCATGCTAGGTCTTATTTTCTATTAACATAGACAAATGTATGACAATGTGCTTCTATTAAAGGAAATGTATACAATCAGTAAAAATATAGCTTGTGAATGTAATTGATCCTAGATGAATAGTTAGTATGCTTAATATTTTCTTTGCATGTTTTATGTTATTACACATGTAAAGAATCTTTCCTGTAGATCTCTTGATGTACTATTTAAGTATATTTAGTGTTTCCAACACCATAAATAACATGAGATAACCTACCCACAAAAATAAAGAATTTATATTGTTCAAATGAGAATAGTGATGATATTATGAATGAGTTAAGAGTAACCTCATAGATAGTAGTGAACATTAAACTAGTCGTCTCTACATCACTCATATATATTGGGGACCTTTCCATAGTTTGTCCTTGGAACTTATGTATGGTTAAAGTTAATTTCATTTTGGTAGGGATCTGTAAATGAATGCCTATTGTAATGAGTAGAATAAGGAAAAACCTTGGATTATTAATTTCCTACAACACAACCACATAATTATAAATTCCATGATCACACATATTGAAAACTCTAGAAGTCAATTACCTTGATGATAGATTATGTTATTTATAGTATCAAGTGTTTAAATTACTAAACCAACATTCACCCAAAAATTGCACACCAACATTACATGTTGGTGAAGACATAATAGACCCACTTCAAAGATTAGATGGGATAGAGTGACCATTATATATGGGCACATAATGCTTATATATGGGCACATAATGCTTGTAGTGATGTGCTTTTCTGATGATACCAACAACAAAGTCCTTAGAAGGGTTTAGGCAACATGGTGGAAGATGCAAAAGATATTTCTAAGTCCACATACAAGAAAAAACATATGTTTTACAAAAGGTGTAGCAACACCCTTACTCTATTAATATAATAATAAGTATATACAAAATATACAGGGCGGTGAACGCCAAATTTCTGAAGAAACTAGGAAAGGTCGATGCAAAGGGCCAAATACGAATAGTAAAATTACAAGAAGTAACACCGTATAAAAGTTGGAAAGAGGAAAATCCAGGGCCATTAAACAGAGCTAAATCCAAACTTATCCTCAGTGGGGGCAATGGATCTGTTGGAGGTGGAGGATTCGATGGAGGATCCCGCAGTGGGAAAGGGACCATGTCCAAGGCGGAAAGATGGAGGAAGCGAATCGCACCGAACATCTCTTGAGCTCCATCCTCTAAACCAGTAGGGAGTTGAAATCGATGGATTTCTAGGGCACAATTGAGGGTATTGATGCATCGACTTCTGAGACCCTTCTACATAGCATTGTAGATGCAAGCCACCGCTAAAGATGAGCAGAGATGTTCTAGTTTGAAGAGTCCACCAACAAGGGTGTCCCTCGAGAACGACTTATAGCCATCCAATGTAGTTTTCCACCTTTCTAAATATAGGAGATAAATGAAAATGGGATCGAAACCAACAGCCTGCACAATGTCCATGATGTTGGAAAGTAGGGTCGAAGCCACATCCAATCACCACACTTCCCTATTAGCGGCTCTAAATAGTTGATGCCCAAGGATGATCCTCAGAGCAAATTCAACGTGAGGACCTCAATTGATTTGAATGGAAGGCAACCTAAATAGTCAGCTACCAGTCCACTCTATTTAAATATCATCCATTTTAATGGTCAAACAATCAATAGCAATTTTACACCTCATTCACAATAAAAAGTGGTAAATATTTGTCTTATTTTTATTGGGAAAAATTAAGCTTTGACTGTTGAAATGGATGATATTTAAGAATAGCCCAACCAGTCCATGGGGTGAAGACAAATCTATGTATTTTTATTCCAATTCTCCATCGGTAGCACCTAGAAAGGAAACCTGCAACCACATAGAAGATTCAAAAAAGCAAGAGAGTCTTGAGAAATCAAGGTTAGCTCATATGTACCAAATGAGGTAGAGGGTTACTAATAACCAAATTCAAAAAAATGAGAGACAATGTAGAGTAAATGTTTAATTAATTCTACAAATTGCATAGAAGAGCTAGCTGTCCCTTCTACACTTGGATATCAAGCCATGAATCTCCTTTGAACAAAGAATGACGTGATCTTGTACTATTAGAGCAAACTAGGAATTTAGAAATGACCATCCAGGCCTGATCTAGATTGTAGCATCTTCCATGCCTTAATTAGTCATAAATGATAATAAATATAGGTTGGTTGATAGTATACATAGAATCCATCTATTGAGTTGGTGAGAACTATTGAAGATAAATTACAGCTAAATGCAAAACTAAAATAGATAAAGAATCACACACATAGAGATAAAAATAGAGACACAAATTTAACGTGGTTCACCATCCAAATGGCTACATCCACCAAGGAAAGCATGACACTATTTCATTAATCAATCCAATTACAATCAGTCTTCATCTCTACAAAAAAGAGAATAAGAAGGGAATATATCAACTCTTCAGGCAAGTGAAGAGTCATGGGAAGAGGAAGACGAAAGGGCAGTGACAGTTGGGATTCATTTCCAACAATCTCCCACTTGAAGTCCAAACCGCACTGTTGTCCCCACTTTCCTTGAAACTCAATGTTACTTAACTATTGTACCAAGTAACCAGTCCATTGGTTGACCAATCCTAGCAAGAATTTCAACCAGCTCAACCAAACTGATATCCTGTTCACCTTTAATCCTTTATCTATCACTAACAATTAATCCTTCTTTGCTGCAAGTAGGGCCAAGAGGGCTTGCTGTATCTATACTGCTGACCCACTCTTCCACATGGCTCATATTGGACTGTTCAGCTGAAAAAACCACCCATTGACTATAAGACCGAGAACCAAGGACTTTGGGTGGATGATCCCAGTTCACATGCTTGCTAGCATGAATCTTTGAAGCATTTTGCTCATCGCTAAGAGCATTCTGTTGGCAAGAGACACTATATGGATTCATGGTTGTTGTCATTGATGGCAACAAAGGTCATCCCACATATCCGCAAGTCATGGTGTGTCTCTACCGGAAGTCAGAATGAAGATTGTTGTGGTCCGGTGAACAAGAACAGAGCATATGGCAAGGTCCGACAGATTGGTCCAGATCTCTCAGAGGAAGTGTCTTGGTGCAGTGCGGATTTGGGGAAGTCAAGAGGACTACCTTGAGTAGTATATTCCAAGGATTTAGCCTCCGGTGATGAACAAAGAAAAAGATATGAATAGTTGAGTACCGGATTCCTGAGAGACAGTGAGAACAGAGGAAGAACTGACTGACAGAGTATCAGACTATTTTCCGGATGTGTTACTGTTGATGGTAAAGGTTGTGAAGGCATGAATCATGTTTGGCCGACATGATTAATGATATCTACAAGTATATGCTTGATCCGCATTGCTTGGTGAGCAAGGATTCAGCCGACAGAACAGAGTTTGTAAGAAACTAGACTGTTCCGGATGCCGACTAGAAAGGTGATGAAATTACTTGTGCGGATATATATAGAGGATGGATTTTGTTGTGAAGAAGAAGAAGTTGTGTAAAGGTATATGCGAACAAATGCAGAAGTAGTAAGAAAGATCCGGTATGTGAAAGGATAGCAGAATAAAGAACAGAGGAAAGATGAAGTGCAGCAGATCAGTGTACTGAGCCTAACCGGAACTGAACTCCAGCATATGTAGATGCTTCCAATCAGTTCAAGACTGTGATTCTTATCACTTTGTAGACAGTGTGTCTCCTTCTAGGCAGTGGGCCTCTTTGTGAGCAGTGTGCTCGGGCAGTGAGCCCTAATTGGCAAGTGCCATTTTGTAATTCCTTATTCTTCTAACAGAGAATAATCTTTGGGTTAATCACCCCGTGGTTTTCTCCCTTAACAGGGTTTCCACGTCAAAAATACTGTGTCATGTGTTTTTCATTTCATGGTAATGTTTGTTTGTTTGATTCAATGCTGCATTGATTAATAAGAAAGTTCAAAAGAAGAAATAATTAGGATAACTGATTCACCCCCCCCCCCCCCCCCCTCTCAGTTATCAACACATTCAACATGGGATTTTCCTCCACAGATTTCAGCTTGCCTGGACCTTGTCCTTGCTTAGTCTGATACAAATTTCTATAGACATCAAGAGTATCTAATGAGTAACCCTCCTTTCTATTTATGGCTTGACATGATTCCTCATTTTTATGAAGCACGGAGCTTTGATCAATTTGTTCCCCTTTGTGTAAGTTCTGATGACTCCACAAAAATAGCTTCCACCAAGAGCTACGTTTTCTTGAAGGAAGAACATTGCTTGAGGATCTATGTTTCAACATTACCTTGTCCGCATTACAAAATGTTAATTCAGAGTGAAGACTACTTTGACTACCCTGAAGCCTTCTTTGATCATCACCTAAATGTTGCAGATCTTCAAAAGAATTAGATGGTGGCAAGCAAGTGGAGTGATTATCTAGACTTCTTCCACCAGATTCAAGCTTGCATAATTCCCTAATTTCCAGCTCAGACCCAGAGTTAGATCACTTATAAACAGGTGTTGTGGATCCCAAGTGTGAATCAGCTATTTTATAAATTCCCAGGTCACTAAGGTGACCGATCTGTATTTCCTCACTAGACAGAGGTTTATCACACTCATGCTTGATCTCAAAGATATCCCTAGACACAGCCAAATAGTTTTTCAGTTGTAGACATGCTTTCAAACTTTATAGCAGCTTCTCTAGCTACTAAAGCAATCAAAAGTGGTCCTTTAGATATAGCAGCATTGCTATAGAACAAAAAGAACTCACCACGACGAGCCATATCATGACAAAGATGCCCAAAATAATTTCCCCGTTTACAGATTTTAAGGCTACTGTAATAATTGTCTTTATTTTGTGATTTCCTGACATCTCTCCTCTTAGCCTCATTAGTCTTGAGCTTTGCCAAATTTGTACCCAACTCTCTTGGGACATCCACAATAGCTTTATGCTTATCAAGCAACTTTGAAACCTGATGCACTACTTCCACTTTTTGTTTCTTATTTTTCATTATGGAATTGTAATTGCAATCCTCCTTACCCTCTATTTGAGAATCCTCAGAATTATAATTTCTAATGTCTACTTCCTCATCTTTCACCTTACATTTAACAAAATTCCTCTGCTTCTTTTCCACTTCTTATTGCTGAGGTGGATTCCTAGAATTTTTTATTTTATTTTTTTTAGCAGAAAGAGGACGAGCCTCAAAATTGAATTAATAAATAAGAGTATAATAAACAAAATGGGGAAATATTCAAATCCCCTGCAAAGCTTAAGGAAAACTCAAGAGCCGGAAGAGAGCACAGCTTTGACTTCACCACAAAAACATTAACACCCAAACATACCAGAGCCACAAAATAGGACACCCCCATAGAAACCTACACTTATACGAAAATATTAAACATAGAATAAGAAAGCCCAATGACCATCGGACCAGATCATCTCCACCTCTTGGAGCTGTGAATTCAACAGATGGCCCAAAAGTTACTAAATCTAAAAAGTGCTCTGCTGCAAAGCTCCAAGCTGTATGTATCCTCCTTTAGCGTCCTAAAAAATAATAGCCAATCAAGAGACTTGAAATTGAATATCTCCTGAAACCATATCCCAAAGCTTGGCTAGCCAATCACTTGAGAATTGATCAAAAAACTTCTCTTGATCCTTTTGGTCTTTAGCAAAATTTGCTAGCCAATCCGCCACTTTATTCCCTTCCCTATAGCAATGGGAGATTTCAAAAGATTGGAAAAACTGGAGACATGACCATGCCTGTTCAAGAATGTACCGTAGGGACCAGCTTTCTGCTTTATGGTTTCACAGGGCTGAGATTATGATTTGTGAATCCCCTTCAATCCAAATGTTTTTAAAACCTGTATCCTGAGCTAGTTGGAGAGCATGTAACAAGGCAAGGGCTTCAGCTATATTATTCTTACCTTCAGGAAGCTTCATGGATTTCATGGCTAGAAGTTTGCTTTCGCTTCTTCTGATGACGCATCCCAGACCCGAGGGCCCCAGGTTCCCTCTACTGGCACCATCGAAATTCACCTTTACAAAGGGGTCGCTGTGTGGCCTCCATTTAACGGTGGATCTATCTATTTTCGGCTACTTTGATTGGAGCCTGCCATCTTGAGGGATCATTTCAAGACCTTTCCACTGTCTCAATCAAAAATCGTCCCAACTAGTCCATTTGGAGTCTTTGATAGGCATCCTTCTTATCTTAGCATTCACTATTTTGATAATAAGAGCTTCTGTCTCTCTCCATAAAACCTCTAAATCCTTAGCAATATTGCTAAAAAGCCTAAAATTCCTCTCTTTCCATATCATCCATAGGATAATGGAAGGGCTAATAGTCCACAACACATGAAAATAGGCTTCTTTGTGAAGAAGTGGCCAGATCTTCAACCAATGAACCAAGGATGTTGGAATTGGTGAACACATCCTCCTTTTGATTGTGAAGATTAGACATGCCCCTCTTGTGGCCTTTCTGCATTTTATGTGTCTTGGTTATGCCAACTTGGCATTTGGATAACTAAAAATAATGCTTTTGATAATACATGCACTCAAGAATTGCATGAGCACCACATCTCCATTGTTTCCCATCTGACCATTTGTGAAGAAATATTTACATCCTCCTTTTGATTGTGAAGATTAGACATGCCCCTCTTGCGGCCTTTCTACATTTTATGTGTCTTGGTTATGCCAGCTTGGCATTTGGATAACTAAAAATAATGCTTTTGATAATACATGCGCTCAAGCATTGCATGAGCACCACATCTCCATTGTTTCCCATTTGACCATTTACAACGAAATTCATTAGGGACAATGCCAGGCTATGTTTCTTCTTTACCATTCAATGTGCGACTATAAGATGACTCTGACAAAGTTGATGCTTCGTTATTTATTTTCTGAGTGGTCTTCTTGGCATATTTCCTCTTGTCTTGGTCAGTATGGAAATCAGGCAAGCTAAAGTCGACCTACTTGGGAGTACTAATGATGGCATCTCTGGCCTTCTCAAATACCTTCTTAATAATAGGCCTGGCGTCGAAGACAACAGGAATTTCCATCAATCCGTTAGGCAGAATCTTCTTTGAGTCCTCATTGCTGATCCTCACGCCTTCCCTTCCCCAAGGAAAATCAAGATCATCCTGCTCCTCCTCCTCCTCAACCACCCTCATTTTTTTCATGCTTTTTCTCTTAGGAGGAACAAAATCACAATCAGACTCCTCTGCCTCGGCCTTCCGCTTCTTTCTTCTTTGCCTTTGATGATGCTTAAGCTCGCCCTTGTTAGATTGCATATATATTTGATCAAATTCTAATAGGTTAAGAAATTCATCAATGACAGAATCAACATCATCATCTAATCTATCCATTTCACATGAAGCAAGAGTTTCTACGTCATACAGGGTGCCTACTTTGCTTCCTTGAGCAATTACCAAGGCCCCTTTTGTGACTTTCCATCTGTTCAATTCAAAATCAACTTTACATCCTTGTGAAAACAACTGTCCAGCTGAAATGTAATTTTATTTGAGTTGAGGGACATATCTGACATTTTGTAATAGCGAACTATTTCCATTTTTTAATTTTAACAAAACATCCCCTTTGCCAATAACATCACAAGATTCGTTATTGCCAAGAAGAACCTTACCAAAGTCACTGCTTTGCAGATTTTTGAAGTACTCCTTGCACGGAGTGGCATGAAATGATGCTCCTGAACCAAGCATCCAAACATTTGGTGGTATTTCTTCCGAAGCTAAAATAAGAACTCCAATTGTTGCACCAACATCCTCTTGATGTATCAGATTCGCTTCATCTTCCTTTGGCTTATTTTAAGCCTTCTTCAAAAACCAACAATTCTTCTTGATGTGGCCTTGCTTGCCACAATACCAGCAACCAACATCTCTCTCACTGGATTTTAGCCTCCCTTGTGATTTCCTAAGCCTTCCTTCATCAGTCGGCATTGCTCCCACTCAAACTCAAACCTCTCATGCCAAATGACCAAGCACCATGGCTCTGATACCAATTGTTGAAGATAAATTGTAGCTAAACACAAAACTAAAATAGATAAAGAATCACACACATAGAGATAAAAATAAAGACACAAATTTAACGTGGTTCACCATCAAAATGGCTACATCCACCAAGGAAAGCAGGACACTATTTCATTAATCAATCCAATTACAATCAGTCTTCATCTCTACCAAAAAGAGAATAAGAAGGGAATATATCAACTCTTCAGGTAAGTGAAGAGTCATGGGAAGAGGAAGACGAAAGGGCAATGACGGTTGGGCTTCATTTTCAACAAGAACGGTACCAATTATGATGGAGGTTAAATCCAATAGTTGAAAGTGGTCACCCTTATGATGAAGATCAAACTTTAGTTGGATCGACATGTGACTTCAAACTCCTGATGGAACCTTTGATCAAAACAATAACATTTGATGTTATCCCCCTATGGCTGGTAATCATAAAATTTCCTTTACCACCCTAATACCTCGATAGGATGGCTTGACATGGACATCATATGACCAAGTACTATTGAAGCTCCTCTTGAGTTAACACACCCTAAAATGCAGAGGGAAGGTTATGGGATCTGGGATCAAATACTTTGATACTCTAATCATAATTGATGGCCTAATTTTATAACCAATCTGCTGTTCTATTTTCTTCCCTATAGAAATGTGAGAATTGGTACTCAACAAAGGAATTAAAATACCTTCAAACTGATTGCACAATGTAACTCAATTTCTAGTCATAAATCTTTCTAGACTTCAATGCATTGACGATTATCATGGAATCTCCTTCAATCCAAATTTTCTTAATTTTAAGTTTATTATCCAATTCCAGCCCATGTAAAAGAGAATATGTTTTGCATACATTGTTAGTGCACAAAGGTAGTTTGATACTTTGGTAGTGATGAGTTTTCATTGAGAATCTCTGATAATGCAGCTTCCTTTTGAGAGGTCGGGATTGCCTCTAGAAGCACTGTCAAAGTTGAGTTTGACAAGGAGTGGATTGGGGGGAGCATTTTACAAGATGTCGATCCACCTTGTTTGACCTGTTGTGAATCAAACCATGATTAGGAGGAAGTAATAGCTACCATTCTTTGAGCAAATTGGAACCCCAAATTGTAAACTTGCTATTACAGCTTGAATTTCTC
This sequence comes from Cunninghamia lanceolata, assembly GCA_027924645.1. Taxonomy (NCBI): domain Eukaryota; kingdom Viridiplantae; phylum Streptophyta; class Pinopsida; order Cupressales; family Cupressaceae; genus Cunninghamia; species Cunninghamia lanceolata. The sequence continues at coordinate 10,687,130 of BSBN01000060.1, read as the reverse complement.
ACCACTTTAGCCATGACCACATCTAATATACCTTCTAGTTTCCTCAGCACATTCTCAAGAGAATAAGGATATTTCCTAAAGATTTTTAAGTTCGTTTCCCTCCAAATATGCCAAATAATTAAAGATGGACTAACCTCCCAAATGCAAGCATATGCAAATTATGAAAATAAAGTAGGCCATCTGATAAAGGTATTCAGGAGAGACTTGGGAAAGGGAGCTTCCCAATTCAACTCTATACATAGCAACTTCTAACAGTTGGAGATGAATGATAAATTCAAGAGAAGATGATCTACATCTTCCTCTTCCTTTCCACATAATACACATATGAAAGGAGAGGACATACCAATTTTGGTGCATCTTTCACTTGTGAGATTTTGTTATGAAAAGCCAACCATGTGAAAGCCCCAGTCTTAGGTAAACAAGCATTGCTTGAACACAGTTTGTGTGGCCATTCTATCTGGTTCTCCTTTGTGAGTAGTTTGTAGCCTTAGTTAACTAAATATTGTCTAGATTTTGCTACACACTAGCTGATTTCATCTTCACAATCCAAGAAGATGACTCTTTGGGTCACGATATTCTGCATAGTTTCTTTTTGATTTTTAGGAAGGGGCAATCCTAACAAATTCCAACTTACTTTAGTTTTAGTGGCTTAGCTCGAATGAACCCAATAGTATTATAATTTGGATCCCTAGTTGTGTTTTAAATAATCTCTAGCCTCAATTAGATTGTATCTTGGGAATAAAGGGGATGACGGTTCTAAGAGTCTTCCCAAAATAGAATTTTGTCCCCTTTATGCACAATCCAAGTTAGATGTGGGAGTAATACATCTCTTCCTTAGATTATGAAATTCCAAATTTTGGAACCGACTGGGGGATTGGCAGTAGTAAATATTCATTCTATATTCCCATTGTCTAAATACATTATTTGTAAGATTTTATCCCACTTTGCTTCTGGCTTTTTATACATATTCCAAGCCATCTTGGCACCTAATGCCAATTTCCACAATTCCAAATTTGTGATACTTGCACCTCCAAACAATTTGGGTTTGCATATCTTATTCCAAGCAATGAGATGTATTCTTTTCTTATCAGAATTTCCCTGCCATAACAAACTCCTCACAGGTTTTTTTCTATCTGTCAAAATCCCTTGGGCGTATTGATAATGGACATCATGTAGGTAGGAATGACCACTAGAAATTCTTTCACCTTATCATTCTTCTAGCAAAGGATAACCACTTCCCTTTCCAAGATAAAATTTTATTCTTAATATCAATGACGACATGATTCCAAAGATCCCTTTTTCCTACACCCAAAAACATTGAAATTCCTAAATATTTTCTTGGCATGAATTTCAATTTGAAGCCCAAGATCTTACAAATATTTCTTTGAACATCAAGAGGTGTGAAGAAGGTAAATACCTTTGGTTTCTCTGTATTGATGGATTGTCCTAAGGAAGCATAGTAAGAAGAGATTGTAGCTCTGATAGCCTTTTTCCACCATCGATGATGCTTGTCCAAATAACAAGGTGTTATTAGAAAATAGAGAGTGTGTGAATGGTTCATGCATGGAAGCAATTTGAATGCCCTTCCATTTCTGTTTTTGATTTTCAGCTTTAATTGAACTACTAAGAGCTTTTACCCTGGTTAAAAACATGCATGGGGAGAGTGGATCCACCTGTCTGATGCCTCTTCTAGACAGAAATGAACCAGCATAAGAACCATTTGTAATTACTAAAAAATTGACCCCTAAAATGCATGAATGAATCCACTTACACCATTCTTTGGAAAAAAACAATTAATTTTAAATCATACGCTTTGGCCATGTCCAATTTTATCACCATGGCTAGTTTTTTAAGATGGTGAATGGAATGAATAATTTCATGGGAAACAATTTCCCCTTATGCGATCTCCCTACCTAGAACAAAACCTCCTTGTCCCTTAAAAATGGTAAGTGGTAGAACCATTGAATGTGTGATATCCATTGCTTTTGAAATAATTTTATACATTGTATTGCATATTGAAATCGGTATATACTCCTCAAAGGATGCAGGACATTTCTTTCTTGGAATTAATACTAAGGAGGAAGAGTTTGAATCCTTTAGAATATTACTATGTTTTCCGGCCTCTTCTACGGCCAACCAAAAGTCTCTACCCAAGAAGCCCCAACATTTATAAAAGAACGGTCCAGTAATTCCATTCGATCCTCAAGCTTTGTTGGATGCCAAAGAAAAAATAGTAGCTTGGATTTCTTCATAGGATAATTACTTCATCAGGCTATCATTGTGAGTGACAGATACTAGGCTTGGAATGTTAGAAATGAGCTATGCGAATTGTTCATGTGAGATGGTGTCATCATTGGCCAGTAGATTTTTAAAGAATTTTATCGCCTCCAAGTCTGTATCTCTATTGGACAAGTAATATATTCCCAATCTTATTTTTTCATGTTGCTGAGTGTGATTAGAAGCCCATCTAATTTTTGTTGATATATGAAAGAATTTTGTATTACGGTCCCCTCTTTCAACCATGACTCCCTAGATTTTTGTCTCCAAACTACTTCTTCTCTCAGAAGGATCTCCTCTTGTTATTCTTTTTAGTTTTTTCTCCTCTACATAGCTTGTAGCATTCATCCTATGATTAATAACATGGGAAGATAAATTGGAGAGCTCCTTTTGTATTCTTTCCCTTTTCTCTCAAAAGGATCTCCTCTAGTTATTCTTTTTAGTTTTTTCTCCTCTACATAGCTTGTAGCATTCATCCTATGATTAATAACGTGGGAAGATAAATTGGAGAGCTCCTTTTGTATTCTTTCCTTTTTCCTTCAAGATATGTTTGAAGTGAATGTGATTCCATTTTATCACCTGAGTTTTGATATATTTTAATTTCTTAACAAGATTCCACTTTTATATCAGAAATTGCTTCCACTTTTATTTCTAACGTATTTGACCTAATGCAAGATCAGGAATACATTCATTCAATTGGCTTTGGTTTGGTTCACCCTTCCTTTTTTAATGAAAATAATTGGCATTTAGCTTTGACGGTCTATGATTACCAGGAGGGCTTAGCACCTATTGGAGGGGTGTTTGATCATCAACTTCTGCAAACTTTACATCACACTGCTTGTGTGTACACGGGCCTATAAAGAGGCCTCAGGGTGGACTGTGCCAATGCATTCAACCATCCTCTCAATGTTCACATATTCCAACTCCCTAATGGGCTCGTGAACAGGGAAAAAGAGGTGTTTAATGCAATCCATTTTATGTGCCATCATGCTCCTAACCTCGCTCAAGGCCCCGACGAGCTCCTAGATCTCCTTCATTTTCCCTCCCTTTCCCTTTGATGCCTCGACAAGAGCACCACAAATCCAATTCAGAGTAGACTGGCTGGTGTACTTAGCAAAAATTAGATTTAGTGTCGAAAATAGAAAACTAACTAAACCCTTGTTAGAAAAAATTAAACTAAAAACAAATGCCAGTACATAGAAAATAAACCAGAGAAAAATATATATAACTTAAAACAAGAGAGATAGAGAAGAAATTTGATATGCTTGTTGCAAAAATGTCTTCAACTAACTTTATTGAAAGGAAACTGAAATATATACATAAAACATACTAAAAAGTAAACTAAAAACTAAGATGGGAAACTTTCCCAAACAAAAAAGGAAATGCAGAAAAATGTTTGGGAAACATTCCCAACAAACAAAGACAAATCTAATTTTTCTTATTTTAACATCCTCCCTTAAATCTTATTTGTGGAACAGCTTCTCATCCCTAAAAGATTCTTCAATCCATTGAAATCTTCTTCTTTCAAAGGTTTTGTCAAAATGTCAGCAACCTGAGCTTTGGACCTGCAATAATAAAGTTTGATTTCATTATTTTTAACCAGCTCTCTGATGAAATGAAATTTGATGTCTATGTGCTTGCTTCTTCCATGAAAGACTGGATTTTTAGAAAGTGCAATAGTTGATTGATTATCGCAAAATATAATTGTTTCTTTTACCCACTTGTAGATGAGTATCATGTGGATCCTCCATGAACCTGCTTATCAAGTTTACTGGATACATGATATCTAGTCTTGTTGTAGTTAAGTACATTAAACTCCCAACCAAACTTTTATACAAAGTAGAATCTACCTTTTTTCTTTCATCATTTTTGCTCAACTTCACACCCATGGTAATAGGCATAATTGTCAGTTTGCTATTTTCCATCTTGAACCTTTTCAAAATATCATTTGCATATTTTTCTTGTGAAATAAAAATCCCATCACTATTTTGTGTTACTTCAAGACCAAGATATTAGTGCAACAAACCAAGATCAGTCATCTCAAATTCACTCTTCATTGCCACTGAAAATTCTCTAAGCATGTTTTCATTATTTCCACTATAAAGCAAATCATCAACATAAATACAAACTATCATAACATCTCCTTGCTGATTTTGTTTTATGAATAAGGTGGGCTCATAAGGGCATTTTTCAAAACCATTTTAAAAAAATATGATTCAATCCTTTCATACCAAACTCTAGGTGCTTGTTTTAAACCATACAAAGCTTTCTTTAGTTTAAGCACCTTACCTCTTTGACCTTTAATCTCAAAACTAGGTGGTTGCTCAATGTAAATTTCTTCCTCCAATACACCATTTAAGAATGCTGATTTTACATCCATATGAAAGACTTTCCAACCCTTTTGTGCTGAAAGAGCTAAAATCATGTGAATAGTATCCATTCTAGCAATAGGTGCAAAAACTTCATTATAATCAATACCTAATTTTTGTTTCTAGCCCTTCACTACTAACCTGGCCTTGTATTTATTCACTTTACCTTCCTCATTGTACTTGTTTTATACACCCACTTTACTCCAATTGGCTTCTTATGCTCAGGGAGATCTACAATTTCCTAAGTTTGATTATTTTCTATGGCTGCAATTTCTTCATTCATAGCTTTAATCCATTTATCATCATTTATAGCTTCTTCAAATGTGACAGGATCACTATCAGCAAAAAATGTAAAATGATAAATATCTTCATTTACCTTTGTTGTGTCTTGATATATGTTAGACAAACTCCTTGATTTCTGCCACCCTTTTGGAGATTTTGAGGTGGATGATGAAGAACTACTTGATGAAACATGTCTATGACTTGGTGGAGAAAGACTGCCTTCTGATGAAGAAGAGCTTCTTCTTAATGTAGATTGTTGAATGCTACAACTACTGGCTCTGGCTCTTGTGTTAACAACTAAATTTTATTTTTGATTTGCAACTTCATCTTCAATGTTAACTTGTTGATATTTCTCTTCCAATTTCTAACACCACTCCTGATCTTCAAGAAACTTTGCATCTCTACTTATCACCAATTTTTTTGTCTCTAGATTGTACAACCTATATGCCTTGGATTCTTCACTGTATCCAACAAAGATACATTTTTCTGCCTTATCATCCCATTTCTTTCTAAGTACATTTGGAACATGAGAATAAGCAATACAACCAAAAATTCTTAAATGATCCACTCGGGGTTTGTATCCTCCCCATGCTTCTTCTGGTGTCATGCCCCAAACTAAGTTCGTAGGACATCTATTCAAAATATAACCTGCAAAACAAACTGCTTCTACCCAAAAAACTTTAGGTAAATTCTTAGCATTAAGCATACTCCTTACCATATTTAAAATTGTTCTATTTTTTCTCTCAGCTAGACCATTTTTCTGAGGTGTATACCTTGTTGTTAGCTGCCTTTTTATGCCCTTTTCAATACAATAATTATGAAAATCATGTGAAATATACTCTCCACCCCTATCAGTCCTTAAAATTTTGAGAAAATAACCACTTTGCTTCTCAACTAATTCTTTAAATTCTCTGAATTTCTTGAAAGTATCAGATTTATTTTTCAAAGGGTACACCCAGAGTTTCCTACTATATTCATCAATACATGTCAAAAAATATCTCATACCAGATAATGAAGTAACCTCAATTGGTCCACATAGATCTGAGTGAACTAGCTCTAATGGCTTTGAAGCTCTCCAGGAATCCCTTACTAGAAAGGGTTCTCTATGGTGCTTTCCAACAATACAACCTTCACATTCTTCATCTGGTCTTTGGATAAATGGTAAACCTGTTACCATGTTTTTTTTATACAAAAGATTTAGTCCACCAAAATTCAAATGACCAAACCTAAGATGCCATAATCACTGTGTGTCTTTTACAAGAGTACTGAAACTTAAATGCATATTGTTTCTGATACTAAGGGAAAACATCTTATCAGCAGTCATAGGTATTTTGGTTATCAGCTTGTTTTTACCATCAACAATAATGCATGAACCATTTTCAAATTTGACAGTGTGGCCTTTTTGCACAAGTTGACCTACACTTAACAAGTTATGCTTTAAGCCTAGTACATAAAACACATAACCAATATATTTTTTCTCGCCTTGTCTTGTTGTGATTAATATCCTTCCTTTCCCCATGACCGGTGCAATTGTATTATTTCCCATCTTGACTTCAGATTTGATGGACTCATCTAAATTCTGAAATATCTCGTGTCCTGTCATATAATTACTGCACCCACCTTCATTTGCATATTGGGCTTCTTGTTTACTTTCATCTGCAATCTTTTTCCTACATTCAGCTACAAAATGTCCATACTTTTGATAGTAATAACATTGAATAGATGATTTATCATACCTCTGAAAACCTCTACCTCTTTGCTAAAAATTTGCTCTGCCTCTACCTCTTGCTTGAGTGTAACCACAATTTTCTTCATCACTTCTATTGCCTCTTTGACCTCTGCCTCTTTGTTGAAAACGTCCTCCTCTTCCTCTTGAATTTCTACCTCTTCCTCTTTGTGCTGAAGATGATTTTGGTGCTATTTCTTTTTCTTTCAAGGATACCTTGCTCTTTAAAGCTTTCTCAAGTGGCTCCTTTGTTGATTTATTTATTCTATGCTCATGTGTGTACAATGAACCCATAAGCTCATCTACAGATAAAGATGTTAGATCTTTTGATTCTTCAATAGCTATAACTGCAGGATCATATTTTTCAGGCAAATTTCTTAAAAAAATTTTAACAATTTTTTGATTATTCATTACCTCACCATTTGATTTCATCTGATTAACTATACCCATTGTACGAGTAAAAAAACTCCTAAACTTTCTGAATCTGACATTTGTAAAATTTCAAAATCTTTTCTAAGCATTTGAAGGCGAACTGTTCTTACTTTTTCTGTACCTTGAAATGATTGTGCAAGGAGATTCCAGGCTTCTTTGGCCTTCGAAGTGGCTGTAACTCTTGGAAGGAGAGTTTCATCAAGACCCTACACTATGAACAATAATGTTTTTTGATCTTTTTTTCGATTATCCCGTAGTAAATCCCTTTCATTTTGTGTGAGGGCTACTAATGCTGCTGCATTTGCTAGTTCTGAATACCCATTCTGCACAAGATCCCATAGCTCCTGTGACTTGAACAAAATCTTCATCTGAAAACTCTAAAAATCATAATTTTTCCCATTAAATTTAGGAATTTGCAGTTGTGTACTGTTAACATTTGTTGTCATTTCGAACCTAGCTCTGATACCATATGTTAGAAAAAATTAAACTAAAAACAAATGCCATTACATAGAAAATAAACCAGAGAAAAATATATATAACTTAAAACAAGAGAGACAGAGAAAAAATTTGATATACTTGCTGCAAAAATTTCTTCAACTAACTTTATTGAAAGGAAACTGAAATATATACAAAAAACATACTAAAAAGTAAACTAAAAACTAAGATGGGAAACTTTCCCAAACAAAAAAGGAAATGCAGAAAAATGCTTGGGAAACATTCCCAACAAACAAAGACAAATCTGATTTTTCTCATTTTAACAACCCTAACTATGCACCATGAAGGATAATTTTAAGTGTCTACAACTGGCTATCGTGATGTCCCCTCTCCATTTCTGTTCTTTCTGTTTTGTCTCCAATTCAGCGTCTAACAATTTTATGTTAATCTGTTGATAACTAAACAATTACTATTATTACAATAGTACAAAATAGGTACTAACCACTACGTGACACTGGTTTAGTTCATATTAATATGTGGTTCCATAATAATTATTACAGTAATTCAATTCTCTAAAAAATTTCACAACTTAAAGAGTGTCGGCAACGTTGACAAGAAATGAATAGGATTGAGGGTTGACGTTCAGCCACTTCCCCTCTTTTGATCTAACCTGCACCCCACATCATTGTTTTGGTTAAGGATGGTAAAACACCCAATATCTGTATGAGACTAGGGGATCTCTTCTTCCATCGATTTTTCATTGGAGGATTTATGGTTTAGACGCACGTAAGCTGTGCATTCTTGGAAATCACTTAGGTAGAAAGTCTTGGCGTACAAGCCGAGGCTGGAAAGAATGATAATAATTGTGAAATGTCAACGAACGGCAGATCAACTTGATTTGGCATGTACGAAGCCATGGTGCACGAGCAAAGTAGTTGAGGAGATTTTCTCTCAAGTAAGTGGTTCAATGTATCACCTGGCCTCATTTGGAATCCGGTACATCGAAGAAGACAATCGGAGAGTTCCATTTACGACGATCCTCAAAACATCGAAGTAGACAACCTGAGAAAAAGATTCCAAATAGACATCTGCGTTGAACGTGTATTATGATGTAAGTGTCTAATAATATCGATAAAGTTGATTCTTTATTGTGCACATGTAAATAATTTGAGCTATTATTATTTTTCATTTTTAAAGAGAAGAAAGGATTAGAGAAATAAAGAAATCCACGATATGCAACAGCATAAACGTTTCATAGATCAATTTAAAGCACACAAGGATATAAAGAAAGCAGAGTACGATTCTTTTTATTACCAGTCAATATTGATCATTGTTGAAAAATCCTTTCACAATAAATTCAGAAGATATGCATTCGATGGGGAAAAAATTGTGCACATTTACATATAATAGAAATTTAAATTTTATCTAAATTTTAGACATCCCTTAACTAAGGACATGTTAGTCAATGGAGAGAAGAGCTCAATGCCCACATCAAATATATAGAATCCTAACACAGGACATACTATTAGCTTACACATTGAGGATAAGTGCCCTGTTGAGGATAATGAATGCATTAAACAATGGTTTAGTTTCAATCATAGCGTGATTGCAAGCATCCAATGAAGATCTTTATTGGCTTCAAGTTACTTACCAATGTAATGGTGTATATGGTCTTTTTGATTTCACTCTATGGGAAAAACTATGTTCATGACATCTACATCATTAGAGAAAAAAAAAATCAGCAATGAAATTTAATCCTTTCGGGATCAAAATCTATTTGATAAGGAGACTAGTTCTTTTGGGTTCCTAAAGGATTTAGAAAAAGAAATTTAGTTTGATGGCATCCCATCCAGTCTCCATTTAAGTCAAAATTTGGTATTAAATATAATTTTGACAAACATTGGAGATTTGCTTCTTGCTAGATCCTAAAAGAATGAAGAAGTTGTTCATTTGATAATTATATTATTGTTATATAGACATATCCATATATAGTCTTATGGGCAATGGTTACTATATCTATGTCTACAGTTCCTTAATTGCAAACTAGATACCTTACAAATATTTAATTTATTATTTTGAAAATATTCTTACAATTGTGATATTTATTGCATTTCTATATGGATTTAGTTATTTTTATTGTCACCAAACTAGAAAATGAATTGTCACCATGTCCTCCACCTTAGATTTGTGTTATGTACACTTATATGGATTCATCCATGTATCCTTCTTTATATATATAGCTTCACTTCACCATTATTCTTTATAGGAACTCACTTGCTCTTTTATTTTTGGTGAATTTATGGATGGACTTTATACCACTTAGCATTCCTATGGCTACTAATGTGGAAATGAGTGCAATGATTATCTCCACCTTGAGAAATATTCATGCTTGTCTATTTCTTATAGTAGGTTGTACACTAGCAACTCTAGCTTTAACGATAGCCTAGCACTTGTTTCACATAGGAGTTCAAAAGGTCTCCTCCTTATGGACCTCTTGTATGTATCATATCCACCCAAACATCAAGTTTGATTTTATCATCCCATCTTTTATTTTTCTTCTTTTAGGAAAAGGTCAAAGCACCTATATTGTATTAATTCAAAATGATTAGTATTACATTGGGGGGCTTCACAAAGCCAAAAAGGCACAACAACCAAAAAAAAGAAAGAAAAGCTACAACAAGAGGTTGCACAAAGCCAATGAGGGCATATTTGCCGCCAATAGAGCATACAAAAAGATGAAACAAAAATCTATATTAGATAAACCATATGAGTAGACCATGAGAAGACAAAACATGAATCAACATAGCCAAAAGTCCACACCAGCACAGGGTCTTGAGAATCTGCACTGTCTTCAACAAGAGGAAGTAGAGGAATAGATGAAATCATCACATTTGCATTCATAGGCCTTGGAGTAGCATCTGGAACATGCATTCTTTGGAAGTGAAAGACATTAAATATTTCCTTAACTTGAATGTCAAATCTCGGAGGCAGCTAGAATTTGTGTCATTCAAGTATTGAATTCAGAGCATTCCCAAATCCAAAGTGAAGCCCTTTTTTGAGGGTGTTGAAGACACATGCCAAGGCAGGTGAGCCTTGAAGGAGTCGAATGGAGAATAAGCCACCCAAGGGAAATTCTCCCTCATACATGTCATAGTTCTCCATTGTTGGATGGATTTTATCAGCAATGACTAGGTATTGGTGAATGTAAGAGAATGCCACTGTCTCCACAAACTCAATATCTTGCACCAAGTCCATTGTATTGGAAAGAAAGATGGACACCAACTCAGAGTCGAGAAGTACCCATGGGAATTCCTGCAACAAGCCATTGCCAACAACACAATAGATTGCAAATTCAACTAAAGCATAGTCAAAGTTGAATACCTTATGCAATTTGGTGGAGTCATAAACACCCAACTCCATGGGTTCCCATTTTTGGGGTTGGATGAGGATCCGGCAATTCTTAATCATGTTCTTCATTGTTATGCATATGGACCACACCAATTTTGATAAAGAGAGCCCAGCGACCAACAATTATTCATCCCATCTTTTCTTGTTTACCTTAAGTGTATTTTCTATAATTTTCATAAGGTTGTTATTGTTAGACTCTACCTATCCATTTCCTCGGGGATGATAAGGGAAAGTGTAGATTAAGTTGATTCCATATTTAGTGAATAAATGAGTTAACTCATGTTCTCAAAAGCACATATCAGATCTAAAAAGTCAATCCATCTTTTATGGATAGTTCAAACTTTGCCGAAAACTAACATGTATTCCTTTCACCTTTTCTGGAGATTTCCTTCTTTTTGTGCATTGGGTTTTCGTGGCTATTATTTTGATAGCATATGGTTTTTCTTCTTCATTTTCTTGGCAATTTAGAATCATGAAAGACAATACTATGTGTGGCTGCATGTTTTTCTTCTTGTGTTACAAAATTAATATATTTTTATTAGCTGATGAAAAAGAAACTCCATTGGGAGATTTTAGAGAGGAAAGAAAACTTTGTTTTAGCAAAGTTAGAAGGTCTGTGTTAGTTTTTATGATCAGATTTAAAGCAATTAGAAAAATGCAACAAAATGAACAATGAACACAACAAGATACCCTGGGAAAACCCTCCAACTTGAGGGGAAAAACCCAGCAACAATATATCTCTTATATATTGAATGATAAGAACAGCAATCTGCTTTACAATGCCCAAATCCAAGGCCTACAGTTATGGCTTCACTTCTTGAAGCACAATGAATAAGTCCACACTTGATAAATCTAATTTAATCTTGAAATAACTTGATCTACTCCTTAGAAGTCTGCTCTGCCTTGTGAATTTTGCTTGAATTTGAAATATATTTTATTGAGAGGTGTAATGACCTTGTGTATATATATATATATAAGGGATACACCTTTTCACAAGAGGTCAGCCTCATTACAATATTAATTTGGTTGGCCTATAGAAGTATCTGACTGAAGCTAAAACATCAACACTCCCTCTTAGCTAGGGAGGATACTTCCAGCTGCATGAGACATATCACCTCATCCTGATGTCAACCACAATGGATGACATCCACTATGGCTCTCCCAGAGGGTGGAATCAAGGGATTTCACCTCAAACTTCTCTCACAGAGAAGAACTCATTATCAAGGGATTTCACCTCAAACTTCTCTCACAAAGAAGAACTCGTTATCAAGGGATTTCACCTCAAACTTCTCTCACAGAGAAGAACTCGTTATCAAGGGATTTCATCTCAAACTTCTCTCATAGAGAAGAACTCATTATTAAGGGATTTCACCTCGAACTTCTCTCACAGAGAAGAACTCGTTATCAAGGGATTTCACCTCGAACTTCTCTCACAGAGAAGAACTCGTTATCAAGGGATTTCACCTCAAACTTCTCTCACAGAGAACTCATTATCAAGGAATCACTAATACTGAGATTCTTTCTCAGTTAAGGTTATATTCTCCACTATACCAAGCTTATCTCGAAAGTACACAAACTTTAACTTGGAGAGAGGCTTGGTGAGAATGTCTGCTGTCTGCTCATCAGTGCTGATATACCTCAACTCTATAGCTTTCCTCAATACCATATCTCTGATATAATGGTATTTGATCTCAACATGCTTGGTTCTGTCATGAAACATTGGATTGACAGAAAGCTTCACACAGCTCTGGTTATCACAATGAATGATAGTAGGCTCCATCGATTGTCCAAACAATCTTGCAAGGAGCTTATGAAGCCATACTGCTTCTCGAGCTGCCATACAAGCTACAATAGACTCTGCCTCTATTGTACTCAATGCTATAGATGACTGCTTCCTGTTGCACCAAAAATCATAGCAGATCCCAAACTAAAGCAACATCCAGAGGTGCTCTTCTGATCAGTGACACACCCTGTCCAATCAGAATTAGTATATCCATGCAGCTTCAAGTCTACACCAGAAGAATATCTCAAGCCATACCCAACTGTGCCATGCAAGTATCTTAGGATATGCTTCACTGCAACTGGATGTACTTGTCTTGGTTCACATATGAACTGACTAAGTGCACTCACTGCATAGCAAATATCCGGTCTAGTATTGACTAGATACATCAATGATCCAATCAACTACCTGTACATAGTAGGATCCACTAGATCTAAACTAGCTGCAGCCTCTTTTAAATTCTAAAAATTGGTTACCATAGGTGTAGACATGGATTTGCAATCCATTATACCAAATCTCTTTAGAATATCAATGGTAGACTTCCCTTGACTTAGAATGATCTCATCAAGCTTCTGCCATACTTCTGAACCAAGGAAGTAGTGCATGTAACCAAGATCCTTCATTTCCAATTCAGAAGCTAACTCCTTACATTTGATAATGAGGTGATCTTTTCCAGTAAGAAATAAATCACCATAAGGAACCAAGATCAACTAGATTACCATCTTCTTCAGGTTTAGTAGGCATCCTCTAACTCTTTTAGTACTTGCATCAACCTTATGACCTCTTTGTCCAAGATTGGTTGCAATGCTTGCCTTGAAGAAAATTTTCCAGAGCACATCTCTAATATTGTAGAGAGTTCAGGATTGTCCTCCTCGACCCCAACCTAGATCACTCTATTCTGAATAGGTTTGCAGAGCTATCAATCAAATCTGGATAGATTATCTTGTGCAAGTCTATTCTCAGCATCCAAAGAGGTCTTCCAAGGACATTTATCATCAGCCTTGCAATGCTGCAACCTTCACTTCTTCTCAGTGAGTCACAGAACTCCCTCTTGACCCCTACCTTAGAGATTGCAAAGAAGACTTCTGAAAGTGAACTCCCTCTAGCCACTAACTCAGTCCCCTAGCTGCAAGTTGTGACTCCATGCTTGATCATTTCTTTGGTTGGTATAACTTCCTCACAAGATGCCTGAAGCTCTTCCTCCTAGTGCAATCTCTCATTACTTTCATGCTCCTCGATCGATCCTGGGAGCATTTTAGAGAGAGATTACGTATCCAAAGAAATATCAAGGCTAGAATCATACAAGGTTTACTATCTCAAGTTATAGGATGAATACATAAGAATTTATGAACAATATTAAAACATGAATAATGAAATCAACCTATAAATGAAATATGTAGCAAATATCAAAAGATAAAAAAATGAAGGGATAAAGAAACATATCTTTATTGAAATCTGATATATAACTCTTTCTTCCATGTTTTACTCCTTTCAAGAGTGCTAAACTCAGCACAACAAAAGACAATCTACAAAACTATAGATTTCTTAAAGGCATTTAGCATGTAGAACCAACCCTCTTAGAGAGTCAAGGCTCTATCACAATTCATGCATTAGAGAATGATATCGATGTGACCAACTAATCACCATCGACATTTCAGATCTCTAGCCTAGATAAGAATGATTTCAAGGGCACAAACAACAAGGAGAAATACTTATCTCTTTATTGAGTTGTTGGTACACCAATGAGCTAGGCTTGTGGCTGTTCTCGTCAACACACCAATTAGACACGATGATGACAGAAGTTGCAACTTCATAAACTCCCACAACAAACTCCATCTCCTCTGTACGAGTCAAGATAACCAAAATAAGGAGAAGCCATGAAGAAAACAGGTCCATCGCCACCATGATCAATTGAAGAGAGATGATTTCTCAATTCTAAAATTCTCATGAAGTAAGAAATAACCGTTTCTCCGTTCGACATTTTCACATGATGTAGTTGTTGCTTCAGTGCAAGAGCTCGGCTGGTGTTGTTGATTTCGTACATCTCCTCCAAGGTTTTGAACATGTCCCTTTCCATCTTCAACTTGGAGACGATTGGAACAATATGATCTTTAACGGAGTCAACCAATATCTTCTTCGCCTTGATGTCTTTCTTTTTCCACTGCAACTTCTCTTCTTCCTCTGAAGGTTCGGGAACTTTGGTTTCCACAAACTCGGCCAAGTCATTTTCTTCTAAGGTGAGCATGATTCTAAACCTCCATGATATGAAGTTGGATGCTCCTTCGAATCTATCCTCAATTTTAAGACCGTTCACCATCTTGACTAAAATAGGGATAATAGAGAGTATTGCTGCAATGACATATCTGATCATGATCTTCTTCAAACCCGCTCTGATATCATGTTAGTTTTTATGATCAGATTTAAAGCAATCAGAAAAATGCAACACAATGAACAATGAACACAACAAGATACCCTGGGAAAACCCTCCAACTTGAGGGGAAAAACCCAGCAACAATATATCTCTTATATATTGAATGATAAGAACAGCAATCTGCTTTACAATGGCCAAATCCAAGGCCTATAGGTATGGCTTCACTTCTTGAAGCACAATGAATAAGTCCACACTTGATAAATCTGATTTAATCTTGAAATAACTTGATCTGCTCCTTAGAAGTCTGCTCTACCTTGTGAATTTTGCTTGAATTTGAAATATATTTTATTGAGAGGTGTAATGACCTTGTATATATATATATATAAGGGGCACACCCTTTCACAAGAGGTCAGCCTCATTACAATATTAATTTGGTCAGCCTGTAGAAGTATCCGACTGAAGCTAAAACATCAACAGTATGAAGACCCTTAAGCATGAATAGCGGGTTGTAATGAGAGAAGATTGAATGATGCAATTTGTTTGTTTTTGTTATTTTAGTATAAAATATTTTGTAATGCCAGTTGTTTGTTGTTACAAGTAAACAGTAAATTAATAAAATTTCAAATTGATTTACATGTTGGTTTCTATTGTACATATGAGTGTGAAATCTCTGTGTAGATTATTGAGTAGCCTTTCATTAAACACCTCATCTTGACTGCACCAAAGAAGAATCCCCATTCTTTGCACGCTTCTGTGACTGTGGCCAGCATGGAATGACAGTGAAGCTCATTTAATCCTCCCCCTTCCTTCAAGTCGAAGGGAAATTGTGAAATGTCAACGAGCGCCAGATCAACTTGATTTGGGACGAGCAAAGTAGTTGAGGAGATTTTCTAAAATAATTGGTGCTCCCCTCGATTGGAATCGAGTACATCGAAGAAGACAATCGGAGAGTTGGAGTTACAACGATCCTCAATACATCGAAGTAGACAACCTGAGAAAACGATTCCAAAGAGACATCTACAAAGGCAGGCGGGGTATATATACACTGCGTTGAACGTGTGTTACGATGTGAGTATCTAACATCATCGATAAGTTTGATTCTTTAATGTTTACGACAATGACTCAGGGATGCTTACATCATCACAATTACAGACCTAAAAATTATTTTTGAAATGTTTGCATTTCTATATAGGACTAGATATTTTTATTTATTAAATATATTTAAAGGAATGAATAAGGATTTAAGATATTCTTATTTAAGTAATTAAATATATTTAGAGGAATGAATAAAGAGAGGTTGTTAGGTTTATTACAATTCCAATCTCTTTTTATCATATAGATTTAACGATTTAACATTTTTTATATTGATCAGATATTATTCAATATTTTTATATATGTAATTTTTAAATATTAATTTTTGCTTTTGATTGTTTTGTCAAATTATTTTAAATAGACTAGTGATATTTATGTATTTTTAAAAAGTATTTATTTAAATGAAAATATATTTTATCTCTTTTAAAGTTATATTATGTTTTTTATTTATTTTTTAATTTATTTGTTAATTTTATGTCAATTATTTTTTTTTATGATTTTACTTAGTTATGTTGAGATTTTGTACTCTAAATCCAACAACCATCTTCAAATGTCCTTGTAATCAACATTTTATCTTATCAAATTGTATGAACTAAAAGTAAACACTCAACACATTGTAGTCAAAATATTGACTACTTAACTAGGGTCCTCTAAACAACTAGGACATTAAACACAATGTGACTTGAGTGCATGGGTATCTAACCACTCTAATCCCCAAGTAAACTAGAAAATGGCATTAAATAATACTCCCACTCATTTTTTCCTTGAGAAGATGGATTACCTATTCAATTAAAGAAGGTAACAATCAATTATCTCTCTACAGATTTGTTAAAAGCTTACAAACCCT
This sequence comes from Cunninghamia lanceolata, assembly GCA_027924645.1. NCBI lineage: Eukaryota > Viridiplantae > Streptophyta > Pinopsida > Cupressales > Cupressaceae > Cunninghamia > Cunninghamia lanceolata. Next base: position 10,670,111 of record BSBN01000060.1, on the reverse strand, counting down.
CTTAATCTTACAACATTGGGTCTTGTCTACATCATTTTTCCATTTTTCTAAAAATGTAATCATTTACATTCAAGCACTTTATTTATCTTCACACATGTGGTATGTGAACATGTCAAAAAATTTCCACAATCATCATCTTGATTCGTATAATCATAATCTGAAGTATCCTTGTCACTTTATTAAGTTGTTCCACATTTTTTTGTCGACTCATTGTCAATTTCTTACCTTGTTTCACTTTTTTCCCATCAACTCATTCATTTACTAAGGATTTTGTCTATTTTATTTCTTGATTCACTAAATACTTGCAACATAATATATGTCTTCTATCTTTTGTCTCCATTTGTTATCTCATGTGTAGTCTATAGTAGAATTTCTTCAATCTTTGATAAATTGGGAACCAACTATATCTTTGGACCAAACAATGACACATAATTTGGCTTAGATATTATTTTTCCCTAGGGCCTATTATTGATTTGTCACATTTTGACTAAGCAAATTGAACAACTATTTAGATCCTATAGACATACTTCCATCTACCAAGACATCTTAACAACTTATAGTGCACATATGTTCTCTACCAAAATAGAAAGGATACAAGATGTTTCCAATTCAATTTTACAAAATTCAAATTCATAATTTTGTACTTGTTGTATTAAGATTCCTTTACCTCTTATTTGTATCTTTTTTTTTGTTTTTTAAGTAACTCCAAAGAACCTTTTTGAATTCTTTTGATTTTATTTTGATTCATAATAAAAATATTTATTCCATCATGATATTCATAAAAATGAATCTCAAATTTGACGTCTTGTTGCCTATAATTTCTATATTTAAGTAGCCATTGTGTAAGGTTGTCAATTTATGACATTCCTACATCTCTATTATTGATTTCAGAACATCATAAATTTAGTGGATGAAATAGAACATGATCACATATACTTGTGTTTTAGTTATTAGAAATTTATAACAAATAATATTTAAGAAACGAATAAAAAAAATATCATATGAAAAGATTACACAAGGGATTTACCTTATAGAAATACACTATAAATAAAAAAGATCAACAACAATCCACTATAAACAAGGCCGTGTTGTAGCGTAGTTCCTACCAAATGCTGGGAAGGTGGTTTTGTGCTTTGCAATATTTTATTTGTAGGTTTTTGCTTTGTAGTATTTTATTTTGCAGGTGTTAGAAGATCACAAGTTGCTAAGCACTTTGAGTGCTCATTTGGAGTTCAAGAGAAAATTTTCAATTTAAATGTAGTCAATGTGTTCTCTAGGATTCAAGTGATTATTTTTTAATCCGCTATTTTAGTTTTTTTATTGGGTTAATAAAGAACAAAGAATGAACAGAATAATACACACAATTGCCACTGAAAATATGCCCTATACACATTATTTTTTAATCTCTTGTTTTATTTTTTTTATTGTCAGCCTTCATTGCCCCTAAATCTGGGTGTAAAATTTGTGATTCTGAAAACTCATATCGTTGTTTCCTACTATCTCTATATTGAAATAGGTTGTCATTGCCACTAAACTATAAAATTTGAAATTGGAGTTGTGATTTTTCACAAGTCATTTGGACTATTTATGGATTCAATGAAATTGTTTCATTTTTCTCAAATAAAAGTGAATATGTATAACTGACCACTGATATCACTTCTATGGAGATAGAATCCTACTAATGTAGGCAACCATCTAAGTTATTGCACTTACTGTTCTTTCTTAGTTATTATTCTTTTCCTAGGTAAACCTGCAACAAAAAGAAAAAAAACTTCTTTTATGAAAATAAAACCTGAGCTAACCCTTTTAACCCTTAAAATTAACATAGAAGTTACTAATTCACATTCCTGCCTCTCATTCCATGTTCATTGAAAACTCTATTTCTACTCATTGCTTAGGGCTGCAAGTTTTCTATATTTTAATACCTAACCTGCAAAAACCTAATTGCAATATTAGTGAAGAAGTTATTGAGACTCAAAGGCATGGCTCAATCTTTAAAAACAAAGACTGAAGCCTTAGATCTTGAACCTAATACATGATTTAGTCATAGCTGTTCAATTTCATGGAGGTTGTAAAACCATAGAAACCAACTCAAAATGATATGCATTATAATAGGTAAAAGCCATAATTTTTGTGCTAATTTACAAAATATCAGTAAATAAGTAATAGAAAACATTTAATCCATAAGTTTTGCTGTATTGATTGCTTTAGAGACATGTGATTTAAGCTTTTCTATATACATATTGGATCAAAGCTAGAGGTTACGTATTCACAGCCAAAACATGCATGTATAGTTACAGTCTATCAAGTTACTTAAAAATAGTACTAGTAGTAGAGCATTTAGTAAATCAAGGTATAGTAAAGAGCATAATTTATAGGATGCTCATTGTTTGACAATTTTGACAATGGAGTTGTTTATTGCCAATGTAAATGTTCCATATATTTGGAATCTATGTAGGAGGAACACTGTGGTGGAAATGTCATCACTGTATTGTTCGTATGCAATTTTTGCAAGGTCCGGAAAGCTTTGCTGCAGAAGATCTCCATGTAAGTGGCAGTCAATATTGCCATTTTTCTTATGCAATGTGTAAATTAGGTTGTGACGGTAGGAATATTGTGTCACTATTCTACAGTTTGTGCAGTGGGCTGAACCTTTTTCAACATGAGTGTCAAAGAACATTGTATGTTGACATGTATTGCAACATGCTTCGTAGGGAGACAAATGGACATTCTTTGCCTTGAGTGTGCCAACTACCTAAAAAGAGAATGTAGTTAGTGCCAACTACTTGAAAAGAGAATGTAGTTGTTATGAATTCTACGTCATAGTCAAAGAAGGTAATGTGTTATGTAATTTAACTATGAGATTACAAAAATGTTTTTTTTTGGTTCTTGCCTAGATGTTGCATCTACCAAGGGTCTGTAGCTGTGCTTTTGTGCTTTCATCATTAAGCTCCTGCAAAAAAGTAGACTGGGCTATGCGCATGACATTTGTCCCTTTCAACCCATGTCTAACAACATTTTTAAAAAGTAACATCGGTGTTTCTGTTATTGAGAGCATGTGCTATAAATTTGAAGACAATTCTCTGTTGATGTTTGGAATAACAACCTGCAAAAACAACTTATGTTTGAAGTATTTGCAAACTGGGCAATACATAATGTGCAGATGTAGATGCATATTGGAAGTATGATAAGAAAACATTAATATGAAATAATATGTAAATGGTTTGGTACGTATAGTAGCCATGTCTTGTTGGAGGTCACCATCTTTGATGTGGACTTTGAACTGATTTTTGTTGACATGATAGCTTGTAACTATGGCTCCAAAGGAGCCAACTGCATAGCTAGATTCTGCCTCTATTAGCTGTGAGATGGTTGAGTCAGGTGTCAACCTATGGCAATTGCAAATAGTGGGCACAGTTTCAACCAGGATTTTAGGGGTCAAGGCAAGGAAACAGTCCGCATCACCTCTTTCGTATTGTGTTTTACTTTTGATTAAGAAGTTTGTAATGCGAATGCTGGAGCTAGTTACCATGCATGGGTAGAATGTGTTTATCGAAGTGTTGCTAATATTGACTGTTATTGTCATTTGTCCATTAGCGTCCACAAGGTCTACATGCACAATTTCTATTTTATTGGGAATATTGGTGTACCTGTTAGATTTAGGGCCATAAACAACAGGTATATCCCCTTCAAATATAGAACCAGTTTGTTTGGTACAAAGTTCCAATATCGTACTGGGCTTTGGAGTTGTGGACGATGACCTACAAAAGCAAATTGGGAAGTTAAATTTCTGTAGCAAATAAGTAATGTATTTATTAACAATGTAGTATAATATATCAAGGGTATTGTGACAATGACTAACCTCACCCAAGGGCATCGATTAGTAATGGTTGTCTCAATTATATATATACATAATGTTCTTGAAAGCAAAAAATTAGCATATGTTACATTCTTGGAATGGAGAAAGTGAAATATATAGCTAAGAAGAAGATTATAGTTATGCAATTAAATATGCCAAAGTTGCATAATTTTATATCATCTAATTAGACCAGAAGAGAATGATTCAATAGCCATGATAAATTCATGTCCATCTCTACAAAGAAACTAATATATTTCAAATCAAAAGAATTGTCAAATCTTTGAAGCTAGTAAGTCTACAGTTGCAGATAAATACCATTAAACATAAATGGTTAGAAGCACATACACCATTTCCATATATTAGTCTTACAAGTACAGTCACAGATACTACAAAATCTACAAATTGTAGGAGATACAGCTCGCAATGTGCATTACATGTAAGAAGAAACCTAAAGAATTTGCAAGGACTTTCAATTTTGAGAAGGTACAGTTCTGAGGAATTTTGAACAAAACAAGGTGCTCATGTTCTTTGAAGTTGGTTAGTTTTTGCAAATATAAAGCTCAAATGAACGAGATAAAACTCGATCAACTCATATTTAACAACACACTTTCAACCTGTGCAAAATGGAGACTTTGAAATAGGGTATAGACATTCATCAAAGTATAAAGGATAAAAGAATTTCATACAAAAGAGTACAATAGGCAAAACAACTTTAGAAGAATGCAATCATCACTGACTTTGCAAGGCTTTAAGTTTATTTTAATAATAATGTAAAAGCAAAAAATTTGGGCAAGGCTAGGAATTCTGGCTTGACTCCATTGGTATATGTCAATATAAGTCACCTCTTCTGTTGGGGTGGGTCTAGCCCTATTTATAAGGGCCACTTAAAACAAGGATTATACATTGCAGTAAAAGCTCATAAACATGCAATTTATGTGCACCAAAAAGATGAAATCAGGTCTAAAGTTGAACGAATAAGCTATGCATAGCATAAGAAAATTTAATTGGTTTTGTTTTGAGTTGGATACTGATCCAAAAATGGATCTGGTATTAATTCATGACTGTGTGGCAAGGTGATCACAACTGAAGGGACACTTGTCAATTTATTTTGACAGAATACAACAAAGAAGGTAATAGTGGAGCCACAATTAGTATGACTAAAGAAGAAACAAAAAGGTTGTAAATGTGCCATGTCAAGGTTTAACATTAAATGATCAAATATGGTATTGAAACTTTAGCTTTGGACAAAGAAGCGGTAGAAGAGAGAACTATTTGCAATCAATACCTTTCATTGGTTTCATTGCCCTATGTATTCAATTCTCCAGAGGATGTGCCATCTAATTCAATGCTTTGCACTCGGCTATGACAAAGCAAATTGGAAGTCAGAAATGCAGTCAAAATATGGTTCATGTTTCATTTTATTTAGCGCAATTGACATGCATTACCATTTTCTTATCAATGCAGTAGTAGGATCTTGTCCACTGAGTTGCATGTTTTCTATGCATCTGTGGGAAAAAACCATTAATATGTGCCTAGCCAACTAGTTTATGACTAGGTATGTAGAGCAAAATCCAAAAAAGTGCAAATAGAGATCTGAATCCATATTACACAATTTTGAATATAGCCTACCTGCTTTTAGAATCAAAAGTGAACATTATAAAAGCTTACATTTGATAAGGCAATTGCATGTGTAAAGATATACTTTAGGAAAACATTTGTAGCAGATCTGTGTTCAATATAAATACCCTTTTTTTGTCGCTCTATTGATTGTATGAAAAGGGGCGGATGGAGTGTTCTTTGTTTGATGCAAGTCCAATTGCCTGTGGCAAAACAAGGTTGTTACTCAACTATGATTTTCTAAAAGTTTTTAGTAATGCAAGTAGTTTGTATGACTAACATAAAGACATGAGTAATTCTACATTGTATTTTTTTTATCTAGATACTTTACTTTTTTTTGGTTTGTTGTTGTGCCTTTGTGGACATTGAACTAGATGATGTCTCTTGGATGGTATCCATGTGTTAGTTTTTGGCATATGAATTTGAGCCATGAATATAGTATTAATAATGAGTTGCACATCTATTATTCTATTAAGCAGTGGCATAACTAGGCACTGAAACATTTTGGAATGACAATATGTTCTACATGTTTACCTTTTGCAAGACAATGCACATGCATTTACTATTTCACATGGCATGACTATACAATGTTGTCAATGTGAATTAGGAGAGTGTCATGATCACTCCAGTATGTGTCTAATCTTTGAATCCTAGTTGTATATGCATAATTGTTTGTCCACACATGATCAATAATGGCCTATGACAAAGGCTCTATTTCTTCAAGTAACAAGTGCAATTTGTGTATCTGCATGTGCTCATTAAGTATTTCTATTTTTTTTAGTGTGTGGACATGTCAATTTTGAAATCACCTACAATGTAGATAGGGCTTTGTTTACAAGCATTTGTCATTACTTCACTAACAATTGTTAGGATATTTATAAGTGTTGTTGCTGGTCTAGCATAGATATTACAAATATAAAGTGTTTGTCTAGTTATAGTTAACGAGAGTAATATTTCTTAAACATTTTCAAATGTTAATGGTATTGCATTTGAGACTTTAATGTGTTTTCTAGTATAGGTCATTACACCATGTATATGGTATGCTGCAAAGCAATTGAAGTCTAGTAATGAGTTGTCTTCCATTGTTGTTTTCAAATATGTCTCTTGTAGACAAATAATGTCAGATGACATGAAATCCTTGTCATGTAAGATGTCATGTTTATGGGGTTGGAAATGAGGAGTGTTTAATGTAGATATGGTAATAAATGATGTGTCACTCTCACAATGTATGTTGTTTTGAAGAGTCCATTTGGCAGTCATTTCAAGCCGTGTCATTTCTTCTATGATTGATGGTTTCACCTTAAAGTTTTTTTCTTTTAGAGGGCTTAACAAATATAATGTTTCAATGCTTGATGTGCAAGAAAGAGTTGTGTATGTTAACCCATGTTGCACAACACCTGAGGGGTTAAATGCAAGGCCCTGCATTGTGAGTCCTTGCGATCTATGTATTGTTTGAGCACATGCTAGTTGCACTGGGAACTGTTTTCTAATAATCATTTTTCCTTTTGTGCTTAGTCTTTGGATCGGTTTTACAACTCGAAGAATTGGCACCAATCCATTATCAATGTAAGTTTGGTTTAGGTTGGCTAGTTTTGTAATATGGCATTTTCCAACGCGATGGTCATTGAATTCAATCCATATGATGTCCATGTTAGTAGTCTGTATATATACTTTGATTATTCTGTCTGATCCATTGACAAGGCCATCCTGTGTATCATAGTTTCCACCATATATCTCAACCGATATGTTTGTTTTTAACATTATTTGATCTACGAGACTTGCAGTGTGTTTGTATAATTATTGTACATTGATAGAGTTGTCATCTTCATCAATTGCATTGATTGTAATTAGTTGGCCAGGTAGGGCAGATAATATTTTTTGGTTGTGTGCATTGACATCCTTTCTCTTGTAAAAAATAAATGGGAATGTTGGGTCTGTAGGTGGAGAGTGTAAGCATTTGCTATTCAAGTATGCTATGTCATTGTCTGTTTGAGAAGCTGTACGTATTCTGTTAAGTATAGAGATAAAGACCTAGTCTTTATGCCTCATTGTTCTTTGTAAATTATAGCATTTGATGTTTTGTTTCCAAAAATTATATGGTACTAGCTCAGTATCTGTTTTTGGATTTTGAAACACTGGGCAATCATGTATAGGCTCTGCTTGGTAGAGATCACCACAAAAAATAACATCTAAACCACCAAAAGGTTTAGTAGGCATTTGCATTATTTCACACAATCTCCTATCTGTGTAGCATAATAGTATTGTTCCAAGCAATGAGATCTCATCTACTAGTATAACACGCAATTGTTGATATTCTTTTGTCTATGAATCAAATCTGTCAGAGCCCAATGGAATAGGAATGAATTTGTTGAATGGTATAAGGAGTACAGAGTGCAAGGTTGTGTCTCCTATATTGTAAGCTACATTGCCTGTGCATGCAAGTAACAAGCCTTTTATCTTGTCTGGGTTACTATCAATTGAGTTATTGTATATACGAAGGAAGCCTTGATATATAGCTTTGGTAGTGAATGTTTTTCCTATGTCAGTGCCTCTTGTTAAGAACAAATGCAATGGTTCAAGTTTCTTTTGTTGTTTTTTCATTAGTATGTCTTTCACTATGGGTTGTTGCTCATTGTTTAATATTCTTTGAAGATTGTAATATTCTATGTTGTCGAGTAAGTGGGGATGTTTAGCTATCTCAAATGGTCTTGTCACTTGTTTGTTGTAGATATTGAGTTTTATTGTCTCTAAATTTGATTGCAAATTGTATTGTTCATTGTATGTGCTACTTAGGTTTTCCACATTGTTTCCATCTTTAGAGTTTTTATTTTGAACATTGACATCATTAATAGCATCATCCATATCGCCCCACAATTGATTTACATTGTAGGTATACTTTTCTTGGTTAAGTTGTACTATTTTCTGATGGCTAGGAAAAGCATCTTGCCATGTTGTGAAGCCTTGTTTCAAGATGTTTTCATCCAAATCAAATGGAACATCTAACAAAAGTTTCTCTCTGTAATAGTTCTCGATGTCAACATGTTTATTGTATTTGATAAATCTAATAATTTGTGGTCTAGTTCTTCGCCTTAATTTTCCTTTTGCTATTGTGTATTCTGAGACAAAATCTGCTAGGCTAACATTAGACAATGATTTGGGTCGTGCAATATAATGGTCAATTAAGCTTTTACAAGCAACATTTTGTGATTCATTTGGTTCATTGTCTATTTGTTTGGATGTCTTCAAAACAAATGTGTGATTGTCAGCAACAGATGTGTCTATGAATTTGCATTTTCTTGAACTACGGTTAAGAGGAAGTGAAAGTACAATGTGCACAACTTGTTGAGTAGATATTTGTTGTAGGTTTAGCAACACATTGCCAAGATTCATTATCATATTTACTGCATCAATGTTATGTTCTTTGTGGTCTGTGCGTATCTTGTTAAATGCATTTGTTAGAGTTATTATTTTTTGTCATGTACGAGCTACAATACATTGCTGCAACATATTTATTAAGGACAAATTGTGCATCTGTATTTGCTTGCCATAGATGTGGAATGTTTTTTGCAAATGTAGTGTTCCATATGTGAGTTGGCTTCCTTCTTAAGAACATTGTTGGCCTAAGCAATGTAGACTGTATGGCTAATATGTATTCATTTTCAGTCATGCCTATGTTCACTAGGAAATCTTCAAAGGTTACAAAACAATCATAATTTGAATATTCTAAACCAGATTTGAGTTTTTGACAAGACACATATTTCTTTTGTTTTTGTCCATGCATGGTTCAAGTATTGTTGTTTCTTTCATTGGTGGTTGTGGAAAACCAAAGCGGCATTTTCCCCATTTTGTCTTTCTGCATTGTCTCGTATGGTGATGTATATGTAATTTAGCTATTTCTTCATGCAATTATTCTATGTTGCAAATTACATATCTATCCACAAGATGTTCGATGGTAGTATTATTGTCTTTTCCATATATTGATGCATCTTTAATCCATAGCATGAAATGATCATGTTCATTTCCTTGATTCTAAAACTCAATAACTAAAAAATAGTCCAGTACCTTTCTGAAGAATGTTTCATCTGAACATATTAATTTTTTCATAGCATTGATTTTATGTTTATAATACCAAGTACAAGTGGTTGGATCCTTTTTCATCAAAGAGAAAATGTCAATGTCAGTAAATAGTTCAGGTTGGCTTTGTTTTGACTTGCTTTCATGTGAAATATAAAATTCTTTCAATGTTTTTATTAGTGGGTCCCGATTCTCCTCTGCACTAGTGAATGTTACAAAAAATGTTGGTGGTCCTAACTATCGTATCATTGCAAAAACATTTTTCTTGAGATGTTGCAAATAGTCTAGTGAGTTTCTTATTTTTTTGAAGTCTGCGTATCCAATATCAGATTGCAATATTTTTTCAAGGTTTGGTTTGTACTTGACATCTTTTGCTAGCAATGTTCTACCTTTTAGTTTCCCCTTGCGAATTCTTATCCATTTGGTAGAGAAAATTTGGCCAATTAGTATTTTGATGGTTTTGAAAAATAAGTTGGTGGTATGGTAAGAAAACGTGCAATTTTTTGGTATGAAAATCATTTTGTAATTTTGTCATCACGTGGTTGTCCAAAAAAATGTGTGGGAAAGTTCATTTCTTCTGCATATCTATCTTGAAAGATTCCTAGAGGTTGTTTTCCTTCTGCTGGTGTGATTTCTATGATTTTGTCTTGAATAGAATGTATAGTTCTTGATTCTGTAAATCCATGTATTAAGGTGTCTTCTTCGATTTCGATGGCATCATCATCGTCACTTTCACTTGATGAACTGTCAATAGTTGGCATCTATTCTTGTAAAGGATATAAATGCTCATGACAATTTGTGTTCAATTTAACATTTTGCATTTTGTATAACATTGTTTGACACTACTCATTTAAAGCATTTATAATAGCATTTGGTCGCACTCTTCCTTTTTGGTATGCATTTGTATATTGTAAACGCCTCTTCAATGCAATAGCAATTGTGCATATTTCATTGGTTGATCATGGCAACACTGTTTGTATAATGTCCATGTCTATTGGAACATTGATAATAGTTCCATTTAGTCCAATTTGGGATCTCTTATGTCCTAGTTGCCAAATTTGTGCAAATGCAATTTGAAGGGACACCAACCTTTCCTCAAGTTCTAAAAGTGTAGTTGTGTATTGTAATGGCTTGTTTGTTTTGATCTGTTCTGGTGTTGCATATGCTGGTTTTTTCTTTTGTTGCAATTGTTGGTTACATAACTTGCATATCTTGTTTCTAAACAATTCTCGTTTCTCTAAAAATAGTAGCTGATATGTTTCTATTACTTTTTGTGTAAAATTTATTATGTTTTTCTTAAAACACAATTGCTGACAAATTGCACACACATGTTTAGGGGTGTCTTGTACTTTTGTCATGTATGTTTCTATTGGAGTCTTTGTTCTTTTTGTTGATTTGTGTATGCCATGAATTATAGTTTTCTTACATATGGTTTGTTTTATTTTACGAAGTGATTTGTGGGCAATTCCCTTCAAGACATTTGTGGATTGTTTAGAGCTGCTAATCTGTACATGTTTAGTGTTTAGAATGGATTGTTTCAATTTGTGGATACTAATTCTATGCTGTCCTTTAACCGATGCCATTCCTTGTGATTGTTCACTATTAATGTCATTTGGTAATATAATGTCCACTCCACATGGTCTATAGTGTGTATGCATGTCATTCACCTTGCAACATACAATATTGTATATCTTTGTTGGCTCTAGGCATTTGCAATATTCTTTCATAGGCATGTCATTGTTTTCTGGCCAAACTTTTATTTTTATTTGCAAAATCTAAGATAGCCACTCAAAACAAAAATCATGTCCTTCAATTCTGCTCTTTTCATATGGCTCTGCAACTTTTGCAATAAATGTTTCCCAACTTGTCACCCCACAACTAATATTCAAGTCAGATTTGAGACATGTTACAAGGCAAGCCATTGCTACTTTGTCTTGGGATAGGATTGCATTGCAAAAACACTGAGCCATGTATCGTCTAAGACATTGGCTATCAAATTCATTGTTTGTGAGAATAGCAATACTATTAAAAAGGCTATCACCACAATCTAATATAGACAATGCATTTTTACATAATCTAGACATTGAAGCTATTGACTTATCTTCCACAACATATTGTTTTGAATTACAAATTGATTTAGAGTGTTTAGGTTGGTGAATTTGTGGTTCAAATGCCTTATTTTTTTTGGATACAAATGGCTCAAAATGTCCATGAATAGGATTCTGATCATGGAACAAGATAGAATACATAGTACTTTGTGAACTGTCATTGAAATGCAAGTAATTTGCTCTCCTTGTTAAAGACTAGATACATATTTGAATGTATAGCCACTTAATACAAAATATAACCCCCCAAAGGCTATATTCATTACAGTTTGGCTTTGGGACTGCAGACAGTCGCATACGTCTTAAATATGTATTAACATCACTCACTCCATGCAATTCATACAATGTATGGGGGTCTAGCTCATATCTGTAAGAAGATAAAGCTTCAGGGTCACTCTTTGCTAGACAATTTAGGAAGTGGTTGATGGTTCCATTGCATAGTTCTATGGAAGTGTAGCGCATATGAAACAATAGTTGCAAAGAGTAAAAAAGATAGTCACCTATGTTGTATAGGAATTGGCTTATTCTGAACATGCTATTGTTTTCCAATACTATGTCAATTGTTTGATCCACATGTATGTTCAATGACCCATAGTTTTCTACATCTATGATATTGTGTAATGATTCTGTTGAATCAATCTTTCTTTTCATTTTGTTCATAGTAGAACAACAAGCTAGGGATGCAAAAGTACAAACTGTAAGATCTTACTTGATTGTCAACACTGTTGAAGACTATTTCCAATGTACAACTGTTGCAAATGGAAAACAAAAAATCATACAATTAGTTATAGACACTACAAATCTCCAAAAACTGATAGCAAAACTGATCATATAATCACACTTATTGTGCAGTTCATATTCCATGGTACATGTCCTATGCAAATATACAATTAGTGACATCATTAAATCCATTGCTACCTAAACAATACAAGCTGCCAAGAATAACATTGTGGATATAATATTCTTTTAGCATTTGTCCAAACCTTTTACAGTTGCAATTAGACATGGTAAGAAGGAACACTTCTTGAAATCCAAATCCAATGTCAGTGCATACATGTCCAAGAAAACTGAAGAGCTTATGTTTTCAAATCTTAATATAGAAGAGATTAAAAACCACCAAATAGATAATGGCATAAAATCCATAGAATAATGTACTAAAGACAACTTCCCATCAATACGAAGAGCTATTTGCTGGGAAAACTTTGCAATAAGAAACATGCTAGAAAATAGATCACGTGTTCAATTGTATATTGTCTAGTAGAGTAATTGCTTTAGAACAATGGCTCTCTAAATTGGTTTTTATGTGGAATATATATAAGTGATCAATAAGTGTATAACCAGAGAAGGAACAATTTCTGGTTCATGTTCTAAAAAGAATTGAGTAGTGTCAAAAAAAAAATCTGGGTTTGTGCCCAATTGGCAATAAAACCGTGTTCCGAACAGAGTGAGGTGGTTACATCATCCACTGATAATTGGATAATCAAGATGTAGAGATAAAATGTTGTATAGGAATTGCTTTATTCTGATCATGCTGTTGTTTTGCAATACTATGTCAATTGTCTCATCCACATGTCTGTTCAATGACTCATAGTTTTCTACATCTATGATATTGTGTGATGATTCTATTGAATCAATCTTTCTTTTCATTTTGTTCATAGTACAACAACAAGCTAGGGATGCAAAAGTACAAACTAGGTAAGATCTTACTTGATTATCAACACTGTTGAAGACTATTTCTAATGTACAACTGCTGCAAATGGAAAACAAAAAATCATATAATTAGTCCTAGACACTACAAATCTCCAAAAACTGATAGAAAAACTGATCATATAATCATACTTATCATGCAGTTCATATTCCATGGTACATGTCCTATGCAAACATGCAATTAGTGACATAATTAAATCCATTGCTACCTAAACAATACAAGCTGCCAAGAATAACATTGTGGATATAATATATTTTTAGCATTTGTTCAAACCTTTTACAGTTGCAATTAGACATGGTAAGAAGGAACATTTCTTGGAATCCAAATCCAATGTCAGTGCATACATGTCCATGAAAACTGATGAGCTTATGTTTTCATATCTTAATATAGAAGAGATTAAAACCCACCAAATAGATAATGGCATAAAATCCATAGAATAATGTACTAAAGACAACTTCCCATCAATACAAAGAGCTATTTGCTGGGAAAACTTTGCAAGAAGAAACAGGCTAGAAAAGAGATCACGTGTTCAATTGTATATTGTCCAATAGAGTAATTGATTTAGAATAATGGCTCTCTACACTAGTTTTTATGTGGAATTACTAGTTTTTATGTGGAATATATATAAGTGATCAATAAGTGTATAACCAGAGTAGGAACAATTTCTGGTTGATGTTCTAAAAAGAATTGAGTAGTGTCCAAAAAAAATCTGGGTTTGTGCCCAATTGGCAATAAAATCGTGTTCCGAATAGAGTGAGATGGTTACATCATCCACTGATAATTGGATAATCAAGATGTAGAGGCAAAATTATGGAATGATTTTGTAATGTTTAATGATAAGAATTGTCATTGAGGCTACACAAAAATGTTGAGGCCATGACAATTGATGGTACATAAACTCATGCTAGGCCTTATAATTTTTATGTTTAAGCAACAAAGGATTTAGGTCTAATTCTGACCATTTTGTTGATAGAGAACTATTGAGGCCAACACAATTGCACTATAGAAAATCATGCTATATTTAACAAAGACACTACCTTAATAGAACCGCCCTACCAAGACAAAATGGTTTTATCATATGATCTTGGATGACCTTATGAGTGAATGTCATGCAGAGGAATATGTTACATGTTATGTCATTAATTATTCATGTCTAAAGACCATCTGGATGATGCTTTGCTTGCCAAAGGGGCAATGAATATAGTTGGAAGGGATGTGGAAGGTGAAAAGAGCTTTGCTCCACATAAGGAGGGAAAAAAATGCATTTGTCTGCCCGACTTGCTAAAGAAAATTGAAGTTCTCCTCGCAGAGCTTAGGGAAGTGCTACATAGTAATTTCCATTGCTTGCTCAAACAAATTGTATAGATAATGTTTTCATATCATCCTTAATTATTTCTGTTCCACATAAAAATTACAAACCCAAAATAAAATAGGGCATGTACATGCCTAATCTTATAAGGTAATGATAAGCCATGGTAAAGCATAGCTCAATTTTTTTTGTGGAAAGAAAGCTAAAAACATGGAATAGTATTGGAAACAACAGCCTTGGCTGAAATTTTTAACCAGGCCTTAAGGTATGGTTTCTTCACGCAAACAATGTTGGAATGCAATTTTTAATCTGTTGAACATGCTATAGAAAGCTATGAAGATTGAGGTCCACACACCTTTTCTTATGCTTACACATTTTGCATACATCTCACCAGAAAACCTCTTACTCTGCACTTTGATAGATGTTTATTCTTGTGAAGCCACCAAATGAGCCCTTAAGATAGGAAGGCATTCAAAAGATCAGATATACGATGTTGTTAGGGTAGAAGTTTGAGGTGGGGAAGAAGTTTTTTGCAAACACTTCTCCTACTAATACAAGTTAACGTATTTTCTATACTTCCTTGTCTGTCGATGCTTTCAGTTTGTTTACAGCCATGGCACCCCCTCAAAGGTATTGTATTTATCCTTCCAGACCAATGTAAAATAGTACAAGAAGAACTTCTGAAAAAAATAAACAAAGAAAAGTAAACAAAAAACTACTTGCCAATTTCCCTGCTTCAATGGACTATGTCTGCATTTCTGCTATCACTCATTTCATTTATTATACAGCCCATTTCTGCTACCCAAAACTGTAGCATTGGACACCTCTCCACACTTGCACAGGTGTCTGTGAAATCAAAAAAAACATAATAAATACAAACCCTAATGTGCCAAGAAATTCGTGGACTCTTCTGACACCCTGTATGAAGTCATTGGAATAGAAGACGGACCTTGAAATTTATGCCTTCTCTCGCCTCGTTAAACCTCCCACTACTCTGGCACATCCTGCAACCGCAATAATGCACAAAACAAATTTCACCAACTCTATCCTACATTAAACACATGAGTAAGCAGTGCACAAGTTCGCCGCTTACACATTAGATTTTCATTTTATTAAGAAGAAAACAAAATAACCATTGGCTTGAAAACAACAGTTTAATCACCCATTAAAAAGAGCCTCGCCACTATAGTTCCATCATGTATGTTTCTATTAGAGTCTTTGTTCTTTTTGTTGATTTGTGTATGCCATTAATTATAGTTTTCTTATGTATGGTTTGTTTTATTTTACAAAGTGATTTGTGGGCAATTCCCTTCAAGAAATTTGTGGATTGTTTAGAGCTGCTAATCTGTACATGTTCAGTGTTTTGAATGGATTGTTTCAATTTGTGGATACTAATTCTATGTTTTCCTTTAATCGGTGCCATTCCTTGGGATTGTTCACTATTAATGTCATTTGGTAATATAATGTCCACTCCACATGGTCTATAGTGTGTATGCATGTCATTCACCTTGCAACATACAATATTGTATATCTTTGTTGGCTCGAGGCATTTACAATATTCTTTCATAGGCATGTCACTATTTCTTGGCCAAACTTTTATTTTTATTTGCAAAATGTAAGATAGCCACTCAAAACAGAAATCATGTCCTTCAATTCTACTCTTTTCATATGGCTCTACAACTTTTACAATAAATGTTTCCCAACTTGTCACCCCACAATTGATAATCAAGTCAGATTTGAGACATATTACAAGGCACGCCATTGCTACTTTGTCTTGGGAAAGGATCGCATTGCAAAAGGACTGACCCATGTATCGTCTAAGACATTGGCTATCAAATTCATTGTTTGTGAGAATAGCAATACTATTAAAAAGGTTATCACCACAATCTGATATAGACAATGCATTTTTACATAATCTAGACATTGAAGCTATTGACTTATCTTCCACAACATATTGTTTTGAATTACAAATTGTTTTAGAGTGTTTAGGTTGGTGAATTTGTGCTTCAAATGCCCTATTTTTTTTATACAAGTGGCTCAAAATGTCCATGAATAGGATTATGATCATGGAACAAGATAGAATACATAGTACTTTGTGAACTGTCATTGAAATGCAAGTACTTTGCTTTCCTTGTTAAAGACCAGATACATATTTGAATGTCTAGCCACTTAGCTAGCCACTTAATACAAAATATGTCCCCCCAAAGGCCATATTCATTACAGTTTGGCTTTGCGACTGCAAACAGTCGCATACGTCTTAAATATGTATTCACATCACTTACTCCATGCAATTCATACAATGTCTGGGGGTCTAGCTCATATCTGTAAGAAGATAAAGCTTCATGGTCACTCTTTGCTAGACAATTTAGGAAGTGGTCGATGGTTCCATTGCGTAGTTCTATGGAAGTGTAGCGCATATGCAACAATAGTTGCAAAGAGTCAAAAAGACAGTCACCTATGTTGTATAGGAATTGGCTTATTCTGAACATGCTATTGTTTTCCAATACTATGTCAATTATCTCATCCACATGTTTGTTTGATGACTCATAGTTTTCTACATCTATGATATTGTATAATGATTCTATTGAATCAATCTTTCTTTTTCATTTTGTTCATAGTACAACAACAAGCTAAGGACACAAAAGTACAAACTAGGTAAGATCTTATTTGATTGTCAACATTGTTGAAGACTATTTCCAATGTACAGCTACTACAAATTCAAAACAAAAAATCATATAATTAGTCGTAGACACTACAAATCTCCAAAAACTGATAGCAAAACTGATCATATAATCACACTTATCATGCAGTTCATATTCCATGGTACATGTCCTATGCAAATATGCAATTAGTGACATAATTAAATCCATTGCTACCTAAACAATACAAGCTACCAAGAATAACATTGTGGATATAATATTCTTTTAGCATTTGTTCAAACCTTTTACAGTTACAATTAGACATGGTAAGAAGGAACACTTCTTGAAATCTAAATCCAATGTCAGTGCATACATGTCCAAGAAAACTGAAGAGCTTATGTTTTCAAATCTTAATATAGAAGAGATTAAAAACCACCAAATAGATATTGGCATAAAATCCATAGAATAATGTACTAAAGACAACTTCCCATCAATACGAAGAGCTATTTGCTGGGAAAACTTTGCAAGAAGAAACAGGCTAGAAAATAGATCACGTGTTCAATTGTATATTTTCCAGTAGAGTAATTGATTTAGAACAATGGCTCTCTAAACTTGTTTTTATGTGGAATTACTGGTTTTTATGTGGAATATATATAAGTGATCAATAAGTGTATAACTAGAGAAGGAACAATTTCTAGTTGATGTTCTAAAAACAATTGAGAAGTGTCAAAAAAAAATCTGTGTTTGTGCCCAATTGGCAATAAAACCATGTTCTAAACAGAGTGAGATGGTTACATCATCCATTGATAATTGGATAATCAAGATGTAGAGACAAAATGTTGTATAGGAATTGGCTTATTCTGAACATGCTGTTGTTTTCCAATACTATGTCAATTGTCTCATCCACATGTCTATTCAATGACTCATAGTTTTCTACATCTATGATATTGTGTGATGATTCTATTGAATCAATCTTTCTTTTCATTTTGTTCATAGTACAACAACAAGCTAGGGACGCAAAAGTACAAACTAGGTAAGATCTTACTTGATTGTCAACACTGTTGAAGACTATTTCCAATGTACAGCTGCTGCAAATTGGAAACAAAAAACCATATAATTAGTCCTAGACACTACAAATCTCCAAAAACTGATAGCAAAACTGATCATATAATCACACTTATCGTGTAGTTCATATTCCATGGTACATGTCCTATGCAAATATGCAATTAGTGACATAATTAAATCCATTGCTACCTAAACAATACAAGCTGTGAAGAATAACATTGTGGATATAATATTCTTTTAGCATTTGTTCAAACCTTTTACAGTTGCAATTAGACATGGTAAGAAGGAACACTTCTTGAAATCCAAATCCAATGTTAGCGCATACATGTCCATGAAAAATGAAGAGCTTATGTTTTCAAATCTTAATATAGAAGAGATTAAAAACCACCAAATAGATAATGGTATAAAATCCATAGAATAATGTACTAAAGACAACTTCCCATCAATACGAAGAGCTATTTGCTGGGAAAACTTTGCAAGAAGAAACATGCTAGAAAATAGATCACGTTTTCAATTGTATATTGTCCAGTAGAGTAATTGATTTAGGACAATGGCTCTGTACACTAGTTTTTATGTGGAATATATATAAGTGATCAATAAGTGTATAACTAGAGTAGGAACAATTTCTGGTTGATGTTCTAAAAAGAATTGAGTAGTGTCCAAAAAAAATCTGGGTTTGTTGCCAATTGGCAATAAAACTGTGTTCCGAACAGAGTGAGATGGTTACATCATCCACTGATAATTGGATAATCAAGATGTAGAGACAAAATTATCGGAATGATTTTGCAATGTTCAATGATAAGAATTGTCATTGAGGCTACACAAAAATGTTGAGGCCATGACAATTGACGGTACATAAACTCATGCTAGGCCTTATAATTTTTATGTTTAAGCAACAAAGGATTTAGGTCTAATTCTGACCATTTTGTTGACAAAGAACTATTGAGGCCAACACAATTGCACTATATAAACTCATGCTATATTTAATAAAGCTGCTACCTTAATAGAACCACCCTGCCAAGACAAAATGGTTTTATCATATGATCTTGGATGACCTTATGAGGGAATGTCATGCAGAGGAACATGTTACATTTTATGTCATTAATTGTTCATGTCTAAAGACCATCTGGATGATGCTTTACTTGCCAGAGGGGCAATGAATATAGCTGGAAGGGATGTGGAAGGTGCAAAGAGCTTTGCTCCACATAAGGAGGGAAAAAAAATTCATTTGTCTGCCTGATTTGCTAAAGAAAATTGAAGTTCTCCTTGCAGAGCTTAGGGAAGTGCTACATAGTAATTTCCATTGCTTGCTCAAACAAATTGTACAGATAATGTTTTCGTATCATCCTTAATTATTTCTGTTCCACATAAAAATTTAAAACCCAAAATAAAATAGGGCATGCAATTGCCTAATCTTATAAGGTAATGATAAGCCATGGTAAAGCACAGCTCATTTTTTTTTGTGGAAAGAAAGCTAAAAACATGGAACAGTTTTCAAAACAACAGTCTTGGCTGAAATTTTTAACAAGGCCTTAAGGTATGGTTTCTTCATGCAGACAATGTTGGAATGCAATTTTTAATCTGTTGAACATGCTACAAAAAGCTATGAAGATTGAGGTCCGCACACCTTTTCTTATGCTTACACATTTTGCATATGTCTCACCAAAAAACCTCTTACTCTGCACTTTGATAGATGTTTATTCTTGTGAAGCCACCAAATGAGCCCTTTAGATAGGAAGGTATTCAAAAGATCAGATATAGGATGCTGTTAGGGCAGAAGTTTGAGGCGGGGAAGAAGTTTTTTTGCAAACACTTCTCCTACTAATACAAGTTAACGTATTTTCTATACTTCCTTGTCTATTAACGCTTTCGGTTTGTTTACAGCCATGGCACCCCCTCAAAGGTATTATATTTATCCTTCTAGACCAATGTAAAATAGCACAAGAAGAACTTTTGAAAAAAACAAACAAACAAAAGAAAACAAAAAACTACCTACCAATTTCCCTGCTTCAATGGAGTATGTCTGCATTTTTGCTATCAGTCATTTCTTTTATTATATTGCCCATTTCTGCTACCCAAAACTGTAGCATTGGACACCTCTCCACGCATTGCACATGAGTCTGTGAAATCCAAAAAACATAGTAAATATAAACCCTAAATGTGCCAAGAAATCCGCAGACTCTTCTGACGCCCTGTACGAAGTCATTGGAATAGTAGACGGACCTTGAAATTTATGCCTTCTCTCACCTTGTTAAACCTCCCATTGCTCTGGCACATCCTACAACTGTAACAATGCACAATCCATTTTTCATCAACTCTGCCCTGCATTAAACACAGGAGTAAACAGTGCACAAGTTCACCGCTTACATATTGGATTTTCATTTTATTAAGAAGAAAATAAAACAACCATTGGCTTGAAAACAATAGTTTAATCACCCGTTAAAAAGAGCCTTGCCACTATAGTTCCATGGCAGGAACTAATAACCATTAGTACAATATCTCTACCATAATGAGATTGAATAATGACACCAATCTATCATATTCTCACTGCACCTAACTAGTGAAACCAATATACATAAACCTATACAATTTAGAAACATGTGTTTGCTATCTATGTTGGTGGTCTGGGCTGTTAAAGAAATAACTATGCTGAGGCCATGGCTCTTCTTTGGGGGATTAAATTGGCCATATCCCTTGGTATTAGGAATTTGTACATCCAGGGGGACTCTAAAATGGTTATTGATGTAGTTAACAACGTGTCGACTGTTGGCATTAAGTTGAAAGATGTTATAAGGGATATATAGATTCTCCTGCAGAAGATTCCGAGTGTGAATATCTCCCATATTTACCATGAGGGAAATGTAGTTGCAGACGCCTGTGCCGATATGGGACAACGGTATTCAAATTGGTGGTGTTGGTGCCAATTTGAGCATATCCCTTCAAATCTTAAGGCACTCATTCTTAAGGAAGTGTTGGGTAGTGATGAGTCAGATTTGTTGGAAAGATAGCTCATATGGTCAGCTCTTTGGGAGGGGGCTAACGTGCTTCTTGAAGTATGGGTCCTTTTGTACCTTCTCCATTGTCATTTCCGCTCCTTGTTCTCATAAGGCGAGCGGGCGGCTGGATCATCATGGCGTGTGCCGTGTAATTATGATTAAGTATGGGATGCATAAGCATCATTTTTACAAGGTTTCCCATATTCATGATAATGCGTGCGTTGTTATCACCCGCATCATTAGCCTTGATCAAGCCAGTAATGCTCCTGTAAATACGACTGAGGAGATTTGGGGTTTTTGTGACATGCTTTGTAATTCTGACATGGGTGGAGATCGAATTAGAACCGAACCCATCTCTTGCTATGAGTTTAAAGACAACCTGGTGGTTTGGCATTATTGCAAAGAGGGTGGGATTAGTCCCTATTTGGAGCGGCTAAATGGATACAATGAAAATATCTCTGAACAATTCACCGGGTCTTGGCAGAACCGGTGGGTTTCGGTGGGCGGAATTAGCTTTGAAATTTTTGGAAGAGTGATTGCTATAGCCACTGGTATGTCTACCCAGGGTTTGAAACTACAGAGGAAAACTAAAATTGCAGACCTTTCCAGTCAGAAGCTCTTTCTTGGAGATGGCAAAGAATTAGTCCCATATCAAGGGGGATTTGACAGAGCCAAGCTGCTCGAGCCATGGGATGGTGTGTGTTTTCTCCTCATGAAGTACTTCACCCTGGACCGACATTTCACCAGGTTCTATAACTACCACCTCCCCCTTTTGAATCATTTCTGTCGCAATGCTCAAATTAGCTTTTTGTTTTATCTGCTTTCCTCCCTTGAACATTCTGTCCTTAGGGTTAGGGCTAAAATGGCAAAAAACCCTGCTAAGAAACCCATCCCTCTTCATCATGGCCTTATCCTCTGCCTCTATAATCACCATCTTGCCCTTGAACCTGCTAAGTCCATTCAAACCAATAGTGGGGAACCCTCCTCTAACCCTAAGGATATTCCTGGTGTTGATGAACCTGGGCCATCCCCTATTCCTACTAAGACTAAAGAAGTTGCCTTTTCCACACCTGAGGATATTCCTGTTGATACTCCAGGTCTTACTCTCATTATGAAGGGCAAAAAGAGAAAGACTATTGCTGGGGATACAAGCACTAGTAGGGCTATGGTTGGGACCCCTAAAAATCCTGGTAGGACCCCAGTGGGCTAGAGTAGCAAGTCTCATTCTTCTGCTAAGATGTTTAAGGATGGTCTCCCCTTTGGTGTTAGGCGGTTTGGGCGTATCGCTGGCAAACCTGCTCTTAAAGCAAAACTAATCGATTACTCTGAGAGCGGTTCAGAAGAATCCACCCAGGGGGAAGAGGATAAGGAGATTGAGGTTCAGGACATATCTGGGGATGCTAAAGGCAATCAAGAGACTCATGATACGGGGGATACCACTGAGGAAGTTGCTGACTCTGCCGATAATGCTGACAAAGCAGGTGAGATGTTCGTGGAAGAGGCTGATGAGGATATGGACACTGATGCTGGTCTAGGAGTTGATCTAGCAGGTCTGAGGGCTCGCATCGAGAAGCTAGAGCAGAATCTCTCCACTGTGCTAAGGAGTTCTATTTTCCTAAATATTTCTATGCTGAAAAACCTGGGGGTGCCTGTCAATGCTGACAATGATGATCTTGCTAGGAATTTGGATGACATTATTAAGTCCATGGTTAAACAAGGAGAGAATTTGCCTCCTTAGTTTTTGTTTTTATTTTGATACTTCTCTGCTACTCTACTACTCTGTATTTACTATCATAGTTCGCGGCTAGGTTTGCTGATTATGATGGGTTATCTATTTATGATGTTTCTGGTTTAAGGCACTTTTTGTGCTTGCTGCCTTTGTGGCCTGTTTTCTTTTTGTAAGGGTTCGGCCCCTTGTTTTGCTGCCTTATATTAACAAAAACATGTGTTTAAACTTATACCTTTAATCTCCTTTAACTCTAAGACTAGTATGATTGGAATAAATTTTTCATTAGAATATTTATCTTTCTTATCATCCAAATGAACTTGTTTAACCAAAGATGTAAATTTCTAGCACATAACCAAAAGGGTGTATTGATGCTAAAAAAGTACATTCATCACTCAACAAGAGGTGCTAGAACATCTCCTATGTAAAGATATGTGAGGATGCACAATTAATCTCCTAGATAAGTCTTCAATTCTAGTATTTTAGCACATGGTATTCTTATATCATATGAAAATTTATTAACTATGTTTTTCACATTACAAGGAATTTGTTGGCATTCAAAACCATCAAACAATTTTGTATGAGGATGGCCATGGCATCTATCATATTATTCATCTAAATCTTTTATATAATCCACTCATCATAAGATTGATCTTTCAACCAACTAAAAATGATTGATCATTAGAACATTTTTAGGTTTTACCTTGTAAAATTAGGTGCTTTTGGTCCCAAAAAGCTTACAAAGACTAATCCAAAAATAATGATTCAAAAGCAATCATCATGAGAAATTTAATATCAATCTCTATGCTCTTGTGCACTAAATATTATATAACATTTAATAATATGAAAGTTCACATCTAATGCATGATCTTTCATAATTTTAAAAGTTCAGTCCTAATCAAATCTATCTTTCTATATTAGTAGTTTACTAAACTATGATCTATGAATTTTACTAATTTTAAATTGTGATGTCTAATTTCATCCCTACAACTTTTAGGCAACCTTTTGTTATCTCTATAGATCAATCAACATCTTAAATGCAACCTTTTGTCTATCCAGCAAATTGTAGAAACTAGGAATATTGAGTGAATGTGAGTATTGATTCAAGCCACTCGAGACAAACAGTAGCACGCTCAACCTACAAGAAAAAAAATATTGCAAACAATGGACAATTGGAATGCAAAATATAGGATGAATTATCTTACATGATGGAGTACATATCAGGCATAATCGACTAAGAATAGTTGAGCCAAAGATAGAAAAAAATCACTAAGAATAGTGGTGCTCCAAGAATAGGAAAAATAACTACTTAATTTAGACAAAGCTAATCTAGACATGCCAAGTATAGCTCGAGGCTAAACATAGACTGATGTGCACACCTAAGTAAGCTTAATATACACCAACACCCCCTTAAGCATAGCTTAGGTAGGCTAAATAAAAATGGGTCCAAGAAACTAGGCCTGATCAGGTGCCCATGTACAATGCAATGCAATCTCTCATAAAGCGGAGAAAGGAAGAAAACCCTATGGGAAAAAAAACTTCCCTCCAAAAAGAGAAAAACATAAAGGAAGAGGCCTAGGAAGCCTCCTCGAAGATGGTAACTCTGCACCAATCTTGAAACCATGTCACTTTGACTGTGATGATGCAGATATGACCCCCCATAGGAGAGTAAAAGAGACTATGTAGTCCCCCCACAATGAAGTAGCCCGTATGCCAAAAGAGAATGCTCGTGTATGAATGTTGAAAATGATCCATTTGTGGAAAATGATGTTTCTCCCCTTAGGAAGAAACAACTCCAATGGTGAATGCTCAAAGAAGCGAGGTGAGGTGGTGAGTCTCATGATGTACCCTATCTTAGAATACTGCTCAAATATCATCATGCTTATGTCGAAATGAATCACAATCAAATCAGGAGGTTCTAGCCTAACTGAAACAAGTGACCTCTCAAAATCATGTGAAAATTGATGAAGATCAAGATCCAAAGAAATAATGTATGGATGTAGAATGTCAATGCATGCCATGTGGCTACAAAGCAAATCCCATGCAATTACCTGCAAAGAATCGTTGGAAGCTCTCAAAGAAGCAACTCTAGAATCTGATGAAGCAATAGGGGCTAAAGGAATGTCCTTAACTGTAGATGGGGTACCAATATATGTCAACCAAATAGACTGATCATCCCATGAGGATGTGTCCAGAAATGAATGGAAACAAAAGTCTCAGTATCATCCACAAGAGCATAGTTATCTATAGAAACATCGCTTTCAGATGAAGAATCAAGATCTCCATATAGTTGCCGAATGATGGTCCAAGTAGTGAAAGGGTAGTCATTGTGCTCTATATGATGTAAAATATCTGTAGAAACTGTAAGACCTATTCTTTTTGGTTAAACTATTTATTCTTCTGTTTATAGTCAATTGGCTTAGGAACGAGTCCAAGGAGATCCCTGGCAATACATCCTGTTCAAGACGATGATACTTTATCCTTTGTTTCCAGAACAAATAGGTATCTAAGATTAGCCTAACTACAGAAGGATGGAAATAGATTCCAGAATCTATTATGTAACCCCCCCTAAATTTTGGAACTTTATCTCAGTTCATTGATTACAAAAATACTCAATTACCCCAAACTAAAAAAGCGGAAGGAACTGCAGAAGTGTACAAGACACAACACAAAGTACACTCCCTTGATTAGATATCCAAATCCCCCTTGAATTGACACTTTATAATGTAGTGCTTTAGGCAAGTCTAATTGGAGTGAATTAGGGAACTTTATAATTTCAATGCGATATCATTTCCAATGGACGAGGCTAGGAAATAATGTTCACTTTTAGAAAAAAATGGCTCTCAATTTTGAGTAGCCAATGCAAAGTTACAACAATCTCTTCGATTTTGCCTAATAATAACCTACATGCAAAAAAATGCCTTCAGGGATAAAATTATCACTCATATCTCAAAAAAGCTCCTCCAAGATTTAAAAAAAAAGGCTTGCTATTTTTAGCACAAAAAGAAACCTCTTTTAAGTGCTTTGGCTCAAACTTAGAAAAGCAAAGAACTGAGTAGTGTAGGCTACTGTTCAATTGATTTTGATGCCCTTCGTAATCTAAAACACCCGTCTCTGATTTGTAGCTTTTTCAGGTGCTTTGAGGTAGGGGTTTGAATAGTGGCGATGGCATTTGAGCTATGGCACAGATCCCACCTATGGCGTAGATTAGTTGTTGGAAATACTTTCTCGCTACGTCTTCATGCAACTTCTCGTTACAGGCAATTTTGAAAATCTTTTGGTAAATAAAGAACTGCAAGATTTCTGTCATCAAATGACAACCAACCCATCAAGAGAATAAAGAGAATTACACCACAAGACCATAGATCAGAAGTAGCCCTGTTGTAGCCTCTATCAGCAATGACCTCTAGGGATACGTAGATAGGGCTTCCACAAGTTGTATGTAATAGCCCGTCTACCCTACACTACTATAGCAACGCACTGAGACCGAAATCGAAAGCTTTCACATTTCCCTTGGCATCCAGAATCACATTTTTTGGCTTCAAATCCCTGTGATAGCCACCCGTGCTATTGGGATTGTATTTGATAATGCAAGCTTCCTTTCTTGCTCTTTCTGAATCTCCCTCAGTGATGCAGTTTTAGTCATCTTTGTTGTATCAATGGACCAAGCTGGTGCTGGCGGAGAGCTTGAAGATTTTGTCTTCCATGGGAGGAAATCTCTTAATTATGGACCAGATGGTGGAACAAAGAGTACTTCCTTATCTTGACGAGCAATTTTGTTTTTCTCAATTAGCACAGATGACAGAGGAGGCTTAGAAGAAGCGACTATGCTGGTTTTAACTACTGCAGTATTCTTCCCCTTGTTTGCCCTCTTATGATTCTTCTTTGACTCTCGGCCTCCTTTTGGTCATTCATGTGGGGTTTTGGCCATTGTCCTGCTCAATAGAAGCAGAAACAAAATGCACTCACCCTTTCCAACATGATCGACCTCCTCTACAAATTGGCCCTACAAATAGGGCTCCACACAAACAATACACAATAGCACAGAGAACCAAAAATTTTCTTTGAATGCAAATAATTTCAAGATCTCGCAAAAAAAATTGAACAAACATTCAAACAATCCTTCTCTGATACCATGTAGAAACCATGAACATTGAATGATTGCGAGTATCGATTCAAGCCACTCGAGACAAATAGGAGAACACTCAACAAGTGCAAGCAAACAAGTATTGCAAACAATTGACAATTGAAATGCAAAATATAGGTTGATAAATTAGCTTACATGATGGAGTACATATAGGGCATAATCAACTAAGAATAGTGGAGCCAAAGATACGAAAAAGCTCACTAAGAATAGTGGTGCTCCAAGAATAGGAAAAGCAACCACTTAATTTAGACAAAGCTATTCTAGGCACACCAAGTATAGCTCGAGACGAAACATATATTAATGTGAACACCTAAGTAAGCTTTATATACACCCAAAAAAACTAAAAAATAAATCCCACCATAACATCCACCTTGGATTTGTGTTATGTACACTTCTATGGGTCCGTACCTCACAAATCATTCTTAATATTTCTTCACTACACCATTTTTCACCTTCTTACACGATGTTATCAAACAAATTTATTATACTTATGATCTCACTTGCTCTCTTAGTTTGGGTGAATTTATGGATGAATTTCATATCACTTAGCATGCCTATGGTCACCAATATGGTAATGAGTGAAACTATTATGTCCACCTTGGGAAACATATTTACTCATATTGCTTGAATATTGTCGAATAAATTTTCTTCTTTCACCATTAACTCAAATTTCTTGATAATAGTACAACTCTATAGACTTGTTCATGAAGTGATTGCAATGCTTATTTATGGAAAATGGTTACCCTTTGTAAAAAGAAAACATGGATGCATGAACTAACACAAGCAATATGTTCACTCTTCTAATAATGGAATCAAATAATAAAGGTCTTTCTTCTTGCATGTCTTATTAAGATGTATTTATGCTAGTATACATAACACCTTTTAAGTGGTCTGAACAATCTTTCACCTCTTTAAAACCCTAGGATTCAAAAATAAATTATTTATGAATAGAGGCATTCCATTACCTTTTATAGGATAATTTTATTTGGATAGACACATAGTTTGAGAAAGTTATGATTTCAGAATAGATGGAAATATGAAGAAACAAGGATTTATGAATAGAGGCATGGACGAGGATTTATTCCTTCTACAGAAAGAGTGAGCTTATGTGGAAATGTAAAAACAAAAGTAATATGGGTGCATGAGATGCGCAAGACAGTAAGTGAACAAATTAGTGTTTGTATTAGAGACTCCTTTCTTGAATGATGCAGTTGGATAGAACAGCAGACAGCTTGGAGAAGCCACAAATCCCTTCCCATGTATTGATGGAACTGTATTTAGTTTTACATGGTGTTTTCTTGTCTTAGGTGGGGCCGTTTGACTTACCAAGGCCGTAAAAGTTTAGAGTGTATGTTTTAATTTTCTGAACACTTAAAACTTGTGTCTCTCCACCTCCAATAGAGGAAGATGAAAGGCATTTGGTCTTTAATCACTGAGACTACGTAAGGACGAGAGGAGGTTCGTTGACCAAAAGAGAGATGAAAGATAGTGTGAAAATCACTCAGCGGCCTGTGTAGAGGAAGATAAAAACAAAAACCAAAGTAAAGGAGGTGCCACTTAGTTTTGGCATTATTGGTTGAGAAAAGAAGACAAAATTTCCATGTAGAAGTTGAAGCAAAGGGAAGATTTGGCAGCACAAGTATAAGAAAGAATTTGATACGCCTGGGAAAGGCATGTTGATCGATCCAGAAGTTTGCAATGGCAGATGGAAACAAGCTCTCTAGCTGAGGTAAAGCATGGGGAATAGAGAGGTAGAATGAATTGTCCAAGAGACATGGAGAATAAATTGGCTTGTATAAAGAAGAGAGTCCATTAATGGTTAACATACATTACATTGTATCAAATTGTTTGGTCTGATAATGAAAGTGACCTGTGTATCTTGATGAATTCCAATAAAAGTTTGAATCTTGTGTTGTGTTGCAATCATGGCGTCAGCTATGAGTTCACAACTTGTATAATTCTGTGTGTGGTTGCAAACAGAGAGGGGAGTGTGTTTACATCACTACTCATGCTTGTAAAGAAGCCATTTGGCTGAAGTGTTTGTGTTCATATATTGGATTGAACAAGGTACAAATACAATTTTTGTGATAGTCAGAGTGCAATCTACCTTGTGAGGAATCCAACTTTTCATGCCAAGACCAAACACAATTATGTTCAGTATCACTTCCTAAGAGATATGGTCGAGGATGGTAGGCTGAAGCTAGAAAAGGTAGAGATAGTGGCAAATGTTGTAGATGCATCAACTAAGCTCATGAACATAGAAAAATTTAGGTGGTGTTTCAAATCTATGGGCCTTTTGACCCTTAGCAATTGATCCATAATGGTTGTTTCCATTGGCTCTTGTAAGGTATTCAACAAGTGGGAGAATGTTGGGAAATTAGTTGTCTCAACCTTGTATATTTCCCATAGTATTTATTTTTCATTTAATATTTACTTACAGCTATTACATATTATCGGTGCTTTGAAAAGTGGTTCATTAGGTGTCAAAAGATGGCCACATAGTGCTATGTTATGGAAGGCCTATTTTTAGGCATATTATGACAAATTTTATTACATATGTAAGGGTCAAAAATAGGGGAGAATACTTTCAACATGAGAGCCTAATTTTAGACTAGAATCTTGCCTTCTTGGGTACTAAACCTCATGAAAGGTTTCACACATGGTTTTGTAAACCACAGAATGGTTTTCTAGTTGTGAGAGGTCTATAAAATGAAGGCTTGAGGAGACATTTGTAGTGTTGAGTTTGTACGTATTGTTATGTTGTTGGAATTCTTCTAGAATTGTTTATTGGTGATACCCATGTAATAAACATGCCCTACAAGTGTATGTAATCTTGTTATTGGATTCATAATACATTGAACACGAATTTGGAGTGTGGAGTTTTCTACTTGAAAATTTTATCCCCCCATATATCTGGTGTTATGCGTTTCATTGTTTATTTTTTGTTATGAATGTGTTTCTAGAATTTATGTAACTATTAGATCAGTTTTCAAAAGTTTGCATAATATCTCTCCTTAAGATTGGTCTAAGAAGTTGTTTCCGCTACTCTAGCTTCCTTACACATACAACTTCCCTAAACTACCCTAAAATATCCAATGAGAAACTAACTCCCAGCTAATTAAATATTTAAATACTTATAGTAAGTCACTATGGTGACTTTATTACAAAGTGTAAATCTTAATTTTCCAACACTCCTTAGGGTTTACATTACAAATAAAAATAAAAATAAAGAATGAATGCAAAAATGGATGAACTAGCTACAACAAACCTTTTGGAAATCTGTAGAAGCATCTCCATCAAATATCCTCATTCCTCTAGAACACCCCAAACGAGTCATGTCTATAGATGTCCTATCTAGCCACAAAATATCCTTAGAATAACCCAAATTGCTTGTGTCTAGGAAAATGTCCTAACTATACAACAATAACTATTAATCAAGATATATTCAACTATTCACAAGTACAACAGTCTTGTGAATTAGGACATACTCAAGTATCCACAAGGAAAAACACCAACTAGCTATTTGTTGAGACATACTCAACTCCACAACAACACTATGCAATACTTTAGCTATGGATAAAGACATACTAAACTATCCAATGCTCCTTCCTTTGTGGGTCGAGACATACTCAACTATCCATAAATACACACATTCTCGTCTATGGATTGAGACATTCTCAACTATCCATAGATACAAATCACCAAGTTTATAGATCGAGACATACTTATCTATCCACAAGTCATAAAGATGTCAAGCTCACGTTACTCCAATAAGGGACGTAAAAATAGAGCTAGTACTTCTCATGCAAAATATCATCTTTGAATGAGAAGCTAGTTCAAGATAATACAATTCATCCAACCTATGATGCCTCTAGCCTCCTCTTTGACTGACTTAATTCTTTAAAAAGAATCATGGTGGGGATAATCTTGATCATGCTACAAAACCACACCTTCCAATCTTCATTTTAGTAGCAATTATTTGTCTTTAACTTTCCATCAATAAGGTTCTTGGCACATTGAATACTATCTACTAAAGTATGTCCTCTTTGATTACAATAGAAACATTTAAATTTTTTATTATTCTCTATTGAAATGCTATACTTTTACAAACAAACAATTTCCTTAGTAATTGAGTGATTTTTATTGACTCTTTTTCTTCATCAATCAAGGAAGAAATTACATATTCCAAGTTTAGATTGAGGTTGTTTAATGTAAGTAGAACATTATCCAAGATTGAAGACATACTACTCAATAAAATTTTATTAACATCATTGTTATCAATCATAGATTAATACTATTAAGTTGAGTAAGAAAAGAATGAAATACACTAATATGTTGAACAATAGTTTTTCCTTTCTTTCATCTTTAAACCACAAAGTTGTTGGTGTAATTAAATATTTAAGTACACTTTAATAAGTTTACTTAGGGCTTATTTTTAGTCTTAGGTTAATATTAAGTCATATTAGGGTTTTGTTTAACTTGCAAATATAAAAGCAAGTTGTCACATATAATTTAGATTCTATTTTCAATAATTCATCTTTATTGTACAAATTATTCCTCTTTGTCTTTTTTCTATTGTGGAAGGTAAATCTTAGGTTTTACAGGTGATCTTTGTGGCTTGAGTTAATTATCAACTTCAACATGGTATCAGAGCAGATTTGCAAGCCCCTTCTCAAATTTGGAGAAAAATTCAAGCAACAGCCATTTGCTGGGTGTGTTTCTGTGTAAAACAGACTATTCCATTGGATTCAGAGCAGCTGGAAAAGGTAAATTTTTCTTTTGTTTGCCTGAATTTGGTCTCGGGAGGCCAAATCTATGAAGATTTCAGCGGGTTCTTTATTTTGGGATCTAGAGGAAAGCCATTTTCAGAGCATTTTTGAGAAAAAAAAAACCTCACCATTGCGCTCAGAAGACCCAAAAACCCCTATTTTCATATAAGGCACTCTATATTTTGTTGACAGAAAATTTCTAGATTTTTTTTAGGGTTTCAAAAAATTTGGTTCTGTTAAATCCATACGGCCATATGGTGCCTCGATTTCCATGACATTCTCATTTGAGCTGATTTTGATTTTGGAGTTGGCTTAGTTTACATGCCATCTCAATTTTCACACTACCTCGATTTTCGTACCACCTCGATTTCTGTGCACAGCCCCTAGCTTCCAAGGGCTAGTCCCCAGAGACTCAACTCCTAGTCATATGAGTGACTAGTGCCCTAGCCGCTAGCCCCTGGAGACTCAACCCCTAGTCACATGGGCATCCAAGAGCTTCAATAGTGCTTTTTTTGGCCTCTTTTCCCTAAAGGAGCCGTTTTGGTAAATCAGGCTTATCTTGAGCATATGGAGTCAGATTTTTGGAAACAAAAAGATGTCAGAAAGATGGTTCTGAGTACAATCAATTGGTGTATGTATTTTTTCCATATTTTTCATATTGGTACAATTTATTGTTGTTTGAAGTCCAAATACACTTGTTGGCCTCTAAGTTTGTAATTTTTTGCCATAATCTACATTTTCTAGGATTCTTGTGGAATTGGAAAGGTATTAAGGAGCTCTACACAACCATCTATGAAATTCTTCTAGATTCTACCCCAAGTATTCTTTATTTAGTTTATCAGTTTTATGGCTTTTGTTTCATATTCTGGACATTTTGACACCTAGAGAAATTTTGTATGTTTTGTTGGGCTTCATTTATTAGCATTGATACATATTTAGATTGTTGGTCTCTAATCTGATTTATTTGAGGAGATATCATGGGTTTTACTATTCACCATTTTGTGGTTACATTAGGTAAGGATAATTATGAGTCTTCGCAAAAGGGCATCTTGACACATCTTAGGTGGCTTAATCTTTTGCCTTATCTTATGGACTCATACTTGAACCAGATACACCTGGGAGGAAATCTGCATGGGGTAATTATATTGATCATATTATAGGATTAATTAGTTATAGTGTTGATTATGACACTATGTGTACTATCTCACATATTAAGTGCCCACGCGCTCTTTGGACTAGCATTTGGGAGATCTATGGAGTCCCATTTATCTCTCCATTCCTAGATGATCTTGCTATGGATTGCCACATACCCCTTGATGATGCAGATTGCATACCTTTTGATGATGATACAGTTAAGGAGCTTGCATATTTGACAGGTCTTGCTAGTCTAGATGACACAAATGTTGGTGTAATTAAATATTTAACTACACTTTAATAAGTTTACTTAGGGATAATTTTTAGTCTTAGGTTATTATTAAGTCATATTAGGATTTTATTTAACTTGTAAATATAAAAGCAAGTTGTCACATGTAATTCATTAATCAATTTCATTAATTGCATCCATTTTATTGTGTAAATACTCTCTTATGTTTTTTTTCTCTATAGAAGGTTAATCTTTGGCTTGTAGAAGATTCTGGTATTTGAGGTTTATCATAAACTTTAACATGGTATCAAAGCAGATCTATAGCCTCCTTCTCAAATATGGGAAAAATTTTACATAGAGTCTTTTGTTGGGTGCTTTTTTGAGTAAAATCATCATTCTCATTAGATTTGGAGTAGCTGGAAAGGGTTGATTTGTCTTTTGTTTGGCTGAATTTGGTCTGGGCAAGCTAGATCTTTGAAGGTTTCAAGAGTACTTTTTTTTTTAGATTTGGAAGGGAACAACATTTTTAGAGCGTTTTTGGCCAAAATCGTCATCATTAATGTGCTCAAAAGGGCTGAAAAGCCTAGAATCACTTGTTCTTTCACAAAAATCATAGACAAAAAAATCTTTGTGATTTTTTGAGGGTGCATCCTTTTATCTAGTGGTTAGTAGGGGATTCTGCAGGGTGCATCATTTTATCCAATGGTCCAAAGGCTCCTTCTACATCCTTTTATCCAACGGTCCGAAGGGTGCTTCTGAAGGGTGCATCATTTTATCCAATGGTCCAAACGGTGCTTCCGCAGGGTGCATAGTTTTATCCAGCAGTCCAAAGGGTGCTTCCACATCTTTTTATCCAGTGGTCCAAAGGATGCTTCTGTAGGGTGCATCATTTTATCTAGTGGTCTGAAGGGTGCTTCTGCAGGGTGCATCATTTTATCCAACAATCCTCCATCCTGCCCTCTTCTCCATACCATAATGGAGCAATTTCACAAAAATTGTCATAATTTTAACATCCGGAGTCAATTTTTTACAAACAAAATATTGTCGGAAAGATGGTTATGTACACTTTCTGATGGTATGATTAGTTTTTCTGATTTTTCTTTTTGGCACCCATTTTTTCTATTTGAATTCAAGGCATCTTTTTTGGTTTTCAAGCTCCGTTCTTCTGCCCAGAATCTCCATTTTTTGAAAATGAATAGGTGTTGGAAAGGTATCAGTGAGCTCTACATAGAAACCTATATTTTTTTTGCAAATTTAGACCCAAATATATTTTAATCAGTTTGTTGATTTTATGGTTTCTATTGGATATCCTAGACATGCTGCCTTTTGGAAAGGTTCTGTTTGCTTTGAAAAGCTTATGTTATCATCATAAATCTATTTGCATGTTTTAATCTCTAATCATCGAAGGAGATGGGATTCTACCATCAGCATAAATATAATTGCAGATATTATGGAAGTAATCAACATGAGAAAGAGATGTGTCCTCATTTCTCACATCATCTTTTCGAAATGCTTGCTTCGATCGCTTCTCCTCCTGATGACATCATTGCTCCACCATCACTTACTACTACTTCAAAGTTTAGTGTTGTATCATCATTGGCTTCTAGTGATTCTATGAAGCAGGTTAATATTAGTCTTCTTGATCCACCACATTAGGATTTGTATCTAGGAGACATATCATCTCTATTTGTGGAGTCTCACATTTCTAATTTGGAGGACACATTTGAGGGTTTATCTCTCTTGTTTGATGTTATCTCAGGTGGCTTTGCATCACCACCTTCATCTTCTGTGTTTCCAGATGTAGTTCATATCATATCCTCTCCTAGTTCTTCTCTGATTGGGCAGATAGTTTTTGTTTTGGAGAAGACATATTTTCCTAGTATGAGGTCACTTGAGTTGCACTCAGAGGCACACATTTCAATATGGATTCCCTATTCATCCAAGATGTGGAAATGGCTTCTACATTCACCAGTTGATCTATTTCTTCCAAAAGGGAGAAATGTTGTTTGCAAGCAGTGGATTGGATTTTGTCTTCAAGATCTCGTCATTAGTTCTGGAGGTCCTTCTTGGAGGGGATTCATATTCTCTTTTCACTCTCTTATGGGGGGCATTCATGATTGTACTTTTGTGATGGATTTAGTTCTTGGGGGGTCTTAATATTAGTCCTTCTTCCATCACATGTTCATGTACTTGTTTTTTCTCTCTTTTGGAGATGCGTTTTTCCCACAACATTTTTCTACTTTTCTCCACCTTATGAGAGATTCTTGTTGTTCATGGGTACCTAACATGGCCTTGTAGCCAGGACCCATTCTTGCATTAGTTACATGGTTTTAGTTTCTCCCTAAGTTTCACTTATGGGGGCAGTGTTGGTGTAATTAAATATTTAATTACACTTTAATAAGTTTACTTAGGACTGATAACGGTGTGGTTCGGTGGTTAAGTCGCTCAGTTGTAGTGACAGCCACTAGAGTTCAAACCCCCGCTGGGCCAATGAGCTCGCAGGCTTTATGCTTTCACTGGGCCAATGAGCTTACGGGTTTGAAGTGTTCTCTCTTGGGGATGAGGTCCCCCATGTTGCGGCCTCACTGGTTCATAGCTCTAGGCAAAAGCATCATGGAGCTGGAGAGCGTTTTGCAACAACGTCACCAGTCATGTTAAAAAGTTTACCAGGTGCATTAGAAAAAAGAAAAAGTTTACTTAGGGTTTATTTTTAGTCTTAGGTTATTATTAAGTCATATTAGGGTTTTATTTAACTTTCAAATATAAAAGCAAGTTGTCACATGTAATTCTTTAATCTTTTTCATTAATTGCATCCATTTTATTGTGCAAATAGCTATCTTGTGCTTTTTTTCTCTATAGAAGGTTAATTTTGGCTTATAGAAGATTCTGGTGTTTCAGGTTTATCATAAACTTCAACAACAAAGACTTCACTTGGTTCTCCTTCTCCTCTTATTGAGATCACATCTGTATTACCTGTTGCTACATTAGATTCTTTGCAGCAGGACATTATCAGTTGTCTAGAGAGAGCTCATTGGGACACATATCTACTAGATATAACATTTTTTTTTAGAGTCCCATCTTGAAGATTTGGAGGACCACATTGAGTACATTTTTCTTCTCTTTTATGATAGCTTCGATGGATTTGCGTCACCATCATCTTCTCTAGAGATTTTTCTTCATCCTCCTATTCAGTCACAGTTTTGCAATGGATTGGAGACATTTGAGCAGTTCTCAGCAGCATCATTGTTGTCTTTGGATCATGTGTAGAGTTCAGATACATTTATCCTTCTTCCTATATATTCCTATCTGGAATGGGAAGACATTATGCACACATTTGCAGTTCTATTTCTTCCCAAGGGGAGGAATGTTATTCGACATTCATGGGTCTTCATCTTTATTCTGTGTTGAGCATCTTCCAGCACTACATGAGTCATCTTGAGGAGTGGCTGCATGGTCTCTCTTCTCATCTCTATTTTGGGAGGGAGCATTTCCTTGCATGGGGTTTCATCCTTCTCATTTCTAGGGGGCTCACCAGACCTTTTCTCCTCTTCCTCTCTTATTGGGGGGTATTCATGATTGTACTTTTGTGATTGACTCAGTTCTTGGGGGGTCCTAGTATTAGTCCTTCTTCAATCACATGTTCATGTACTTGTCTTTTCTCTCTTTTAGAGAGGAGTTTTCTCCCATTGGGTTTTTCTCCTTTCTCTCCACTTTATGAGAGATTCTTGTTGTTCATGGGTACCTAACATGGCCTTGTAGCCGGGACACATTCTTGCATTCTTGCATGGTTTTCATTTCTCCCATAAGTTTTGCTTGATTAACATCTTGGCACTTGAATCTTGTGAGCTAAATAAAGTATTGAGGCCATCCCATATTTTCTTTGAATTTTTCACAAGATCTATATGATGTAACTACACATCAAACAAACTGAGACCAATCAATGTTGTTGCTTTGTGATCTTTTGTTACCCATTTTACAGCTTCAAATTTGCATGTTGTGACTTTTTTTTTATGATTTTGGTCATAATATCCGAAAGATCCCCTTCAATTAAAATCAACTACACCTTATTTTTCCACATATGAAAATCATGTCCCTCAAACATATGATTTCTCTATTACAAAAATAAAATTTTAAATAAAACACTTCTTACACCTTTCTTGGATCTTTGACAAGCATTTCAAATTTTTTCTAAACTAATCATATTCATTGTGCCCTATCTTGTATCTTATGCTACCACATGCATAAAGTGGCAAATAAATTTCTAATGCAAAAAATATTTATTAAACTTCAGCACCATTTTTAGTGGTTACAAAGAAATATTAAAATTTCAACGCCAACCTTGTCACTCCAAAAACTATTTGCAGATTTTGTCTTAAATCATTTCTTTTAATTTTTTTGGAAAACCTAAAATACTGTAGAGATTTTCTACTCTCACCATGTTGTACTCCCTTCTCTCTTTCCACTATGCTACACTTGATAGGTCCTCCCAACTTCAACTATAATAACTTCTACTCTTCTCAGTGCAAAAAGTCTCATACCGAAGGAAGATATTGGTTGTGGTTGAGAAGAGGTTGCCCCATCAAACTTCTGCTGCACCCTTTGATTTAAGCTATTGTCTCTAATACTATGATGAAAAA
This sequence comes from Cunninghamia lanceolata, assembly GCA_027924645.1. Taxonomy (NCBI): domain Eukaryota; kingdom Viridiplantae; phylum Streptophyta; class Pinopsida; order Cupressales; family Cupressaceae; genus Cunninghamia; species Cunninghamia lanceolata. The sequence goes on along the minus strand of BSBN01000060.1, from coordinate 10,632,097 downwards.
ATGCAAGCATGATATTGCAAACATAAATAATTGTAACAGAGATAACACTAAAATGTAAATATTATATTAATACTTTAGGATTCATATAATATATTATGCAAATGTTTATAAAGCATTATCCTATAAAAAATTACCTTGCAATCAATTAAACATTTTATTACTAACACTAATTTTATTACAAAATGTAAACCTTAATTTTTTAACATATATTTTTAAAATGCCAAGCTCAACAAAGGAACATTGTAGCAACATTCTATTCTTTATATGCCTGCAAATTGTTCGAGAACAGTAGCTTTACCTTTATATTCTTTATTAGTTTGAAATTCATGTTTGAATTGCAAATATATGAAAGGCTTGTGATGCCTTGGATTGTTGTCATCAACAAGTTCTGTAGGCACCAGTATTTCCGTCTCCAATGGAAAGGCAGTGACTAAGGCAATAGATGTATGATCTATCCACCCTTTACAAACAACACAATGCTCTGCACTGCAGTATCTCCCATTAGTCCACGCCTGCAATCCATCATTCATCCTTATATCCTATTCAGCAGGAATAGTAATGTTCTGTAATGGTAATTGTAGACAGACAGAAAATTTCATAGCTTGAGGGACTCCCCCACATTGAAAACAAATGAGTGAGAGAGGTTTGACATTGAGCCATTCGCCCTCCTGAGATCAAATCTCAAGGCCTCCAACATCATCTTGGTAAAGCATTGTGAGGCACCCGATATCTGCATTAGCAACCAATGTCTCCTCCCCGATACTTTCATTTTCTGATGAATAGCCGTTTATGTGGAATTTTAAAGTGCACTTTTTGAAGTGAGAGTGGTAGAAAGCCTTGACATCCCAATCCAGCCTTACAAGAATTATTTTTGTGATTTTTTGTGCAAGACTTGAGACACACAAAGCGTATGCTACCATCATCTAGTTGCCAAACAATAATACATGAATTCAAATGATGAGACAACCTAATAAATTAGGTCTAGAGAAAGAAAAAACAATGATGAAATAACATACCATAAATTTAGATTCCCTTCCGACCACATCTTTGAAAACATTTCTTGTAATGAATCTAAATTAGTTGAGTCAGGAAGACTAAATGTCTCGTAGTTAAGACTTCAATAGTAACTATCGAGTGGATTACAAGTTGTGGCGCTGTCTTTAACCTCAGTCAACATGGATAATAAATCTTAGCTAGCATTCTGAGACTTCTCCAGAAGCTCTGCTGGAATTCTATGGTTTACAAGGTGGAAAAATCCCAATTCTTTGCAGGCTTCTCTGACTTTGGCGAGTATGGGATGATCTCGATGGTGGCCTAGATCTTGAGCATCCATGTCTTGCAAAAACTTGGAGATGTCGATTACAGGGAGATCAACTTTAGATACAATGGCTTCAAGGGGAAATTGTAGGGAGGAAGAGATTATGTATAGTGTTGCAACAACAGAAAGAGAAGAATCTAAAAGTGTTTTCTTATTTCATATACAAGTTTCTTCTTTTCAATATTCACTCTAGTTAAATATCATTTGAGGTAAACATTTATCTTAATCAAAATTAAGAATAAAAATTAACATTTGATTATTAAAATAGATAATGTTTTAGATTAGTTGTTCTCCACATATGCCAGATTAAGTCCTAGCTTATGGGCGTCTCTCTAATTGGAATTTTCTGATCGGCTAAAGAAGCATATTCTAGATAGATGGGACGTACACTTCCAAAAGTAATTGCTTAAAGAATCCAAAGACAGAAGCTTCATCAAACTTTGTGAAAGTAGTGTTACTGTGTTTGGTTTGAGAACTCCACCCTAATAATAATTAATGGTCTATCTTGATTAGAGACATGTGTTCATAAAACAAATCATTCAACCAGAAAGGAGGTAACCATTTTCTATGGCATTTTAGATTTGGCACCGTCATGTTGCGAAGCATTTGGTCAACCTTTAAATTTTTTGGTTTTAAAATAGCTGTGCTATTACTATTTTTTTTCGTGTGGCTAAGGTGATCAAATTGTCTTATTCGATTTAAGTTTCATTCTATGACTTGTCAAGATTGCTATTGATTTTTCTTTTAAAATATTTTAAATAGTTGTCATTCGGTTTAAGTTTCATTCTATCACTTGTCAAGATTTCTATTAATTATTTGTAATATATTTTAAATACTTATTATCTAATGGAGAAGGGAAAAAAGTTAAATTTTACATAAAATGATTTATGCCCATCAAATATACATGTATGGTCATCATACATGCATCCATGTCATGCATGATTCATCATAAAAAGTTTAAATATTATTTCTTTTCAAATAAATGTGAGTCACTACATTTAGAAGCATCATGGCTCATGCTTGATTGATGCATGAGCTAATAAAATGCAGGTCATTTGTTTGAATCATGACTTATTCTAACACTTCAAAAAATATTTTAAATATTTTTCTAATTGCTGAGATAGTAATGAAGACAAAAACCAAGAGCCCCAAAAGAGTTGTCAATCTTCGCATCCTTCAACACAAATTCAAAATCCACATATCGGAACAAAATAATTTCAAACATAACTCATATTGATTTATTTAAAATTCAAAACTAGAATCAATTGATTTATAAATCAAATTTTGCTTCTACATATTACAAATATGGGGGTAAGTGCAAGAAGATGAGTCCACCTTTTAGTCAAAAAGTGGAAGTGTTTTTTATGTGTTTCAAATTTTATTATACATGGAGTAAAAATTTGAAACACTTACACATGGAATATTAATATGATGTAAAAATATGAAATGTAGGATTTTCTTTCTAGTTTTCAAATATAATTTTTTTATAATACTCAGATGATAAAAGTTGGTTTTCTATAGAATGTACAAAAAGTGGCTTTTAAAAGTTTCTTGTTTTTTGTGAAAGCATGCATGTGTATAGCTAGTATAATTTGAGCTAAATGAAGGTATTTTTCTAATTCCTTTTTGTGGAAAGATGCACAAGATGTTGAAGTTTGCCAAGATTTATATATATATATATATATATATATATATATATATATATATATATATATATATATATATATATATATATATATATATATATTTATATATATATATATATATATATATATTTATATATATATATTGCCCTAATTAGTGTTTTTAAAACCCCTCATGTATGACCAACATAATTTGAGTTAAACTAATCATAAAACTAATTTTTTCATCATGTAGAAAATGATGTCTAGATTGGTCAAACATATTTTTTTCAAGAAAAACTATCAAAATAAAAAGCTATTAAAAAATGGTAATGTATGTTATTTCAAGTTTATGAACGTCTTTATTCAAAAAATAATTAATAAATAGAAAATTATGTCCAATAGTAAAAAAAAATTACATATTTGAAAACTAAACTTTGTGATCTGTAATGGGTTTTAATTTCGTCAAAAAATTTTGAAAAAAAAATTGTCAACCATATTAGTGAAATCAATTTTTCTCTTGATATTTACATAGCCTTATGCTTGAAGGTCCAAGGCTAAGGCTTAGATTTCCAAGACTTTTCCAAGCTTAAAATCAAAGCAAACCCATGTGTTTAAAATTTTAAATTTCAACTAACAGGTGCCCACTCAGAAACAGGTACTCGTTCACAAAATGAAATGGGCGCCTGATCAAAAAATGAAACAGGTGCCCATTCTAAAATAATGGAATGGGCACCCTTGTAAACAACTACACATTCTAAAAGGAATGGGCACCCATTTCTAATATATGTATTATTATTTTTTTCATAAAAATGTAGTACAAACCAATTTTTGCAACTTTGTTTTTACATGTACGACCTGTGATGATTTCTTCAATTTTTGTATGTAGGTGTCACTACAATATCTTGACAAAGCATATTATATTCCATTTTCATAGGGATTTAATCATAAGGAACATTTTTAGATGGAATTAATTACAAGAAATATTTTTTAGAGAGATCAAGGAAATAAATTATTTTTTACTGAAATCTAGCACATGTGATATTGAACAAAGGATCTAAATCTACCTGTACTTCAAAATTTTTAAAGAGGGATCCAACTCTAAGTAAAGTACTATCATTTTTTAATTTTATCAAGATAGTTTGGTAATCATGGGATCAAATAAACATTAACAAAAAAAAAAAAAAAAGATCATGACACTCAAAGAAATTGAAGCACATCAAGAGAAAGAAGAAAAATGACAAAGAGATAGGATTCAAGAAATGAAGAATGTTGAAGCATCCAATTCAATGACTATTGAAGAGGAGAATGTTGAAGAGACCAAGATGGATGAGGTGAATGTAGAATATACAAATGTGGAAAAGTTTAAGAATATGGTAAAAATGATTATAAAAACGAATCTAGGAATGTCTTCAAATCCCTTGAATAATAATGACATTAATGATTTAAAGGAAGATCAATATAACATTGTTGATATAAATTCTTCTATTAGAAACAACACAATAAAAATGAAAATGAAAACCCTTGTATATATCGGCAAGACTTTGTGTTGCTTATACCGATACATAAAGAAATCAATGAAAATGACTATCGGCATGAGAGTAAAGATCGGAAAGAGATTTGTAAGAGTTGCCGATAGGAGAAGTAATACCGATGGCCTTTTATTGGTAAGAGGATCAAGTTGTCACACCGATCGATATGACTAGTAATCATCGGGTGGTCCTTTAAAAGCTACCCCGACAGTATATATCATACTGATGAAATATATCGGCAAGAGTCTCACGGAATATCTTACGGGGACAAAAGGCAACAATAACCATCAGCAAGAAATAAACATCGGGATGAAAAGTAAATAAGTCTCTGATACTCCAGCCTCTTGGTGAAACAAATAAAAAGGCACTTTCGGTGTGAGTCACACCAATACACTTATCCATTAGCGTAACTTAACATATCGGAATGAAGCAATAATGTCTTACCAACTCACAAGTCACAGCGATGAAAAGGTGTCGGTGACACTTTGATAGATTCTCTCCGATAAGGAATGTAAAGTAGCCATCGGGGAGATAATTGTGATCGGGTGATCTGAAAAGAATTATCCTGATGGTATATCTCACTCCGATGGAAATAAAGTCGCACCCATTTATAAGAAGTGTTAAACATATCGGTGAGATATTAAGATGGTCATTCTGATCGAGAGTATAGAAGATTATCAGGAAGACGACGAAGCTCGGGGAAACATAAATATATTATCCTGATGGTATTGGTCTCCCCGATAACAAATTGTTGTCACATATATCAATGAGACCCTCACCGATAGTTATATCGGTAGGACTCACTATATCGGAGGGAAATCTAAAACACATGGCGATGAAAGAAGTCATGCCGATGGTCGCGCCCACTTAAGATATGACTCAACAACATCAGAAGTACTACGATCAACTCAAAAATGGTGCTAAGGAAGGTGTTGAAGCTTCTAATGCAGGAGTGCCCGCTTTGTTTAAGAGTGATGGAGAACTAAAAAGCAAGGAAGAGTGGAATGTTGATTGTCAAACTATATTACACGAGGCTATGGGAGCTCTTAAAGACAGGAATTTTGCATCTAGAGAAGCTTGCAAACACCTGGAAAAGATGGTCACAGTTGAAATGATTACAAGAAGTGCCACTGAGCTTACTGATTCCCATCGAGATCAAGAGTACTTGGACCATCTGGCTAAAATTTACTTATGGCTGAATAGAGCCTAATCATAGTTATGTAGTAGTTGTTAATCTTGTCAAAATCCCAAAAGGACTTATTGAAGAGTTATGTCTTTTCATAGAAATACCTATATAAGTTCAAACAATTGGTGCTGAAAAAGCATCAGCAGTAGGATATATATACATATATATAATTTACAATGTTTCAAAAAGACTATGTTGCATATTTTATTTGAAGAAGTAGATTGAAGTTCTCTGATTCAGTGGTTCTATCTTGGTATCAATTGTTTGTTATAGTTACTCAGTTCTGTGCTTGTCTCCAGTTCTATATTTCCTTGTTATTCAAATAAATATATCAAGCATATATTTAATTTGTCAATACACATTTGTTGTATCTGTGTGATTGAGTAAATTAGTTTCCATTTGAGGAATTAAAATCCTTCTGATCAGTCATGGTAGTCTGGAAGTATTAAGTTTGGATTACTAAGTAGAGACATATAATTAGGATTGCCATTCTGTCTCCAAGATAATATTATCTGCTATTCTTGCTCATTCATTTCAATTGGTTCCTTCAAGTAAGGATTAAAATACCTTCTGGTGAATTATAAGATATCTGATTATATTGGTTGGATTATCAAGAAGAGTTTGTCAGTCATTCCCTTGCACGTTTATACAAGTTATAAACTAAAGTTGTGCCAAACAATTAGAATTAGTACCCATTGTAAGCCACTAGTCTTGGTCCTTCATTCGACTCTGTTACCCTATAAAGCACTAGTCTTATTTATATTCATCATTTAAAATCCTTTTACCTTATACAATTTCTATCAAACCATTCACTAGACATTAGATATAATCAGATAGTAAGCTTTTCACCTATCTTACACCCTTTGCCATTGTGGATAGATTTAATTAGTCAATACATTTACATTTAGTCTGCTTTAAATCCCAAGGTTCACCCACCTAGGTGTAGCAGGACCTGAAGTGTAGGAAATCATTAAACCTTGAAGGTTGATTTCATCAAGTTAGTTCAAAAACGTTACACATCTAAGCATAGAGCCTGGCATCCTCTTAGGATTAGCAAATTGCATTTTTGAGACCTAACAGTCTCCTCCATCAGTCTTACCTTACTTTCCCAAAGTCAAGTCACTTCCAATTAGAAAGTTGCTAGTTTCCGAAACCTTCCAATTCCCGATTAGCTCAACCTTAGGGGTTCATATGTTTTAAAACTCACCAATCTCCTGCTCCATCACCTAATCCACATATCTTGAGAAAATAATACATTTTTTGCTATGCACGGAGAAAGCAACGCATGTCTCTTCACATTAAATGGGATTTTTTTTTAAAAGTTCAATCGGACATATCTCATTAATGGATTACGATGACTAATTTATGAAGCGTACTGCCACACACAAGATCCTATTTAAAGAAATTTATTGAAGAACATTTATAAGAGATTCCATCCTTACAAACATTCCATTCTTTGATGATACCAGTGTTCTACTTCCGAGTGTTCTAGAGCAGTGACAACTACCAGTATTGTATGCGGGTTCTTCCATACAAGTCAATCAACTGTAATAGTTCCTTCACTTGCTTTATTCTACTATAAATTCAAATTGTTAAGTCAAGGTAGTGGGAAGAGCATTCCAATTTCATGAATTCAAATTGCTCCTTTTTCCCAAATGTTCTGGGAGTGTGTTTGGTATCCTTGGTAATATTAAATGCATATATATATATATATATATATATATATATATATATATATATATATATATATATATATATATATATATATATATATATATATATATATATATATATATATATATATATATGCATTTAATATTATATATATATATATATATATATATATATATATATATATTGGTTATTTAAGCAAGTGTGAAGATGAAATACAAATACCAAGGTTTCCAAGTAGCTTCTATTATTGAGAATGGTCTAGTAGCCATAAGTGATACTGAGCTAGGGCATATTTATTTAAACGAGTTCTAGAGTAGGATGAAGCAGAACCCAAGGTCAATGTTGGCAGAGAAAACCTTTACAAGTGGGTTGGCTCATGCTAGAGATTTCCTGCCAACCATGTCTTGCCTTGACCTGGTTCTCGCTTGTGTCAAAAATTATCATTTAGAGTCTCAAGAAATTAGAGCTTATGATGGCTCTATGATAATGAAAATTGATCTTGAGGCTATCACCCAAACTTTAAGACTTCCTGAATGGGAAATTTGTTTGTAGAGATGTCTGTTGAAAAAGGTTAGAATTATTTTCTCGATAAGAGAGATTGGTGCCTAACCTCTATTGCAAAGGGATGGCTGAAAAATGAGGACAAAGGTAAATCACAAGTGTCGTCAAATTTGAAAAGAGCACATTTCAAGGAGGATATATTTGATATGATTACCTTGCTACATTGGGTGATCGAGAGTGATGACCCAGATTCCTTTGAGAAATGGATGTGTCAATTTATTCTGATTGTCTATAATGAATCATAGTTCGTGGGCTGGGAAAAACTAATTAGTGATCATCTTAATGATCAATTGGCCAATTTTCATTGGAAAAATTATTTTTATATGTGTTCCTATTTGTTCTATGTGATAGCTAGTAAAGAGGTGGTATGGCTAAATTTAAAAACTCATGGTTTCCTAACTAAAGATACACCTATGTATGAATATTTTTTATAGTTGCAAAAATAAGTAGGCAATAAGAATTTCTAGCGTGTCAATGACGCCTTCTTAATGTACAATGTAAGGAGAATTGAAGGTAACCTAGAGGTGAGATTATCTCCAGAGGGAACACAATTGATTATGGAGTTTGGAAGTTTTTATATCCAATTTGATGGATTTACTTACCTCACGATTGGTGGGTTTGGAAATGCCCTTTTAAAATTGCCCAAATTTACCAGTGATTTTATCATTTTCTTGGAAGTTTATAGGAAGATGGTCTATGTAAATAGGAAATATCACAGTATGACAAAGAAGGGTTTTTCTTTCCCTATGTATGACATTTTTCACATGCAAGACTAATGATAATGCGAAGAATGTGGAGATAATTATTGCTGGGTACAATTTTTGCCCACTTGTTACTAGACCATTCTTTGATAGTAAAAACTTTGTTAAGAAGAATTTGTATGGAGGGAATTTGTATGAACATCAGCCTCACCTTGAGGATTATTGGGAGGGCTATGTCAGTGAAAGAGAGGTATAGAGAAGATATTGGATGAGACTGACTCTTGACCAAATACGTGCCTTTAATTTGCCACTAGAAATTCCTGATGGGGTGGATAATAATTCTGATATCATTGATGATGAATGCCTTGTTGTTTATGCTAAGCCATTACCACACATTCAATGGTTGGAAAAAGAAGTCACTGACATAAAGGTTCAATCCTCTTTTGTCTGTAACAAGACTGAGAATTGGCTTAAATGGAAATTTCATGAATGTACTAGGTCTTCTTCTTTGCAAAGAGAACCTACAACAAGGGAATGAGATCTTCCAATGCCATTGAACATCAAAGAACTCCAACTAGTGTGGATGTAACTAGATCTAGAGTTAGTTCACAATAGGCTAGTGATGGAGAAGACATTGAGGAGAGTCAAAAATTTTAAAAATATATGTGAAGAGGAAAGTGATCCCATACTAAAAGGGTCAAAAGTAAAAAAGGAATTGGATGCCCTACAATAGCTCCAAGCAGACCATGTGACCTCCCCTGATCTCTTGTTCTAGGTAATGATTCCTCTATTTTTCAGCAATTGGATGAAGATAGTGTTTTTCACACTTTATTTGATATTCCAGCTTCTCCTATTTCCAATGAGATTCCTTCAATCAACACTAGAAATCAGCCAGAGAATACTACTTTAGATGCCAACAATAACAACATAGTATTACCATCTCCTTCTTAGCTTAAGAAAGCATTGGAAAAGAAGAGGATATATATGCCTATGATAGATGTAAATGTGGATATTGTAGCTAAACTTCCACAAACTGGCCCTCAGCCTAAAAAGGTATGTCAAGGGTAGTCATGGATTCTTCTTCTAGGCACCAAATTCTTGAAATCACTGATCCTATTGGGGATAGAGATGAACGCAATGTTATAGAAGCTTATTTAAATATGAGAAAAGTTGATATGGGTCCCCCACTGAAGAAGGAGACATTTACCATGCTAAGTTTTTAGTTGGAATGTTGGCTAAGAGAGTTAAAGAAGAAAATAAGAAAATGTGAAACTACAAACCCAAGTGAATGCTTTGACCTCGTTTATTCAGTCAATTTTAAATGCTACTTCTCAGCCTCCTGATATGGTTCTAGGTGTTCCTATCAATGGATTAGATCCTGAAATATTAAAGCAAATTAAAAAGTATCAAACTATGGCCAAAGTCACTGAACAATGGATTGAAAAGGTCACTATTGATAGCTTGTTGTATATTGAGGAAGCAATGAAATTATATGCTTATATCTCCAACAAAAGAAAATAGTTGATTGTAGAGTTACAAGCTTTCAAAAAGGATGAGAGTGATCTACTAATTGTATCTAGGGAGGTGCAGGAAATGACAAAGATTGATACCAACATACTAATGGATAAAAAGGTTCCATATAAACCTGAGGAGAATGATTCAATCTCTTGTATGGAGGTTGTTGAGTGGAAGTTGTCTGTAGGAGAAAATACCCAACACAAGAATAGAAAGAATAGGCATCAATTAACCTTATCATTATCCATGAAAGCCACTTTGAAAGACTTGTAAGAGAAAACACCCATGATGACAGTGCAGATAGAAAAGACTACAAATGGAAAGTGGTGGAATGGAGATAAGCAAGTGAGCTTATATCCAACTCTTGAAGAAACTAAACTAATTGCTACATCATGCCTGATTGGGGAGACATGTGCCTTGCTTGCCCTCCTGATAAATAGCACCTCCAGCAACTGACAAATCATCTATACTTCGTACTTCAATTAAACATACAACACCACCAAATGGGGGAGAGAATGAAATGAATTAAATACAAAAAACTAAGTAAAATATATCCGTGAACCACATGATGACCTCAACTAATCTTTTGCTATCCAACAGGTTTGGAACTCGTTTGGAGGAGGTCACTTCATGCCCTACTATTTAATGATTGACATGACCCTAGAACAAACCATTGAGAAAGAAGCTTAATGAGAGTACGGAGAAGGGAGCCTAGGATGGGTGCGAAACATCCACAATGCACTACTCATTTTGTGAAAAAAAGATGCATACTAGTGGACACCAATGTCTAGCTCAACCCCTACTAACTGCTTTCAAAATGAACACCACCTGAAGACATTGTCAACGACATTGATAGCCATCTCATCTCCTACCATCCGACTTCAACTTGACTTGCAAGTTCGAAGGGAGAATACCTAGATCAAATACACTACTATTATTGTTGTTATCCCTCTTATTTCTAATTCTTGATATTGCATTCCTTTTGAGTTTATCATCTTTTTTCTTCCTCTCTAAAGCATCTACTCTATTCTCCCTTTCTAGAGATATTGGCCATATGCTCTTTTTCTAGAGCTACCTACAATATTTCTTTTTCCTGAAGTTGTTTTTCTCTCTCTTCCCCATTCACTTCTTCATTCCTTTTTGTCTATTGTATCTTTCACCTTTTCCTACTAACACAAAAGCTTAAATGCACCAATCAACATTCAATATGATTTGGACCAACCATTCAACATTAAAAATTTCAAACTAGTGGCAGAGGCAAAGAGGAGTATCTTGAGTATCTTGTCATGCATTTTGTACTTGTATGAGAGAAGAGGATATCTTCTTCCATTGACTTTTCATCAAAGGAATAATGGTTTATACGCATGTAAGCTTTGCATTCTTGGAAATCACAATAGTAGAAAGTCTTCACATCCAACCCGAGGATGGCAAGAATTATAATAACGATCTTGCATGCAAGATCTGCCATACAGAAGGTATATGTTTGAATTGTCTCGCTGAACATCAATAATCAAAACTAGACATTAGGTTTGAGGCATTATAGAACAGAAAAGCTGTCGATAGCATACCTAAACTTAAGGTTCTCTTCATTGAGCCATATCCTGTCACACATTTCATCCAAAGAATGTGAGTGAGGCATATTCATGAAGGAGAAGGTCTCAATCCATTATGTAATAGCATAGCTTTCGCTCAGTTTAGAGGTGGCGACCTTTTCTTTAACTTCTACGGGCATTGAAGATAGGTCTCACGTTGGGCACTCCACTTGTTGGAAAAGATCTATTGAAATTCCATGATTTACAATAGAGAAGAATCCCCATTCTTTGCACGCTTTTGTGATTGGAGCCAGCATGGAATGAGAGTGAATCTCATTTAATCCTCCCCTCCCTCCATGTTGAAGCAAAATTGTGAAATGTCAACAAGCGGCAATGTATGAAGCCATGGTGGACAAAAAATGTAGTTGAGAAGTCCTCCTTAAGTAAGTGGTGCAATGTAAGAGCTGTCCACGTTTGGAATACAGTGCATTGATAAAGACAATTAGAGAGTATATGTTTATGACTATGATTCAAGGATGTTTACATCATCACAATTACATACCTCGCCAATACTATGGAAATGATCTTACAATTTATGGGAAGTGATATGTAGTAGATTTCTAGATAGGACTTATGCTATTAAATATCTCTAGAGGAATGAATAAAGGGACGTTATTAGGTTTATTACAACTCCGACTTCTTTATACTATGTAGATTTAAAGATTTGATATTTTTGATATTCGGAATAGGTTTAAGATATTTTTCAATATTATTAAATATATAATTTTTAATTATCATTTTTTTTTTCAATATTATTATATATATAATTTTTAAATATCATTTTTTTCTGGAATATTTTGGAAAATTATTTTTAGAAGAGTAGTGATATTTATGTGCTCTTTAAAGTACTTACATAAATGAAAACATATTTTATCTCTCTTAAAGTTGTGACATATTTTTATTATTTTAATAAAAATTGCTGTTAAATTTATGTCGATAATTATTTTTGATGATTTTATTTGGTAATGTTGAGATTTTGTATAGAATGGAGTTCGCCATTAAGGAAATAAGAGAAACCCTAAGCTTCCCATTTTGCATCAGGGGTTGATCATGTTAATCATGGAGCATATCAAATCCCAAACTCCTAGTTTGGAGGTTAGGGGTAGCACTATGAAGAAGGGTAAAAATCCTAAAGTGGATTACACTGAATTGACTGATTGTGAGATGGATGAGGAAAAGCAAGACCCTGAGTGGGCCAAGGAGGAGGAGTCAGAGGAGGTTATTTCTACTCCACGTTCCTCTCATGCTGAGGACGGTGACACTTCGAGAAAAAGGAAGAGAAGTGAAGGTAAAAGTACCCTTAAGAATTAAAGTAGGAAGGATTATGGTTCTTGGTCAAATGGTTCTCCCCTTGAGGAGGATAAGGTTGATGAGAATAGAAAGGAGAAGGGGTCCAAAGAAAAAAATGTCAAGGATAAAAGGGGGATCCTTGGTTAGAAAGCTAGTGATGATCCTGAAGGAATGCCTACTAGTGGGTTTAAGAAAGGTAAGGGCAAGGAGAGTGTTAAAAAGGGGTAGAAGTGAAGCACAAAGGTAAGTAGAAAGATCCTATGGGCATTTTTATTGATGATCCTGGGGTTGGGGTTCCTATCCTGCAGATTCCTGACCCTTCTTGCAATTTACCTGGGAACTTTTCTTTTTTAGCTCCTGAGTATGGTGAAGGAAGTTGTGGATAGCCAGCATCACATGACTAAATGGATTTTTATTAAAATAAACAAAATCAACATTAGATTAAGTGTGATGCAAGAGAGGATTGCCAACAGGGTGAAGATAGACAACCAGTTGGACTCAGAGATCCAACTCACTTGGGAAGCCATTCCTAGGGTGGGTCTATATGCGCAAAATTGTGACTCCGGCTACTTGGGGTTATCAGGTCAGATTTCAGCATGCACTAGGACCCTTCCCTCCTTTCCATGGGGCAATCTACCATGTCACTCTCACTCTCATGGAAGTAGCCAGTCGAGAGGAGGTGAGACACAGCAGGGGTTTGGCTCATTGGAGAGCTGGACTTCGCAGAGAGGGGTCAGCAAGTTCTGTGGCCTTTGTTGTTGTGTGCTAAGTTGAATGTTTCATTCAATGGTAGTTGTTATAGAGATAACCCTATGACCCGAAGGGTCACTAGTTTCTCTTCTCCTATTGGGGTTTCTTCTAATCCACCTTTGTGTGGGTAAGCAATTACTTTCATTTATGTCCTCTTGTATTTCAATTCGTTGAATGATTTCTCATTGTATTTGAAGGTGTCTACGTTCTTCTATCAATAGGAGGACAAATGGATCTTGTTGTGGTAAAGTAAGTGTCTCTTGCTGTTGTCGTGGATTGTTTTCCTCAATCTCCTTGAGGATAGCCCTTACCCACTCACCTCTTACTTCTAGGTACATTAGTCAGACAAGATAGAGATAAATGTGTAGTGACCAACCTTAACTAGACTTAGGGTTTTGACCTAGGGTTTAGTTGACCTAGGGTTTAGTTATGCTTTGACTTGTGTTTACCTTGTGATACGATCAAGGGTTTAACTAAATGTTTAACAGTGGTTTACCTCGTGATGGTATCGATTTTGCAAGTTATGTATCCTTTTTTTAATCTTTTCTAGGGTTTCTATATGCATGCAAAGCTAAATGAAATGCAAACTTATTTTTGTGCTTTTTATTATTTTGGAAATAATTTTTTTTTTAATCTATGAAAGGAAATATGAATGCAACTAGAATAATATTAACCTAATGCAATTACTCTATGTTTTTGAGATTTTAAATGTTTTGAAACAACTAATCTAGAAAAGGAAAATTGCAAGTAAATAAATCTAATCTAAGAATGCAAACTATCTCTAAGATGCTAGATCTATCAATGAAAAAGCAATAAATTACTACTCCCAAGATCAATTTATATTTTCTAATTACTATAAATTGAATAAAGCAATAGAGGAACCTGAAAGAATGAAGATTTGTGTGACTCCACTACCCTCAGAAATCCTTGATGTTGGTAACCTCGAATCCTCTTGAAGTAGTGGGAAGACCTCTTGATGACAAGATGACACAAAGAAACAAAAGAAGCTTGTTGAAGCTTGAAATAGCTCAATGAGAGCTTTGGATTAGCACAATGGCGTTGATTGGAGTAGTGTAATGATGCTTGATTGAATAATGAATAAAAGCAAAGGCACTTGCATCCTGTGAGAGCATTAGAATGTTGTTTTAGAGAGCTAAAAGCTAGCAAGAGCTGTGTGCACAATGAATTTGCCTCCTGTTGTGCTTGAGGGAGGGGGGTATTTATAGTTTTGAAGAAGGGATGAGAGCTGGAATTGATTGAGAATTTAACACAATTGATTGATGAGTTAACAAGGATTGATTAGGGAGTCAACTAGGTTGATTACCCAATGAACTCAACTAACTAAGGAGTGATAAATCAATTATAGCTTATCACTGAAGAGGAATTGGACTTGGAAGGATGCATGAGATTGATTGAGTTGTTAATTTGAGATCAAATGGAGTTATTTATGCATGTGTGGGTGTATGAAATGGTCAACTCCATATTAGGCATCCAAAATCATGCAAATTGGAAGAAAAATGGATGAAAATGGAGCTTTTTTGAGTGAGAAACTCAAGTTTTTCCATGGCTAGAAACGTGATAGGGTTGCCCCTTGTGCCAGTAGGATCACCCAGGGGAGATTCAAACAGAAAAGGGTCTTTAGAGGAACAACATGATGGGAAATGGTAGGGAAGAGAAAAAGGAAGTGTTATGCCTCCGAAAATAGGTCAATCATGTGGAAGAATCTAAATCTCCACTTGCATTGTAGGATCTCCCATGGGAGATCTAGAAATAATAGGGGGAGATTTGGATTGGTTGAGTGAAATTGAAAACTGAAAGTTGGAGATGGATAGGGGGACCTCTAGAAGGCTTCTAGGGGGTGGAGAGTATGAAACACATAGGGGAAACATGAAAAGTCACCTACAAGATGCTCACAACGCTTAGGAATAGCGTCAAAAGCTCATAAAACATAATCAACAAGTGTCACAAAAGTGTCGAAAACAGAGAGAGAGAAAATGACAAAGAGGAAACAACACAAGACAAGAAAGAAGACATGACATTAAGAGGTTTGCTTCTTAGAGTACATTATTTCATGCTTACATGTACATGACAAGGATTAAAATCATCATAGGGGTCCTCGTGGAGGCTGTGCATGATTTTGGTGGTTACATATTTACCCCAATAGTCTACATGAAAGGTAGGTACCATTCCCAAACTAGGCTATACCTATTGTCAATCTTTTCACAATTGTACCTGCAATAACTAGTATTAGTCTGACATTTGAATATATCAAAATGAATAATGAAAAAGGAAATGATGAACTTACCATGGATCATTCAAGTTTGACTAGTTGTTTGCCTTTGCTGATTAGACCTCTAGGAATGAATGCATGCAAAATGATGCATGAAAGAGATGCATAAAAGCAAAGAACTAATCTAAAAATGTATAAATGAAACTAAGCTAAGGGTAAACAAAGCAAGTCAAATTGTGAGATTAGAGAGAAACAGTGATGAAATTGATCGTGTGAGCAGTCATTGGAAAGGTATCATCAAAGAGATCGCAAATATGGCTGCCTCTTCTTCAACTGTGGAGAATTGGATACACAAATAGTGAAAAATGCTTCTCTAAACCCTAGTTTGAAGTTTGTCAAAAATCTCTTGAAATTGTCTATTTTTGTCAATTCTTCTTGTTGCATTGTCTTTGTTTTGTCGTTTAGAGTAGGATAGGTCTTTTGTTTTTTGAAATCGGCTGAAAAATGAAGTTTTTAGAGCAATTTTAGTTCAAGGGATCTCCCTCTAGGGTCGCTCCTTTTGTCAGGGAGGTCACTCAGGGGATATCCTACAGAACAGTAGCGTTGCCTGGGGGAGATCCTGCAGTCATCTGGGTCACCCAGGGTGACCTTGTTGGGTTGATTTTGCCTAAAATTTTATGTTTTCTAACATTTGTTTCACTCTGATCTAACTTGTTTTGACTACTGTATTCGCTTGTTTATTGCAATTTTGAGGAGTTATACGCTTTTTTTGTGTGATTTTCTACAAGTTTTTAGGATTTTTAGGATTTTTGCAAGTTTACAAGATCTAATCTAAAATTCTTTTCTAATTTTGTAGGATGTGTGTATCTAATGGAATGCCTACCAAGAGCAGAGGTAGCTCGTAGGGATGTTCACTTCACTGAGTAATGAGGACCATGCTATTCTAAGGAGAGAAGGCCTAGCTAGAGTTTTCCATGTGCCTATTATTCACCCTGTGTCCCACATATGCTATGACATTCTGACTTACTAGGATGCAGATAGGAACACCTTTAGGTTCACATAGGTCTCTAGAGAGTGGACCATCACTCTGTTTGATGTCTACCGTATTCTTGGAGTTCCTACGAGAGGACATCCTCTCATCCTTCCAGCTAGTGCATCTTCTGAGGATAGGGCATCTTGGGCAGAGTTTATGGGGGTAAGTCACCCTGGGGATCAGACAAGAGTCTAGCTCACTTCCACGCTATGACTTCACATCCCACTTCTGAGCAGATTTCTAATCAGTTTAATTGCATCGAGGTTGTCTGGAGACAAGGCCTCAGCTCACTTGAGATGGCATTAGGTACCCATCATTTGTGGTATTGAGGAGGGTATTGTTATATGGAGCCTAATTAGACTTGGAGGTTAAATTTACCCCACTTTTATCGATGCGGTTTCCCCCCAAATATTTAATGGGGTTTGGGGGTAGTGCCCCTTGCAGGGTCCAGGGGTAGTGCCCATGGTGCGCTTCCTGTCATGATACATGGTGGGGTCGAGGGGTAGCCCCTGAAACCTCCAATAATTTTTTATTATTTTATTAAGGCGTCGGGAGTTACTTTTTCTATTGGCCAACATAAAAAAACCCTATTTTTGTAACTGACATAAGGATTGATAAAAGCAGCTAAAGGTTAGGGTTTCTGTTGATGTATTGTAGCATTTTGCAGTAGTATTGAGTTGCAAGGATTGGTGGTTGTAATCAGTTTGATTTACTGGATAATAATATTGGACTCTCTGTTGGTGGATGTAGCCTGAGTTTGGATGACCCATGTTAAAACTTGTCTCTTGCTATTATTATTTCTCTATATTTTCATTCCTCTATTTAATCTTTATTTACATATAATTGATATCTTCTGCTGGCTAACCCTAACAAGTGGTATTATAGTGGGTTGTGTTCGATTATCGTCTTCATAAAGGTCTCACAGTTGAGTGGGAGCAATGGTAGATGAGGGTAAATTGAAGGTAGACAAATTTAATGGGCAGAACTTTTAGTTATGGAAGATGCAAATGAAGGATTATCTCTATCAAAAGGATTTATGGAGGCTGCTGGTAGGAATAGCCAAGAAACTAGCAGCAATGACTGATGAGGATTGGGAACTTTTGGACAGAAAGGCACTGGGAACCATTTAGTTGTTCCTGGCAACATCTGTGGTATTCAATATAATAGAAGCGAAGACAACAAGTGAACTGATGAAAGCTTTTGCTAAATTGTATGAAAAACCCTTAGCCTCAAATAAGGTATTTCTCATGAAGTGTTTGTTTAATCTAAAAAGGATTGAAGGTGGATCTGTGACAGATCATTTAAATGAGTTTAATATGATTACCAGTCAGTTAACTTCTGTAAAAGTGAAATTTGATGAAGAGGTGAGGGCTCTCTTAGTTTTATGTTCTTTGCCAGAAAGCTGGAATAGCTTGGTAATGGCTGTAAGTAACTCTATCTTTGGTTCAAACACTTTGAAATTTGATGATGTTGTTGGTGTTATCCTTAGAGAGGAAATGCAGTGAAAAATCTTAGGAGGGTCCACATCAGGTAGTGTTTTGAATGTAGAAAGCAGGGGCAGATCAAAGGAGAGAGGAAAAAGTTTTGGAGGTCATGGGAAGTCATGAGGGAAATCAAATGACAAGAAGTCCCAATCCAGAGGACAAAAGGATTGCTAGTACTATGGGAAACCAGGTCATCTGAAGAAAGATTGCTGGTCTCAGAAGAATAAAGAAGGAGACAAACAAGAAGGCAATATGGAGGAAAAATGGTAAGTAATAAATCTGAAGATGATGCTTTGATTCTTTCCCTAGATAATGCTGATGATTCATGGGTTTTAGATTCAGGGGCCTCATTTCATGCTACGTCCCATAGAAGTTATTTTCTTGATTATGTCCAAGGGGATTTTGGGCTAGTTTATTTGGGAGATAACGAACCTTGTCAAATTGTTGGAAAGGGAAGAATCAAGATTAAGTTGCAGAATGGGAATCATTGGCTACTACAAGAGGTAAGGCATGTTCCAAGGTTGAGTAGGAATTTAATTTCAGCAAGGTAGCTAGCTGATGAAGGTTGCATAGTTACTTTCAATGATGAAAATTGGAAGGTTTCAAAAGGTGTGAAAATAGGCACCTTATATCTTTGTATACATCATACTATTCCTTCTACTTTAGCTGTTGTAGAGAAAAAATAAACCAGTTCAAGAACAGTTGTTGTAGATTCGTAGGAAGAGACTAAAATAGTTGCTGCAGGTTCTGAGACAACACCGTGGCATAATAGACTTGGGCATATGTGTGAAAAAGGTATGAAGGTACTTCATTCTAAGAAGGTTTTACCAGGTCTAAAATGTATTAATATGGACTTTTATGAAAGTTGTGTGTATGGAAAATAAAAGAGAGTCAGTTTTCTCAAGGATGGGAAGCAAAAGGAAGATGAAAAGTTAGAGCTTGTGCATACAAATGTATGGGGACCAGCTCAGGTATCTTCTCTCGGTAGCTCTCAGTATTATGTTACATTCATAGATGATGCAACTAGGAAGGTTTGGATTTATTTCCTTAGGCAAAAATCTAATATATTTGAAACATTTAAGAAATGAAAAAAACATGGTTGAGAATGAGATGGGTAAAAGATTAAAATGTCTTAGATCTAATAATGGTGGTGAGTATTGCAGAAAAGAATTTGAGGATTATTGTTCCTTTAATGGAATTCCTAGGCAGAAAACAGTTCTAGGGACTCCACAGGAAAATGGAGTGGCTAAACACATGAATAGGACAACAATGGAGCATGCAAGGACCATGAGATTTCATGTTGGGCTGCCTTTAAACATGTGGACAAAGGCTGTCAATACTGCTGTATATTTAATTAATATAGGTCCTTCAGTTCCTTTGGGCTGTGGTATTCTAAAGGAAGAATGGACAGGTAAGAAGGTGAGTTATTCTTTTCTCAAAACCTTTGGATGTGAAGCATTTCCACATGTAGATTCTGAAAATAGAACCAAGTTGGATGCAAAATCAAAAAAATGTACCTTCATTGGATATGGCATTGATGAATTTGGTTATAGGCTTTAGGATTTTGAAAATCAGAAAATTGTGAGAAGTAGGGATGTTGTATTCAATGAGAAGGTGTAGTACAAAGATCAGTTGCAGTAGCATGAGAAGAAAGAAAAGGATTATGTGGTGCTCGATGATACTCCAAATAGTGATGTTTCAGTGGTTCCTCATGCTCCGCAACAACAATGATAAATACCACACACTCTAGTGAATGTTAGATGGTCAACAAGGCTAAGTAGACCACCTGAAAGGTTTTCTCCCTCTTTGTATTCTATTTTGTTAACATATGCTAGTGAACTAGAAGGGTATGATGAAGCTATGAAGGTGGATACAAAAGGTTCAGTGGGAGCTTGCAATGAAAGAAGAAATAGACTCCTTGCTGAAAAACCAGACTTAGGAATTATGTAAGTTGCATGCAAGTAAAAAGGCTTTACCAAATAAATGGGTTTATAGGTTGAAAGAGGAAGCTGGAGGTAAGAATAGATTTAAAGCCAAGTTAGTTGTAAAAGGATTTGCACAGAAAAAGGGCATTGATTTTGATGAGATTTTTTCTCTAGTTGTTAAGATGACTTCTATTCATACTATTTTAAGTATTGTGGCTGCTAAAGATTTGCATTTGGAATAGCTGGATGTGAAAATTGCCTTTCCCCATGGTGATTTGGAGGAAGAGATCTATATGAAACAACCACAGGGATTTGAGGTCAAAGGTAAAGAGAAACTGATGTGCAGATTGAAGAAGAGTTTATATGGCTTGAAACATGCACCTTGGCAATGGTATTTGTTTTATGGCTGATCAAGGCTACAACCGGTGTAATTCTGACCAATGTGTTTATTTTAAGAGGTTGGATAATGACATTTACATTATTTTATGTTTATATATTGATAGCATACTTGTAGCAGGGTCTAACATGGATTACATAAGAGAGTTAAAACAACAGTTAGCACAATCATTTTCTATGAAGGATTTGGAGGCAGAAAAAAAATCCTTTGTATGAAAATTTACAGAGATAGGAAGAACAAAAAATTGACTCTATCTTAGGCTGATTATGTTGAAAAGGTGTTGCAGAGATTCCATATGGAGAATGTAAAAGCTATCAGCACACCTTTGCCTAGTCATTTGAAATTAAGTAAGGAGATGTGTCCTAAGACACAAGAGGAGGAAGAAAAAATGTCCAAGGTACCATATGCTTCAGCTGTAGGAAGTTTAATGTATGCCATGGTATGCACAAGACTGATTATTACACATGTTGTAGGAGTCGTAAGTAGGTATATGAGTAATCCCAGATTGGAGCATTAGAATGTGGTAAAATGGATTCTCAAATATTTGAGAGGTACATCCAATAAACACTTATGTTTTGGGGGCTCTAATACTGATCTAGTAGGTTAAGTAGACTCAAATTTGGTAGGAAATATTGATACTAGGCAGAGTACTATAGGTTATGTCTTTACTATAGGTGGGACAGCGGTGAGTTGGATCTCCAAGTTACAAAAGTTGGTTGCTTTATCCACCAAAGTGGTAGAGTGTGTAGCTGCAATAGAGGCAAACAAGGAGATGATATGGATGCAATCATTCATGAAAGAATTGGGCAAACAACAGGCTAACAGTTCTTTGTTTACGGACAGCCAGAGTACCATACATCTTGCAAAGAATTCTGCCTTGCATTCAAAGACCAAACACATACAGTTTAGATATCACTTCATTCAGTCAGTGTTGGATGATGGACAATTATAGCTGGAAAAGATCCATACAGATGAAAATCTAGTGGATATGTTTACAAAGGTAGTAACAAGGGAGAAGATGAGCTCCTCTTCAGCTTTACTTGGTCTTCAAGACTGAAAAACAATAAAATTAGAACACCATAGTCCAGGGTCCTTATTTCCAGTGGGAGCTACAGGGTCAGCGGTGTGGAGTCTAATCAATCTCTAAGTGGGAGATGATATGGTGTGGAGTTTGATTAGTCTCCAAGTGGGAGATTGTTGTTATATGGAGCCTAATCAAACTCGGAGGTTAAATTTACCCCACTTTTATCAGTGCATTTTCCCCCCAAATATTTAATGGGGTCAAGGGGCAGTGCCCCTTGCGGGGTCTAGGGACAGTGCCCCTGGGATGCTCCCTATCATGATACAGGGTTGGATCGAGGGGTAGCGCCCTCATGGGGGCTCGAGGACAGCGTCCCCAAAACCTCCAATAATTTTTTATTATTTTATTAAGGCGTTGGGAGTTATTTTTTCTATTGGCTGACATAAAAAAATCCTATTTTTGTAACCAACATAAGGCTTGATAAAAGTGGCTAAGGGTTAGGGTTTATTTTGATGTATTGTAGTATTTTGCAGCGATATTGAGTTGCAAGGATTGCTAGTTGTAATCAGTTTGATTTACTGGATAATAATATTGGACTCTTTGTTGGTGGATGTAGCCCGAATTTGGGTGAACCACATTAAAACTTGTCTCTCACTGTTATTATTTCTGTGTATTTTCATTCCTCTGTTTAATCTTTATTTGCATTTAATTGATATCTTCTACCGACTAATTCTATAGAGGGCACGGTCTATTCTTGGGGACTAGATATTTTGGCCATGGTCTGTAGGGACTTCTATTGCATTGTACGGCAAGGGGCTTTTGCTTTTAGCCACTCTTCTTTAGTTATGACATGGATGTTCAAGAACATTAGGCCATATCAGAAGCTTATTCTGATTCCAGATAGGCATTTATTGAGAGCAACTAGATGGATGCATGTGGGTCACTTTGATGCTTCTTTGTCCACTGTTGCTACTCTTATGGATTAGGATATGATCTTTGATCCTTATCTTGACATGGAGGGATCCTGTGCTCACGATGGCGAGATCAGGAAGTACTGTCGTGGAGTATCCAAGATTTCAGACTATAATGGTCTAGAGTTGAGGCTCATCATGTTGAGCATGTCTTAAAGCAGTTCGGTTAGGACATCCTCGAGGAGTTTTCCCCAGTGTCCACTTGTTATAGGTCTATTCAAGAGATGGGTGAGATGGGATAGAGGTCAGTTATTTGGACTCCTCTAACTCCTGGAGTCTTCATTACTAGAGTTCACAGAGGAGGACAGAGAGGAGGGAAAGGGACTCCTTCTTGAGGTCTCATTGTAGCTATGGATTTAGAGTCTATAGACGAGGACTATATTCCTACTGGTGATGATTCGTTAGATGAGGGCTTACTCGAGGATGCACAGGATGAGGATCTTGATGCTACTAATGATGTAGATGATGCACCTGACATCCCTGAGGGTCCTCTTGTTGTTCCTCGACCTCCTCATTTGGATGAGGTGATGCGACAACTTGACCCTAATTGGCAACCGGGTGATCCATGTGAGTTTTGTTTGTTGTTTTTTCACACTTTTGTCCTTTCTCTTTTCATGGGGAACTAATACAACTTTCTCTTTTTGATTCACTTTTGTAGGTAATGTCAAAGAGTGGAGGGCTTTTGTTCATGATATTAATATTGGCTCAGCTTCTACCTTCACTAAAATGACTCGAGACCATCTTTTAGATGATCCTGGTGTGCCCCCTACTGCTGGACAACACAGACATTTTCACTTCTGTCTACCATGGATGTCAGGAGAATGTAGACTTGAAGGCCAAGATTCACACCCTTAAGGGTGAGAATCAGGTGCTCCAAGAGATGGCTCATCTCAATTTTGGATGACGAGATGCTAGTATGGTGGGGCCTTCACAGTCACATTCTCATATTAGGGTGCCTCGCTCCCATAGGTCTCATGGAGCGACAAGTGGTACTCATAGATAGAGGAGCTGAAGTCCTGAGGGTTCCGTTGGAGGGAATCAACCTTGACTTCTTTTCTTGAAATCATTCCCCCTGCATGGGGAGCCTCTACTTCCTTTAAGAGCATTTTGTCCTAGCTCTTTTATACTCTTGTATATGTAAACTTTGAATGTATCTATGAAAGTTTATCCTTTTATGGCTTTTGCCCATCGGATTTGTACTCATCTCTTGTACATGTTTTGGAGGTTTGAGAACTTTTTGATTATATTTTTTACTTTTTCAACTTTTTTAATGATGCAAGTATGATAACGATGACATGTCTTTTGTAAATTTTTATGGCATATGTATGAGATGCAATTTACAATATGCAGATGCAAGAACACGAGAGATACTGAAATGAAACATTTTACTTCTACTGAATGTCATGAGATATGACATTTGACTTTATTTCTTTGAGACTCTTTTTCTAATTTTGGCATGAATGCAATTTGGAACAAATAATGTGACTGCTCTTTAATACGATTTTCAATCTAGTGGATTGTGAGTTGTCCTAATATAAGAGACCTAATCAAAGCTATGAGATAGGATTTTAAAACTCAAGTGGGGAGTAGGAATAAAAATGGAGTGGTTTTCTACTTTGGGCTTTGCTAAAGGATAAACATAGATCCTTATCTAGATAAGACAATCTGACAAGCTTTCAACTTGGACAAGTAACAAATTTTATTGGTGTTCACTAGACTTAGATCATAGATGGCAAGCAAGGTAGACATGGGGTAAAGGATAAATAGGAAAGAACAAGGGTCCATAGGTAGAAGATGATCCTAGAGACTACTAGACTCTTGGTTTTGCTCAGCTAGTGCATGTGTGTGCTTTGTACCTTTCCTTCTCTACTAGAATGTCACTCTTGAGGCTTCAAGCTTAAACTGATCTCCACCCAAGAGTACAAACATTTAGCAATCTTCTCTTTCACTCTTTTTTTGTATCTCCTTTTTTTTTGCTTTTTCACTTTTTTTTGTATTTTTTAGAATGCCTCACTTGAATTTTTTTCATTCTTTTAGATTTTTGACTTTTCAAGAAATGAATGCTTTTGGAACTTTGATATGCAATAATTTGATCTCTCACACTCTTATTTTGATCACTCATTTTTTTATTCACTCAAATTTTAGATTGCTTCCTTCATAGTTTTGATCCTCTTGACGTTTTTGCCCAGAAAAGATAAGGGGCTGAGTGCCACCTAAAGTTTTTGTAATCTAGTTGGACTTCTCTTCTACTAGGGAAGAATTGGGAAGGTCTACTTGTAGGCTTCCTTTGAACACTGTAGGTTTGAATATTGACTTTGTTTAGACCTAACATCTTGACTTATTAAGACTAGGATCAATGTAAAGCTAAGAGCTAGGCTTTGATTAGAATCACTGGGAATGAAAAGGGGATAATGGCGATTGTGAAAAATGGGGAATCTCTGGGTCCTGGAAGGATGACATATATCTAGGCAACCTTAGACTCCTTACTGAGAAGAAAATAATACAAGAGTAAGTCACTAATAGTAAAGCAAGATGAACAGAATGATACTAAAATGAAAGAAATAAATTCTTTTTGACATTTTCATTTAAATTTTATTTTTTTATTTTTATGTTTTATGATTTTTTTGGTTTTTAGACAGTATTTCTTGAGGTGAAAGGCATTGAATGTTTTGCCAAATTCCTCTCCTTCCATTGTACACAAGAAATAGGCACCATTTCCAACATCTTCTTTGACCATGTAAGGACCTATTCAATTGGGTCTAAATTTACGTCCTTCACTAGCTTTTTTATCGATCAAGTTGTCTATCCTAAGCACTAAGTCTCCCACTTGAAAAGGTCTTGGGATAACCCTTTTGTTATATTGCTTTTTCATTCTTGGTAGATAAGAATCATGTCTTTGGACAACTCTCAAGCATTTTTCATCCATCATTTCTAATTCGACCAATCTTACTGCTCTATATTCTTTGTTGTCTAATAATCCTTGTAATGACACTCTCAGGATAGGAAACTCTACTTCCAATGGTAATACCACCTCTGACCTAAAATGAGGGCATAAGGGGTGGTTCTAATTAGAGTCCTGATGCTTGTTCTATAAGCCCATAGAGTTGAATATAATTTTAAATGCCAATCTCTCTTTGAGTCTTTCATGATCTTGACTAGTATTGAATTCAAAGTTTTGTTTGTGGCTTCTTCTTGTGCATTTCCTTGAGGATAGTAGACTGAGGGAAAGTTGTGATTGATGTGGAATCTCTCACATAACTCTCTTACTTGCAGATTTTGAATGATGAGGCATTATCTTTTACTATCACTTTGGGGGATCCTGAACCAACATATGGTTTGATTCAATATGAATTTAGTGATTATGGTCCCTGAAATTGTAGTGAGAGGCATGGCCTCCACCCATTTTGTGAAATATTATGTCGTGGTAATGATGAAAAAATGTCCATCCATTGATGGGGGAGATATCTCCCTCACCAGTTCTAACCCCCAGGTGGAAAAGGGCCAAGGGGTAATGATCAGCTGTAAATCTCTTGTTGGTGTGTGGTGAACATGAGCGTAAGCCTAACATTTTGCACACCTCTTTATAAATTTAATCGCACCCCCTTGTAAACATGGCCAGAAGTATCCCATTCTACATATTTTCCTTTCCATGGTGTGACCACCAAAGTGTCATCCACAAATTCCACTATGACACTCCTCTAAGATCTTGTGTGCTTCTTCTTTATCAACACATCAAAGAAACATTTCATCCAAGGTCCTTTCGGTAAAGCACATCATGTGTTAAAACATATATTGTAAAGAGGACAAGTAATCATCTTTTTCCCAAGGGGGTCATGTTTCTAGGATAAATCTTGTTTGTGAGGTAATTCACCACATCTCTGTAGCATTATGATGCTACATATTTTTTGAGATCAACTACACAAATTTCTTCATATGGGAAATCTTCATTTATGGGCTCCTCTTGAGGAATCAGATTGTTTGCTAACCAATCTACTATTACTTGTCCTTTGACTAGTTTTTGATTGACATAGGTTAGCTCAAATTCACTCAATAATGTTATGAACTGACCATCTCTTCTTGATAGCATGGGTTGATTAAGGAAAGTCCTCGATTGCTCAGATTGTATCATAACCCTAGTTTATTGATTCAACATGTAATGTCGTAATCTTCAAGTTACAAAAACTATGGCTAGACATTCCTTTTCAGCTTGAGTATAGTTCTTTTCATATTATAATAAGGTTCAACTAATGAAATATAGTATTCTTTCTCTCCTACCTTCATCTTCTTGAGCTAGCATGCATGCTACAGAGATGTTAGTTGCTCTAAGATATAGGATGAAGGGTTTATCATGTTTTGGTGGCATTAGTGTGGGTAGAGTTAGCAGGAATTTCTTCACTTTCTCAAATGTGTTTTGACAATCTACCATCCAAGTTATGCCAACTTGCTTTTTCAATAACTGGTTGATTGGATGAATTTTGAAAGTCATGTCTGGTATGAAATGTCTGATTGAGCCTAGCTATCCTAAAAAGGCTCTTAACACTATCTCACTCATCGGTGGGGTTGCATTTAAGACTTCTTTGACCTTACTTGGGTCGATGTCTATTCCTCTTCGTGAGACAATGAATCCCAACAACTTTCCTGTTGTGACTCTGAAAACACAATTTTTAGGATTCAACCTTACTTTATACTCTCAAAGTCTATTGGAGATTTTGTGAAGGTCTTCCGCATGTCTTGACCTTTGTTCTGACTTACCCAGAAGATCATCTATGTAAGTTTCAACTATCTTGTTGATATAATCATGGAAGATATGTGTCATTGCCCTTTGCTAGGTTGCTCCTACATTCTTCAACCCAAATGGCATGACTATGTACTAGAAAGTTCCCCAAGGGGTGGTGAATGTCATTTTGTTTTGGTCAACTTTTGCAATCTTGATCTTGTTATATCCTGAAAACCCATCCATGAGAGAGAGGATCTCGTATCCTGTCGTTGAATCAACAATTTGATCAATGGATGGTGAAGGGAAATTGTCTTTTGGGAAAGCTTGATTGATGTCTCTAAAATCGAGGCATATCTAAATTTTTCCATTATTCTTTAGAACTGGGACAATGTTTGACTCCCAAATTGAATAGTCTACTAGTTTGATGAATCCAACGTTTAATAATTATTTTAATTCCTCCTTCACCATTTTAGCCACCTGTGGCTTTATGGGCCTTGGTTTTTGTTTCACTAGTTTTGCATTTGGTTTTGTCACTAAATTGTGCACTACGACTTTTGGATCTAACCTTGGCATATCTTAATATGCCCATGTGAATATGTTAGAATATTCGATGAGGAATTCTGTGTACTGCTCTAGTTCTTCATCATTTAGTTATCCTCCTAGCTTTAATATCCTAGGTTTTTTGGGTGTTCAAACATTGATGTCAATCATATCTCCAGTTAGGGATGGGTGTCCTTCCTCAAAATTTTGAGGAGTAGGTGGTAAATCTGAGTTTGCTTTGATCTAGAGAATTTCCTTCTCATTCCCAAAATAGTCCTCTGGATTAGGGAGGAACATGTATCCTTTCTTATGGTGTACTCTCAGAAGCCCATCTTAAGCATGTAAATATTCAAGGATGGCTTCATCGTTCTCATTCTAGTCTTGGGTTGGTCTCTCTTCTTGACGCATGATGTCATTCAAGACATTTGGTAATTCTTTGCTTTCTAAGAACAACTCTCCACATACTAACACAATGTATTTTAAGTTTTGTAATTGAGCATATGGCAAAAATAACAAGGCTGACATAGCCATCGATTCTTCCACTTAATTCTCTTCTCTGGGTATGGATTTTATGGAGAAGAAGTTGAAGAATTGAACCATCTTCCTGATGGTTTCTTTATAAGGTCGTAATCATTCTGATTTTGTCTCGTAATTTTTTGCAACTTGGTTGATTATTAATTGGGAATCTCCGAAGGTAGAAATCTTCTTGATCCCTATTCTCATGGCTAGCATGATTCCTAGGGATAGGGCTTTGTACTTAGAGATGTTGTTTGTGCAAAAGAAGTCTAGTCTGAAGGCAAAGGGGAGGACTTTCCCTTCAAGAGATGTCAATATTATCCCCATCCCTGCCTTGGTTTTGTAACTATGTCCATGAAAATGTAGGGTCCATAGCTTTGATGGTTTTGTGATTGAGATGTTTCACCAAACTCATAAGTGGAAGTCCATTTTTCCTCTTTTTCCTCTCCTTCTTTGATGATTTCAATTGTTCCAATCAAGAGGTTTTTGATATCCTATTTGTCAGTACACGGAATGGCTACTAGGCCGAATGGTGCATGGGACTTGGTGGTATGTGGATCAAAGGGGAATTCTCTAAGATAATCCATTCTTTGATAAGATATATTGTGAGTTCTTGTATTGGGTGGGATATCTTGAGCTTCTTCTTTCAACTTCTCTTGCATCTTTAACTTTTTGTCTTTTTCTTCCTGTTTCTTTCTGTAAATATTGAAAGGATCAGGGTCTGCTTTGATGATGGTGACCTTTCCTAAATGATGGAAATGGATTTCTTGAAACAAAGTGGGGCTGATGGCCTTCATGGCATGAATCCAAGGTCTTCCAAGGATCATATTATAATTGGTTTCTCTATTGATAACATAGAAATCTACGGAGATAGTTTTACCCATCAGAGTGAGTAGTAGGTTGCTTTTTTCAACTATTTGAATGTCTTGACTATTGTATATCCTCAATGTGGTAGTTTTTTGTTTGATTCCCATTTTTCTATATCCCATTCTCCATAGGAATGATATCAACGTAAGGTTGACTATCGATCCTTCATCCACCACTACTCTTTTTATAGTGACCTCTTCGACTTGAATTTGTATGTATAGAGGCAAATCATTTTTCTTACTCCCTTCATTTTGGGGTAGTTTGGAAACATCAAATGTGAGAGGAGGTGGTTCCTCCTATGTCGAACATCCTACTTCTAATACTTCCAAGAATATCTTGTGGTGTGAGGGGGAGGCTCTCAACAAATTTATCACTTGCAAGAAGATGTTTTCAGTTTGATCTGTTTGTTATTCCTCATGGATCACAAACACTTCTTGGTTTAGTTCTATGTGATTGGAGTTGTTTTGATTGGCCTTCCCTTTCTCATTTTGAGGTTCCTTTGCCTTTCTTTGAGATTGGAGGAGTTTGAGGAATTTTTTTTGTTAATCTGGAGTAAGTTTAGAAAAGGATTTATTGTATCCATAGCATGTTTTTGTTTCATGACCCTTTGTTCTGTGGAACCAACAATAAGTGTTGGGGTCATAGGGGGGTTGATTCAATCCTTTATTTCCTTTTTATTGCCATTTGTCATCGCTAGGATTACTTTTCATGACATTAACATCTGTCTTTTGAGGCACATTGGATGTGGTCTTTTCTATTCCTTTGGATATCCTAAGTTTTCCATTGGTATCATAAGTCTTCTAACAACATGTTGATGGCAGCTTGGTTGATCCTCAAAGAACTTTCCAATGCTTCTTCATAGGATTTGTATGGCAATTTTTTAATGTCTTCTCTCATGTCGTTGTTTAAAGCATGTAAGAAGAGGCTACATAGTTCTCAATGATCCATGTTCAAGGTACTAGTCAAGGAGTAAAGGACTTGCCCCCATCGAGTGACAAAGTGGGCTATAGATTCGTTTGGCTCCTTTTTCATTATGAGGAATTATCTGATCCCTATTTTAATGAGTTTGTTCATGTCGAATGCCATGACAAACTCTTTGATTAATTATCTAAATGAGTGAATTGAAGCTTCTGGTAAGCGATAGTACCAATCCAGATCTATGCCTTCAAGATTTTTTAGAAAGATTTTTGCTACAACCCCATCCCAAGGGAGGAGTTCTCTTATCGCCATGGTGTAGGCTTTCATGTGGGAGTTTAGATCTCCTTCTCCTTTGAACTTTGGGAGATCTCACAATGGGCGAGGTAGCTACATGCTTCTTATGTTTTGATCGAGAGGCTCTTTCAAGTACTCGAGATATGTTCCAAGGAAGCCACTTTGTAATTGAGGTGTACTTAACAATAATCAAGTTATGGGGTGTTGAT
The DNA here is from genome assembly GCA_027924645.1 of Cunninghamia lanceolata. Classification (NCBI taxonomy): domain Eukaryota; kingdom Viridiplantae; phylum Streptophyta; class Pinopsida; order Cupressales; family Cupressaceae; genus Cunninghamia; species Cunninghamia lanceolata. The sequence goes on along the minus strand of BSBN01000060.1, from coordinate 10,601,234 downwards.
ATCCCACCATTTGGTTTGCAAGATTTCCTAGCGTGTTTTGAATGTTTTGAATGGGAGGATTCCTATTTTGACATATGTCATTGCTTGCATTCCTTGAATAATAGTTGAGGTAGGGGGAGGTTGAGATACCCCCTGGTCCTATTCAATTTGATTGTCATCATGGGTCTTTTGCCTTCTTTCAGGAGCTATTTGTTCTGCTTCTAGCATTATAATCCTTTGCACTAGAGTTGCAATTAAATCTGCAGGTGTGGAAGCTTTAAGTATTTCTTCATTCCTTGGATGGTCTGTTCAAGTGTTGGTATGATATTGTGCTTCCTCTCGTGCAACATTTTCTCTTTGTTCTTCTTGCAAGGAAATTCTTAGGGCTTCTTATGCGTCTTTGCCTCTTGCAAGTGTTTTTCTAGTACTTGAGGTGCTTGTCGAAGGTTGATCATTTTTATGGACTTCTGACCTAATTCTCCTGGATTTATGAGGCATATTAGGTATGGCTGGATTGTGTTCCCAAGTTGGGTTGTTGAAAGATAGAGAACGACTGGATTCTTTTTGATCTCTTTGATCTTGTTCATAATCAAAGTCTTCGTAGTCGTAACAGTTTGTGATGGGTGCATCTAGATGGGGAGGCATGTATCTGTCAAAAGAAGGAGTCTTTGGTTCCCTTGAAGGGATGTTCCCTTGGTTTAGATCGGGCTCTATCATATCTAGGGGTGTCATAGACACCACTAAATAAATGGAGCAAGCAATAGCGAAGGTGATGGAAGTAGAAGCAGTGAAAGCAGCTATGAAGAATAGTGTGAGAATGTTTTGAAGCTTTTGTTAAATGTTTTTGAAGCATTGAATGGGAACACAAACTACAAAACCAAAAGTTTCTATAATTCATGTCTGGTCACCAAAATATGTAGTGAAGCTAATGGCGTGTATGGTAATGGTGATGAATGAATATATGAAGTTGGAACATAAAACTACTCATCCTAGAGGGATTTGTAATTTCATGTCAAGTTCACCAAAATATGTACCCTCAAAATCATGACTCTGATTGCTTGGGGCTGTCGGGTTAGATTTTGGCATGCACATGGACCCTTCCCTCCTTGCCATAGGGTGATCTACCATGTCACTCTCGCTCTCATGGAAGTAGCCAGTCGAGAGGAGGTGAGACAGGGTAGGGGTCTGGCTCATTGGAGAGCTAGACATCACAAAGAGGGGTCGACAAGTTCTATGGCCTTTATTATTGTGTGCTAAGTTGAACATTTCATTCGATGACAATTGTTATAGAGATAACATTATGACCCGAAGGGTCACTAGTTTCTCTTCCCCTATTGGGGTTTCTTCTATTCCACCTTTGCGTGGGTAAGTGATTACTTTTATTTATGTCTTCTTGTCTTTCAATTCATTGAATAAGTTCTCATTGTATTTGAAGTTATCTACATTCTTCTATCAATAGGAGGACAAATGGATCTTCTTGTGGTATAGTGTCTCCTACTATTGTCATGGATTGATTTCCTCAATCCCATTGAGGATAGCCCTTACCCACTCACCTCTTACTTCTAGGCACATTCATGAGCCAAGATAGAGATAAATGTGTAGTGACCAACCTTAACTAGACTTAAGGTTTTGACCTAGGGTTTAGTTGACCTAGGGTTTAGTTATGATTTGACTTGTGTTTAGCTTGTGATGTGATCAAGGGTTTGATTGAATGTTTAATCATGGTTTACCTCATGATGGTATCGAGGGTTTGCAAGTTATCTATCTTTTTGATCTTTTCTAGGGTTTCTATATGCATGTAAATCTAAATGAAATGCAAACTTATTTTTGTGTTTTTTTAGTATTGTGGAAATAAAGATGCTTTTTAATCTATGAAAGGAAATATGAATGCAACTAGGATGATATTAACCTAACACAATTACTCTATGTTTTTTGGATTTTAAATGTTTTGAAAGAACTAATCTAGAAAAGGAAAATTGCAAGTAAATAAATCTAATCTAAGAATGCAAACTATCTCTAAGATGCTAGATCTATCAAGGAAAAAACAATGAATTACCATTGCCAAGAGCAATTTTAATTTTCTAATTATTATCAATTGAATAAAGTAATAAAGGAACCTGAAAGAATGAAGATATGTGTGACTCCACTACCCTCAGAAATCCTTGATGTTGGCAACCTCAAATCCTCTTGAAGCAGTGGGAAGACCTCTTGACGACAAGATGACACAAAGAAGCAAATGAAGCTTGTCGAAGCTTGAAAGAGCCCAATGAGAGCTTTGCATGAGCACAATGGCATTGATTGAAGTAGAGTAATGATGCTTGATTGAACAATGAATAAAAGAAAAGGCACCTTCGTCCTATGAGTGCATTAGAATACTAATTTGGAGAGCAAAAACCTAGCAAGAGCTATGTACACAATCAATTTTCCTCCCTTTGTACTCGAGGGAGGGGGTATTTATAGGTTTGAAGAAGGGATGAGAGGTGGAATTGATTGATAAGTTACCTCAATTGATTGATGAGTTAACAAAGATTGATTAGGGAGTGAACTAGGTTGATTACCCAGTGAACTCAGCTAACTAAGGAGTGATAAATTAATTATAGCTTATCACTAAGAGGAATTGGAGTTGGAAGGATGCATGAGATTGATTGAGTTGTTAATTTTAGATCAAATGGAGTTAATTATGCATGTGTGGGTGCATGAAATAGTCAACTCCATATTAGGCATAAAAAATCATGTGAACTGGAAGAAAAATAGGTGAAAATGGATCTTTTCTAAGTGAGAAACTCAAGTTTTTCCACAGTTGGAAACATGATAGGGTCGCCCCTTGTGCTAGTAGGGTCGCCTAGGGGAGATCTGGATAGAAAAGGGTCTTAAGAGGAATAGCATGATGGGAAATGGTAGGGAAGAGAAAAAGGAGGTGTTCTACCTCTGGAAATAAGTCAATCATGTGCAAGAATCCAAATCTCCACTTGCACCATTGGATCTCTCGGGGGAGATTTGGATTGGTTGAGTGAAACTGAAAACTAAAAGTTGGAGATGGATAGTGGGGACCTCTAGAAGGCTTATACTGGTGGAGAGGATGAAACACATAGGGGAAATGTGAAAACACACCTACAAGATGCTCACAAGGCTTAGGAATAGGGTCGAAAGCTTAGAAAATGCAAATCGACAAGTGTCGCAAAAGTGTCGAAAAGATTAGAAAATAGAGAGAGAGAGAGGAAACAACACAAGACAAGAATGAAGGCATTTCATCAAGAGGTTTTCTTCTTAGAGGACATTATTTCATGCTTACATGTACATGACAAGGATTAAAATCATCATAGGGCTCCTCGTGGAGGTTGTACGTGATTTTGGTGCTTACAGGGTCAGCTAGAGAAGGAATTAGAGAAATGTAGCCAAGACTTTCATACCTATCTTTCCAAGGTTGAGAAGGATTTGAATGATATCAAGAAGAATTTGGAGAGAGTGGTGGAAATAAGTAAATGTACCATGCAAAACAGTGTCGAGGGGATTAGAATTCCAACTAAAAATTTGAAGGATCTTAAAGAGGAGAAAATTATTGGTAAGGATGGTCAAAAGGATGATGGGGTAAAGTGCTGATAAGTGGTGGCAATGTCAAAACTAGGTAAAGTCAATGAGCATGGAGGTCTGAGTTCTCAAACTCAAGGCAGTAAGAAGAAGTCTTTTGAAGCTAATAAAGAAGAGCTCTAGGGGTTCGTCAAGATGCATGAGGAGTTCTACAAATAGGAGTTTGCAACAATTGAGACCCTTAAGAAGATGTGACCTTGCTGGTGGTTTTCTATTGGTTAGTTTTTTGTTTGTTTCTTTCTACCTTTTGGTAGCCAATGTGAATTGTTTTATCTATAGGGATGTGTTTGTTTTTGGTTTGTCTTTTGTTTGCTAGCTATCATCCTATTATGTGTATTCTTTAGGGAAAAATTTTGATGTAAGGGGGTTTTAGGGTCCCTTCAAAACATGTTTTACCCCTTTTATCAAAAAAATTTTGTCTTATCAAATTAGATGAACTAAAAGTAAATTCTAGCTCATTTTGTAGTCAAAGTATTGACTATTTAATAGGGCCCTCTAAAAAACTAGGGCATTAAACATAATGTACCTTGAGTGCATGAGTATCTAAGCACTCTAACCCTCAAGTAAACTAGAATATGGAATTGAATACTCGGTTCACTCATGTTTAGATGAGAAGATGAATTACATATTGAATTAAAGAAGGTAACAATCAGTTATCCCTCGACATAGTTTTTATAAGATTACAAACCCCTCTTAATCTTACAACATTGGGTCTTGTCTATGTAAGAATTAGCTATGGAGGTATCTATCTCAAGATTAATATGCCTAAGATCTAATCACAAGAATCAAAAAGATCAACATGATAGAATAACAATCTATACATACAAAAGATGTAGTAGAAAAATGTTGTAATTGTACAATGAGAATCTTTGCTTATATAGGCCAAGATGACACATAGGATAACATAAGATTATGACAAGTTTAGTAATCATATGATATGAGACATAAAGAGATAAGTATCTTATGTGTATCCTAAAAGTGTCATAAATAAACTTAACAAAGTGGGTGTGAATAGGTCCTAGAAGGAAAATAGTTAGGGAATAACACTTTTCACACCAACTCCCCCCTTAAATGCAACTCAAGGAGGAACAAACAAATGCAAAGATACAAAGTTGGGTTCTACCAAAAAGATCTGATGAGGTACCCATATGCAAAATAATCTCTCACAAATTTGGAAATGAGAAAATCCATAGAAAAATGTCCTTTCCAAAATAGACAAAACATGCAAAGAAAAGATTGAAAAAATGGAGGGAAGGAGGACTCAACTTGACCCTGCAAGGACTACTTCCATCACAAAGATAAACTCAATATCCCCTCCATAGGAGATAAAACAAGAGAAGGATGAAGAATCCTTCCAAAAGACGTCCTATAAAGATTAGGAACATGAAGGTAAACATGAAGAACTCCACTAAAGTATATAAAAAGATGTAAATAAGTACTAAACAAAAACTGCTATATTATTGAAGAGCCTCCACTAAAATTAGGATTAGGATCAAATAGACACAAATTTGCATGAGTGACCCTAATGGTACTACTCAAACAATGTAAAGTGCCACACAAAGCAACAATATGATAGTCAAAGATGCAAATGACACATCAATCTATAGGAGTGACCCCAATGATAGTACTCAATCAATGCATAGATGGTGAAATCACACCAATATACTACAATAAGGAAATAATATGATGGTAAAAATGCAAGTGCCAATAGTCTCAAGAACTCTAATTATCTAAATAAGGTAAAAGGTTTCCTCCATAAACAAGAATGTAAGAGTGTCTATATGGTCTCAACTCCATCTCAACAAAATGCATGGGTAACCAACCACTACATCCACCTAGTATATAGGAACAAAAACTAGATACATAGCTCACTCCAAAATGAAACCAAGGAGTCTTTAGCACAAAAAATAGGATACTCTCCATAATACTAACAAGGGAGAGGTATACAGCTCCACTAAAACTATATGTCACAATGTACTACAAAAAGGTTAAGGAGCAACACCAGAAGGTGCACACAAAAGTACCTACAACTAGAATAGGGTCACTATCACAAATTCTACTATAAAGGGTGTGCATAAACAAGGAACACTCACATGACCTATAGATAAGGTTGTGATTACAAATAACAAGGCACACACAACAAACCCCCATGAAACTTTATAAACTAGTGCAAGTATAAAAGGGTACAACATGATGTGCAAGATCTCTAAAATATATGTACAATATGTGGCACTTTATAAAGTGCATTTAATGTTAGAGTACACTTAAGTTTACTTAGGCTACCCGATAGTTACATTATTAGATTAATAATGTTTAGGTGCATTTATTTCTTTTGTCATTGAGGTAGTTCGAGGCTGGTATTCTCGTACCTCATTTTACCCAGCTATTTATTTCTGGGTTGTACATTGTAACATATCTCATCTCAATGTATTTTATTTGCTACTCGTGAAATAGTTTCTCATGTTTCTTCTCAGTATTTGGTGAAGGTTGTTTTGGCTTGTAGTATAGGTTCCTCAGTGCATCAACATGGTATCCGAGCAACTGTGACTGTAACCCCTTCCTGCTCATTGAGTTTTCACTGGGGTTGAGATCGATTTGTTTGCTTTGTAAGTGTCATTTCATTGGGACACAAAGTATCAATTAGAGTTTAAATCCTAAATCAATATCTCTAGGCCCATCAATATCTCCAACATTGGTTTTTTATTTCTATCTGGTCATGTTTTGGGACATTCTCCTTATTTCATTACTGGCTAGCACGCAGAGATCAATTGCTTGGATAGACATTGATGGAAAGTGCTTTTTTCCTGAGGGTTGTCTATGATGGCATGGGCGTATTGATGTTGTGGCTGGAATAAGCTCCCTTTGTCAAAATATTATATGGGATCATGTACACGCTCCAATCTCTATGAAATGCATTTGAATCTCTTCGGACTGAATATGTACCTTTCCCATTTAGCATTCAGTGCTAGCATCATTCTCCTTTTTTATTACTGGCTCTTCATAGAGAATATTGGAGGAAGTAAATGATTTATAGAGAGGATTTTGGAGTTAATATTCTATGCAACAGAAGCATGGTTGTGGTGCTCACAGAGCATTTTGAATCTGTCTTCCACCTACCTTGTCAGCCACTCCACCAGCCAGGACACAGAATTCTAGTTGTTCATAGATTTGCACACGCTCGATCAAAGGATTCATTCACAGAGAGGAGCGATTGGTTTCCTCTTGGTTGATATTATTATTTCTTTGATTGCTAGCGCATGCATTTTCTTCTGTGCATCAATTTGTTTTGGGGCCGATATATTTGCAACAAACTATGAACATTATAAAGTGTTGGTTTTAGGACAGACAACTAAGAGGGGGGGTGAATCAGTTGTCACAAAAACTTTCTTTTCTTTAAACACTTAAATCCTTCTTATATTTCTATAGCATAATAATGATTCAATCATGGAAGCACAATGCAATAACTCAAGAGCAGAAATAGATTAACACATGACACCAAGATTTTAACGTAGAAAACTCGGTTAAGGGAAAAACCACAGGGTGAATAACCCAAGATTGTATTCTCTGTTAAAAGAATAAGAAGAAAAAAATGGCACTTGCTAATTAGGGCTCACTACCCGAGGACACTACTCACAAGAGGCCGACTTCCTATAGGAGACACATTGTCTACAAAATAATATAAATATTACATACTTGAACTAGAGATTAGCATCTACACCATGCTTGAGATAGTTCCATTTAAGCTCAACACTTCTGCTCTACTTTTCGCTCTTCTCCTCTCTACCACTTTTCATATCAACCAAGGATACTTTGAAATGACTTCACAAATCTTATTTATCCAAGACATCGACTTTGGGATAATCATCAAAGTCAGCACAATATACTTTTTTTTTTATTATAGAGCAGTTACAAAAATACAACTTGATTTGTTACAAAGACTTCATGCGTATCACCACACTGTTGACCACACATATTTGGGACTTCAATCTTCTTTGAGGAACATGCCATGCTTCTCAGAACATCTTCAAGATTATCTGCAAGATGTGTAAAACATTCAGTCAGCCATGATTAGGAAGAACACCATCACTTGAGAGTAAATCTTCAATTACAAGCTCAATCTTCAATGCAGACTGTCAAAATGAACTAGACACAATCTAGAGACCCTCACAAGCTTGCTTGAATCACCAAGAACACCCACACCACTTCTGCTTACTGAATCATTCACATCTTCATCCAGAACCTCAAGAACACAGTCTGTCATCACTATCACATTAGAATAAATGCTTGCAGACCTCTAGACCATGAACCAATTGAGTTGTCAATTCACATTAGTTTCCTAAATAGTCCACCAAATCTATAGAACAAGACATTGCATTTCTAGATCTCACCAGACCTATTTGTGTCACTCTATCACCTCTAAATAGCTGCCAGAACTAGTTTTACTCATATGGCCATAACTTCTCCAAATCTTCATACGAACCTCTCAAATCTTGACTAGATCATCTTTAGACACGTATCTACAAACCCTTTGATACGCATTCTCTAATCTTCATCTAGTTGGGATCTTCCCTTCATAGAGCTTCATTGTCTTCACTATTTCTTATAGGACTAATTTTCTCAATATCCTCAGCACACAGTTCATCTAATCCTTGACATCAATGCAATATGAGTATGTTGACATCAATGACAACACCGGTTAGGCCCATACTTGCAACAATCTCCCCCTTTGTCATTGATGGCAACATATGATGTGAAAAATTGTTTTAACCATAAAGACAAGAACTTCTCCTCGCTAACTGACATAGCTCCCTCTATCAACAGTAATCATTCATATGTCTTCTCTTTCTTTGCTCCTCCCCCTTTGATTAGCAACCACTTTTGTTTTTCACATGTCTTCTCTCCCCCTTTGACATTAATGGCAAAGGTCACATACTTGCATCAATACTTTAGAATCATACAGACTACTCCTCCTGAGTGGCAGCTTCTTATCATCAATCTGGACCACAAGATATGACTGTGAGATCCACCGAACTGATGCACGTCAGTGCACCTTAATTCAGAGCCGGAGGGGTAAAAACCCCTAACTTCTCCCTGAGATACTCAAAATAGTCCTTAGGTAGAGGTTTAGTAAAAATGTTTGCAATCTAATCCTTTGAGGGCACAAACTCCAATCTTACTTCATTCTTGTTCACCTACTCTCTCAAAAAGTGAAACTTGATGGATATATGTTTTGTATTTGAATGCAACACCAGATTTTTTGATATATTTATTGCACTTGAGTTATCATAGAAGATTGTGATAGGTTCCTCATACTCCACTCTGATGTCTCTTAGCATTTGTTTCATTCACAATACTTGAGTGCAACTACCTGCTGCTGTAATATATTTTGCTTCTGCAGTGGACAGAGATATTGCCTCTTGTTTCTTGCTCAGCCAAGAAACCAATCTTTTCCCCAAAAAAAATGCACCACCATTGGTACTCTTCCGGTCATCCACATCTTCTGCCCAATCAGCATCTATATATGCGTGAAGAGAGAAATCATGATCCTTAGGATACCATAAACCATACTCAACTATTCTCTTTAGATATATGAGAATTCTTTTGATTGCCATGACATGAGATTCTCTAGGACTAGCTTGGAATCTGGCAACAAGACCAACAACATTCATAATGTCAGGTCTAGTTTGTGTAAGATACAACTTAGTCCTCCAATCATTGACCTGTACTTTTTTTGATCGGCCTTAGGAGATTCATCATCTTTGCTCAGTTTACACCTAGTTGCCATGGGAGTATTAATTGGATTTGAATCTTCCATCCCAAATTTCTTCAACAATTCTTGCACAAATTTGGTCTGTGATATGAAGATTCCTTTCTTTGTTTGAGTGATTTGCAGACCTAAGAAGAAATTCATTTCCCCAAACATAGACATCTCAAATTCACTTTTCATTTGATTTGCAAAAGTCTTGCACATACTATCTCTTCCTCTAAAAATGATGTCATCAACAAACACTTCAACAATCAAGATATTTTCATGATCAATCTTGAAGTACAAGTTATGTCAGTAGTACCTTTGTTGAAACCAATCTTTAAAAGATGTTTATCCAATCTTTCATACCAGGCCCTTGGGGCTTGTTTGAGTCCATACAATGCTTTCTTCAACTTGTAGACCATATCATCATGATCAGACAATTGATATCCATCTGGTTGCTCAATGTATACTTCTTCCAAGTCACCATTCAGGAAGGTAGACTTGACATCCATCTGATATACTTTGAAATCCTTGAAGGCAGCAAAAGTAAGAAATAATCTGATTGCTTCAATTCTTGCCACCGGAGCAAAAGTTTCTTCAAAGTCAACTCCTTCTACTTGAGAATAACCCTTACAGACCAATTTGGCTTTATTTCTGACTACTTCACCATCTTCATTCAGTTTATTCCAGAAGACCCACTTGGTCCCAATCACATTTTTGTTTCTAGGTCTGGGAACAAGATCCCAAGTGTGATTTTTCTCAATCTGCATCAACTCTTCCTTCATTGCTTTGGCCCAACTTTCATCATTGCATGCTTGACTTACTGTTTTTGGTTCAATATTTGAAATCAGACAATACTTCTCTAAATCTTGAGCAATCTTTCTTCTTTTTTGAACACCTTTTCTTCTATCACCTATGATCTGGTCTTTAGAATGATTCAGTCTTACATACCTGGGGGTTTTGGGAATTTCTTGCACTTCTATTTCTTGGACAGGTTCATTCAAACTTATCTCTTCTTCCTATATTTCAGGATTCTCCAGATCAGTTTGAATCTAAACTATAGAAGGGGCTAGATCTTCTTGGACCAGAATATCATTCTAATCATCTGCTTCATACTCATAAAAACTTGAGGGATTTTCAATGCCTTCATCAACCTTCACATTTGTACTTTCTACAATCTTTCTTAATCTCTTGTTATAACACTGGTATGCTTTGCTTTGAGTGGAGTAACACAAGAATATTCTTTAATCACTTCTAGCATCAAATTTGCCAAGGTCTTCATCTCTTTTAATGTAACATTTACTACCAAAGACTTTGAAATACTTCACAATAGGAGTGATGCCAAACTAGAGTTCATAAGGGGTCTTACTAGTATTGCTTCTGATTTGTACTCAATTAAGAGTATAGACAACAGTGCTTACAACTTCTCTCTAGTAGATTTGAGGGACATTTGATTCCATCATCATGGTTCTAGATGCTTCCTAGATGGTCCGGTTCTTTCTTTCCACTACTCCATTCTATTGTGGAGTCCTTGGAGCAGATAACTGTCTCTTTATCCCATGTTTCTCATAGAATTCTATGAACTCTCTGGATGTGAATTCACCACCTCTATCAGACCTAAGACATTTTATGTTTAAACCAATTTCATTTTCTACCATAGCCTTGAATAATTTAAAATTCTCAAGAGCTTCATATTTCTCTTTTAGGAAAGTCACCCACATCATCTGGGAGTGGTCATCAATCAGTAACATGAAATATCTATCACCTTGCAGACTCCTGATTCTTACCGATCCACATAGATCAGTGTGTACTAAGTCTAAAAATCTGGTAGAAGATTGTTCCTTACTTTTAAATGTGGCTCTACTCTACTTACCCAACTGACATTCTTTGCACAAACTGTTAGTAGGTTTCACCAGTCTTGGAAGATCTCTTACAGCCTGAGTGTTTCTTATCTTGATGATATTATCAAAATTTACATGACACATTCTCCTATGCCACAACCACCTCTGATCAATTTGAACAAATAAGCAACTTTTGCCAGTACCAACCAAGTGGAAGATGTTACCTTTTGTTTGAGTACCGGATGCAATTTATGTTCCAAAACTTTCAAAGATCTTACATTTTCCATTTTTGAATTGGAGATCATAGCCTTTGTCCACCAACTGCCCAACACTGAGAAGATTATGCTGTAGACCTTCAACATATAGTACATCACTGGTTTTGTTCTTTCCATCAAAATAAATAGTTCCTCTACCTCTGATTCTGCCAACAAAATTATCGCCAAATTTTACAACTCCTCATTCATATCTTTCCAAATCTATGAACTTATTTTTATCACCAGTCATATGGTGGGAGCATCCACTATCAATGACCCATTCATCCTTTTCTTCAACTTGAGCAGCCGGAGCTCTTTCTATCAGTTTATGATTGACAAATTCAATGGGCATTGGATCTTCTTCCTTGATGGCAATAAACACCCAGTCACTTCTGGATTTATTTCCTGTCTCTGATTCATCATCTCTTACTCCTTCATCATCATCATCTTCATGAACATAGTAACATTTCTTTTGGAATCTTGATCTATTTGGATTTGTCCTTGAAAATCTTTTTGGACACCTTGAGGAAAAATGACCAATCTTGTTATAGTTGAAACATTTAAAGGGCAATTTTCCTTCATACTTACCAGATCCTTTTAGCAGTCTTTTGCAATAAGGGCTTTAAGTTGAGTAGCTTTTGCCTCATCTTCTTCCAGATCTTTTCTTACTTTTTCATACCATGATAATTTTGAGGAATTTTCTCCTGGATCATACATTTGTTTGCCTTTTATAGAGGCACTAGCTTTGAATACAGATTCAGTCTTGGGAGGTGCATCTCCAAACTCAGCCAATTCAAATGTAGCTAATTTCCCAACCAATTGATCCCTTGTGATATTTGATAAAGATCTAAATTTCTCAATAGCAGTAACCTTGTGTTTGTAATAAAGAGGTAAGGATCTAAGAACTTTGGCAACAATCTCATCTTCATCCAAGGTTCCACCAGCACATCTAATGCCACAAACAAGCTCATTTACTTTTGGCATAAATGTAGTGATACTCTCATCTTCATTCATCTTTAGGGTTTCAAATTTTCCTTTCAGACTTTGTAGCTTAGCACATTTAACATATTTGTCTCCTTTATGCAGAAGTGCCAACTTTTATAAAATTTCATATGCAGTTTTTAAATCCATAACATTTGTCAGCTCTGAATCAGATAAGGCACTTAGTAAGGCTTCTTTAGCTTGAAGATTATCTTTAGCATCTCTGATTTCATCTGTAGTTGTTAGACCATTCTTTGGAGGAATATACTTCTTTATAGTCATGTTCCAATATTGAAATCCCATACATTGCAAGTGACATTCCATGCGGCTTTTCCAAAGAGTGTAGTTTGTTCCATCAAACCTCAGACTATCCTTTTTGTAGGAAGACATCCTAGATCTCCTCAAGTCATTAAGCTCTTTTAGAGGAACTTAGCTCTAATACCAATTGTTGGTTTTAGGACAGACAACTGAGAGAGGGGGTTGAATCAGTTGTCACAAAAACCTTATTTTCTTTAAACACTTAAATCCTTCTTACATTTCTATAGCATAATAATGATTCAATCATGGAAGCACAATGCAATAACTCAAGAGCAGAAACACATTAACACATATGACACCAAGATTTTAACGTGGAAAACCCAGTTAAGGGAAAAACCACAGGGTGACTAACCCAAGATTGTATTCTCTGTTAAAAGAATAAGAAGAAAAAAATGGCACTTGCCAATTAGGGCTCACTGCTTGAGCACACTGCTCACAAGAGGCCCATTGCCTACAGGAGACACACTATCTATAGAATAATATAAATATTACATACTTGAACTAGAGATTAGCATCTTCACCATGCTTGAGATAGTTCCATTTAAGCTCAACACTTCTGCTCTGCTTTTTTCTCTTCTCTCTACCACTTTTTCATCTCAACCAAGGATACTTTGAAATGACTTCACAAATCTTATTTATACAAGACATCGACTTTGGGATAATCATCAAAGTCAGCACAACATACTTTTTTTATTATAGAGCAGTTACAAAAATACAACTTGATTTGTTACAAAGACTTCATACGCATCACCACACTGTCGGCCACACATAACTGGGACTTCAATCTTCTTTGAGGAACACGCCATGCTTCGCAGAACATATTCAAGATCATCTGCAAGATGTGTAAAACATCTGGTCGGCCATGATTAGGAAGAACACCATCACTTGAGAGTAAATATTTAATTACGAGCTCAATCTTCAATACGGACCACCAAAACGAACTGGACACAATCTAGAGACCCCCACAAGCTTGCTTGAATCACCAAGAACATCCACAGTACTTCTGCTTACTGAAATCATTTGCATCTTCATCCAGAACCTCAAGAACACAATCTGTCATCACTGTCACATTAGAATAAATGCTTGCGGACCTCCATACCATGAACCAATTGAATTATCAATTCACATTGGCTTCCTAAACATTCCATCAAATCCACAGGACAAGACTTTGCATTTCCGGTTCTCACCGGACCTATTTGTGTCACTCCGTCACCTCTGAACATCTGCCAGAACCAATTTTACTTGTATGGCCATAACTTCTCCAAATATTCATATACACCTCTTAAATCTTGACTGGATCATCTTTAGACACATATCTACAAATCCTTTGATGTGCATTCTCTGATCTTCATCTAGTTGGGATCTTCACTTCATAGAGCTTTGCTATCTTCACTGTTTCTGATAGGACTAATTTTCTCAATATCCTCAGCACACAGCTCATCCAATCCTTGACATCAATGCAACAGGAGTACGTTGACATCAATGACAACACCGGTTAGGCCCATATTTGCAACATAAAGTTTAGCAAAAATATTTAGGGTTTGATCAAGCACAACTATTAGAATTTGGGCCCATAGTTCAAATTTGTTTGTATTTCAATAGGGATCTTAATCCCACATTTCTTATACATTACACTTAATGGTTGTTAATATAGCCTGACACTCATATTTCTACCTTGAGCAAGGCTCATGAGGCCATGGATAGCCCCTCTCGTTCATGGAGGCTTGTGATTTGGGCGATTGGTGATTTCTATGCTTGTGGTAACTTGTGTGCTTGTTGTCTAGCCTATATTTTGTAGAAAGCTACCAACAAACTTGATTATGGATGAGGTATTTTACAAAAAAAATGCCATTTTTTGACAATTTAAGTAGCTTGAAGTTACAAGTTGTTTCAATTATTTCTGTTAGTATTACTTGGCAAATTTGGTGTTGGAAGTTGCAAATTCAATTTTCATTCATTCCAAGGGGGTGTATATTACATTTTGGTCCCTTTATGTTCCCTTGTTTATCATGTTGGACCAAAGTATTGAATTGCTCAACACAACTGCCACACATGGAAGGTCAAAATATCATAGTTGTTGCAATCTAGGGGTTGCAATATAGTAATTGCTCAAAAGAAGAAGGAAAATTGTTCCTTTTGTGGAAAGTTAGGGCATAATGATGCACATTGTTTTGAGAGGTTAGCATCATTGGAGGAAGCTATTAAGAAGCACAATAATGCCATGACTAAGTCTTCTTCCTTGGGAAAAGGGAAATCTCTCACAACAAGGGCTTTATCCTCTAGCAGTAATAGTTGGATTCTTGATTCTAGTGCTTCACATCACATGACTCATGCTGAGGATCTTATTGATTCTATTTCCTCTTGTAGTACTTCTCATATTGCAGTTGGGAACTCTTCACAGATTCTGGTTGTAGGAATAGACTCAATTTAGATGCAGGATGGTTACATTGATGATGTTCTTCTTGTTCCTGATATGTCATAGAATCTGTTTTCCATCTATCAGATTTTTCATCATGTTGATGGGAAGGTAGTTGAGTTATCTCCCACTAATGTGACTATTCAAGAGTTGTAGAATCCTGAGAAGGTTGGTGCTACAGGGATAGTTGATGATGTAGCCCGTTTGTATAGGTTTGATGGATTTGAGTCTTCATCAAGATCATCCCTTATTGCTCATGCAAATTCTATGAGCAAGCTTTGGCACAAATAGTTTGGGCAACTGAATTACAAATATCTTCAACAGATGAGCACATATAATTTGGTGATTGGTCTACCTAAGATCTCTTGTTCTGATGGAGTTTGTCAAGGTTGTGTTCTTGGCAAACATCATAGGGATCCTTTTCTAAAGGGTATGGCAACATGTGCTTCAACACTCCTTGAGTTGGTGCATAGTGACCTTATGTCATTCCCAATTCCTTCATTTTTTGGGGCTATGTATGTGCTCACCTTTATTGATGACTTCTCTCTATGAACATGGGTGTACATTTTAAAGTACAAGGATGTGGTTCTTCAATTTTTCATGATATTCCTTGCATTTGTGGAGAAGCAGTTACGACATTCCCTTCAGAAGATTTGTACAGATAATGGGAGAGAATATGTCAATCATGCATTTCAAGATTTTTACCATACTCGAGGTATTCTTCATTAGTACATAGTGCCATACACTCCTCAGTAGAATGGTATGGCTAAGTAGAAGAACAGAGCCTTACGGGAGATGGCCAATTGTATGCTTCAGTCTCGGTCCATGGCTCTAGCATTTTGCGTAGAGGAGCCCTATCAATTGTGCCAACTACATTTAGAACTATATGCCTCACAATGTAGTGTGGAATATGACTCCCAAGGAGGCTTGGTCTCATGTCAAGCCCAATGTGTCCTTAAAAATATTTGGTAATGATGCATAGACATTCATTCTAGATGGGAGGTGCAAAGCAATAGAGAAGAAAAGTCAGAGGTTCATTTTTGTTGGCTATTGTGAGGATGTGAAGGGTTATTGTTTGTTTGATCTTATCACTTGAGAGGTAGATTTTCATCATGATGTTCATTTTGATGAGTCTCTCACTTTGAAAGATTCTCCATCACCAGCCCCTTCCTCTCTTCTTCCCAGTTCTTCTTTAGATGATGGTTTGCTTCATGTAGATGATGATGATGATGTTCCTGATGATGGTATTGATCTTGTTCTTGACATTTCTCCATCTCCTCCTCCACCTACACCCACAATACCATTATGGTCTCGTACACTTCTTTAGGATGTTGGTTCTCTTGTAGGCGATCCCATAGCTACATGTTGCACTCATTCCTGAAGTTCAGTTATCAGTCTTTTGAGTCATGTAGTTTCTATTGATCCTTAAAAGTTTTCAGATGCTTCAGGTGTTCCAGAATGGGAAATTGCTATGATCAAGGAGTATTCTTCTTTAATGAAGAATCATACTTGGGATTTAGTTCCTCTTCCTTAGGGAAAAATGTTGGTTCGATGCAAGTGGGTGTATCATACCAAGTTTGTAGTTGATGGTTCTATTGATAAGTATAAGGCTAATATAGTGGCTAAGGGCTTTACTCAAGTTGAAGGTATTGACTATTCTGAGATTTTGCTCCTATATCCAAGATGGATTATGTTCGTCTTGTACTTTCTATTATTGTATCTCAGGGTTGGTCAGTATATCAAATGGATGTGAAGAGTGCTTTCTTACACGGTGAACTTTAGGAGGAGATCTATATGGAGCAGCAACAAGGCTTTGTGCAAGACCCTTCACTTGTTTGCAAGCTATGACATTCATTGTATGGTCTCAAACAAGCTCCTCGGGCTTGGTATGAGAAGATGGATAGTTTTCTACTTGCTTTTGGATTCACTAGATGTCACTCCAATCCTACAGTTTATATTCAGAGACATGGGCGGATCTTCTCATTCTTGTTCTTTATATGGATGACTTAATTCTCACAAAAAGTTCTCCTACCATGATTAAGTTCTCCTTGGTCTTTAGAATCATCAGTCTTTTGTTGATATTTCTATCTTTTAGCAAAAGTATGCTCTTGATTTGCTTCATAAATTTGGGATGGCTGACTACAAGCTAGCCCATACTCCTTTTTAGTCAGGTGTTGTGTTATCTACCACTTGTACTACTCTATCAGTTGATTCTACCTTGTATCGACAGTTGGTTGGAAGCCTTCTATACTTGACACATAGTCATCCTAATATTTCCTTTGTAGTTGGACTTGTCTCCCATTTCTCTCAAGATCCTCATGTGAGTCACTGGAAGGTAGCCAAATGTATCTTGCATTACATTCAAGGAACTACACAGTTTGGCATTCACTACACATCAGGAGCTACTAAGATTGTGGGCTTCACCGACTTAGATTGGGTTGGTGATGTTAATGATCAGAAGTCCACTTCTGGCTTTGTCTTTTATCTTGGTTCTGGTTTGGTTGCTTGGTATTGGAAGAAGTAAACTGTTATTGCATTATCATCAACTAAAGCTGAGTATCGAGGAGTAGTCTTGGCTAGTCAGGAGGTTCTTTGGCTTCGATAGTTGATGGTTGAGTTTGGCTTTCCTACTCATCATCCCACTACTCTTTGGTGTGACAATCAGAGTGTCATTCATATTTCTCACAACCCAGTGGAGCATCAACGCACTAATCATATTGAGATCCACATATACTTCATTTGACAGCTCATTCAAGATAATCATATTGAGATCCACATGCACTTCATTTGATAGCTCATTCAGGAGGATGTTCTCAGTTTGGAGTATTTGCCTATGGAGTAGTAAGTTGCAGACATTTTCAAAAAACCTTTGGCATTTCCTCGCTATCTTTTGTTGTGATCATGTTAGGGGTAAAAGGAAGTTGTCCTTGGGGGGTCTTGAGGAGCCCTCACTTTCACTTTTTTCTTTTTAACATTTTTTAGTTTTCTCTCTTTTAGAGAGGATTTTTTCTCCCATAGGGTTCTTCTCCTTTTCTCCAGTTGTGAGAGATTGCATTTCATTGCATTGTAGTTGTACATGGGTTCCTAATATGGCCTTGTTGTTAGGACCCATTCTGCATCTCATATTGCATAATAATCTCCAGGCTAAGTTGCACTTAAGGGGGGTGTTAGAATAGGATTAAGTTTACTTAGGCTACCCAGAAGTTGCATTATTAGATTAATAATGTTTAGGTGCATTTAATTATTTTGTCATTGAGGTAGTTGGAGGTTGGTATTCACGTACCTCATTTTACCTGGCTCTTTATTTCTGAGTTGTACATTGTAACATATCTCATCTCAATGTATTTTATTTTCTGCTAGTGAAATAGATTCTCGTGTTGCTTCTAAGTGTTTGGTGAAAGTTTTTTTGGTTTGTAGTACAGGCTCCTAGGTGTGTCAACATGTAAAAATTAAAAAGAAATGCATTCAATAGATGCTTACAATGTCTAAAAATGACCACATTCTAAAATACAATTCTACTGGAATATTAGAGGAAAATTATGACACCATTATGAAGTATGTAAAAAAAATATGCACTTTCAAAAAAATTGACCCAAAAAGGAGTCCATATGCAAAAGTTATGGCTTGTTAAAGTTTCCAAAATGAGAACAACAAAGCAAGATCATTGAGAAAAAATAAAATTTTAAAATAACTATAAGTTAAATATAAAATTTACCTACACCAATATGAAGATCATGAAATGCTACCCCATTTCAAAAAAATTACATTGAAAAAGACCTCCATATGGCTAAGATATCATTGTTTAAAGATCATGTGCAAAAAATAGAATTCCAATAGTGAGGGGGGTGGGCTAGGAGAGAGAAAAGTGATGATGTCATCATGCTATAGTAATGATGTAGAGATGATGTCAATAATGAATTAATAAGGAATATTCTCCCACAATAAAAAAATATTTCACCAGATCACCAAACCACATATCATTTTAAAAAATCTACTGGAAAAAATTCTTGAAACTACCTATCTGAACCTCAAAGCCACCTATAGGATGGTGGAAAATTGGATTCGACACTATAGATGGTTTCATGATAGTTGGTAGGTTGTCCCAATTTTGGAAGGAGATTATTTAGTGGGATTGTTTTCATTGGTAGTATGTAGCTACTAACAGTTTTGAGCTACTACCTATGGTGTGGAAATCTACCATTTTAAGAGAATATTCCCTTAATGTTGATGTTGATAGTTTATAATAGATTGTTGGCAATTTATGGGATTATCGCTAGATTGAGGCAAGAACCATGCCACTTGGTGCCTACATGGTGCTTACATATGTCATAGGTACAGGGTACCCTACATTGTCATAGTACTTGTGACCTATAAATAAATTCTATAGAACAATTAAATATACCAATGGATAAATTTTTAACTAGCATATGAAACAATTACCTAATAGTTAAAATAAAGATTATATTGATTGTATGCATGTGCCAACAACTACAAAGATCCCACTAGATATTTCACCTACACAGGGAATATTCCTTATGGTCTATATGGCCGAGAACGGGAAATTTTTTCTAATGGCCTAGGAAAAATTGATTGATTTTAACAAATTGACAGTTGATCCTTAGATTATTGGACCTTTTGGATGCTATTCTAGAGTCATATTGTAACATCCCTCTATGTAACCCCGAAGGGTAAGAGCCAAAAGGGCAAGATAAATTTTTTTTGACATAAGTAAACAACATATACAGATTTAGCTGTCAATTCAATAGATTGATACCATTCATTTTAAACACCAAAATAAATGTTCCAAATCTCATATGATAAAAACATGAATCCATAAGCATAAAATACAAGTGGATCCGATACCCACACCAGAATCCATAAATCAATAAAGGAACATCACATTTCTTCTCATTAAATACAATGATTACAACTTCTCTTCTAGGAGAGTTCAATTACATAACTGCATATACAATTACAATGATATATTATAGAATATGATACAAGTACATATCATAGTCCTGAGTATAATACAAAGACTGAATAGGTACAATAACTGAATGAAGTGATGGATAGAGAGATCATCTCAAATTGGTGCTCAAAAACCTGTTCGTCAGTCCCCAATGGTGGTGGCAACGCCTCCCAACCATGTTGACTCCTAAGAGACCACCCCACTATGCTCGAAGATAGTCACAAGGCCCAAATAGATGAACAATAACAAGGGGATACAAGATGGCCAACACACACATCAAACACAGAGCAGACATGGAGAATAGTGCTTACAGTCAAAGTCATAACACAAGTGTATTCATCCAAGTCATAGGTTGGGTACTACTCACGACTCCTAAGGTGCTAGATACTAGAGTGTAATCATATGGAGTGTCATCATATGTGCTCGAAGGGATGGCACACATGAGACCAAGTACCTCTCATACAGATGAGGAGACTCAATCGTACCTGAATCCACATCCCGCAGACGGATGACTCAATGCCCTGCAGATGGATAGGCCTTCTCGTTGCATCCTTAGCCTTTACAAGTACTCAAGGCCATGCATGAGGTTTAATTATCTTATTAGTGTTTTTACACCAATGTTTTAGTTTTAGTTATCACTTATTAATGTAACTCTACTACTAGTTCCCCTGGCAGCCACTTGCGGGCCCCAGGCCCGTAGAGAGCCACTCCAGACAACCACTCTAATGCCTAGACCTTGTTCATCTTGTTTGACTAAACGAGGCATTCAAAAGACTAAAAACACTGAGTTATAAATTTAAAATAGTAAAGGTGGAAAATATGATCTACAAGACCCAAACTCTTGTGGATACTGTAATTTGTTGAAAATGGCCTTCTGCCAGTTAGATTAGTTTTCTAATAACTCCCGTGACCCCATCTTGATCACTGTTGACAAGGGATAGCAAGGATATTAATAGAAAAACATGGAAAATGGCATTGCAAGCCTCCTCATAGCCTAATATTTGCATAATGACTGCCATATATAACATAGCACAATACAATGTTAAAAAGACTTACAAATATGGAATTCTCAATTTTCCCTCCTACAGTAGTCCCCTTAGATCCTTGGGTTGAGTGATAGATTTTCATTCCAAATAGAGTTTATGTGACCACTTTTAATGCACAACACAGGTAGATGTTCCTAAGGTATTTTAGTGTCATTTAATTTTTTTAACTCAAAGATGGTTTCCTTGAGGCTAGTGATTTAACAAAAAAAAAGACTGTATTGATCAAGACAAAAGCTAGCCCATTTTATTTAAGGAGAGTCGAAATGAAAATATATTAGAGAAGACATCATCTATGAAGAGGTTTCATGGGACTGAGATATGGTTGCCTTCATTAAATTCTCTATAGAATAAAACCCCCATTTATTTTCCCTAAAATAAATCGAATCCCTTGATTTGCCTAACAACTATAAATTAGAAGTTGCCTAATCTTTTGAGGATCCTTTTTGTCTAAAGACATAATAAAATAATTCTGTAGTTTTAAAATAAATTTCGCAAAAGAGGCAATGTAAATATCTTGTATTGAAATAAATTTCAGGCATATAAAATTGATTCAGGAAAAGAGGCAGTATAAATATCTTGTATCAAAATAGATTTTTAGTATATTTTATTAAAAGAAAGGTAGCATGGGGTTTTCAGTTTTTCCGTGCTTAATGAACCAACAACAAACATATTTGAGATTTATACAAAGGCAGTGATAGGGTTTCGATCTTTCTATGCTTAATAGAAATAAGCAAACATATGGCAGTTTTGTTTGAAAGGCAGTGATGGAGTTTCAGTTTTCAATGCTAAAGAAATTGCAACTAACTGATCTTAGTTTGTGTGCTGGAAACAAAACAAGAAAACTGAGGTAAATACCTCACAACTGTATGCACTCCCCTTCAGCTTGCCTCAGGTCTAGCAATTTGATATGCTTCCTCAGATCATTTGTTGTCCCCTATCTTTTCTATTTTTTTTTGTGTGTTTTAAACCCTTTGATTCCTTCTGCCAAATGTGTTGACTCTCCTCTATATCTTCTCTGCCCTTCTGCCCCCTCTGCCTTCATTCTCTCTTCCTTTTTACTCTCCGCCCCCTTCCTCTTTGTGTCTTCCTTTTTCTTTTGTTTTAAGACCGAGAGCCTCTAGACATCGTGTCTCCAACCAAAGGGCAACCTCCTCCTAGATCCCTCGTATGAGGTATGGTCCAGTCTCAAATCAAATATTTTCATTTGGAGCATTAAAACTCACTCCACCTCCCCCGTAACCACTTTCTGCCTCCGTCTTTATGAATATGAAGATCCAATATCCTTTTTTTTAACCTCCTAGATATTTTCTCTCATTCTTATCCTATCTCCGTCACTCACCCACCCGCAGATATTTCTTCTTCTCACATTAAATCTCTTTCTACGGTCATTCCCTACAAGGCCTTCAATTCCCACCAAAACAAATATTTCTCTCCCCATGCGTTGACTAATTTTCTATGCCTACATACGCTGCTCAGATATTTTCTCCATTAAATATTTACCAACACTCATTGCCAGCACAACAAGGAGGTTGTTACATCCTACCCCCTAGGACTAGGCTTACTCCTAGAAGCCAGCAAACGCTAAGATGTATCCAAAACACACACTAGTCCAAGAAACTCGATACAATCAATGAAAACCAAGAAGAAAAGGCTCAACCATCACACTGGAAAACTACCCATGACCCAAAAGGTAATCCAGACAGTAAGACCACAACATAGGAACACTACTCTAACTGAGTGTAGTGGGCTAGGGTAGGTTATAGGGCCTGTGACAATCTCTAGGAACCACCATCGGGGATAATAAGAGTACACTCAGGCCTGTGAATCCAGACGGAGTCGGTACTCAGTACCTACAACACTCCAAGCACACGTCAAGGTACCTGTGCATATATATATACATCATATAGCTAAAGCAACAACAATCATGTAAGCATGAAATCCATCATAAGTAATAATAATGTCCACATCATAATAGTATCAAGATTGCACATCATCGGTGCCAATACAAAATAATAACAAGATGGGTAATCCAAAATAAAGTATACAGTCATCCAAGTCCATCAAGATAAGAAAAACATAATATGAACACAGGGTCATTACATCCCCTAGAAGTCTGCAAAAAGATAAGGATAAAGGTCTCTCATCCTCGTCGCATCTTCCCAAGATGCTGAGGACTCACCATCAAGATCCCATTGGACCCTTACCTGCTCTATGTCTCGACCCCTAAGGGTCAACCTCTGATGCTGAAGGATGCGTACAGGTTCCAAAGAAAGCTTCCTATCCGCCTCGACCTGCAAAGCAATCCAATCAAGAACATGGGTCACATCAGGAATATACTGTCTAAGAACTGAAACATGAAACACATCGTGGATGCGTGATAGACTAGGTGGTAATGCAAGGTGATAGGCAACAGGACCAATCGTCTCAAGGATCTCAAAAGGTCCAACAAAACAAGGTGCCAGCTTCGAGCCTTTCCCATAATGGATGGGGCTCTTCTGCGGACGAACTCTCAAAAACACACGGTCACCTACCGAGAAGTGGTGATCCAACCTACGGGCATCGGCATACTTCCTTTGCCAGTCCTGAGCTGTAGCAAATGCTCTCTAATCCGCACTACCTACTGCTCCATATCCTAAAGCATCTCTGGACCCAAAATAACTGGATCCTCTAAGCGATCCCAACTCAACGAAGTGCGACATGGCCTACCATACAAGGCCTGGAAGGGAGACATACTGAGAGAATTGTGATACCCATTGTTATAAGCAAACTCAACTAGGTACAAATAGTCCTCCCAAAGAGACTGTCGATCCATAAAATACATCCAAAGCATATCCTCTAAGACCTGATTAACCTGCTTCGTCTATCCGTCAGTCTCAAGATGATATGCAGAGCTGAAATTAAGTTGAGCTCCCAAAGCATGCTGAAGAGAAGTCCACAAAGTTGAAGCGAACATTGGATCATGATCAGAAATGATCCTACGAGGAATACCATGCAGACGCACAATATCCTCCATAAACACTCGAGCTACAGACGTTGCAGTGTAGGAAGATCTCATGGGTGAGAAGTGTGCCACCTTGGACAACTTGTCCACTGTCACCATAATAGCATCATGATGACGCGAAGACATAGGTAACCCCACTATGAAATCCAGAGATATCATATCCCACTTCCATCCAAGGATGGAATGAGGCAGCAACAATCATGCTGGGTGTTGATGCTCTGCCTTCACCCGCTGACACTCAAGACACCGAGCCAAAAAATCAGCAATATCTCATCACAAACCTGCCCAATAATACAACTATCGAAGATCGGCATGCATCTTTGTGACACCCAGATGAGCTGAATAGGGTGCACGATGGGCTTCTGATAAAACCAAGGAACGAAGATCACTAGAATCTGGAACATAAATACGACCAAGATGTCGTAAAAGTCCATCAGGCTCAAGAGAGAACCCTACAAACCTACCTTCAAGGACTCTCCTAGACTCAATCTCTGCTCTCACCTCCTGATACCAAGTATCACTAGGAAGTGACTCCAAAATATGGCTTCGCAAATCCACTCCAAGAGATAAAAGTGAAATCTCATGTCTCCTCCTACTCAAGGCATCCACAACAATATTCTCCTTACCCTAAATGTAGTGAACCTTGAAGTCATACTCATAAAGGAACTCCATCCAACGACGCTGCCAAGCATTCAAATTCGGCTGAGTGAAGATATACTGCAAACTACGATGATCACTATGTAACTCAAACCGATGTCCCAAAAGGAAATGTCTCCAATGCACAAGTGCATGGATGATAGCTGCTAACTCCAAATTGTGGGTGGGGTAGTTCAACTCATGATCCTTGAGCTTACAGGACTCATATGCAAGCACTCATCCCTCCTGCATGAGAACTGCCCCCACACCCTCCAATGAAGCATCGGTAGACACTATAAAATCACCTGTAGGATCTGGCACTACTAGGATAGGTGCACTAGTCAGCCGCTCCTTAAGAGCCTAAAACACAGACTCACACTGATCTGACCACACAAATTTCTTCCCTTTCTGCTGAAGAGAAGTGATGGGATGGGCTTCCTGAGAGAAATCTCTCACAAATCGGCAATAGTAACCCGCCAATCCCATGAAATTGCGAACCTCAATCACATTCATTAGTGCTGGCCAATCCACAATAGCCTGAATCTTGGAAGGATCCACTGAAATACCTTCTCCTAAGATGATGTGACCCAAATATCTCACCTCAGTCTGGAAGAACTCACACTTAGCCAAATTGCCAAACAACTGATTATCCCGCAAGCACTGCAACACTTGCCGCAAATGGCCTTCATGCTCCTCCATAGTCCTTCAATAAATCAAAATATCATCAAGGAACATGAGAACAAACTGATCAAGATAGGTGAGAAACACCCCATTCATCAAACTCATGAAAACTGATGGAGCATTGGTCAACCCAAAAGGGACAACCGTGAACTCATAATGCCCATAACGTGTACAAAATGTTGTCCGATGAATGTCTACCTCATGAATGCAAAGCTGATGGTATCCTGACTTTAGATCTATCTTGGAGAACACCTTGGCTCCCCTCATCTGATTGAACAAATCATCTATCCGAGGCAACGGGTATCGATTCTTCACTATCACTTTGTTCAACTGGCGATAATCAATGCACAAGTGAAGAGATCCATCCTTCTTCTTCACGAAGATGACAGGTGCACCCCAAGGAGATACACTAGGATGAATGAAACCCTTCTCCAGTAAATCCTCTAACTGCAACCGCAACTCACCCAACTCCTAAGTAGTCATGCGATATGGTCCCCGAGAAATAGGCTTCGCACCAGGAATGAGATCGATATGGAAGTCTATGTCACGCTTAGGTGGCATACCTGGAATATCACTCGGAAAGATATCTGCAAACTCCTAAAGAATAGGATGATCATCAAGAGATACCTCCTAAATCCCACCCTTAGCAAGATCACTAACTGAAATAGCAAACATTTGACAACCTTTCCGCATGGCACGCTTCAGCTGCATAGCTGCAATCATACGAAGAGAAATGGGTCTCTGAACCCCAACTAACTCAACATGCTCTCCAACTTTGTCAACACACTGAATTGACTTACGCCGACAATCTATACTGGCTAGGTGGATCTCCAACCAATCCATGCCTAAAACAATCCCATAGGACCCCAAAGGCAACACACGAAGATCCACTGTGGTAGTGGAGGTGGCCAAATCCAACACACAACCATGAACAAGGGAGTCTACAGCCACCTTGGATCCAATAGCTAACTCAACCTGCCAACCAACGTCTTGCCTTGCCACCATGAGTCCACAACGCTCCACGAGAGAAGGAGAAATGAAAGAATTTGAAGCTCCTAAATCAAACAAGATAGATGTGGTAATCCCACATAACACACATGAATACTCGACTACGGTGCCCTGATGCTCAGCCTAACAGTTATCAACTACCACAAAAACTCGATATGATCTACTAGCCTCACCTACTGTAGGCTTTGAAGTAGCTTGTCTCTGACTACCTCCAACCACTAATCTCTGAGGACATTGAGCAGCTATATGACCATGCTACCCCCAAGCATAACAACCACCCCTGCCAAAACCTCTGCCTGAAAATGGTGCACATGACTACTGGGATCCACCATGCCTAAAAATTTGCTGAGCACTCTAAAAACTCTATGACGGACCACTCTGCTGCCTACTACGAGAGCGATGACGTGAACGATCTCTAGAAAATAGAGTACCAAGATTCTGCCCACTCTGCTGAGACTGAGCAGGCCTATGCCTCTGTCGCTGACCATGTCTAGAGGTGCAGTATGTGATCTAGATGGTCTAGCTCCCTAAGACTGTGTACCCCGAGCAACTGATCCTGAAGGAGGGGCAATACCAATCTGAACACCTGCCTGACCACCAAAACCTCTAGTCAAATTCTCCTCTATCAACCTCACCTTCTCCATGGCAACATCTAAGGTCTTCGACTCAAACACACGGACACCACCACTAATACGGGCATTCAAGCCCCTGATGAAATGTTGTACTAACATCGGCTCATCATCAGAAATGCTAGCATATTGCTTCAGCTCAAAGAAGTGGTACTCATACTGAT
The DNA here is from genome assembly GCA_027924645.1 of Cunninghamia lanceolata. Lineage (NCBI taxonomy): Eukaryota > Viridiplantae > Streptophyta > Pinopsida > Cupressales > Cupressaceae > Cunninghamia > Cunninghamia lanceolata. The sequence goes on along the minus strand of BSBN01000060.1, from coordinate 10,573,974 downwards.
CTACTGTCATAGTCAACTGATGAAGTTCATGGAACTCATCAGCACATCTCTGTCGATAGTAATCTGAAAGAAATCATGCACGAAACCTCTCTAAGAAAAGTCCCCATGACACGGAAGCAATGTCTAGGTGAAGTTTCTACTCCTCTACTCTCCACCATGTAGATGCAAATCCTCTGAGATGCATAATGGCACATCGAGCTCTAATATTGCTACTATAAGGATGCATAGCAAAGCATCGATCGAGATCGATCAACCAAGTCTCTGCCTCAGAACCTGTACCAGAACCATCAAAAGTAGGGGGATGAGCCCTAAGAAGATCCCTCGTGTGACCTGCAGTAACACTGTCTCCATCCACCCTATCCCTCACAACAACTACTCTCGAATGATCTGGACTACGAGAACACTCGTGCTTAGCTCCAGCATCCTGACCATCCTGATGAGAAGGGTGTGACTCTGCCTCATGAGATACCTCCTGACAAGGTCCTAATCAGTGCAAAATCTATTGTAAAATAGCTAAAACATGAGCACCCCCAAGCCCTTCGGCTTGATTCTCAATACGTGGTTCCTCCTGATGCTCACCCTGATTGCCCTGATTGCCCTGATTACCTTGATTACCCTGATTACCCTAATTATCCTGATTATCCTGATTATCCTGATTGGCATCATGTTGGGTGCTATGTCGAAGAACAGTGGCTATACCTCTAATTCTGCCTCTGGCTCTACCCCTAGGAGGCATCCTAAAGAAACAAAGAATACATCAAAATAGATCATCGCAAAGATGACCTAATCACCATACTAAGGCATGAAAGCATAACAGCATGACTATAGAACAATATAACAAGCTCATACCACACACGTCAAACATAGCAAAACATAGAAGGCTCAAGTAGGCCAGAGCTCCCAGTGTGTGAACATGGGCTCTAATACCAGATGTAACATCCCGCTACGTAATCCGGAAGGGTAAGAGCCAAAAGGGCAAGATAAATTTTTTTGACATAAGTAAACAACATACACAGATTTCACTGTCAATTCGATAGATTGATACCATTCATTTTAAACACCAAAACAAATCTTCCAAATCTCATATGATAAAAACATGAATCCATAAGCATAAAATATAGGTGGATCCGATACCCACACCAGAATCCATAAAGCAATAAAGGAACATCACATTTCTTCTCATTAAATACAATGATTAGAACTTCTCTTCTAAGAGAGTTTAATTACATAACTGCATATACAATTACAATGATATATTCTAGAATATGATACAAGTACATATCATAGTCTTGAGTATAATACAAAGACTGAATAGGTACAATAACTGAATGAAGTGATGGAGAGAGAGATCATCTCAAACTGGCGCTCCAAAACCTGTTTGCCGGTCCCCAATGGTGGTGGCAACGCCTCCCAACCATGTGGACTCCTAAGAGACCACCCCACCATGCTCAGAGATAGTCACAAGGCCCAAACGGATGAACAACAACAAGGGGATACAAGATGGCCAACACATACATCAAACACAAAGCAGATACGAAGAATAGTGCTTACAGTCAAAGTCATAACACAAGTGTATTCATCCAAGTCATAGGTCAGGTACTACTCACGACTCCTAAGGTGCTAGATACTAGAGTGTAATCATATGGAGTGTCATCATATGTGCTCGAAGGGATGACACACACGGGACCAAGTACCTCTCATATAGATGAGGAGACTCAATCGTACCTAAATCCACGTCCCGCAGACGGATGACTCAATGCTCCGCAGACGGATAGGCCTTCTCGTTGCATCCTTAGCCTTTACAAGCGCTCAAGGCCATGCACGAGGTTTAATTATCTTATTAGTGTTTTTACCCCAATGTTTTAGTTTTAGTTATCACTTATTAATGTAACTCTGCTACTAGTTCCCCTGGCAGCCACTTGCGGTCCCCGGGCCCGTAGAGAGCCACTCCAGACGACCACTCTAATGCCTAGACCTTGTTCATCTTGTTTGACTAAACAAGGCATTCAAAAGACTAAAAACACTAAGTTATAAATTTAAAATAGTAAAGGTGGAAAATATGAGCTACAAGACCCAAACTCTCGTGCATAGTGTAATTTGTTGAAAACGGCCTTCTGCCAGTTAGATCAGTTTTGTAATAACTCCCATGACCCCATCTTGATCACTCTTCACAAGGGATAGCAAGGATATTAATAGAAAAACATGGAAAATGGCATTACAAGCCTCCTCATAGCCTAATATTTGCATAATGACTGCCATATATAACATAGCACAATAAAATGTTAAAAAGACTTACAAATATGGAATTCTCAATTTTCCCTCCTATAGTAGTCCCCTTAGATCCTTGGGTTGAGTGATAGATTTTCATTCCAAATAGAGTTTATGTGACCAATTTTAATGCACAACATAGGTAGATGTTCCTAAGGTATTTTAGTGCCATTTAATTTTTTTAACTCAAAGATGGTTTCCTCGAGGCTGGTGATTTAACAAAAAAAAAGACTATATTGATCAAAACAAAAGCTAGCCCATTTTCTTTAAGGAGAGTCGAAATGAAAATATATTAGACAAGACATCGTATATGAAGAGGTTTCATGGGACTGAGATATGGTTGCCTTCATTAAATTCTCTATAGAATCAAACCCCCTATTTATTTTCCCTAAAATAAATCGAATCCCTTGATTTGCCTAACAACTACAAATTAGAAGTCACCTAATCTTTTGAAGATCCTTTTTGTCTAAAGACATAATAAAATAATTTTGTAGTTTTAAAATATATTTCACAAAAGAGGCAATGTAAATATCTTGTATTGAAATAAATTTCAGGCATATAAAATCGATTCAGGAAAAGAGGCAGTATAAATATATTGTATCAAAATAGATTTTTAGTATATTTTATTAAAAGAAAGGTAGCATGGGGTTTTCAGTTTTTCCGTGCTTAATGAACCAACAGCAAACATATTTGAGATTTATACAAAGGCAGTGATAGGGTTTCGATCTTTCTATGCTTAAAAGAAATAAGCAAACATATGGCAGTTTTGTTTGAAAGGCAGCGATGGAGTTTCAGTTTTCAATGCTAAAGAAATTGCAACTAACTGATCTTAGTTTGTGTGTTGGAAACAAAACAAGAAAACTGAGGTAAATACTTCACAACTATACGCACTCCCCTTCAGCTTGCCTCAGGTCTAGCAATTTGATATGCTTCCTCAGATCATTCACTATCCCCTATCTTTTTTTTGTGTGTTTTAAACCCTTTGATTCCTTCTGCCAAACGTGTTGACTCTCCTCTATATCTTCTCTACCCTTCCACCCCCTCTGCCTTCATTCTCTCTTCCTTTTTACTCTCTGCCCCCTTCCTCTTTGTGTCTTCCTTTTTCTTTTGTTTTAAGACCAAGAGCCTCTAGACATCGTGTCTCCAGCTAAAGGGCAGCCTCTTCCTAGATCCCTCGTATGAGGTATGGTCTATTCTCAAATCAAATATTTTCATTTGCAGCATTAAAACTCACTCCACCTCCCCCGTAACCACTTTCTGCCTCCATCTTTATGAATATGAAGATCTGATATCCTTTTTTTTAACTTCTAGATATTTTCTCTCATTCTTATCCTATCTCCGTCACTCACCCACCCACGGATATTTCTTCCTCACATTAAATCTCTTTCTACGGTCGTTCCCTACAAGGCCTTCAATTCCCACCAAAACAAATATTTCTCTCCCCATGTGTTGACTGATTTTCTATGGCTACATACACTGCTCAGATATTTTCTCCATTAAATATTTACCAACACTCATCGCCAGCACAGCAAGGAGGTTGTTACACATATTTGACCCAAAATGCTCCAAAATTATAGTTACCTTCCAGATCTAGCAACCACCTCCCAAATTCAAACTGTTGTAGATCTTTCCTCCAATCTCCAATTAGGATAAATCAAAAGGATAAACTAACTTTATTAGACACTTTCAACTCAATGGTGAACTTAGATTTGCATCAACATGCTCCAAAATAAACCTGTACAATACAAAGGCACAAACAAGAAACTCTCCCAAATCTAGTATTTCTCTCAACCTTTCTAATGAACTGTAGGTCATCCAAGGATGTAAGAGAAGAGCATAATTAGTTTCAAGAAAGAAAATAATTGCAATCCTAGATATTTTAAAAATAAACTACCTCTAGACAATCTCATTCCCTAATACCATGTTAGAATTAGCTATGGATCTAGCTATCCGGAGACTAGGATTCATAAGAGGTAATCATGAGAATTAAAGAAGATGAACATGATAGAATAACAATCTATGCAAAATATACAATATTAAAATGTTATAATAGTACAATGAGAAGCCTTGGTTATATAGACCAAGATGAGACATAGAACAACATAGGATCATGACAAATGTCATAATCATATGATATGAGACATGAAGAGAAAAGTATATTATGTGTACCCTAAGTAAAACTAACAAACTAGGTGTGAATAGGTCCTAGAATGAAACCAGTTAGGGAATAACCCTTTTCACACCAACAATCTACATCATTTTATCTTTTAAAAAAAAGGTAATCATTTACATTCAAGCTCTTCATTTAAGTTCACACATTACAGTATGAGATCATGTTAAAACATTTCCACAATCATCACCTTGATTCTTATAATCATAATTTAAAGTGTCATTTTCACTTTCTTAGTGAAAATCATGTCAAAAATATTTCAATGGCCATCTCTTGAATATATATGATTATATTTCAACCTAATCATCAAATCATTGTCTTAAATCCTTAGTTCTTTGGGCATAACATGTGAAATCCTGTGAATATAAGAGATTAAAAATAAGCACAATTGAACAAAAGATTGCATAAAGTTGACCAAGTAAATTTGAAAAACCAGGTATACATAAATAGGAGTGAAGGAAGCACCTAGCCTCCATGAAATGAGGATAGGACTCCTCATTCATGGAGTGGTGGCGAGTTGCCTACCAAAAATGAAGGAAGAGGTGTCAAAAGTAAGTTGACACCTCATAGGACACCTATCTACATTGACACCTCACTGAGAAAGGGTCAATCAGATGCCTAACTAGGCTTAAAGCCTGAGTGTATGCATAAATTAGAACTTTGAGCCAAGATCCACTAAGTCTCGAATGCAAGTATCAAAATTAGAGTGAATTGATAGTCAAAATGACAAGTAAATATAGGTGAGGAAGAGGTAGTTATTAGTTGAGGGAAAGACTCCTACAAACTAGCATGAGTGGCTAGTTTAGTGGGAGACTTGATGACCCCTCAACTAATCGCCTAACAACATTAACCTCTCAACAACTTTGACATGTGTCAAGATTACAGTGTAAGGGCACACCTAAGTAGGCTTATACCTAAGTGTATTATATATATGAAATATATATACACTAACACCCCCCTTAAGCATAGCTTACATGGGCACAACACTACCACCCCCCTTTAAGCATAGCTTAGGTGGACATGAATGAAATGGGTCCTGGCTACTAGCTTGGTGAGATACCCATGTACAATGCAATCTCTCTAAAAATGGAGTAAGATAGAAAACCTAGTGGGAAAAAGCTATCCTCCAAAAAGAGAGAAGATGAGGAGAAGACTAGAAAGCCCCCCAAGGATGATGCTACTACTGATGTAGACCGCATGCCAATAAAAGCTCATAGATAAATGAACTTTCTCTCAATAAAGGGTTTGGTGAAGATGTCAACAACTTGCTCTAAAGACTGGAAAAAGAATAAGTCGATGATCTAACCATGAATAAGCTCTCGAATATAATGCAAATGAATCTCTATGTGTTTGGTTTGCTGATGTTGAACTAGATTCCTACATATCTGAATAGTGCTCTAGTTGTCACAATAGATGACTGTGGGCTGCCTAAAAGGAATACCAAACTCAGAAAGAATTCCCTGAAGCCATATAGCCTTAGTAGCTGAGTTAACAGCCCCCCTAAACTCTAACTCTATGGATGATAGCAATAGCATTCTACTTCTTGCTAGACCAACTGATAGGACCTAAACCAAGTGAAAAATAGTAACCTGAAGTGGACTTGCAATGCTTAGTGTCACCAACCTAATCTGAATCTGTAAAACCAACCAAGTCAACTGATGAACCAACTCTCTAATGAATCCCAAACCCAAGAGTACCAGGAAGGTAATGAAGGATCCTCTTAGCTACTTTCCAATGTAGCTCATGAGGTTCCTATATAAATCTTGAAACCATACCTACTGCATAGAATTGATGTCTAGCTTGGTATGAGTCAAGTATATAAGACTACCAACAAGTTGTCGATACAATGTAGCATCAACCAAAGATGTAGTACAAGAAGTCTCAAGCTTGACTCGAGATAGAAAAGGAGTCAGAGATAGTTTGCAAGTAGTCATGTGAAACCATGCAACTAGATCAAGAGTATACTTAGGTTGTGTAAGAGTGATCCTTGAAGTGGACTGTGAAATCTCAATGCCAAGGAAGTAGTGCAATACAGCCAAGTTTGTCATGTCAAATATTTTCTGAAGTGATGTCTTCAATGCTGTAATGGCAGATGAAGTGCTCCCAATAATCAAAAGATCATCGACATATAGAACCAATATCAAAAGTGAATCATCTTGCCATAGTAGATACACATTAGGATTTGAATGGCATCTAGTAAAACTTGAATATAGGAGGTAGGAATCCATCTTGGCATACAAAGCCCTAGGAGCTTGTTTGAGGCCATAGAGGGATTTCCTAAGTCTACAAGTTCTAAGGATGAATCCTTAAAAACCCTAGTGGTTGTTCCATGTAGATTTCCTCCTCAAGGTCTCCATGAAGAAATTCACTCTTCACATCCATCTAATGTACATCCCATCCATGTGCTACAACTATATCTAGTGTGAGTTGAATTGAAGTCATCTTAGCAATTGGTGCAAAGGTTTTTGTATAGTCAATGCTTGTAACCTGTGAAAAAGATTTGGTGAACAACCATGTTTTGTACTTATCAACTAATCCATCTGCTATAAATTTAGTTCAATATATCCATCTAAATTGATCTGTCTTTCTACCATTAGGAAGTGAAGTCAAATCCCAAGTGTGATTTCTAATCAAAGAATCATATTCCTCATCCATAGAAATATCCCACTTAGGTGTGCCTGATGCCTCTCTTTAAATGTCTATGGATCATAAATTGAAGCAAAGAAGGCATGTGGTCCCCCTAAAAATCTGCCTAAATCTGTATGTCATCTGTTGGATCTTGTACCCCTGTATCTGCCCTATGTAGAGTGTGAGATGTGGGTGAGTCTGGTGTGAATATATCAACTTCCAATGAAACCCCTGAACTAGATGAAGATGAACCCTCATCACTATCATCACTATGAGAATTGGAAGAAGAAGACACTGCACTAGGAATTTGTTGAGAATGATCTGAATCGTCAGTACTGTAATCAAGACCTGGTGAGTCCACAATATGTTGAGAAGTGTCAAGTATAGTTTAAAGAGATGTTTCTTGAAACATAACACTTATCTCAATAAACAACTCATGTGTGGTAGGGTGGAGTAGGCAATAGCCTTTTATACCATCTAGATATCCAACAAACATGTAGGGTTTGGATTGTGGATCCATAGCCTTGTGATGTTCTTTCAGAATGCATGTCATGGCATGAGAGCCAAAAACTCTAAAATTGTCAAATGTTGGTTTCCATCCTTTCCAAGCTTCAAGGGGAGTGATACCCTTCAAGGCTGTTATGAGGAACTCTATTATGAATGTAATATGCACAGTTGACTCTTCTGCCCAGTATGATGGTGTGAGGCCCTTAAAGTGAATCATACATTTAGCCATCTCTTTAAAAGATCTATTTTTCCATTTGGCAACACCATTTTGTTGAGGAGTATATGGAATTGTACGTTGCAAATCTATCCCCTCTGATATGAAAATCTACTAAAAATAGTTAGTGACATACTCACCTCGATTATCTATTTGAAAAACTTTGATAACTTTCCCTTTTTTTTCAGCAAGAGCTTTTTAATCTTGAAAAGATTCAAAAACTTCTAATTTTTGCCTAAGGAAGTAAACCCATGTAAAACATGAGAAATCATCAATAAAGGTGAGAACATATCTAGCCTTTGTAAAAGATGGATGGGGAAAAGCCCCTGAAACATCATTGTGAACAAGTTCAAAAACTTGTGTTTCCCTCCATGATTTTCCTTTGTCAAATTTTTCTTCTGGTTGCTTGCCAAGTGCATAACCTTCACAAAGTCCCTTAGAAAATTTAACCTTAGGTAATCCCTTGACCATATTATGTTGACATAGTTGCTCAAGATAGTGGTAGTTAAGATGGCCAAACCGCTCACGCCATAATTTGCTAACTTCATCTAAATGAGTTAGTAGTGCTTTTGGAGAAATATCTGTGGCAAAATTGGAGAAGGTATATAATCTAGATTGGTGATATACCTCCCCTATTTCTACCAAATTGTTTCTTTGCAATTCTCTTATCTCAACTAAATTTGGAGAGAAGTGTACTCTCATGCCCTTCACTAAATGTGTTATTTGATACACTGAAAGGAGATTAGTTGATAGTGTTCACGTACACTTAGAATATTTTAAAATGGTCCTCCTTCAACTTCAATAGACCCTCTCCCTTTTACTAATGTTGGAGTATCATCACCTAATGTGATCATGGATGTTAGAGTAAATGCATATTTACTTAATTTTTACTTAGGTAGACTATAGTTTAGTTGCATTTAATTAATCAGGGTAGTTGTGTTTCCCGTATTAGGAAGTTACATACATGTTACCTATTTTTCACAGCTTTAAAAGCATGTACCATATGTATTTTACTCATCTCAATTTATTGACTCTTGTTTGGTGAAATGGCCTTGTGTTGCCTCTCTCATTTTTTGTGAAGGTTATTTTCTACAGATGGTGCTCCTGGGAGGTGGATGACACCAACATGGTATCAGAGCCAAACATTTTGCAATCCTTCCTTGAGAGTTTTCATCGAGTGTTTGAGATCAGTTATTTTTTCTGGCATTTGAAATTTTTTAAATTTCAAAGTTGCATGTCTGCATTATTTTCGATAAATTACTCTTGTTGGTGAATATTGGGAAGTGCTTTCTATGTTTCTAGCATCGATTATTCTTGGCTGGTGTGAGGCATCATTGTTCTTGGCATTAATCTTCTATTTTGCCTAATTTTGAATTAAAGAGGGCTCATTTTTACTATTATTTGAGAGTGGTTGTTTTTTTAAGAGGTCGTGGCATTTGTGTGAAGAGGCCTGAAGTCTTTCATTGGAGACAGTTTTTTCATTTGTGAGATTGCATTTTTCATTCTTCATCCATTTTTTGTTGACCACAATTTACCTTCATTTGGTTGGCATTTGAAGCTGGATTGGTGGCATGATTTCTCTGGTTGAAGACTGTATGTTTTGAAAGGGCGTGATTCGGCTGTTGAAGGCCTGATTTCCTTGTGTAAGGCTGTGAGCATTCACTACAGGCAGAATTTGCATTGTCTCTATACGGTGAGGGTGTGGGGCTTCTATGGTAGTTGCTTTGTTAGATGGCACGGTGAAAGTGGTTTTGGGAATAGACATCTGTCTTGCATAAAGCTCTACACATCGGTTGTTTTTGGATGGCCATGTTTGGTTTAGTGTTGCATTTATCTACGTTATTTTCAAATTTAAATCAATTCTCAACATTTCTACCAGCTATTTGAACCTGGCCCTTCACTTGCTCGCTAGGACCCTACTGCCTTTCACTCACTCCTCGTCCTCTCGTGGCATGGCCTCAGCAGCAGCTGACTATACAAGATGATGAATTTGATATTGTTGATGTAGATTTTGCATTTGCATCTTCACCGAAGGAGTCACAACATCCAAAATATTCACATTGATGGCACCAGTTGAAGATATTGGTTGATTCAAATACATTTTATGGATACTTTATAAACATTTATAAAGTCTTCGCAAAAATTTAGGGTTTGCTGATCGGTGGGGCCCATCTGTGCATTATGTTTGGAGTTCCATTTGAGATCTTTTTCCCACATTACTCCCACAGAGGAGCTATTTCCATGTTATATTCACTAACACTTGGATTGTATGGTGAAGTTGTGGAAATCTTATGGTAAAAGTGCAAATCTTGCTTAGACTTGGTGTGTGATCAGTGGCTTAGTTTGGTGATTGATTAGCACAGCTACCATTATATTTATTGCAACACATCCATTGCATATTTTTTACTCACTTGGAGAAGGTGGTCACATGGATGACCTAGAGCTTAATCTGGCTCCCTCATTGTTGCATTGATCCTCCATAGGTGAATTCTCCTCCACAGAGCATATCTTGGGAATTTGGAGTCCATTTTTTGCATTCCGCATATCGTCGGAAAGATGACTTTGCCAAGCTTGCAGTGGTATAGGTAATTTTACCTAATTTTTCTGATTTGAAGGCTTCATTTGTAGTATTTGGGAGTTTCTAATTTTGTTGTTGAAGGTTAATGTCTTTGTAATTTTGGAGATTAGTTATAGTTCATTATGGGGTTTTCAGTTCAGCCTACAATGATTATGTTGAAAAAGGGAAATTATAAACAATGGAGAGATGGTATCATAAAACATCTTAGATGGCTTCATTTGTTGCCACATTTGTATAATCTATTTCCCCTTCCTGGTACTGATAGTAAGAAATTTGCATGGAATTGCAAAAGGGATCATGTCCTAGGAGTTATTGCAATGTATATTGATGATGCCACTTTGAATGTTATTGATCATTTTGAGTGTCGTCACATTCTTTGGACTAAAATTTGGGAAATACATGGAGATCTTAATACTCAGTTATTCCCAAATGATCCTGCTTTAGATTGTCTTGTGTCTCTTCATTTTTCAGATAGGATACCCTATGATCATTCTACCATGTAGGAGTTTGATGTTTTGGAAAAATTTGAATCTTCAGATGAGGATGAAGAGGGTTCTTTAGATGCTCCTTCTTCTCCATCAAGGACAGTTGATGTACCTTCACCTTCAGTGATTCATTGTGCAGAGTCATTGATTGAGGCTCCTATCATTCCTATTCAGCAGGACCATTCATCTTTTGGTGGTGACTCATTGAGCACATCCAGTGGTTCATCACAACCAGTATCTCATTATCTTCCAAATTGGGATTTGTATTGTTGGACATTAGTTCCTTGTTCATGGATCTCATATTTCTGACTTGGAAGACACATTTGACGGTATATCCCTCCTATTTGATGATAGTTGTGGTACAACTATTGTCACTCCATCTTTGTCTTTGGAGAATGTTCAAGATTAGTTTCTAGTGGTACCTTGTTTGTCACCTTCTTTTGTGATTGGGCATGTTCCTGATTGGTTCGTGGCATCATTTTCCAAGGTCTTGGCGACACATGAGTAGATTTTAGAGACATCATCATACTTTTTCATGCTTCTTTCTTTCAATTCCTATATGGAGTGGGAAGCATACCTACATTTGTACTTGGTTTTATTTCTTCCAAAAGGGAGACAAGTTGTTTGTCGACATTGAATCATGTTTTGTCTTCAGGTACTTACCAATTTTGTAGGTGATTACACATTGTTGGGGGGCTACATATTCTTTCTCTTTCCCTCTTATGGGGGGCCATAGATTGTATATGCATGATGTATGCAGTACTTGGGGGGATGTGATTAAGTCCTCCTTCCACCATGCATCATTTTTTGTTTTCTTTCTCTTTTGGGGAGGGTTTTTTTCCACGGGGTTTTTCTCCTTTTCTCCAGTTGTGAGAAAACGTAGACTATAGTTTAGTTGCATTTAATTAATTAGCGTAGTTGTGTTTCCCATATCAGGAAGTTACATACCTGTTACCTAATTTTCATGGTTTTAAAAGCCTGTACCATATGTATTTTACTTATCTCAATTTATTCACTCTTGTTTGGTGAAATGGCCTTGTGTTGCCTCTCATTTTCTGTGAAGGTTATTTTCTACAGATGGTGCTCCTAGGAGGTGGATGACACCAACAGTGGACATAGTGGATGGATTTAAGGATGAAAAAACAACTTGTGAAGAACACATATGGTGTGAAGCGTTGGAGTCTATAATCCATGATGGAGATGAAGATGTTGTAGCAACTAAGGCTTTACCCTTTGATTTCTCTTTGTCCTTAGTATTTTTCTGAGTTGATGAAGATGCCTTGATGAAAGCAGGTAGCCCTAGATTATTCTTTTGAGAAATTGTTGTAGAGACTCAATTTGTTTCCTCATGCATTGATGTTCATCATGTCCAAGATTTTTACAAAAGGCACATTTAACTCTCTTCTTTGAGAAGATTTTTTGAAGTTGTCAATTTTTCCTTCTTTCTTAACTCCCTTATCCTTTTTAGTGTTTTTCTTCTCTCCCTTTGAAGTTGTTGTGTTTCATTCCCTGCAAGTAGGGCTTGGGGCTTAGTAGACTTCAAAGTGCCCATTTGAATTAACCTTTCTTGCTCCCTTGTGAGATCAACAATAAAGTTATCAAGTGTGGGCATTGACCATGAGGCTCCAAGAGGCCTTTTAGTAGAGTAGAAAGTTGAAACAAACACAAAAAATTTTAGACCTAGCTTGGAAAGTACAGAAAGCAATAATTGATCCTCTTTCTTTTAAATTCTACAATCTTTTAACTACAACTTTAAAGATTTAAATTTAGTGAAGAAGTCTTATAAAGTTGAAAAACTCCTAGGACTAAGACCTAAGAGTTGATTTTCCAACTTGTGGTTTCTAAGTTCATCTATTTTCCCAAATAGTTTGTCTAGAGCTTCCCAAACTTGGTTGGGTGTTTTTAAGTTCTCAACACGGAACAACAATTTAGGAGACAAATTTAAACATAGGAAGCCAAATGCTTGATCACACTAATTAAAAAACTTTTCTTTGTCTTTAGTTGTTGTAGGTTTTTTCTTTGTTCCCATGGTTACCCTATATAAACCTTTGTTCTTAAGCACAAGAATTACTTTCATCTTCCAATCATGATTATTTGTTTCCCCCCAATTTGGCACTTTATAGAAGGAGTGCTTTTAACTAACCCAAAAGAGGCATAATTTGGCACTTTATAGAATGAGTGCGATATTATGCTCTTTAGATTCATGGTGAAAAAAATGCATTTTTGCAAGAAACAACACTCAAATTTGAGTTACCGAGCAAAAGTTATGGAACTATGAAGTTTTCCACCTATTACAAAACATTTGCCTTCTTTGCAAAATATATTTTCAGATTTTTAGAAAATAAATTTTAGTGCAAAATTTTAGAAAAAGAGAGGGGAAAAATGGAAAAATTTAAGCCCCCTTGGGATGGAAAGAACCAAGAGATTAAATTGCATAACATGTCACAACATAAGGAAATCATGCCTACAATGCCAGAACAAAGGAACACACACCCAACACAACTTGAAATTGATGATTTGCACCCTCGACTAGAAGATTCATGGCATTAACTAGAAGATTCACAACCTCAAATGGATGATTTTCCCTTCCCACATAGACTACACTTCAATCGAACCTCAAAACTACCAATAAATGGTAGGGGTAGTAGATATGAGGGTTTGAAGAGATATCGCTTTTTCTCAGGTCAATTCAACTTTCTTACAGATTGTAGACACACATAAATGAAAGAAAAAAATACAAAATACAATAAATTTCAATTGAAGCTTATAGCCTGTTAGAATCCTCAACTTCTCTGACACCATATGAAATCTTGCAAATCTAAGAGATTACAAACAAGCACAATTGAACAAAGATTGCATAAAGTTGACCAAGTAAATTAGGAAAACTAGGTGTACATAAATAGCAGTGAAGGAGGCACACAACTTCCATGAAATGAGGATAGGAGTCCTCATTCATGGAGTGGTGGTGAGTTGCCTACCAAAAATGAAGGAAGAGGTGTCGAAAGTAAGTCGACACCTCGTAGGACACCTATCTACATTGACACCTCACTGAGAAAGGGTCAATAAGATGCCTAACTTAAAATAGATTTCAATAGTTGTTCAAATATAGTAGCAAACATTGTAGACAAATTTAATGTGTACTAAAATAACAAAGCCTAAGATTACTAGTAACTAGCACCTTCATTGTTAAGAGATGCAATGGTTTCACAGATGGATAATATAGGTGCATGCTAATTAAAAGTGCTTTGTTGTATTGAGGAGTATAATTTTAATGTAAATAAAAAGAATTTCAATGGCTAAATTATATTTTTTAGCATGAGACAGTTGTTTTAGTGTTCTTTAGAATTTGATTCAAACACTTCGTGAGTGAGTCAAACTCCAACACAACACATGAATTGTATCCTTCCTATGGGAGACCTCGTAGTCACGCTTGCTCTTGTAGCAAGCGGCCAATTGAGTGGAGGTAGAATTGTGGGTTGTCCTGTTCATGGGGGAGCATAATGTCATGGATGCTAGTTGGGTTATTTATTTCATATGTGTATGTTTAATGATTGTTTCGATGGAAGCACTCAATGTTTGTTGATGTTGTGATAATGAAATGACCCAAAGGGTCACTTGTCCTAAATCTTGCATGAAGACCATTTTATTTGTTTAATATGCAAAGGCATTCTAACCTTCTCTCTTCATTTTGAATTACTTGTTGTATAAGTTCTTGTTAGTCAATGATCCATTGTCAATGTTCTTCTGCTTCTCCTATTTTTTCTATGTCTTGTTGGATGTGAATTAGATGAGGGAACTTCCCTCTAATATCTTCTAGGATAGATCTTAAATCCAATCTTCCTTAATTCTTGGGCACATCAAATGCTAGACAAGAGGGGGAAATATTTTTTTGTTCAATGTGTTGACTATGTTGAAAATGTTGGCTATGTTGAATATGTTGACCTCATGATAGAATCGAGGTTTGACTCTATTTCTTGTTTTTCTTTTTGATGTTTTCTTTTTTTTTTAATCTTTTGATGAATGCAAATCTAAATGAATGCAATACAATTTTGGTTTTTTTTCTCTAAACTTTAATGTCATCTAATTATCTAAGAAATTAAAAAATGAATGTATGACTAGATATGACTTTTTAAATGCAAGCTAAACTATGTTTTTGTATTTTTGGGGGTTGATTATTTTTAATCTAATGGGATTGAAAATAATAACTAATCTAAAAGTAATGAAAAGAAATTAATCTAAGGAAATTGAAACTAAACTAAGTAATTGAAATGGAAAAATTACTTTAAGAAAGTAAAAAGTTAAGTTTTCCTATCAAGAGAAAAGAAAGGGGTGAGTTACTTTGACAAGAGAAAATTTTGTTCTAATTACTATTTAAAACTTAAAGTAACCTATATTAACTAGGTGATAGTGCTTGGCATGAGTCCTTAGAAGTCCTTTGGGAAACTGTTCATTCCTCTACAATAGTGGGGTCCTCCTCTTAGCAACAAGGACAAAATGATTATAAAAGTGAGTGGAAATGAAGTTAGAAGCTATGAAAATTGGACAAAGGCAATGGATTTGAGCATATGGATGCTATGAAGTGCAAATGGCTTGAGATATGAAGCTGTGAATAAAATAAAAAAGAACATGAAGTCCTATGATTAGCATAAAAATGCTATGGAGATAACTAAATGTAAAGAAAAAGAAAAGATGTAAGGGCGAATTTGCCTCCCAAATTGATAAAAGAGGGGGTATTTATACGCTAAAAATCTACACCAAAGGTGGTGTTGATAGGGGAGTTAACATAATTGATTGATAAGTGATTTAGCCTTGATTTGGAGAGAACAATGGTTGAAAAGTGAATCATACAACAAGAAATAGAGATGACACATGACTGATTGAGAGATAAGAATAGATTGATTGAAATTCAAGAATAGATTAATTGAGAGTCTAGAAATTGTTAGGGGGAGTGGACAATTAGTTGTGCATGAGGTTGCTTTCCATCAAGAGTGAAAAATAGAGCAAAACTAGGGTAAAATTAAAAGAAAACATGCATGGAAAAGATGACAGGGTCACCCTTTTGGGAAGTGGGTTGCCCCTTTTACTACAGTAGGTCACCCTTGGAGATCACATTTATGTTGTAGCGTCACCCAAGGAGACCACGAAAACATAAGGGGTGACCTAGAAGAGATGGTTTGAACATGTAGTTTGAGAGTGGGAGAGTGGGAGAGTGGTCTTAGAAGATTGAAAATGGTTTTACAACCTTGAAATAAGACATTGAGGAAGTGGGTCACTCCTTTTACCAGGGCAGGTCACCCTTGGAGACCATAATTAAGTTGCAAAGTTGCTTAGGGAGAACATGAAATAATAAGGGTTGACCCAGAAAGGATAGCTTAGACATGCAAATTGAGGGGATAAATGGCTTTGAAAGGTTAATTAGTTGATCCTAGAAGAGTGAATGATGAAGAAGCCCCTAGGGAAAATGAATTTTCCCACTTGTGAAGTGGACTAGTCAAGTTGTAAGGTCTAGCAAGTGATAGAAATGATTTATCGAACACATGTTAGGTGGTTAACAAGAGAGCGTGTAGGACCTTAGAAGGTTAGCTTGGAGGTTAGGGAGGCACAAACAAAGAGTAAAATTAATGAAAATGCATTGACAAGAGAGAAGTTGCTGAGATATCTATATATTTCATGCTTACATGCACATGATTAGGACTATAGCTCGTCATCAAATTGCCATGTAGGCATGTGCTTCTTTCTCATACTTACAATTTCAACATTATTGGACTTGCAATCTCACAAGGAAAAGTCTATCTAATAAATATTAGTCACTCTTAATTAATTGTAGTACCAATGCACCCAAACATATATTCATATGAGTTATTAATAAAGTTGAAATAAAGGACTAAAGAAATCTCAAAATAAGAATTTTATTATCACTTCGTAATATTTAGTTGGTCACAACATATTCACATTTTTAAAAAAAAAATCGCATCAATTAAAAAATACTTAGTTTTTATTGATTAGAAGATGTCATAAAAAGTTGCATGCTCTAGTTTGTAGTGGCCTAAAAACCTACCATGTTTACTTATAAAGTTATAGTATCCGCATGTTGTCCTTAAACATCACACTTTCAATGGTCAAATAGTCAATAGGGAGTTTACACTTCATCCTACTCATTCTACTTAA
Source organism: Cunninghamia lanceolata (assembly GCA_027924645.1). NCBI lineage: Eukaryota > Viridiplantae > Streptophyta > Pinopsida > Cupressales > Cupressaceae > Cunninghamia > Cunninghamia lanceolata. The sequence continues at coordinate 10,556,956 of BSBN01000060.1, read as the reverse complement.
AAAGTGGTAAATACTTGTCCTACTTTTATTGACCCATTTTACTTTTAAACATTAAATTGGGTGATGTTTAAGAATAACCTTAAAATAAAATTTTAAAAAAATAGATTTCACAAACAATTAAATATTAAATTTTGTGAGCGTTATAATTAAATCTGACATTAAACAACATTAAAGACTATTGCAGAAAATGTTACACAGATCAATAACACCCATTTTCCCTTAGAAATTAGCTTTAATCTCTTGTTGGAAAAACCAGAAACCTAGAAGGATGATTATGATTTGGTATAACATAGAGATCCATTGCACAAATATAAATAAAATGGTGGGATTGTACTACTATATGTATGGGAAGGAAACCGGAAGAACTTAAACAGCCAGCATGTTGTGTCGACTGTTTTTCCCCAATTTCCCTCAAAATCGTGCTGACCAACCAGTTTCAATTGATACTGTCGAAAACCTGAAGCAATGTCGAATGAAGAGCTCAGCAGAAATAGTGGCCGTTTTCTGCAGGTCGAAAGTTGAAAAAAAACAGCCCCACAACGTACGGTGGGCTGAACAGGAACTAAATGCCCGCCAACAAAGCTTTAATTTTTTCTCTAGCCATTTTCTTATATCTGATCTCATTCTGCAAATCGGGAAAGATAAAAGGTTTGTATCGTCGAGGATTATCTTTGTTTATAAGCACCTCTGGAGCCCATATTTGGGTATCGTCTGGAAAGTTATAAAAAAGTGGAACCGATATACGATCCTTCCACCGTTTACAGGTGACACGATGATCTGCACTTCTGTATCGACCGTTGCTCCATGCCTGCAATCCAATTATCTTAAACAATTACACAACAGAAATATTTATTATAATATGAGCAGAGATAGAAAGGATTAATTCTACACCTTAAAGGAGCGCTGAGCGTAAACAGCCGGTGAGTTGTGAAATTTGGTTACGTGGCATTTTGACTTCTTAACGTTTGGTTTTTTGTGTTTTCCGTTTCCTTCGCATTTCCGTTTCACTGGCAGTTGGCAGTCCATATAAAACCGTATGCCTATGGCATGTCTAAGACATCATACATACCTATGGTACTCCATACAAAATTGCAGCGGTCAAATTCAAAAAAATTTGAATGGTTTTTTTGCCGCCTATGAATTAAACAACTACTGCGTTCTACACGTCCCGGCATCGACTCTCGTCATGAACATACCTGTGGTTGCCCCTGCAGCGAGTGAATGTAAAAAACAATGCTTAGTTTGCCAGGTCTGTTGTTGAGGTATGTTGGATCACTTCTCAAAGCCACAGATCTGAGGATGATTCCAGCGGATACGTGTTTCTCAGGTATTCATTGTCATATTTAAGCTGTTGGGTACTAATTTTTCTTACGCCAATCATTTCCAGCGCATATTGCTGTCTTTATTATCCTGATTCCGGGGGTTATCTGTCTTGCAATACGATTTGTTCCGGACCGGAAAACCCATTTTACGCTTTTTTTGGGGGGGGTGCTGAATTTGTGCTGAAATAGAAGGTGATCGGAGCCCGGGATGTTTTAAGATGAAAAGGTGTAAAAAATGGGGGAGAAACAGGTTAATTTGAGGTACTTTGGTTGTTTTTTTGGCTTTTAAGGTGTAGAATTTGAATTGTGATACAAAAAATTGTTTACAAGGCATTTATAAAGATTTGTATGATGTGACAACTATGCAGATTCCCCTGAACAAGAAGAGACTGCATGTTTCTATGAGTACATGTTAACTAATTTTCTACCTAAACAACTTCCTTGCAACAGCGAGAGATTATTTTATTTATTAATTGTCTTAGGGCATGTCCCCAGGGTGGTGCTTAGCTTATTTTGGCTAGCAGTCACTACTCAATTTTTTTAGGAGAAATTTGTGGAGCTGGTGACCCCATGAATATTTTTTTTCAGCTTATCTTAAGCAGTTATCTTAATTTGTAATTTTTATTATATTAAAAAATAAAAATAAGTTATTTTAATTATCTTAATTGAGAAGAAGATTTTTAAAAAAACGGGGAGAAGGAAATATATGCAGCCACATGGCATATTTTTCATTATTTATTTCCAGGCCCCTTTTTCCTACCCCTTATTTGGAATTCTTAAGCAGCAGCTGCTTCACGAAAATAGGGAAAGATTCTATATTATTTTTTTCCCATAATTTTAATTTCCATGGGGCAACTCCAACTACTTAAATTTAAGCAGAAAAATAACTTAAGTAGCAGCATGGGGACATGGGGTTAGGGTATGTCCCCATGCTGCTGCTTAGCTTATTTTGGCTAGCAGTTACTGCTCAATTTTTTTAGGAGACATTTGTGGAGCCAGTAACCCCATGAAACTTTATTTTTCTGCTTATTTTAAGTAGTTATCTTAATTTGGAGTTTTTTATTATATGAAAAAATAAAAAATAAAATATTTTTAATTATGTTAATTTAAAAGAAAATTAAAAAAAAAGAGGGAAGGAAATATATGCAGCCACATGGCATATTTTTCATTATGCAGTGGTCGCTTATTTCCACAGCTTAGGAAGCGGTCCCATGGAGCTGCTAGAGGATCTATTTTTGTGGAGCAAAGGGTCTCATGGAACTCAAAAAAAATTGCCAATGCTTAAATCAAAATATTTTCCTCTAAAATAGGAGCAGCTAATGTTTAGGAAGTTATTTTTGAGCAGGTGGAGATGGGGTGGGGTTGAAGCTTTCCCCCACCAGTTTAGGGAGTTAACTATCAGTTTTTTCATTCCCGTCACTTAATTTAGGGGAAAATTTGGAGGGAAATTTTCTAGTTTATGTTTTTATTTTCCAGCTTCCTAAAAAATCTCTGTTGCATATCATGAGACCACCAGTTTCCATAAATTTTGGGGCTTAAGATTTTAAGCATATTTGCAACTACAAAATTCATGGGACCACTCTCTGTAAAATGCTCCTAAAAAATCTCAGCAGCGCCATGAGATAATTTAGGAAGCCCCCTCCCATGGGACCACTTCCTTATTTGTAATTCTTAAGCAGTAGCTGCTCCACAAAAATAGGAAAGATTCTATATTATCCTTTTCCAACAATTATAAATTCGCATGGGGCCACTCCAACTGCTTAAGTTTAAGCAGAAAATTAACTTAAGCAGCTGCATGGGGACATGGGGTTATCAAATGAATGCATTTTAGGTGTTTTGGTCCGGGCAGTGATTGTTCACAATGGGTGAAATGGGTAAAGATTTCGTAAGATGACAAAATTGATCAATATGCTGCCATGGGCTTCATTGATCCAAATCCACACAAAACATGGCTATCATGGTTTACAAATGGAATGTGAATGAAAATGACATTATCAACATGAAAGCAACTTGGATTAGTGGTAGATGTTGTCAGTGATCAATATTAAACTTGGATTTGTCAAGTAACCTAGAAAGTATAGGATTAGGCTTCCTATGTTTCATTGACATTTATATTGAATTATTTTTATGGAAATATAGTATTGTTGATGATAGTTTTGCTAGCATGTCTTTGTTTTCTTTAAAATGGTGCTCATGCTACTTGTTCAAATGGTTAAGTGTATTGTCTAATGATCAAATATTTATCATTTTCAAAAATATGTAAATTTGGGAGATTAATGAATATTTTTGTAATGTTGTGTACCTTTGCTTAGTTTGTGAAAGTCCATTAGATAGTTTGCACTATTAATAGCAAATTATTATTTTTTATAAATTATTGTGTTAATTAATAATAGTACTTTAAACCAAGTTATCAAGTTTATTAGTTTAGAGTAGTCTAGTTCAAATTTGGTTTGGGATTTAAGTTGATTTGTCTATAGAATTACATAGGGGATGGTACGAGCATTGTGCGTTTATCTCAAACAAACCCAAGAAAAATTTGAAGCAACTCAATCAAACCCATGATAAATCCACACATAAAAATTAATTTTTTAAAATTTTTTTGTTCTATTCTACAACAATTTGGTCTACTTTTGTCTAGATTGGTGATATGATCCACTTTTTTCATTATGTTTGGTTGTGTCCTTCAACAACATTCACATCAAAGCACTTCAACACTAGTTGGTATCTTTGCCTCCTTTTTGAGAGCCATTTTGTCTCCTAATGTACGAATTGAATTTGGGGTCCAATTTGGTAGAAATATTACCATCATAATGATCAAAATTGGAATTAACAAGTGCATAATATAGGGGGTATCACAATATTCACATCAGTTAATAGGAAGTGAAATCTCTAACAATGTTGTGTGATTGGAAAGGGGGGGAGAACCCTATTTTTTAAGGAAGGTGAGTTATAGGAGCGAAGGTGGGTCACACATAACTCCAATCTCCCCCACTATTATATTAGGGGTTTATTATAAATATGTTTTAATTTAATACAATATACTATATTTTAAATTTTTTAATTTAATATAATATATTTAAATTGTAGTATTTAAATTTAATACAATTATTACAAATTTGATTTGTGTCTAAGATCAAATGACAACTTTGCATGTAGGCAAAGTTATATCTAAGCTAATGGAAATAGCATTACTTCCAATCGAAAGTTTGAGTTGTAGAAGCATTACTAGATAGAGTCATGGTGGAAGCAAAGTAGAGTCACAATAAGTGCATGAAGAATATTGTCTTTTATTCATTGATGTTATATGTGTGTACAACAATGATATAAAGGCTCTGGTGAAAAATAAATTCCTATGATTAGGTAATGAGAGGTTGTGTACACCTAATTTGTTAGAGGTACTTTGGGCTACAACTAGACCAAGCTGTAAGTGCGAAAGGACTCCTTGGGAGCTAGAAGACTTCCCCTTAAAAATGTAATGATGTGTATTTGTATAATAGGTTGTTACCTAAGCCTATTCAAAATATGTTGACAAGTGTCATGTATATAGTATGCTAAGCATGTAGCCAAGGTTGTGGTAAATGTTGAATTCATATGGTGTTAGTTGTATGGCATGGACATGTGTATTAGAAGGTGCTAGATGCTAGATGTATATAGAGCCAAACTAAACATATTAGTGTAGATGCATGTGTGCCCATCACACATAATGCATAAGTATTACAAGAGTTGGCAATGTTGTTAACAAAGCTAAAGTGTAGAGTTATAAAGTGGCACAATATGACTGAAGTGTGTGCACATAGTTGTCATGTGCTATATCACACATACTTGTTTAGAAAAATGCTTATGTAGATGCATGCAAAGACATTCTGCCAGATCCTCTTGCCATGCACAAAACATCTTGGTGCTTGTGCTTGCATAAGGGAAGATTGTAGCATGAGAAGAGCTTGTGTTGAGTTGATGTATAGGAGCATGAGTAAATCACAAATCAACACATGAATCATTCACCCTTTCTTGTAAAGAAGTGGCCTCCATTGTGTCGGCCATGTTGAACCATTACCTTATTTTGTTTAGATCACTTCACGCTTTCGTGTAAAGCAATGTCCTTGTTACACTAGGAAAACCTAAAGGCATAGAATAGAAAGTAGGACTTACTGAATGCTTTCTTGTAGGGTTATGCTAGAATAACCCAAAGGTATGAACACAAAATGTGGGACATGTTTCCCATGAGGTGATAAGATCCACACTTATAATAATGGAAATAATATGGTGTAGAACATAGATCACACATACCAAAAGAGATGTTTGTGGGCCAAGATGCCTTAATATTTAATATATATAAATAGAATAAACCCTTAATGTGGGGCAATACTATACAACACTCCTTATGGTAGAAGTCACTCCACACTATATCTCCAAGAGATCCCAAACATGTATCATACTCTCCACATATCCTATAATGCCCATATGTGTTTGTGCCTTTCTCTTCATTTTGTTTGGCATACCAACATTATGATACTTTTGTTGTGATATTTGCATTGTAGATTGGTGATCGCTAGTCAATACCAATATTTGATTTGGATTCTCAATGTGTATATTTGGATCTATGAGACTTATGTGTGTGTGTGTGTGTTTATATTTTATTGGAGTTTTAGCTTCACTGCTTTCATTTAAATTATATGATGGGTGGATAAATCTGATTTCCTTCAGTATTATTATCTTAAATGATTAATTACAACTTGATCATATTTTTAGAATACATGATTTAATTGAAATGAGAATACTAGATGGTTATTATCTACTTGTGTAATTTTATCATTTTCTTTTACTATTGTTATGTTTTAGGACAGATGCACATAATGTTTGAATTAAGTGTGCAAGAAAATTATAGGTGTTTGACCAAGGAGTGAAATTTGGAGAATGTTGGCATTAGATGCTTAGTCATCTCACTTCTTTACCCTTGTGTTGTTGAAACCCATGAAAACCTCATCCAAATAAATTGTGATTCTGGATCTCCCTTGTGATAGACCTGTAAAATGTCTTCTTAGGTGTGTTTAATTTATCACTTGTGTGATTCTATTGTGCTTGGTATGTGCAAAATGAGTTATTATGCCTTGGAAATCATTGGTTTATGCTATTGATTCCTGGTGTAGATGAAAGCATTTTAAACGATTTAGGTTAACTGTGAAAGGCATTTTATGTAAATGCTTGGTGCTTGAAATGGATTAAATTCTATTTTTAGAAAATATTATACTAGAGGACTATTGTTTTAAGTGATTTGGGCTTTGGGGAAAGAGAGTATTAGTTTAGTCTAATCCTAATTAGTGGAACATAAGGAAAAGTGCTTTGTATTTTCTTGGGCATTATGCATTGTTTGAATTTGACTCATTTTCAAACCCTCCTTTGAAGATTTTGAATTTTTTTTGCTTGGAATTGAAAACTGATTGAAAAGGAATTGTTTGAAATTGGAATTTACATCCATAGCTCGGTAATTTGTAAAATATTTAAACTTGAATTTGAATTTAAAAGTTGTAGGAAATTTATTTTTTTCAAAAGTTGATTTTCCTATAGAAGTCATGTCAAAATTTTTCAAAATGCAAATTTTAGTTTAAAAGTGTATTTTCTAGTAGAGTTGGCATAAGAGGGTATGCTTACATTTTTAGTTTTTTCATTTCTTGGAAAACATGAAAATTATATGAATTCCTCTATTTTACCCTATTAGATTTTCTCAAATAAATAACATGATGAGAAAATATTGTTGTTGGGTTATTTTGGGTCAATAGGGTATTTTTAGATTTTTTAAGGATGCTCCAAATCCGTCAATGGCGAACTCTAGAAATTTGTGAAAATATTTTATTTTTATTGAATTTTTGAAATTCAGAATAGTGGATGTTATGGGAAATGATGGATTTGCCCATAGATTAAATTTTATATGTGCATTGGGAAGTATGTTTTCAGGGAAAACCACTCGTTTCCTATTTTCAAGTTCCTTGAAGAAGGTTGATCTTGAGTTATCTGGTAAAAGGAGATATATCGATAAGATGTTTGGGCAACTCATTGGATGAGGTTAGATGTAAGGAGTGTGTTGAAGAAGTGCCCCTTGAGATAGTTTTATTATATTTTGTGTGTCATGCCTAATTTGTAAAATTGGTGTGTTAGACATAATATTGAGGTATAGAATTTAGGGAAGGAGTGGGCTCTCACTAATGGTCACAATACAAAGGTATCACTGGATGACTCATTGGAGAGTTTAATAATAATCAAGTACTAATGTAATAATGGAGAGTATATTTTATTGATGTCATGAAATGATACAATGCAGAGAATTTATACAAGGCAAGGATGATGCAGTACGATGCAGTTCACATAACTGTGTATAACAGTTTTAAATATAACTGTATAACAGTTATAACTGCAACCTAGTAAATGACAATTAACAATGTAATATCATTGTTATGCCAACATGTAATAGAAACTAGGGAAAATAAAACATGTTAAATAAGATAACTATGCAAAATGGGGATGCTAGATCCTAGATCCAATTTTGATTGTAAAGGACATATCACAACTCTAGGAGTTGGTGAATGTCAGAGTATATCTATACTCAAAATCTATGCAAAATAGGGATGCTATCCTAGATCCATTTTTTTACCTTGATCATCCTATTTACCTATATATCATCCTATATATCTACTCAAAATCTATGCAAAACTATGCTTAATCATCCTATTTACCACACAAAAGAAAGATTAAACTAAATCATAAATTGGGGATGTAACAGGACTACCTTAAACTCAGAAATCAGGGGTCCCGAGAGTCCCAAAGAATTCACATCCTTCCACCTCCACTCCTTTCTGTTAAATGCACAAGACAACTAAGAGGGGGATGAATCAGTTGCAACTCAAAAGTTCAAAACCCTCACACACATTCAGATCCACATTAATTCATTTATTCCCTTAAACCAAGTTAAGATGATTAGGCATGAAAGCAAATAACAGAAACTGAACCAAACCAACATTATACACAAGAGAACACCAAGTTTACATGGAAAATTAAAGAAGGGAAAAACCATGGTGAGGATTAGCTCACAACATAAAGTAATATAAACACTGAATACAATAGGGCTCACTGTCAGAAGGCTCACTATCTAAAAGAAGGAAAGACTCACTGCCAGGATAGAAAAGAAGATAGAGAAGAATATTATAAGGAGTAAACCATCTCAATGCAACAGAGAAATCCACCACAACATCACCAACACCTTTGCAATCTCACTGAGAAATTGTAGGTACCTTCTCACTGCATCCAGTAATCTAACACATGAATGCCTGCACTGCATTGCACAAATTCACACTCTAAATTCACATCACACACATCATACTCTTCAATCTTACCATCCTTCAATAGATCAACACTTATTTATACGATCTTCAATCTTAGAAACATTCTCCAAGGTCGGTAAAGTTCCTTAATCATGCAAATTCAAATTAGGTCGGCACTAAAACATTCATGTGGTGGAAAGGAATGAAGGTCGACCATAACACACCTTAGCTTGGACCTAAATTCACTCATACAAGTCACACCACGCTTCCACAAACATCGAAGCAACTCCGCAATATTGTAAACACCCAAGGTCAGTCAAACACGTGTTAACACCATAATCATTTAAGTACATACTTCCTCAAAACCAAAGATGACTCACAGGCCACCCACCATGCTTAAACACAATCTAAAATATTCCACAAACCCTAAAATCTAGCAAATTCCTTCGCAACAACTTTCACCTGAAGAAAGTACATGCACCCAGTGCACCCAAACATCTCTGCCATATATTGCAACTCAAAAAATCAATTTGTGGAGCACCAAATCATGAATAACCTCAACTGAAGATAGATATGAACCTTATAAACACACTTCTAGAATCACAAGACCTAAAACCACTCTGCAAAGAAATATGGAGCAAAAATATTTCTCCCAGACACCTCTGCAAATCATAGTTCACAAACCAACTTGAACACACCTTCTTTTGTACATCAATCCAAGATGCCAAATTTTTAATGTAGCATCTCTTAACACCTCTAATCAACATATCCAAACCACATAAAAAGATCTTCAATATAAAGGAAATGTAGAGCAAAACTAGAATGCTACTCTATAACACAAACTACCATTGCCACAAACTGATTTCTTATTTTATTCAAATTTTCTCAAAATAACTTGGAAACTAAGCACCAAAAACATATCATCAACATCTTCAGCATTTCCTCATCATTAGAGACATCATCCACTCAACACCAATTGCTCATACTCTTGTAACAATCTCTTGCTCATACAATTGACACCAATGACAACATAAGCTTGTTGACGTCAATGACAATATCGACTACACATACTTGCAACACTTTCCACCATTGTAACTCCTTTCTTGCATGAAATCTGTGATTTTGACTCCCCATCTTTGGGTCATGACTCTTTTGACCTCCTCTAATTCTTGTCTTTTGTTTAAGCATGGGTATCCACCCCATGAGTCATCCCTACAAAAAAGTGTAGATCTTCCATCCTTAACATCCCAAGTTAGATAATTTGTTATGAGTTATCTACAATTACTCATGAAGGTCCAAATCCTTGAGCCTTGTGGAATGTGATATGAAGTTAGGATACTCAGCCTATCCTCATCTAAATACTTGGTTTGCAATATTTTGAACCACTTCAAATTTGGATTGGAATACATCCTCTAAATCAATTTTACTCTGAGAGTAATATTTTTCTTCAGCAAGTTATTTAGTTCCACTCCCCTTTCTTGCTTAGATTTGCATGTATCTTTTCCCACGCTATGAGAGGTATTTTCTTTTGTTCAGAGTTACCTTACCAGTTAAAGTATTTTTCATACTCTTCTTGATCTTTTGACTAGCACCCACTGTCAAAGGAAGACAAGACATTAAATAAATTGGGATGGTAACAACCACAACTTGAAGCATGACTACTCTTTCTACTCTAGACATCCATCACCCCTTCCTAGAGACTAGCCTATTGTCTATCTTTAGACCAAGGGGATCCCACAACTTGCCTAATCTTTGTCTCGTAGCCAAAGGCATACCAAGATATTTGCAAGGGAGACAACCTCTTTTGAAGTTAAGACAGAATCAAAATCTATTATTCAAGCCCGGGGTTGACAAAAAAGAAGAAAATTTCTAACTTGTCCTTATTGGCAATCTAACCAGAAGCATTTCCATATAAGTTGAGCAAATACAATAAATTTTAATGAAATACGTTCATAAATTTTAAAGACATCTTAGAAATCATAATATGCTTTCACCAACATTCATTTACATAATAGGTTAATGAAATGTGTTCACCAACATTCATTTACATAATATGCATTTTGTCAATGTATGAATCCCAAACTTTTAAATAAAACAAATTTAGAAGCAAATAAATTCATAAATTTGAAAAATATTTTACAAATCATGAACTAAATATGTATAGGTTGAAATACATATTATGTTTTCAAGCTTTAATTTTCTTCAACATCCTATTACACAATATTAGGAAGATAAATATATTTTGTGTATTGATAATATAACCAATGGGAATATAAATCTAATTTGTAAATTAAACTATCACTAACACTTGTAGGTTGAAATATATCATTTCAACTTCCACATGCACCCATTTCTTACAAATATTAATACACTTTAAATTGCAAATTAATTACATATCTTGTTATAAATAACTCATTTCTAATCATTAAAATAGTAAGGTGAAAATTTTAGACCTTATTAGGTTTTCATATTTTTCTCTATCTCAAAAGTTATTTCAACCCTCATATGCACCCATTTCTTATGATAGTTTAAATTGGAAATTAATTGCATTCCCTTCTATAAACAATTGTTAGTGACACTTTACATTCCAGATTACTTTCATTCCCTACCATAAACTAACTCATTTTTGAAATAATTCAAAATTCACTTAGTTGATTTGTATTTCACTCTAAAAACAAAGATTGTGTATTTGAATGTTTTTTGAAGAAAATTACATGTTCAAATACTTGGTCAAAAATGGACAAAGTAACGCATCCAACCTATATGTTACTTTTATCTATTAAATGATTTATTTTATTTATATTTATAATAAGAATGTTAAAATAATCATTTGGCAAACACATTTCCAAATAATAATCATAGGTTAAATATTTTGTTTATATTAAAAAATCTAAAATTTACACTAATTTATTAAATATTTTCTTTGGGTTAAATATTAAAACATTTATTTATTTAAATATATAATAAAATGAATATACTATTATCATAATAATTAATATAATACGTAATTTAATATTAAATTTTATATATATTACAGTCATCAAAAGCAAGATTTAAAGTTAGGATATTACAAACAAATAGTATGTGTGAATAAAATAGTTTAAATAAAATAACTCTTATGTAAATAAAAATATTTGTCTTTTTCATCTATTTACTTAATATTAAATAGTTATATAGAAAAATCAACTACATATTATTATTTTGTATCCTTATCATTTTGGTTTCCTTTATAATCTTTTAGAGGAACAAGATATAAAATATAGGAGTTATGTAGTTAAAATATGGATTAAGTAATTTATTAAAATTGTAGAATATAAAAATTTGGCACTATTGATGCAGTTAAAATGTGGAGTAAACAATTTATTAAAATTGTTCAATTATAAAACCTTGACATTTATAGTGATGTATTTAAATATGAAGTAAATAATTTGTTGAAACTATGAATAAATTAGTATACATATCTTGATGTGTTTCATACTAGTTTATATTTAGATTATTAATCTTCCGTTTTATTTATGCATATACAATAATAAAGTGAGTCATTGTAATTTATAGAAAACATAAGCACATATTATAGAAGGTTCTATAGATAACTAATCACATGGCAAGATAAACTATAGCCTAAAATTAAATTAGGTTACCTGACAAAGCCTTATTTTCAACAATAAGAATGGAGCAACAATATTATGTCTAATAAATCTTTCTTCCAGCACATATTATTACACCAGACAAATATCCAAAACAAACTATTAAAAGGTCATTTTCATTTCAAAATCATACTAAAACTACACAACATCCTAACATTAGAAATGACTCAAAACTTTTATTATATTGGTAGTATTTGATTGGATAAAATATTTACAAATTACTTTAAAATTCTTCGAATAAAAATGTTTAGCCAATGGTTTTAAAAAACCTTCTAATTTCAATTATAAAAAAATTAAAAAAATCTAAAACACTAAAGTAAACTTTTAATATTTGTAATTTTTTTAAAAAGTCCATATTAAAAACAATAACTTTTTTAAAATATAAAACATTTTATTACTACACTGAAACTATTGTTTAGAATTATTAATGCTAAAATTATTGTTTTTAATCCAAAACAATAGTGCAGCAAAACTATTGCTTTAAAAAAAAAATTGGCACCCCAGAATAAATTGAAAATCATTTAAACTCCCTCAATTTTGTAGATTGCTCGTAGCGGAATAAATTTAAAATCATTAAATTCTCGGCGGTACAGAGCAGGTAGCATCCATTAAACATTTGGGTACTTTTTCTCCATCACATCACGCATGACGCAACATGTCTGATCCTGATATGGCATGCGTGGGATGGTAAAATGGTGGGATGAGAATAAGGAATGCCAATGGAGGGAAACGGAAACGAAAACGGAAAAGACACAAACGGAAAAACTGTTTGACTGTAGTGTGGGCTCCACCTGCAATGTCAGCCGGCAGTAACAACTCACCGGCTGTTTAAGCCTTTCCTTGAACCACTTTCCTTCTCTGGAGCGAACTTCGAGGCCTTCCACATCAACAGCGTGGAGGATTGTCACGGCAGAAACTCCTCACCAGCTGATTTTCCTCTGGATGAGTAGCCGTTTATACGCAGGAAGGCTGTGCATTTTTCGAAATCAGAGCGGTAGAAAGTCTCAACGTCCAAACCCAAGCTCGCAAGAAGAAGTTTAGCTATCTTTTGTGCTAGATCTGTTACAAATAAACTGAATGTACTTATCGCTTCACTGTAATATAAAAGTATCAGAATTTCATTAGAAATGAAATTATTCTTGATAGTGCTAGTGTTTTTGGAAAAATTGTGTTTGTTTTTTTTGTCTCAATGTTTCCGATCACACTCCATGATCCATCATCAGGTGGAAAGGAAGAGAATGCAAATTTAAGCTTATTTAAGCTTTTCCTTTTTTGCTTACCTTTTCTTGGATATGGTTGTTACTTATGCATTTAACTCTCATTGAACCTTTACTTAGGATATGGTTGTTACTTATGTATTTAACTCTCATTGAACCTTTTCTTTTCACTTTTATATTTAATCATATTATTATTGTTATTTTTATTATTATTATTATTATTATCATTATTATTATTATAAGAATAGATATGAAAGAATATTATATATATATTTCTTCCATAAATATTCTTATATTTATTTTTATTTTTAGAATTTATTATTTTTTTCCATATTCTTATTTTTGTATTTATAGTTTGTTTTTTGTTTCATATATATTCTTATATATATACAATTACATTCTTAATTATATTCTTAATTATGTTTAATTATTCTCATTCTTATATTTTCTTATTTATTATTGTTTCACAGATATATTATCATTGATATTTTTATATATAAATCTCCTCCTTATATATTATTATATTTATATTTATATTTAGAAGTTTATATATTGTCTCTTCCATATTCTTATTTTATTATGATGCTTAGAATTTTGTTTCCTTTTTCATATATTTATAATTATTTACTCCTTGCTCTTCTTGCCTCATCCCTAAGCTTTTCCATTCTCTTTTCTCTTTTACCCCTATCTTTCTCTTGCCTTTCCATTTTTTCTTTTGCATTCTCCCTTTCTTGGTTTTACATCTTTTCTCTATTTTACATTCCCCCTCCTTTACATTTTTTCTCTCATCCAAACTCTCATCTCCTTTCACTCTAATCTCTCAATTGCACCCACCTCTCATTTCCTCTCTTGCTTACTATTTTAGCATTTTTACTCTTAGGGATATAATTGCATAATTACTTGTTTTGATAGTCTTTATTATTCATGTGCTAACCAATTTACAATTTTAGTGCTATATAATATATAGATATATTTTCTTAATTACTTGCTTTTACTAATTTATTTAAAGTTATATATATATAGAGTTAAATTTATTCATGCCTTACAACTAGTTTTATTTGTTTGTTTTTACTCTTTGAGGATCTCTCTTTTTATTATTTTATTTTTAATTTATTTACTTGGAATCTTATCTACTCTTTTCTTCTCCTCTATGTATCTCATCTAGCTTTTCTCGTCTTCCGTACCTACCTCTATTCTCTTTTTTTAAGAAACCTCTCTGCAAGTCAAACTCATTTGCATTCTCTTCCTTTCCTCCTGATGATTGATCATGGAGTGTGATCTGAAAAGTTGAGACAAAAAAAACAAACACAATTTTTCCAAAAACACTAGCACTATCATCATGGACTGTGGAAATATCATGTCTACGATTATTCTTGATGTTTACAAATAATTATAAATGATATGGAATTGAAGATAAAGTTAGTATATCTATTACATTTTTAAATAGAAGTAAAATATGTATTATACAAAAATTAAACAATCAAAGCTGAATTTAAAATTTAAAATCAAATTAATTGTGAAAGAAATCTGTAATATAAATACTTCTATTAAAATATATATGCAATATCGTATGTCTCGTGAATTTTAGTCGACCCACAGTTACTTACCGGAATCACAAAAAGTTCTATAGAAAAATTACTACTTTTAATAATTGCTTCTTTGCTAGAAGTGGAGAGAGAAAAAGAAGAAATGGATAACTTACCAGAAGTCTAAGTTTCCTTCTTGTCGCCATATCTTTCAAGACATTTCCAGGATTGAATCTAGATTGGGCATGTTGACGAAGCAAAAGGTGTCATAAGAAGATGACACGCCAGGGAAGTGAACATAACTATCGATGGTATTAGAGGTTGTGGCCCTGTCTTTAACCTCCATTGGCATCCACATCAAATCTTGGCTAACAGAGAGAACCTTTTACAGAAGATCTTCTGGAATTCCATGATTCACCAGCCAGAAAAATCCCCAATCTTTACAAGCTTCTCTAAGTTTGGCAATCTCGGGATGATACTGAAGATCGTATCCCTCAATCATCTGTAGAAACTGTGATATGTCAATGACAAGGAGATCAACTTCATTCACAGTGGCTTCAAGAGGAGATTGTGGCGAGGAAGTCATGATGCCCTTACAAAAGAGGAGTAGGAGAGAAGTACTATGACATGATATTAAGCGACTTTACTCTTAAGCATTGTCTCAAGACTTTCTTGTTAAACATTCTTTTAGGCTTGAATGAATGAAGGCTTTTAATAACGTCCACGAGGCCAAACAGCCTATGGGACCACATAAACCAAAACAAGCTGCAAAGAGATCCAAAAAACCCACAGGGGGGCCCCAATCCAAAAAAGGCGGATCACCCACATAGCCTCAAACTGAACTCTTTTACTTTTTGGATCTTATATCTTCTGCTATGAATCTTGATCAAGTACACTGTGAGTTTAGCTAACCTCTCTTCTTCAAATAGGCTAGACAAAGAGTCAACAGTCAGAGTATCCCTGTAGTTGCCCCTAATATCCTTGTAGGCTGGACACTCCATGATGTAATGCCATTCTGTCTCCACTAAATCCATATTGTATGAATAGCAGATTCTCTCCTCCCATTCTTCTTTAGGCCTCGACCACCTTCCGGTTTCACATCTAAGTTGGTGCAAACTAGTTCTTAGTTGTGCCATTAGCATTTTCACTTTCCATTTTATGTTCACTCCTAAGTAGCTTTTTTGTGCGTGGTCCCATGAGGGATTGAGATGTGTTATGTAATATTGTTTTTTCCTTCCTATTTTCTTTGTCCACATGCTTACTTTGACTTTTTCCTACACATATTTTTTGATATCCCCTTTTGTATTTGGGCATTCTTTTATGCTAATACCCCACTTATTCATCCATTTGTCATTTTGTTTCATCCATGTACTCCTCCTTCTTTCTAACTTTTCCTCCACTGCTATTTTGGGCCATCAGGATGCCTCCATATTTTCAAGCCTCTTTAAATAACTTAACACTTGGGTCAATGCTGATGCCTCCAATGGAAAGGCCCCGGCCTCCGCTAGCGCAATCTCATAGGGGACCGATGTTTTAATTCTGAGGCTACTTGTGATTAGATGTTTTTGTAGCCTCTCTATTTGTCTCCACTTCATCTCCGAGGTGTTACCACCCCAAACCTCGCAGCCATAAAGCACCACCGGTACCACAAATAGTCCAAAAAGAGTTCTTTTAGTTTTCCAATCCCACAATTCAGCCCTTCTGCACCGGTTTTACAAGGAGAATAGAGCCTTCCAGCCCCTTTGTATCCTTTTAGCTCTACATGTCTCCCAGCTGAGTTTATTATGGAAATCTAGGCCAAGGTATTTGTATTCATTGACAACTTGTAGGGGGCTGCCATCAAAGACAAACTCTATCAAAACCTTCTTTCTTTTCAAGGTAAAGATCATGATCTTAGTTTCACTGGTGTTCACTTGCATCCCCACCTCTTGGCAAAATGATTCTAGAGCTTTCAAGTGTTCCTTCAAGTCATGTGTTGTTTTTGCCATTAGAATAAGATCATCTGCATATAAGAGCAGCTTTATAACATGGCTGGCTAAGTAAACAGCCCCCCACCAAACTTGTCTATCCACTCCTCTAATTTGTTAATATACAGGCCAAACAGGGTAGGAGATAGCGGACAGCCCTGTTTTACCCCTATGTCACTCCCGAAGCATTTCGATAATCCCTATTTGGTTCTACTTTTAACACGCACTTGATCATACAACCTATGAACAGCGCCCTGCATTCTTCTGGAATTCCCAACTCTTCCATTCTGCTCCATAATTTGCTTCTAGGAACCATGTCAAACGCTTTCTTGAAGTCGACAAAACAACAGAATACCTCTTCCCCCTACTTATCCCAAACCTTTTCAATCAAGTGTCTAAGGGTAATACAGTGATCAATTGTAGAGTGTTTTGGCCTGAAACCTACTTGTCCTTTCGCTCTCTTTCCTTCTTTTTCTGCCCACATACTGATACGGTGTTCAACCATACTCCCAAAGAGTTTGCCAAAAAGAGGATTGATCATTATAGTGCGGTAGTTTGAAGGGTTATTGACATCCCCACTTTTGAGCAGAGGAATGATGACACTGGTCGTCCAGTTTGTAGGGAAACCATTCCTGATGATTCCATTAAATATCCTTTTGATGTGTGGTGTAAGAACTTCCAGGCCCCATTTTATGTATTCTGCTTGTAGACCATCTATGTCATGTGCTTTGCCCACCGCTAGCTTTTTAATTCCTTCTTTAATGTCTTTTGTAGAGAAGAGTTTGACCATTGAGTTGATAGCTGGGGGAGCATCTTTACTTTGATTGCACTCATACAGTTGTTTTGCATACTCTAACCACTGGGAATCTGTAATGTCATTTTCAGCAATTGTGTTTTTTTGTTGCAATTCTTTCCAGAAGCCTTTCGGGTTGCTCCTCCCAAGGGAAATCAACTCTTCTCTTCTTGCTTGCATGTAGGCCTCTTTTTCATTCTAACCAACTTTACATATTCCTTTTTATTTCCATGGGTCTTTAACTTTCTCTTTGCTATCTTGCAATCTTCATCATACCATGGGTTAGCCAGAAAGCTATTTTTAAAGCTTCTTTTAGGCCTAGACCTCTTGCACATGTTGAGAGCATTATGAATTATCAATATCAACTTATCACTGCCTATTGTGCTCTTACCTATATTGGCTGTCCTGGTATCTTTTATTCCTTGTATCTATTTTTTAATTGCTGTTCTAAATATCTCCTGATTTTCTTGTGTTAGAAGGATTGTGCCTTGGGGTGCCATTTTCTCTTGGCTATGCTGTGATCTATTTTGATGCTAATGTTGAGTGTCTTTTTGCATGCTGATCTTTACATGAATGGGATTGTGGTCGGAAGTCATTTCTATAGGACACTTTCTCACTTCAATTTCAGTTAGCCTTGCCAATAAGTTCTGAGAACAAATAACATAATCTACCATGCTTTGCCCATTGTACATTTGACACGTAATATTCCCTGAACTTGGCCACATTTTGAGGCCATTGCAAATTATTAGATCGTACAAGCTGCATATCCCTAACAATTCTGCCCCATACTGAGAGATACCACCTTTTCTGTCTTGAGAGTCTCTTTCCCACTTTTGATTCTCTTCCTCTTCTAACCATAAAGGATTGTCTTTTATCCCTTCTTGGCTCTTAAGGTATAAAGCCTAGCTATTTGTTGTCCTTGCATTGAAATCTCCCATAAGAATGATGTCACCTACCGCACTATATTCCTGTATGTCTTTTTTCAGGGCTGCATATGGATCCTCTTTGTCTAGGTTCCTTCTCTTATAACATTTTGATCCACGAGGAGCAAAGTAACATGCAGCAAGATATATTGTAGATTCCTTTTCTTTCACTTTCGTCCATATGTATTGTTTGTTTGGGTCTTCTTTTTCGACATGTATGACTCTCTCCCAAGACTCTCTTACCGACACTGTCACACCCCCATGTCCCTTGCCACTCTCGGTTAGTTCATTCCAAACTGAAAACTTCCTATAACCTTCAAACTCTGGGACCTTATAGCCCTCATGCTCATGCGTCTCAGTGAGGACAATGAAGTCTTTTCCTTCTGCTATGGGCCCTAACCTAGGACCTCTCCTCCAAGGGTAACCCTGACAGTTCCAGCTTACCATTGAGAGATGTTCCTGGGGGGCCGAATCTTCCTATTTATCATGTGTTGTTTTGTTGCTAAATTGGGCTTTCCCCCTATATAGCCATGCATCATTACCTGCCTTTCTTGCTGCTACCACTTTCTCCCATTCCTTCCTTCTTCCTTCTAATTGTGATGGGGTTAAATCCTCGTCTATATAGTATTGTGTGCCTTTAAAAAACCTTTTATTTCTCAAAATTATGTTCTTGTCCTCTGTGTTTTTGAAGGTTACTCTTACATTCCTATCTCTGCCCTCTTTTGCTATTCTACCAATCCTGTTTGCTTGAAGAATGTTCCCTGACCACTCCAACTTGTCTGCAAGAAAGTCCTTTATTAACTTGCCTGTGTGTTCCCCCTCTCCATGGTCTTTCAAACCTTTTATAATTATGTTTGATGCTTTGTCATGCCTATTTTTTTCTTCCCACATTTGTAACTTGACATGCTTCTCTATGAGCTCTTTTTGGTTCACTACTAGCCCTTTTGCTATCTGTGCCCACGTCTTAGCTTCTTCCAGCTACGACTTTACCTTAACTTCTTTGATTTCCATACTTGCCATGGCTGCTTGAAACTCTTTCAATGGCGTAATGTCTTTCTCCTCTGTTACAATGGGAATATTTCTGATGTTGATTTCCTTAATTTTTTATTTTAACGTCAAAATTTCTTGCTGGCCTGTTTTCATGATTGTTTGCAATTGGATGATTTGATCTTTAAGCAGCTTGTTTTCAAAAGTGATTTGTTGGTTTGCTACCTTGATTTCTTGAAGTTTGTTATCTTTCATCAGCCTCAGCACCTCTATGCTTTCAAGCCTTCTCTTTAGGCCCATTAGCTCCTTAACATACAGTTCTGATGACCATACTAGTGGAGTAGACTTAGGGCTGTATTGATCATGTTTGTCCTCTTTTTCGGCCCCTAGTTCTGCCTCTACATCTTGTTGCTTCACATTCTCAATGTCCTTCTTGTGGAGGTTCTCCGATCATCCACCTTCGGTACCTCTCTTTGGGCTAAGCCTGTTGTCCATCTGTACCATTGACTGTATTTGAGTTTTAGGGTTTTCTCTGTTATCATGCCTTGCTACGAGTGGCTCTATCTGCTCTTGCCTTGCCTCAGAGTCATCTATTGCCTGAATGAGATTTGATACCTTTGGGAGGATTGTGATGAATTTGTTGCTTTCCAACTATTTTATCCTTCTTGTTATTTTAACTTGCCTGCATTGTAGAATCCTCCTATACTGCTTGGCATTAACAAATGTAAGGGTTTCCCCCATGACTGTGTTCTTGATTTGAGTATATCCCTAATTTTTATAAAGGAATGACTCCAAAGCCCCCGTAGTTATGAAGGAGGGAGTGCCTTGCTTGCTGACTGTATATGTGATGCCTGAAAATGGCACCATCAGATCTGCCTATGGTGCCTTTTTAGACTCCTCTGTGGGCTTTGGCCCACACTTGCCTCCCAGTTTTCCCACTGAGATTTCAAATAGCTGCCATAAAATACTACTCCCCATAGGTTCCATTAGGTTTTGCAAATTTTCGTGAGTTTAATCAAATATTTTTCTTGTTTTGATCAAAGAAATGTGTTCTGATGGACTGCAGTGATTGCAAGATATGCACAAAATGGGCTTCTTAAAAAGGCTTTAGAAACATTCAGCGAACTTATGAAAACCCTTTAAAATAAAATACCTTTAAGAAAGGGTGGGGGTTGACGCCTGGAAAAGCCCTCGCAGCCCTCGCCGCTGATGGAGACCCTCGCTGTTGATGGAAACCC
Organism: Cunninghamia lanceolata; assembly: GCA_027924645.1. Taxonomy (NCBI): domain Eukaryota; kingdom Viridiplantae; phylum Streptophyta; class Pinopsida; order Cupressales; family Cupressaceae; genus Cunninghamia; species Cunninghamia lanceolata. The sequence goes on along the minus strand of BSBN01000060.1, from coordinate 10,536,023 downwards.
TCACAATTAATAGCGGATTCTTACTACTTGGAATAAAGAGTAAATGCGCTTAGCATAAAATGACCCATTACCAAATTTCCTTCATTTGACCACGTGGACCAGTGAGCAGTGCACCATCTTTGAATTGTCTCTTTCACCGAGTTTGGCCCCTACACCATCTGAAAGGCCATGTATGATTCTCTTTTATTCCGTGGCTGAAAAGAAGAGAACGTGACACCAAACGGGTTTACAAACGAAAATGCGTAGATAGGCATCTTGTCTGTGTTAAAGCTGTAGAATTTCTCTTTCCAAAAGTCAATCTTGTCCCCTTGCAATTATTACAGTCCATGCTATTTGATTTGTGACAAGATAAAAGCAAAGAAAACAAAATCTTATCTTCAAAAGAAATATCTTAACTAGCACTTGCACCCATAGGAGGTTCAAGGAACCATTAAGATTTAAATTTTCTGAATTCATCCATTATTCCTATCCGCCTATTTTTTTTGAACTTTTTATGGGTGTAAGTGCTAGTTTTATCTTTCAAAGAATGATTTAAAATCTTATTTTTTGTTTTAAATCTAGTTTTTTCAAAAGGAAGGAAAATCTACTTTCTTTTAAATTTGATGCTTGAAAATATTACATATTTTTGTAGATTTTTGAAAGGAAATATAATTGTAATTGCACCTGTGTGAGGATTGTAATTTTTCTCTAAACAATAAAAATACTAGTACTTTGCCCCGTGGATGTTTCTCTAGCATATTGCTAGAATTTTACCACATAAATCCTTGTGTTGTTGGTGTGTGTTTGGCTATTCTGTATTTTGTTATTATCTTTATTTTATTTGTAAATAACTTGTGCTACAATATTATACGATTTTGGGTTTTAAGTTTATCATTAAAACCAAGTGGTATCAGAGCTTTTATTTTGCAATGACTGTGTTAGGATTTGTTGTTTGTTCTGCAACATCAAATGGTGAAGGTTTCGAATGCAAGGTTCAAGGTGGAGAAATTCAATGGCAAGAATAACTTTGAGCTGTGGAAGCTCAAGATACGTGATTTGTTGGTGCAACAAGGATTACACAATGCGTTGGTAGGCAAGTCAAATGAAATCTACGAATATGACTGATAGGGATAGGGAAGATATCGATACAAGAGCTCAAATTAATTTTTGTTACATTTTATTTTTATTGTTTTATTCTAAATAGGTTCTCAAATTGATCATTCTGCCAACCCTCTAAATTACTTTTAGGAGATGCCCAACCCTTCACGAGAAGTCTAGAATTAGAACCAATAAGTGTGATGGAATTTGGTGCAGCAATAGTTAACTATTGCAAATGGACATATATCATGATATGGCAGAGTAAATAAATCAAACCAATGCAAATACTTAATTTAATTTTTTAAAGTTTTAGTCCAAGCATCTTTTTAAGATGATGACAACTAGATAGGTTAGATAAACTAACCTATCTTTCTCTGTGACCTCATATTCGGCACCTATTTAAAAACCAACTAAAAGATAATAACAAGCTAATTCACTAAGTAGTAAGGAAACATAAACTTCCTAGCTAAACCATTCAAAAAGGGTTGAGAAAAGTATTCTCTATCATAGCTTAGTTACCATTTTATCCAGTGATAATATTATAACATGAGAATAACAACATAGAATTGTATTTCAAACTAAATCAAAAGATGCTAATACAAATTTTATGCAATAAGAAGAAATGTAATACAAATTCCATATTTACTAATCAAGTATCTTTAACTAAGAAGTAGTTCGAAAAATCAAATCTCTCTAAGCCATCACACCCTTCCTAATCCGAGTGCCACATTGGTGACAAGTTACCATTAGTTAAGGTTTCTCAAGACCGGGTGATAAGCAATGTTCCCCAATTTTAATTTTAATCAATAAACCCATCTATGACCGCAAGTATTTCAACAATTTCCCAGTGCTAAAGATCGTACTCTAAGAGTCTTAACCAGGGTTACTTCTAAGTAAACCATTTAAGATGATCTTGCAAAGCTTGAGGCCTTAAACAAAATAAATTACTTCATGATTATTAATGAAATTTTGAATTAGCTCAAACATTGTTTATATATATATATATATATATATATATATATATATATATATATATATATATATATATATATATATATATATATATATATATATATATATATGACAAGGGAGATAACCTTCTATACCACTAGGCTATAGATTAATACCAAATGCACTAAAGAACAATTATAAGCTCAGAAAATTATATGTTTTCAAACCTGAAGACACTAGTCCATTTTTTTTTTCTTCTAGGATCAAGTTCTATGTTAGACTTATCTGAAACACTATTTCCCATACAAAATAAAGATCTATAAGGAAAATATATATATTAGTACTAAGTTGAAATTTAAACATATTGAATCATTATCAACTAATAAGACATCTTTGATAATTTAATATATGTAGAAGTGTTGGTTCTCAATGCAATGTGGCCATTCAGGGATAAGATGCCTATTCAAGCTATGATACATCACTGAGAAGACTAGTAGGAAGAATTGACATGAATACATATGGTCTACGGTCCAATAACAAGTCGTCCAGGGAAAAGAAATCATATTACTCAGAAATCATTCGATCTGGTTTTAAAAATATAGAAGGCTAAATATAATTAAATTTTTAGAAGGAATGGGGTTCAAAAATGATAAGCCGCTCATTAACTCAGTCTAAGATTAAGCTTTACATTGAGAAGGTAGACTATACAATAAATCTGGCTAATCAAAGATATTAAAGCTGGCGATAAGGATAATAATAAATCAACTAGATCCTATATTACAAAGATCAAAGATCATAAAGATAATTCAACAACAAAGAGGTTGATCTAGTGGAATAGTTTGAAAAGGATAAAATCCGACAATGCAATAATTTGTAAAAGTATAAGTCTATATATAGATAAAAGATATCCATGTGGTAGTTAAAGAGGTCGACGGGTTAGAGAAAACTGTTGAAGATAAATTGCAGTGAAAGACAAAACTAAAACAGATTAAGAATCAAATGCATAGCAATAAAAATAGAGACACAAATTTAACGTGGTTCACCATCAAGATGGCTACATCCACCAAGGAAAGCAGGACACTATTCAATTAATCAATCCAATTACATACGTCTTCATCTCTACCAAAAAGAGAATGAGAAGGAAAATATATAGACTCTTCAGGCAACTGAAGAGACATGGGAAGAGGAAGACGAAAGGGCAGTGACGGTTGGGCTTCATTTCCAACAATCTCCCACTGAAGTCCAAACCGCACTGCTATCGCCACTTTCCTTGAAACTCATGGTTACTTAACAACTGTACCAAGTAACCAATCCATTGGCTGACCAATCCCAGTGAGAATTCCAATCAAGTCAACCAAACTGACATTCTTTGTCTTCAAATCCGAGTAAGGAACATCAAGCGAAGGCATTGTCCTATGATAGTTCTCAAAAGAAACTCGGTCAACGTCAGAGGAAATGAATACAATCTCGAAGTCTGCACTTCCAAGAAGAGCTGGAGCGGTCCATTTTGCAAACTTATTTCCATTGTTCTTGAGTTCACTTGCCAAAAGATCAAACACCAACCCAATGTATCCTTCATCTAGTATAGTTGGGTGATAGGCCAGTTGGGTGATCGGACGTATAGCCAGAATTCTTATCTCACGATCAATTTCATCTGAATCTTTTAGTAAATTCAAGAGATTACCCAAGATAACATCCCTATCAACAATCCTTATCTTGTTTGTGTTTTCCAGTCCAAAAATTTGATGTATTATTTCACAGTAGACATCGACCTTTTCTTTGTCATCTGGTGTCTCAAGAATTGCATTAACGGAAGGCATCACATCAGAGATTATCCTCATTTTGCTAAGCTAAAGAATCCCTTGGCAAAGATCCTCTGATAGATCATCCTTTCCTAAATCAGCTAGGTCTGAAACAGCGCAGCTTACAATTTCTAGCACTTGGTCGATTGTGGAACTTTCAGTTAACTTGCATACAAGAGGTAATAAAACATCATTCCTATCTGTCAGGGAGGACTGAGATCCCTCTGAAGTATCGCCCATCACTGTTCTGCTTCTGCAACGAAGAGCACACACCTCATCATAAATAAACTGAGCACATTGAAGACTTGGATCTAATAAACAAGCAATCTATCTCTGTACAATAACTTCAAAGGGGGTCTCAAGGACAAGGAGAGCATTTTGGTAATGCAGATTTGTCCGATCATAACATGCATAATTATCAGGCTCAAGCTACACACTAATGGGGGAGACAAATCTCTGCATGGTTTCATAATCAATAGCTCCAAGTGACCACCAATCACATTCCATCGCATAGCCTTTCTTTAGCAAAACTTTAGGGGCAATATAATCTGGTGAACCAACTATAGAATAAGCCAGCATCCTCCTATTCCTCTGCCAATGCTAAAGTTGTTCATGCTGACTCCTCCATGGCTCTCCAATCACATTCATGATATGGCCAAGAGTGCACGTACCCACCAAAATCATAATGTGTGATCCTGTGTTTAAAACCGGTTGACCATGCACAAGCCCTTCGGTCTCATCCATAGCAATCGTATGCACCATATTCTCTCCCAGATGCTGGGATACATCCATAAGCTGAAATCTGGTAAGCCCGCAGCCATAGACAAGAGACAATCTGGCCACTACCCAGTTCGTCTCCACAACAACATCGTCAGGTCTCTTGGGCTTGGGCCTCCTCTTGGGCTCCAAAGATTTTGATGACTGCGTAGAAAGTTCTCTTCCCAAAACAGGACGCAATAGAGAGGCAGGGGTGGGTAAAGAAGAGTTTGAAGTAACCATAGGAAATTTGAAATTTACCTCATGATGAACATCACGGGATGAAGTCTCACGTGTGGCAGAAGCAGAGAAGGCAGGGGTGATTGGATGAACTGACCGCAAGTTTGAATTTAAAGGTGACTGCATACCACAATCTGAGTTGAGGTGCATGGAGGAGATGGAGGTGGGGAAATGAAAAGCAGATGCATTAAAATGTGAAGTGTCCATGGAATTTACAACTCCCAGCAACCTTTCTTGTGAAGCACTATCTTGCACGGCTTGGGTATTACTCATAGGCTGCGCTAGACTTTGACCTTCGGAGGGCTCCGCCATGACGATTGTCTTTTTCCCAGGGGTTTTCCATTCATTTATATGTGAATCTGCCCTAATGTGCCGAATTCCATTAGGATGCACTTGCATTAAGGAATCCTCTGCTAGAAGAGATATAGCCAATGAAGGAGTAGTATCAAGAAATCCACTGTCACTAACTTCTTCAACTGTTTTACCAACCTCCTCATCCGGGGTTCAAACCGAGATCTCCTCTTGCACATCTTTTTCCTCATAAATGTCTAGTCCTAGCTTCAACATCTTATGAATATTGGAAGCAAAGGTATCTGGATCACCGAGGCGGAAGGCAGAAGTGAGAGAAACCATTTCATAGATGAGAAATACCAGGTCCTTTATAGACTTACCACTCTTATCTGCCTCTACCCTTTTCCACAACTCCTCCATGATGGCTTTCCTGTGTTGTTCATCACCCGTGCGTTCGAGAAGTGCTCTAAGCTCAATTTTGAGATCTTCTAAAAATTCTTGTGGTGTAGATTCAATTTCAAATCTAGCATCCTTCTCTTCTTCAGTTGAATCCTCCTTATTTTTCAAACCATCCCACCAATGTACACGGTGTTTTGTTTCAGCAACATCCATTGCTGTTGAATCCTCTATTTCGTTCAGCCTTGTAGGCTCTCCGATTCTTCTAGCATGTCAAAATCCTCGCCTCCCAAATTCTGCGAAGGCCTTTCCCACACATACCTCGCCTGGGCAATGCTCGGGGAATGAGGATCAACATCACCCATAATAACATCAGTGGCAAGATCATCAGCCAAATAGAGAGGAGATTCATCTACTTCCATAGGCACAATTTCATCTAGCTCCAAGTCACTGTCCGCAGCTCCCACTTCATCAAAACTCAGTCCAGAGCCACACGACAAAGACATGAGAGCTAGAGCCCAATCATCCAAAGCTTTTACATCCATTTTCCTGGAAACTCTTCATGATTTCCAAAATAGCTTTTCCACCATTGGCTCTGATACCAATTGTTGAAGATAAATTGCAGCGAAAAACAAAACTAAAACAGATTAAGAATCAAATGCACAGCAATAAAAATAGAGACAAATTTAACGTGGTTCACCATCAAGATGGCTACATCCACCAAGGAAAGCAGGACACTATTCAATTAATCAATCCAATTACAAACGTCTTCATCTCTACCAAAAAGAGAATGAGAAGAAAAATATATAGACTCTTCAGGTAACTGAAGAGACATGGGAAGAGGAAGATGAAAGGGCAGTGACGGTTGGGCTTCATTTCCAACAAAAACGTCTTCAAGAATAATGAATATGTTGGATCTGTAATAAATATTTTCAAGTATAATATTTTACGATGAAAGAATGAAAAGGAACTAAGTTGCTAATTTTATATTTATTTATGCCGAAGGCATTCTCTCTATGAGGTGAACCGGCCTGACGTGTACTATCTACGGTTGAGAATCGTCTTCAAGGAATGTAAGACGATGAAACTGATCTTGGCTGTTTGTTTATTCTCGCCTTTTTCGGTTTTCTTTCGCCCATTTTTTCCGTTGTCCCGTCTATTTAATTTCAGCGAATCAAAATCTGCCAAATTTTTAGCCACCATCAGGAAAATACGGATGGTCTTTCTCTAAAAGCAGATGAAATTGCACGCTGTCACATTGTGCCTGTCTGTCTTAGATTTGCATCTGATTCGAAACAAAGAATAATAAATACGTAGGCAGCACCACAAACCGCACACTTGGACGATGGGCTGAGGAAAATTGGTAATTGTTTACATCGAACGTAACTTCCAACAATCACAGTGACAATTTTCTCGCATATTGTTGCTCGAATTATGAGTGGTGCTAGCCAAATTAGGCGGTGGGTGTAAATTTTAATTTTTGAAGATCGATGATATCAACAAATTTCATGTCTGATTTGTGTATTATGTTTGTAGTTTTTAACGTTCCCTCTATAAGGTGAACCGGCCTGGCGTGTGCTATCTACGGTTAAGAATCGTCTTCAAGGAATGTAAGACAATGAAACTGATCTTAGCTGTTAGTTTATTTTTGCCGTCTTCTATTTTCTTTCGCCCATTTTTTCCATTTTCCGTCGTCCCGTCCATTTAATTTCAGCGAATCAAAATCCGCCAAATTTTTAGCCACCGTCAGGAAAATACGGATGGTCTTTCTCTAAAAGTAGATGAAACTGCACGCTGTCACATTGTGCTGCCTGTCTGTCTTAGATTTGCATCCGATTCGAAACAAAGAATAATAAATATGTAGGCAGCACCACAAACCGCACACTTGGACGATAGGCTAAGGAAAATTGGTAATTGTTTACATCGAAAGTAACTTCCAACAATCACAGTGACAATTTCTCGTATATCGTTGCTCGAATTATGAGTGGTGCTAGCCAAAATTAGGTGGTGGGTGTAAATTTTAATTTTTGAAGATCGATGACATCAACAAATTTCAAGTCTGATTTGTGTATTATGTTTGTAGTTTTTAACGTTCCCTCTATGAGGTGAAACGGCCTGGCGTGTGCTATCTATGGTTGAGAATCTTCTTCAAGGAATGTAAGACATGAAACTGATCTTGGCTGTTCATTTATTTTCGCCTCTTCAGTTTTCTTTGGCCCATGTTTTCTATTTTTCGTCATCTTGTCCATTTAATTTCAGCGAATCAAAATCCGCCAAATTTTTAGCCACTGTTGGGAAAATACGAATGGACTTTCTCTAAAAGCAGATGAAACTGCACGCTGTCACATTGTGCCTGTCTATCTTAGATTTGCATTCGATTCGAAACAAAGAATAATAAATACGTAGGCAGCACCACAAACCACACACTTGGAAGATGGGCTGAGGAAAATTGGTAATTGTTTACATCGAACGTAACTTCCAACAATCACAGTGACAATTTCTCGCATATTGTTGCTCGAATTATGAGTGGTGCTAGCCAAAATTAGGCGGTGCGTGTAAATTTTAATTTTTGTAGATCGATGACATCAACAAATTTCATGTCTGATTTGTGTATTATGTTTGTAGTTTTTAACATTAGCTTGAGGGAACTGAATGTCTAATGTGTGGGTTGTGGGTTGATTTGTATTAGTTGTTTGCTGATAGCATACAACTTGGTATTAGACTAGTAAAAGCACCAAAGGTGCTATCAAATGACCAATAGGCACAAATATTTATGGGCTTATCATAGAATGCATGTAATCAAAACATCAAAACCCTAATTTATATATTGCACATTCAAACCCCCATACACATATGAATATATAAATAAGGTTAGAATTAAATTACGGTTAAGGTTAAGAATAAAATTAATATTATAACTATTTATAAATATTTGTGCATAATATACAACTCAATAACTATTTATATTATAACTATTTATACCTATGGGCCATTTGATTTTTAAATGTACAAGTTCAGATTTTTGTGTTCTTATATTATAAGATTTTTGTGTACTTATAAATATTTGTGCATTCTAGCGTAGGTATCATAAATATATCTCTCTAAAAGATACAAAAGATGTCATTATATAATATAATATAAATATATTTTACTTATATAGTTTTAAATTAAATATATAAATTACCCAGAAATAACCTAGAATGAAATAAAGTAAAATAAAACAATTTTGTGTTAAGAATTTGTAGTAGGTTAAATAGGTATTAAAAACACTGAGAGATATAATCTAAAGCTACCTATCTAACTTGTGTTTAATATAGACACTTCACACTCATATACTATTTCAGATATATATACTAGTAAAGAGATCTTAAATATATCTGAATTATTTTATTTATTTAAAAATTATTTTAATTTTTAACTTCTAAACTGTTTTATTTTGTTTACTAATTTAGCTGCCTGTGTTAACCACCAAGCTGTACAAATTTTAAATCTGTCATAGCCTGAAATCCAGGGACCTTTTTACCTGTGCTTATATCAGCTGCATTCCAACATGTAATACCAGGTGGCTATTCTTAAATATCCACTTCAGCAATCAAAGGTTAATTTGGACCAATAAAAATAGGACAAATATTTACCACTTTTTGTTGTGAACGAGATGTAAAATTACTACTGAATATTTGACCATTGAAATGGATGATATTATAATTAACCAACCAACCTCCACCTAAAACTGTCCTATATTAACTCACTATTAAAGTTCAGATGATGTAAAGATCCCAAAACCAAAATTTTAAGACTCCCCATGCACAGAGGCTCTGTTTATACGGAGATTGATCTATTCTATAGAATAAATTGGCCACAAAACATCTATTGATACAAATTATCCTACTATTACTGATCCTACAAAATAGTTAATATAACATAATAGTAAATGTGAAATGGTCTTAATTTTGCATACCTAGTCAGGAAAACTTTAAGACACCCCAAATGGTTTGTATAATAAAGCAGTCTTGGATACATTTGCTAGGATAACGTCATCAATGTTCCATCATTCAGCTCTGATAAATGTTATTCTAAAGGAACAATATAATAAAGTTAATAGTTGAGAGCAACATGAATTTGTGCATAATTTAGAGCCTGGTTTGTGTTTCAGTTGACGCATGAACTTGCAGTTTTAGCTATTATGTTTGTTGTCAATACCTTCGATAATGCTTTCAATGGACCTTAAACGAAATAAGCTTTCTTTTGACTCTGCAATACTTCCTACACTATTCTACACTATTCTATCGATTAGAGTTGTACTTCTTATCAAGAAAAATCTTTCTCTACCAAATATTCTCTGAGATACTCTTCCATCTCTTACAACAAATTGCATCACTGGAAAACTCATCTGCAAGACTTCTAATCCTCGACTCTAAGTCACATATGACAACTGTTCGGTAATTTCTTACAAACAAATTCTATCACTTGAAAATTCACCTACAAAACTTCTATTCGCTGACTCTTAAGTCGCATATGACAACTGTTAGCAATGAATTACAATTTCCCCTATTTCCCAGTTAAAACTAAATGATTTCAATCTAAAAACCCAAGCTAATTCTTCTTCACACCTCCCAAAAAAAAAGGCGCTAATGAGGTGACCTATCAAAAGTAGTACATCTTTCCAAAGACTGCACAACTTTTTTATAGAAATACCCATGAATCATTCTCAACCATGCTTTCATTGTAACACGCAATATCACCACGAAACCAATTGGTCAGGGCTAGTTCCTCCTCACAGTGAATGCATATACTACCATGATCTGACCTGGAAGCTGCACAATTGTGTTCTTGCAGCCATGTAATCAAAACATCAAAACCCACTTCAAGATTTCTTACAACTTAAATTCTATCAACATGCCAGCCAATTGTAACTCTAATCTTTTGATGCATCAAATAACACTATACAAGTCACATTATTGTGTGCATCACCTATTTGTTAGATATATTATAGGTTAATAGGACATTGAAAAGGGGCGATATTCCTACTATTTTGCCATGCTAAATTTAATGTAGACACCATTTCTGCTAGCATCGACCCTCTCCTACAAAACTAACTATAAAAAGCATAACAATAATGGAGAAATGGCCGATATAAATGTTTGTGCTGATATAAATATTTGTGCCTACAAAACTAATGACATCCTTTGTATCTTTTAGAGATATATTTATCAATTGAAATGGATGAATATTTGACCTTTGAAATTATAATTCTGCACCATGTTCAAACAATTATATGCTTGCAATTTCGTTCAAGATTAGGGTTATGGTCATCAGAAAGGTGGTTAGAGATAGATTTTAAATAAATAAAATAATTCAGATATATTTAAGATCTCTTTACTAAACCAAAAAAGAAATATGAAATATAAATGTTTGTCCGATACAAATATTTGTGCCTACAAAACTAATGACATCTTTTGTATCTTTTAGAGAGATATATTTATGGATTGATATATAAACTATAATTCTGCACCATGTTCAAACATTTATATGCTTGCAATTTCGTGGGCAGTAAGGGACCGACACCTATTACGATGTTTCCTTATTGGTAGTTTCTAAACTTAAGTTTCTCAGAAGCTATACTCAAATTGGTTGTTTCTATGTGAAGAAAAATGCCAGAGTGCAAGTTTAGGTAATATTAATGAAGAAAAATGCCTGAATGAATATCAATGACAATGGAACAAATATATCTGAGACGGCACCTTGCAGTTTACATGGAGAAAAATGGCCTTACTTTGCTGGGTGGGAGGCGTATCGAAACAATCCATATGACCAAGTGCTCAATCCCTTGGGGGTTATCAGATGGGCCTTGCAGAGAATAGGGTAATATAAAACAGCCCAAATCATTTTATTTTTTTTTTACATGGTTTAATTTTGAATGGAGCGAAGTGGGACAGGGCGAAATGGGAACAGAGGAGGTCTGATCCTGAAGGCATGGGAAGGGATTGAAAGCTAAGATAGAGAAGAGGCAAATGAATGGAACCAGGGAAAGTGAAGGCGGAGAGGAGACAGTCGGCTTAGAAAACTTTCAAGCCTTTCATTAATACGGACCACATATTAATACAGACTTCATTGAAAGTGCCCAAAGACCACATAATTTAATCTATGGAGACGAATGAATGGCGCACCCCACCATCCACTGGTATGTCAAACATGAAGGAGAAAGGATACCGTTGCATCCATATTCTTCTAGCTTATTTTGGCTTTACATTTCTGAAGGATTTTGACATTGCTATGATTTTGGTTTGAATGATGGTTATTTGGTTCCATCTTCAAATAGCTAAAAAAAATAATAATAATAAAAGCTTATAATTCTGGTAACAATATCTTTAAAGGATCTAACGATATTGTTACAGAATCTATGCTCTCCAAAGCATCCAACACAAACTTATATGATACCAAGGAAATGCAAGAATATTAAATATTATAATAGATTATGCACAAACGGCTGCAAATGGTGCTCAAGAAATCCCTAATATATGTGGATATCTTAGAGGTCATATTTTCTATACTGTAAAATTTATCAAATACAAACCTGAGCAAGAAGACTGATAGGAGGGTTGAGGATGAACCTGATTTGGAAATCGCTTATAAAAAAGCCTGTGAAAACTATTCAGATGTCAGCTGAAAATGGCAAGGCAGAGCCCAGCGATTTTAAACTTATACGATTACCAGAGTGTAGTTTTCCAATGATCGAATGCTTGCTATAAATACCATTACCACTACCACAGAATTACCCAGATGAAACTGATATGGAGCGTTCAAATGCATTACCCAGATGAAACGCCTTCTTTGTCATGCCACTACTGGCGGTTACAACCATTCCTTCCATTGCTTTTTTCATTTTTTTCTTTTATTTTTACTATTTTAAATTTTTAAGATTAGAGTGTTATAATTTTATTTTTTAGAACGGAATCTTATAAAATTATAGTTGCAGATGCAAATGTCGAATTTGCAGTCTCGTTGCTCTAAAATCCAAACTTATCATTTGCAGTTTATTATGTACTAATATATTATCAATTATTATCTCATAAAGTCAATCATAATTTTGTTTTCATAAAATCATCTAGTTGATATCCCTCACCACCTTAACACTTCAATCATAATAAATAAGCTCAAATGCTTAATAACCAATGAATGTTTTCTGTTTGCACAACTCAAATCTTTCAATTTGATATGTGTGCACCTTGAATTGAATGGGAAGTGTAACGAAAATCCTTGTCAAACTTCTAAATGCAAGAAAAGTCTCATAATAAATAAGTTGGACCCAATCGAACCTATTAAGAACACCCCCAAGAGCAGCAAGGATGACTAGTCTTTAAGTAACAAAGTTTTTGGATCAACTTAATGCGCTCATTCAAAGTCTTTCACTCCACCATTTTGCTTAGCATGTTTAATTAAAGCCGGAAAGTCAAGGGCATTTCTGTTCTTTATAGCTCCTATAATATCGCTTACTGCTCCCACTTTTCCTCCCTTTTCATGGATAAGTTCAGCCGCCCAAGAACCAACATTACCAAAACCGTAAAAAAGATGAAAAGGTCTGTAATATTCTTCAGGTGAGAAATAAACACATGAGGCACAATTGTAATGGTCAGATATGTTAGAAAACGATAAACTAAATGCATATAGCCCTATCAACAATGTGTGCTCTGTATATGCATTTCTTTCCAAAATACCAAAAAAAGTTGTATATGAAAATGTCTGCATGTGGGTGAGTAAAAAATTGACTTTTGTGTTCATTTTTGTTGATGCCAAGAGTTTACATAAGCATTGCTTCCAAAATACACAAAAGAATTTGCTTATGGGTGTGTGAAATGTAACATTTTACAAAGAACCAGATCAGGGCAGTAAACAAATAAATGAGGAAGAGTTAAAACTCATACCAAACATAGTCTGTAAGTTGATGGAGACTTCACGCCAAGCAGAGCCATAGGTTTCTGTCAGTTTAACATTAGGAGAAGGCTTCAATGCATGATCATCATTGGGATCTCCCTTCTGAACCAACATTCCACCAGGCCTCATCTCCCATTCTATTGAGTTTGCATATCTCTTAGCCGAGCTACAACCCGTAATACCACCACCCATGGGGCGCTTAGATCCTAATCTCTCCATCATCACCGCCACAACAACAATAATAATGCTCAAAATGCTTATATAACCCAAATCGATCTGGGTAAATAAAAAGCTCAAAGTTCATTTATATATTAAACCAATCATTCATTATCTTGTTATTTTCTAGACATAGTGAATCACAGAAGTCAAAAGGTTCTGGTTCCATGGGACTTAGATCTTCTCAATCTCTATCATTGCATCCCAAATTTTTTTGTATGGCTGCCCTTGTTCTATTCTCTATAAAATCGAACCCTCGTTTTACTTATAAATGATAAATCAGAAATCGTATAATCTTTCTAAGAAAACCCTTTTATCTAAAATTTTTTTAAGGGAATAGTTCTGCATGTTAAAAAAAATTGAAGGAGGCAATGTAAATATCTTGCATTGAAATAAATTTTGGCATTTTTTAAAAAACAGTAATGGGGCTTCAGTTTTTATGTGGTTAATGAAATTACAGCAAACAAAATTAAGTTTTTGTACTAGAAAAACAATGATATGATGAAAATACCTTTTTAGAAAAAAGAAGAGATTTCCTCCATAGCCTTGGATCGATTCCTCGGAAGGCGATTCTTTTGTTTTCTATTCGCACACCCCTTCAGCTCACCTCGAATCTTGCAATTTGATATGCTCGCCTAAGTTATTTGTTTTCAACCATTTTAAGATAAATTAATTTGTCAAGAAGCAACAGTGGGTAATTTATTGATGCCAACTACCAGCAAGGAGGGTTTCTTGGAAACGAAAAAAAAAAAACCCACATGCAAAATTAAACAAATGAAACCTTGACACCGAGCATAACAGTCGAATCAGTCGCATTAAGTGCGAACCTACATCCATCACCATACCACTACCACAGGTTGAAGGCCATCCCAATCCATTATTGCTCAAATTGTTACAGTTGGATCCGCACTCTACATTTAGCTCATCATCTTCGTCTGATTCATCTTCTGGTGTGCAATTTTCATTAGCTTGGTGAAGTAATGAAATCATTACAAAATTCCTGCGTAGACCTTCAACGTTGTTGCCTACCTTCAATGGTGCCTGCATCTAGGACATGGAAGCGCGTTGTTTATGCTCACAGAGAACATGTGTGATAGGCATTCCTTGCCGAAACTATGCCCGCACTGAAGCATTATTGGAACCCTGTAATCCGGGACAACCATAAAAATGATGTCTGGTGAATGATGCTTCAAATTTTTTTCTTGGCAACCAATTTTTTTTGGAGGACGATTTTTTTTTATTTTTGAACGACCAAAAATTAATTTTTATTTTTGAATGACCAAAAAATAATGGGACTACCAAATTTTGGGACTATCAAATTTTGGCAGTTATAAGATGTGTGCACATATAGAATGGCCTATCGGCCAAAAAATAATGAGTATGTGCCATGTGTTAGATTATGGGCCTAGTGCTTTCTAAAGTATTTTTAAGTGCGAATGTCACCTAATGTTATTTTTTCCAAATGCAATAAGGATATATTAACATTTTAGTCGACTACAGTGATGTGTCTTTCTCGTGAGGTGTCATGTGTATATGGACTCCATGTGTATTAGGTGGGCCTGAGATACAAATTCAGCAACTGTTTGGTGCTGCCATATGATGTCTTGTAACTCTTAATGCTGCAATTGAATTGTGGTGAACACCATTGACACGGACCGAATGGTTTCAAAATATAATAGCAAAGATATGTGCCTATGGGTAGATTGTCAATTTAGTATGATGATGGATACGAAGGTTAGGATAAATGTGATGGTCATGTGTCAACATAAAATTGGAGCTTCAAGACCTCATGAGAATTGAGTTGTTGAGTTTGGAAACATGTAGAGATCAAACCTAAAATCGAATCTAAGGCATTAGATTTGTTCAACACTTTTAATGTAGGCCCAAATTTAATTGATATCCTTTTCCATATAATATATAATAATAAATATAATTATATATATAGACAACAAATATACAAATATAAAAATGTCACTAAACTATAATTTATAATAAATTATATTGCTTAAATGTATATAAATATTAAATATAAATGTACATACATATCAAATATATAATATTAGATATATATTAATTAACAAATAGCACAAAAAAATATAGGTTCTACTAAGGCTAGATTACTTTGGATATAGAGTGAGGAAAGAGAAGAATAGAGAAAGGGAAAAGGAGGGATAGAGTGAGGAGAGAGAGGAAGGGAAAAGATAAAGAGAGATAGAGGAAGACAAAAGTGGGGAGAGAGAGATAGGTTTGGATTCTTGGTGTGTAATTACATCATCACATAACAATTATGTAGCAATATATATTAAATATATTAGTTATTATATATATTTATTAGTTCTCATAGTTGACTACATTGTTTTAGTCTTCAATAATACTTGTTTTATTTTTGATGTTTTTTTTAATATTGGATTGTACATAAGACCATACAACAATTCTCAATAGAGAAGGAAAAAGGTTTCTACTAGCCTCTACTGCTTCTTACTTTTCTAATGCCTACTTTGTATTCTAGCAATTTATAAGTCATTTTAAGTATTTTGCGGTAAAATACAATAAAAAATTTAGGAAAGATTTGTATCGTGTGAAAGGGAAGCTTTTTAGTTACATGAAGGCATGTATTATTGTTTAAAGGACAACTTCAAATAGATCATTGTCACAAAAAAAAATTAATGTGAATCATTTCTTTCTTGAATGTACAAGGAAGTAGAAATTAGGGAGCAATCTTATTAACCACCAACTTTAGAGTTTGTACTTGGTAGATTTATCTCATGTTGAGATATAGATGATAGAGCACAATTGTGGAGGATTAAGAGATCTTAATGGTACTATAGGAGACAATGTACCATATTGGAAAGATCTTATCATTTACATCTATGGAATCCCCTCAAAGTGCCTCTCTTGATCCACTTTTTCTTGAGGAGTCCAATGATATAGATAAAAGTGTTTCACCTTCACTTAATGCAATGATGATACATCCTCTCCCACATGTAGTGTTATACTTGTTATGTGTGAAAAAAAAAATTTGCATATGGAAAAGTTTTAAGTATACATAATTTGTAAAATTGAATTTCTAAGAGCAATAAATAGGAGGGACATATTTTTACTCTGAAGGCATTGACTCTATGAGAGGTATGGGCCTAGTGAAAAGATCGATGACTCACATTACTCTATAACGATGCAAGATGATTGAAATTGTTTTGTCCCTACGATTTTCCATCGCCACTTTTTTGTTGTTTTTCACGATTCGATCAGTTAACCCCCATTTTCATTCTTGACCGACTTATTCTCATTGATCATCCACATATTTTTTCCATGGTAGATTTGATGGAAAGGAATCATGAAAGAAGACATGGAGGTAACGGGCCAGTGGAAATGTTTCTTCCAGCTGCCGACCTAGAACGTTCAGATTCAGGGATGCTTCTGGTATGGTTTTATTTATCTATTGAAGGAAAAATCTTAGATTAAAAGATTAGTTGTGGCTTAAGTTGTGGTATTTAGATTCTTATATTTGTTCTACAATTTTTGCACTTTTTAGAGACTTTGTTGTATTTTGGCCAAATGCAATATTTTTGATTTTTTTTTTTAAATTTCAAGCATTTTAACTGCACTTTTGTTAAACTTTGTTGTATTTTTGGCCAAATGCAATGTTATTTTTTGTCTTTTTGGTCATCTAAAACATTTTAACCATCTAAAGAGTCATTTTGTACAATAAATCTCCTCCTTTAAATGTTTTCACTATAATTATAATAATTGTAAATTCTACTATTATAATTATAAATTCCAGTACTTCCAAAATGCACTTTAATATTTTCTAGCGTAGTTGTTATATTATGAATGAACATGAGCTTTAATGTATATTCAAAAACTTCATTAAATCTTGTTTAGATTTTACTTAGTATAGGTAATATTAAATTAAATATTTGGATATCTCAATAATTTTTTAAATTGCAATTTTTTTAAAAATTGTGAGGGAAAATGAAATCATTTTTACATACTTTGATTATACTTAAATCAAAGGTAAATAAATAATTTTATTGGTAATAATAAATATATTGAAATACTTCTTTATGAATATTAAATGAATAAATAATGATATTTAGTTAAAAATTCAATGGAAATATAGTATTATTCTTGAGGGACAACAAGGTACTTTTATGTTATGACAGTGCACATATAAACCAAAACACTCCCTACATATATTTAGAAAAAGCTAAAAATTAAAATTAAAATTTTAAAAGGTAACATATAGGTATACAATATTTACTACATTTTTCAAAGTAAAAACAAAACAAAAAATTTACTAAAATAATAAATGGTGGCTTTTTCAAAGTAAAATAAAAATTTACATAGTAAAATAGTTTTCAAATAAAATTAAAGTAAACAATATATTATTAATAAAATAAAACTTGCATAGATATCTTAAATACATGAGTCTCGATGTGCTAAGAGATATCAATTTGGAGGTGCCTAGAGAGAGAGAGGAGAAGATATATAGAGATATATATCAAGACAGAGTTAGAGAGAAGGGGAGAGAGATAGGTAGGGAGAAGAAGAAGATATATAGAGAGATAGGTAGACGGAGAGAAAAATAGAGAGGGACACAGAGATATAGAGAGAAAGGGAGATTGATAGAGAGAGGAATAGAGAGATAGATTACCTTATAGTGAATCAACAACTTATAGTGGTGGACGTGTTGCATTTGTAAATTTTAGGGAATAACATGTAATAGAGAGAAACTGACATGTTTTACAACTAAAATATACACTCAAATTATCCTAGACCACACAACAAAAGAAATTTAATTATACCAAAAGCATTCCATTTGTGAGGTGAACTAGCTTGACATGGTAAATTGATGACTAAGACTCCTCAAGAAGGAATGCAAGACAATCAAAACGATCTTGGACCTTTTTTGTTTTCTTCCTTGTCTTTCATTTTTTTCATCATTTTTTCATTGTTTTTCATTTTCTTTTGCCTTTTCTAAGCTCATTGATTGTTCTCACGCCAGGAAAAATGTGTCAGAAAAAGACTTATGTCATTTAAATTTCCCTTGAAGGTACTTTTTATCATGCCTGATAAGTTTATTATTTTTAAAATTCATAAGTATTTGGGCTTTCCCAAGCATCATGAGGTCGAGATAATCAATTATATTTAATTTTCTATTTGTATGTTTTTGTTATATTTATGTATTGATTTTACTTATGAATTATAATACTTATGAATATGGATGCTCATTGGGAAAGCAAAGCATCCATATATCAATAAAACTCACATGTACAAGTATTTATATAAATTATAGTTAATTTAAAATGTACATTATATAATTAATTTTTAATATTCCCCTAAATTAGATCTACTCGTCTGTATATATAAGTTTATTATCACTATATGGGCTTGACATGCCCAATAGTTTCTATTAGTATCTATGGGCATGCTTAGGATATTTTATTTTTCTACATGAGCCTCTCTATATCGTCCTCAAAAATAACAAGTACTTATAATATAACAAATCAAGGACCCCACAAATGCTTTGAACCTTCCACCCTTACCAAATTGAAAACATTTAGCCAACCTAGACTTCGCTTGATTGTAAAACTAGCAATCACACCTTGGTGTGCAATGGGTACAACAAAGAGTTGTGGAAGTTTAATTGCTATGTCTTTGAGTGAATGATGATTGTCTTGTATCCCTATGGCCCATGTCATTTTTTATTTTGTGGAGTGCCATGAATTAATTTGCATAATCTTAATGGATTTCAAGATCCCTGTGTTTTTCTTAGTATCTACTTCAAATGTGTGTGCTTCCTTTCTAGATTCTTGTCCATGCACTGCACCTAGGTTCACTTGCATTCTATTAGTCATCACCTATGCATATTAATAATAGTGAATATAATAATCGTTTATATATAATATAAGATATATTATAAAAATTATATAATTATGATTAGTACTAATATATTGGATGATTTCATGTGAATTAATAATAAATATATAATACTTAACATAAATATAATATATAATCTTATTTATTAAATATAAGATAAATAAATAAAAGTTAGTGAATCAAATATAATTGTATACTTACTTAATATTCATTTATAGCTATATGCTAATAATAGTATATATTTATATATATAATACTAATTAAATTAACCTATAAGAAATCTAATAACTTAATTGATCTTCCATGAGTGATGTGTGTGTGTGAGAGAGAGAGAGAGATGAACAATGGATCAAGATGAATGGGTCAAGTTGGGTAGAAGAGATAGATCTACTATTATGTTGTCTTTCTAATTCAAGCTTAAATAAAGATTTAGTTCAAAACATTGAGCAACGAGTTTATGAGAAAAAATTATTGCATTATATCAAACTAAATGTCTTGTAAATAAGTTATTACACCGAAGGCATTCTCTCTATGAGGTGAACTAGCCTGACAAGTGAAATCAACAGTTGAGGCTCCTTCGTACATGGTGCAAGACGATGAAAAGGATCTGAGATGTTCATTTTATGTTGTCATATTTTATCTTTTTCCACTATTCTCTTTTCTGATTGATGCTTGCCGTCAATGAGAATTTATCTTCTTCCCGCTCGCATCTACTTTCGTTTCTCGTTGGTTGTTCTCATGCCAGGAAAAAAATGTGTTACAAAAAGTCTCATGTCATTTAAATGCCCTCCGCCGGATACTTTGGGATTTCTATTTTTTTTATTTTAGATTAAAATTTGTCACTGACATTTGTATGTCTTCGGACACTGATCATCTATCAATCTTCGATGTTCATTACTATTTCAAATCGACGGACGAGTCAAATGTACATAATTTATATGTCATGCAAGAAGAATATAATGATGAACAACATCTGAGATTAAAGTGAGGTCTGCGACATCTAAACCAGATTTTGATCTTCATCCACATGACTTCCACTATTCAAACTACTTTAATATATTTTTTTCACCTCTTTAAAAGGTATAAAATTATTTTTCACCTTAAAATTTTGTACTGGGTAAATATTCCATTTTGATGAAGGTGGTAATAAACTTCACTTTGATCAAGTTTAATTAAACTAAAGTATGGGAGGAAAAGAAGGAGGGTTAAATTTGTCTCCTCACAGTTAATTTTTCAAAAGAATAATTATAAAAAATCAAATGTATAGTGGGATAGTTGTAAATATTTTTCTCAATTTAATTTAGATTAATTTAATTAGATGTATATATGTACAAATTAATTAGATTAATAAATTTCAAGAGTATATATAATTCTAAATTTAATAGCAATTAATAAATGTTAAGAGTAAAGGTATTTAACTTAATTGTTAAATATATGTGATTTTGATGTAGATTTTGGAATTTAACTTGTTTCTAATATAAGAATAGTACCTCTCTATCTATATACATATTTAAATTCTACACATGACAGTTGTCTGCACCTAAGTTGATCTTGCATCTTTAGGTTACTTTTGCATTCATAGATCTCTTCTTATGTGACATGGATCTTATCTAACTAGTCATGTGCCCTTGCTCTTTGGTTCACCAAATTTTCCTTTGTCTTCCCTATTAGTTAAATTAGAGGTATATAGAAATACCTTAAAAGAGGGTTGTCAAAATCACTAGTGTTCATGTTCTCATAGGTAAACCCTCAGAAATGATAGGTTTTACAACCATGTAAAGGATCATGTAGCAAGAAATGCCCTAAAATGACTATGCAACCTTAGATTTGTTTTAGTGCACTAAATTAAAGTGTTCTTCTAATGTTTTGTTTCATGTAATGCTTCTAGCATGAGCAAATATGAGAGAGATGAGAGAATATGAAATGATTGCAAGTCAATGCCTTTAACTATAAGCACATAACAACAAGTCACCAATATGTGTTTAGTTAACTTACAATGACCAGTAGAATAGGTGAGAGGGAAGTAAAGAGAGATGGAGATAGATATATAAGGAGATAGATAGTGATAGATAGAGAGAGGGAGATATAAATAAATAAAGAGCTAGATAGAGATAATAGAATAGAGAGAGTTAGAGAGAGATTTTCGATGGCTTGTCTACCCATCTTCCACATGTTAGTTTCTATTTTTTCTTTATAATGTTCACTTTAAAGATTTACTAATTTGTGTTTAATGCCTTAGTGCCAATATTTTGGGTTTTGGGTTTGCATTTAGGTAACTTATATTTGAACATTAAGGAAGAGGAAGGAAGAAGGAAAGGGGGAGAGAGAGAAAGAGGGAGAAAACAAAGATTGGAAGAGATAGAGAGAGGAATAGATAGGGAGAGTGAGAGCAAGAGATAGACTTTCATTGTGTGATAGACTTAGGGCTATGGTCAAGTATTCTAATGGAAAACCCTACATTAAAGATCAGGCTAGGGTAGATAGATAAGGGAGAGAGGGAGGAAGAGATAAAAGTGAGAGACAAACAACAGTGAATAGAGAGAGAATTAGAGACTAATTTAAAATATACATAAGAGAGAGAGAGGGTAGATTGATATAGAGAGAAGTGTGTGAGAGAGAGGGGAAAGGAGAGATGAAGATAAAGAGAGATAAACAAAAATAGAGAGAGAGAGAGAGAGATGAACAGTGGATCAAGGTGAATGGGACAAGTTGGATAGAAGAGATAGATCTACTATTAGTCTATCTTTCTAATTCAGGCTTAAATAATGTTTTAGTTCAAAACATTGCTATGAGTTTATGAGAAAAAATTATTGCATTATATCAAACTAAATGTCTTGTAAATAAGTTATATTTAAACAGAAATTTGTATTCTTTAAAGATTCATGAAGGAGACTTTATAACCAAACATTTAAAACCTAGCTTCCATAGATGTAAAATTTTTCATCATAGGATACCATATTTTTGTTTTGAAGCTTATTTATCTAAAGGGAAAGAGAGGAAGAGATATAGAGAAGAGAAAGAGAGAGCTAAAGATAGACAAACATAGAGATATAGAAAGAGATAGAGAGAATGAGCCAGAGAGAATGAGACAAAGAGATATATAGAGAGAGATAGAGTGATGCAAATATAAAGGAGAGAGAAGGGAAAGATAGAGAGGAGACAAAGAGATATAGAGAGGGGTAAAGTGATATAGAGATAAAGAGGGGGAGAGAGAGAGATAGAGATATAAAGAGAGGGATATTGGTAGAGAGTGGAATAGAGAAAGAGAGAGAGAAAGAGATAATAGATAAATGGGGGAAGAGAAAGGGGTTGAAGAGTGAAATAGAGATGGAGGAAGAGATAAGGGGAGAGAGGTGAAAAATAGAAAATATAAAATATAAAAACTGCATTCCTTATTGATTCAACAAATAAAGGTTATAATTTATAGAGATTACAAACTCAGCAACTTGAAGAAGTCTTATTGGTCCAACAAATAAAGGTTACAATTTATAGAGATTACAAACTCATAACAAAGTCTACAAAAGTGGATCTACACTTAACACCTAACTCAACTAATTGACAACACACTAACAACTATTGACATAACTACAACATCTAATCTCTCATACACCTACATCTAACAAATTGTTAACAACACATATAAGCAAGTTGTCTACATGCACAACAGTTCACTATTAGATTTATTAATGTTGGAGCATATATTCCAACAGTGGAGAGGGAGACAAAGATAAAGAGAGAGATAGAGAGGAAGAGAGGAAGAGAGAGATATAGTACATTTTACTATGAATACATTCATCAGCATAATTTCTAAGGCCTACACATATAAAGGAAACCTTAAGACATTATCCACAATAGAAAGATTTAAGATTAAATCAATTTTGATTTCTTATGAAGTGTTATAATTAATAAGGCATATAATAGTTCCATCTACATAAATTAGGTCTCCGTGCTTATTGTCCAAGTGGTAACTTGTAATGATAGAATTATATATTTAATTTTTATATAAAATCTATATTATAGTTATATAATTATATGAGAGAAAGAGACAGAGAGAGATCTTTAGATAGAAATAGATAAAGAGAGAGATATATTTATATATAAAATGAGAAAGACAAACAAAGAGGGGAGACAAATAGAGTTAAACAAAGAGAGAGGACGAATAGACATGGATAGACAATGGAAGAGAGAGGGGGGGATAGATAGGGAGAGAAATGGAGAGAGGGAGTTGATGGAGAGGGGGAGATTGATGGAGAGAAGAATAGAGATAAGTGTGTGTGAGAGAGAGAGATATTGATAGAGAGAGGAATAGAGAAAGAGAGATATAGTAGGAGAGAAAGATAGAGATAAGATATATAGAGGGAAATATAGATAGAAAAAATTAGAGAGAGAGATGGGTATATGGATAGACAGGAAGAGAGAGGTATAGAGAGAGAGAGAGAGAGGAAGAGAGACAGAGAAGAGAAAGAGGGAGATACAAAAAGAGACGAAGAGCTTGGATGGAAAGGAGGAGAAAGAGGGAAAGAGGAAGATAGAGAAACATAGAGATATATAGAAAGAGACATAGAGAGGAGACAAAGAGATATAGATAGAGGTAGAGTGATACAGAGATAGAGAGGGAGAGAAAGAGCAAGAGAGAGAGGTGGAGAGAGATAGAGAGAGGAGACAAAGAGATATAGAGAGTGAAATGGCAGAGAAAAGATGTTTATTCAATGATAAATGCAGATACAAAACATAATTAAATACTATGGTTAAATAGTTATGCACTAGGAAAACTGACGTAACCATTAGACAGTTACGTAAACTAAACAATGTAATATGTAATATATATTACGCTAACATTGCCCCCTTGTTACATTGTTTTTACAAATGTACCCCCTAAACAGTTCAAATTTGATCTTACCAAGAGACTTGGTAAACATATCAGCTATCTGAGAGCCTATAGGGCAGTACTGGAGCTGGATGTTGTGGTCCAAAACATGGTCCTGAATGTAATGACACTCGATCTCAATATGCTTGGTGTGCTCATGGAAAACTGGATTCTTTACAAGTTTTAACACACCCTAATTGTCGCAATAAAGAATGGGTGACTTCTCTTCAAGAATATCCATGTCTACTAGAATGTGACGTAATCAAATCGCTTCGCATATAGCTCCCCGTGCGGTGTGATATTCAGCCTCAGTGGATGAAAGAATAACAATAGTTTTCTTCTTACTAACCCACAAAATAGGCCCAAATCTTAGATGAAAAACATAACCTGAGGTTGATTCCCTGTCATCTACAGATCCTGTATAATCTGAGTTTGTATATACCTGGAAGAAAAACTAGTTGTTCTTCTTATATTCTAGACCATAATCAACTATGCCTCGGATATATCTCAACACATGTTTTGCTGCCACCCAATAACACTTCTTCAGCTCTTGCATGAATCTAGAGAGATAGTTGACAACAAAACATAAGTCTAGTTTGGTGTAGGTCAAGTAGATGAGGCTCCCAACCAGCTGCCTGTAGAGAGTGGCATCTACTTGAGGTGAATCCTGGAAGTGGGATAGTTGCAAACCTTTCTCCATTAGAGTGGAAATAGGCTTATAGTTGACCATTCTATACTTTTCCAGGAGAGTCTTGGCATATTTAATTTGGGAGATGAATATGTGGTTCTTCTTATGCCATATCTCCAAGCTAAGACAATAATGAAGTAGCCTCAAATCTGTCATGTCAAACGAGTTCTTGAGATCATTCTTTACATCATCAATGAGACTGTCTGAGTTGCTAGTGAGAATAAGATCATCCACATACAAAACCAGAATGACAATCTCTGTACCTACCTTCTTAATATACAAATTAGGATCTGAGGGGCTACAGGTGAATCCATGCTGCAATAGGTGACCGTGAATTTTAATGTACCATGCCCTAGGAGCTTGCTTAAGGCCATAAAGTGATTTGATGAGATGACATACCTTGTGTGGATGTTGTTCATCAACAAAACCTTATGGTTGGGTCATGTACACTTCTTTGAGATCACCATTTAAGAAAGCACTCTTGACATCCATCTATTGAAGTTTCCATCCCTTCTATGCTACCAATGCATAAACCATTCTAATAGTTTTGATCTTTGCAGTGGGTTCAAAGGTCTATTCATAATCAATGCCCTCTTGTTGAGCATATCCCTTTGTTACAAGTCATTCTTTGTACTTGTCGATAGATCCATCTGCCTTGTACTTTGTTTTGAAGATCCATTTGCAGCCAATGGGTTTCTTTGCTTTAGGAAAATTGACATGTTCCCATGTATGATTTTGAATTAGAGAATTATACTCTGCATCCATAGCCTTCTTCCACTGAGGTTGGCTTAATGCCTCTTGAACTATGTCAAGTTCAGTGATGTCAACAATAGTACTCATGAGCATAAGATTCACTTCATTTCTTGTCTGGCTCTTGGTTCTGATTCCTAACGATGTGTCTGGAAGAGTGTGCAAGTTAGAGTCCTTGATTGTACTTTGGACCCACTTCAGAGGCTAATTGTGTTGCTACTAGTGTGTAATGTATTCTAGATGGCCCAAATCAACAAATAACTCTCCTTGTAGGTCACTTTCTCTGTGGGAGTCTTCTGCATGCTCATCATTTGATTGTGAGAGCAATTTATGAGAGGTTGAAGGCTTTTGCTCCTCTTTTTGTGTTAATGAATCAAATGATGATTCATCACATACCACATCTCGACTCTCATATATCTTCTTTATCTTAGGATCTATGAGATGATATGCTTTTGATGGAATACTGTATCCCAACAATATACACTGGAGTCTCTTAGGATCAGTCTTCTTTCTCTTATTACCAGCGATATGCATGTATGTTGTGCAACCAAATACCCTTAGATGATAAATTGAAGGTTTTTGTCCACTCCATACATCTTCAGGTGTTTTGTTTTGCAAGATCTTTGTTGGTGCCCTGTTGATGAGGTATACAGCTATCCGCACTGCTTCTGCCCAAAATCTTTCCTCCAACTTAGCTGTGGAGAGCATGCATCGAGCCATCTCCATGACAGTCTGATTGTGACATTTTGCAACTCTATTCTGTTGGGGTGTATAGGGAGCAGTTAGGTGCTGCTTGATGCCATGATGCTTCAAGTTGTAGAGTGAAAGACTCTACATTTTGTTTCAAGTAGCAGCACATCCGTGGGTTACAGTTTTGTGTTTGTAAATGTTTCTAAGTGTGGCTGTGAGGGTTTCTAATTACCAGTGCCATGGGAGTTGCCCACTGTCGAACCCCAGTTCAAGCCGCACTTTTGTTTCTAAGTTATAACTTTAAAATGGAGCGTGCCACGTAGTGGTTTTGTTTCTAATAAGTTTTAAGTTTCAACCCTGCAGAAGGCACCACATGTCATCAGCGGAGGCACTCCCATAAGTTTTAGCGTGAGCACGGAAGAAGCCATGTGTCTTTTGTGGTAGCTGCGGAACTTGCCAAGTGTTAGTTTCCATAGGTTGGTTCCTATATCTTTTGATGCTAAGTAAAGGATGGAGGTGGGCCATAGTTTGTAATATCAGTGATGCAGAGAATGCCACGTGGTGGATGCGGTGCCAAAGATAAAAACTTTTTTCCCTTTCTCCGGTGTATTAAATGTTTCATAAAGGATGCGGAACTTGACATGTGTCAATCTCCACATAAGTTTCAAAGAGTTTCAAATAAAGTTCAAGTATTGCGGAAAGCTCCACGTTTCAGCTATTGTGTGCGTGGAGTTCGCCACCTATCCCTATTTTCTTCCTTTTGAAAGCTAGCCTGCGGGAAGTTGTGGGCCCCATTTCTAATGTGTCTTAAAGTTTAAAAGCTGTGGATCATGACAGTTGTCACCTACGGAGTTCTCCTGAGCATAAAAGACACAATTAAGTAAAGTGTTGCAGATAAAGACACGTATATGTTTCTAGTTGCTGCAGAAGCTGCCAAGTGTCAGTTTCCTATTTCTTCCTGAGAGACGAAGGAGTTTCAAGTTATGCACATGGACGCTGCCATCTATCATAGAGTTTATTGTTTCTAAAGAGTGCAGAAGCCGCAAAGTGTCTTTTCCTTATAAGTAGAGGTATACCACATATGTTTTGTCACAGCCAATGGGCTTGCAAGAAAGAGTAACTGTCACAGATTCTAAAGATCTTAATTTTTCAGAGACTTCCAGTTACCTCTAGTTCAGTTGGGCCGTTGGGATTCGACTATTGCAGACAATCTAGAGTCAATTTTGTGCTATAAATATGTAACATTTGTAATGAATCTGGAGCTAGTTTTTGAAGTTAGAGTTCTAGTTTCTGATAAGCTAGAGAGTTTTTTTTCGTCAGAGATTTAAGAGAGAAGTTTGAGACTTTTTGTTGTGACCAGTGAATATCATTTGCCTTTATTTTGTGATTCTTGATTCAGAAAGTGGATGTAACTGTGCATGTATCTGTGCCTTTTATGTTGCTTAAAAATTAATGACAAAGACTGAGTTTTGTGCCTTGGTTGATATTTCTTGTGTCATAGCAAATTGTCTAGTTGTGAGCCTTTGATTTTATTCATTTCATCTATTTATGTTAATCATGTAGTATCTTCTCTTTAATGTGACTGAATCTTGAGGATAGCTTCACTGTGCTTAGTTGAGAGAAACAATTTTATTCAGGCACATTGCCATAGATAAATTCACTTTAATTGTATCTGTAATCCTGTTTACTTCTTACCCTTTTCCCCAAAGCCCATTTAAGATAGAGAAGAGCCATCTTCTTTAAAATTTGGAGGTTGTTTCAGGTAGCAAGTCCCACATTCCTGAAACTTTCCATGTTGGTGTTGGAACCTGCGTAATTTTACACATCAACAGTTTTTGGCACGCCTGGTGGGACCATTTTTTGAAGTTTTTATGAAGATTATATGAGCCAAGAAGCTACAGGAAGTTAGATCTGTGGACCTGTAACAAGAGCTCAATCTGTTGCTAATCCAGGCATTCTTTTGCCACCGCTGGTAGCTAATCCAAGGAGAAGAGTGAATCAATTTGTAGTAGCACTAAGAGTAAATATGGGAGCACCTATAGCCCTAAGAAATTATGCAAATTGGAACACTAACAGTCCTCTGATTCTCGCAATACCACCAGCCACTTGGGATGCTATTCTAGCAAATGCTCTGAAGGCTCTACCTAAATTCAGTAGGGAAGATTTCAAGACACCTGAAGAATATCTGCAAGATGGATTTGATGTCTATACAGTAGATGTTATCACTCAACAGAATGTGTCTATAAGACTGTTGGTAGCTTCTTTCAAAGGGAAGGCTCTGGACTGGTATAGATCTTTAACCCCAAACATAATATCTACATGGCATCAGCTTGGTGATGCTTTCTTTGAAAGATTTAAAGAAAAGGGTGACAAATCTTCTTTGTTACAACAATTGATCACTATCAAAAGAGCACCACAAGAAGCTATGACTAATTTCAATTCAAGATTTCAAAAGACATGGGAAAGAATTCATGCTATAGCAAGACCATTACTAGGTATGGCTATTGTGTTTTACCTTAAAGCTTTAAACTTAGATATATCAGTGATGATCCAGTCTCTTGGAGGTCAGACACTACCAGAAGCTTATGAGTTGGCAGTCAAGGCTAAAAATAACTTAATATATGCTGGAAAGTTGCCCCCAAGGCCTCCTATGCCCATGTTCCTAGAAATTACCTTACCTTTGCCTCAAGAAGCTCCTAATCCTACAACCCCACCTGTGTCTATGTATTCATTTCCTTAGCAACCTGCTAAAGTAACTGCCCATGTTCAATCATCTAAAATGGATGATGTCAAGAATATTTTAAGGACCTTCTCAAATGAAATAATTAACCTAAAGAGACAACAAAATCCTTATCCAAAATCCCCTTATCAAGGTTACCAAGGAAATAGACCTCCCTTTCAGCCAAATCAATATCAAGGGCCTTAAAGGCAAGCTAATCCTCAGCCATCAAACCAGTTGGTTATAGTCCCTACACCCTTACAGACTGTTCCTCCTAATCCCAACAGGGAAATTGTTCCAAGGCAAATTAATTTTGTAGAAGGCACAAATGCTTGGTGTTTTCCTTGCAACAATGCCCATATGCCCAGAGACTGCCCAGAGGAAATTTACATTAGAAGATAGCAGAACAGAGAGGATTAGAAGGACAATTTGCAACTTCTAACACTTCACAATATCAGTCTCCTGGTGTACAAAATGCAGTCCTAGTGGCCCAGATGCAAGGAATGTCCTTACAACAGGAAGAGGAAATAGCCCCTAAGCATACTTTATTTTCATTTGTTGAAGATGAAGAGTTAGTGTTTTTGAATGAAACATCTACTTCCAAGAAGCCATTGGTACAATTAGATTACTATATCAGAGCAAAGAGGAGAATGATGGAATAGCCTGAAGTCACTAATAATGAGATCATGGGAGCTCCTCCATTTCAGAGTCATCAGAACATAGTTTCTAGACAAGAAATGCCCTAGCCTGTGCAGAATCAAGTAGCCTCAGGATAAGTTTTAGAAAAGTCAAGGTACCCTTATTATCCAAAGACCCAAGCATTAGGGCTTGTGAATGTGGTGGATTAGCTAAAAAGAACTCCAACACATGTATCAATCTGGGACATGTTAGCTATTCCTAAGTAGAAGACACTATTGCAAGAGGCTCTGCAAGGCCAAGAAGTCCCTAAACATACTGGTGCTAAAGGAGGATCTGTTGATAAAGAAAAGCCGCAGCTCAAAGATACTGTACCTTTACAGACAGTAGCCCTGTTGAATAATGCATCTAAGGTAGGTAAATCTAAACCAGATCCCTTTTATTTAACTCTAATAGTTGGGAAGAAACTGTTGCATAATACGATGATAGACTCTGGGGCTAGTAGTACAGTAATGCCAAAGCAAATAGCAGATACTTTGAAGATAAAATATGAACCACTTACAAGAGGAGTTATGCAGTTGGATGGGAAATATGTGCAAACAATAGGAAAAATTAAACAACTCCCATTGCAATTATATACTTGCCCCAATATAATTGTAAACCAAGATGTGGTAGTCATAGATATTCCCCCTGTATTTGGTCTATGTTTATTTAGAGATTTCACAGCCAAGATAGGAGGTTACATGTCACTAGACTGGTCACACCTCATTCTGAGAACCAAATATGGGACAAAGATGAAAATACTATCTGAGCCATTATCAAAAGACCATATCACAAATGAACCAACCCCAAAATTAGAAGCAGCCCATGCTATGTTGAATAAAGAAGAAAGAATCTTTGTTGAAGAGTTGGGTGACTAGACTGAGCATGACCAACAGGAAGAAGAGAATAATCAGTTGTTGACTATGATGCAAAGTGATCCCTATGGAAATTATGACTCTACAAGTCTAGGCACTTATATCATATTTGAAGAAGACCAAGAGATTCCTAATGTTTTAAGGAAAGAGCCTAATCAGACTCAAGAATCTGAAAAAGACTCAGAAATCTGGACTCTAAATTTTGATGGGGCTAGAAGTAAGAATGGATCCAGAGCAGGAATTTTCCTTACTGCCCCAAATGGTGAGAAAATTTTAAGAGCCATTCGCTTTCAGTTTGCATGTACCAATAATGATGCTGAGTATGAATCCTTGGTGCATGGACTCATGTTGGCAAAGAAAAGAGGAGTAAAGAATCTGATAGTAAGAGGAAATTTAGAACTAGTGGTGAAGCAAATCAGAGAAAAGGCAGTAGCCAAAAACATAAGAATGAGATCCTATAGGTATAGAATTTGGGACCTAATAGATGGTTTTGAAGCTTTCAATATTGAAGTAGTCCCTAGAGCCCAAAATTATGAGGCAGATAGAATGGCACAAATTGGTTCACAGTTTGATCCAACAACTGATCTACTAGTCAACAATGAGTCAGTCAAAATTATAGTGAGGCCAACTATCCCAGACAATGACCAAAATTGGCAAGTTTTTGAAAATGATTTTCAAGTACTTTCATTTTTGCAACAGTCAGGAGAATTTGCTGATCAATTGCAACCTAAAATCGAAGAAGCATATGGTGACCAAATTATTCAACTAAAATTAAATAAGCTCCCTAAAGGACTAATTACCTTAGAAAACTTGTTTGACCCAGAAGATGTAAGCCTAGAAAAGAAGAGGTTTCAAGCAAATAAAGAAGATTATTCTGAAATTCAAGTTAGTGAAGGAAGAAAATTGAAGATTGGCAATTCTACAACGCAGCAAGAAAGGGAAAGATTGATTGATTTATGTGAAAGATATGATAGGGTGATTTCTTGGACCTATGAAGACCTCCATGGCTATAATAGAGACATCATTCAACACACTATAGAGTTGACTGAAGGATCTAAACTAGTCAAACAGAAGTAAAGGCCAGTGAATCCCAGAATCGAACCTCTAATGGTGGATGAATTGCAAAAGCTTTTAGAATTAAAGATTATTTTTCCAATTAAGCATTCAACTTGGGTATCAAACCTAGTCCCAGTAAGAAAAAAGAATGGTGACATAAGACTCTATGTAGATTTTAGGGATCTGAATAGAGCATCTTTGAAAGATCATTATCCCCTGCCCTCTATGGAACAAATTTTACAAACTGTGGCTGGATCAAAGTGATTTTCCTTTCTGGATGGCTTCTCTGGATATAATTAGATCTAGTTGGCTGATGAAGACCAGCATAAGACAACATTTACTACAAAACGGGGAACATTTGCATATGCTAAGATGCCTTTTGGCCTTTCAAATGCTGGAGCAACTTTTTAGAGAGCCATGGATGTAGCATTTGGGGAACTTATAAACAAAATGATTTTGATTTATCTAGACGACCTCACTATTTTCTCTAAAAATGTTGTAGATCATTTTGACCATTTAGAGGCTATTTTTAAGAAATGTCAAGAGTTTGGAATATCCCTGAATCCCAAGAAGTGTATCTTTGCAGTACCTCAGGGCAAATTGTTAGGGCATATAGTGTCAAAAGAAGGAGTCTCTATCGATCTAGAAAGAGTCACTGCCATAATGAATCTATCTCTGCCAGTCAATAAGAAAGCAGTTCAGTCTTTCCTGGGGAAGATCAACTTTGTCAGCCAGTTCATATCGGACTTTGCAGGTCTAATTAGAGCCATGACACTGTTGCTAAAGAAGGACCCGATTTTCAAATGGATTGCAGAGGGGAGACAGGCTTTTGAAGAGATCAAAAAAGCCATTTCAACAACCCCAATACTCAGAAACGCAGACTTCTCTAAGTCTTTCATAATGTATGTGTATGGAGGAGAATTCAGTGTTGCTGCTATTTTAACTCAGAAAGATGACCAGCAAGGAGAGCACCCAATAGCCTTTTTCTCTATGACTCTCAGGGAATATGAGGCCAGATATAATTTTGTGGAAAAGCAAGCATATGCCATGGTAAAAGCCCTAAAAAAATTCAGACACATGGTAACAGGGAATAAGATTCTGATATTAGTGGCTCATCCTAGTGTAAGAGAATATATTATGGAGGGTGAGATCACCGAGAAAAGAGCCAATTGGATAACAAAGATCCTTGAATATGATGTGGAAGTCAGACACAATAAGTTAGTAAGGGGCAAAGGATTGTGCCAATATATGGCTCAGGACATGGAGAGAATGATGACTAAAGAAACGGAAAGAGAAAATAGACTGAAAATATAAGAGGTTGATCAAGATTCTTGGGTTACAAACAAAATACAATTTATGAAACATGGGATTTTCCCAAATCAGCTCTCCCATGGTAAAAGAAGATATTATAGGCAGCAAGGGGCCCACTTCATACTAATTGACCATATTCTATTCAAAAGAAATGTTGATGGCATACTTTTGAGATGTATAGAGAAAGATGAAGCTCAAATAATACTACATGAGTTACACCATGGAGCCTCAGGTGGACACTTTTCAGCAAGGACCATAGCAATCAAAGTGACTCAAACAGGATACTTCTAGCCCACCCTATTTACAGATTGCTATCAGCTGGTTAAAGATGTCAGGCATGTCAGTTTTATACAGGAAAAAGAAGAAATACAGCAATGCCTCTAAGCCCTATAATTGTGGATGAACCCTTTGGACAATGGGGTCTCAATTTCATTGGTATGATCAATCCAGTGTCAAGTATGGGGCACAAATGGATCCTCACAGCCACAGACTACTTTACCAGATGGAGTGAAGCAATACCACTCAAGGAAGCAACAGAAAAAGTAATATTAGACTTTCTAGAACGTATTACTACTCAGTTTGGTCCCCCCCGTACCATCATATCAGATAATGCTAAGGCATTTTTGGGAACAAAAATATCTGAGTTTGCATTGAGGAATGGGATTTACTTGAAGACTTCTTCAAACTGTTACCCTCAAGGTAATGGTCTGGCAGAGTCTACTAACAAGAACCTAATCAGACTCATTAAAAAGATAGGGACAAATCATCACAGAGAGTGGCACACACTACTTAATACAACACTGTGGGCTGACAGGATCACACCTAAGCAAGTGACAAAGATGTCTCCATACGAATTAGTTTATGGTAAACCAGTAGTAATGCCACTGAGCTTAGAGATCCTTGCTTTGCAATTATTGAAACAAATAGAGATTGAAGAAAATGGTCCCATGCAAGTTAGACTTGTTGAAATGTTGGACGTACAGGAAAAAAGAGAAAAAGCACATGAGTCACTGATGAAACACCAGAAAATAGTCAAGGACTGTTTTGATAAGAAGACTTCAAATCCTTCTTTTGAAGTTGGCTCAATAGTGTTGAAATGGGATGAGAGAGCTGCCAAGCTAGGTTGACACAACAAATTTGAATCACTATGGACTAGTCCTTACAAGATTCATTCCTGTAAGCAACAAAATTTCTTCGAACTGGAGACTATGGATGGTGAGCCTAAAGAGATTCCTATTAATGGGATCTATTTGAAACATTTCAATTAAGCAAGGACTCTTATGTACTATAGTTAGTTAGTTTCCCTTTCTTGCTTTCCTTTTTCCCACTTTCCTTTTCAATAAGTGTTCTATGAATACGTGTCATTAGCCCAAGCCCCTCCTCTTTTTGAAAATCTCACATTCATTAAGGTTGTCTCCAATCCCCAAAATCCCCAGAAGTACACACTTTTGCAGCCACTTCCGTAACGTTTCTGACACTCCTTTCCACGCTGATTTGGAAAGATACATTAACAGTTTCTTGGCATTAATGCCATTTATAAGACAAGATGTGTCATTAAAGCCCCATTAATTAGATTTAAATCCTAAGTGTGGCTTTCATTTGATTCCGTA
This sequence comes from Cunninghamia lanceolata, assembly GCA_027924645.1. Taxonomy (NCBI): domain Eukaryota; kingdom Viridiplantae; phylum Streptophyta; class Pinopsida; order Cupressales; family Cupressaceae; genus Cunninghamia; species Cunninghamia lanceolata. Next base: position 10,501,238 of record BSBN01000060.1, on the reverse strand, counting down.
TCTCTGTTGAAAATCACTGTTGCCTCTAGTTTTCCATCCCTAGCAAATGCTTCCTAGCTGAGTGTCACTTCTGTTACACAGTTTCTATTTTTGCTATGTCAGAGCTTCTTACATTCTCCCCATAGCTACAGATATGGCCAAAGCACAGTCTTCTAAGGAGGGACTTGAAATTTATGAATCAATCAACAGGCTTTTAAGCAGTAAATCATACGCCTCAGTACCTGTACAACCTAAGAGAACCTATCCAAGGACGAGGGTTCCCAAGGTAGGGTATTCTGTCGACCCAAAGAAGGTTAAGGATTTTGCAGATGGCATCTTTGACCCAGCCCTTCAAAAACCAACCATGACTCTCCGAGAAGGGGCACACCAGAGATGCATTCAAAAGGCAAAGAGTGGACAGTCTGAAACTTTTAGAATGAGGATTTGGACCTCACAATTGGCACAGTTCATGGTTCCAAGTGTGGACCTATGTCCAGACCTAATTGATATATGTGCGGAGCTATTTCATGTGCCCTCAAATACAATGCAACAGGGTCCCTTTATAGTGCAAATCACACCTAAAGCCATAAGAGACATGCTAGCCCTGTATCATGATCGAACGACCACATTTCCCACTAATGCTAAAATGCAAAAGACATGGTCAAATGTCAACAACTAGCTTAGGTTCCTCAAATCAGAATTACAGTTAGGAGATGAGAACACCCAGATGCCCATGCTACCTACAGGAAGGGCACAATTTAGCCAAGCTAGTCAAGAGGCACTGTCAATGATATCTTTCATTTTTTGGGATGAAGGAAGACAATACAGTCTACAACTGGCAAATTGGTATCCTCTCCAGATTAAAGGGTGTGGACAAGTCACAGGAATACCGGCTAGATTTCTCAGAACAAATTGCTTACTCCATGGCTGATCAGCTCATCAATTTCAAAACCAAGGGAGTTTTTAGGTATTCCGCTTATCTGTTCCATTTAATGTTATATCAGCACCACAGTATTTTTGCACAAAATATGCAATTGAATATGTATGACCCAGGTTTTGGTCATAATAGAACTATTCATGTGTCTGCATGGACACATGTGCTATCTGAGGCATCAGACCTTTATGAGTTCTGGGAACTCTTTGTTGCCCCTGCCTTTTGCCATTTGAGCCCTGAGCCTGTAGAACATAGGTTGACACAGAGCATTAGGGGTTTTATGACCAATTGCCTAATCCCATGTGATTATTTCTTTGGGGTCCAAAATACTATCATTAGGGTCCATGGCTTCAATGAGGAACCTATGCTGCTACCTAAAATTTTGACCCCTAGGGTAGCATTTCTAGAAGTAACTCGGCAAGTGTCTGTGGTCGACAATGAGTTTGGCACCAAGAAGAAGAAGAACAAGATGTATGACATCCCATGGGTCAAAAGAAACATGGCCCTAGAAGTCAGAAATGTTAAACACCTATTGCTACAAAAGCTAGTTGTCTTGGGATTCTTCATCATTGAAGATAAGTGGAGGTATGACCCAGACAGTTTTATGGCCTCTTGGGTTAGAAACAATTAGGTCCGGGCCAAAATAGCACATGAGGGTAGGCCTATTTGGGAAGATAGGAGAAACCCTAAGGAAGATAACCCTGACCTATAGGTGGAGCTAGCAGACTTGCTCTTTGAAGGACCCAGGCCATGGGAGACCTTTTATGTTAAACAGAAGGCCTTGAACCCTAAGATCAGAATGGGCACTGGTTTAAAGAAAGATTTGAAGGCTCAGGAATGGAAACCAGAGAAAATAGAGGCCTATTGGAAATATAGGTAGGAAATTTCATAGTCGACACAGCCTTTTGGGAAAATTGACACTGATGAGAAATGGGAGTCGATCTGGGATGAGAGGCATCCATCCCTAGTCTCTAGCCCTGATACAAGTAGAATTCATAAGAAGGCTGAAGAGTCAGAAGAGGAAGCTGAATCAACCCATACAATGCAAGCAACATGACAAGCCTCTTCTGCTATCCCTATATCTTCCTAGCCTCGATCTCTCAGTACTCTAGAGAAACAAAAGGGTGTAGTGTCATCACCAACCAGAGGGACTCAATTAATTTCAGCTACTGGGGCAGCTTCTAGTTTTGTACCCTTGCCACCTGCTGTAGTAGTAATGTTGTAGAGAAGGAATCAGAGGAGCAAGAAGGAGAAAGACCAAGGAAACATAGGAGACTGCACCTGCAGGATGAGTCAAAAGAAGAAATAGAACCACTACTACAGCAACTAATAGCCACATCCACTACTCGTCAGGTAAGTGTTTCTTCTCCTTTTTCCCCTCTGTCTCTTTCTTCTACCTTAGGGGTGGCAATCCCAACTGGCCAAACATTAGTATCCCCTGCCACTTCTACTGTGCCTATATCATTACTTGCCCCAATTGCTAGTCCTCAGGCCATGTCCTTATAGGCCACCTCATTGCCACTTTTTTCCCCTTCTGTTCCAAAAAGAGCCCCTCGCCAAGTTTTACCTAGCTAATCATTGGCTATACCTTATGGCCTACCTCAAGGTCATCCCTTTGCTAGGGGATACATTGCTTCTCCTCCCACTTTCCAAGCTTAGGCAGATACAGCAAAAAAGGCTAGAGAAGCCAGAATGGATAAGAAAAGAAAGAAAGACAATAAAAGCCTGGTTGTGCCACATATGAGATCACTTTTTGACCCTATTCAATAGCAGTTGATAGTCACACATTTGTCCCTAAATGTGTTGAATCCAAATGACCAGATGCAGCCTCAGGATTTTTTAATGAATGCAGTAGCCATGGACATGTCTCTTTTCAGACCACAAGATAGGGTCGAGCTACTCAATGAAACCACTTCTATTGTTGCAACTGACCACTTGAAAGTGTCTAGGAGGCTACAAAAGGTTGAAAATGACTTAGCACAGGAAAGACAAATAGCAGCAACCTTGTTGGAGAGTTGTAATCAAAGAAAGATGAAATAGAGACTCTGAATAAATAGTTGCAAAATACTGTTTCGTGTCAGATCCATCAAGCAACTCAGGCCCAAAATGCTTCTCTAAAAGTGGAGCTAGCTCAGGAAAAAGTTGCAGTAAATGTTTTGAGGCAAGAGAAGGCCACCTTAGAGAAGAAATATTACGAAAAATTGTAACAAGCCACACAGTTTCAGCAAAAGTTGCTGAGTGAGCAAAATGCTACTGCTGCAGTACAGGCACAACTCCTAGCTGAGCAACAAAAAACAAAACAACTAACACTTGAGTTAGCTAACAGGCCTTAGAATGCTAGAGTTTTGAATCTGGTCAAAGAGCTATATGTTTCAGTTTGGAAATGAATCTCTGAGGAGATTATCCAGCTAAGGCCATCATTAACTTTTCTGTTAAATGCATAGCAGTTGTGTGAGAAAGTGGAAGCTTCAATTCAGGCCACTCTGTCTACTATTTCTTTGAGGGTTTCTGACTCTCAACTGTTGCTAAAGAAACTATATGACACAACAGATGAAATTTTATCAACAGCAGGAATCAGTGACAAAATGATAGCTGCAAAGAAGGTGAACGAAGTTCTAAGTTGCAACTCAGCTGCCACAAACTGCCAAGACCTCCTAGATACTGTCAAGGAAGGAGTCAAGCATATGAAGAAACACATAGAGGATTTGGTGCAGTTGGGTCTTCCCTCACCATTTCTAGATAATAATACTGTATTGATGATTGATGATATCAATACCTTGCTTTTTGAAAGGCAAAATGATCAAACTATTTTTCAAGGTTTAAGTGATTCTTCATTAGTACAAGAGGTGGAAGTTGTCTTGATACCAATGGCCCAGTTGGAGTTTCAATTAAAGGCCACGGTTCAAATTTTACAGACATTCTCCCACAAGGATATTATAAATCTTGATTTTGCCTTTCAAGATTTATAGAGTAAACATGGACTTTCTGATTCGGAATGGTCTGTTTACCAGACAACAATGCAGAATGTTTGACCCTGTGTTGTATTTTTAAATATACATATATTTTTGCCAAAATTTTATGTTCTTTTTAAGCAGGCTCAAAAGTCCTAGGGGTCGCCAAGAACTGTAGAGTGAAAGACTCTACATTTTGTTTCAAGTAGCAGCACATCCGCAGGTTACAGTTTTGTGTCTGTAAATGTTTCTAAGTGTGGCTGTGAGGGTTTCTAATTGCCAGGTCCATGGGAGTTGCCAAGTGTCGAGCCCCAATTCAAGCCACACTTTTCTTTCTAAGTTATAACTTTAAAGCGGAGCGTGCCATGTAGTAGTTTTATTTCTAATAAGTTTTAAGTTTCAACCCTGCAGAAGGTGCCACGTGTCATCAGCGGAGGCACTCCCATAAGTTTTAGTGTGAGCATGGAAGAAGCCATGTGTCTTTTGTGGTAGCTGTGGAACTTGCCAAGTGTCAGTTTCTGCAGGTTGGTTCCTATATCTTTTGATGCTAAGTAAAGGATGGAGATGGACCACAGTTTGCAATATCAGTGATGTAGAGAATGCCACATGGTGGATGCGGTGCTAAAGATAAAAACTTTTTGTCCCTTTCTCTGGTGTATTAAATGTTTCATAAAGGTTGCAGAACTCGACATGTGTCAACCTCTGCGTAAGTTTCAAAGAGTTTCAAATAAAGTTCTAAGCATTGCAGAAAGCACCACGTTTCAGTTGTTGTGAGCGCGGAGTTCGCCACCTGTCCCTATTTTCTTCCTTTTGAAAGCTAGCCTGCGGGAAGTTGTGGGCCCCATTTCTAATGTATCTTAAAGTTTAAAAGCTGTAGATTGTGATAGTTATCACCTGCGGAATTCTTCTGAGCATGAAAGACACAATTAAGTAAAGTGTTGTGGATAAAGACATATATGTTTCTAGTTGATGCGGAAGCCACCAAGTGTCAATTTCCTGTTTCTTCCCGAGAGACGAAGGAGTTTCAAGTTATGCATGTGGATGCTGCCATCTATCATAGAGTTTATTGTTTCTAAAGAGTGCGGAAGCCACCAAGTGTCTTTTCCTTATAAGTGGAGGTATGCCACATATGTTTTGTCACAGCCAATGGGCTTGCATGAAGGAGTAACTATCGTAGATTCTAAAGATCTTAATTTGTCAGAGACTTCCAGTTACCTCCAGTTCGGTTGGGCCGTTGGGATTTGACTATTGCAGATAATCTAAGTCAATTTTGTGCTATAAATATGTAACATTTGTAATGAATCTGGAGCTCATTTTTGAAGTTAGAGTTCTAGTTTCTAATAAGAAATTCATATAGTTTCTAGAGAGTTTTTTTGTCAGAGATTTAAGAGAGAAGTTTGAGACTTTTTACTATGACCAGTGAATATCATTTGCCTTTATTTTGTTATTCTTGATTTAGAAAGTGGATATAACTGTGCATGTATCTGTGCATCTTATGTTGCTTGAAAATTAATGAGAAAGACTAAGTTCTATGCCTTGGTTGATATTTCTTGTGTCATAGCAAATTGTCTGGTTGTGAGCCTTTGATTTTATTCATTTCATCTGTTTATGTTAATCATGTAGTATCTGCTCTTTAATGTGACTGAATCTTGAGGATGGCTTCACTGTGCTTAGTTGAGAGAAGCAATTTTATTCAGGCGCGTCACCATAGATAGATTCACTTTAATTGTATCTGTAATCATGTTTACTTCTTACCATTTTCCCCAAAGCCCATTTAAGATAGAGAAGAGCCAGCTTCTTTAAAATCTGGCGGTTGTTTCAGGTAGCAAGTCTGACATTCTTGAAACTTCCCATGTTGGTTTTGGAACCTACGCAATTTTACACATCACCACAAGTATGCCACGAACTCCTTGGAGGTGAATTCCCCCCCTCGATCTGAATGGAGGACAAGAAGAGACTAACATGTTTCTTTGACAACCTACTTATGAAAGTCCTGAAAGTTGGCAAAGGCTTCGTCCTTCTTCTTGAGAAAGTACACCCATGTCTTTCAAGAGAAGTCATCCACCAATAATTGAAAGTACTTATGTCCTGAAAATGAGGCAATCATGGATCTGCATAGGTCAGTATGTACTAGCTCAAGGCGATGTTTGGCATGGAAGCTACTACCCTCAAACAGATCTCAGTGTTGTTTACCTACAAGGCATCCAGGACATATAGGCAATGAATTTAAAATTTGAGGAAGTCCTCTTACCATTTGTTTGGAGCTGAGATGATGCAAGGAGCTAACTGAAAGGTGCCCATAACAATAGTGCCAGAGTGTAGTAGATTCTATTATTGAAGCTGATAGAGCTATTGTAGGGGAGTAGACAACATCTAATGCAAACAATCTATCCTTCATAAATGCTCTAGCAAGTATCATACCTTCTCTTGAGATTAGACAGGTCTTGACCCCGTCCTTCACCTGGAACTCAACTTTTAGTTTGTGGTTCAGAAGCTGACTGATAGATAGCAGGTTTGTTGTCGAACTAGGAACATATAGCACCTTGGTGAGGGTACAATGGCTTGTCCCAAGAGGAATGATCATCTTGTGTATTCCCTTTGCAACATACTCCTTGTTGTCATCAATTCAAACTCTATCTCTAGTAGGTTGTTCTATCAGTGCATCAAATAGCTCAAGATTCCCAGTCATATGTTTGTTGGCACCCAAGTCTATCAACCAAATATCCCTTCTGGGTTGTAAGGTTTGCGAGACTAGGACTAGATTGTGATGAGTGCTGCAGTTGGCTATTTCTGGTTCATCTTCTTTTGATGCATCATCCTATTGGGCCACTACATTTCCTTTGTGCTTTCTATGATGATGACAGCGCTTGGATGGCTGAGTATCACTACAACTAGAAAATCCTTCTTTACTTGAATTGCCTTGTGTTAAGGCATTATACCAATAGTTGATAGTGTCATGATTGTTTTTGTTGCATATATGACACCATCGATTTTCCTTTGGAGGCTTCGACTGTTGATGTTCTTGTTGTTTCTGTGGCTGCTTTCCATGAGACTTCTAACCTCTTGATTGTCTAGAAATCAGGGCCTTGTCCTCAAGTTCACCTTGGACTGATTGAATAGCTTCTTCTTGCTACAACAGATTCACCAATTCATCAAATAATACCTCTTGCTTTGTGATGTTCAGTGTGGTGACAAAGATTTTGAACTTAGATGGCAGAGCTCTTAGTGTAATTGGGACAAGTAGTTTGTCCTCCAACATTTCTCCAAGTGCAACAAGCTCAACTCGCAATTTAGATACCCACCATAAGAATTCCTCAACTTTCTCGCCAACTTGCATACAAAGTGTATGTAGCTTGGACTATAGATGGAGGATCTTTGTTTGGTTCCTCGCTTGGTAGATTGTGGAGAAAGAATCCCATGCCTCCTTTGATGTTTTCGCATCTCAAATGTGAGGTTGGACTTCATCGGTGATGCTGAGTGTTATCAACTTCAATGCTTTGGTGTCGGCCTTGTCAAACTTTTTCCTTTCATCTGGGTCTTCCGGTCTGGATACATCACCAATGACGATTCCCCATATTTCCTAAAAAATAAGAATTGTTTGCATTTTTGTCTTCCGTGCGGCATAATTTGGCCCTTTGAAGAGTTGAGCATTGAAGAGAAGCAATTTTGGGGTTGACATTGATCACCACAAACAAAGAAAAAAAAACTAGTCCACACAATAATTTTATTATTACTATTGTCAATACACTCTCTTTCAAGAAGAAATTGTAGCACAGAGATGAGCAGGATAACCATGTGCTATAAGATGGGGATGCTTGTGAGTGCATTCTACCTCATCTTCGTCATCAAGATCATAACCTTCATCAAGTTTTTCTCTAATCTTCCTTGCTTGACATTGTACCAAATAGAAAGTAATCTAACAATCCTTGCCTAAACAATTCATCGAATTGAAGATTACCCAATTTTTGTAGGGCGTCTAGAAGGACAAAATAGATCCCTGAGCTCTTTGAAACTGCAGGACTGCCTCGTGGTGGCTCCTTTGCATGATTACTGGCCACACTACTAGCATCGGGTGTAGTAGACATCCACTGGTTTGCAAGTTGGGTCTCTTTTGAGGATGTACAAACTTGCTTTTAATCAACACATGCTTTGTGAATGTAATTGGTAGGATTTCCAAACACCTCCTTCACTCATGATCTAAATAGATCTACAAGTTCTTGTGCCAATATGTAATGTGGTCTTCAATTGAAAGTAGTTGATGGGTGCTTTCTCTCAATGAGCGCTTCCCTCCCAAACACTATCAAGCTTGCAAATGCAACACTTCCTATCGCTGCAAACTCAGACCGCTTCCTTACTTGTTTGGACTCCAGATTTAGAATGAGATTGCCAATCTTTGATCTAGACTCTGTCCATCTTTAGAAAACTAACCAATGTGGCTCTGATACCATTTAATATGGAAGAGAAAAGATGTTGTTTATTCGATGATAAATGCAGATACAAAACATAGTTAAATACTATGGTTCAAGATAGTTATGCACTAGCAAAACTGACATAACCATCAGACAGTTACGTAAACTAAACAATGTAATATGTAATATATATTATGCTAACAGAGAGAGGTAGAGTGATATAGATATAGAGAGGGAGAGAGAGGTGGAGATAGATAGAGAGAGAAGGAGACAAAGAGACATATAGAGAGGTAGAGTGATACAAAGATCAAGAGGGAGAGACATTGAGAGGGAGAGATAGAGATAAAAAGAGACGGATATTGGTAGAGAGGAATAAGGAAATAGAGATAGGGATAAGAGATAAAAAGGGGAGAGAGATAGACAAGGAGAGACATAGAGAGAGGGAGATTGATGGAGAGGAATAGAGATGAGTGATATAGATGGAAAGAGTGATATATATATATATATAGAGAGAGAGAGAGAGGAGGATAAAAAGAGAAAGAGGAAGATAGAGAAACATAGAGATATAGAAAGAGACAGAGAGAGAAGGAGATAAAGAGATATATAGAAAGAGGTAGAGTGCTGGCAAAATTTTATAAATACAACCCTTGGTATAGTGTTTTAATATCATTTGGATTGTATTGTAGGGATTTGTAGGCTTTTAGTTTAGGTCTAAGTATCAACATGCTACTAAAGTGTTAACACATGGTCTAGAACATTAGTGGGGTTTCTTAATATATTGTAAGCTTATTTTGAAGGAATCTATTAAGGATTACTTTTGGTGATGGATTTCTTACTCAAAGGGGTTTTCCAAAGTATATATGTCATCTTATCTTCTCTATTTGCTTCACTTATTCTTCTATGTTTAATTAAGATTACATGTGTTTTAGATCGACAAATTTTATTACTGAGATAAGGTCTATGCAATCCAAATATTCCATGATTCAATAATGACTATGTGGCATTGTAATGGATTAATGAAAATGGAACCAATTGATATGTTAAATGTGAGCATCACTTATAACCTTTATACATCTAAGACAATGTAGTTGCCTTAAAGAAACTTTGGCATTTTTCCTAAATAATTTTAGAAGGATGTTTTGCATCCCATAAAAAGATAGTGACATCTTATGCGTGACATTAAGAGAGATAGAGGCGGAGAGAGGTACAAAGATAGAGAAGGAGAGAAAGGGGGGGCAGAGAGAAAGAGATAGAACAAAACAGAGGAAGAGAGAAATGGATAGAGCAAAGAAGAGAGGTAGAGAGACAGTGACAGGATAAGACAAAGAGATAGAGAAAAAGAGAGCTAGAGTGAGAAATCTTAGAGGGGGGGAGAGAGAGAAACATACAAAGAGAAAAATCTCAGAGAAAGGAAGTGTGTGAGAGAGAAGGGGGAGGGAAATAGAGAAACAGAGAGATAAAAATAAATAGAGAACTAGAGAGGGAGACAAATATATATATATATATATATATATATATATATATATATATATAGAGAGAGAGAGAGAGAGAGAGAGAGAGAGAGAGAGAGAGAGACCTATATATATATATAGAACTTTAAATTTCAAGTAGCGAACATGGCTACATGCATAACCTTCCTATGAATAAATATTTCTAAATTTTACCTTTACCACCCATCACAATTGAGGAAACATTTCCTACAACAAAAAATCATTACCCATCATGGGATTATAAAACTAAGCTTAACTGCATAAACATAGTGACAAAAAGTATTTCATTTTGTGATAGACTTGAGGTTACAATCAAACATTCCAATGAAGAATCCTACATTAAGGATCGAGCTATGGTACTTTTATAATGTAAAAAAGTGGAGCTTGGTATGTGTTGGTCCAAATCATCTACTCAAACTTTACTTACCACTATAGAACAATAACACACATCATTATATCGTTTCAATATTCAAATGATTACGATGATTCAACAAATCAAAATAGACCCAAAATTTATAAATGCAAGTATTCTATATATTCTCTTTTTAAGAATACTAATATTACAAACAAATAAAAAATTCCTCTTTGCTACTCTTACAAATATGTCCTCCTTATTTATTTCTCTTAATGACACAATTTTACAAACTACACATACTTTAAGTTTCCCATATGCAAAATAATTTTTGCTTTTATCCACATAGAACTCCTTTCCACATCCATTTTTGGCATACCCATTGCACACTAAGGTGCGATTGCTAGTAAGTAATAAGTTATTGCCTAAGCTTTCTGCATGGTGGTCATAATGTCTAAAATCAAGAATAGAATCCTAAGGAAATAATAAAAGAAAAAAATATTGCTAGTAGGAGAGAGCTAACACTGAATAGATAAGGATGAAAGAAGAAAGTTTCCATTGATTGCATACTCATCATTAAAAAATAATTTGAATGGAGGAGACAGGTTTATTTATCTTTTCTAAGTGTGAAAAAAAAAGATGAGAGAGTCATGTGACTCCCATTTCGTTGGAGAGTCAATTAAGATTAGTATAACTAGTAACAATTAAAGATGGCCATAACATGGCATCCGAAACAACTTGAAAAGATTATCTCATCATAGAGGTTAAGAGAAAGCTCATTAAGGTAGAATCTCAACTCAATAAACTTAAAAAATCGTATGGATTGATGAGAAGAAATATTTTGACTTTTAAAACAAATAAAGCACCGATTGCATAACTTCATGAAGATAAGAAGAAAGGTTCAAGAACTTCAAGCAATTACACTCGACGGAGGTATAGACAAGATTTCTTAAGCTTAGACAAGACTGAACTGTTGAGAGGTAAAGGAAAAGTTACACTTAATAAAATGACTACACCACTCCCTTCTTATGCCTATAATCAAATGTGAATCTACAGGTTTTGAGTATCCAGAGACATAATCTAAAACAAAGCATTACTGGAGAAATTTTGACTAAATGGTGGCTGGGTAAATAGATTTGAGGTATTTATTAGATGCTCAAGTAGAAGGTATAATCACAACAAATCACACAAACTGATGACAAATTCTAAGAATGAGAAGTAATCTTGAGGTCTACAGTGATTGCATGGTATACTCAGAAGTTTGTACCACAGATCAGGCTCAAAATAAAATTCCAACAATGGTGGAAAACAGAAATATAAATAAACCCCATTAAATTTCTCTGATATACAATAGAAAACCAGAACATTATCTAAAATAAAATGCATATTTGAAATTTTGGTGCTTTTCCCCAAAATTTCTTTTTCCTAAATCTTGCCTTTTTCCCAATTTCTATTTTCTGGATAGTAATTTTTCCCCCATATACCCCAAAATCTTTCCCTCTTTTTCCTTTTTAAAGGATTTTCCCCATAAAAAAAAAGTAAATAGCAAAAGGCAATAAATTTCCTCCACTACCTTTCCCACTATGCTACCTTCTCTAAATATAACCCCACCATTTAAAACTGACTAAAAAATAAAATTCATTGAAGCAATTAAAAGATTCCTAATAGTTATATTTAAGCCTGCAATGAAAGATAAAATAATTTAAAAAAATCTATTTGAGAAGCTAATTAAATTTATTCCTTTTTCTTAACAAAAAAATAATAAATATTTCTACCAAAGGAATTTATTAAATTAATTTTCTCATACACAAAAGACATCACAAACATAAATATAAAATTAAGAGAAATTAAATTATTTCCTAAGTGAGTGTTTGTGAGATTCCCATCACTGCCATTCACTTCTTGATGGCAGGACTCTCTCTCCATAATGATACCCTCTGGGTAAGTGCAGGAAGATGGGGGGCCAAAAAGGGGTCTTAAGTGGCCACTTTTTTTTTCTGAAATTAGGAAATATTGGCCTTGGATGAGAAAATGAGCATAGTTACACTCAAAATTTGGAGATACAACCAAAACAATGTTCGTAGTACTCTGAGTCTACTTTCTAAACTACTATTTTTTTTTTAAAATGACATAGATTAAGGGGTTCAAAAGAGGGAGCCACAGAAATTGGTGTTGTTTCTATCAAAAAAACATAACATAGCATGTTTTGTGGCTCCCTCAAAAGGTCAACTTTTTTTTGGTATTTTTAAAATCGCTTTGGTAAGAAATTAGCTAATAGCATGTAGTTTATGCCTGATTTTTCTGATAATTTTTTGATGAATATTTGATTTTTTACTAATTTTCAAAGTGGAAACATCCTAAAAATAGAATTTTGGTCGTGCTACCCCTATAAAATTTGAAAACTAATCGAAAATCATTTTTTTCTTTTTTAAATATTTGTAGAATGGAGTCTAGTTTCTAAATATGTAATTTTTTTGAAATTTCAATGAATAGTTAATTTACAATGAAAAAAAGACCAAACAATGGTTTTTGCCCAAAAACGGACACACAAACAAAAGAAATTAAAGAGAAAGGCTTAACATTGTTAAAATGTGAAAAAAATTACATCCTCAGATAGTTGAGAGAAAGCCTAACATTACCCAAGTGTTTGATTTGTTTGACCTTGAAACACGTGCAAATATGACGGTTAGCACAAATGAAATTATGTAAAATCTTGAAGAATATGGAAAAACACGTCTGTTACTGTTCAAAAGGCACTCCAAGCCTTTGGGTTGGAAATCCAAAGCAAATCCCAAGCCCAAGGCTTGGGATTCCCAAACCAAGACATAACGCGAGCACGTTATAATGCGAGCGCGTTATAACGTGCTCGCGTTATTCTTTTCTTTGCATTTTTCCTTTTCCACAAAAGTTTGTGTTGTTTTTCATGTTTTAAATAATGCGAGCGTGTTATGTTCAACTTAAATTTTTTATGTTTAAGGCTATTAATCATGTATGTATGTATGCCTATATGTATGTATGTATGTATGTATGTATGTATTTATGTATGTATGCCTGCCTATATGTATGTATGTATCTATGTATGCCTATATGTATGTATGTATAGTGTTGAAGGTAGAGGAGGGTAAAGATGGGAGTGAGCCAGATAGGGGAGGAGAGGGGTGGATAAGGATTGAGTGATTAAGGTTTAAGGTTAAGGGTTGAGCATTTAGGGATAGGATTTAGAGTTTAGGGATAAGGGATTAGAGTTTAGGACCTTAAGGGATTAGGGTTTAGGGTTGAGGCTTTAGGGATAGCGTTTAGGGTTAAGGGTCGAGGGATTAGGGTTATGGTAGAGTGTTGAGGGTAGAGGGATTAGGGATAGGGTTTAGGGTTGAAAGTTTAGGGTTGAGGGATTAGGGTTTAAGGTATAGTTTAGTAGTTCTTGTGGATAGAGCCAGTAAACAATGGGAGATTATTTGCCTGTTTCATAACAATATACCTCCCCTAAGTGCGGGGTGGATAGCAAGAAACATAGATGTACCCCAATGCAAAGCTTTTCTCATAATGATCATCCTTCTAATTTCAACTATTAATTACTCACTGTGGATGTACCATACGCAAAGCTTTTCTCATAGTGTGTACACCTATTGGCATAATGAACCCCAGATGGGCCAAAAAAACATGCCATATAACATTACTAACATTAAAAAAGTTCATAGCCATTTTTCTGACATATCCTTGCAACTCAAATATCTTTAAGAGAAGAGTGTCAAAAATGATGGGTTTAACAACCTAACATAAGGCAAAGTAGTTTTGTTGGGTTTAGGGATAGGGTTTAGGGTTTAGGGTTGAGGGATTATGGTTTAAGGTATAGTGTTGAGGGTTGAGGGTTTAGGGATAGGGTTTAGGGTTGAGGGATTAGGGTTTAGGGTTGACGGATTAGGGTTTAGGGTTGAGAGTTGAGGGTTGAGGGTTGAGGGTTTAGGGATAGGGTTGATGGTCAAGGGATTAGGGTTAAAGTAGAGTGTTGAGGGTAGAGGGATTAGGGATAGGGTTTAGGGTTGAAGGTTTAACGATTGAGGGTTGAGGCTTTAGGGCTAAGGGTTAAGGGATTGGGGTTTAAAATATAGTGTTGAACGTTGAGGGTTTATGGATAGGTTTTAGGGTTTAATTTTTAAGGGTTAAGGGTTGAGGGATAGTGTTTAGGGTTTAGGGATAAGGGATTAGGGTTTAAGGTATAGTGTCAAGGGTTGAGGGTTTAGGAATAGGGATAGAGTTTAGGGTTTAGGGATGAGGGATTAGGGTTGAGGGTTGAGGAATTAGGGTTGAGGGTTGAGGGATTAGGGTTTAAGGTATAGTGTCAAGGGTTGAGGGTTTATTGATAGTGTTTAGGGTTGAGGGTTGATGGATTAGGGTTTAAGGTATAGTGTTGAGGGTTGAGGGTTTAGGGTTGACAAATTAGGGTTTAGGGTTGACGGATTAGTGTTTAATGTCAAGGTTAGGGTTAGAGTGGCGAGGGTAGAGGGATTAGGGATAGGGTTTACAGTTGAAGGTTTAAGGATTGAGGGTTGAGGCTTTAGGGATGAGGGTTTAAGGCTTAAGATATAGTGTCAAGTGTTGAGGGTATAGGGATAGGGTTTAAGTTTTAAGGGTTAAGGGATAGGGATTAGGGTTTAAGGTATAGTGTTGAGGATTGATGGTTTAGGGATAGGGTTTAGGTTTGAGGGATTAGGGTTTAGGGTTGATGAATTAGGGTTTAATGTTGAGAGTTGAGGGTTGAGGGTTGAGGGTTTAGGGTTTAGGGTTCAAGTTTTAAGGGTTAAGGGTCGAGGGATCAGAGTTAAGGGTTGAGGGATTAGGGTTTGACGTTGAGGGTTGAGTACATTGAGGTTCGAGGGTTAAGGGTTTCGGGATAGGGTTGAGGGTCGAGGGATTAGGGTTAAAGTAGAGTGTCAAGGGTATACAGATTAGGGATAAGGTTGGAGAGTTTAGCGATAAGGGATTAGGGTTTAAGGTATAGTATCGAGCCCGTTGACGGTCTAGGAATAGGGATAACATTTAGGGTTTAGGGATGAGGGATTAGAGTTGAGGGATGATGGATTAGGGTTGAGGGTTGAGGGATTAGGGTTTAGGGATAAGGTTTAGGGTTGAGGGTTGAGGGATTAGGGTTTAAGGTATAGTGTTGAGGGTTTAGGGATAGGGTTTAGGGTTGAGGGATTAGAGTGAAGGGTTAAGGGATTATGATTTGACGTTGAGGGTTGAGGGTTGAAGCTTTAGGATTTAGGTTTTACAGATAGGATTGAGGGTCGAGGGATCAGAGTTAAGGGTTGAGGGATTAGGGTTTGACGTTGAGGGTTGATTACATTGAGGTTCGAGGGTTAAGGGTTTCAGGATAGGGTTGAGGGTCAAGGGTATAAGGATTAGGGATAGGGTTGGAGGGTTTAGGGATAAGGGATTAGGGTTTAAGGTATAGTATCAAGCCCGTTGAGGGTCTAGGAATAGGGATAGCATTTAGGGTTTAGGGATGAGGGATTAGAGTTGAGGGATGATGGATTAGGGTTGAGGGTTGAGGGATTAGGGTTTAAGGTATAGTGTTGAGGGTTTAGGGTTGAGAGATTAGAGTGAAGGGTTAAGGGATTAGGATTTGACATTGAGGATTGAGGGTTGAGGCTTTAAGGTTTAGGGTTTAGGGATAGGGTTGAGGGATTAGGTTTTGATGTTGAGGGTTGAGGTTCGAGGGTTGAGGGTTTAGGGATAGGGTTGAGGTTCGAGGGTCGAGGGTTTAGGGTTGAGGTAGACAAGGAGTGACTGAGAGACATAGAGAGGGGAGAGGTAGAGAGGTGAGGGGGAGAGATAAGTGAGCTATAGAACATGAGCTAATGGAACTAGAGGTGAGATATTGTAAAGGTGCTATCAAAGGTGAGATAGGCACAAATATTAATGGATCAATCTATAGCAGGACAAAATGTGAGCCAATAACAATGGGAGATTATTTGCCTATTTCATAACAATATACCTCCCCTAAGTGCGGGGTGGACAACAAGAAACATAGATTTAGGGTTTAGGGATAGGGTTTAGGGTTGAGGGATTAGGGTTTAGGGTTGATGGATTAGGGTTTAATGTTGAGAGTTGAGGGTTTAGGAATAGGGATAGCGTTTAGGGTTTAGGGTTGAGGGATTAGGGTTGAGGGTATAGAATAAATAAACTAGAATTTAGGCAGGGTTGGGAAAATTTTGTGAATCATCATGGGTTGGAGATTGGAGATTTTGTTGTGTTCAAGTACATATCCAAGTCATATTTTAAGGTTAAGATATTTCAAAGAATAGGGTGTGTGAAAAATATCAATGCTATTCAGCTTATGAATACCAACATTGATACAAATAAAAGATTCCCCTTTTTCTAACAGAATATGTAGTTCAAGTCAACCAATGGGCAGCAAGTTATTGAATGAATTGGTTTTTGATGGGGAAAACAACAATGATGTTGAATCAATGGAAGAAAATCAAAATTAGGGTTGAGGGTTGAGGGATTAGGGTTGAGGATTGAGGGTTGAGGGATTAGGGTTTAGGGTATAGGGTAGAGGGTAGAGGTTTGAAGGTTGAGGGATAATGTTCAAGGTTGAGAGTCCAAGGTTAAGTGTAAAGGGTATATAGGGTTTAAGGGTTTAAAGTTTGAGGGATTAAGGGTTTAAGAGTTGAGGGATTAGGGTTTAAGGCATAGTGTCGAGTGTAGAGGGTTTAGAAACAAGGTTTATGGTTGAAGGTTTAAGGGTTGAGGGTTGAGGCTTTAGCGCTGAGGGTTAAGGGATTAGGGTATAAGGTATAGTGTTAAGGGTAGAGGGTTTAGGGATAGGGTTTAGGATTTAAGGTTTAAGGGTTGAGGGTTGAGGCCTTAGGGATAGGGTTTAGTGTTTAGGTTAAGTGAGACACCTAGATGACTAAGGACAGATGAAGAGGCAGACAAGGAATGACTGAGATACCTAGAGAGGGGAGAGGTAGAGAGGTGAGTGGGAGATAGAGGTAAGAGATAGAGAGGTGAGGTGAGAGATAGAATAAAATGAGAGAGTGAAGTTGACAAATTGAGGCAAAGATGGGTAGGGAGGAGGGAGAGAGGTGGAGAGGAAGGGAAATATCTAGAGAGTCCTGATAGATATACAAGTGAGAGACCTACAACTTAGGGAGAGAGGGGTGAGAGAGATAAGGGAGAGATGGGGGTGAGGCAGATAGGGGAGGAGAGGGGTGGATAAGGGTTAAGGGTTTAAGGGTCAAGGGTTTAGGGTTTAAGGGTTGAGGGTTTAAGGGTTGAGGTATTAAGGGTCTAAGGGTTGAGGGATTAGGGTCTAAGGTCCAGTGTCGAGTGTTGAACCCTAATCCCTCAACCCTCAACATAATACCTTAAAACCCTAATCCCTCAACCTTGGGGTTTAAGGTATAGTGTCAAGGGTTGAGGGATTAGGCTTCAACCCTCGACACTATACCTTAAACCCTAATCCCTCAACCCTTAGACCCTTAATACCTCAACCCTTAAACCCTCAACCCTTAAACCCTCAACCCTTAAACCCTCAACCCTTAAACCCTAAACCCTTAAACCCTAAACCCTTGACCCTTAAACCCTCAACCCTTATCCACACCTCTCCTCCCCTATCTACCTCACTCCCATCTCTCCTCTATCTCTCTCACCCCTCTCTCCCTAGGTTGTAGGTCTCTCACTTGTATATCTCTTAGGGCTCTCTAGATATTCCCATTCCTCTCCACCTATCTCCCTCCTCCTTACCCATCTTTCCCTCAAGTTGTCAACTTCACTCTCTCATTTTATTCTATCTCTCCCCTCACCTTTCTATCTCTCACTTCTATCTCCCCCTCACCTCTACCTCTCCCCTCTCTAAGTTTCTCAGTCACTCCTTGTCTACCTCTCCATCTATCCTTAGCCATCTAGGTCTCTCATTTAAACTTAAACCCTAAACCCTATCCCTAAATCCTTAACCCTTAAAACTTAAATCCTAAACCCTATCCCTAAACTCTCAACCCTTGACACTATAACTTAAACCCTAAACCTTATCCCTAAAGCCTCACCCCTCAACTCTTAAACCTTAAACCCTAAACCCTCTACCCTCGACACTATACCTTAAACCCTAATCCCTTAACCCTCATCCCTTAAACCTTCAACCCTAAACCTTCTACCCTCGATAGTATGCCTTAAACCCTAATCCTTCAACCATTAAACCCTCGACCCTTAAACATTGGGCAAAATTTTACAAAAAAGAAAAAATGCAAAGAAAACAATAACGCACTCACGTTATAATGCGAGTGAGTTATACTCGCGTTATAGTGTGAGTGCGTTATGGTTTTGTGTTGCCGAGCCAAAGGCTCGGTAACACCAAGCCATAACGCGAGCGCGCTATAACTTGAGCACATTATAACGTGCTCGTGTTATGGCTTTTTAAAAAGTTTTAAGAATTTGGCCACTTTTTGGCCCCCCATCTTTTTGCACCCACCCCTCTCTCATGAGAGAGCATCGAATTATCTATGTTTCACTTTTTGAAACAACATCAAGTGATTAGTTTTTTGTTAGTTGAAATAATAATTATTATCAAACATTAATAAATTCAATATATAGATAATTAATTGAATTTACAATGATCATCCATTAAAAACGTCAATGAATTTCTTGTCTCATTCATTGAAACAACATCAAATGATTAGTCAAAATAATAATCATAATTCTATTAATTTAATATCGTAATAATCAACTATTACATTGATATACTCAATAAATAGGTTTATAATTTAATATTGTTCTTGAATAGCATTATTCAATCAAAATATTTAACAAATAATCAAGCCCACCACTATCATAAAGAGCATCTTGCCTAGCATCCTTCTCATCATCCCTTCTAGCTCCCATAATCTTGTATGTAATAGATGGTCAAACACCACCTAGAGCAATTTGAGATCACGATTCCATTCTAAATAGTGATCGTGATCTAGAAGAAGAGACAGTAGCAGAGCCAAATGTTAATATGGTTGTTTCACTAGTTTCATATCTTGCATTTGATCCAGTTGATCCAGTCATTGAACTAGTCCCCTAGCAAGATCTATACCCATAGCCACCTTCTGGTGATCCAAGTTCTCACTTTGAAGATCTAGACCCATAGCCAACATATCTAGTAGTAGAGATAGAGATAGAGGTAGAACCAATAGTTTTAGTTCTTGATGGATAACCAATCTGCATCTATATATCCATCACCAACAACATCACAACCAGTAGTTGAGGTAGCCTAATATGTAAAGGAGAAGCTTATTGATACAATGCTTGATCAAGTTGTTGATCTAGAAGTTGATGCACCCATCAAAAGAGAAGCATGTGTAACACTAGCAACAACAACATCATATATATAGTATCTGATCCAATAGCAACTATAGCACCAATAGCAATAGCAATTCCAAAGCCATATCTTGTAGCTTCCTTTTGTACTGTTCCACCAATAACATGAGATCCAACACCTATAATAGAACCTATATACCCAGGTGACCTAGTTCTAGATCCTATCTTATATCAAGAGTTAGATCCATCTTATCTAGTATATCTAGCTTATCCACTACGATCTATAGCAATAGCAAAGGTAGTAGCATATGTAGAGTTCCTAGTTCTAGGTCCATCCATTGAAGCACCAATTATAGCACTTGTTTAAGTACCACCCATAATTTATCATGCATGTAGCTTGCGCAGTAGAAGACCCAACAACATATGTGGGAGTATAAGTAGCTACAGAAGTAGTAGTGGATTTAGTAGTTGATTTTGATCTTGATCATGTTGATGCAATGCTCTTTCTTTTTATTGTTGAAAGGGCCCATATGGGGTTAATAGTAGGGTTAACCCCAACTATAGAAAGCCTATTATTAACCTTAACTATAGAAGAGAAAGGGTGTTTCACCAGTAACAAATACAAACCCATAGCCATATAGCTAGTTGGTCCAAGAGCAACATCCTTGGGAGGAAAATGTAGATCAACAAATCATCTACCACTAAGATTGCTAGCAATGATTGGTTCTAGAATGAACTAGAATTGGAGATAGACTTCTCACTAGCTTTAGACCACGAAACAACTTCTACTTCCAGGGTCCTCACCTGGGCTAGGATAGTGGACTCTCATCACATCCTAATCCTCGACTACCTTACTTTTAATAGGGATGCCCAGATCGTTAGGAGGGACACTAACAAGGATATAAACTATGCCCATTCAATAGAAGAGTGACATGATTTTGAAGCTAGACCACACACTCACCAAAGTTGCCTCTCTCATTTGGTGGGTTGCTTAGTTGAGCCAATCATTGTTTTTTTTGAGCTATCATTCTTCCCCCTTTATAATCAGATTTAGGAGGGGGTATATCTATTCAGTAACCCATGGGGTCAGTCGGCCCCCCTCACTAGTTAGTGGGGATTGATCAAATCTCATGGTTCGATGAATGTCAGTTGTGGCTGCAACCAACTCATAGTTGGGCATGAACCATTCATTGATGAGCTGAAGGGGCTCTATAATGAATGGTTCATAAGATACAACACTTGCTAAAGGTTTTGCAAATGGGGTAGCAAGCTAAGTGGGCTTGATCTTGGGGAAAATCCATGGTTAAGCATACTTGAGTCAAAGTAGTAGTAGGATGGGTGACCTCTTGAGAAGTCTCACTACTTCACCCCTATGAGCATCACATAGATGCAATGAGTGTTAAGTGGACCATTCATTCTCATGAGAGATGGGTTCACGTGAACCACTCCTCATGAAACATGGGCCGATGAGTTTGACTTAAAAATTACGCAGTTGAATCCTAAAATTAATATCATAATTTGGCACACTGCGGAATATACCTCCTACTTATCAATACGATTTTCTCTTTTTACCCAAAAATAAATAAATAAACCAAATCTAACAAAAGAATATATCACTTATCAATATATTACTTCATTAAGATGATCAAACCAAGTGGAAAATAGCATGGTATGCTAATTTCACCATTACAATACTAAACAACATTCAAGCAATAGAAGGCACGTACTATAACACCATTTACCAAATGTCTCACAAATCGAGAACACCGAGTTCCCCAAAGTAACTTCAATCTCTCTGTTGGAAAATGCTGAAACAATGAAACAACGTGCCTGACGATAATTATTTGGTGTAACAAAGAAATCCAATGCTATATTATAAATAAAACACCAGAGCTGCTACAAATGTACTATCGTTTGTATGGCAACGAAACTATATGCCAGCCAATCGCTCCATCACTTTGACTTGTTCTCTATCCGCTTTATAATTTCTTAATTCTTTCTGCAATTCAGAGAAGATAAAAGGTTTGTATCGTCGTGGATTATCTTTGTTCACAAGCACCTCTGGAGCCGAGATCTGGGCATCACCAGCAAAGCTATAAAAAAGGGGAACCGATAAACGATTCTGCCACCCTTTACACATGACGCGGTGATCTGCACTCCTGTATCGACCATTCGTCCATGCCTGCAATCAAATAATCTTAACGACTGCACAACAAAAAAATATATAAATTCTAATAACAGCGTAGATAGAAGGGATTAATTTATACCTTAAGGCAGTCCCCTAAGTTGACAATAAGTGAGTTTGGTGAAGGCTTGACGTTGATCCATTTTCCCTCTTTCGATCGAACTTCAAGCCCTTCCCCTTCATCAGTGTGAAGGATTGTCAGGCAAACCGGATCTGCGTGAGAACCCAGAGCCTCCTCCCCAATAGATTTTCCGTGAGCTGAATAGCCGTTTATTCTCAATAAGGCTGTGCATTTTTCGAAATCAGAGTGGTAGTAAGTTTCAACGTCCAAACCCAGGCTCGCAAGAATGAGTTTAATTATCCTATGTGCAAGATCTGACAGAAATAAACTGAATGTACCTATCGTTTCACTATAATACAATAGCACCAGAATTTCATTAGTGAGAACAGAACCAGAATTTTAAACAGTAATTTTTTTTTTACTCAGAGCAACCAAAGGGAAGTGCTTATTACAGGGGACATGAGTCCCCACAATTCAAAATCAAAAACAATGTACAGGTTTATTTACTTTCATTTTCGAGACGTTTATGTTTAAAGAATAATTTTGAAATGAAAAAACCAAAAACAAGAAGCGGATAACATACCAGAAGTTTGAGTTTCCTTCCTCGGGCCATATCTTTCGAGACATTTCAAAGATTGAATCTGGATTGGGCATGTTCAGGAGGCAAAATGTTTCAAAAGGAATCGGAATGCCAGAGGTACGAATGTAACTCTCCATGGGATTAGAAGTTGTGACTCTGTCTTTAATCTCCATGGGCATCGACACCAAATCCTGGCTAACAGACATAACCTTTTGCAGAAGATCTTCTGGAATTCCATGATTCACCAGCCTGAAAAATCCCCATTCTTCACAAGCTTCTCTGAGTTTCACAACCTCATGATGATATTGAAGACGGTCGCTCTCGATTTCCTTTGGAAATTGTGAAATGTCAATCACAGGGAGATCGACTTCTTTCATAGTGTCTTCAAGATGAGATTGCAACGATGTAGTCATGACGCCCTTACAAGAGACAAGGGGAAAACTACTCTTAAACAATGTCGTCAAGGATTTTTCAGACTTTATTCGATAGTAATGGGTTCACATTAAACAGTCAATAGTGATTTTATATCAGTGGCTCATCCACTGAGAAGTAAGTCGATGGGGATTTTATATCCATCATATCTTCGTTGACAAACTTTTTTGGTCACAAACTTGGCCGCCAAGCAAACTGAACGTAAGCATAACACACGTGAATATATCCAAAAGAAATAAATATGTCAAGGAAATAATGATGCTACCAAATTTTCTTTGTTGACCGGGGAATAACAAGTATGCTCGCACTCTGAAGATATTAAGCTTTTGTCTCTTTCCGTATCGTATCTTGCACGCAAAGTTAAAACGTTCAAATCTTTGCATCGAAGCCCTTACACATGTATATCTTTGTCAAGGTGAGGTGTAGATTGTTTTTTTAATTGTTGTAGTAAAGTAGTTTTTAGTTTGTTGGTGAAATTGAATGATTTTTAAAGAGTTTGTTAGCGATCAAGTTTTTAGTTTGTTGGTGAAGTTGAATGATTTTTGAAGGGATGAGGTTGGATGAGGCTTGGATGCATTTGACAATGGCACCATCTCCAAAGAGACTGAAATGCATTCCTATAAATGGATTGAAAGTCTTACTTTGTTGAATATTTTGTTGGATGTATCCCTTCTAAAAACAAGCTTCGTGAGTGGGTCAACATTGCATGGGTCCTTCGTGTGGTTTGACTAGATGTTGTCCAAAACTTTACAAAAGAGTTCTTTTCTATTGGGATTTGGGTGAAATTCACTTGCAAAAAGTCCTTGTAGGAAGAGTTTGTCTACAAAGTATAAATGTTGCAATGAAATGTGGTGATTTTTAAGTTTGTGGTATAACATTTATGTTGACTAACATGTGGTGAAGTTGTTGTAGTAAGTTCTGGTACTACACACATGGTTTGTCTGCATGTGGTGGTGTTGTGACAACAAGGTCATAAGTCACTTGGAAGAACTCATAACCACATATGAAATTAGTGTTTTCTGGAAGCATGAACAGTGATGCAAGAGCACTTGTGAAAAACTAGAGTTTATGAAGCACAATCAGAGAGCGATATTTTTTGGAAGATGACACAAAGTTTTGCAAGCAGTCAAAAGTAAAGTTATGTTTATATATGCTTAGGCAAGTGAGGAGCTAGTAGTGGTGGCTATATGGGAAAAATGTATGTATATCGAGAATGTTAAGGTTGTAACTATTGAATCATAGTGTGTGGCAATGGCTAAGTATACAGAGTGACTATCCATGTGGATACATCATGCTTGATGATATTTGGGGTATGCTGACATCATGTATGGTTGAATTATAGTTACATGACTCTTGGTATTCCTTGGGTTGGTTTACCAGTTAAACAGTTGGTATTCCCATGTAAACATCTATATGTATCACTCCGTGTGAATGCACCAAGGTTAGAAGCTTGGACTATTGTACATACATTAGATTGAACATTGTTGGTGTGAAACTTTAGAGTGATTACTAAAGAAGTATGATGTAGATTGAGATTCTGATAAGATCTTGTTGTATTGAATCTTTGTTGATTCTGAACAACATAATTATGAACATCTTTTTGTATTGGATTTTCTCCCAAAAGGGTTTGCTAATTCTAAATAATTTTGAATCTTGTATGTAATCTTGTGGATGCATATTATTCCATTTACTTCTATACATATTGTTAGATAGATTTTGCAAGTGTTGTTGACTATTTTTTGAATACATAATATTAAGTTTTGTCCACTCAGTCTATGCGTCAACTATAATAGGAGTTAAAATCCCCAACATTTTTTTCTACTTTGCGGAAGAAAACCAAGCAAATGTCATTCTCAAACATGGTACATAGTACATCTATAGTTCTTTGTTTGTTATTGCTCCCCAAACATCAGACTTCATTATTTTTGAAGAATGAGCTCTCCAATTCTTAGTTTAGGTTGAGTTTCCTAGCTTACCCTTTCCCTATTGGCATTTCTTAAACTATATGAATGCCTTTTTAGGCAATGTTTCCTGTGTTGAGCCAAATAATTTTTTTTTAAATTATCCTCAAAAGTGAGTTTGTGTTGAGATCAATCTTTCCAAAGAACTCAAGGATACTATTCACATCCAAATTGGCTAAATGTGCCATAACTAGAGAGTCCTTTATCTTAATATGTTCATTAATTTTTATAAGTGTTAATCCTTTGAAATAAAGTTAGAGACTGTCCCTTAGTTGTGTCAAGAGCCAAGCCCACTCCAAAACCTACTAGTGACCTACCTCCTCAAAAAAATAAGGTTGGACTACAGTAGGTAACCATAGGAACAACAAAACTAATGGGACAAAAGGTCCATCCAATGGTGGGTCGAGGCAAAATAATGTTAGCCTATCTAACTATTTAAAAGCATCTTGAAAAGGCAAAGGAGATTATTAAAGTTTCTCAACAATATAGAGAACCCTCCAAGGAGGTGAACAAACCTTTATTCACCAAAATGCTTCTTGTTGTCAACATTTTGTCTTCTCAAACATAGAATTTATCCTCGTTTCCTCCTTATATTTTTGCTCAAGAACATCCAAGGTGCTCCTACAATCCAACCAAGGACCTATAGGATTCAGATTATGGTACAAACAAGCAAAGATCTTTCATAGAAACTCTCCTACTAGGAATTTATAAGACAATGATGAAAAGTGAGTTTTTGTAAAATAGCTATAAAGCTCTCCAAAAGATTGATAGTGATGATATGCCTCTAGACTCCCATATTCCATGAATTTTCTCTTGTGGAATGTCTTAGGTGTAATAGAGATTTGTAAATCTTGACATTCTTTGATTGTAAGAGATTAAGATTTCAAGCTTTTTACTTTTTGCAATTTGTCATGTCATATGGCCAACTAGTCATTTTCTGTGCAACAATCATGAAGCAAGACATGGAAAAGTTGCTACCTTTATTTCTCCAAAATGGTAGCCACACTTAGTGGATGGAGGATGTGACCCTACTTATAGGGATTTATGTGCCCTCTTTAATATTGATAATCACTCCTTTGGTGTTATTAATAATTATACTTTTAGTTAAGTTGTTGAAAGATCTAATCTTTGGTGTTGGATTGCTAACTATTTTCCAACTACAACTTTGGTTGTGTGTGGTAATTATGAGATGCTGGAGTGGGTATTAGATAAATGTGGTAGTCTCTCTTTGTGCTAGACAACTAGCAAGAGGGAAGATTGGTATTACATGCATAATAAAATGAAGATTTGATGCAATATTAGTTGTCATCACAATCAAACTCCCTAGTACATATAGAATAACCTTTGCTTTATATATGAAATGGTTATCAGATGGCTTGACAAAGCCTTTTTGTTAGGTCAATCTTCCTTTTCTTATATGAGTTATATTTATTTGTCATTTGAGCCTTTACCAGAAATTATAATTTTCAATCATTTTCCAATTAAATGGTGTATTAAGTGGTAGTTTGCCAAGCCTAAGGTGGATAAAACTCATTTTTCTCAGCATATTATTGCTATCTCATCAACCTAGCATTTCTCACATTCATCATGTTTAGACTTTCGAGCCACATCCTTAGCATCAGATTGGTTGGATAGAATGGTGGAAAAATGTTATCAAGTGTACCTCTTGCTTCTTACATATTTATGGGTGCTAGTTGACACTTATTTGTCACCACTCATACACGGTCCCTACCTTGGAGCTTCACCACACCACCATAGAGATAGAAGAGAAACTCATTATGCTTCTTCTACAACTATATATGGCCAAACCATCTGTCAAAAGAAGTGAATTGATGATAACAATTATGTTATGCGTGTTCATGTTAAATCTCTTCTTCACTAGCTCATGGTTGGGGAAAAAGTTTCCAATAAATTCTTGCAATCCTGGAGAGTTAGTTATGCTACTCAATTGATCAAATACATCAAATAAGGCCAAAAATTATTACCAAATCTTCCTACCATTCTTCAATCCTTTGTCCACCATTATCAAAAGGTTTTCAAAGCTCAAGGGTTGTCTCTTGAGTGATATAATGTAGTTTAGCAATGCATTAATTTGGTTCCATGTAGGCTCTCCACTTTACAATAGGCCCTATGTAACCAACTTCTCACTTTGGAAGATTTTCATGAGGTGTTGTTTACCATGGCCAATGACAAAGCTCCAAGATGTGATGGATTTCCTTGTGAATTCTACAAAGCCTTATGAGATACTAGTTGTAATGATCTTTTTAAAGTTTAAATGGAAGCTTATCATCAAAACTCTTTAAGTAACATTACAAATAAAGGAAAATATAAAATTCATACTTAAATCTAGAGATCCAAAGGATATCTTCCACCGGAGGTCAATCACTTTGATTAATATCTGCTACAATATCCTGGTGAAATCTCTTGCTCTCTAAATACATCATTTGCTTCCTCTTGTTACATGACCTAAGTAAACTCGGTAAGTGCAAGAAGATGGGGGGCCAACAAGGGGTCTTAAGTGGCCACTTTTTTTTTTTTTTTTTTTTCTGAAATCAGGAAATACTGACCTTGGATGAGAAATTGAGCATAGTTACACTCAAAATTTTAAGATGCAACAAAAACAATGTTCGTAGTGCTCCGAGTCTACTTTTTAAACTACTAATTTTTTTGAAAATGGTATAGATTAAGGGGTTCAAAAAAGGGAGCCATAGAAATTGATGTTGTTTCTATCAAAAAAACATAACATAGCATGTTTTGTAGCTCCCTCAAAAGGTTAACTTTTTTTTGGTATTTTTAAAATCGCTTCAATGAGAAATTAGCTAATAGTATGTAGTTTATGTCTAATTTTTCTAATAATTTTTTAATGATTATTTAATTTTCTACTAATTTTCAAAGTCGACACACCCTTAAAAATAGAATTTTGGCCGTGCTACCCTTGTAAATTTTGAAAACTAATTAAAAATTAATTTTTTTTAATATGTGTAGAATGGAGTCTAGTTTATAAAAATGTAATTTATTTGAAATTTCAATGAATGGTTAATTTATAATAAGAAAATGACCAAACACTAGTTTTTGCCCAAAACTAGACACACAAACAAAAGAAATTAAAGATAAAAGGATTAAAATTGTCAAAATGTGAAAAAAATTACACCGTTAAATAGCTAAGAGAAATCTTAACATTACCCAAGTGTTTAATTTGTTTTACCTTGAAACACATGCAAATATGAGGGTTAGCACAAATGAAATTATGTGAAATCCTGTAGAATATGCAAAAACACGTCTTTGGACATTGGGAAGGCACTCCAAGCCTTTGGGTTGGAAATCCAAAGCAAATCCCATGCCTAAGGCTTGGGATTCCTAAAGTAAAATATATTGTGCTCACGTTATGTTTTGTATTCTTTTATTTTTTGCAAGTTTGCCTGATGTTTGCCCAGTTTGACATAACGTGAGTGCGTTATAACGTGCTTGCATTATGTCTCTCTTTGAATGATTTTGTTCAAGTTTCTTAAGTATGTTTGATGTATGTATATATGTATGCTTGTATGTATGTATGTATGGTTGTATGTATGTATGTACATGTATGCATGCTTGTATGTATGTATATTTGTATGCATGTTTGTATGTATGTATGTACATGTATGTATGTATGTATGAACACATGCAAATCTGAGGGTTAGCACGAACGAAATTATGTGAAATCTTGTAGAATATGCAAAAACACGTCTTTGGACATTGGGAAGGCACTCCAAGCCTTTGGGTTGGAAATCCAAAGCAAATCCCATGCCTAAGGCTTGGGATTCCTAAAGAAAAATATAATGCGCTCACATTATGTTTTGTATTCTTTTCTTTTTTGCAAGTTTGCTTGATGTTTGCCCAGTTTGACATAACACAAGTGCATTATAACATGCTTGCATTATGTCTCCCTTTGAATGATTTTGTTCAAGTTTCTTAAGTATGTTTGATATATGTATATATGTATGTTTGTATGTATGTATGTATGGTTGTATGTATGTATGTATGTACATGTATGCATGCTTGTATGTGTGTGTATATGTATGCATGTTTGTATGTATTTGTATGTATGCCTATATGTATGTATGTACATGTATGTATGTATGTATGTATGTATGTAAGGGTTTTGGGTTTAGGGTATATAAGGACATGAGCCTGTAAAGTTTTTAGTGTTGAGGGTTGAGTTTTTTGGGTGTAGGGTTTAAGGTATAGGGTTGAGGGTTGACGGATTAGGGCTTAAGTAATAGGTAGAGGGTAGAGGGTTATAGTTGAGGGATAATATTCATCTTGTTGATTGTATAAGATTAATTGTGTAAGGCATGGGGATTACGGTTTAGGATATTGGGTTTAGTGTTTACGATATGGATTGAGGGTATATAAGGCATAGGGTGAATTAGGTTGAGAGTGTATGGTTTAGGTTTTAAGTATAGGGTTGAGGCACAATATTCATGGTTTAGGGTATAAGGGTGAGGTTATAGGGTATAGGGATGAGGGTTTGTGGGTGTAGGCTTTAGGGTTTATGGTATAGGATTGAGGGTTGAGGGATTAGGGCTTAAGTATATGGTTGAGGGTATAGGGTAGAGAGTTGAGAGTTGATAGTTGAGGGATAATGTTCACGATTGAGTGTCTAAAATATAGGGTTTAGGGTTTAAGGTTGAGAGTATAAGGCATATGTTGAATACTGAGAGGGGGGTGAATCAGTATTCTTAAATTAAAACAATTAAACCAATTACAAACTTTAATAATCAGAAAGAAAAGTAACCACAGAAATACAAGCCATAAAAACATGACACATAGACACTAGATTTTTACATGGAAAACCCAAGAAAGGGAAAAACCACGGAGAGGATTAGCCCTCAATATAAACTGCAATCTTTTACAAATGATGATGTTTAGGCTTGGTCACTCCATGGGCCTAGAACATGCTGGCTCACTACCATGAAGTAAAACTAGGTTTAGCAGGCTCACTGCCACAACCCTAAACCCGGAAAGATTACAATGAGGGCTATTAAACCCTACTGATTGCTTACAACCAGGCTCACTTCCAAGTACAAATGAAATTGTATAAGGAATAAGAATACTACAAAAGCATCTATCAGTATGCCAAGGTGCAGGTATTTAGCAACTAAACACTGAGTCCTGAGTCTTCATCATCAATGATCTTCTATCTCTACTCTACTATTCTGATACTTGCATCAATCACATTCACAGTACTTCTTCACATACTTCGCACTTGGATACTTTTGTACGACTCAATTACAAGTATTTATACACTACATCAACCTTGGAATGATTATCAAGGTCGGCATTACAATCATCAGCCATTGGAATAATCTCCAAGGTTGGCATTACAAACATACATAAAATAGGTCTAGACCTAATACAAATTTAGCTAAGGAAAAGATGTAAGAATGTATGTGGATCACACCATGCCTTAGCTGGGAATCAAACACAATCTTCCATGCCACAACACCCTATCACAATCTTCAATACATCTTTGTAGATGATGAATTCAACCACGTCAGCCAAGACTGATGTTAACACAAGTATTCTCAAGAACATGCTTCATGCATGGTCTGATTTCCACCTTGCAGACTAATCTGAATGTAGAAGCATGATCAGGAGACATCCACAACTGCATTGTAATCATCAGGAACAACCACACAATCTCTAACCACTCTATCAATGAGATTCCTCAAACCAGAGCACAAGAACAACACTGTCAACCACTATCATAAGTAAAAGATAGCTTGCAGACCATCAAATCATGAACCATTGTAGTTGAAGGCACTTAACATCATCACATACTTAATTCCAGAACCACAAACTTAATTTCCTTTGAAGTATATGGAAGCCTTGATTCCTTGTTTCCTTAAAGCATATGGAAGCCTTGATTCCTTTAGATGTTGTAGTTGCAACTACCCTGGTAGACATGTATGCAAAATGTGGAACCATAGACAAGTCACAGGAACTGTTTGATAGAATGTGTCAAAAAAAATGTGGTCTCATGGACTGCATAGTTGTAGAACTGGGCTTGAACTTTCCAAGTTGTGCCCCCCTTCATGGTATACCAAGTCTAGGTGGCACAATAAGGCTAGACCAAAAGAGACTCAATAACACTCATGATGATTTTCCTCACTTGTTCCAAGAATTCATTTCATAGGGGAGAGAAGGTTTTGACTAACAAAACCTGTAACAAACATCAAATTAGAAAATGGTTTAAACTTTAAACTTTAATACAAAAACATATTTTTCAGCCTTGTTTGTAAATTTTTATCAAGCAACTGTTAAACTATCTATTTCAAACACATTTTATTGTGATTTGCACAAACCTATCCTAGCTCCTTGTTCAGATTTGATGTCTGTGCCAAAGTAGGAGTGTTGTTTTCCTTAT
The DNA here is from genome assembly GCA_027924645.1 of Cunninghamia lanceolata. Classification (NCBI taxonomy): domain Eukaryota; kingdom Viridiplantae; phylum Streptophyta; class Pinopsida; order Cupressales; family Cupressaceae; genus Cunninghamia; species Cunninghamia lanceolata. The sequence goes on along the minus strand of BSBN01000060.1, from coordinate 10,470,195 downwards.
GATACATAAGTATATCTTTATTGATGAATTGAGTAGACTGGATAAACTTTATCATCTAGATGCCATTAAAAAAAGAAGCAAGTCAAAGACAGAAATGCAGTTTTAAGAAAATTAAAGTGGTTTCCATGTTAAACATATTTGAATATTAAATAGAATTTCAAACTTCATTAAACAAGATTTCTTACCTCAATTGACACATAGTGAAATAGGAATAATGGTTGAATATAATGTCACAAGGGTAAATAGTGTAAGAGTAACAACCTGTGTAATGAGGAAAGATGAGAAAAATGAGAAATTTACATAGAAAGAAATTGCCCATTAACTAAAAGAAGAAAACTTAATAGCCTTTAAAATTTCTAAATATCTAAATTGTCTTTGTGGATTCAATTTTACTTGACATTGTGCCAATATAATAAAATCTAGAGTATTGCTTTGGAACAGTGTATGAACATCCATCAAAGTGTGAAGGATACATGAATTTTGTCAGATGTTGTAGTTGCAACTGCCCTGGTAAACATGTATGCAAAATGCAGAACCATGGACAAGGCACATGAACTATTTGATAGAATGCCTAAAAAAATGTGGTCTCTGTTAGGACCATTCAAAATTCTCATAGTCCCACTTGGTTTCATGCAAATTCCCTTCCATAAATCCATCTTAGGGATCCATATTTATTTTAAAATTATTCTAGGAATCATTCATAAGCACCCCATACCAAGTCCATGTTAAAGATATTTGTATTTTGACCATTGATGTGTTTTTGTCTCTCACCGCAGTCCTGCGAGTCTCTCAAAAGGTCTTAGTGGGTGTGTGGGAACCAAGGATAAAAAGGGAGTAGTTATCGCTATCCTGCAACATGAAGAGATTGCACTTGTGGCATCATGGTATGCAGAGATTGATTACTGCAACCCCACAACAGTCTCAAAATGAAGTGGCTGGCTGGCGGTATAAATTTAAGTGGCATATGATACTTCACCACGGTCCTACGGTAGTCAAGAGAATAACAGATGGTAATGTAGTAAGAAGAAGCAGAGGAAAATAGTACACTGCACCCCCATGGCAGCCTCAAGTGAGGCTTGCAATATGGTGGTATAAGGATTTTAAGTTATGTAAGTGTTGAATATTGTGGCCCCACAACAGTTTCAATGAAAGAGTGAGGTAGTGTAGTGAAAGGATTCAAGTGATGTTTAGTATACCGCAACCCCACGATGGTAAAAGAAACAGTTTCTGCTACTATGACAAGGAACAAGTCAATAGACATAATGGTACCATGACCCCGCAATGTCATTGTAGGTTTAATTCAAAATCTTGTTTTATCTAATTAAAATTTGTTTATTTATGTCCCATGTATGCAATCTCTTCCATCTCATGCAAATTTTGGTTCAAAACTTTAGAACCAAAATATGACTCCACCAATGCTACACATAGGATTATAAGAAGTGTATACATGGATAAAAAATATATTCAGACATAGTATAAAGCCTAGAGCAAATACTGATATATGACCTTTCCATCCAAGAGACTTGCTTCCAGGTCTGTGCTAGATAGCTCCAGTTTTCTTAATTAAGAAACCTTACAGTTGCAATAAGGTAATGAAATAATACTCAAAACATTTGTGTTTCTTGTTTGTGTTGACTTTATTGAACAAGTCATTGAAGGTTTAATTCATAATCTTATTTTAATTCATTAAAATGTATTTATTTATGTTCCATACCATGCTAATTTTGGTTCTAAACTTTAGAACTACACAATGATGCTCCTACACACGCTATAAAGAGGATTAAAATATTCTAAAATATAAAAACAAAAATAACTTTATCCCAAAGAAAGCCCAAAAACTAGTAGACAATGGGAGAATCTTGCAATTCCAAAAGACCAATTTTAAAAAGGTGCTATAAACAAAAAGCATGTTCATCACACCTAGCCTTCTAAGTCCACAAAATCCTAACAATTATATGAAAATAAAACCCTTCATATCACCAAAAGCTTAGGATTTCACCGACTTGGATATTCCTTGGGTTGTAATCTATTACCCAAAAACCAGAAAATGAAGCTATTAATTTTAATACAATTTATTCAAAAATAGTTTGCAGCTCATTAATTCAAACTGCTACTTCTCATAGTGAATTTTGCTTTGGTCCACAACTAATCTAATACCAATGAAACCAATATCAAAACTCTAAAGATGATTATCATTTTGGAACTAAATAAACCCACAATATACCAGAAGAAAACCCACAATATACAAGAAGAATACACTATCACTATGATATACTAAAACATAGTAACCATGCTCAATAAAAACTATAACACCACAACAATCTCACATTCACAGAAAAGAGAAGGTTCTAGGATCTACTACAAATTACTACCCAAACAAATAATATGAATAATAAGTAAAAACATAATGATCAGATGCAACAATGTAGCACCTCTGAATGCAAATCAAAGTAACTCAATATACCAAAACTATAGAGCCATTTATCCTGAATAGAGCCTAGAACTTTCCAAGAAATGGGAGAATCCCATAATTACAACAAAAAAGTTCTAATGAAACTTCTCCATACACAATGCATGTGCATCAGACTTTATTTTCTAAGGATAAATTTCTCAGCAAGTGCCTCACAGAAAATTTTGGAGGTATTTGTAGAAACAAATTTTCATGAAATACAAGCTTTTATGATTTATCCCCTTAAGACTCCTTTTATTAGGATTTTCATGTAGGAAGTAATACCTAAGAGAAAGTTCACCAATTTGTTGTTTATCATTTGACAATAGCACTTCCTAAAAATTCTTTGACAGTTTAGTATAGTATGCTACAAAAGCAAACGAGAAATGCATAAATATCTACTATAACAAACAGAAAGAATAGATTGTTTAAGTGCTTACTATAGCATCAACAAGTCGCAGCAATGAAAGATTTAGAAAAAAAATCCAACATTAAACAAATTATGTAAAGCAATACAAGCCAAATGGGCATAAAACTGTCCAGCAAGCAAGGATAGGAGGATAAATTACACATTTTTACAAAGATAGCAAATATACACCTGCTTTTCCAATTTTCACAAAGTTGGCAATTATGTTGTAATTTTGCCATAAAGAATCTTACCAAGTGAGACATTCACAAAAACTAAAGAGCATTATCATAGTGGCTATTTTCTCACCTTCATGTATGTAGAGACATGTCCTCTAAATATATATTTTTAGTGTACATTAGCATCTAGAATTTTATCATCTTTGCTAAATCCAGCAAAGCGCTTTTCATTGTGAGGAATATCTAGTCCCCCATCCAACACCCCCTAAATACAAATAGTAGCACCATAACTGAGAAAGTACAAACAAAGTAAAATAGGAACAATTATATTTCATTTAGTCCAAATTTAAAAATATATATTAAATTAAATTAATCACTTAATCGAGTGCAGAAAGGCATAACATACACTTTTAGTTTCTATTAAAAATAAATAAAATATGAATTAAAACTAAAGTTCAAGATAAACATATTTACCAACACAAATACATGCCATACCATTGCCAAAACCATACAGGAAGACAAAATTACAATTCACAATGGTCACATAAGGATAAGAACCAACTGTTAGAGGGAGAAAAAAATACAAATCAACATAAACAACCAAAACACTTATGTGACTCAAACAAATTAACAAACTGATTTGGATTTGGAGTTACATAGTTAAAAATATAGAACTAGTCACAGTCTTAACTTCAAGAAAAAGCTACGACATATACAAATTAAATTGAATTCAATAACAATTAATAGAATGCCTAACTAAGCAGCAACTAGTTCACATTTATGAGATGTAATTCTAAGTAACAAAAATCAATAACTAGCCAACCTTGAGAGCTCCAAAAACTCTATTCCCAGTAGTTGTCCTGACAAGACCCACATCCAACAAGGCCCTGAATGGCCTCCTGGAGTCACCTGGCTCCACACTGTAGTATTCTCCAGTGGCCTACCAACAATATCAAAGCAACAAGTATTTTCATTAAAGTATTGAATTTACCTAATTGACATAAAGAGGATGGTACATTCCCTACAAAATTTTCAACTAGGGAAGTAGGAAAAAAAATGAAGATGATGTAAAAGTAGGGCAATGGAAGGAACTCTAATGTATAGAAGGGAGTCCTACTATAAATACAACTATAGAAGGGACTCCCACTACAACATTCCCTATAAAAGAACATTTGGGTAACCTACATTAAAAAATTAATCTAAAAAACGTAGCATCAAAGCCCCAAGGTACAAGATTCATGGACAAATCAAAGAGTACAACATTTGATGGATAATATAAATAAACCCCTCAGTAGTCCCTTAGATAACCTATGATAAAATACAAAGATTCAAAAAATTGATGCCGAACAAGTAATATTCACCATCCAACGTTAAATTACAAGGTTCAAAAAGTAATGCCAGATGCAAATAAAATTCCTTCACACAACACCCAATATAGAATCTCTAATTTTGAAGCTAGGTGTTTTGCATATGTTATTATCATACTTGCGATTTTAAATTTAACAAGAAAATGCATCAAATAACTCATGCATTACCTCCTCATTGCCAACATATTCATCATCCATCTCCAACTGCTTCAGCACCCAACGGGCTAACAAGAGACCAGTACAGTATGTTGCAAAAGCAAACGAGAGATGCATAAATATCCACTGTATCATTTTTTTGAAGTTTTTTGCTATATGTAACATTTTTTTGAGGTTTTTTCCATGAAATTCTAATGGATCTAGTTGTTTACTATGGCTACTATGATTTGTAGTATAAAACATTTTTTTGAGGTTTTTTTCCATGAAATTTTAATGGATCAGTATACAACAAAAGAGTTAAAATGCTTTTGTTTTAGCTAACACACCAATGTCAATCAACAAATATGACTAGAGAACAAGGTTATTTGAACGTACTCATAGCATAGTTTGTGAGGCTGACTTCCAGGCCATATCGAGGCAACTCATGAGAATAAGCAGCTACCATTGTAACATCTCTAGCAAGTGTTGCATATGTGATATGTGCTACAATATCCTTGTTGCTCTTTTGTTCAAAAACCAATCAAGGATCATACAAATTAACATAACCTAACCCTAAAAAACCATTAGCCCAAAACCCCAAAAGACATTTCTCAAGTAAGAGTCAGGAATAACTTTTTTGAGGTTTCTTTCCATATGAAACATTTTTTTGAGGGTTTTTGCCATGAAATTTTAATGGATCTAGTTGTTTACTATGGTTGCTATGATTTATAGTGTGAAACATTTTTTTGAGGTTTTTTGGCATGAAATTTTAATGGATCAGCATACAATAAAAGAGTTAAAATGTTTTTGTTTTAGCTAACACACCAATGTCAATCAACAAATATGACTAGAGTTCAGGGTTATTTGAATGTACCAACAACATAGTTTGTGAGGCTAACTTCTAGGCCATATCAAGGCATCTCATGAGAGTAAGCAGTTTCCATTGTAACATCTCTAGCAAGTGTTGCATATGTGATCTGTGCAACAATATCCTTGTTGCTCTTTTGTTCAAAAACCAGTCAAGGATCATACAAATTAACATACCCTAACCCTAAAATCCCATTAGCCCAAAACCCCAAAAGACATTTCTCAAGAAAGAGCTAGGAATCATTTTTTTGAGGTTTTTTGCCATATGAAACATTTTTTTGAGGTTTTTTGTCATGAAATTTTAATGGATCTATTTGTTTACTATGGCTATTGTGATTTTCAGTATGAAACATTTTTTTAAAGTTTTTTGCCATGAAATTTTAATGGATCTAGTTGTTTACTATGGCTGCTATGATTTGTAGTATGAAACATTTTTTTGAGGTTTTTTGCCATGAAATTTTAATTGATCTAGTTGTTTACTATGGTTGTTGTGACTTGCTTCTCCTACAACTCTAACAAAATATAAAACCTTGAAATAGATTTTTTTCATAAAAGTAAAGGGTCGTGCATTTTCTCACGTACAGAGAGCCTAAAATACATTTTTTAACCAAAAACCTCAAGCAACCCAGGCATTCAAAATATATCATATATAAATACCTCACCTTCGCTTGAATTTGACCTGGTACCTCTTGAAATAGGCCTTGGACTTATGCGCCTTGATAAAGACCTACACAATTTATTTTGATCAAACAATGAATGAGACAATCAATTAGGAAAAAAACATCGAAGGATTTTTTCTATTTTTTCCAGTATGAAACATTTTTTTGAGGTTTTTTGCCATGAAATTTTAATGGATCTAGTTGTTTACGATGGCAGCTGTGATTTATAGTATGAAACATTTTTTTGAGGTTTTTTGCCATGAAATTTTAATGGATCTAGTTTTTTACTATGACTACTGTGATTTGAAGTATGAAACACTTTTTTGAGGTTTTTTGCCATGAAATTTTAATGGATCTAGTTGTTTACTATGGCGGCTGTGATTTGTAGTATGAAATATTTTTTTGAGGTTTTTTGCCATGAAATTTTAATGGATCTAGTTGTTTACTATCGCTACTATGATTTTCTTGTCCTGCAAATCTAACAAAATATAAAACCTTGAAATAGATTTTTTTCATAAAAGTAAAGAGTCGTGCATTTTCTCACTTATGTAGAGCCTAAAATACATTTTTAACCAAAAATCTCAAGAAACCCAGTGATTAAAAATATATCATATATAAATACCTCGCCTTCACTTGAATTTGACCTGGTACCTCTTCAAATAGGCTTGGAATTCTCGCCTTGACAAACACCTGCACAATTTTTTTTGATCAAATAATGAATGAAACAATCAAGTAGGGTGCTCTCCTGAGCCAAGCTGGAAAGTTCCAGCTTCTCAAATCTTCCCTACAGGGGATGCCCAATTATGTGCTAAGTCTCTTCAAAATCCCTAAGAATGTGGCTAATAAGATTGAACAGATTCAAAAAAGTTTCTTTGGATTGAGGTAGAAGAGAAAAAAAGAATTGCCCTTGTGAGATGGGAGAAAGTGTGTGAGCCTAGAAGACAAGGGGGACTGGGCATTAGAAGAATTCATTGGATCAACAAGGTGCTGCTAGCCAAGATAGGGTGGAACCTTATCTAGAACAATACTGATTGGGGCGACATCATGAGAGCCAAATATCTCAATGGGGACCAAGGCAAAAGTTTTTTGGCGAAGGAGAGTCTTCCCAAAGGCTCAGTTATTTTGAATGGGACTATTAAAATTAGAGGTTTCATCCGACAAGGCTTGAGATGGAGGATTGGGGATGGTAAGGAGGTCGACTTCTAGAAAGACTGGTGGCTGAAGGATAAACCCCTGATAGAACTGGAATATGGTAGATAGCGGGCAGGATTAGCGAGGTGTTTGGTCCCAAAGTGGCTGACTGCATAAGGACCTGTGGAGGTCTTCGGAGCTAGAAAGAGATTTTAGACTATGCCTGTGATGGCAGTGAGGGGGTAAAGATGGTTCAACTTCAAAGAGCTTTGGAAGAGTACACACTACCACTTTTTTCCAAGAGAGACAAGATGGTTTGGGATAAGGATAAGAAGGGTCTATTTACTGTCAAAAGTGCATATAATTTACTGTTAAACCATGAAGAAGGAGGAGTTTGGAGTAAAATTTAGATTCCTAAACTCCTTCTAAAGATTAATTTCTTTTGGTGGACTTTAATGCATAATGAGGTCCTGACTTTGGACAATCTGAAAAAGAGAGGATTCCAAATGCCAACCAAATGTATTATTTGTGAATCTGAGGAGGAATCTTCAGCCCATCTCTTTCTTCATTGTAGTTTTGCTTGGGAGGTCTGGGGACTCACTCTCTAAAAGTTGAATGTTAATTGGATATTGAATGCTAAAATGGAAATGTTGGTTTGGGAATGGAAGCACCCCTATAACCTGGTTCTACCAATCTTGAAAGAGTTCTGGAACCAGATACCTCCCCATTTAGTTTGGAGCCTATGGAAGGAACATACTAATAGAATCTTTAGGGAGAAGATTAGAACCCCTCTGGAGGTTTTTCAATGCTTTTGTCAAGCTGCTGGCTGAAAATATCAATTCCTGTCAGTTTAAATCTTCGGATAGCCACCCGGGGAGAGAAGAACTAAACATGATAAAGAACTGGAATTTGAACTCATATAAGGTGGACATGAGTAAAAAGTTAGCCCGGGCTAGAACCAAATGGACTCCATCGTAGCAAGGGTGGGTTAAGTTGAACTTCGATGGTGCAGCTAAAGGGAACCTGGGTGTTGTTAGTGGTGGAGGTATCTTAAGAATGGAAATTGGAGAGTGTGTTGTTGCTTATGCTGGAGGGATTGGCATTAAAAACAATAATGAAGCGGAAGCCATGGCTATGCTATGGGGTATCAAGTTAGCTATCTCCATAAATATCAAAAGGCTGCATATCAAAGGAGACTCTTAGCTAATTGTGAATGCTGCCCTTGGTCTTTCTCAGATAGGGTGGAACCTAGAGGATATCATGGGGGACATCAAGATCCTCCTTAATGGTGTGGAGGAATATACAATTTCTCATATCTACAGAGAAGGAAACACCTTGGCTGATGCCCTGGCTAATGTAGGAAGTGGTAAGGATGGATGGCGGTGTTGGAGAAACGTCTCAAATTTTTCCCAAGAGATTCATAACCTGATTGAGTAAGATGGAAAGGGATATGAAATATAAGTGGTGTGTGATGTTTATTGTCCTCTAGTGTCTCTAGGGTGAGAGACAGGTTAGAGTTCCTTCCTTCGGAGAAGGTGGGGCCAACAGTTCAAATTTTCAAATTATTTCTGGCGGGATTGTTAAAAATCTTCTGTAGGATGAGGTGACAGGGCCATGGTTGAGTCAACCGGGTTATATCAATAGGAGTCGGGGAAGAGGGGTCCACAGGGACATAAGGTATGACATTAATGATAGTACAATAAGGAGATTGATGGGAAAGCTTGGTTGGCATGCTAAAAGGTGCAAGGACTTTGGTATTGGTGGAGATCTGGGGTCAAGATTTTACAACTCAGAAAGGACGATGAGCAAACAGGTGGCTGGGATATGGAGGATGGATGTGATGGTTAATTTTATGATCCATCATGGTTGGTTTAAAATGGTGGCATCACCTATCTCCACACGAGGTGGCGGCTAAATACTCCCCCTGATGAGATGTATCTAGGTGGCGATTTTAGGGCTTTTAAAAAATAATAATTACACTGCCATCATTACTACAACTCAGCATTATTGCTATTTTAGTGGTCTTTTTCTTAATTGCAAGGTTATCACTTGTGATTATTTCCATTCTGAATGAATCCAGTCCAGTCTCTTTAGCCATTCTCAAACTAGTAAGATGGGAGGGGACATAGTGAAAATTGAACCCAGCTCAGCTGAGGAATTCAAGAAAGATCCTATTGTTTGGCATATAATCCAAGAGGGTGAGGTGGTGCCTTTTCTCAAAGGTATGATGGGTCATGATGAAAATCTGTCAAGGTAGTTTGCGGAGACTTGGGATGAGGATACCAGGGAGGTCAGAATTGGGAAGATTGGATTCCAAGTTTCTAAAGAGGTCATTGGGCAAGCCACGGGCTTACTCACAAGAGGCAAAAAGCATTTGAGGAGAAGCAGAGTGGCTGACCCAAAGCACATGAATCTCTTCTTCCATGAGGGTGAGGCTCCTGTGAAACTCCATGGAGGGTTCAAGAGAGAGGAATTACCGGAGCCTTGGGGACAAATCTATCTCATGATAATGAAGTTCTTCGTGTCGGGAGGAAGGTTCTGGGTATATTATCACTATCACTTTGCTCTTTTAAATCATTTCAGGAACAAGGTTGAGATTAGCTTTCCCTTCTTTTTACTCTCTTCGCTGGATAACTCCATTAAGTCTGTAAGGGAGCTTAGGGCTAGGAATGCTAGTCACCCTCTCATTCTGATACATCAAGTCCTTATTTTGAGGTTGTATCATTTCCATCTTGCCTTATGTCCACCTAAACCTATTCAAGTTAAGATTATGGAGGACCCACAACTAGGAATTTCACATAGGGGTAAGGCCAAAGTAAAAACTAGCATGGGGACTCCTATAATTAAGGGTGGCCCCAATGAGGTGGAAGGGAACCCTATTGAGGCCCCCATTTTTGCTAAAAATAAAAAATGGAAACATACCACTCCAGCAGAGGGAAGGAAGAATGGAAAGAGAGATAGGGTGGAGGAAATGGAGGGGACTCTAAAGAAAAAATAGAAGGGAAGGGTTCTACCATGGAGGATGCTCCTGTGAAAATTGTGGAATTGGATACTGTTCTAGAAACTAAGGGTAGTAGTGAAGCTGGGGAGACTGCTCTTTCGAGCATTCGCCATTCCAAAAGGATTGCTGGGAAACCTCTGGTTAGCTCTATGGGGGTGGAGGGTTCTGAGGACTCCAAGTTTGTGGAAGAGACGGTGGATGAAGAGGGGGAGGAAACTCCTACATAATTTATGCATGAAGTTGAGGGCACTAGCCACTTTGCCTCGATGAATGAAAGCAACTCAAAAAGTCTGGAAGGCAGGAATAAGGCTACTGTTGGTAAGGAGACTGTGGAGGAGGCTATTGATCAAGCCAGTAAGGGGAAATGTGCTCTTTGTGTCAAACATGTGGAAGATATCCAAAACCTATAGAAAAGAATGGATTCTATGTAGAAGAAATGGAAGGTCATGACAGAATTCGCGGCCAAAGCTATGCATCGGGAAACTTCCATCTTTGTCATGGTGAAGGATCTAGATGACAAGGTTAAACAAGTGGGCATCAATAGCTTGGGCGACTATAAGGAGTGGTGGAGTTCCTGGCCAAGTTTGGGGTGACTGACAGCCCATAGTTTCCTATTTCTCATGTTTTCTATTTTCTCTATCATTTCGTAGGGTTTTGTTCTGTTGTTTTGGTCTATTGTTTCTGTGCTGTCAATCTGCTATTTCTAGCATGTTAGAGGCCTAATGCCCTTGGGGCTCTTTTGTTAAAGGGATCTGGACCTTGGTTTCCAGCTGAACTTATCAAAAACAATCAAGTAGGAAAAAAACACCAAAGGATTTTTCCTATTTTTTCAGTATGAAACATTTATTTGATATTTTTTTCCATGAAATTTTAATGGCTCTAGTTATTTACTATGGCTACTATGATTTGCAGTATGAAACATTTTTTTTATTTTTTTTGCCATGAAATTTTTAAGGATCTAGTTGTTTACTATGGCTGTTGTGATTTGCAGTATGAAACAATTTTTTGAGGTTTTTTGCCATGAAATTTTAATGGATCTAATTGTTTACTATGGCTGCTCTAATTTGCTTCTCCTATAACTCTAACCAAAAATAAAACCTTGAAATAGATTTTTTTCATAAAAGTAAAGAGTCATGCATTTTCTCACGTACGTGGAGCCTAAAATACATTTTTTAACCAAAAACCTCAAGCAACCTAGGCACTAAAAATATATCATATATAAATACCTTGCCTTCACTTGAATTTGACCTGGTACCTCTAGAAATAGGCATTGGACTTCTACGGCTTGACAAACACCTGCACAATTTTTTTTATCAAATAATGAATGAAACAATCAATTCGGAAAAAAAAAATACGAAAGGATTTTTTCTATTTTTTCCAATATGAAACATTTTTTTGAGCTTTTTTGCCATGAAATTTTAATGGATCTAGTTGTTTACTATGGCTGTTGTGATTTGTTGCTCCTACAAATCTGACCAAATATAAAAACTTGAAATAGATTTTTTTTCATAAAAGTAAAGAGTCATGCATTTTCTCACGTATGCAGAGCCTAAGATACTTTTTAACCAAAAATCTCAAGCAACCCAAGCACTGAAAGGGATACAAACTACACTACAAATCTGTACTTAGGCATATTATATTTGTTCTTGTCCTAATGTATCAAGTGGATTCTCACTCTATAATCAGTCTTCCCCTCTGCACAAATCTTAAATCAGCTAGAAGAACAAACTACAAAACCCTAAAACTCAACCCCATTTCTACAAATGTGCCTATGTGAATTATAAAAAATAGCTTCAGATATGGCTTATGTGAATTATATAAAATAGCTAAAATCTACCTCGGTCCTTTCTCTAGATATAAGTAGTAGTTGAAGGAGTTGTGGATGATGCTGACTGATTGAGCTCTTGGCCTTTCCTTTCAGGCTTGGTTTGGCCACTGCTAATTTCATCCATGACACGGGTTTGAGTCCAGGGTGTTACTTTGATAGATAGTGGTAGAAATCACCCTATCCCTATCCTGGTGGGCTCTCCCAGCTAGAATCTATGACTATCCATCTAGACTCTCCAAATTAAAAAGAAAAAAGAAATAAAATCTATTGTGCACTCATCTTTGCCTATTCTTTTGTCCAAATCCTCTTGGTCCAGACTTGGCTTTAAATTAGGTTTCTTGGAATCCTTCCACTTTCCTCGAGCTTCCTCCTACTTTAATAGTTTCTCTCTATCACATTTCTCCTAGTATTCTTTCACTGACAAGTAAATCAACTATACACAGTGCAATCCTTGGATTGTGAATCTTATAGATTTGCTAAAACTAATTTGGAATTTAGGGGAAAATGTAAAGGGTTTACCCCCAAACTAAGCAAAGTGAGACCAATGAATGCAAAGAGGAGGATGGAGATGAATTGAGATTCAGGAGTGTCAGGCAACGTGGTGCCTCCATTTCACTTTTGGTGCCCTTATTTTCTTTTATTTTTTGCTATTTCTAGCCAATAATTTTCCAACTTTAATATCATATTGTCTAATTTTTATTTGTGTGACTAATTATTTAGTCATTTTATTTGTTTGACTAATTATTTAGATGTGTTTTTTACCCGGTGATCAAATTAGTCATTTATTTAGTCATTTATAGCTGTGTTGCAAAAAAATAGTAGAATTTAGTCATTTTTAGTTGTTGTTACTAAAAGTTTTAGTCACGTAGTCATTTATTTGCCAAAATTCTACTAGTGTTTGGTGGCAGAAGTGTAGAGAGTCTTGGTTGAAAGAAAGTGACAGAAACACTGCATTTTTTCATCTTCCCTCAAAAATCAGACGTAATCACAACTCCATTAATAGCATCAGGAAAAGTAATAGAATGGAAGCAAATAACATGGCCAAAATCAAGGAAGTGAAGGAGTATTTCAAACACTTCCTTTCCAAGGAGGATACTTTGCCCCAAGGTGGCGATTTGGCTTCGAATTTGCCCAAATTAATTTTAGAAGAGAAAAATAGAGAACTATTAAAGGAATTTACATTGGATGAAGTTAAATCTATTATTTTCTCCATGCCAAGAGATAAAGCATTAGGACCAGATGACTGGTTAGGTGTTTTCTTTCAAAAATGTTGGGAGGGGATAGGCAAAGATGTTTTCTTAGTAGTGGAAGATTCAAGGAAGTTTGTGAATGTACTTAAGGAGATGAAGAATACTAACAATATGCTTATTCCAAAGGCTAAAACACCTCTTTCATTCAATGCTTTTAGATCTATATCTTTGTGTAATTTCATCTATAAAGTTATTTCAAAGGTAGTAGCGATCAGATTGGTTAATCTTCTTCCAAACACAATATCAAAGGAACAAGGGGGTTTTGTACCCAAGAAAGAAATAGCAGAAGGTGCCATCTTGACACATGAAATTCTCCATTCATTTAAGAATGGTAGTGATCCCTACATGGTTATAAAGTTAGACATGGCCAAATCCTACTATAGGATTAATTAGGATTTTTTTATGAGCATTTTAAATGCCTTGGGCTTTTCTAAATGATGGATCAAGTTGATTGTGTAGCAGGGGTCAGATTCTCAGTTCTTGTAAATGGTATGGAGACAAATTCTTTTTTTCATCAAGAGGTCTTAGGCAAGGAGATCCTCTCTCCCCTTACCTTTTCATCCTTGTGGCAAAGGGATTGAGTTGGGATATCAAATATGCAAGTAGAAAGAACATTTGGAAAGGAATAAGACCCAGGGGCATGAATGAGACATATACTCATGCCTTATTTGCAGATGATACCATTTTATTTGGCCAAGCTAACAAGAGGGAAGGTTAATCCATCAAAGATGTCATTGATAATTATTGTGAAGGTTCAGGACAGAAGGTAAATCAAAAAAAATCCAAGATTTATCTCTTTAACTCAGATTTAGGCCTTTATAATGAGATCACAAACATCTTCAAGTTTAAAGTGGAGACATTGCCAGGTAAATATCTTGGCATCCTATTGTTCAATGGTAGGCATAGGAAGGAGCTATAGAAGGATGTCATTTCTAATAAATGATCAATAAAATAGGTTCTTGCAAAGGGAAATAGTTAGTTCCTTAGTGGGCAGGTTGATCATGATTAAAGTTGTGTTGATAGCGGTTCCAAATTACATGATGTCTATTTTACAGACATCGAAAGGCATAGTGACTGAAATGGTGAAAATCTGTAGGAAATTCTTATGGAAAGGATCCACGGATAAGAAGAAAATCCACCTTATTTCATGGGATAAATTTTACAAACTGAAATGTCAAGGAGGGGCAAGCATCCAAAAAATGTAGAATTTAGCATTAGGTGCTAAGCTGGCTTGGAGTATATATAAGAAGCCTCAATTGAAATGGGTCAAGCTAATGTAGTACAAATACTTGGACAATTTGGATAAGGAAAGGATCTTCACAATCAATAATCCTCTAAGGGGTTCATCAATATGGAATTTTATCATTCGATATAGGGAAGTTATACTGCAAAACTTATCATAGATTATCCAAAATGGAACAGAGGCAATTTTTTGGGATGACTCTAGGAATGGATGGCCAAAATTGATAGAGAGAGGTGATTTGAAGGAATTGGAAGCTTGCTTAAAGTTACATTGGGTTTTAAAAGTCCAAGATTATTATTATTTGGGGTCAAGTTCTTTCTTTCATAAAGTGACCTGGAAAAGTGTAGAAAATCATGACTTCCCCCAGCATCAAAAGTTGGTACTAAAAGAAATTCTAAGCTCAAGAATTGTGTTTTTGACAAGCTAGGAAGATGAACTAATATTGACTGCGAAAGGATCAAGAGACTATAAGGTTAAACAAAGTTATAGGTCATTGTCTACAAGTGAAAAATTAGAATGGTCAGCACACTTATGTTAGCTTGATGAGATTTTACCAAAGGCAGGAGCTTTCTTATGGTTGGCACTCCATAGGAGAATTCTCACAGGCAATAGAATTCAAAAATAGTCCTTGGGATTGAATTTTAAATGTGTGTTGTGTGGGGAGGTAGAAGAGAACTTGGATCACCTTCTATTACATTCTAATTTTAGTAAAGAATGTTGGAGCTGGCTTCTCAGACAATTAAATTGGGTTACACCACTATTGGAAACATTACTTCAACTCTTTAAGAGTTGGAAAAACTTACATCTGATAGCTACA
The DNA here is from genome assembly GCA_027924645.1 of Cunninghamia lanceolata. Taxonomy (NCBI): domain Eukaryota; kingdom Viridiplantae; phylum Streptophyta; class Pinopsida; order Cupressales; family Cupressaceae; genus Cunninghamia; species Cunninghamia lanceolata. Next base: position 10,454,863 of record BSBN01000060.1, on the reverse strand, counting down.
TTTGAGTGTTTGTTGGTTGCCAGTCTGTCACTGGTTATATGGCACCTATGGAGGGAAAGGTATTTCAAAATCTTTAGGAAAAGATCGAAGTCAGTTCAAGAGGTTTGCAAAGAGCTGGATATAGCTATATATGAAGTAGTTAAGGAAAAGATCAACAGGTCAAGTAGTTCTAAATCAATTTAGATGAGTTGGGATGATTTGATGGCTAGGAATTGAAAAATTCTTGGTTAAAAATCTTGTTAATTTTGTAGTTACAAGGACCAAGCAAGTGTGGATAGGGATAGTGTCAAATGGTATCCAATGACACAACCTTTTGTCTAATTGAATATTGACAAGGCTAGTTGTGGCAATCTTGGACCTTCAGGCACGTGATGTATTATCAGAAATTATGAAGGGAAGCCTCTAGTGGCCAAATCTACTAAAATTTTGGTAGGAACTAGTAATGTAGCAGAAGCTTTGGCACTTCTTCATGGACTTCAATTGGTGATAAACTATGGATATAGATCATTGAGGATTGAGGTAGATTCATTGAATATCATTAGAGCAATGAAGACAAGGAGGATGAAGAATTGAAAATTAGATTATATAATGAGTCAAGTATGGACACTGATTGATAGTTTGGATTCCTTTCAAATCTCACATTGTTATAGAGAAGGAAATAAGGTAGTGGATCTCTTAGAAAATGGAGCTATAGATCAAGAGTAAGAGGAAATTATTTTCAATCCTAGTCAAGGATAAATTCTTGCAAATCTGTTGAACAATATAAGTGATGACTATTTTTTATTAGCACATAGGAGTTTTTCTTCCAGCTGACCAAGATTAAGATTTTGTTTGTATCTTGTTGGGCATTGATGGGAGGTGGAGTATAATATGAGGTGTGGAAATATGGCATGGTTAGTGTACATTGATTAGGCATGTTTTTGATTTGGTGGGAGTGTGTCACCACATAAACTTGTTGGAGGTGGCACCTGGGAATGTAAGCACTAAAGGACTACTATAATGTTATTGCCGATAAATACATGTCTTGTCTAGCAAGTAAGGACAAGATGCTTGGCTTCTCATGAATGGATGTTTCTTCTAGGGGTAGATGGTTGTTAATTTTTTGGAGATGTTAGAAGTTTATGGATCTCATGACATTTATAGTCTTCAGGCAGCGTGGTCATCCTTCTCTGGTCTAGAGCAACAACCTCATTTATAGTACTGATCCATTTGTATGCATATCAAGTATGCATCATGAGAGCATATGGATTTTCAGGCAGTGACATGTGGGGAGAAGGAACTCCATACACATTTGACATTTATTATTCAAATTGAGAAAACATTTATCCTTCTTTGCAGCAAAAACAAGGATGGGTCTGGCATTATGAAGGCCCCAAATCTTTTCATTTTAATGATGGCAGGAGCTTAGCCAGATCAGATGGAATGGTCTTGGTTTAATGGATAGCGAGCAATTTTGATGAGGGTTTTCAACTCAGCCTGACAAACTTGCGATAGGAATGAGCTCTCTAGTCTATATATGTTATCAACCCTTAAATAACTTACCATTTTCTATAGAACTCTCTCCTTTTTTCTTTTCTTGGTGGGTCCTTGATTGTAAGTATATGGATGGAGCTTGTCATCACTAATAAGCATCTCTTCTTCCTTCCTTTGTTTTGGGAGCCTAAAATCAAAGGGCACATAAAAATTACTAATTTGTGTCTTGTGTTTGAGAGTGATTTCATATTGGCACAGTTCACAATAAGGAACATGTGCAGACAAAGCTGGATTCAAGGGTTAGAGGATAGAGTGCTACGCTGGTCTGACTTGGTGTCTAATTTGCTCTCTAATATTATGGACATAGTGTAAAATGGTCACTATGTCCATGTAATTGACACAAGGTTGGTTGTTGATCAATTGTATAACCTAGATAGGTGGAATGAGGCCCTACGTGGATATGATACCAGCAATGGTGATGCTCCAATTGGTAGGTTTTTTTCCAATAGACATGTTGAGGACATCTCAAGATGCTAAGTGTGTTTACAAAGCTAAGCAACAAGGTTTGATTTGTGGCTGTATGGGGGGATTATATAAGGCCTTGTAAGGCCATAATCATACTTTTCCCAATCAATTTGCAACTAGGTGCCAAGAGGTTTTCACTGATATTTGGTTCTTATGGGTTCACACCCCTGATTGGGCATTGCACTTGCCGAAGGAGCTTGTTGAAGGGGATGCCATTGTAGACGATACATAGGCTTTGGCTTATGATCAAGTTCAATCAATGACTACAAGAGGATGTGGTGGGCACTTGAGGGAGATTGGTGGTTCAACTAATGGTGAGGAGGAGTTGAGGGTGGGTTGTTGACAGTTTCCACTTCACCTACGTTGTAACATTTTTTATTTTTTCTAGTCTATTTTTGTTGGTTCAAGCTGTTGGGTCTCTTTCTTTGGTAGATGTGGATGAGTCTCCTGTATACTTATTGGATTTTTCCCTGACATGGGTTCTTTTTTAATTTTGGCCTTACGTATTCATGGGCTTCTTATGTAACTATGATATTCTATGATCAATATATGCCTAGTAGTCTCCACCTTTCTTTTAAAAAAAACTTTCTTGGATACTTTCAACTCAATGGTGAGCTTAGATTTACACCAACATGCTCCAAAATGAACCTGCAATACAAAGAAACAAAGAAGAAACCCTCCCAAAACTGGTATTTCACTCAACCTTTATAATTCTCTAGGTCATCGAAGGATGCAAGAGAAGACCATACTTAGTTTTAAGAAAGAAAATAATTGCAATCCTAGATTTTCTAAAAAATAAACTACCTCTAGACAATTTCCTTCTTTGATACCATGTTAGAATTAGCTATGGAGCTAGCTATCCCAAGATTAGGATGCCTAAGAGCTAATCACAAGAATTAAATAAAATCAACATGATAGAATAACAATCTATACAAAAGATGCAATAGAAAATTTTTATAATAGTATAATGAGAAGCCGTGGTTATATAGGCAAAGGTGACACATAGGACTACATAGGATTATGGCAAGTGTCATAACCATATTATATAAGACATGAAGACATAAGCATCATATGTGTACCCTAAAAGTACCCTAAGTAAATTTAACAAACTAGGTGTGAATAAGTCCTTGAAGGAACTAGTTAGGGAATAACTCTTTTCACACCAATAGTCAACATCATTTTACCTTGTTTTAAAAAAGGTAATCATTTACATTCAATCTCTTCATGTATGTTCACACATTGTGGTATATGATCATGTCAAAAAAATTCCACAAACATCACCTTGATTCTTATAATAATAATTTTAAGTGTAATTTTCACTTTCTTAGTGAAATCATGTCAAAAAACTATTAGTGGCCATCACTCGAATAGATTTGATTATATTCCAATCTAATCATCAAATCAAATGTCATAACCCTAAGTTCTTTGAGCATAAAATAGATTTGCATAGTTCAAAAATAGTAGTAGACATTGTAGACAAATGTAATGTGTATGAAAATAACAAAGCCTAAGATTAATAATAACTAGAACCTACATTGTTAAAGGTTGCAATGGTTGCACTGATAGAGAATATGGGTGCTTGCTAATTAAAAGTGCTTTGTTGTATTGAGAAGAATAATTTTCACATAAAGTAAAACAATTACATTGACTAATTTATATTTTTAGCATGAGACAATTGTTTCTTTGTTGTTTAGAATTCAACTCAAACACTTTGTGAGTGAGTTAGACTCCAACACAACACATGAACTATATCCTTGATATGGGGGACCTCCTAGTCACTCCTTCTCTTATGGAAAGAGCCAATCGAGTGGATGTAGAACTAGGGATTTTCTTGTTCATGAGGGAGCATAATGTCGTGGATGGAAGTTGGGTTATTCATTTTATGTGTGTATGTTTGATTTTTTTTAATGGAAGCACTCAATTATTGTTGATGTTGTGATAATGAAATGACCCAAAGGGTCACTTGTCCTAAGTCTTGCACAAAGATTTTTTTTTAAGATGATAAGGTATTCTAACCTCCTCTCTTGATTTTGCATTTCTTTTTGTATGAATTCTTGTTACTTGATGATTCACTATCACCGTTCTTCTGCTTTTCTTATTTATTCTATGTCTTGTTGGATGTGAATTTGATGAGGGAACTTCTCTAACCTCATCTAGGATATACCTTATCCAATCTTCCCTAATGCTTGGGCATATTGAATGCTAGACAAGAGGGGAATTTTTTTTATTGTGTTGATTTTGTTTTGAATGTGTTGACTATGTTGAAAATGTTGACTATGTTGAAGATGTTGACCTTGTGATAGAATTGAGGGTTTGAATTTGTTTCTTGTTTTTCTTTTTTATGTTTTCTAAATTTTTTGATCTTTTGATGAATAAAAATTTAAATGAATTTAATACAATTTTGGTTCTTTTTCTCTAAATTTTAATGTGATCTAATTATCTAAGAAATTGAAAATGAGTGCATGCTAATATGACTTCTTAAATGCAAGCTAAACTATGTTTTTGCATTCTTTTGGGTTGGGTTTTTGTTTGTAATCTAGTGGGATTGAAAATAAAAACTAATCTAAAAGTAATGAAAGGAAATTAATCAAAGGAAATTGAAACTAAACTAAGTAATTGAAATGAAAAAATTACTTTAATAAAACAAAGAAATAAATTTTCCTATCAAGAGAAAAGAAAGGAGTGAGTTGTTGCAAGTATGAGGTGAGCCAGTGTTGTCATTGATGTCAACATACTCATATTGCATTGACAAGAAGGATTGGATGAGCTGTGTGCTGAGGATATTGAGAAAATTAGCCTCAGTCAGGAACAGTGAAGAACCGTGATGAGAAGAAGGCAAATGTATTGTATAGGTTGAGAACCAGAGGATGCGGATTAAACGGTTTGTAGATATGAGTCTTGAGATGCTTCAGTTAAGATTTCAGAGGTCCGCATGAAGATCTGAAGGAGTTGTGGCTGTCGGTGTAGAACCGGTTCCGGCAAGTATTCAGAGGTGACAGAGGATCACAAAAAGGTCAGGTGAGGTCCGGAACTGTATAATCCTAATCTGCAGATTGGAAGGAGTCTTTGGGATGTCCCTATGATGTGCCATCTCAAGTTGTGTATGATTTGGAGGTCCGGAAGTACCTCTTGCATTATGACAGTGGCGACAGACAGTGTTCTTGAAGTTTCGGATAAGGAAGAGAAGAGATTCCAGTAAGTAAAGAAAGTGCGGATGTACCTGGTCATTCAGGCAGGCTTGTGAAGGTTCTTGGATCATGTTGAGGTTGTGTTGTTGGTCCGCATTGATAGTAGAGCCCAGAATTGAAGTTATTCTTCCGGATGAAGTTCTTGCTCTGTTTAGCCGACCGGATGAGTTGTTCATCCTGCGAATGTTCTTGTGGTGGCCGACCGGATGTGTTATTCATCTTGTGGATACTCTTATGGTTGTTTGCTGACTTAGATGTTTGTTCCTAAGTCGATGTCTTGTATAAATAACGGTTTGTGAGTTCATTTTGAAGTGTGGATTGTGTGGATGAGTGTGGCATAGCGAAGAGAAGTGCGAAAGGCAGAGCAGAGGTTTTTGGGCTTAAATGGAACTGATCCAGACATAGTAGAGATGTCATTCTCCAGTTCAAGATTGTGATTCTTATCACTTTGTAGACAGTGTGTCTCCTTGTAGGTAGTGGGCCTCTTTGTGAGCAGTGTGCTCGGGTAGTGAGCCCTAATTGGCAAGTGCCATTCTTTTTCTTATTCTTCTAACAGAGAATAATCCTTTGGTTAATCACCCCGTGGTTTTTCCCTTAACCGGGTTTTCCACGTCAAAATCTTGGTGTTCAATGTGTTGATGTTTATCTGCTCTTGTGTTTATGTATTATGCTTTCATGGATGATTAATTGATATGCTGTTAACTAACAATGAAGAATCAAGTGTTTGAAAGAAGAAGAAGTTTTATACAACTGGTTCACCCCCCCCCCTCTCAGTTGTATGCCTTAAATCCAACAATTGGTATCAGAGCCAAGTTCCTCTGAAAGGAGCTTAACCGCTTGAGGAGATCCAGGATGTCGTCATACAAGAAGGATAGTCCGAAGTTCGATGGAACCAACTTCACTCTCTGGAAAGGTCGCATGAAGTGTCACTTGGAATGTATGGGAAAAGCATACTTGGCTATGGTCTCAAAACCATATGTACCTCCACAAGGTGGTCCGACAACTCTGAATGAAATCACAGATGCTGAAAATAATCTGCGGACCAAGGAAGCCCTACTAAGCGCATTGAATGATTCAGATCTCTCAAATGTTATTGACCTACCAACTGCATATGAGATCCTGACTAAACTGGAACTTCTGTATGAAGGAGATGAGTTTGTCAAAAGTACAAGGTTGCAAAGTCTGAAAGGGAAATTTGAAAGATTGAAGATGAGAGATGATGAAAACATCACTACCTTTATGCCAAGAGTGAATGAGCTGGTATGTGGAATTAGAAATGCTGGTGGAACTCTAGATGAAAATGAGATTGTCTGCAAAATCCTAAGATCCCTTCCTGCTGCCTACAAAATCAAGGTTGCTGCCATTGATGAATTCAGAGCCCACACAACTGTCACAAGAGAACAACTGGCTGGCAAACTAGCTACATTTGAAATGACCGAGTTTGGAGATGATCCTCCCAAGACTGAATCTGCTTTCAAAGCCAGTGCCTATGTGAAAGGCAAACAGAGATTTGATCCGGGAGAAAACTCATCAAGGAAGATGTCATGGTATGATCAAGCAAGAAGAGACATGGAAGAAGAAGAAGCAGAAACAGCTCAACTTGAAGCCCTCATTGCAAAGAGACTGCCAAGAGGATCCGGTAAATATGAAGGAAAACTACCCTTTAAGTGTTTCAACTGCAATAAGATTGGTCATTTTGCTTCAAGATGTCCGGAAAGATCTGCAAGGTCTAATACTAACAGACAAAGGTTTCAAAAGAACTGCTATTATGTTCATGAAGAAGATGACAATAAAGGAGTAACAGATGATGAATCAGAACTAGAAAGAAAATCCAGAAATGAATGGGTGTTTATTGCCATCAAGGAAGAAGATTCAATATCCTCTAAATCTGTCAATCACAAGGTTGTGTAAAGAGCTTTGGCTGCTCAAGTGGAAGAAAAGGATGATTGGGTTATTGATAGTGGATGTTCTCACCATATGACTGGTGACAAGAATAAGTTCTTAGATTTGGAAAGGTATGAAGGAGGAATGGTAAAGTTTGGTGACAATTCTGCTGGCAGAATCAGAGGTAGGGGAACTATTTCCTTTGATGGAAAGAGCAAAACAGGTAATGTACTATATGTTGAAGGATTGAAGCACAATCTTCTCAGTGTTGGTCAGTTAGTGGACAAAGGCTATGATCTCTGGTTCAAGAATGGAAAATGCAGAATCTTTACAAGCTCCGGAACTGAAATTGCATCCGGTGCTCAAACAAAAGGTAATATCTTTCATCTGGTTGGTTCAAACAAAAGTTGTCTGTTTGCTCAAGTTGATCAGAGTTGGTTATGGCATAGAAGAATGTGTCATGTGAATTTTGATAACATCATCAAGATAAGCAATATTCAGGCTGTAAGAGACCTTCCAAAATTGGTGAAACCTACAAATGGTTTGTGCAAAGAATGTCAGCTAGGTAAACAGAGCAAAGTCTCTTTCAAAAGCAAAGATCAGTCTTCTACCAGATTGTTGGAATTAGTACATACTGATCTCTGTGGTCCGACAAGAATCAAGAGTCTGCAAGGTGATAGATATTTCATGTTGTTAATTGATGATCATTCCCGGATGATGTGGGTTACCTTTCTAAAAGAAAAATCAGAAGCATTTGAGAAGTTCAAAATCTTCAAAGCTATGGTAGAGAATCAAACCGGATTGAAACTAAAGTGTCTAAGGTCTGATAGAGGTGGTGAATTTACATCTGGTGAGTTCATTGACTTTTGTGAGAAGCAGGGTATAAGGAGACAATTGTCTGCTCCTAGGACTCCACAGCAGAATGGAGTAGTTGAAAGAAAGAACCGGACCATCCAGGAAGCTGCCAGGACAATGATGTTGGAAGAAAATGTTCCTCAGATGTTTTGGAAAGAAGCTATCAGCACTGCAATCTACACTCTCAATCGAGTTCAAATCAGAAACAACACCGGTAAGACCCCCTATGAACTCTGGTTTGGCATCACTCCTACTGTGAAATATTTTAGAGTATTTGGTAGCAAGTGTTATATTAAAAGAGATGAAGATCTAGGAAAGTTTGATGCTAGAAGTGATGAAGGAATTTTCTTGGGCTACTCCACTCAAAGCAAAGCATACCCGTGTTACAATAAGAGATTGAGGAAGATGATAGAAAGCACCAATGTGAAAGTTGATGAAGGAATTGAGAAGCCTTCAAGATTTTATGAGTTTGATGAAGATGATCAAGATGGTGTTCAGGTTCAAGGGACTCAATCCCCTCTGGTAAGTCAGAATCAACTTGAACTAGTAAATCAGGAAGAAGAAATAGGTCAGAATGAACCTGATCAAGGAGCAACAGTGCAGGATATTCCCAAAATTCCAAGGTATGTAAGACTAAACCACTCTGAAGATCAGATCATAGGTGATAGAAGCAAAGGTGTGCAAACTAGAAGGAATGTTGCTCAAAATCAGGATGAATGTTGTCTGATTTCAAAGATTGAACCTAAAACAGTAAATGAAGCCTGCAATGATGAAAACTGGACTAAATCAATGAAAGATGAATTAATGCAAATTGAGAAAAATCATACTTGGGATCTTGTTCCCAGACCTAGAGACAGGAATGTGATTGGAACCAAATGGGTCTTCCGGAACAAACTGAATGAAGCTGGTGAAGTTATCAAAAACAAAGCTAGATTGGTCTGCAAAGGCTACTCTCAAATAGAAGGAATTGACTTTGAAGAGACCTTTGCTCCGGTGGTAAGAATTGAAGCAGTCAGATTATTTCTTGCATTTGCTGCCTTCAAAGACTTCAAGGTATATCAGATGGATGTCAAGTCTGCTTTCCTAAATGGTGATCTAGAAGAAGAAGTTTACATTGAACAATCGGATGGATTTCAATTGTCTGATAATGATGATATGGTCTGCAAGTTGAAGAAAGCATTGTATGGACTAAAGCAAGCCCCAAGAGCATGGTATGAAAGGTTGGATAAGCATCTTGTGCAGATTGGATTCAACAAAGGTACTGCTGACAGTAACTTATATTTCAAAATTGTTCATGAAAACATTTTGATTGTTGAAGTGTTTGTGGATGATATCATTTTTGGAGGAAGAGATAGTATGTGCAAAACTTTTGCAAATCAGATGAAAAGTGAGTTTGAAATGTCTATGCTTGGTGAAATGAATTTCTTCTTGGGTCTGCAAATTACTCAAACAAAGAAAGGAATCTTCATTTCTCAAACTAAATATGTGAAAGAATTGTTAAAGAAATATGGTATGGAAGATTCAAAACCAATGAACACTCCCATGGCAACCGGATGTAAGTTGAGCAAAGATGATGACTCCCCAAAGGCAGATCAGACAAAGTATAGATCAATGATTGGTGGATTGTTGTATCTCACTCAGACTAGACCAGATATAATGCAGGCTGTTGGTCTTGTGGCAAGATTCCAGGCTGATCCTAGAGAATCTCATGTTATGGCAATCAAAAGAATTTTCAGGTACCTGAAAGGAACAGTTGAGTATGGTCTATGGTACCCTAGAGATCCAGATTTCTCTCTTCATGCTTACACAGATGCAGATTGGGCAGGAGATGTGGATGACCGGAAGAGCACTAGTGGTGGAGCATTCTTTTTGGGGAAGAGATTGGTTTCTTGGCTAAGCAAGAAACAAGATGCAATATCTCTATCTACAACTGAAGCAGAATACATTGCAGCAGCAGGTAGTTGCACTCAAATCTTATGGATGAAGCAGATGCTAAGAACATTAAAGTTGAATATGAGGAGCCTATCACAATTTTCTGTGATAATTCAAGTGCAATTAATATTTCTAAGAATCCGGTATTGCATTCTAAGACTAAGTACATATCTATCAAGTTTCACTTTTTGAGAGAACAAGTGAACAAGGAAGAAGTCAGATTGGAGTATGTTCCCTCAAAGGATCAGATTGCAGATATCTTTACTAAACCTCTTCCCAAGGACTCTTTTGAATATCTCCGGGAGAAGTTAGGGGTCATGGCCCCTCCGGTGATGAACTAGGATGCACTGATGTGCATCAGTCCGGTGGATATCACAGTCATATCTTGTGATCCGGATTGATGATGGGGAGCTGCAACTAAGGGGGAGCAGCTGGTATGATTCTGATGTATGAGAATTGCAAGTATGAGCCCTTTGCCATTGATGTCAAAGGGGGAGAGAAGACATGTGAAAAACAAGTGGTTGATGATCAAAGGGGGAGCAGTAAAGGAAGAGAAGACATGTGAAAAGTTGTTGTTGATAGGGGGAGCTGTGACAGAAAGGAGAAGTTCTTGTCTTGATGGTTTTTCACATCATATGTTGCCATCAATGACAAAGGGGGAGATTGTTGCAAGTATGAGGTGAGCCAGTGTTGTCATTGATGTCAACATACTCATATTGCATTGACAAGAAGGATTGGATGAGCTGTGTGCTGAGGATATTGAGAAAATTAGCCTCAGTCAGGAACAGTGAAGAACCGTGATGAGAAGAAGGCAAATGTATTGTATAGGTTGAGAACCGGAGGATACAGATTAAAGGGTTTGTAGATATGAGTCTTGAGATGCTTCAGTTAAGATTTCAGAGGTCCGCATGAAGATCTGAAGGAGTTGTGGCTGTCGGTGTAGAACCGGTTCCGGCAAGTATTCAGAGGTGACAGAGGATCACAAAAAGGTCCGGTGAGGTTCGGAACTGTATAATCCTAATCTACAGATTGGAAGGAGTCTTTGGGATGTCCCTGTGATGTGCCATCTCAAGTTGTGTATGATTTGGAGGTCCGGAAGTACCTCTTGCATTATGACAGTGGCGACAGACAGTGTTCTTGAAGTTCTGGATAAGGAAGAGAAGAGATTCCAGTAAGTAAAGAAAGTGCGGATGTACCTGGTCATTCAGGCAGGCTTGTGAAGGTTCTTGGATCATGTTGAGGTTGTGTTGTTGGTCCGCATTGATAGTAGAGCCCGAAATTGAAGTTATTCTTCCGGATGAAGTTCTTGCTCTGTTTAGCCGACCGGATGAGTTGTTCATCCTACGAATGTTCTTGTGGTGGCCAACCGGATGTGTTATTCATCTTGCGGATACTCTTATGGTTGTTTGCCGACTTAGATGTTTGTTCCTAAGTCGATGTCTTGTATAAATAACGGTTTGTGAGTTCATTTCGAAGTGTGGATTGTGTGGATGAGTGTGGCATAGCGAAGAGAAGTGTGAAAGGCAGAGCAGAGGTTTTTGGACTTAAATGGAACTGATCTGGACATAGTAGAGATGTCATTCTCTAGTTCAAGATTGTGATTCTTATCACTTTGTAGACAGTGTGTCTCCTTGTAGGCAGTGGGCCTCTTTGTGAGCAGTGTGCTCGGGCAGTGAGCCCTAATTGGCAAGTGCCATTCTTTTTCTTATTCTTCTAACAGAGAATAATCCTTGGGTTAATCACCCCGTGGTTTTTCCCTTAACCGGGTTTTCCACGTCAAAATCTTGGTGTTCAATGTGTTGATGTTTATCTGCTCTTGTGTTTATGTATTATGCTTTCATGGATGATTAATTGATATGCTGTTAACTAACAACGAAGAATCAAGTGTTTGAAAGAAGAAGAAGTTTTATACAACTGATTCACCCCCCCCCTCTCAGTTGTATGCCTTAAATCGAACATGAGTTACTTTCCCAAGAGCAAAGTTTGATCTAATTACTATTGAAAAGTCAAAGGAACTTATATGAATTAGGCAATCATGCCTTGCATGAGTCCTTAGAACTCCTTTGGGAAACCATTCCTTCCTCTACAATAACAGGGTCCTCCTCTTGGCAACAAAAACAAAATGATTATAAAAGTGAGTGGCAACGATCTTAGAAGCTATGAAAATTTGACAAAGGTAATGGATTTGAGCATATGGATGCTTTTAAGTGCAAATGGCTTGAGCTATGAAGCTATGAATAAAATAAAATGACACACGAAGTCCTATAGTGAGCATAAAAATTCTATGGACACAAGTAACTGCGAATAAAAGAGATGCAATGATGAATTTGCCTCCCAAAATGGATAGGGGAGGGGGGTATTTATAGGCTATAAATACACACCAAAGGTGGTGATGATTGGGGAGTTAATACAACTGATTTATGAGTGATCTAGCTTTGATTTGGAGAGAACAATGACCTTGTAAAGAAAATCAAACAAGAAGAAATATAGATAACACATGACTAATTGTGAGATAAGAATAGATTGATTAGAATTCAAGAATAGACTGATTGAGTGCTGCCACAATAATGGGTTACACTTTCTGGGACATCCTGATTTTTGTTGAAATCACATATTTTTAGAAAATATAATGATTTAATCCTTGAAAGGTCCATTTAAAAGATTTTAGTTGAAGAGGGTTTGATCAAAACCCCTTAGATTCAAACCCCCTTGGATAGAACCCCACTAGTTTTAAACCATACCTATAATGGAGTCTCCTCTACACCTATCAAAATATTGATAAAAAACCACTTTTGATTTACCTTTTGGGGGATCAAATGAATTCATTTAAAATTTATGTTTTGTAAGTATGTAGTCCTTATTATAAGCTACCCAAAAAGTATAATTTTAAAAATATTTAATTTGATTATTATATTTATTTTTATTTCTTGTGAATGTAGGTTTTTCATCGAACATCAAGTTCTTTGTTCTACACACATGGAAAATTAGTAAATTAGTGAAAAAAATTCTGAAAAATATCTATGCCTTAGGTATTGATGTCCTTGTTTCAACAAAAGCAAATGAATTTCGATACATATAGAAAAAGTTATATTTTATGGAATATGCCTATGTCTAAATTATAATTGGTTTGACTTCAAAACTTAATTAGAAAAAAATATTCAACAAAACATTATAAAATCAAATGCATGCCCTATATATCGATGTTACTAATCTAAATTCAAAAGAATCAGAATTTTATGATAAAAAGTTATGTGCTATAGAATACACATCACTTTAAAAAAATGTTGTTTACTATTAAAAACTAGTTATTAAAGGAGACAAAAAAATTTACAATTTAGCTCCATTTTTAAAAATATATATATATATATTTAGAATCTACAAACAAAATCTCACAAATCACTAGTTTGTATCATCTTCAAATTCCTAATGGTTTAACGGCTATAAGTGTAAGAAAGTGAAACTTTAGTTCAAAATGTTGTTTTCAATGTCAAGTTTAGCGAAAAAGTGTAACCCATTATTGTGGGATGACCTGATTGAGAGTCTAGAAATTGTTAGGTGTGTTGCAAGTATGTGCCTAACCGATGTTGTCATTGATGTCAACATATCTATGTTGTCATTGGTGTCAAATGTGCTCTTACTTTGTTGCTTGCTTGTATGGAGTGAGATGCTTTGTATTTACTTATGTAAGTCATCCTAATGTTGAGGATATTAAGAAAATTAGCCCCTCCAGTGGTAACAGTGTGTTGCAGTGGAAACAATGTATTGTACTAAGAAGAACAGTCCAGAAGTTTGCTCCACATCTCCTGTAGAATGAATATATTTACCTGTGGATTGGAAATTATTTAGAAGTCTGTCTGAAGATGGTATATTCTAATTTTGAGCCTCTGGAATGAAGATTTGAGTGAGTTATGTTCACCAGTGTGAAAACTACTTTTCCTGTATGTTTGGTGGTGACAGGAAGAAAGTGTTATGCTCCACATTCCTCTACATTGAAGTATTTTGGTCTGTGGTTCTGGAATCAAGTTTGTACTTATATTAAGCACCTTCAACTACAACGGATCATGATTTTTCAGTCCACAAGCTATCATTTTCTTGTGACAGTGGCTGACAGTGTTGTTCTTATGCTCTGGTTTGAAGAATCTTCTTAACAGAGTGGTTGGAGATTGTACGGTTGTTCTTGGTCATTACAATGTGCTTATGGGTGTCTCTTGATCATGTTCCTATCTTTGGATTGGTCTACAAAGAGAAAATTGGATCATGAATGAAGAATGTTCTTAGCAGACCTAGTGTCCTCATCAATCTTGGTCGACTTGGTTAATTCAACTATTTGCGAAGATGCATTGAAGATTGTAGAAGCGTGTTGTGGTGTGGAGGATTGTCTTTGAGTCCCAGCTAAGGTATGGCATGATCCACATACATCTTTACATATTTTCCTTATCTCAATTAGTATTAGGTCCAGACATATTTTATGTATGTTTGTACTGCTGACCTTGGAGATTGTGTAACGTCCCGCCATGCAACCCTAGAGATAAGTTCAACTAAAGCAATAAAAAGGCAGATTTTTATTTTTTTATTTTTAAAGAAAAAATGATAACAAAACATAACATAGACTAATAGCATCAAGTTAAACTATCATCTCAAGGGATTACATAGCTGCATTATTGCAACTTAACAATAATCAACAACATGTATACATGATTTGATCGATCAAATGAATCAAACTAACATTTTAGGTTACAACATCATATGAATTTATCAACATTTTTGCAACCAAGGTTACAAGTGCAGAATAGTTTATCTTACAAGAATAATTACATAATTTCAATGATACAAAAGCTCTCTTTCTGGTTACATCAATTACATAAGGATTTCTTTTGATACAAAAGCTCTAAATACAAATAGTACAAATGTCTGTCTTTGATACAGGTGCAAAACTAGAATCAAGAGAGATACATCTTCTTTACACACAAGCCATGATACCAAAAAACTAATGGAATAAAGTACAACCACCTGACCATGTGAAACCTTGAGGTCCACCCCCCTTGCTAGGAGATAACAATGAGGTCCCACAAAGACAACCATCAAAAGACAAAAGGCTAACAGATGCAAGGACTACACATGATTCCAATACAACCTTGGTCAATATGATCATCACAAGCAACTCAAACAACACTTACACACTTAACATGCAATTCCAGAGGCACTCACACAACCAAAGGAGGAAAATACATCTTGGGAATGCTAGACTGCAATAGGGACGAGTGTCATCATATAGCTTGTCATGGGTTATCCTGGAAGGTCTTCATAGGCATCAGCCCCCATCCTAGGTTATCCTGGTAGCCTCTCCTGACTACCCATACAAACTCATGTGGAACCAACATACCTTTCATAAGGACAAGGCAGTTGATTTGCCATTCCAGGCCTTCTCATCTCATCTCAAGCCTAAACGAGCACTTGAGCCATGAGTGAGGCATACATTATCTTGCTTAATGTGATTAACTAACCAACCCCTAAATTTATTAATTAGGTTATCACTTGATTACCAACTTCCAATGAGTTATCCTGGCAGCCACTTTGGGCACCAACCCCACATTGGAAGCCACTTCGCTATCTGCATCTAGAAAACCCTATCCAACAAGCAAGACTTTTACCAACTTAACTACAAGTGCTCAAATACAATGCAAGACATTTACCTTCTTACATAACCAATATAATCAGATGTATAGGTACATTGAGCAAGGCACAACCATCTTGCACATATAACATTCTAACATAAATAAGAAACCATATTTCAAGAATACATTTCATTCAACTCACAGGATGCACACAGCCAACCCCACACAATCACCCCCTCCTAGGCCTCTGGAAACCACTTTCCCCAAATAACACACGCATGACACCATTAAAACGCAATGGTCACACATCAAAATCACTTCCAAAACACATCATAAACCAAAATCCCTCATCAATAATTCAATAACAAAACTACAAATGTGACATATGATCTGATACACTAATAATGGTCTTAAAGAATGTAACACTATTCCAAGCATGATCAATCATCTAACAACATAAGGTAACTCTAATGCAGACAATAATAACTTGAAGGGATACCAATTATTCTATAATAGGAAAAAGTTAGTCAAACAAGATACAAAACCCGAAGCTACAATGAAAGAACATTGTTCTAAGGTTAGCTTGAGAGGAAAGGAATACAAAACAACAAAAAATTCCTATAGATCTAACCTCTTCATCAAATTTACCTCACTTTTAACCACATGCATAAGATAAGATTATCACAAAATGAATTTGTTGAGAAGGCTTTAGAAGCTACCCACAATGCAAAATATGAAAGCATAGACAGGGCACGAAGACTGATTGGTAGAATGCCTCAAAGAGAATCATATCTAGAAATAAATGATCATAGGATATGCACAAAATAAATTTGTTGAAAAATCTCAGAGAAACCTAATTCGAAAATATAGAGTTATTGGTGACGCAACTAACTGCTTTAACATAGACGAAATAGGTGAGAGGTAGACAGTCACAAAATATTCATATCTCAAAAACACCAAACTGGGTATGGACGATTTTTAGATATTATTTAGATAACTAGGTCGTACACCATATATAAAATATTTAGAGGAACCCAGTTCATAAAAATAAAGTTATGGCTAATGTAACAGACTGCTAAAAGAAAGATGAAATGGGTGAGAGGTAGACAGTCCCAAAATATTCATATCTCCAAAACGACAAGCTGGGTACAAACAATTTTTAGATATGATTTAGATAACTAGTTTGTACACCAAATATAAATAATTTAGTGGAACCTAGTTCGTAAAAATAAAGTTAATGGCTAACGCAATAGTCTGCTAAAACAAAGACGAAATGGGTGAGAGGTAGACAGTCACAAAATATTCATATCTCCAAAACGGCAAACTGGGTACAGACATTTTTTGGATATGATTTAGACAACTAGGTTGTGCACCAAATATAAAAAATTTAGAGAAACTCAATATGTAACAATAAAGTTATGGCTAACGCAACAGACTGCTAAAAAAAAGATGAAATGGCTGAGAGATAGATAGTCACTTCAATCGGTGATTCCCAGAAATGCAATGATACAGACATGCATTATTGGATATAATAACAAGGATTCTAACCTCTCAAGTAAATTAAAATCAACAGGATAAATCATAAATCAAACATACAGAAATTAGAACCAAAGGAACCTGATTTCGCTTGCTTGGTTGAGCTGAAGATTCGATGCCAGGTTCAACTGCCGCAGCCACAAACCAGTCTCTTTCCAAAACTTTCATCTATTAAAGATTCTTATGAAAGAGAAATACTCCCCCTAAATATGGCCAAAAAAAATCCCTATTTTTAGAGAGAGAAATCCCCTAAAATCTTCAAGAAGATTTCCCCCCCACAAGAGGCAATAACTCCGAACAATATCTTACAATTTGCTATTTTTTAACATTTTACAACCAGACCAAGATAAATATATATTATGGCAAAAAATAAATATTATTTATTTATTTATCTCTAGTTGCAATTACATTTATTACTATTCAGTAAAAATCGCGTCCATAAATGCATATACAGCATTAGAAAATGGTCGGGTCAACCATCGTTGACCAAAATATGCAATCGGGCTCCAAAATATCCACAAATTTCAATTGCTTTGTTTTCCTGCCCCTTTTCCTGTTTAAATCTTTGTATCTTCCGATATACTAGCCGGGCGTGATACGAGCTAAATCTGACTTCAAACTGATTTGGATTTCGGCTTGTATATGTGCAATGTATGTTTGGAAATACACAAGTCCATAATTATACAACGATTTAACCTCATTCCATAATACTTTTGATTTTGGCGGTTGTATAAATTGTTGTATACCACAATGTATATGTAAATATACAAGCCGAAATTTATACAACGAATTAACATTGTTTGATAACTCTTTTAAGTCCGCATTATATATGGGCCCTGCATTTTTTTGCTTGTATGCATCCTCTGATATACAATGATTTTTCTATTTTGGACCTTTAATTCGAATCCAACTTGTATGTAAAGCAATGCATCTTCCAATGTATATTTGAATATACAACCTGAATATGCAACGATTTAACTCCCCTTAACTTCCTTTTCGCATCCGCGCAATGTATAAGTACATTTGTATATTTTGTTCTATGTCACTTAAACATACAAGCCTGCGGATATACAACAACTTAACTTTGTTCATAACATTTGAATTCCGTGCCATGTATAAGTGTTTTGTACATTTGCCTCGTATGTTTCGACCTGCCAAATTATACAACGTGAGATACATACAACGGAATCGAAACCCTCATTCATTTTAAGTCTAAAACCATTTCAGATCCATCTTGTATGTATACATAAAGCTTTTATTTTAAAATGCATACAAGGAAAAAGACATACAACTGACTTTGTATATGGACCCGAATGCAAATGCGACTAAGTATAAAACAAAACCCCTTTTGCATATACAAGTGACTTTGTATATGCAAAGCTATATACAAACCTGAATGTACATTTTTCTAAAATGCCCATAACTTGCAAAATATGGCAAATTTTAAGATGGTTCAAAAAAGCAACTCTAGCTCATTTTTCACAAGGAATCCAACCATATCATGCACTGGTACTAAAATTGCATTTTTTCTCTATTTTTAGCAAAGTTTGCAATTTTAACCCCTCTTTTTCCCTTTACCACCAAGCAAAACAAAACACACACAAGCAAAAGCAACAGCCACAATAGGGGTTCTCATTTTGCTGAGTAAAATGGGGTGTGTTGTGAACATCACAATAGGTTGGTCTCCCAGCCACTTGGAATCGGTTGGTTTTTCTCCCAGTCGTTTGGAATCGGGTTGATTTTGTTAGTTGCTGTTGAACCCAAAAATTGACCTTTTAATGCCTGATACAACCACTTGACTTAACAAGCACGAGAGGTGGTTAAGCCCTTGTCACAAACCACCATAGCGCAGCGCTAAACAAGAAGACCAAGAGTCACACCTTGCAACAACCCCCCCAGCGCAAGCGCGGGGTTTGAACCCGTGACCTTGGCTCTGATACCAATTGTTAATAACAGAGAGGGGGGGTGAATCAGTTATCCTAATATTTCAACTTTCTGTGCTTTCTTAATAGTTAATGCAACATCAGATCAAATAAGTAAGCATAATCATGAAATGGAAATAACACCAATACACATGACACAATGATTTTGAAATGGAAACCCTGTTAAGGGAAAAACCACGGGGTGATTAACCCAAGATATTATTCTTTGTTAGAAGAATAGAAGATACAAAATGGCATTTGCCAATTAGGGCTCACTGCCTACAAGAAGAAAACTTGAACTGTTGAGAAGCATCCACACATGCTGAAGTTCAGTTCCAGTTAAGTTCAATAGACTGATCTGCTGCACTTCATTCTTATTCTCCTTAAGTGTTGCTGTCCTCTTACATTTTGAACCTATTTTTCTACTTTTTATACTATTCTTCTGCTTTTATTCGCATTTCAACATATACACATCCACACCTTCACATCTAAATCCATCTTGTATATATATCCGCACAAGTGATTTCAACACTTTTCTAGTCGGCATCTAGAATAATCAATATTATCTCAAACTCTGGTCTGTCGACTGAATCCTTGCATACCAAGTAATGTGGATCAAGAGTATTCTTGTAGAAGTCTTCAATCATGTTGGCCAATCATGAATGATACCTCAAGAAACTTAGTCATTAGCAATATCTCTTCCGGATTTGGGTCTGACACTCTGTCGGTACAGTTCTTCCTCTGTCTACTCTGTCAAACAGGAACCCAACACTCAAGTGCTCATATCTCTTCACCCTTCCATCACTGGAGGCTAAATCCTTGGAATATATTAGTCAAGGCACTCCTCTTGACTTCCCCAAATCCGCACCTTACTGAAATACTTGCTCTGAGAGATTCAGACCTGACTGTCAGACCTTGTTGACTGCTCTATTCTTGCTTACCGGATCATAACACTTCTTCAATCTGACTTCTGGTAGAGACTCATCATGTCTTACGGATGTGTGAGATAACTTTTGTTGCCATCAATGACAACATTCATGAATCCATATAGTGTCTCTTGCCAACAATCTCCCCCTTTGGCATTGATGGCAACACTTAGTGAAAAATGACTAAGTGTCACATTATACTCCCCCTTGGTTGATGCTCTATCTCTATGTACATTTTTTGGAGCTCCCCCTTAGTTGGATTCCTCATTTTTCACTACTCATCACTCCCCCTTTGACATCAATGGCAAAGGGTGCGGTCCGAACACCAAAATTTTCAAAAATTAATCTATACTTAGTCACATAAGTATATCATCCGGTTGTACTCTACATATACTTTAGTATGTCTACAAAAGTGTTTTTCAATTGTACAACTTCGGTTGCCCAACTCAACTTCATCCTGTCCAAAATTGATATGTGACCACTCAATAGGAATGCAAAAGCTTCTGCCTTCTTCAGATCTGTCGGATATTTGTCTTGGCTGTGGTTTGAGCATCACTTGGGGCCTCATGCATGGCCTCCAACTTAGGAATGATTATTCTTCTAAGATCATTTAACTTGCTATTCTATTTTTCTTTTCTTTCTCTAGCTTCTTAATTTCATCCAAAACTGCAATAGTCTGACATTCTTGATTTACTATGGATGAGGTAAGTGGATCAAAATTTTGAGAAAGTTTTGTTAGTTTGATCTCCTGTTCTTTCATTTTCTTCTCAATCTCCATTGTTTCTTTGGACCATGATAGACAAAATTTATATATTTCCCTGCCATCTTTAAGAGCATTTTTTAATCTCTTTATCCCTATATCCATATAATTTCTTCTATCATTTGATATTAGACTTAGTACTTCAGAGAATCTTTTATCCAAAAACTCTTTCCAAACCTTTTCCTCAGCTGATTTCTCTAAGGACTCAAAATGGGTGCTGACTGAACTAACAAGAGACTTAAGATTACCTGATGAGGAAGCCGATGAATCCTTTAGAAAGGATGGCATGATCTTTTCAAGCATAGCGGATGCAACTTCTATTAGCTCACAGTCTTCCATGTGAGACTTCAGGAGTTTTTCTTTTGCCTTTGCATTAGCAAATGAAGCTATCTTCATTATTTGTACCAGGGAAAGAGAATCAAAATCAAATGGTCCTAGTAGAAGTTCTAGTTCATGAATTTGCATTGTCTCTTTGTTTAAGAATTCTTTGACAATTTCTATAGTGTCTCTTGTCGGAGACAGAGTTTTCTTTTCTTCTGCAGTCTTAGAGTTGTCATCTTCTTTTCCCTTCACTTCTTTTTCTTTCTCCTTTATCCTTTCTTCTCCTTTGGATCCGGAGTCAACAGGGGAAACTGGAGGGGTAATGTTTGTTTGTTCATGGGCCACCTCTTCCGAAGCAGAGGATTCTAAGCCCTTATCTTTACCGGTGTCCATTACTTCTTCTGTCATTACATCAGTAGATCCTTCTTCAACACTTGTGGCCGAGGGATCAACACCCAAGTCCTCTATAATAGGAATGTTGAATCTTGAGTATTCTGGAGGATCTCTTCTGTCTCTTTTGCTACTTTGTCAGTTTCTCTGAGCATAAGTTGATTTATTCTTGCTTTGCTCCAGAACTCATCCTTGCAGTCTTTGAAGATCATATTCATTTACTTTGAATCAATTGAAGGATATAGCTGAATGTCTATTTGTTCTCGGATCTCAAGATCTTTTGCCATAGCATTATTCTTTCTTATTTCTAACTCTTTCTCTAGGCTTTTGGGAATAAGAGATATAATTTCAAAAAAAGCCTTATTGTAGATGTTCAGATACTTGATTGCTGCATCTTGCAAGATCTTTTGATCAGCCTCATTATAATAATCATAGAATTTAGTCATTGGTTGAAGGTTTCCATCCACAGTAACTGATTTGACGACATCATCTAATGATAGAGTGGGCTTTTCAACAAACTCTTCTGCCATCTCTTCCTTGTCTTCACCGGTAGAGGGTTCACCAGAAAATTTCTTCTTCTTCTTCATCTTCTTGATTTCTTCATTAGATTTTGTCTCTTCTTTGTCTTTCTGACTGAAATAAGACCTTGTGGCCTTTGTCTTAGTTCTTTTCTCTTCTTTACCGGATGATTTTGCTTCCGGTTTTGATGCCTTTGAGGTCTTAGTAGGTGCAGACCTCTTAGAGGATCTGGTCTGGGAGGAGGCTTTTACCGGATCACTTTCCTTTTCTACTTCTTCTTTCTCTTTTTCTACCCTTTCCATCTTTTCTCTATGTGCATCAAGTGCTTCTTTTGAGATTCCATGCCTCTTGGCAAAATCTTCTACTTCTTTTCTCACTTTTCTCTTTATCTTTGGTTGTCTGAGTTCCACATGGATTTTTAGACTTAATTCTTCAAAGGTTCCAAACCTTTCTGCCCTTAGGATCCTTTGGTTGACTCAACATGTGCTGAACATGCAGTTCTACAATCTTCTCATCCACCTCATACCCCATTGGCATGATCCATATTGGTCTTGGTTCTACTACCTCCATTAGGCACTGATCAGTCTCTACCATAAAGCATACTGTGTCTTTGTATTTCTCAACTAGAGACTGGGAATTCTCTCTCTAGCTTGCATCATGTTTTGGAAGTTTTTGAAGAAACCCCAGAGAGTTGTGTTTTGTGCTTTGTCATCACCAAGTCCATGCAAATAGTCCCTGACTTGTATGGCAACCACTCTGTCACTCTGCCATACCCATCCACTGGATCCGGGTACTCATTCATAAAGTAGAAGAATAAGCACAATATTAACCCACCATACTTAAATGAATTCTTTTTATCTTTCTTTATTTTCTGTAGATTCTCTAAGAGTTGATTTAGAAGAAGCTGACAAAGGTCATAATTTGAATTCTTCCTTAACATTTCATAAGTAGTGTAGATAGTAGTTCCAGGTACTGAATTCTCCTTGCTAGAATGATATATCTTGTATCCGATGATCATGGAGGCAAACTTGATATCCGGATCAGTGATATTTTCTATTGTCATTACTCTTTTATCAAACCTAGATCTGGTAGCCTCACTTACAGTTTGATTCTTGACTCATTTAAGAATAGGTATCCCACCGGATGAGTGCAAACTGGTAACTACCCTAATGGCATCTTTTGTGATCTTGAATGGTCCATTCAACCACATGAAGTTGTCATGTATTCTACTTAAGACATACCGGACCCATTCATCCTCAACAAAGTAGGGGAAATGTATACACTATGCAAAGTGCTCCTACCAGAGGGCCTTGTATTGGGGTTTGAGCTCAAATGAATCATCTATTAGTTGTTTGTGGTAGATATCCCTCAATTTGAACTCTCCAAATTCTTCAATGTTTGCGTGAATGTAAACCCTAATATCTTCTGTATGTAAGACACCATGCGGAACACTGGAAAATGCTCCTAGGGGATCTACTTCCAAGGATTTGTAGGGATGTTTCTTGAATTTGGGGCGAGGCCTGTTAGTGATCTTCACAATATTTAGAGTAAACATCTTTAAAAAGATTTGCAGAGAGATATTTAAGAACAGAAAATACCTTTTGCGCCTTTAGGTTTCATGGAGTGAGCCAGATCGATTTCTAGATGAATCGACTTCTTCAAATGAACTTTGACAGGCTTGAGGAAATTTGTTGTAGAGATCCTCTTTTCTTCTTCTTAAATGCAGAATGAGCAAATGTTTAATAAGAAGAACCCTTATATTACTCCGCAAACCCTAATACCAAGTTGCAATAAATGCTCGACCTAAGTCATTCCGGTTTGCCTTATTCAGATGACTTGAACAATTAGATCAATCTTGATCTAAACATCTTGCAGATCTTCCAAATCTTAACCATATTTTATTTAGATGTTTCTCTTATGAACCCTTTAATCCACAACTCTCCTTGTGCTAGTTCTGGCACGAATTGACTGGCTAGGGGAAAAAGGTTTTCTTTGTGTCTCCCCCTGAGCCAGAGCTCACTTTTTAATTTCTGGAAGGAATATTAGCACCAGAGTCTGGTGCGGATCCATCCCCTACATTCTCTGTACTTTTCTTCACCCAAATATTGTTCATCTCACTTTGAACTTCATCCGCATTCACTTTTTGTTTTCCCTTATCTTGATTCTGATTATGATGTATCGGACCTTTTTTGTCCTGATTCTTGCTTCTACAGATTTTTGCAATATGACTGGATCTATTGCAAATTTGGCAAACAACATTTCTTTGCATATTTGATTGATATCCTCTTCATCTGCATTGATTAGCCATATGACCCATTCTATTGCATGCAAAGCATCTACCATTGAATGAATTGTTCATTTGCATATTTCTACATTCATGAGATTTGTGACCATACCTTTTGCATTTGAAACACTGTCCAGAGAAGGATGTATTAGTCTGATTCTTTCTCTTTCTGCACTGATTAGCTTTATGACAAAAGTTATTGCAGTTGTGGTAGTGTCCATTGAAGGATGGATATCTTTGAGCATTAGGCTACCTTACCGGAGGTCTTCTAGGCCTGTTCCTTGGATTTTCTGATCCAAAATTCTTCTAACCGGATCTGGAGCTTTCACCTTTTTCATACCCCAGGCCACACTTGTCATCTACCCTCTTTTGGCTTTCAAGAAGAACTTCAAGTTGAGCAGAGCTTATCTTGAATTTCTCTTTGTATTCATTTGCTGTTTGAAGATCCCTTTTAAGAGAGACAATTTGATCCTCAAGTTTTTATTCATTATCTTTAGCATCTTCAAGATCAGATTCAAGATGTTTGATTATTCTATCCATCTTGTGGCAGTCTTCTGATTTTTCCTTGAGAGATTGTCTTAGATCATCTTCAGATTTTCTTCTTTCTTCAATTTCTTGGGTGAATTTCATAACTCCTGATTCCATTTCATGTCTTACCATGATGATTTCTTTTGATAACTTTTCACATAACTTGGTTTTCTCTTTTAGATCTCCATTTGTATCATTGGCTTCACCTTGACTTGCTAATTGCTGAAGTAGCTCCTTTCTCTTTTAGTTCTTTTATGAAATCATTAGCCTGTTTGAGTCTTTCCTTCAATTCATTGACTTTAGAGTTTGACTACTCAAGATCATCAAGGGCAGACTTAAGTTGCTCCCTTATACCATACATATCCATTTGAATTCCCAGATCTTCCTCAAGCTGTTAGGCTCTGTTGGGAGGAACTTGGCTCTAATACCAATTGTTAGTTGCTGTTGCACCAAAAAATTGACCTTTTAATGCCTGATAGAACCACTTGACTTAACAAGCACGGGAGGTGGTTAAGCCCTTGTCACAAACCACCGCAGTGCAACGCTGAACAAGAAGACCAAGGGTCACACCTTGCAACAGGTTTTCCTCAGGGTGAGTTTATAAACCCAGAGGAATGAACCAAATAAGCATTATTGGTCATTAGATCATAGAAGAAATTGAATGTAATTATGTATTGTGCTAAGGAGAAATAGAACGATTCTGTTCCATCAATTTGATTTTTGCTTCCTGTAATTGCAAATTGTATAGCTGTAGATTTCTATTTTTCCTGTGCCTTCCGTTGTTGCAATATGTTGATGTGAAGCATTTCAATGGTAAGACTTCTATCAAAATCAGTGGAATGGCTTCGTTGTACAAATATTCATTTTTGTTTTCTATTTTGTTTTGTTGTTCGGTGGTGTAGAGGATCCAGATAGTGTGAGGTGCACAGTAGGTTGACCTAGCATCTCTAGGTGCTAGGGTTCGAGAGAAGGTAAACTGTGCATCGGCATATCGGCTAAGTAATCCCTAGTGTGACTGATTGTAATTGTCATCCTGACAAGAATAGGTCAAAGGTGACATCAGAGTAATTGGCATATCGCCAGCTCTAGAGTAAGTCTGACCGACAGAGCAAGTCTCACCGAGGGTGTTGGTTCATCAGCGCATTGGCCAAAGATTGCAAGTGTTCGCCGATAGAACAAGTCTCACGGAAGGTAAATTCCATCGGTGCATCGGGAGACAAGTTAGAAGTTTCACCAATGGGAAGGGTCTCATCGATAAGGTCGCATCCAATGGTGTGGAAGCCATCATGGTTAAGACGAGTAGGAACTTAACCGTCATCAGGCATCAGTAGAAGAATGAAAGACTTGGCCAATAGAAATAAGTCTCGCCGAAGATGAGCTATCGGGGTGAGTTTGGTCACGGAGAGACTTAAGAAAGTCTTTCCGATGATGGTTGTCTGATCGATGGAGATGTATTGGTGGCTTGTTTGTTTAGTCTTGCCGATTGTGAGGAAATAGGAACCCAGTCTGTGATTTCTGCTGTGTGCTCCCCATCATAATTACACCATCTTAGTTAATGTTTTACAATCCAAATTTATACAAACCTATTTTGAAAAATGGCATTTAGGACACAACATTTAATTCCCTAATTTTGCATGATTTAGGGTCAATTAAATGTCGTGAAAGGATGGCAAAGTAATCGACAAGACTTACTTTGTGGTTTGTGATAATCTGCCCAAAGTTGCCTCTTTGCATTTTTATTACAAACGATAAGGTAATTAATAACTAATTACTTTGTCATCTTTTTACAACATTTAATCTATTTCTAGATTATGCAAAAAATGACATAAACATCCGTCATTATAACTCCTAGGCAAAAAATGACAGGACTTACATACACTTGCATATTCACTTGTGTCACAAGGCTGTATCAAAAAAATGTCTCACAACCTAACCATTTCCATTCTTACCTATCCACCATCATGATGCGAGGTTCAATGCAATACATTTCAAAAACAACCCTTATGACTCCCATATGCACATCACCATGCCTTAGCTTCCACTTCACTCACCTTGTAAATATACTATGACATGCCTTAGGCAAAATAAGGCTCTCAACCTTGTGATTCTCATAATGCATTTTCAACTTTGGAAAAGACAAAAAAGCAAAAATATGCTCCACGGCCCTGTTTGCAATGACTAGGCTTTAAGACTTTGGCAAGTCTTCACCATGGGCTGCCAAGGAATAAAAACGATTTTTTTAGTTTTCAAGTCAAAAAAGATGAAAATGCCCACTCGAACACTAGCAAAAGAAAGGGTTTGAAAACCCTAAGCATCATTTGTATTTTCATTTCTCATCTCTTCACTCTGCCGCGCCGCCATGAGGGTTTGGAAGGGAAGAAAAATGCATCATTTTTGTCAATTCTGGGTCAAATTTTGACAGATTTTCTAAGGAAAATGCAAGGTAAGCGGTTCCCATGAGGTTTTGACTTCTTGAAATCAATTCTAGGCCTCCATGGTCACATTTTTGACTAGTTTTGATGTATCTTTTGGTGTTTTTCTGATGGCTAACCCTCTACATTGCATTTTGACTGTTGAGGCCATCATGGGAGTTGTCTTGAGGGAAAAAATTATGATTGGAAGACAAAATGGCAGAAAAAGAGAGGTAATTTGTTATTTGCTGAACATCTCTGTGCATTTTCTGAATCTTTGTTGCATCTCGCTACCTAGGGCCACGATTCTGAGGGGTTTTGTGAGCATCTTAGTTTTGAAAGAGTTGAAAACTTTGTATTTTGATAGTGCTGAGGCACGATTTCATGAAAATCTGAGCAAGTTGTTCTTGAAAAACTACAAAAACCTTTATTTTCTCCTTTGTATCTGCTTGTGTCCTTCATATCTAGCCTTGATTGCATTTTGACTTGATCTACTTCAAGTTGTGGCCTTAATGTCATAAGCTCATCCTGGCTAGTCGTCTCAATAATACCCCTCCTTAATTGATCAAGTTCATTTTTCAGACTAGAAATTTCCTTTTGGTATTTCTTTATTAGTGACTTTTCATCAATGATCCTATTTGGTGCAGCATGAATTTCAACTCGTTTCACTCTCTATGCGAACTTTAAGGTGTTGTGGGTCTCCTCCATATTATTGGAGGCTAGTGTGATTGTACATATAAGCGATATATGCCCATGCCCACTCAATGAAGATTGCAAAAGGTGAGTTAGTTTAGAATCATGGTAAGGCACATGTGAAGCCTTTCCTTCACTTAATTTTCCTATTACCATTCCAAGGGTTAGTAGACTTTTATTTATATAAGAACCTTCCTTCCTTCTTAGACCAGTTGTCTCTGTCTTTGAGCTTTCAGATCCTGCTAAATCAATTAGATTAAGTTGAGATAATGTGACTTCCTTAAAACCACTACCATGAGCACTTCTCTTGACTATCAGTGTAAAAATTGTGTGGCTCCGACTGCAAAACAGGTTGAAATTGTTCGATCCCACTTGGCGGTGCTCTTCTCCTGCCGCAATGAATGACAGTGCATGGGCAGGGGACAGTACAAGTTCCTCTTTTATGCCTTCAACATAAGTTCCCTGAGCATCCTCTCTCACCCTCAAATTCTATCCTATTGGATCCAACAAGTCATTGATAACCTCATTATAGATTTCAAGATTTACTTACCTTTCTCATCCTCTATTCTCTTTTGTAGGATAGTCATGCTATTTCCAACTTGGTTGGTGCAGCATATGTAAAATCCCTCAAATGACATTTGTGGGATGCAATGTCCTTAAAAATGTAGTCTTGCTCCACACAAGGCATACCCACATATATGTCTATATACTTGAGATAAAAATTAGGATTAACATCACTGGTTATCTTTTCATTAGCTTTTGCATGAATAATCTTCTTAATCTCACAGTTGACAAAGTAGTTGAAAGAATCAATGTGCTGTTTTACATGTCCCCTAACCTTAAGACATTTTGGAAGCAGCTAAAACTTATCAACTACTGTCTTAACAAGAGCTTCTATATTTTTAGAGCCAAACCACTCTTTGTCTTGACCCATTGCACTCTGCAACTCTACAAGACAGTAACAACTGCAATGAAACGAAACCTGTATACTGTGATTTGAGGCTTGATTTGGAGCATTTCTAAGTAATCTGTTCAAGAAAATCTACATTTTTCTGTTGCTAGCTGTATGATTTGAGCTCAAAAAACTCCATTTTCTAGGCATTTTATTCTGAAATGAGTTGAAACTTTACTTCTTTTTGTATCCACACTTTTTTCATTTTAGAATTTTGAGGCTCAATCTGGCACTAGGACACGATTTAATGGTGAAAAAAGGTCATCTCCTAAGTGTTTCTAGATGATGCAGCAATACTGTAGTAAAATTTCCGTTATATTCATTTGTAATTTGCCTCAACCTCTGTTATGAATTTTCACTCTTTTCACTGTTTTAGACCTTTATATACAAGATTGCTCCATCTCCCCAAATTTAATACCTCCATGTCGTTTACTATCAACAACTGGCTGTCAAGTTAAAGGATGAACAGGACCTTGATTTTGATATTTTAGCTTGTCTTCTGCCATATGTATGAGTCTTTGATAGTATGTGGGACCAATGAAAAACTTGGATTGCATTTTCTGTTGTTGTCATCATACTTTGTAGCTCCATTGTGCCTTGCTGTCCTATTCACAATATTGGGTTTTCCTGATTGTTGGTTGTCCTTGTATATGCTATCCTACTATGACTGAAACCTCTTGACAACTGTGATCTGCCTTCTAAATACGCTCCTTGAGCTATGCTTTCGCATTTGTATATTGCATATAAGATGTTCTATAAGGATTATGAGTTGGGCTCAACCCTTGTGGGAGTGACATTTCCTCCACTCATAATGTAACCTAATGAATCAAACAGAAACATAATTGTACCTGTATCTGCACATGAAGCAAACCTGTTAAGAAAAATAATGACTTGCAATCAATACTCTTGATTTGCCTTCTCAAGGTCTCTGTGACACTAACTGGTTTACAGCATCTAAAAAATAAATTGTATATTTATAGATGTATATCAGATGATGTATGATGCCTTGTCATTGCTCTAACATTAGTTTTTCCAAAATTTTATGCAGATAACTAGGGGTAGCAAGGAGATAGTAGCTAGATGCGAGACACGCAGACAATACAGGGTGACGCAAGGCACATCAATAGGATGAAGGCTTGTCATCCGGGCAATGACGAGTCACCCTATCTCATATGCATATTTTTCTTTTAGTTCTTTTATAAATGTATATTTTGTCTTTTTCATTTGCAATGAAATAGTTAGTCTCATGGCTTGTGTTAGACCTTATACACTTATTTTTTCAATACAAATTGCTGATCCTTTAAAATATGTGTACAATCTCTTAAGTTTGAAATGCATCTGAATGCAACAATATAATGTAAACTTAATTTGTACCAAATATATACATGGATATAATGCAGTAGAAATAAGAATGTACCTTTCTCTCCTTCAAAAATTGAAAAGCTCTACCTGATTAAGCTAGTAGTGAAATTTAGGTAACATCTTTGGTGACATCTACTATATGTTTGCCTTCTAAACATCAGACCAGTTGCCTAAAGCTTAACCATTGGGCATAGAG
The DNA here is from genome assembly GCA_027924645.1 of Cunninghamia lanceolata. NCBI lineage: Eukaryota > Viridiplantae > Streptophyta > Pinopsida > Cupressales > Cupressaceae > Cunninghamia > Cunninghamia lanceolata. Next base: position 10,424,591 of record BSBN01000060.1, on the reverse strand, counting down.
TCACACATACTTGAAAAAACTTGAAAAACACTTCCTTCCCTTGCTGCAACCTACTTCAGACAACCATCTTTTCTGGTCCATCAAGTGCATGGGTATGGTTGCTGATAGGGAACCAACAAAATCACTATCATGAATGATATGCATCTACTTGATGGGTTAGAAGGGGATAACCAACATGAACACCTCCTTAGCAAACTACTGTGATTTATTACAGCTCTATGAGGGAGATAGGTGTGATGTGCAACAGTGAATACATGTATTCACTGTTTCATATGATGGTTGTCTATTCATACAACTATAGTACATTACAACAGTTTCAAACCTTGCCCAACCAGACCCAAGAACAACTAACAACTGTGCATAAATGCACTAAGGGAAATGAAAACTGCCTCTATTCTAGTGTGTAGCAACACTTAATTAACATAAAAAAAAACTCAACCTACCCTACGTCTAACCAACAGAGATGGTGTTCAAACATGACCATTCACTAGCTCTTTGAAATAGCTTCCCATCCTCAACAACTTACAATATCTCACATGCTCTTGAGTAGCCTCAAGGAGGTGGACAATTGACAGAAGTATAACCAATTGTTGTAATGAGATTTGGATAAAGAAAACAAGTCCACCTACCTCATAATTTTGATCATGCTTGCTGCTGTTTTGAGGCATATAAGCAGATTGGACATGCTGCTCCTTGGTTTCAATCTTCTCTTCAAGTGCGAGCATGAATGAAAATACCTTGTTAGGCTTAATTTGTGCAAGATGTCTAATAGGACATCCATTTGAACTGATGAACCTTAATCTCCCTTTGCTGGCTTCTTGCTCATGTATTACCGATTCCTCATCTTGCTGATTGGAATGCCCCATTTGCAGTGTAAGATTTCCTTCCTCCAAAGATGTTTTACCTTCTATCTCAATTTCAATCTAATGTGGAATAGTTGGTTCACATGAATGAAATGAAGGAATGTCTGCCTCTTTCATCTGAACAGGTTGATTGCATGTTGCTAGCTCATATGACGCTAGTTTATCATTGATGCTAGAGCAAAAAACCTCAATGATCCCTAAAAACATGTTCTCATCTAACTCATAACTTTGCATTAAATCTAGATGAGCTTTGTCATTTTGCTGTTTGAAAACAGGCACTGATGTTAGTACGCGTATGCCATTTTTATTCTCATCTACATATTCAGGTAATTCATAAAAAAAAAAAGCTAAATCCTGAGATTCAACCTCTATTTCCTTATCCAAATCATGTTCAACCTGATCTTGTCTACCATCTAAGTTTGATAGAAAGGATTTAAGATCATTCCAAGATGAGTCCTCATCAGATCTTTCTTGGTCTTTTGATAAAAAAGGAGGGCTTTTTAGCTCATGAACTATCCTTTCCTCATATTCATTTTTATATTTCAGTTGCTCCAAGACTTGATTATTACATTGATTGTCTTCTGTCAGCAACTCATCAGATTGTCTAACCTTTTCTTGCTCATTCGGCTTGATAAAAGAAGGGAGTTCATCGAATAAAAACATGAAAACATTGCTTCAGATATCTTTTTCAAACTCCTCAACCTGATGTCCTGACTGATCATGTTCATTTTCTTGTTGCAAGATGTCTAATTTTTTCTCTTCTTTATCACATATAGGTTCATGAGCAACAGGTTCTTCTTTTATCTCAGGAAACCTATTCTTTTGTCCACTAAACCAGCTATCTTGATAGACAATAGGTCCACCTAGACAAAGAGGGATAATAAAAGGATAGGAAGGCTGATCCGATAAGGAAACCTGAGGAATTGGCTTGGTCTCTTGCAGACATATAGGCTATTCTTGTTCAAGTATAGGTTCTTTCAGTGGATGAGACCCTCTAAAACTTGGAATATTCAATTTAGGAGACTTAAGAGACTCACCTTGCTTGAAGCTTGGTATTCTAAACTTGGAAACCTCTTCTTCAAAGAATGGATTTGGGAAAGAGATAGATGATTGAGTTTCCAACCTTTGAAATGGAGCCAACAAAAGTCTCTTTTGCTCTTCTTCTGCAAGATCTTCCTGTGCAAGCTTTTCCTCGTATTGATTTTTTTGCATTTCCAGCTCTTGTTGACGCTGGGTAGCCTGGTAAGCTAACTCATCCTACTACAACTCAAACTGTTGTTGCCACTTGATCTCACCCAGTTGCTGAGTCTAGTCCATCAATATGCTTTTGATATCACCAATCTCCAAGTTGTCCAAATTTTGAGATCGACTGTGGTGGTAAGCATGTTGGATTGGCATGAAGTTATTTTCTTGAGGATGATTTTGAGCATACATGGACTGAAATGAAGTCTGAGCAAGGGTGGGTGGGTGGTAAGCATGTTGGATCTACTGGCTACTTGCAATCACAGGGCTATTTTGGAAAAAAACCAGTAGTATGATTACTTTGATATGGCTAATAAGAAGAGGCATGAATGATATTCTCATGAAATGGAGGGTGATAAGGCATATTTCCATGAAATGTAGACATGCTTATCACTCAAAAAGATAGCAAATTAGAATAGAGTACATTTTCTTGATTAAAACTTGAATCATACCAGCACTTGAACTACTAAAACCAGTAGATAATTTCTCTAGAGTCGCCAGATGTGTAAAGAAAATACCTCTAAGAGGCTGAAACTACTATTGTACACACCAAACAACAGTAACACAATGTATAAAATGGACTTCATAGTCCCACCAGGTGTGCCAAAAACCGTTGTCTCTCAGATTTGCACACTTGTTGAGTTGTAAAACTTGGCAATTTGGAGCAACATGGGATCTATCCAGGTGTGTGGGTCACCTATGTTGGAAAGAACCTCTAGAGAAGGCCAGCTTTCTAGCTGGTTATCACCTAAAATCTACTGGATTTGCAGAGGAAAAAGGAGAAGGAATGCTTTTTAAAAATGAAAGATAAAACTGGAAAACTCTAAAATAAGGGTGATTCATCAAACTTGATAAGGTAAAATGAAACTCAAACCTGCATACACTTGGGCACAGACAACAGAAAATAAAACCTGCACAACCTATCACTGTATGTTTGCAAAAGCACTTCACAAAGAGGCCTAATTTGCATTAAAAATCTTTAAAAGGAAGCTAACTTCACAATTTAAAGCCTTATAACACTCTAAGACACAATTTGTAACCTGCATAAACACAGCTTCTATAGAAAAAGGGTATTGAAAACATAAGACAATCACAAGGAAATGAATTACCTCACAAATGACCTGATCAAATACTTAATAACACCCAATATTGCAAAACAAGAAGGCAAAATCTGACTGTCAATGGTATCCAAGGTGTTCTCTGTATTTCATATGCCCAAAGAGTTACAAAAAAATATACTCAAACTGAGTAGGATTGCAGAAAAAATCACTAACTCTAGAATGTATATGGAAAAGAACTTTCTACAAAGAGTCAAATGAATGACTATATACTCTCCAAAACAACTGCCATGAGATAAGGATGAGCCATCTCCATTTTCATGTATCTCATAAATATCTCAAAAATATCTACCTAAAGTCTTCCAAAGTGTGCTCACAATGCAGAAAAAGTTAAGGCATGCCATCAACTATCATAAAGGCACCTGAAAATGTCTTTGAATGCCTTGAAATAATCTTTAAGGCCATTGAAATAAGTCAAATCTGTGCAATAACTCCTACCTTTGTTTATCAACTCCACCTTGCAACATCATAAATGTCTGATATTTCATAATAAATGACATAAATACACAATTTCTACATTTAATTAACATTTGACTAAGAGGTTTATCATTACACCATCTTAGTTAATGTTTTACAATCTAAATTTATACAAACCAATGCAGAAAAATGGCATTTAGGACACAACATTTAATTCCCTAATTTTTGCATGATTTAGGGTCAATTAAATGTCATGAAAGGATGACAAAGTAATCGACAAGACTTACTTTGTCGTCTGTGATAATCTGCCCAAAGTTTCCTCTTTGCATTTTTATTACAAACGATAAGGTAATTAATACCTAATTACTTTGTTGTCTACTTACAATATTTAATCTATTTCTAGATTTTGCAAAAAATGACATAAACATCCGTCATTGTAACTCCTAGGCAAAAAATGACACGACTTACATACACTTGCATATTCAATTGTGTCACAAGGCTGCATCAAAAAAATGTCTCACAACCTAACCATTTCCATTCATACCTATCCACCATCATGATGCGAGGTTCAATGCAATACATTTCAAAAACAACCCTTATGACTCCCAGATGCACATCACCATGCCTTAGCTTCCACTTCACTCACCTTGTAAATATACTATGACATGCCTTAGGCGAAATAAGGCTCTCGACCTTGTGATTCTCATAATGCATTTTTGACTTTGGAAAAGACAAAAAAGTAGAAATATGCTCCATAGTCCCGTTTGCAATAACTAGGCTTTAAGACTTTGGCAAGTCTTCACCACGGGCTGCCAAGGAATAGAAATGATTTTTTTAGTTTTCAAGTCAAAAAAGATGAAAATGCCCACTTGAACACTAGCAAAAGAAAGGGTTTGAAAACCCTAAGCATCATTTGTATTTTCATTTCTCATCTCTTCACTCCGCCGTGCCACCATGAGGGTTTGGAAGGCAAGAAAAATGCATCATTTTTGTCAATTCTGGGTTGAATTTTGACCGATTTTCTAAGGAAAATGCAAGGTAAGCGGTTCTTGTGAGGCTCTGACTCCTTGAAATCCATTTTGGGCCTCCATGGTCATATTTTTGACTGGTTTTGATGTATCTTTTGGTGTTTTTCTAATGGCTGACCCTGTGCATTACATTTTTACTGTTGAGGCTGTCCTCAGAGTCACCTTGAGGGAAAAAACTATGATTGGCAGAGAAAATGATAGAAAAAGAGAGGTAATTTGTTATTTGCTGAACATCTCTATGCATTTTCTGAATCTTTGTTGCATCTCGCTACTTGGGGCCATGATTCTGAGGGGTTTTGTGAGCATCTTAGTTTTGAAAGAGTTGAAAAATTTGTATTTTGACAGTGCTGAGGCACGATTTCATGAAAATCTGAGCAAGTTGTTCTTGAAAAACTACAAAAACCATTATTTTCTCCTTTGTATCTGCACGTCTCCTTTGTATCTAGCCTTGACTACATTTTGACTTGATCAGCTTCAACCTGTTGCCTTAATGTCATAAGCTCATCCTGGCTAGTCATCACAATAATACCCCTCCTTAATTGATCAAGTTCATTCTTCAGACTGGAAATTTCCTTTTGGTACTTCTTTGTCAGTGACTTTTCATTAATGATCGTATTTGGAGCAGCACGAATTTCAACTCATTTCGTTCTTTGTGAGAACTTTATGGTGTTGTGGGTCCCCTCCATATTACTTGAGGCTGGTGTGATTGTACATATAAGCGATATATGCCCATGACCACTCAATGAAGATTGCAAAAGGCAAGTTAGTTTAGAATCATGGTAAGGCACATGTGAAGCCTTTCCTTCACTTAATTTTCCTATTACCGTTCCAAGGGTTAGCAGACTTTTATTGATATAAGAACCTTCCTTCTTAGACTGGTTGTCTCTGTCTTTGAACTTTCAGATCTTGCTAAATAAATTAGATTAAGTTGAGATAATGTGACTTCCTCAAAACCACTACCATGTGCACTGCTCTCGACTATCAGTGTAAAAATTGTGTGGCTCCGACTGCAAAACAGGTTGAAATTGTTCGATCCCACTTGGCGGTACTCTTCTCCTGCCGCAATGAATGACAATGCATGGGCAGGGGATAGTACAAGTTCCTCTTTTATGCCTTTATGTCCTATTGGATCGAACAAGCAATTGATAACCTCATTATAGATTTCAAGATTTACAAACCTTTCTCATCCTCTATTCTCTTCTGTAGGATAGTCATGCTATTTCCAACTTGGTTGATGCAGCATATGTAAAATTCCTCAAACGACATTTGTGGAATGCAATGTCCTAAAAAATGTAGTCTTGCTCCACCCAAGGCATACCCACATATATGTCTATATACTTGAGATAAAAATTAGGATTAACATCACTGGTTATCTTTTCATTAGCTTTTGCATGAATAATCTTCTTAATCTCACAGTTGACGAAGTAGTTGAAAGAATCAATGTGTTGTTTTACAAGTCCCCTAACCTTAAGAAATTCTAGAAGCAGCTGAAACTTATCAACTGCTATCTTAATAGGAGCTTCTATATTTTTAGAGCCAAACCACTCTTTGTCTTGACCCATTGCACTCTGCATCTCTACAGGATAGTAACAACTTCAATGAAACCAAACCTATCTACTGTGATTTGAGGCTCAATTTGGAGTATTTCTGAGTAATCTGTTCAAGAAAATCTATATTTTTCTGTTGCTAGCTGTATGATTTGAGCTCGAAAAACTCTATTTTCTGGGCATTTTATTCTGAAATGAGTTGAAACTTTACTTCTTTCTGTATCTGCACTATTTTCATTTCTAAATTCTGAGGCTCAATCTGGCACTAGGCTGCGATTTGATGGTGAAAAAAGGTCATCTCCTGAGTGTTTCCAGATGATACAACAATACTGTAGTAAAATTTCCATTATATTCATTTGCAATTTACTTCAACCTTTGTTATGAATTTTCACTCTTTTCACTATTTTAGACCTTTACATACAAGACTGCTCGATCTCCCCAAATTTAATACTTCCATGTCGTTTTCTATCAGCAACTGGCTGTCGAGTTAAAGGATGAACATGACCTTGATTCTGATATTTTAACTTGTCTTCTACCATATGTATGAGTCTCTGATAGTATGTGGGACCAATAAAAAACTTGGATTTCATTTTCTGTTGTTGTCATCATACTTTGCTGCTCCATTGTGCCTTGTTGTCCTATTCACAATATTGGGTTTTCCTGATTGTTGGCTATCCTTATATATGCTGTCCTACTACATGACTAAAACCTCTTGACAGCTGTGATTTGCCTTTTGAATATGCTCCTTGAGCTGTGCTTTTGCATTTGTATATTGCATATGAGATGTTCTATAAGGATTATGAGCTGGGCTCAACCCTTGTGGGAGCCACATTTCCTCCACTCATAATGTAACCTGATGAATCAAATAGAAACATAATTGTACCTGTATCTGCACATGAAGCAAACCTATTAATAAAAACAAGGACTTGCAATCAATACTCTTGGTTTGTCTTCTCAAGGTCTCTGTGGCACTAACTAGTTTACTGCATCTAAAAAATAAATTGTATATTTATAGATGTATATCATATGATGTATGATGCCTCGTCATTGTTCTAACATCAGTTTTTCCAAAATTTTATGCAGATAACTAGGGGTAGCAAGGAGATAGCAGATGATTGCGAGACACGTAGACAATACAGGATGACTCAAGGCACGGCAACAGGATGAAGGCTCGTCATTCAGCGAATGATGAGTCACCCTATCTCATATGCATATTTGTCTTTTAGTTCTTTTATAAATGTATAGTTTGTTTTTTTCATTTTGCAATGAAACAGTTAGTCTCACGGCTTGTGCAAGACCTTATACACTTATTTTTTCAATACAAATTGCTAATCCTTTAAAAGATTTGTACAATCTCTTAAGTTTGAAATGCATCTGAATGCAACAATACAATGTAAACTTAATTTGTACCAAACATGTACATGGATATAATGCAATAGAAATAAGAATGTACCTTTCTCTCCTTCAAAAACTAAAAAGCTCTACCTGATTGAGCTAGTAGTGAAATTTAGGTAACAGTAATAATTGCTGAGGGACAAGACTGACTTTTGGAAAGAGAAATTCCACAGCTTTAACATAGACAAGATGGCTATTTACTATTTGAACACATTTTCGTTCGTAAACCCGTTTGATGTCACGTTCTCTTCTTTTAAGCCACGGAATAAAAGAGAATCATACACGTTCCTTATATGCGCTTTATCCGCACAAAGATGGAACACTGCTCACTGGTCCACGTGGTTAAATGAAGGAAATTTGGTGACGGGTCATTTTATGCTGAGCGCATTTACTCTTTATTCCAAGCCTAAAACAATATTCAAGAGAAAAGTCTAAGACAATGCTTAAGAGTAAAGTCGCTTAATATTATGTCACACTACTTCTCTCCTACTCCTGTTTTGTAGGAGAGAAGTGCTCATTATTAAGAAATATGAGTTAGTGCTCAATGTATTTGGGTAAATAAGTGAGTAATTATTATCATGTAAATGTTAGTAGTTAGTATTATATTATTGTTATATTAACAATAATATATATTAAGGTTTGGAGTTGTTGTAACAACTTGTATAATTTGAGTTGTGTATTGTTATGTGAGTAACAATCACAACTAAATAGAGATTTATGGAGATAATCTCTCCTTGAGTATAGGAGTAAACTCTCCTATATATTTGAATGAAAAAGAGAGAGTGAAGCACCGTATTATTTGAATTTAATTATTTGCAGCTTCTCTGTTTGTCTCTGCCCATATTTCTTATAATCATGACTTCCTCGCCGCAATCTCCTCTTGAAGCCACTGTGAATGAAGTTGATCTCCTTGTCATTGACATATCATAATTGCCACAGATAATTGAGGGAGACGATCTTCAATATCATCCCGAGATTGCCAAACTTAGAGAAGCTTGTAAAGATTGGGGATTTTTCCGGCTGGTGAATCATGGAATTCCAGAAGATCTTCTGCAAAAGGTTCTTTCCGTTAGCCAGGATTTGGTGTGGATGCCTATGGAGGTTTAAGGACAAACTCACAACCTCTAATCCCCTCGATAGTTACTTTCGCTTCCCTGGCGTGTCATCTTCTTATGAGACCTTTTGCTTCCTCAACATGCCCAATCCAGATTCAATCCTGGAAATGTCTCGAAAGATATGGCCCCAAGAAGGAAACTCAGACTTCTGGTATGTTATCCATTTCTTCTTTTTCTCCCTCTACTTCCAGCAAAGTAGCAATTATTAAAAGTAGTAATTTTTCTATGGAACTTTTTGTGATTCCAGTAAATAATACCAGCCGTTGTAAAACGGCCGGCTGGTCAAAATGTTGCCGACTGGACTGTTTTCAAGATTTTTTCAACAAATCACAACAGTAGACATGTACAAAACCGTGGATTGATTAGATCAATTGATTTTGTCAAAAAGTTTACAAGTCCAAAAAATGAAAAAACAGTGGGCACAACAGTGGGTCTACTGAAATTCAGGAGACTTACAATATTGCATATATATTTTAATATAAGTATTTAAACTGGAGATTTCTTTCCTAATTAATTTGATTTATAATTTTAAATTCAACTTTCATTGTTTAATTTTTGTATGATACATGTTTTATTTTTATTTAAAAATGCAACAGATATACTAACTTCACCTTCAATTCCATATCCTTTATAACTATTCTTAAACATTAAGAATAATTTCATTTCTAATGAAATTCTGATACTTTTATATATATTACAGTGAAGCGATAGGTACATTTGGTATATTTCTGACAGATCTGGCACAAAAGATAACTAAACTGATTCTTGCGAGCCTGGGTTTGGACGTTGAGACTTTCTACCGCTCTGATTTCGAAAAATGCACAGCCTTCCTGCGTATAAACGGCTACTCATCCCATGGAAAATCAGCTGGTGAGGAGGCTCTGCGTTCTCATGCAGACCCAGGTTGCGTGACAATCCTCCACACTGATGATATGGAAGGCCTTCAAATTCGCTCCAAAGAAGGAAAGTGGTTCAACGTCAAGTCTTTACCAAACTCACTCATTGTCAACTTAGGGGACTCCCTTAAGGTGTATAATTTTTCCTTTTATCTCTGCTTATATTTATATTTAAAAATATATCTAAAATACGCTGAAGTATATTTTTTTCCATAGTTTTTTATTTTCTAATTTTTCCCATTTTTTTGGTTTCATAGTTTTGCTGATTTTCTCGCTTTTTTTTTTCATTCCAACAGTTTCCAGTTTCGTTTTTCGTTTTTATTTTTTATATTTTATTTTTTCCTTATTTTTTTTAGTTTCCGTGATTTTCTCAGCTTTTTCTCCTTCCAACAGTTTCCAGTTTTGTTTTTCGTTTTTATTTTTTATATTTTATTTTTTCCAATTTCTTTTTTAGTTTTTATTTTTTTATTTTTTCCAATTTCTTTTTTGGTTCTTTTTCTCCGTCAACCGTTTTTAATTTTTGTTTTAATTTTTTTCTTTGATTTTCTTTAGTTTTATTTTTTATTTCCTTTTTGGTATTTTAATTTTTTTTCTTATAAATTTAGCCAGAAAAAATGAGTGCTCTCATCCCACCCCAACGTGACGCCTCTTGAGTAATAATTTTATATTTCTATTGTATAGTTATTGAAGATTATTTGATTGCAGGCATGGACCAATGGTAGATACAAGAGCGCAGATCACCGGGTCATCTGTAAAGGGTGGAAGGATCGTATATCGGTTCCCCTTTTTTACAACTTTCTAGGCGATACCCAAATATGGGCTCCAGAGGTGCTTATAAACAAAGATAATCCTCGACGATACAAGCCTTTTCTCTTCTCTGATTTGCAGAATGAGATCAGAAATAACAAAATGGATAGAGAAAAAGTTAAAGCTTTGGAGCGATTGGTGGGCATTTAGTTTCGTTCCCATATATATAGTAGTACAGTGCCGCCGTTTTATTTATAATTTATATTTGTGTAGTGGAATTCTGTGTTATACCAAATCATAATCGTCCTTCTAGGTTTCTGGTTTTTCCAACCAGAGATTAAAGCTAATTTCTAAGGGAAAATGGGTGTTATTGATCTGTGTAACATTTTCTGAAGTACTCTTTAATGTTCATTAATGTCAGATTTAATTATAATGGTTACAAAATTTAATATTTAATTGTTTGTGAAATCTAATGTTTTTTAAATCTTATTTTAAGGTTATTCTTAAACATTAACTACTTCAATGTTTAAATGGTTAAAGGTGCTTAAAGGGATAAAGTAAATATGGGTCAATAAAAGTAGGACAACTATTTCCCACTTTTTAAGTAGGATGATTAGGATGATGCTTAAACTCCCTATTGACTGTTTGACCATTGAAAGTGTGATGTTTGAAGACAACATGTGGATACTATAACTTTATAAGTAAACATGGTAGGTTTTTTTGCCCACTCCAAACTAGAACATGCAACTTTTTTATTTTTTTTATATTATGGCATCTTCTAATCAATCAAAACTAAGTATTTTTTAATTGATGTGAATATTTATTCTCTTTAAATGTGGATATGTAAATTTGTTAATTAAACAAGAGCTCTGAAAGAGTTGGAATCCCTGCCTAAGGGAATAAATATGTTTATGCAAATTTGCAATTGATATAGTTTTATAATTTTTTATGTGTATATAGCTATATGTTTTGTGTCTTGGTGAGTTTGATGTCATTAAAAGGTACATTATAAATTTGAGAATCAAGATAATAAGATTAAAACTCAATTGTTGAATTTAAGACTCAATTCTTGAATTCAAATGTAATAAGATGGTTTGACACGTAGCAATACCTTAACAGTTGCAACAAGTTGTAGACAAAATGACCTTCAATATTTTATTTCATAGATCTGTTGATGCACTTAGTGCTTAACCTAATTCAAATACCATGAGTTTATTAACTATTATGGAAAATCTCAAGTTTCACTAAACATGGACATTGAGAGGTAAAAAGTTATTTAGATCCATTTGGTTTCTATTTTTAATGGAATAAAATGCACTTAGAGTTAAAACTAGTGTATATAATTGAAATTTGTCATTCATTTATCCTTTTTGCAATCACAATTTCGTTCTTAGTTGTTATATTTTGTGAAATCAATAATTGTAGTCCTTTTGTGCCATATGTACTTTATATGTTTTAAAGTACGTGAGAAATAATAAAACAATTGTTAAATTCAAAGATAACAGTAATTTGTCACTTGAAGCTACAATGTTCATTTGATTGTTAAGAAAGGCACCTAGGACCTACTTTTGGAGGTAACATAGGTAAGTGTTGGCACCAAGTTGAGTTTTGAACATGATTTAAAGGGATGTATCTCCATTGACCTTGAAGAACTTGCTATGAGACATTTGAGTAATGATACAAAGTATGAGACAGTTGAGTAATGATACAAATAATAGTTTTTCTTAAAGTAATATTTAAACCGTGGGTTCAATTAAAGAAAAATATTAAAATACATTTTGATTCATGTCATATTTATGCTTTTTATTTTTGTAAAATATTATATTGGTTGATAGACAATGAGCTTTAGATTCATTCATATAATGACATTATAAATAAAAATGTCAAAGTACTATGTGAATACTCCAATAAGAAAACGGATGAATGGTAAGGGAAATAATTGCAATATTTTTGTCATCTATTTATTTGGGCATAATTTGTATGTTTATAAAAATTTCTGAAGTGTCTATATGGAAACATCAAAGGATGCCATAATGCAATAAGGTGAAATCAAACAAACATCCTATGAATATTCATATAAAAAAATCTTTGAGCATAAATATGATGAGATAACTTTTGTTCGATAAGTTTTATCAACATGAGGATAAATATCCTTCATTGAATCATCTAAATCAAAAATATGATATTCCATAAATGACAATAAAATATGAAATATCTAATTTATAAAATTCCAAATAGTTTTATGTACATTGAATCAGTCAAACTCATGGATGTAGAAATAATAATTTCATTGTGATTATAGCAACGTGGATATGTGATGTGTATAATAGGATAAGAATCAATAGGGGAACTTGTGCAATGTCTAATGTCCACTGGCAAACCGCGTTCATGATTTTGGAAGGTGGTACTATAGCATCAACGAGTGCTAACTAAGTTGCATTTTCAAATTTCATTAGTTTAGATAGCTGCATTGAGAAATTGAAAGTAGGAATTAGTTGAGGGAAGAAATAATTAAAAGGAAAAACCATGAAAATATTAGAAAAATAAATCCTTTAATATGAAAGGGAGGCAAGATGAAATTTTTTTACAAATTATGTCATCTCAAGTGCTTTTGACAGGCCAGCAAGACCAGGACTTGTTGTGTGCCTACATCTGAGAGATCAATACCTTTAGAAGAAGGAGATCCTGAATTAAAGTTGTTTAATTTTAAAGCTAATCAGTGAAATGAAGAGAAAAGATAGGAAATTATGAATCTAATCTCATTGAAGAACTGGATGTCCACAACAATCACTATAGAAAACAATAAAAATATATATAATAATTTTATAAGAAATTATAACTATTTAAAACAAATATTCTAAATGAGGATATACTTCTAATTTTTTTAAAATCTCAAGATGATTACAAAAAAACATTGCGTATTGATGAAATATTTCTCATACTAGCAAAACAATAGGAATTGATGAGTTTTTTCCTATTCCTGCTGCCAAGAATAACATTAGAAACAATCAATGATATAAAAGAACATTATCAGCCCAGAACAACACTCAATGATAGGGAACAACAAAGAATAATGAATAAAAACACACAATGATAGGGAACACGAGAGATTAACGAAGCATGCTTGTAGAATTTGGAGTAAACAAATCACAGTAGAACCCATTACAAGTGTGGATCTATGAATTCAAAGGCTCCAAAACATTATTTAATTTTGGATGCAATGCTTACAAAGAACTCTGTAACAGAACATTTTTGCATAAATGTCTTCTCTGTTTAATTGTGGTCTTGCCCTCTGCATTTTACCAAATTTAAGAAGCGAATATCAAGTGTATATTTCACAAGTTTTGCCAAAATAGAATAGTCTAGAGACAAAATATTACTATGGTCACAATACCATATAAATAAGATGCTTGTAAAGGTAGCTTGATATAAGAACAATCCAAAGAGGTTAAACATATACTCAGAACTAGATCAGGAGCATCTGCTTGTTGACACATCACCCAAGGAACTCCTATGTCTAGACCAATGGCCATGGATGCTGTCCATTTTACGTATCGCTTGCCTGCATCTCCATATGGTCCAGCAATGTTGCCATGTTCATTTTCTATCTACAATATGAGATAAATTGGATTAGGATAATTACCTGAAAACTAAGCAGCTATCTTGTCTTCATACTTACAAGCTTTCTCTAGTACAATAATGTAGCAAGCACACACATTTTACTAAACAGACACTATTGAAAAGAATCCCTAACACTGAACTATTTGTAGACTAAAAACAAGCATCATTTATGGGAATATAGTGCTTTCTTAATTTATTTCAAAGCACATCCAATAATGAATAGAGGCAAATACAAATAAAACAATGATACTGAAAAATAGTTGCTATTGTACAGATAGACAAATGACCTGAGATAAGATAATAGGTCCCCCTTGGGAGGCAAAGAGTTTCTCTTGCTTCATCATGCCCACAACTTTTCTAGTGAAACATTCCATCTCAGTCTACAGAAGAAAGCAAACAACCAAAAAAGTGAGAAAGGGATCCAATTTAGTACTTGATGAACTACTATAGATTAACAAAAGTTCACCTTAATCATTTATCAGAGTGCTAAATTGCATAGTGGAACTCAAAATAAAAACCTTTGCATATTATGGATAACATAAAAAAGATAGTAGCCAACCTTGAAGGGCCTGTTGTCTGTATTGAAATATGGTAGGTCAAAATGTAGATTGCTACACCATCATTGCATAGCAATATCAAAACATAAAATAATATATTGTATTTGAATGATTGTTACAATGCAGTACATTTGCTTTTAAAGCCACGATTATTCTTGTATAAACTTCCTACGGGAAATAACTTTCTAACTTCCCAAAACTAATTTATTACTAACATTTATTTATTTATATCAAACTATTGCTTTATTTAACTAACAATGTAATACCATTGTGACTATTATGCCAACATTCCCCCTTTATTACATTGTTCCTGAAATAGTACCAAGGGACCCCCCCTGAATGCTAACATACTGAAAAAAGCTAATTACATAATATGAATACATATTTTATAGAAGATCTTCTCCCAAAGAACAAATCCTAAACCAAGCGGGGCTCCATCATGCTATCTCATCTACCCTTAGAAAGGTGTAGCTTTGAGCTATGTTCTTGAGCTCTTTAGTCCCAAGCTCTAAAATCATAGAGTCTAGAGTTATTCAACAATGAACCCTAAGAGATATGAGAGATCTCTGCCATTGTCTAGTGACCACGAAAGGGTATAATTCTTGATCATATACTCTTTGAAGCTCACTGGACAATAATCTATATTGATCTCAACACCAAATCCCAAACCTATCTCCAAAACAAAATCTTCACAAAACATACATTCTTCAAATCCGTCAGTATTACCAAAGCAAAGCAAAACAACCAAAACCAAAAATGCTTCTCATGCAAAACATCATCTCAAAGTGAGAAACTAACTTGAGATGATGGAAATTCCTCCATCCTCTGATGCCTCCTGCCTCCAATATGATGTGCTTACACTCTATCCATTTGCATTAGACTCTTCAATATCACAAGCATGCAAGTCTCTCAAATTTATATCAAGGATAGCAAGGATGGCATCGAGGACACAAACATAATGTGTGGCAATGTTCAAATGTTAAAAATAATGATGTCAATTTTGATCAATAATAGACCCATACATTAGTCAACCTTATACCTCCAACACACTATTAAACCTTCATCAAATTAAACCTTCAACAATTTTTACCTTATTACTCCAAAGAAAAATAATATCTAGGACTGATTGTACCTCCAAAAAAATAAAATACACCCTTATCTCTCCTATTATAAAAATGTATAAATTTTTATATCTCCAATATACCATTAAACCTTATTTCTCCAAAAATATTACCATGCTAAACAAAGTTAAACATGTAAATTCTCATACTCTCTCATTTCTAATGTCTTTATTTTCAATTTCTCCCTTATTTCTATCCATCTCCCAAATCCTCTTTAAAAGTTTTTTTTCTAGTAAGTTTTACTCCAATACATAAAAAAAACTTTTCAATCTTTGTTTTAATCTTGATTAAACATTTAGGAAGTTAGGAAGTAAATTTATAAATGTATCTTTTACTTCTCACGAATGTCTTTGGTTTTCTTCACCCATCAATACGCCCCCCCCTTTTTTTAATTGCAGCATAATAAATAGCACGCCTTGTAAAACATGTAAACTGTATCATTAATAAATTCCAGTCAGTTTTAAAACTCACCGTATTAATTTCAATGAGACTTCATCAAGAGGAATGTACCATAGTAATAATAGTTGACAAGACTCTGTCTTATTCTTTCATATGGTCAAACCTATTCCACCAAAATTTGACATACGTGTAAATAAACCTCTTTCACCTACATTCAATATGATAGATAAAATAATTGTCTGTCACACGCAGGCTAGCAAACACAAAATTCACCATCCATGATTTTCACTTCATAATTGCCTTTATCAGTCTTCTTTAACCACGGGTTGGATCAAACAAAGAATGCATAGAGGAGAATTTTTAAACATCCAATAATGATTTGGAATAGACTTATCAAGCCACATAAACTTCCATTGCATCATAATCACTTTTCTCTTTGTCGCCTTTCAATTCCATGGAGATAGGATCAATCAAGCAGTGCCAAACTCCGACATTTCATTCCCAGATTGATATTCTCACTACCATAGAAATAGCACTTCACAGGCACAGAAATATTATATGCTCTGATACCGTATTGAGATATGGTAGGGCAAAATGCAGATTGCTACACCATCATTGCACAACAATATTAGAACATAAAATAATATATTGTATTTGAATGATTGTTACAATGCAATACATTTGCTTTTAAAGCCACAATTATTCCCGTACAAACTTCCTACGGGAAATAACTTCCTAACTTCCCAAAACTAATTTATTACTAACATTTATTTATTTATATCTAACTATTGCTTTATTTAACTAACAATATAATACCATTGTGACTGTTATGCCAACAATCTGTTCAGAAATGGATTCCAAGAATCAAGTGCAACCAAACTGGGAAACCTCTATATCAAATTGAATAAAAAACAATGTGATTTCACCAACCATTTCTTGAAGTTTGATAGGCAACATAAGGTGGATTGTCAATAGTGTGTGTGTGCGCGCACGTGTGTCTATTATCAAAGCCTATTTCAATCAAGTTGATGACACCATGTGTATGTGAAACATGTATAATTATGGCCTCAGTTCTTAGAATACTTATTTTGAGTTGATACAAATCAGGGTTTGAATGAGTATCCATACTTCTGAAGTGCTCTTGTTTTTTGATGGCTTGGAAGATATTGTTGTCTAGCCATTTTACCTAGCGAATTCCCTAAATCAGCTTATAAAATGTATTGCACTTGGTATATGCAACTCTTAAGTATCCAATGCAGGCTAGAAGAATCTAGGGCAACATTTATACCTAAAGCACTTTAGGAAGATCAGTTTATGGCCGCTATATTTCCTTCCTCCTACAATAGTCATGTATGGAAGAAAAGAATAAAAATGAACCACAAAAAAAAGGCAAAATTGATACATTGCAACAACAAAAAAATTGAACAATAAATAGATAAACTAACTATTGAGATCTTGCTGTGGAGTGTCTAAGAGGAGAAGATTTACCCTTAGATGTGATAGTATCTGCATCTAAATAGAAAGTAGTTTACAATTTATTTGGCAATAGCACATAATGTTTCCACAAAGAGAGGAGCTTCGGGTATGTACTTTTTTTAAGAAAAAAGTGGTACATGTGAGAATAGACTAGGATCTATTATGTATATGTTGATGATGGACTCACAAAAAGGCTCCCTTTTAAACAGTGGATACCAAATATGAAACAACACATTCAAACAACATTTTGTCTTTAGGAAGATCTTTATCCATAGTCTAACAAATCTTGTAAAACTTGAGGAATTTGTCTTGAGTTCACCCTTCCCATGCAAAAAAACTAAACTACCAAGGCAATTTCAACCTAAAAATAGTTAAACCAAAAACACACAAAAAGGTGAAATGGGAAAGAAGAGAAGTTAAAGAGACTTACACATAATTCCATTCTGCACATGCATAGGGACTGATGCGAAGATAAGCATAGAGTCCATCCTATTGAACTATTTTTATGAACTTTACCAAATCAAACCTTCCCTCAAAGTTGTACTGTAATACATGTTGAAAACCATGAACCCTTCACCAACAGTTAGCATAGCCATGCAAGACCTAGGATGGTATTTTTCTGTCTTTAAATGTTTGATAACATCATTTCCAACCATGTTTTCAAGAAGGTTGCTGATAAATTTACCAGAAAACCTGTTTCTAATGTTTCTAAGATTGCAATTAGACTAGGTCCAAGAAATCAAGATTCATTTTTTAAATAAGGGACTATGCCATAAAAAATATTGCTAACCTCACATCACAAAAGTCCAATTTTGTGGATAAATGGTGAGCATTCTACTCACATTTCAAAATCTAATTTTTTGGATCAATATTGAACATATCTAGCAAGATAGAATCTAAAGACCTAGTGGAAGAACTTAGAACTTTCTCTATGCTAATATATTCCACAGAAATTACACATATAAGTACTTGATGTTACATGGGTTCATGGACATTCCAAAACACATAAGTCTTGATGACATCCAAGGATCCATCCTTGGATTTCTGAATAATATTAGGCCACATCTGCCAAACCAACAAAAGACATCTTCAATATAACATAACCTAGTTTTAAAAAAGAGATGTTTTGCTATGTAACACAAAACCACTTAAATTTATTAAAAAGAAAAATGGATCTCTTTTAGCTATTTGATGCAAACTCAGATACAAAAAGAAGTGTTTTCCAGATTCTTATCATGGGAGAAAGAGGAAACTGTGAACACCTCTGGTGTGCTATGAGGATAATGAATATAGCTAGATATCAGAACTCTTCTATTTCCATCAATAACTATAGCTCTATTATCATAGCTAACATTTGCACCAAAAACATGTTGTATTTGAAGAAACTCATTCAAAAAAATGCCCAAAATAGAGCTAACATAAGCTTCCTGGGCAGTTCCATGGTGGGAGAAAAATAACTTGGAAATTAGCACAAACCCATATAAAAACAACTAGTCATGTTCAAAGCTATGTACAAACAACACCTCTGTTTAATGCCTAGTTAATGAAAAAACTAGTCATTAAGTGCCCAGAACTTGTAACTGAAAGTGTTTAAACCATGTTGAAACAACAACTCTTCAATGTCTAGTTAATGAAAAATCAGGACTTGAGTGCTTGAAACTTGTAACTGAAAGTGTTTGATGAAGATCACATATGGATGGTGACATGCATGCTGCAAAGAAAAGATTGGTTCCATTCTTAATCATGGCCAACAGAGAACTGAGCATTAATGAACTATGGTGTTAAGTCTTTAACTCAACAACAGAGACTAGCCCATAAAAGCACTCAAAGATAGGGAAGAGTAGACATTAACCCATAAAATGCAGAGATGTAGAAAACTATAAAATGACACTATAAATGATATAGGAACTTACAAATGCCTCGTTTTTCACTTCCAATATGATAGACATAAACCCTCTCAATAGACACAGATTTCACCCTCATCAAACAATCTGAGCAAATGAATAAACAACACAAAAATGATAATGTAAAAGATATAGAAACTTATAAACGTCTCCTCTTTTGCTTCCAATACAATAGATATAAACCCTCTCAACAGACACATATTTCACCCTCATCAAACAATTTGAGCAAATGAATAAATAATGCAAATAATCCTTTGCTCGACAAACCTAAAACTTCACACCATAAGCCATTAATGACACCTGCACTTTAGTCTATTCACAATAAATGAAAATTAGGGACAAATAAATGCACAATGTCCTCATTAAAATGCCATGCGTCAATAGAAACACTGGGTGCAAAGACACGATTATATCAAAGAACATTACAAAGTCATGAAATATTTCCAATAGCAACAAAACATTAGGAATTGATTAAATTTTTCTCTTTCTTGCCCCAAAAAAAAATTCAATTAGAAAAATACAAAACAACGAGGAAAATACCAACAACCATTGAGAAAATTGTAAAAAAAAGACAAAATTCCCTATTAATAAAATAATCCCACAAAATATAGCATAAACATTAGTAGCACGATTTCTGAGAAATGCATTAATAGGAATGAGTGCACCAAAAACATTAGTCTCCCACCTTAAAAGGTAGGGACTAATAATTAAAATAAATAAATTATGCGCATTGTGACTAGCTAGATATTATGAAGTGATGATAAATTCTTATTTTGAGATTTCTTTAGTTGCTTTTTTCAACTTTTTTAATCACTTGTATAAGCCCGCACGGGTAGCAGATTTGGCTTTAATCTTGGGTTTGGTCCCCAAGGTCTTGGGTTCAACTCCGAGGCCTAGGATTACCGATGTACATGGCTTGCGAGATGTTGTGTACATCTCTAGGGGACTGGTCTCACCCTAGCTTGCCCCTTCTCAACCCCAACTTGGCAATATGTAAGACCAAGGTAAGGACTGGTTGGGTCGCTGGGCTAGGTTGCGAGGCCTATCCTTGCAGTTAACAAAACTCTCGTATAAATATATGTTTGGGTGCATTGGTACTACAATTATTTAAGAGCGACTAATATTTATTAGATAGACTTTTCCTTGTGAGATTTCAAGTCTAATAATGTGAAAATTATAAGTATGAAAAAGATGCACATGCCTACATGGCAGTTTGATGATGAGATATAGTCCTAATCATGTGCATGTAAAAATGAAATATATAGACCTCTCAATAGATTCTCTCTTGTTGGAGTACAGGACCACTGAGAGGGAGGGGTGAATTAGTGGTCTGTTGAACAATTAAAACCTTTTTTACCTATGAATCCACTTGAATTATAATGCAAAGATAATTGAGACACTTTAAATAAACAAAATTTGAATGTTGACTGAATAACCATAAGTAGCACACTTGAAAAAGAGATTATGAACAAAGATGATCAAACATAACACAACATCATGAAGAGAGATAACACAAGTGATTTGAGTGGAAAACCCTTGAAGGGTAAAAAGCCACTATGAAGATAAAATTTATTCAGCTTCACTATCCAACCCTCAAGAGGATACAATTTGTGCCTCACTAGTAAATCAGCCTCACTGGTAAAACAAGATGCCTCACTGGCAAATCAAAAACCTTCACTAGGTACAATTGATGTCTCATTGACAAAATAACATGCCTCACTGGCAAACAAGATGATACATCTCATTCACAAGTTTGAATAGAAATAAAAATATAGAGGGACACTTTGTTTCATTGCATAACATTACTCTTTTCAATAATATCTGCAAGTCACCTTACTAATGTAACCTTATCTTTCAATACACCTTCTATCTCTGCACCAATATCTTTCTATTCATGCACAACTCAACACAAAGTGTGTTCACATTATACTAAAACATCAACAATGTCTGTTATACCTATTTGTAATGGAATGCATAGAATAATCGCATATTAAAATTTCTTGCATGACTCATCACCAATCAACTTCATTTACCAATCTCTCTCTTCACATCTTAAACAACCTCCTTCAATTTAGTTTGAAACTTATTGAAAACTTTCACTTATGAACAACCTCCTTCAAGTTAGTTTGAAACTTATTAAAAACTTTCTACACACATTCTACATAGTCACAACATAGATATGACTAATGTCTTCTCAGGATGTGATAGTTATCTTCATGGTTCATCAACAACCAACTATCCAAAACATCTTTCAAAATATGACTATTATATACATTGTTTAAAAGATATCACAGTAATATCCTCAAAAATTGAACCAACTACACTAAAACCATCTCATTGACCTTTTTATAAATTTTCTTGGCCTTGTAGTTCATTTCAATACTTGCAACATGGTAGTTAGGTCTACAAGCAAGAAACTACCCGTCAAAAATAAAACAGGTGAACTGAATTGTTGGAATTTGAAACAAATTCAAATGAGAGCTAATGATATGGAGTTTGACGGCTTCGAACGGATGAAGATCATATCATACCCGCTTAAACTTAAAAGGTGTTACCATGGAGACTGGTAACAACTAGGAGTTGGGGCCGGTATTCTCACGGGCTTGATACCCTTAAACTTCACTTAAGTGAACTTTTAATCAACAATCATAATACACTGAATAAAAAGACAAAAAGCAATGACGGGCAAATGAGGGCTTTATGCCTTGTGTAAGTTGAGAGTGCTTTAGGGTTTGTGGCCCTAAAGCCTTAGTAATACAAACCCTAGATAGTGAAAAGATGGAGATTTAAATAGCTCAACACAATAAAGGAAGATTGGAATGACTCTACAGAGGTTTTAGTTTCTTCAGGATAGTAACAAGATGGTAGAACTCTATGAATTGACTTAAGAATACTTAAATGAAATAGAGGGCACAAAAAGTCAATGATGACTAACAAGATATGACACAAAGAGGCTATCCTTAACAAAGTCTTCTTATTGTAGCAACCCCAAAAGCTTTGACATGGCATGAGAAAAACATCACATCAAACATTATCACTAACAACATTCATCAACATGAACTAGATCAAGTTTGGATGCACCAACACCTTGAAATGAATGCTACATTGAAACCATGAAGCAAGATCATATCTTATGACCTTATGTCCTATATGTCCTGATTACAAACATGAGTTCCAACATGAACACCTCTTGTCAGACATCATGAAGTCCTGATCATTAATAACATATTATAGTCCTGAGAGAATCTTTTCTTCTAAAGCATGACATGAACACCAAGAGCATGAACCATTATAAAGAATTTGTGTCTTTCACACATTTTGACATCAATATCACTTAGAAGCACTTAATCTTTGCATCAATGAAGTGAAGTATGAGAAACATCTGAAACATTAAGAAAATCCTGATCTCCTGCCCCAACTTTAGCAAGATGAAGATCCTATGAAGATCTTATGAAGACCAACATGTAATCGAGTCTTAACAATGACATTTGAACTTTTTACATCAATGACAAATAATGCCAATGCCAACAAACTCACCTTTGGCATTGATGCCAACTTTACCCCTAGTGGCAATGTAAATTTCTCCCCCTTTGACAACAATGAAAAAAGTCTATGACCATCATAATTTAATTATCAAGCCAAGAACACCAAAACCCACTATCATCTGTAAAGAACTACCCTCTTGTAAACTAGTCCACCATTGCTCTTTCAAAAACTTGTGCTATTGTGAAAAGATCACTCTATCATGCACACATATCATTGTCCTGACTCCTTGTAATCACTTTCCACTGCTTCCTCCTTGCATGATGAAGAGAACACTGCCAGAAAAGTCAAGAAACACTATTTGCCATAAAATCTGTCATGAAAAATAATGTCACCGTTTGATCAAATTTGTTCACTTGTGAAAACAAATGTCATACTCTAGATATCATATTGTCAGTCTTATATTGTACAAATTCCTATCACTGTCATGCAGGTGGAACACCACAAAAATAATGTCATGAAGGTACATTCACTACTCATTCAAAAAGGTTTAGTCACTGCCAAAGAGTATAGAGTACTCATAAAGAGAAGGTCCTGTGACTACACACATAAAGGTCACTATCATTAGTTCACCGTGAAAGCCAAACACTGTTGTTTCCTTTGCAGAGATGTAAAGCAATTTCACTGATGAATGAAGGCATTGTCATAATAGACTATCCTGCAACTGATAACACTGCAACAAATGCACTAGGAAAGACAAACATGTCATTCTACTAGACCATATTTCTTTAGAGTATCTTGTCATAAAGTTCATGTGTTTTGATGAATGTCCTTATATACCACATTTGACCTCATTTCTTTGAGTCATTGAGTTTTGGCTGATGCAATTTGATATCATTCATACCATAATCTTGAACCTTGCCAACTTTGTTACATTTGTTTACAAGTTTCTATGCCAGTCAACAAACTTGTTTCAACTGAGTTCATCAAAGGATGAATGGGCAATCAAACTAAGATACCGTTGCAATCAACATAATATATTTGTTTGTTGCATACATTAACTCTTCATTCACATTATTACTACCTCTGTACAACAATCACAACCATCTTTACAGTATATCAAAATAGTCATTCACAATTCAAGTATTGTCATATACACTACTACATCATCAGTAACTTCTACCGTGCACTTTCATCAATATTGTCCATTTATCACTCCCATTTGTATAGACTATTTTATTCTGCAGAAGCAAAAAAAATGTATTACATACCTTGACCATAATGATCATCTCCATGAGTAGAAACTATCAGATTCTTCACAAACCTTCTGTGGATAATGTAGGCTCTACATGCTAGTTCTATAATGTAAACCCTTCACTGTATACCATTAGACATCCAATCTGCATGCTACACATAGTTATTGAATTACACCTGGACTCAAAAATCTTTCTACATTACTACAATTCTCTTTCCTTTATAGCTGTATCTTCTGATCAAAAATAAATTCCACACACATCCTATCTATATCACTGCAACCCATCTTATAAACAATCCCTATAATTATCTTGATCCTGATCAAGACATAAGCATACCATATTATGAATCATGAAGAATATGAACTAAGAGTCTTGAAACATGAAGACCTTGAAGTATGAATCACATAACATGATCATATTGTCCTTCTTCACTAGTGAGAGACTACATTATAGCTCCTTTTAAGAGCCACTCCTTCAAAGTGTATCTCCATTTGCTTCTCAAGCATATAAAATGAGGGTAAACAAAGTATGAATAACAATGCTACACAATGTTCTTAATAAACAACACAAATTTCTTCTAACATCATGAAAGTAACTCCTAGATGAGGGTCAACTTGTCAACATACTGCCCTACTTCTTTATCATTATCAACATATAACAAGTACTCATTTAACAAGCAAGTTTCATTTTAGGTCTGCAAAGACTAATGACACATGCACAATGCAATAATATTGTATGTACTTATAGTAACTGTTGATGTATAAAATTGCACAGGTTCCAACACCAACATGGGAAGTTTCAAGAATGTGGGACTTGCGACCTGCAACAACCTCCAGATTTTAAAGAAGTTGGCCCTTCTCTACCTTAAATGGGTTTTGAGGAAAAGGGTAGAAACTAACAAAATTATAGATATAATTAAAGCAAATCTATCTATGGTGATGCGCCTGAGTAAAAGTGTTTCTCTCCAATTAAGCACAGTGAACTATCCTCAAGATTATAGTTACATTAAAGAGAAAATGTTGCATGATTAACATAAATAGATGAAATGAATAAAATCAAAGGCTCACAATCAGACACTTTGCGATGACACAAGAAATATCAACCAAGGCATAGAACTTAGTCTTTCTCATTAATTTTCTAGCAATATAAGAGGCACAGATACATGCATAGGTACATTAACCTTCTAAATCAAGAATAACAAAAATAAAGGCAAATGGTATTCACTGGTCACAGTAAAAGTCTCCAACTTCTCTCTTAAATCTCTAACAGAAAAATATCTCTAGATCTCTACAAACTGTATGAATTTCTCTATCTCAAAAACTATTGATTCATACAAATGTTACATATTTATAGCCTAATATTGACTCTAGATTGTCTGTAACAATTGAATCCCAATGACCCAACAAAACTCAAGATAACTGGAAGTCTCTGACAGTTAAGATCTTTCGAATCTGCAACTATTTTTCTTTCTTGCAAGCCCATTGGCTGGGGCAAAATATATGTGGTGCTCCTCCTTCTATAAGGGACAGACTCTTGGCAGCTTCTGCATAATTGAAACTAAAAACTCCTTCATCTCTCTAGAAAGAAACAGGAAACCAACACTTGGTGGCTTCCGCAGCAACAAAACAATCCATGTGTCTTTCTCCGCAACACTTCTCTTAACTGTGTCTTTGTATTCGGGTGGCCTCTGCAGGTGATAACTATTACAACCCGCAACATTTAGAAACATAAGACACATTACAAATGGGACCCACAACTTAAATGCTTGGTAGTTTCAAAAGGAGGAAACAGGGACAGGTGGCAAACTCCGTGTGCACAAAAGCTGATACGTGGCACTTTCCGCAACACTTGAAACATTATGGGAAACTCTTTGAAACTTAAGCAGAGGCTTACAACTGGTAGGTTTCGCTTTACTTAAGAAACATTTAATATCACTGGCGAAAGGGTCAAAAACCCTTTTTCCTTAATGCTGCATCTTCCACGTGGTGCTTTCTGTTGCTCACAACTTTAAACTGTGGCCCACCATACATCCTTTATTTAGCATCAAATATATGGAAACAATACACAGAAGCTGACACTTGGCAGGTTCTGCAGTAACATTAAAAGGCACACGGCAGTCTCCGTGCTCATACTAAAACTTTATGGGATTGTCTCCGTTAATGACATGCGGCATGCTCTGCAACTTTGAAGCTTTAACATTGTTTGAAACATAACCGCTACGTGGCATGCTCCACTCCAAAGTTGTAAATAGAAACACAAATGCGGCTTTAACTAAGGTTGGACACTTGTCAGCTTCTGTAGCTCTGGCAATAAGAAACCCTAGCAGCAACACTTTGAAACACTCATAGAGACAAAATTGTAACCCGCGGATGTGTTGCAACTAAAACAAAATGTAGAGTGTTTGCACTCTATAGTTCTTGGTGACCAATAGGACTTTTGAGCCTGCTCAAAAAGAACACAAAACTAGAAAAACATATGTATATAAAATACAACACAGTCACAAATTCTGCAAAGTTGTCTGATAAATAGACCATTCTGAATCAGAGAGTCCCTGCTTACTCTGTAAATCTTGAAAAGCAAAATCAAGATTTATAATGTCCTTGTGGGAAAATGTTTGCAAAATTTGAACCGCAGCCTTTAATTAAAACTCCAGCTGGGCCATTGGCATCAACACAGCTTCAACCTCTTAGACTGATGAAGAATCACTTAAACCCTGGAAAAATGGTTGATCATTTTCCCTGGTTAAAAGCAGGGCCTTAATATCATGATTCATTAGTACGGTATTATTGTCTGGAAATGGTGAGGGAAGACCCAGTTGCACCAAACCCTCTATGTGTTTCTTCATATCTTTGACTCCTTCCTTTACAATATCTAGGAGTTCTTGACAATTGGTGGTTGTGGAGTTGCAACTTAGAACCTCGTTTACCTTTTTAGCAGCAATCATTCTGTCACTGATCCATGCTGCTGACAGAATTTCATCTGTTGTATCATATTGTTTCTTTAGCAACAGTTGAGAGTCAGAAACTCTCAAAGAAATAGTAGACAGAGTGGCCTGAACCGAAGTTTCCACTTTCTCACACAACTGCTGTGCATTTAATAGAATTGTTAAGGATGGCCTTAGCTAAATAATCTCCTCAGAGATTCTTTTCCAAACTAAAACATATAGCTCTTTGACCAAATTCAGAACTCCAGCATTCTGTGGCCTGTTAGCTAACTCAATTGTTAGCTACTTTGTGGTTTGTTGCTCTGCCAAGAGTTGTGCCTGTATTGCACCAGTAGCATTCTGCTCACTCAGTAACTTCTTCTGAAATTGTGTGACTTGCTACATCTTTTCTTGATACTTCTTCTCCAATGTGGCTTTCTCTTGTCTCAGAACATTCACTGTAGCTTTTTCCTGTGCTAGCTCAAATTTTAGAGAAGCATTTTGGGCCTATGTAGCTTGATGTATCTGACAAGAAATAATATTTTGCAACTATTTATTCAGATTCTCTATTTCACTCTTCTTAGATTGAACCTCTCCAGCAAGGTTGCTACTATTTATCTTCTCCTGAGCTAAGTCATTTTCAACTTTCTACAACTTCCTAGACACTTTCAAGTAATTAGTTATAACAACAGATGTAGTCTCATTGAGTAGCTTGACCCTATCTTGTGGTCTGAAAAGAGACATGTCCATAGCTACAACATTCATTAAAAAGTCCTGAGGTTGCATCTGCTCATTGGGCTTCACCACGTTTGGAGACAAATGTGTGACTGTCAACTATTGTTGAATAGGGTCAAAAAGTGGCCTCATGTGTGGCACAACAAGGTTTTTGTTTTCTTTCTTTCTCTTCTTGTCCATTTTGGCTTCTCTAGCCCTTTTTGTTGTGTCTACCTAGGCTTGGAAAGTGGGAGGTGAAGTAATGTATCCTCCAGCAAAAGGATGACCTTGAGGTAGGCCATAAGGAATAGCCAATAATTGTTGGCTGGGGGAAACTTGGGGAGGGGCTCTTTTTGGAACAGAGGGAGAAGAGAGTGGTAATGAGATGGCCTATGAAGACATGGCCTGAGGACTGGCAATTGGGGCAAGTAGTGATGTAGGCAAAGTAGAAGTGGCAGGGGGTACAAATGTTTGGCTAGTTGGGATTGCCACCCCTAAGGTAGAAGAAAGAGACAGAGGGGAAAAGGGAGAAGGAATACTTACTTGAGTGACTGGCAGTTGTTGTAGCAGTGGTTCTACTTCTTCCTCTGATTCTGGCTCCAGGTACAATCTCATGTGCTTCCTCAGTCTCTCTCCTATTTCTTCCTCTGACTCTGGCTCCAGGTACAATCTCCTGTGCTTCCTCGGTCTCTCTCCTATTTCTTCCTCTGACTCTTCTTTCTTTGTCACATCTACCACTACTGGTGGTTGCAAAGGGACAAAATTGGAAGCCCCAGTAGCTGAAACTGATGGAGTCCCTCTGGTTGGTGATGACACCACACCCTTCTATTTCTCTATTAAAGTACTGAGAGATTGGAGCGAGGAAGATATAGGAACAATAGATGAAACCTGTCCTGTTTCTTGCATTGTGTGGGTTGACTCAGCTTCCTCTTCTAATTCTTCACCCTTCTTCTAAATTATACTTGTATCAGGGCTAGAGACTAGGGAGGGATGCCACTCATCCCAGATTGACTCCCATTTCTCATCTATGTCAATTTTCCCAAGAGTATGTGTCAACTCTAAAATTTCCTGCCTATATTTCCAATAGGCCTCAATTTTCTCCGGCTTCCATTCCTGGGCCTTCAAAGTTTTCTTTAAACCAGCAGTCATTCTGACCTTAGGATCATAGACCTTTTCTTTAATATAAAAATTCTCCCATGGCCTAGGCCCTTCATAAGGCAAATTAGCTAATTCTACATACAAGTTTGGGTTGTCTTCTTTAGGGTTTCTCCTATCTTCCCATAAAGGCTGACCCTCATGTACTATTTTAGCATGGACCTTGTTGTTTCTAATCCAGGAGTCCATAAAACTGTCTGGGTCATACCTCCATTTATCTTCAATGATGAAGAATCCAAGGGCGGCTAGCTTTCTTAGCAACAGGTGTTCAACATCTCTAACTTCTAGTGCCATGTTTCTTTTGACCCATGGGATGTCATACATCTTCTTCTTCTTCTTCTTGGTGCCAAACTCGTTATCAACCACTGACACCTGCTAAGTCACTTCTAGGAATGCTACCCTAGGGGTTAATATTTTAGGCAGTAGCATGGGCTCCTCATTGAAACCATGGACCCTGATGATAGTATTGTGTGCCCCAAAGAAATAATCACAGGGGATTGGGCAATTGGTCTTGAAACCTCTAATGGTTTGTGTCAACCTATGTTCTATAGGCTCAGGGCTCAAATGGCAAAAGGCAGGGGCTACAAAGAGTTCCCAGAACTCATAAGGGTCTAATGCCTCAAATAATACATGTGTCCATGCAGACATAGGAATAGTTCTCTTGTGACCAAAATTTGGGTCATACTTGTTCAATTGCATATTTTGTGCAAAAAGACTATGGTTCTGATATAGCATTAATAGATAAGCAGAATACCTGAAAACTCCCTTGGATTTGAAATTCAGTAGCTGATCGACCATGGAGTAAGCAATTTGCTCTGAGAAATCCAGCTGATATTCTTGTGACTTGTCTATAGTCTTTAATTTGAAAATGATAGCAATTTGCCAGTCATGCACTGTATTGTCTTCCTTCATCCCAAAAATGAAGGCTATCATTGACAGTGCCTCTTGAGTACTTTGGCTGAATTGTGCCTTTCCTGTAGGTAGTATGGGCATCTGGGTGTTCTCATCTCCCAACTACATTTCTAAGTTGAGGAACCTAGCCTTGTTGTTGAAATTTGCCCATGTCTTTTGCATTTTAGCAACAGTGGGAAATGTGGCCGTTCGATCATGTTGCATGGCCAGCATGTCTCTTATGGATTTGGATGTAATTTGCACTATAAAAGGGCCCTGTTGTATGGTATTTGAGGGTGCATGAAACAACTCTGCGCATAATTCAACTAGGTCAGGACATAGGTGCACACTTAGAACCAGGAACTATGCCAACTGTGAGGTCCATACTCTCATTCCAAAAGTTTCTGACTATCCACTCTTTGCCTTTTGAATACACCTCTGGTGTGCCCCTTCACAGAGAGTCCTGGTAGTCTTTTGAAGGGTTGGGTCAAAAATGCCATCTGTGAAATCCTTCACCTTCGCTGGGTCGACAGAATATCCTACCTCAGGGACCCTCATTCTTGAATAGGCTCTCCTTGGTTCTGCGGGCGCTAAAGCATATGATTTGTTGTTCAATAGCCTATCGATTGACTCATAAATCCTAAGACCCTCTTGAGAAGACTATGCTTTAGACATATTTGTATCTTTGGGGAGAATACGGGAAGCTTTGACATAGGAAAGATAGAAACTACATAACAAGAGTGACATTCAGCTTGGAAGCACTTGCTAGGGATGGGAATTGGAGGCAACAGTGATTCAAAGCAGAGAGACATAAGCAAATGAGAGCCACACTTAGGATTTAACTCTAATTTAATGGGGCTTTAATGACACATCATGTCTTATAAATGACATTAACGTCGAGAAACCGTTAGTGTATCTTTTGAAATCTGCTTGGAAAGGAGTGTCAGAATCATTACAGGAATGGCTGTCATTTCTGAAAAGTGTGTACTTCTGGGGATTTTGGGGATTGTAGAACAACCTTAATGAATGCGATATTTTCAAAAGAGAAGGGCCTTGCACTACTGACACATGTTCACAGAACACTTATTTAAAGGGAAAGCGGGAAAAGAAAGCAGGAAAAAAGGAAAACAAGAATTTAAGGAAACTAACTAGCTATGATACATTAAGAGCCCCTCCTTAATTGAAATGTTTCAAATAGATCCCATTTACAGGAATCTCTTTAGGTTCACCATCCATAGTCTCGATCTCAAAAGAATTTTGTTGTTTACATGAACGAATCTTGTAAGGACCAGTCCACAGTGATTCAAATTTGTTGTGTCGACCTGGCTTGGTAGCTCTCTCATCCTATTTCAACACTATCGAGCCAACTTAAGAAAAGGGATTTGAAGTCTTCTTATCAAAACAATCCTTAACTATTTTCTGATGTTTCATCAATGACTCATGTGCCTTTTCTCTTTTCTCTTGTACTTCCAGTAGTTCAGCAAGTCTAACTTGCATGGGGCCATTCTCTTCAATCTCGGTCTGTTTCAATAATTGCAAAGCAGGGATCTCTAAGCTCAATGGCATTACTGTTGGTTTACCATAAACTAATTCATATGGAGACATCTTTGTCACTTGCTTTGGTGTGATCCTGTCAGCCCACAGTGTTGTATTAAGTAGCTTGTGCCACTCTCTGTGATAATTTGTCCCTATCCTTTTAATGAGTCTGATCAGGTTCTTGTTAGTGGATTCTACCAGGCCATTACCTTGAGGGTAATAATTTGAAGAAGTCTTCAAGTAAATCCCATTCCTTAATGCAAACTTAGATATCTTTGTTCCCAAAAATACTTTAGCATTATCTGATATAATGGTATGAGGAGGACCAAACTGAGTAGTAATGCCTTCTAGAAAGTCTAATATTACCTTTTCTATTGCTTCCTTGAGTGGTACTACTTCACTCTATCTAGTAAAGTAATCTATGGCTATGAGGATCCATTTGTGTCCCATACTTGACACTGGATTGATCATACCAATAAAATCTAGACCTCGTTGAGCAAAGGGTTCATCCACAATTATGGGGCTTAGAGGCATTGCTACATTTCTCTTTTTTCCTGTATAAAACTGACAACCTTGGCATTCTTTAACCAACTGATAGCAATCTGTAAATAGAGTGGGCCAGAAATATCCTGCTTGAGTCACTTTGATTATTGTGGTCCTTGCTGAAAAGTGTCCACCTGAGGCTCCATGGTGTAGTTCATGTAGTACTCTTTGACCTTCACCCTTTTCTATACATCTCAAAAGTATGCCATCCGCATTTCTCCTGAATAAAATATGGCCAATTAGTACAAAATGGGCCCCTTGCTGCCTATAATATCTTCTCTTATCATGGGAGAGCTCTTTTAGGAAAATCAGATGTTTCATAAATTATATTCTATTTGTGACCCAAGAGTTTTGCTCAACCTCTTGGATTTTCAATACATTTTCACTTTCTGTTTCTTGTGTCATCATTCTCTCTATGTCTTGAGCCATATATTGGCATAATCCTTTGCCTCTAACTAACTTAGTGGGTCTGACCTCCACATCATATTCAAGGATCTTTGTTATCCAATTGGCTCTTTTCTCAGTGATCTCACCCTCCATAGTATATTCTCTTACACTAGGATGAGCCACTAATATCATAATCTTATTTCCTGTTACCATATGTCTGAATTTTTTAAGGGATTTTACCATGGCATATATCTGCTTCTCCACAAAATTGTATCTAGCCTCATATTCTCTAAGAGTTCTAGATAAAAAGGCTATTGGGTGCTCTCCTTCTTGCTGCTCATCTTTCTGAGTTAAAACAACATCAACACTAAATTCTCCTCCATACACATACATTATGAAAGACTTAGAAAAGTCTAGGTTTCTAAGTACTGGGGCTGTTGAAATGGCTTTCTTGACTTCTTCAAAAGCTTGTCTCCCCTCTGCAGTCCATTTGAAAACCAGGTCTTTCTTTAGCAACAATGTCATTAGTCTAATTAGACCTGCAAAGTTAGATATGAACTGGCTAACAAAGTTGATCTTCCCCAGAAAGGATTGAACTGCTTTCTTATTAACAGGCAGAGATAAGTTGATTATGGTAGTGACTCTCTCTGGATCAATAGAGACTCCTTCCTTTGACACTATATGCCCTAATAGTTTACCCTGAGGTACTGCAAAGATACACTTCTTGGGATTTAGGGATATTCCAAACTCTTGGCATTTCTTAAAAATAGCCTCTAAATGGTCAAAATGATCTACAACATTTTTAGAGAAAATAGTGAGGTCATCTAGATAGATCAAGATGATTTTGTTTATAAGCTCCCCAAATGCTACATCCATTGCTCACTGAAAAGTAGCTCCAACATTTGAAAGGCCAAAAGGCATCTTAGCATATGCAAATGTTCCCCATTTTATAGTGAATGCAGTCTTATGCTGGTCTTCATCAACCAACCAAATTTGATTGTACCCAAAGAAGCAATCCAATAAGGAAAATCTCTCTAATCCAGCCACAGTCTGTAAAATTTGTTCCATAGAGGGCATGGGATAATGATCTTTCAAAGATGCTCTATTCAAATCCCTAAAATCTACATAGAGTCTTATGTCACCATTCTTTTTTCTTACTAGCACTAGGTTTGATGCCTAGGTTGAGTGCTTAATTGGAAAAATAATCTTTGATTCTAAGAGCTTTTGCAACTCATCCACCATTAAAGGTTCAATTCTAGGATTCACTGGCCTTTGCTTCTATCTGACTGGTTTAGATCCTTCAGTAAGCTCTATGGTGTGCTGGATGATATCTCTATTATAGCCATGGAGGTCTTCATAGGTCCAGACAATCACCCTATCATATCTTTCACACAAATCAATCAACCTTTCCTTTTCTTCTTGAGTTGTAGAATTGCCAACCTTCAATTTTCTTCCTTCACTAACTTGAATCTCAGAATAATCCTCCCTATTTGCTTGAAACCTCTTCCTCTCTAGGCTTACATCTTCTGGGTCAAACAAGTTTTCTAAGGTAATCAGTCATTTAGGGAGCTGATTTGACTTCAGTTGAATAATTTGGTCACCATATGATTCTTCAATTTTAGGGTGCAACTGATCAGCAAATTCTCCTGATTGTTGCAAAAATGAGAGTACTTGGAAATCATTTTCAAAAACTTGCCAATTTTGGTCATTGTCTAGAATAGTTGGTCTCACTATAACTTTGACTGACTCATTGTTGACTAGTAGATCAGTTGCTGGATCAAACTGTGAACCAAACTGTGCCATTCTATCTGCCTCAGAATTTTGGGCTCTAGGAACTACTTCAATATTGAAAGCTTCAAAACCATCTATTATGTCCCAAATTTTGTGCCTATAGGATCTCATTCTTACATTTTTGGCTACTGCATTTTCTCTCATTTGTTTCACCACTAGTTCTGAATCTCCTCTTACTATCAGATTCTTTATTCCTTTTTTCTTTGCCAACATGAGTCCATGCACCAAGGATTCGTACTCAGCATCATTATTGGTATAGGCAAACTGAAAGCAAATGGCTCTTAAAATTTTCTCACCATTTGGAGCAGTAAGGCAAATCCCTACTCTAGCTCCATTTTTACTTCTAGCCCCATCAAAATTTAGAGTCCAGATTCTGAGTCTTTTTTAGATTCTTGAGTTTGTGATGTTTCTTTCCTTAAAACATTAGGAATCTCTTGGTCTTCTTCAAATATGACATAAGTGCTTAGACTTGTAGAGTCATAATTTCCATAGGGATCACTTTGCATCATAGTTAACAACTGATTATTCTCTTCTTCCTGTTGGTCATGTTCAGTCCAGTCACCTAACTCTTCAACAAAGGTTCTCTCTTCTTTATTCAACATAGCATGGGCTGCTTCTAATTTTGGGGTTGGTTCATTTGTGATATGGTCTTTTGATAATGGCTAAGACAATATTTTTATTTTTGTCCCATATTTGGTTCTCAAAATGAGGTGTGACCAATTTAGTGACATGTAACCTCCTATCTTGGCTGTGAAATCTCTGGATAAACACATACCAAATACAAGGGGAATATCTATGACTACCACATCCTGATTTACAATTATATTAGAGCAAGTATATAGTTGCAATGGGAGTTGTTTAATTTTCCCTATTATTTGCATAGATTTCCCATCTAACTACATAACCCCTCTTGTAAGTGGCTCATATTTTATCTTCAAAGCATCTGCTATTTGCTTTGGCATTACTGTAGTACTGGCCCTAGAGTCTATCATTGCATTATGCAGTAATTTCTTCCCAATTATTAGAGTTAAATAAAAGGGATCTGGTTTAGATTTACCTACCTCAGGTGCATTGTTCAACAGAGCTATTGTCTGCAGAGGTTCAGTATCTTTAAGCTGAAGCTTTCCTTGATCAGGAGTTCCTCCTTTAGCACCAGTATGTTTAGGGACTACTTGGCCTTGCAGAGCCTCCTGCAATAGTGTCTTCTGCTCGGGAATAGCTAACATGTCCCAAATTGATACATGTGCTGGAGTTCTTTTTAGTTGATCCACCACATTCACAGGTCCTAATGCTTGGGCCTTTGAGTAATAAGGGTACCTTGAGTTTTCTAGAACTTGTCCTGAGGCTACTTGATTCTGCACAGGCTAGGGCATTTCTTGTCTAGAGACTATGTTCTGGTGACTTTGAAATGGAGGAGCTCCCATGATCTCATTATTAGTGACTTCAGGCTGCTCCATCATTCTCCTCTTTGCTCTAGTATAGTAATCCGATTGCACCAATGGCTTTTTGGAAGTAGATGCTTCATTCAAGAACACTGAATCTTCCTCTTCAATCCATGAAAATAAAGCATGCTCAGGGGCTATTTCCTCTTCCTGTTGTAAGGACATCCCTTGCATCTGGGCCACCAGGACTGCATTTTGTACACCAGGAGACTGATATGGTGGAGTGTTAGAAGTTGCAAATTGTCCTTCTAACCCTCTCTATTTTGCTATTTTTTGCTACAAATTTCCTCTGGGGCAGTCTCTGGGCATATGGACATTCTTGCATGGAAAGCACCAAGCATTTGTGCCATCTGCAAAATTATTTTGTCCTGGAACAATTTCCCTGTTGGGATTAGGAGGAACAGTTTGTAAGGGTGTAGGGACTGTAACCAACTAGTTTGAAGGCTGAGCATTAGCTTGCCTTTGAGGGCCTTGATATTGATTTGGCTGAAAGGGAGGTCTATTTCCTTGGTAACCTTGATAAAGGGGTTTTAGATAGGGATTTTATTGTCTCTTAAGATTAATTATCTCATTTGAGAAGGTCCTTAAAATGTTCTTGACATCATCCATTTTAGATGTTTGGACAAGGGTGGTTACCTTAGCAGGTTGTTGAGGAAATGAATACATAGACATAGGTGGGGTTATAGGATTAGGAGCTTCTTGAAGCAAAGGTAAGGTAATTTCTAGGAACATGGGCATAGGAGGCCTTGGGGGCAATTTTCCATCATCTATTAAGTTATTTTCAGCTTTGATTGCCAACTCATAAGCTTCTGGTAGTGTCTGATCTCCAAGAGATAGAATCATCACTGATATATCTGAGTTTAAAGATTTAAGGTAAAACACAATAGCCATACCTGGTAATGGTCTTGCTGTAGCAGGAATTCTCTCCCAAGTCTTTTGAAATCTTGAGTTGAAATCAGTCATTGCTTCTTGTGGTACCCTTTTAATAGTGATCAATTGTTGCAACAAGGAAGATATATCACCCTTTTCTTTAAATCTTGCAAAGAAAGCGTCACCAAGCTGATCCCATGTAGATATTGTGTTTGGGGTTAAGGATCTATACCAATCCAGGGCCTTTCCTTTGAAAGAGGCTACTAACAGTCTTATGGCCACATTCTATTGAGTGATAACATGTACTGCACATACATCAAATACATCTTGTAGGTGCTCTTCAGGTGTCTTGAAATCTTCCCCACTGAACTTTGGTAGAGCCTTTAGAGCATTAGCTGGAATAGCATCCCAAGTTGTTGGTGGTACTGGGAGAATTAGAGGACTGCCAATGTTCCAATTTGCAAAATTTTGTGGGGCTACAGGTGCTCCCATATTTACTCTTGGTGCTGCTAGAAACTGATTCACTCTTCTCCTTGGATTACTATTAGCGGTGGCAAAAGAATGCCTGGATCAATAGCAGATTGAGCCCTTGTTACAGGTCCATAGCTCTGGCTCCCTGTGGCTTTCTGGCTCATACAATCTTGACAGAAACTTCAAGAATGGTCCCACCAGGTGTGCCAAAAACTGTTGATGTATAAAATTGCACAGGTTCCAACACCAACACGGGAAGTTTCAGGAATGTGGGACTTGCGACCTAAAACAACCTCCAGATTTTAAAGAAGCTGGCTATTCTCTACCTTAAATGGGTTTTGAGGAAAAGGGTAGAAACTAACAAAATTACAGATATAATTAAAACAAATCTATCTATGGTGATGCGCCTGAGTAAAAGTGTTTCTCTCTAATTAAGCACAGTGAACTATCCTCAAGATTTCAGTTACATTAAAGAGCAGATGTTGCATGATTAACATAAATAGATGAAATGAATAAAATCAGAGGCTCACAATCAGATACTTTGCAATGACACAGGAAATATCAACCAAGGCACAGAACTCAGTCTTTCTCATTAATTTTCCAACAATATAAGAGGCACAGATACATGCATAGGTACATTAACCTTCTAAATCAAGAATAACAAAAATAAAGGCAAATGATATTCACTGGTCATAGCAAAAGTCTCCAACTTCTCTCTTAAATCTCTGACAGAAAAATATCTCTAAATCTCTACAAACTATATGAATTTCTCTATCTCAAAAGCTGTTGATTCATACAAATGTTACATATTTATAGCCTAAGATTGACTCTAGATTGTCTGTAACAATCGAATCCCAATAGCCCAATAGAACTCAAGATAACTGGAAGTCTCTGACAGTTAAGATCTTTCGAATCTGCAACAGTCTTTCTTTCCTACAAGCCCATTGGCTAGGGTAAAATATATGTGGTGCTCCTCCTTCTATAAGGGACATACACTTGGCGGCTTCCGCATACTTGAAACTAAAAACTCCATGACAGATGGCTGTGTCCGCAGCATAACTTGAAACTCCTTCATCTCTCTAGAAAGAAATAGGAAACCAACACTTGGCGGCTTCTGAGCAACAAAATAATCCATGTGTCTTTCTCAGCAACACTTCTCTTAATTGTGTCTTTGTATTCGGGTGGCCTCTGCAAGTGACAACTATCGCAACCCGTAGCATTTAGAAACATAAGACACATTACAAATGGGACCCACAACTTAAATTCTTAGTAGTTTCAAAAGGAGGAAACAGGGACAGGTGGCAAACTCCGCGTGCACAAAAGCTGATACGTGGCACTTTCTGCAGCACTTGAAACATTATGGGAAACTCTTTGAAACTTAAGCAGAGGCTTACACCTGGCAGGTTTCTCTTTATTTAAGAAACATTTAATATCACCGGCGAAAGGGTCAAAAACCTTTTATCCTTAACGCCGCATCTTCCACGTGGCACTTTCTGCAGCTTGCAACTTTAAATTGTGTCCCACCATACATCCTTTATTTAGCATCAAAATATATGGAAACAATACGCGGAAGCTGACACTTGGTGGGTTCCATAGCAACATTAAAAGGCACACGGCAGTCTCCGCACTCATACTGAAACTTTATGGGACTGTCTCCGCTAATGACACGTGGCACACTTTGCAGCTTTGAAGCTTTAACAGTGTTTGAAACATAACTGCTACGTGGCACGCTCTGGTCCAAAGTTGTAATTAGAAACAAAAATGTGGCTTTAACTGAGGCTCGACACTTGGTAGCTTCTGCAGCTCTGGCAATAAGAAACCCTTGTAGCAACACTTTGAAACACTTATAGAGACAAAATTGTAATCCGTGGATGCGTTGCAACTGAAACAAAATGTAGAGTGTTTACACTCTATAGTAACTTTCCCCATTCTGTCAATCAGAAGACATGTCCTACAAATTGACTAATGAAATGACATACAACATAAGAACCTTCTTGTTTTTTTTACCTTCATATCATTGCCAAAGAAAATATCTAGCTTCCAATCCTCAAAAACATTGATCACACAGTCTATGGTACTATCTAATGTCAGGACTTACACTCTTTTATAACTTTGCAAATCAAATCAAACCAATTTAATATTTACTCATAAGTTCCTTGTCTTCTCTAGGAGCTGAAGAGTAAAACACTAATCTGCTCCCCCTTACCTCATGATGATCTTTCAGACACTTTGTAATGTCTCTTGTGTAACATGCACAAGATTAGGATTTTCTTCCACTTGACTTTCTTTTCTTCTCCAAACCTATATGGGCCCTTTCTTTTTCTTACTCAATGCATCTACATTTCTATTTCTAGATGATGCTTTGAACTTCTACAATGTTATACCTTATGCCCAAGGTTATGACACTTAAAGCATGTGATATTATAACCAATTAGAGGATTAAAGGAATTATATCTTCTTGACATCCCAAAAGTACTTCTAAGATCATATCTTCCATGCATCCAATAGTTTCTTGCTAGATGAACAACTTTATTATAGTTATATAACAAACATCATTATAACCTTGATTTGATAAGCTATAAGAAATTTTGTCCTTATTCCATCCAAAATGATTTATTGAATGAGTTCTACAATCTCTAGCTCTATGACCATAAATCTGACAGGAACAACAATAACCATGAAATTGAGAGTAGTTGTACCTTATTAAATGGTATTGCCTGATAGGTGGAGGCCTTGAGGTCCTATTTGTTGTTCTTATTCCAACATAAGAACTTTATCTTTTGTCTTATCTTCAAGAGCAACAACATGATGATCCAAATCTATCTTCTTCCTTGGTGTATTCCTGACTTTAGAAGTCTACCCTTCTTCATAGCCTAGGCCTGTAGTGTCCTTATGATGGTTTTTCTTCCTCAACAAGTCATTTAAGCATTTAATACTTTTTTCAAACTGCAGATTCTTGTGCAACTTAGAAGATGTCTTTTCCAATTCCTTTCTTAAAGAGACTATTTCTGACTCTAGTTTTAGACATTCATTAGTTTTGAATTCTAGATTAGATTTTGTAAAATCAACTTCCCTTTTTGCTTCTTTTATCTTTGTCTTTAGGATGATAATAATTTTGTTAGACTCTTCAAGATCTAAAGAAAATTTTGCAAGATCTGAAAGTACCTTGTCCTTGGAGTCTTTTTGTTGTTGAAGTTGGTCTTCTAATCTTTGGTTTTCTTTTCTAAGTTGCCTGATTGTATCATAGCACACAAGAGATCACCTTCTATATCAATTTCACACTCTTGTTCATCATACTATATTCATAGTCATCTTCACCCACAAAGAGGTCTCCTTCTTCGTCATCAATCTCAACAACAAAATCATTTTCTCTTTCATCAAGGTCTTGTTCTCCTTCATTCACAATGAAGTCTTCCTTTTTATCAAAACTCTCAACTACAAGACCATTCTCTTTATTACACTTTGTATCAACATTCAAGGGTGACTCATGCAACAATTCAATACTTGACTTGACTGGGGCTTGTTTTACAACCCTTTGCTTGGCATATTTCCTTTCTCTATTTCTTCTACACTTTCCCAGAGTACTCCACTATTAGGATCTCCTAAGTTGATTAATCTTTGAACAAGGAACCTAAGGCTCTGATACCACTTGTTGGAGTACAGGACCACTGAGAGGGGGGGTGAATCAATGGTCTATTGAACAACCAAAACCATTTTTTACATATGAATCCACTTGAATGATAATGCAAAGATAACTGAGACCCTTTAAACAAGCAGACTTTGAATGTTGAATGCATCACCATAAGTAGTGTTACTTCCTAATCTGACTGGATGCTTACTTCTAGTTATCCCTACAAGATTGCCATCAATGATCAATAGGATTCCTGGGCCAGCGGCTAACAGTATAGGAGATAGACTCTATAGATATCTCCTCTTCTTCTTTAGGCTCTGCAGAACCAAGGGGGGTATTCCCTATTCAACATCTATAAAATGCATCTATGTATTTGCTGGGATGTTGACACAAAGTAGATAAATCCTCTATTAAGCAGACCAAAACTGTGAGATAAGTGCAAAGGGGCTAGCTTTGGGCCTATGTTTAGTTGTAGAAAGAGGATTTTGGATCCTAAAACTACTTCTAATGTCCTAAAAGGTTTGTTTATGAAGTTTGATTTTGATTTATATTTGGATGCAAAACTAGGACCTAGAGTGTAACCTCAATGCAAGGCTAGATTGGTGCCTATCCAGGGCTTGGAGTCAGTAGACATACACATGTGAATGGTCAGCATAAAGATGTACCAAAGACTAGGTATCAAGGGGATTTTATTATATCTTCCTTACAGATATCTCCCAAAACAGAGTGTTTAGTCATTCATACTTAAAGGAATCCCTGCTGCAACATATTTTCTTAATGATTAATCTAAAACTTTTAATTTGTCCCTTGAACAAAGGTAGGAGATTAAACATTCAATACAGAAAATCCATATTCCTAAATCATAAATAACCCTTAGTTATTTAGACTCAAAAGAAAATACAGCCACAACTTGGATACAAATGATTAAACACATGCAATCAGTGCATTTCTCATATAAAATAGCATGAAACTAGTTAAATTATGCATGAAACACACAACATGAGACTCATAAACTCATAGAACTTTCAGGATAGGGCCACCAACTAAGTTGTATTGTATCACAGAGCCAAAAGTTTGTCCAGTTTTCAACAACCACAAAAGAGTAACACAGTTTGCTTAAAACAACAAGAAAGTGTACTTTGCAGAAATTAATTACATGACAGGGTCAAAATTCCCGCCAGACAATGTACCAGAGATGGTGCTCAAAATAATAAATGTAGCAGGGGACAAAACGGGAAGAAGCAAGAGGAGGGCAAGGAGTGGTTGAGCTCGAGCCCTATGCCGCTGTTGGAAGACTCTCCGTCATAAAACCTAGTACTTGACCATTCAACCATCAGCCCATGCCTATCTACAATCCAACCATTAATGGCTCAACCACCAGCAGCTCCTCTCAGAAATAGTAACAACGCACCCATGGAAAATTCTCGCTCAAAAATGACCATGGACACAAGGAAAAAACAATCGCCGAAAGCTCAAAACCTGACCGTTGATCTGAAAACCCATCGCTGAGATCAACGGTCCCAAAATATGTATGAAGAGCCACTAGCCAACGAAATCATGCCATGTGGGCACCCCATGATTCTATCACTAGCCCTTCGCACCTTTATTTTGCCTTTATCGCTTTTGCATATGCGTGCTAAAATGCGTATACAAACACCACTTGTTCACCTTTCAAAATCCTTGTATATGCAAAATGCATATACAACTGTCTGATATACAAGGCAGACCCCAAAGTTTATAGAACAATTTGAAAATTGGTTCAAATCCGGCTTGTATCTCTTTTACCGCACATCGGCTTGTATATCAGTGTATACAAGCACTTTATACAACCCATGGATGCCAAATTTCATTCACTGCACCTTATTCCTCCATCGTGTCTGGATTGCATGTCTCTCCTTTTGCATATCGGCCTGTATATGCAAACATACAAATCCCCTAACATACAAGCAAGGAATCTTTTAGGATATGCGATATAGATTCCCTCTTATATGTCACCAATGTATGTGAAACATACATTCAACCTTGTATCTGCTTCTCCTGCATGCCGAAAATACAAACCTGTTTGTATATGCCCGCGGGCCCTACCACATGCATCACCTCCACCGCATTGTAGCAAATATAT
Source organism: Cunninghamia lanceolata (assembly GCA_027924645.1). Classification (NCBI taxonomy): domain Eukaryota; kingdom Viridiplantae; phylum Streptophyta; class Pinopsida; order Cupressales; family Cupressaceae; genus Cunninghamia; species Cunninghamia lanceolata. The sequence goes on along the minus strand of BSBN01000060.1, from coordinate 10,381,930 downwards.
ATTTGTTTGTATGTCAAATATACAAACACAAATATACAAAACCTCCTTATACAACTGTGGAATCTACGACAGAATATTTGATGAATGCATACTTTCCTTGCATCTTTCAACACCTGCATGTTGACTTGTATATTAGAGATACATTCACCCTTGTACATATTTCATTGTATATTCCGCTTGCATGTTCCACATAAAAGCTCGATATACAAGCAGGGCCGATATACAAATGGCGAATATTCCCAGAATCTTTTAGAAGATTCCCCCAATGTATATGCAACCCGATATGCATTTAGAAATGCATACAGCTCATTTTTCACCATTCTTGAAGGCCGATGGAGATTTTGCAAGCCCACGAATGTACATTTGACCTGTATGTATATACAGACACCTTTGTATATATACAGACACTTGTACCTTAACTAATTTTTTGCATTTTTCAATTGAAACCAGACTGCTCATAAAGGCGGTAACATAGGCTCCGATTAGGGACGTGCAAGCGCAAGACTGCAGCGAGGACCAGACCACTCTGGGGCAGAACAAACAAAACCCAAAACGCAAAACACGACCGACTATACAAGGCATGTACAAAATATTTACATTTAGTTTACAACGTGCACACAAGACAACCATTACAAGAAGTAGAACTTTAGGAACTAATCGTGCATAGGTAATTCCAAAAATTCACCACTTAGGGCCTGGAGAAAGTAAGAATCTCCTCCATGAGTGTCACTGATTTGGTACCCATAAGGGCTCAAATTTACCGTGTTTGCCCTTATCCTGGTTCCTTGCATTCCATACAAGGACCAATCACCTTTCTGAAACTTTCTTTCTGTAGCTCTCTTATCAAACAGATATTTCATCTTTTGTTGTTTCTTGATATTTGTCATGTGTGCCTCTCTTCTGATTTCATCCAATGCAACTGGCTGATTGATTATTTCAGTCATTGGGTCCCCGATCTCCGTATCGTTCTCTTGTAAAAACCTGTAAACTGGCAGAAGGTTGTGCACATGTAGCCTAGCCGATGCACCATACACCAACTCAAAAGGTGACCTTCCAGTTGATTCCTTCACTGTCATCCGGTTCGCCCACAGTGCCATATTTAACTTTGAATCCCATACCCTCTTGCTCTTATCTAGCATTCTCTTAATGATTTTCATGAGGCTCTTATTGCTTGATTCTGCCTGACCATTTCCTTGTGGGTGATATGGTGATGCATATGACAGACTAATCCCATATTTGTTGCAAAAATCAACAAATTCACCAGACCTGAAGCACATTGCATTATCTGTGACCAATTTGGCTGGTACTCCAAATCTGACAATAATGTTTTCCAAAATAAAGTCCATCACCACTCTGCTTGTATCTTTTTTAGTTGGAATGGCCTCAATCCATTTAGTGAAGTAATCAATGGCAACCAGAATCCAACTGTGCCCTCCACTTTATTTTTCCATGATTTCCCCTATAAAATCAATCCCCCATTGCTGAAATGGTGCTTCTACAGTTATAGTCCTAAGGGGTAATGCACCTTGATATCTTAGCTTCCCTAAGAACCTTTGGCAAGGATCACATTTTCTTACCAGCTTTTGTGCATATGAGAAAAGAGTTGGCCACCAATATCCTGCTCTAAGAACTTTGTGGGCTGTTGTCTTGGTGGCGTGATGTCCACCACACCCTCCTGTGTGTAGGTCATTTAAAATATCAGCAGCCTGATCCTCATTCACACATCTGAGTAGTACACCCTTAGGATTCTTCCAATATAGCTCTCCTTGAAGAATTATGTATTTGATTGCATGTAGCTTCAAAGTCTTTTTCTGATTATCACTGAAATGGGAAGGACAATTCAAATTCTGCAAGTAATATACAATGTCCTTATACCAATCAGATTCTAATATACTGACAGTTTTATTTTGCATCATGTTCACCTGGTATGCTTCTAGATTTGATTCTGTCATTACCTTTGCCAAACCTTGTCCCTTTACCAGCTTTGTAATCTATATCTCAATGTTGAATTCTTGTAGTTTATTTATCCACCTGCATCTTCTTCCAGTTACCTCCTGCTGAGTGAAGATATCCTTGACTGATGCATGAGGCACATATGCAATTATTTGTGAGCCTACCAAATAGGGCCTGAAGCTCTCGACTACTCTAACCAATGCATACACCTGCTTCTCCATTATATCATACTTTAATTTAGCAACCTGTAATGACCTACTAAGGAAAGCTATAGGCTGTTCAAACCCTTCTTCATTTTTTTGCAATAGGCATGCAGCAACAGTATAGAAAGAAGCAAATGAAAACAATTGAAATGGCCTAGAAAAATCTGGAGATTTTAAAATAGGAGCCATCTTTATCACCTCCCTTATGTCCTAAAATGATTTGGTTGCTTCATCTTCCCATTTGACAATTGCATTCTTCTTCAGCATTTTAGAGACCTCCTTGATGGTCTCTGCAAAATTAGGAACAAATCTCCTAACAAAATTAACCTGTCCAAAGAAGGACTGAACAACTTTTACCATTTTAGGCATCTGGATTTTGTCAATTGCAGCTACCCTTTCAGGATCGATCCTAACTCCATCCTTGGAAACAATGTGTCCAAGCAATTTTCCTTCTACAATCCCAAAAGCACATTTCTTGGGTTGAGTGAGATGCCATACTCTAATGCTCTAATAAAAATTTGTTCCAAATGCAAATAGTGTTGTTCTTCTTTCTTTGAAAAGGTAGTTAAGTCATCTTGATACACAGCCAAGATTGAATCAATCAATCCTGCAAAAGCAACATCCATTGCCCTCTGAAATGTGGCACCTACATTTGTTAATCCAAATGGCATCCTCACATATACATAGGTTCCCCATGGAGTAGTGAAAGCAGTCTTGAACTGTTTTGACTCCTTTACTTTCACTTGATTGTACCCTAAAAATCTATCCATCATGGAGAGAATCTCATAGCCGATTACCTTCTGCAACATGGCCTCCATGTTCGGCAATGGATAATTGTCTTTCAAAGAAGATACATTTAAATTTCTAAAATCCACACAAAGTCTGATGTCACCATTCTTTTTTCTGACTGGGACAAGGTTAGACACCCAAGTTGAATGTATGATAGGCATGATTATTCCAGCCTCCCTAAGCTTCATAAGTTCCTCTTGCATTTTTGGAGCTAAGGTTGGGTTGATAGGCCTCTATTTTTGTCTAAACAGCTTAGCTCCAGGCTTCAAAGGGATTTCATGCTGAAATAAATCCTCTCTATAAGCTTTCAGGTCCTCATATGACCAAGCAAACACATGCTTATACCTTCTTGGCAATGTAATCAACATAATTCTGATATGTGGTTTGAGCTATTTACCGATGTACACCTTTTTGGGAGCATGAGATGTTCCCAAGTTTATTTCCTCTAAATCATTCTTGTTTGTTGGAGATGACTTTGTGACGAGTTGGTCCCTATTGTCAAAAGCTCTCTCTAAAGCAACTAGCCCTCTAGGGATTTTATTTGTCTTTAGCTGAATTACTTCTTTCCCTAGGAGAGTTTCTTTCCCATCTACTACCTCTACAAAATTCTAAAAATCCATTTCCTGGTTCTCATATTCATCAATACAATGCAAAAATCTCAGTAAATCTTTATCATCATCAAATACTTGCCAGCTACATACATTATTTGGCACTGTAGGCCTGAGTTTGATCTCAACATTGGTAACATCTGATAGAGTTGTATCATCTGGCCTTATAGCTACATTAGCTAGAAAATCTGCCCTGACATTCTTTGATCTCTCTATCCAGTTTATTGAAAATGCATCAAACAATTCAATTGTATCCCAAACAACATGCTTATATTGTTTTAATTTCTTATTTCTTGATGCATACTTATCTCTAACTTGGGAAACAATAAGCTCTAAATCACCAAACACCTTGAGCACCTTAATTCCATGCCTCAAAGCGACATTCAATCCTAATAACAAAGCCTCATACTCTGCAATATTATTTGTACAGGCAAACTTCAACAAGAAAGAGAACTTTAGAAGTTTACCAGATGGAGATAGAAATACAATCCCAACACCAGAGCCTTCCTTCAAACAAGCTCCATCAAAATACATGGTCTAGATGCCCTATTGATCAGACTTTTGAATGCACATGTCTCCCTCTTTACCTTTTTTAACATCTGAGACAACTCTGAAATTATCACAGTCGGTGTTCACAAAGCATATCTGTTCCTCTGATTCTTGATCCTCGACCGTCTCCAATGACCTTTCTTCTTTGATCAATTTGACATCCTTGCCATTCATAGGGATCATAGCATATGACAAATCCAGTTGCATACTCCCACCAATCAATGCTGCCCATCTTCTTGACAGCAACATGCCATACTGTGGCTTGATATCAACAACTATTATGTTCATTTTGTAGGTCTTTTCAGGATATGCTGCCAGTCTAAAATCAACATCTTTCATAATTCCAATGACAGGTACCTCCCTAGCATCCATGGCATAGCACTTCCCACATGCCTTATCTATCTTTAATCCAGCGTGCTGCATGATGGCCAAAGGCATGATGTTTGTGGATGCTCCTGAGTCGAGCATACAGTTCTTAATTACTTTTCCATTTATGACAAGGGAGACATAAAATGGTTCCACTTGTGAAGGACATTTTGTCATGGTCATCCCCAAATATACCTCAAGAACTTCATCTTCATCAATATATAGGGCCTATTTTTTACCCTGAGGTTCATCATTCTGCTTGATCTGACAAGGTGTTCCTGAGATTAAGGACACAACCTTATTTCTGAACTCTTCTACTTTCATCAGTTCCATCAGTGGAACGAAGACTTTTATTTGAGACAAGACCTGAGTGATGTCAAATGGAGCATAATTTTGAATAACAGTTGTAGCTTGCTCCACCATTTTACCTCTATCCTTAGATGATCCAGCTTTAGTTTTTATGGCTCCTTGACTGTCATTCTTGCTATGAGAATTTCTATTTTGATCCTCAACCTGGGGAACTGTGTTTTCTATTTTTTGAGAATCGTAACCTATTTTTTGCTTAAAACCTTGTTTATTATTGTTCCATTGTTTCTTATATGTTTCAGTCCCCTTATAATTTTGCACTGGTTGGCTCACAAAAGTGTTCTCTAGTTGAGGTGTACCACTTACCTGAGCCTTACCTCTGAGATTGTAATTGCTCTTGACTTGAGCTACTACTACTGCTGTGAGGGCTCTAATTTCTTCATCTGAAGGTCTCCTCAAATTACTCAAGAAATTATGTGAATCCTAAGCATAGGCATAATTGTCCTCTTCATCCTCATCATATGGGAACTGTTGGCAGACCTGAATTTCATTATCTACACTTGCATTAGCATCATGAAAAGAGTATCCTCTATTTGTAGACAGCATATTGACATTATCATCCTCCATGCAATGTGGTTCATTGCATTCATCACAGGCAACAACATTATTATATAGAGACTAAGCAATCATACATTGTGACTGTGAATGAGGCATTTGGCAGATTATACACCATGGGGTGTCATTAACAATATTTATAGCTTTCTTCAAAGGATCAGGAGTTTCCTTTATATTCTGAGCTCTTGGATTTGTATTGTTGTGCGGGACGATGGGTTTACCATCACGCCAATTGGTATGATATGGCATGTCATGTAATGATGGTCTTCTTTCTTGCCTCTGGTAAACCTGTCTGTCAGGACATATTCCCTTTTCATTTTTGGCTATTCTATAACTCAGGTCCTTAACAACATTTGTTAATTTATCTATTTTATCTTCAGAAGTAGATGCATTACCTTAGATACTTTGAGATTTAGTGTTTGGATTTTGCAGAATCTTCACATCATCCCTTCTATTTGTCTTACCACACTTTTCTATTATTTTCAATATTTGTTACAATTTTGAAGGCATCCCTGATGCTGTGAGGTCCCTTGTCTCTTAATCCATAAGTTGTCTTGGCATCAAAAGCATTTATATACAACACTATGCACATAGGTTCTTTAGGCCTCAAGTCCTGTGGCAATTTGTTCAATACCTTCATGAATCTAGCATTGAAATCAACAACTTGTTCATTTGATCCTTTGGCAATGCCAGTGAATTCATTAATGAAGAAACTAAGATCAGTTTTGTCACCATACTGTTCTTTAAATATTCTCCTAAATTCATCCCATGATGAAATGCTCCTGTCAGGCAGGCCTTTGTACCACTCCTTGGCTTCATCAACTAAGGATTGCATAAATGATTTCATGAAAACATCCTCATGCTCAACCTCGAAGTTGTCCATGATATTCTGAAAAGCTTTTAGATGGTCTTCACCTGACACAGTATTATTTCCTAAAAATTTAGGCACTTGCAGCCTCACATGTTTGTCAATAGGATTTGAATAACCAGGAATGCCATCAAAAACTAGTTGTCTGAATCTGTCCAACTACATTGGCTGTCTACCAAATTGATTAGCATTTGCATTTCTATTTGCATTCTGATTTATTGCATTATTTAATGGAGCTCTTATGTTATTTGCATTCTGTCTTTGATCATTACACTGATCATGGATTTCATTTCTATGCTGATTTCTCTACATATTTATATTTTCAAGGGTAGGAATTGAATCATTCTGAGCAATCCTCAGAGCTTGCACTTTCTGTCTTATGTCATCTCTGATTTTCACTACTTGCAGATATTCTAATTCTGCCCTTAAGCTCTTAATTTCATTGGCTAGTTCCTCCTCTCTAGGCATAGAAGAGGACAGTTTTATCACATCCTGATCATCATTATCATCATCCCTTAGGGATTCAGCTTCTTCAAATCTATCAGGGAAGTCATGGAAAGGGTGTTTTTGAAACACTTATGACCTTATTCTCAATCCACCACCCTGCTATCTCTCATACACATTTTGGATTTCAGCTTCAGTGTTTGAAAGAAAAGGTATTGTCTGCTCTGAAGATCTTGGGTTGTCCTGAATAAATTCATTTTTCTTGGGGCTAGGAGAACCATCTTGACTGGCTCAAATAGTCCCCTTTTTCCTATACATCAGTTTTGTGGGTAACTCTTTAAACAAAGTATTATGCTGGGATCTTCTCCCTTGCATACAAATTTTACTTTACCAGTTGGGAGATTGGTTCAGAGTCGCCACCTATTACTAGGAATTGTCTTCTTTTGAAAATTAGGGTTCTTTTACAAGTCCCCAGTAGAGTCGCCAATTTCTGTTACTTCCTAATCTGACTAGATGCTTACTCCTAGTTATCCCTACAAGGTTGCCATCAATGATCAATAGGATTCCTGGGCCAGCGGCTAATAGTATAGGAGATAGACTCTATAGATATCTCCTCTTCTTCTTTAGGCTCTGCAGAACCAAGGGGGGTATTCCCTATTCAACATCTATAAAATGCATCTATGTATTTGTTGGGATGTTGACACAAAGAAGATAAATCCTCTATTAAGCAGACCAAAACTGTGAGATAAGTGCAAAGGGGCTAGCTTTGGGCCTATGTTCAATTGTAGACAGAGGATTTTGGATCCTAAAACTACTTCTAATGTCCTAAAAGGTTTGTTTATGAAGTTTGAGTTTGATTTATATTTGGATGCAAAACTAGGACCTCGAGTGTAACCTCAATGCAAGGCTAGACTGGTGCCTATCTAGGGCTTGGAGTTAGTAGACATACACATGTGAATGGTCAGCATAAAGATGTACCAAAGACTGGCTATCAAGGGGATTTTATTATATCTACCTTACAGATATCTCCCAAAACAGAGTGTTTAGTCATTCATACTTAAAGGAATCCCTGCTACAACATATTTTCTTAATGATTAATCTGAAACTTTTAATTTGTCCCTTGAACAAAGGTAGGAGATTAAACATTCAATATAGAAAACCCATATTCCTAAATCATAAGTAACCCTTAGTTATTTAGATTCAAAAGAAAATACAACCACAACTGGAGACAAATGATTAAACACATGCAATCAGTGCATTTCTCATATAAAATAGCATGAAACCAGTTAAATTATGCATGAAACACACAACATGAGACTCATAAACTCACAGAACTTTTAGGACATGGCCACCAACTAAGTTGTATTGTATCACAGAGCCAGAAGTTTGTCCAGTTTTCAACAACCACAAAAGAGTAACACAGTTTGCTTAAAACAGCAAGAAAGTGTACTTCACAGAAATTAATTACATGACAGGGTCAAAATTCCCACCAGACAATGCACCAGAGATGGCGCTCAAAATAATAAATGTAGCAGGGGACAAAACAAGAAGAAGCAAGAGGAGGGCGAGGAGTGGTTGAGCTCAAGCCCTGTGCCACCACTGGAAGACTCTTCATCATAAAACCTGGTACTTGACCGTTCAACCATCAGCCCATGCCTATCTGCAATCCAACCATTAATGGCTCAACCACCTGCAGCTCCTCCCGGAAACAGTAATAGTGCACCCATGGAAAATTCCCACTCAAAAACGACCGCAGACACAAGGAAAAAACCATCGCTGAAAGCTCAAAACCCGACCGTCAATCTGAAAACCCATCACCGAGATAAACGGTCCCAAAATATGTATGAAGAGCCACCAGCCAACGAAATCATGCCACGTGGGCACCCCGTGATTCTATCACTGGCCCTTCACACCTTTATTTTGCCTTTATCACTTTTGCATATGCATGCTGAAATGCGTATACAAACACCACTTGTTCACCTTTCAAAATCCCTGTATACGCAAAATGCATATACAACTATCTGATATACAAGGCGGACCCCAAAGTTTATAGAACAATTTGAAAACTGGTTCAAATCCAGCTTGTATCCCTTTTACCGCACATTAGCTTGTATATCAGCATATACAAGCACTTTATACAACCCATGGGTGCCAAATTTCATTCACTGCACCTTATTCCTCCATCGCATCCAGATTGCATGTCTCTCCTTTTGCATATCGGTCTATATATGTGAACATACAAATCCCCTAACATACAAGCAAGTTATCTTTTAGGATATGCGATATAGATTCCCTCTTGTATGTCACCAATGTATGTCAAACATACATTCAACCTTGTATCTGCTTCTCCTGCATGCTGAAAATACAAACCTGTTTGTATATGCCCGCGGGCCCTACCACATGCATCACCTCCGCTGCACTATAGCAAATGTATATTTGTTTGTATGTCAAATATACAAACACAAATATACAAAACCTCCTTATACAACTGCGGAATCTGTGATAGAATATTCGATGAATGCATACTTTCCTTGCATCTTTCAACGCCTGCATGTTGACTTGTATATTAGAGATACATTCACCCTTGTACATATTTCATTGTATATTTCTCTTGCATGTTCCACATAAAAGCCCGATATACAAGCAGGGCCGATATTCAAATGGTGAATATTCCCAGAATCTTTTAGAAGATTCCCCCAATGTATATGCAACCCGATCTGCATTTAGAAATGCATACAACTCATTTTTCACCATTCTTTAAGGCCGATGGAGATTTTGCAAGCCCGCGAATGTACATTCGACCTGTATGTATATACAAACACCTTTGTATATATATAAAGACACTTGTACCTTAACTAATTTTTTGCATTTTTCAATTGAAACTAGACTGCTCATACAGGCAGTAACAAGTAGTACACTTAAACAAGAGATTATGAACAAAGATGATCAAACATAACACAACATCATGAAGAGAGGTGACACAAGTGATTTGAGAAAAAAGCCCTTGAAGGGTTAAAAACCACTATGAAGATAAAATTTATTTGGCTTCACTAGCCAACCCTCACTAGGATACAATTTGCGCCTCACTGGTAAATCAGCCTCATTGGCAAAACAAGATGCCTCATTGGCAAATCAAAAACCTTCACTAGGTACAATTGATGTCTCACTGACAAAATAACATGCCTCACTGGCAAACAAGATGATACATCTCATTCATAAGTTTGAGTAGAAATGAAAATACAAAGGGACACTCTATTTCTCTGCATAACACTACTCTTTTCAACAATCTCTGCAAATCACCTTACTAATGTAACCTTATCTTTCAATACATTGTCTATCTCTGCACCAATATCTATCTATTCATGCACAACTCAACACAAATTGTGTTCACATCATACTAAAACATCAACAATATTTGTTATACCTGTCTATAATGCAATGCATAGAATAATCTCATATTAAAATGTCTTGCATGACTAATCACCAATCAACTTCATTCTGCAATAGTTAGTGTATCTTCTTCATTTACCAATCTCTCTCTTCACATCTTAAACAACCTCTTTCAAGTTAGTTTGAAACTTATTGAAAACCTTCTACACAAATGAACAACCTCTTTCAAGTTAGTTTGAAACTTATTAAAAACTTTCTGCACACATTCTACATAGTCAAACACATATATCACTAATGTCTTCTTAGGATGTGACAGTCATCTTCATGGTTCATCAACAACCAACTATCCAAAACATCATTTAAAATATGACTATTATATACATTGTTTAAAAGATATCATAGTAATATCCTCAAAAATCGAATCAACTACACCAAAACCATCTCATAGACCTTTTTATAAATTTTCCTGGCCTTGTAGTTTGTTTTAATACCTGCAACATGGTAGTCAGGGCTACAAGAAAGAAACTGTCTATCAAAAATAAAGCAGGTGAACTGAATCGTTGGAATTTGAAACAAATTCAAATGAGAGCCGTTGATATGGAGTTTGGCAACTTCAAATGGATGAAGATTATATCATACTCACTTAAACTTAAAAGGTGTTACCATGGAGACTGATAACAACTAGGAGTTGGGGCTAGTATTCTCACGGGCTTGATACCTTTAAAGTTCACTTAAGTCAACTTTTAACCGACAATCATAAGTCACTAAATAAAAAGACATAAAGCAACTATGGAAAAATGAGGGCTTTTTTCCTTATTTAACTTGAGAGTGCTTTAGGGTTTGTGGCCCCAAAGACTTAGTAATACAAACCCTAGATAGTGAAAAGATGGAGATTTAAATAGCTCAAGTCAACAAAGGAAGATTAGAAGGACTCTACAGAGGTTTCGGTTTCTTCATGATAGTAAAAAGAAGGCAGAACTCTTTAAATTGACTTAAGAATACTTAAATGAAATAGAGGGCACAAAAAGTCAATGATGACTAACAAGATATGACACAAAGAGGCTATCCTTAACAAAGTCTTCTTACTGTAGCAACCCCAAAAGCTTTGACATGGCATGAGAAAAACATCACATCAAACATTATCACTAACAACATTCATCAACTTGAACTAGATCAAGTTTGGATGTACCAACACCTTGAAATGAATGCTCCATTAAAACCATGAAGCAAGATCATATCTTATGACCTTATGTCATGTACATGTCCTGATTACAAACATGAGCTCCAACATGAACACCTCTTGTCTGACATCATGAAGTCCTGATCATTAGTAACATATTATAGTCTTGAGAGAATCCTTTCTTCTAAAGCATGACATGAACACCAAGATCATGAACCATTATAAATAATTTGTGCCTTTCACACATTTTGACATCAATATCACTTAGAAGCACTTAGTATTTGCATCAATGAAGTGAAGTATGAGAAACATCTGAAACATGAAGAAACTCCTGATCTCCTGCCACAACTTTAGCAAGATGAAGATCCTATGAAAATATTATGTAGACCAACATGTAATCTAGTCTCAACAATGACATTTCAACTCTTGACATCAATGACAAATAATGCCAATGCCAACAGAGCGCATTGAAAACATTAGTCTCATGCCTTAAAAGGCAGGAACTAATAATTAAAATAAATAAATTATGCACATTGTGACCAGCTAAATATTATGCAGTGATGATAAATTCTTATTTTGAGATTTCTTTAATTATTTTTTTCAACTTTTTTAATGACTCATATAAATATAAGACCACACAAGTATCAGATTTGGCTTCAATCTTGGGTTTGCTCCCCAAGGTCTTGGGTTCGACTCCAAGGCCTAGGCTTACTTGATGTATGTGGCTTATGGGCTATTGTGTACATCTCTAGGGGACTGGTCTCACCTCAGCTCGCCCCTTCTGAACCCCAACTTGGCAATATGTAAGACCAAGGTAAGGATTGGTTGGGTCACTGGGCTAGATCGCGTGGATACCCTTATAGTTAACAAAAAAACTCATATAAATATATGTTTGGGTGCATTGGTACTACAATTATTTAAGAGCGACTAATATTTATTAGATAGACTTTTCCTTGTGAGATTTCAAGTCTAATAACGTGAAAATTATAAGTATGAAAAAGATGCACATGCCTACATGGTAGTTTGATGATGAGCTATAGTCCTAATCATGTGCATGTAAAAATTAAAATATATAGACCTCTCAACAGATTCTCTCTTGTCGATATGTTTTCATTGGTTTTCCTTTTTGTTTGTTTCTCTGTAACCTCCAAGCTAACCTTCTAAGGTCCTACACACTTTCTTGTTAACCAACCAACCCATGTTAAAAAAATCATTTCTATCACTTGCTAGCCTTGACGACATGACTAATTGATGTGAAGAGTACCCCTCTCTCTCAATCAAACATTCACAAAACTCAAGACTATCAAACAACCATACACATATTCATATGGGCAATACTCTATCCTAATTCAATACAAGATTGCAACAAAATTTATGGTGTTATTTATTCAAACTAAAATCAATCTGTAAAGACATTACATATACGACTTTCAATTGGCCTTCTCAGCTACACAACTTCTTACTTACACTAGAGTTCTATGTTTTCCTCTGCCTTTGTTTGGTGTTGTTTCTTCTTAGAGATTATGATGTTGGTAGTGATCTTATTCTCTTCCAAGGCTGATCCTCTCTCTTTCCTCTCTACTATGCAAATCCCATCAATTTCTATTTGCTGTACTTTTAATTCTTCTTGGGCAACAATCATTTTCTTCCTATCCTCTCCTTAGGAAGTTGACCCCCAATTTCTTTTCCTCCTCATTTATGGCAGTGAACTTCCCCTTTTCCCTAGCCGCTCCTCTACCTTTTGTTTTGGATTTTCTTCTCCATTGAAAGGAAAAGGCCCAATGGCATGATTGCAGTGCTCAGCAAACAACCTTCTCCCTATTCCATGGGTAAATAGAAGGTGAGGAGACCTTCTTTTTTTTGTCCAACAACATTCCCTCTCCTATTTTATATTGCAGATTTAGAAAAAATTAACCTTTTCATAGGTGTTGAAAAACTTTATGAAAGTATGTTGTGATATTTGCTGAAGTGGCGATTCATATCCCATGCCTAAGTCTCTTCTAAAATCTTCCATAAGTATTTTGAAATGGGCATTGAAGATTGCCAGTAGATATGGCACTTATGTGTGCTATTTTTTGGCATTTAGTAAATCTTCCTTAAAAGGCATTACATACCTTCTTTAGTGCCTCATCTCACATGCTATTTATGTATTAATATCTAATAAAAAAATCTGCATTATTCATCACATTTCCCTTGTAGATTTTTAATAAAATCTTCTTTATTCCTAGCACCCCAAATCTTAACACCTCTCCTTTCTTCTCATTTAAGCCCAACTTTAATACCAATATCTATCTCAGGGATAGAAGAGATACTATAGTAGAGTTTTAGCACCTCCAATTATTTCAATTTATTTTAAATTTTGAAACGACATCTTCTAAAATTGGTGCTTCTCATACCTTGTCAAAAATATACTTATTGAATTCTCCTTCAAATTACCTCAACAACAAAAAATATGCAGCAACATGGGCTTTATAATATCCCTTTTGATTTTACTCAAACAAATTTGAAGATTAACTAGAGAATTTTCATTTATGCGGCTTCGACAAGCTCCGTCAACTGTCAGAAACCAACTTCTTACATAAATTTCTACCGGAAGCTTGTCTTTACATGAAATATTTCAAGGATGTGGAGAATGACATCATGATGCTTCCCACCAAGCCATTTTTCTCTAGACCTCATAAAACATGAAATTTTAAAACTTCACCAAACTGCCAGCAAAAGTCACAAAACAATTACATCTCCAAAACTGTAAAGTGTATGACTATGAAATCTTCAATATCAAATTCAAGACAGAGTCAACAATCTCTGATAAGAGGGTTTGTCCCAAAACATCAATAATCCACCTGAACAATTATTTTTGTGAAGGCTTCCAGTTGTGCATCGACACCTAAAATATGACAAAACTAAAACTTGTAAATTCCAACATGCTACACACACCAATATCCATGAGATGCCAAAAGAAAACCAAACCTCAAATCTATTTTTGGTTGATTATGGATTACCCATTCACTCAGATGCTCCTAGATCAGACACGTCGGGTAGAAAGTTTGTGAGCATAGGCTCACAAAGCAGAGTTGAGTAGTCAAACTACCCTTTCAGGTTGCAACCAACCTACAACAAAATCCATTGCTATGAAATGTGCATAGGGTTATTACTTCCTCTTTTTCCAACACTTCATTGGCACAAGCATCATCCTCCTCCCGCAACTCCTTTCACAATTCCTCTCTCCTTGCATGGATTCACATCCACCATATGTTGTCCTCCTTTGTCAAATTCTCTCTACTCTCATCTCCTCCTTCATGTGATCCAACCCACCACAAACCGACCACCTCTACCAAATTATACTTGTATCATCTTCTACAACCTCTATATACAAATATGCAGTGTCTACATACAAATCTGTAATTGTTATTTCATCCTATACAACTACATCCTCTTCTACTCTCACTATGGAAGAACGATCACAAATGAAATCAAAATGTTCATGATTTACCTCTTTCTCCTTTGCTGCTAGAACATCATCTTCTTCATCCTTCACTGCGATATGCATCTTTTCCATCCATTCTTCTTCTATTGACAACAACTTCAACATTAGATCATCCCCATCATCGGCATTTACTGCAACCTCTTCACATTCTATTGTCGCAATCACATCCTCCACAACTACATCTTCAACCTCTTCATTATCAACAGCTGCCACACTTTTATCCTCTTGCTTATCCTCATCATGATTGACCAAGTTATCATGCTGCCATGATTCCCATCTATCCACTCTCACATTAATGTCAATCATCATTGCCAAAATCTTCCTTTTTTCATATTGCATCCATCCATCCCATATCATGAGCCTTCTTACATAAATCCCCATCTCTCTCACTACTACAATCTCATCTAAATCTGCAAAACAAATTCTTTAGTAGCTTCAAGCTCTCTTGTTGCTTAGGACTCCTCCTACCTACAACAACCCTCACACGAGCTTATCCTCTACCACCTTCTCACTCTTTTTTACCCATAGGTCTTGGTGGATCCTCTCCAGGCTCAAGATCCCCTACTTCGATACCATATGATGCAGAGAGTACCCCTCACTCTCAATCAAACATTCACAAAACTCAAGACTCTCAAACAACCATACACATATTCATATGGGCAATACTCGGCCCCAATTCAATACAAGATTGTAATAGAATTTATGATGTTATTTATTCAAACTAAAATCAATCTGCAAAGACATTACATATATGGCCTCTAATTGGCCTTCTCAACTACACAAATTCTTACTTACACTAGTTCTATGTTTTCCTCTGCCCTTTGTTTGGTGTTCTTTCTTCTTAGAGATTATGATATTGGCAGTAATCTTATTCTCTTCCAAGGTCAATCCTCCCTCTTTCCTCTCTCCTATGAAAACCCCATCAATTTCTATTTTCTGCACTTTTAATTCTTCCTGGGCAGCGATCCTTTTCTTCATATTCTCTCCTTAAGAAGTTGACCCCCAATTTATTTTCCTCCTCATTTATGGCAGCGAAATTCCCCTTTTCTCTGGTCACTCCTCTACTGCTTTTTTAGATTTTCTTCTCCATTGAAAGGAAAAGGCCCAATGGCATGATAGTGGCACTCAACAAACAACCTCCTCCCTATTCCATGGGTAAATAGAAGGTGAGGCGACACTCTCTTTTATTTGTCCAACAATGTTCCCTCTCCTATTTTATATTGCAGATTTAAAAAAAATGTTTCATATTGAAAAAATTTAAGAAAGTATGTTATGATCTTTGCCGAAGTGGTGCTTCATATCCCACACCTAATTCTCTTTTGAAATTTGCCATAAGTATTTTGAAATGGGCGTTGAAGATTGCTAATAGACATGGCGCTTCTGTGTGTTAATTTTTGGCATTTAATAAATGTGCCTTAAAAGGAATTACATACCTTCTTTAGTGCCACATCTCACATGCTACGTAGGTATTAATAGCTAATAAAAAAAATTCCATTTAATTATAAAGTGCAGCCTTCAAAGAAGGTGCCACTCATCACATTTCCCACATAGACTTTTAATAAAATCTTCTTTATTATTAGCACCCCAACTCTTGACGCCTCTCCTTTCTTCTCATTTAGGCCCAACATTAATATGAATATCTATTTTCAAGGATAAAAGAGATATTACAGTAGAGTTTTGGCTCCTCCAATTATTTCAATTTGTTTTAAATTTTGAAATGACAACTTCTAAAATTGGTGCTTCTCATAGCTTATCAAAAATATACTTATTAAATTCTCCTTCAAATTACCTCAACAAAAACAAATATGTGGCAACAAGGGCTTTATAATATCCCTTTTGATTTACTCAAAAAAAATTGAAGATTAAGAGGAGAATTTTCAATTATGTGACTTTGGCAAGCTTCCTTAACAATTAGAAACCAACTTTTTATGTAACTTTCTTCTGGAAGCTCATCTTTCCATGAAATCTTTCCAAAATGTGGAGAATGACATCATGATGCTTCCTACCAAACCATTTCCCCCCAAATGTCATAAAACATGAAAATTTAAAACTTTGCCAAATTACTTGTAGAAGTCGTAAAACAATTACATCTCCAAAACTGTAAAGTGTATGACAATGAAATCTTTGGTATCAAATTCGAGATGGAGTCAACAATCTTCTCATAAGAGGTTTTGTCCTGAAACTTCACCGATCCACCTGAACATCTATTTTTGTGAAGGCTGCCAGTTATGCGTCGACAACCAACATATGACAAAACTAAAACCTATAAATTCTGGCATGCCACACATACCAATAGCCATGAGATGCCAAATGAAAACCAAAACACACTAAAACTATACCCTTAATTTTCATGTCTAAGCTATCCTTTATGGGTCACCCCTTATGACTTCTACTCTCCCTAAGTGACCCTGTAGCTTAAGTTTGGTCTCTAGGGGTGACCTACCTTGGTAAAAGGAGTGAACCACTTCCTGGATGTCCTATCCCTTGTTTCAGGCTCCTAAAATGATTTTCAACCTTCCAAGATTACTCTCCCACTTTCAAATCACTTGTTTAAACCATCCCTTCTAGGTCACACCTTATATCTTCATGGTCCCCTAGGTGTCTCTACAACTTAAGTGTGGTCTCCAAGGGTGAACTATACTAGTAAAAGGGGCAACCTATGTCTGAAAATGGTGACCCTATCATCTTTTCTATGCATTTTTTCTTCTAGTTTTAGCCTAGTTTTTCTCAATTTTTGGATCTTAATAGCAATCTACCTCATGCACAACTGATTCTCCACACCCCCTTGTTGAAATACACTAGACAACTAAGAGGGGGGGTGAATCAGTTGTCACAAAAACTTAGCTTCATATGAATATCAAACCATCAATAACTTAATTATTAACCATGAAACCATAAACTTAATCACAATCACACATTCAACATAATAGACATTAGATTTTTATGTGGAAAACCCTAAAAAGGGAAAAACCACGGTGGGTGTTAGACCACAAAAATATATGAGTTATAACAATACCAAAAAATAGAGGCTCACTGCCTACAAGGATCACTGCCCATAATGCTCACTGCAAAGAATGGATCACTACCTAAGGGTGGCTCACTACCGAGGGGTGGCTCAATGCCAAAGTGGTGAACTAATTAAGTAGCATCTACTCCACGCCAGGGTTCAGTTCCATTGAAGCACTATATAACTTCTCTGCTCTTCTCTTTCACACCTTCGCTCTTATCTATTCATATTTGCATGCACACCTAATTTCATAACTACATTACATGCTTTTATACAATTCATCAACCTTGGAATGTATATCAAGGTTGGCATTACATTCATCAACCATTGGAACAATCTCCAAGGTCGGTAGTACAAACATACATAAAATAGGTTTGGACCAAATACAAATTAAGCTAAGAAAAAGATGTAAAGATGTATGTGGATCATGCCATGCCTTAGCTGGGACTCAAACACAATCCTCCATGCAACAACACGCTTCTACAATCTTCAATGCATCTTCACAAATAGTGAAATTAACCAAGTCGACCAAGACTAATGAGGGCACTAGGTCTGCTAAGAACATTCTTAATTCATGATCCAATTTTCTCTTTGCAGACCAATCCAAAGGTAGGAACATGATCAAGAGACATCCACAAGAACATTGTAATCACTAGGAATAACCGCACAATCTCTAACCACTCTGTCAAGAAGATTCTTCAAACCAGAACACAAGAACAACACTGTCAACCACTGTCATAAGGAAAGGATAGCTTGCAGACCACCAAATCATGAACCATTGTAGCTGAAGGCACTTAATATCATTACAAACTTGATTTCAAAACCACAGACCAAAATACATCAATGCGGAGGAATGTGGAGCATAACATTTTCTCCCTATCACCACCAAACATATAGGAAAAGTAGTTTTCACACTGGTGAACATAACTCACTCAAATCTTCATTCCAGAGGCTCAAACTTAGAATATAACATCTTTAGATTGACTTCTAAATAACTTCCAATCCATAGGTAAAGATATTCATTCTATAGGAAATGCAGAGCAAACTTCTAGACTGTTCTTCTGACTACAATACACTTTTTGCACTGCAACACTGTTACCATCAGAGGGGCTAATTTTCTCAATATCCTCAACATCAAGATGACTCACATAAAGAAATACAAAGCATTTCACTCCATACAAGCAAGCAACAAAGTAAGAGCACAGTTCACACCAATGACAACACAGATATGTTGACATCAATGACAACACCAGTTAGGAAAATACTTGCAACAATCTCCCCCTTTGTCATTGATGGCAACATATGATGTGAAAAACTTAATGACCATTAAGACAAGATACTTCCCCTTTCTTTTTACACATCTGTACTCTTTCTCCTCTTGAGTTTTTCACATGATTTCTCTCCCCCTTTGACATTAATGGTAAAGGGCACATACTTACATGCTGCTGCTCTAATCCACTGAAATTTCTCTACTGTCAACACTTACTTTATTAGAAACATCTAGCTACTCCCCCATAGAGGTAGCCCTCAAAACATCAATCCAAATCAATGAATGACACTTTGAGCACCACTGGATTGATGTATTCCTATGCATCCTAGTTCAGAGATGGAGGGGTGATGACCCCTAACTTTTCTCTGAGATACTCAAAGGTATCTTTACGCAGAGGTTTAGTGAAAATGTCTACAATCTGATCCTTTGTGGACACATATTATAACTCTATTTCATTCTCTGTCACCTTCTCTCTCAAAAAGTGATACCTTATTGATATGCGCTTTGTTCTTGAGTGCATCAATGGATTCTTTGAAATGTTTATGGCACTTGTATTGTCACAAAAGATTGCAACTGGATCTTCATATACAACTCTTATGTCCCTCAAAGTCTACTTCATCCATAACACTTGAGTGCAACAACATGCTGCTGCAATATACTCTGCTTCTGAAGTTGACAAAGAGATTGAATCTTGTTTCTTGCTTAGCCATGAAATCAATCTATTACCCAAAAGAAAGTGTTGGCAAGAGACACTGCTAGGCATGTCAGGTGTTGTCATTAATGGTAACTAAATCTCTCTTACACATCCGCATTAAATCAATGGATCATACCAGAAGTCAGAGTGCAGATCTGTCTAAGTCCGGATAGATAGAAATAGAGCATATGATAGGGTTCAGCATTTTGGTCCGCATTTCTCCATGGTTAATTATATTGTGCTACGGATCTGAGGGAATGTTAAGGGATGTTAGGACTACCTAAATTTAATATTTTAGTCTCTGGTGATGAAAGGATTAAAAGTTGCATGCATCTGAGTATTAGGTTCTGGTTAATTAGTTCAGTCCAGTGAAAAACAAGCCAACTTAGTGTTTGATCATTGTGTGGATTAGGAAAGATTATTGGTTAAGTAATTTGTGAGACCCAGTGGTATTGGCCAACATGTGTGATCACTTGAATGTATAGGTTTTGGTCCACATTGGTATTTGGGCATGGATTCAGCCAACAGAACAGTGTTCTTAAAAAGACTTTAAGTTTTTCTCAAGGCCGACTGTAGTTGATGTTATCTCATGTAGAGGATATATATGATCAATGGATTCAAGCATTTTATGGTGGTGTTGTGCAAATATGAAGTGATAAGTGCAAAGTATAGCAGAGTCAAGTGCGAAGGGAAGAGATCTAAGCTCCAGATCATGGCAGAGCAGTGAAGTAGAGCAGAAAGAGATGACGTGTGTAAAGTTAGTATATTGTGCATAACTGGAACTGTAATTCTACATTGTTGGATACTACTCTTCAGTTCAATCATTCCAGTGAACTCTTGTAATTATTTTTGTAGGCAGTGAGCCTCCTTAAGCAGTGAGCTCTGGGTAGTGTGCCCTGAAGGCATGTAGTTTCCCTATTTGTAATACTTTTAACAGAGTATAATTTCTTGTGGGTTAACCCCCACCGTGGTTTTTCCCTTAACTGGGTTTCCACGTAAAAATCTTGGTGTTCATGTGTTATGATCTTGTTGTTTTTGCTCTTATGTTAATGCTTCTTTCTTTTGAATGTATGTGGTGAGTTAATAAAGAAACAAAGTAATTAGTTTTGTAGAACTCTGATTCACCCCCTCCTCTCAGTGTTCCTTAATTTCAACAATTCGCATTAGAGTGAGGTTCCTTAAAAGAAGTTTAATAGCTTGAGGAAGATCTGGGAAGGTGTCTTCAATGTGTTCATTGAAGTATTCTAATGGCATTAATGAGCAACTTAAACTTGCTTTAGAAGATCTTTATCAGTCCAGAGCAGAAGTCAAAGAACTGCAAGAGAACCTTAAAGATGCTAAAGATTTCATTGAGACCTTAAAAGGACAATTGAGCAAATTGAATGGAAAAAGAAAGGAGCTACTTCATCAGCTAGCAAATCAGAATGAAGATAATGATATGAATGAGGCCCTAAAGGAGAAGACAAAGGAATGTGAGAAGCTGGCAAAAGAAGTTGTTGTCCTAAAACATGAGATGGAATCTAGGGTGATGAGGCTAACCAAGGAAATTGAAGAAAGAAATAAGACTGAAGAAAAACTGAATCAATCTCTGAAAGAAAGAACAGAAGAGCATTGTAGATTGGATATAATAATTGGTCATCTAGAGTCTGATCTATAAGAAACCAGGGATAATGAGGAAGAACTTGAAAAATAAATTGTCATTCTCAAACATGACCTAGAAGATGCAAATGAATAAAAAGAGAAATTCAAGATAAGCTCAGCTAAACTTGAGGTGTTGCTTGATAGTCAGAAGAAGATAGATGATAAGCATAGCCTAGGATTTGAGAAAGGTGAAAGCTCTGGATCTAGTCAAAGAAACCCTAAAATAAGAAATCAAAGAAGGAAATCTAGAAGACCTTAGGTAAGACAGCCTAATGCTCAAAGGTATTCATCTTTCAATGGCAATTGTTTCAAATGCAATAAGTATGGTCATAGAGCTAATCAATGCAAAAGTCAAGTGAATCAAAATGCATCATCTTTCTCTGGTCAATGCTTTAATTGCAAGAGAATAGTTCATAAGGCTAAGGAATGTAGAAGTGGATCAAGGAATCCTCCTACGAACAAACAAGTGTTCAATGGAAGATGTTTTACTTGCAATAAGTTTGGGCATATTGCAATGCAATACAGATCTAAACCTGCTCCAACATCTAATTGTTAGAAAAATAAGATTGTATGTTTCAACTGCAAAAAATCTGGATATATTGCTAAATTTTGCAAAAGCAAAAAGGAAAACTCATAGGAAGGTAAAAGAAAAATAGAGCAGAAGTTGGACAAAGGTAAGGGCAAAGTAGATGTGAATGAGATCTAGAATGAAATGAACAAAACATGGGTGAAGAAAAGTATAATGAATGATAGTGATGGGTCCGCATTGGAATCTAGTGCTAATAATTCCTCCAGGAATTGAAATAGGAGCTTTGGATCAGGGGGAGCTGCATTGATAATTTAATTCCCCCTGCCAGTAAGTGGGTGCCTAAATCTAGCATGATGAAGGAAGATAAAGAAGCCTATTGCAGATCTATTGAAGCAAACTCTAGAAGAAAAGAAGCTAATGTGATTGATTGCGGAGCAATTGAAGATTGACTATATACAGAAATAGAGTAACCAGATGTATTAGGGTAGAGCATTTATTACAATGAAGAATTAGGTTTTGCGGAGGTTAAAAGGTCATTCATTCAAACACTTAAATCACTTTGGATTCGAAGAGAACAAGGAGAAGAGTCCCTGAGCTGAAATTTTAGAGATTTGAAGTGCGAAGAATGAATTCGACTGCTAACCCTAATTTCATGAAGAAAAGGGTATTTCTCTACAAATCTTTGAACTTGTAATCTTTTGAAATGGCTACACCTCTGGTTGTGGATATCACTGAGTGACCTAGGCCAAAGTTTAAAAAGCATCCACACAAATCAGTAGAAGTTGATCCATTAGGTGCCTTTTCAAATGTTCCATATGGTGTATTGCATGTTGAATATATTAGGGCCTATATTCATGCCAGCATAGATGAGTTTGGGGACTCAAAGTTAGTAGATTTGTTCAAGAATCATCTGAGGGATGAAATTCACGGTCTTAAACCTGAGTATAAGGCACTACACAATAAACATTTCATCTAGATTATAGGGTTTCCATCCTTCGATGAAGATGAGTGGGTCTGATATGTGTTAAGTCAGATGCATGATGAGTTTATGTGGTTAATGAAACCCTTCAAGATCACCAAGGATGCCATCAAGGCCATGACAGGGTTGAAATCATCCAGTGGACTGCCAATGCTAAAGTTAGTAAAGAATCAAACTGTAACTGATGCTATCGGTTCAAGGTTTGACAAATGGGCAATGACAATAAATGACATCATTGACCTGAATATCAAATTTGCATCATTGGTGATTGGATACGTGATATATCATTCCAGCAGGGAGAATTATGTATCCGGTACAACTATCTATGCAACTTATTAGATGTTGAGAGAGAATGTTGATTATGACTTGTGTGAGTTGCTATAGAACTAGCTGATGGAAAATTTGAATAAGGTTAAGAAGGATAAGAAGAACACCTTCAAATATGGTACACTAGTCCTTTGTTTGTTCTTCTATTTCATGAATGAGTTACCCGACAAGAAAAGCATGTGTTGGACTAGTGATAAGCCTGTGGCCATACAAATAAGAGAGCACTTGAACAATATTGGTGACTCCAATGTCCAAAGGACTTCCCTTTGGGGATTCTTCAAGAATTTTTAGAACTTGATGTAATCAAGGGAAAGAATCCCTACATATGTGGTTGATAAATACAAGGATACAATATGTTTTATGGTAAATACAAATCAGTGTTTAATGGAAGTAGTTGAACCAAGAACTATGTGGATCATGCCCATGGGGTATGAAGTTGATGAGCAAGTATTGGATATGTATGCTCAACACCTTCGGAGTAAACCAAGGGGCACCATAGTTGAAAAATTTGGGACATATGGTGAACTTAGTATGAAACTGCATGTCGAGCTCTGGAAGTCTAAATCTAAGAGAAAGATTCAAAGATAAGTTGAAATGTATGCAGAAAGCATTGGCATAACAAAAGAAGCTATGAGATTAAACAGGGAAAGGATAGAGAAAGATGAGAAGGAGAAGAAAGACAAGCAACAAGGAAGTGTTCCAACAGAATTCCCCTCTAAGCCTAGAACTACTAGGAGTATAGGCAAAAACTCCGGTGCATCACCTTCTCCTACTATAGAAAACCCTTTTGGTAAGGAAGGAAAAAGGACAAAGGTAAAAGGCAAAAGAACATATGTCAGTGTGGAGAAAGTGGATGAAGAAGAAACTAATTCAGATGATGGAGTTAAAGAGTTAAAGGCCTCAGGCACTAAAGCTGTTAAAGTGTCTAAGGAAAAGCCCTTAGAAAGCAAAAAGATAAATAGGAGGCAAAAGTTAGAGGCTGATGTTGAGAAACCAACTCCTTTAGTAGAGGACATTGTTAAGACAATCATTGTTGATGGAAACCTAAAACCAACGACTGAATTCTATGATCATTGTAGTGATGCTACTGTAAAATATTTGAATGTATTCAATTAAGCACTAGTAGAGATTTTGTCAGAAGTTCCTAAAAGCTTAAGAGATGTTCTAGAAATGAGAAAAGAAGCTGCTAAGACAAAGGATATGGAGCTGAGGGAGCATGTATTATCTAGTCTATGTTCGGTGATCTCCAATAAAGAAGCAGATAAATTTTTTAAAGAAGTCAAAAATGAATTCAGAAGCAAGATAAGGATGAACAAGCCGATGATTGGAGACATTGATGAAGTTGTCCAAGAAACATAATAGATTCTAAGGAAAGCACTGGATAAGAACAAATTTTATATTGTTACAGAAGAACCAATTGATACTGAAGATGTATCGATTCTGAATGATGAAGAGTTGCAGAAGGATGATCAACAAGCTAGAGTAGATAATGTTTCCTTTCCAGAAAAAGAAACATTGAATGAAGAAGATGAAGAAATAATGAAGGAAGATCAACAAAAGAAAGCTGATAATGGAATTGATTCCTCCATTATGGATGTTGAGGAATTTGATAATACTGCTATTGAGGGCACACCAAATCTCCTAGAGGAGAATGTAGAAGATATTTCTGAGTTAGAGAAAAGCAAGGATGCTTTTGATAACGATGCAGAGAAGACAAAAATAGAGAAAAAGAATGAAAGTGGTGAACAGGACAATGTGGTTGATTCTGAAAAGGGAGAAGATGAAGGTCCTGAAGAGCATAAATTTGAGACATCATTTTGGGCAAGAGACACTGTAGAAGTAGTGAAATTTTTTTTGGAAAGAGATAAACAAATTGCAGAAGATCAGGACATAATACAAGGTCCACTTAATTTTGATACCTAATCACTGATGCAGAAGATAAAGTTGGCCTCCATTACACAAGCTAAGGCTAGAGAAGAAATTTTGAAGTCCCATATAGAAGATAGCGAGTTGCTTGGTCTTGCATCAGGGATTTTGGAGAAAATCATGTCAACATTTCAAAAGGATTCATCAGCATCCCCCTTCGGTTAGTTAAAAAGCCTGATAAACTCTGTAAGTACTCATTTTGAATCTCTTAAAAATTCTACAGAGGTCAAGGTTCAAAATGAATTCAATAATAAGAGATTTGATGCTCTGAAAGGGATGATTGACATAGATAGAATTGTGCTAGATACCAGTGTAAAGAGTATTCAAAATGCTCTTACAGAAGGAGGAAATGTATATAAATTTTGTTTATCTTGTCCCAAAGTTATAGAGGATATTGAAACAAAAATAAAGGAGTCTAAGCAAAAACTGTCAAGTGTATCCCAATCTTTTGATCCTCTGACAGTATCAGTAGAAAATCAAGAATGCCAAGAAATTATCTTGACTGATGAAACAAAGAAACTGATGAAGGAAAAGGAGAATATTGAGGAAAGAATGTGTGAGCTTCGGGGACTGATTTCCCCTAAGTTGGAAGCAATTTTTAATGCCTTGACAGAAGCCAAAGCTGTCACTAAGAAAAGTGATCCCACTGACCTGCAGAAGGCAGAGTCACAAGCATTCCTATTCAGTTTTCACATCTCAATTTTGAACAACATGAAGAAGAGTTGGGATAATGAATTTGTACTATTGAAGAATGTTTTTGGTGATGTGTTCAAACTTATGTAAATAAGTCATAAGAGTTGTCTGTATTTATACATCCATGTACATAGAATTTTTGATAAAATTTTGGTATGTGGATTCCAACCTTTGCCATTGATGTCAAAGGGGGAGAGAAAAAGTAGTAAAAAATGAAGAATTCATCTAAGGGGGAGCATTGGAAATCATAAGTGTATGTAGTAAAGGGGGAGTTGTTCTAACACTTAGTCATTTTTCACTAAGTGTTGCCATCAATGCCAAAGGGGGAGATTGTTGGCAAGAAACACTGCTAGGCATGTCAGGTGTTGTTATTGATGGCAACTAAATCTATCTTACACATCCACATTACATCAATGGATCATACCAGAAGTCAGAGTGCAGATCTATCTAAGTCTAGATAAATAGAAACATAGCATATGATAGGGTTCAACATTTTGGTCCGCATTTCTCCACAGTTAATTATTTTGTGCTGTGGATCTGAGGGAATGTTAAGGGGTGTCAGGACTATCTAAATCCAAGATTTTAGTTTCTGGTGATGAAGGGATTAAAAGTTGCATGCATCTTGAGTATCAAGTTCTGGTTAATCAGTTCAGTCCAGTGAAGAATAGGCCGACTTAGTGTTTGATCATTGTGCGGATTAGGAAAAATTGTTGGTTAAGTAATTTGTGAGATCCAGTGGAATTGGCCGACATGTGTGATCACTTGAATGTATAGGTTTTGGTCCACATTGATATTTGGGCATGGATTCAGCCGATAGAACAATGTTCTTAAAAAGACTTTAAGTTTTTCTCAAGGCCGACTGTAGTTGATGTTATCTCATGTAGCGGATATATATGATCGATGGATTCAAGCATTTGATGGTGGTGTTGTGCAAATATGAAGGGATAAGTGCGAAGTATAGTAGAGTCAAGTGCAAAGGAAGAGATCTAAGATCTGGATCATTGTAGAGTAGTGAAGCAGAGTAGAAAGAGATGAAGTGTGTAAAGTTAGTATATTGTGCATAATCGGAACTGTAATTCTACATTGTTGGATGCTACTCTTTAGTTCAATCATTCCAGTGAACTCTTGTAATTGCTTTTGTAGGTAGTGAACCTCCTTGAACAGTGACCTCTGGACAGTGTGCCCTGAAGGTATGTGCCTTCCCCATTTGTAATACTTTTAACAGAGTATAATTTCTTGTGGGTTAACCCCCACTGTGGCTTTTCCCTTAACTGAGTTTCCACATAAAAATCTTGGTGTTCATGTGTTATGATCTTGTTGTTTCTACTCTTATGTTCATGCTTCTTTCTTTTGAATCTATGTGTCGAGTTAATAAAAAAACATAGTAATTAGTTTTGTAGAACATTGATTCACCCCCTCTCTCAGTGTTCCTTAATTTCAATAGAAGGCACCTCAACTTGTACTCTTTCTATCATCAACATCTCCAGCCCAATCTGCATTTGTATAAGCACTAAGAGTGAAATCATTGTCCTTTGGATACCATAAGCCATGATCCAGAGTGCATTTTAAATAACTCAAGATTCTTTTTACTTCCATCACATGTGATTCCCTTGCATCTACTTGAAATCTTGTAACAAGTCAAATTGCATGCATAATATTAGGTCTGGTTTGAGTTAGATAAAGTAATCCTCCAATCATGGATCTGTATTTTTTCTGATCAGTCTTAGGTGATTCATCATTTTTGCTCAACTTGTAGTCAGTCACCATGGGAGTACATACCGGTTTAGAGTCTTCCATCCCAAACTTCTTCAACAACTCTTTCACATATTTAGACTGAGATATGAAGATTCCCTTATTTGATTGATTGATTTGCAGACCTAGAAAGAAATTTATCTCACCAAACATGGACAACTCAAATTCTTTTTACATTTCACCAACAAATTTCATACACATACCTTCATTGCCTCGAAAGATGATATCATCAGAAAAGACTTGAACAATCAAAATTTGATCACCATTAATCTTGAAATAAGGATTACTGTCATCAGTACCTTTATTGAACCCTAACTGCAATAAGTACTTATCCAACCTTGCATACCAGGCTCTAGGAGCATACAAGGCTTTCTTCAACCTGCACAGAATACTACCTTGGTCTGATAACTTAAATCCTTCAATTTGCTCAATGTAAACTTCATTCAGAAATGCAGACTTCACATTCATCTGATACACTTTGAAATCTTTGTGGGCTGCAAATGCTAGAAATATTTTGATTGCTTCAATCCAAGCTACTGGAGCAAAAGTATCTTCAAAATCTATTCCTTTCATTTGATAATATCCTTTGTACACAAGCCTTTCCTTAATCCTTACAACTTCTCCATTCTCATTCAACTTATTCTTGAAAACCCATTTGGTTCCAATAACATTTTTGTCAGCAGGTCTAGGAACTAATTCCCAAGTATCATTATTTTCTATCTGCGTTAGTTATCTCCATGGCTTTTACCCAATTTTCATCATTGTAGGTTTCATTCACAGTTTTTGGTTCAACCTTTGAAAGCAAATAGTAATTCAGTTATTCTTCTGCGGCTCTTTTCCTTGTCAACACACCTTTGTTTTTGTCACCTATAATCTGATTTTTAGAATGATTGATCCTTATATACCTGGGAGTCTTGACAATACTTTTCGGAGCCTCTTCTTCATCTTGACTATCTTTTTGCTCATCTTTTTCTTCATTCACTATAGTCATAGGTTCATCTGGTTCATAGCAACTCGGGTCTGATATTCTTTCCTTTCCTTCATCCACCTTCACATTTGCACTCTCAAGAATCTTTTTGAGCATTTTGTTCTAGGACCGGTAGACCTTACTCTTGGTAGAGTATCCAAAGAAGATTCCTTCATCACATCTTGCATCAAACTTTCCTAGATCTTCATCTCTCCTGATATTGCATTTTCTTCCAAAGACTTTGAAATATTTTACTGTAGGCATTCTTCCATATCACAATTCATAGGGTGTTTTAGTACCATTACCTTTCACTTGAACTTTGATTTGAATGTAGACAATAGTATTTATAGCTTCTTTCCAAAAGACTTCCAGTAGATCTGCTTCCTTCATCATTGTCCTAGCAGCCTCTTGAACTGTCTTATTTTTTCTTTCCACAACTCCATTCTACTGAGGAGTCCTAGGTGTAGAGAGCTGTCTCTTTATCCCATGCTCTTCATAGAAAATGTTGAATTCATTTGATGTGAACTCACCTCCTCTATCAGACCTCAAGCATTTTATTTTCAACTCTATTTCATTCTCAACCATTACCTTGAAAGATTTGAATTTCTCTAGGGATTTTGATTTGTCTCTTAGAAATGTAACCCAAGTCATTCTAGAATAATCATCAATAAGCAACATGAAGTACCTATCACCTTGTAGACTTCTCACCCTTGTAGGACCACAAAGATCTATATGCACTAGATCAAGCGAACCAATAGAAAATTACTCTTTGCTCTTGAAACTTGTTCTTGTCTGCTTCCCTAACTAACATTCCTTACAAATTGTATTAGAGGGTTTCACAAGTTTTGGTAAATCTCTCACAGTCTAACTTGAACTTATCTTTACCAGATTATCAAAGCTTATATGACACATCCTTCTATGCCACAACCAACTCTCATCTGCCTGGGCCAATAAACAATAATCATTAGTTCCTCTTAATTGATAGATGTTACCTCTTGTCTTCTTACCAGTAGCAATCACAGTTCCATAGCTTTCCATGATCTTACATCCATTGTCTTTGAGTCTCAGATCATATCCTTTGTCACACATCTGACCAACACTCAAAAGATTATGCTTCAAACCCTTCACATATAGGACATTGTCAGTATTATGCTTTCCATCAAATGAAATAGATCATTTTCCCCAAATCTTACCAGCTGCAATATCTCCAAACCTAACCAGTCCTCCATCATACTTTTCCAAACTTACAAACTTACTTTTGTCATCAGTCATGTGATGTGAGCATCCAATATCAATAATCCATTCATCTTTATCTTTCTCAACCTAAATAGCCAAAGCACTTTCTTCCATTGGTTTCTCTTCCTTCACATTGTTAGCAGAATTAGTAGACACAGGATCTTCTGTAATAGCAATAAATAGACATTCATTTGTACTAGTACTAGCATCATTAGATTCATTATTAGTCACACTTTCATCATCAAAATCTCTAACATAGTAGCATTTATTTGGAGCTCTAGGCATGATCTCAATTCTTTTCCTATTTCTTTCAATTCTTTCAAGACATATGTAAGCATAGTGACCTACTTTACCACATGAGAAACATTTGAAAGGTAATTTACCTTTGAACTTATTGGAACCTCTTTGCAACCTATCAAAAAAGTTAGCTTCAATTTCATAAGAGTCATCATCCACCTTATACTTCTCAGCTCTGTACATCTTTTCTAAAGTATTGGCTTTAAAAGCTATCTCAACTTTCGGTAGGGCATCACCAAATTCTCTCATCTCAAAGGCTGTAAGCTTTCCAAGTAATTGATCTCTGTTAGTCATAAATTATTCAATTGCAGCTACCTTGTGACTATAGGACTTTGGTAGTGATCTGAGAATTTTCATCACAACTTCCTTAACACCAATGGTTCCTCCCATTCCTTTTATTCCATTGACAAGTTCATCAACCCTTTGAATGAAGGCTATAATGATTTCATCTTCATTCATCTTCAAGCTCTCATATTTAGCTTTTAGGCCCTAAAGTTTGGCTTATTTTACAGAATCATCTCCTTCATACAGATTCTTCAACTTTTCCCAAACCTCATTTGCAATTTCTAGGTCCATGATTTTTATCAACTTAATGTCAGTCAAGGCACTTAATAGAGCATCTCTTGCTTTTATACTCAATTCATATTCTTTGATTTCATCTTCAGTTGTCAAACCATTTTGAGGCATGGTATAATTTGATTCTGCAGCCTTCCATACTTTATAACCAAGACAAAGGAGATGGCTTTTCATTTGTACCTTCCAAAGAGCATAATTTGTCCCATCAAACTATGGAGCTTCCCTTTTATAAGACATCCTAGATCTTCCTCAAGCTGTTAGGCTTTCTTCTGAGGAACTTTCTCCGATACCAATAGTTGAAATAAACTGGACAACTGAGAGGGGGGTAAATCAGTTGTCACAGAAACTTAGCTTCATATGAACATCAAACCATTAATAACTTAATTATTAACCATGAAAGCAAGAAACCATAAACTTAATTACAATCACACATTCAACACATTAGACACTAAATTTTTACGTGGAAAACCCTATAAAGGGAAAAACCATGGTGGGTGTTAGCCCACAGAAATAAATGAGTTATAACAATACCAAAGAATAGAGGCTCACTGCCTACAGGGTTCACTGCCCAAAATGCTCACTACAAAGAATGGCTCACTACCTAAGGGTGGCTCATTGCTGAGGGGTGGCTCACTACCAAAGTGGTGAACTAATTAAGTAGCATCTACTTGATGCCAGGGTTTAGTTCCATTGAAGCACTATATAACTTCTCTGCTATTCTCTTTCACACCTTCGCTCTTATCTCTTCATATTCGCATGCATACCTAATTTTGTAACTACATTACATGCTTTTATACAATTCATCAACCTTGAAATGTACATCAAGGTCATCATTACATTCATCAACCATTGGAGCAATCTGTAGTGCCCCTTCATTCTAACTTTGGATGAGCAGGGGGTCAGATTAAGGAGCATGAAGAAGGTAAAATACTTGGATTGCTTAGGGTATGATAGACATGTTGATGGTAGGCTTGTTGTTATGATGTAGTTGAGGACACTCATTGATGTTTACTATGATGACGCTGTTGATACTTTATGATTAATACATTATGCTTATGTTGTGATCAGTTATAGGTTAATTGATTATGTAAATTAGTTTTACTAGGTGATTAATGTGATTATCTGTCTATGTGTTATTTCGTTGTTTAGTTACTAATGAATTTGTTTAATGTGGATACTTGTGATGTGTTTTGTGAAGGTACAGTGTAGTATTACTCATAATGAGTACCCTACTACATTGCAATTCCCTGTCACTATGTGCCTCTTGGATGATTATATGTATGTATTTGACACTTTTGTTTGCTACAGGTTGCAGGTACCAGACATCGACTCCACCTGAAGTGGCAGGTCTGAGCATGCCTTCATACCAATTGAAGTTGTTGAATGGAGATAACATATGGTCCCCTAGCCTAGCCATCATCCTTCAAGAGGATGAGTATCTGGTTGTGTGCCCTGTTAGTGTTGTCGGTTTGGTCATGATAGTCAGTCATTGTTGTGGTGGTCTTGCTTTCCGATCTTGCATAGTAGTCAGGTATGGTTTGACAATTGGGTTATTTTGTTGGTATTATTTTGGTTATTGTTACCTTAAAATAAAATAATTATTTATGAAGCATTTTTGTTACATAAATAAATATATAAATGTCCTTATGTAAATTTAGTTTATGAAAAATATATTATTTTAGAAGTTAAGTTACTAAATAATAATAATAATAGTAGTAATAAATGTAATTGCAACTAGAGATAAATAAATAAATAATATTTATTTTTTGCCATAATATATATTTATCTTGGTCTGGTTGTAAAATGTTAAAAAATAGCAAACTGTAAGATATTGTTCGAAGTTATTGCCTCTTGTGGGGGGGAAATCTTCTAGAATATTTTAGGCGATTGCTCTCTCTAAAAATAGGGAGTTTTTTTGGTTATATTTAGGGGGGGTATTTCTCTCTCATAAGAATCTTCAACAGATGAAACTTTTGGGAAGAGACTGGTTTGTGGCTGCAGCAGTTGAACCCGACATTGAATCTTCAGCCCAGTCAAGCAAGCCAAATCAGGTTCCTCTAGTTCTAATTTCTGTCTGTTTGATTTATGATTTTCCCTACTAATTGTAATTTGCTTGAGAGGTTAGAAGCCTTCTTATCAGATCCAATTGTGCATGTCTGTATCATTGTATTTCTAGGAATCACCGATTGAAGTGACTGTCTATCTCTCAACCATTTCATCTTTCTTTTAGCAGTTTGTTGCGTTAGCCATGACTTTATTTTTACAAACTAAGTTCCTCTAAATTTTGTATATTTGGTGCACAACCTAGTTTTCTGAATCATATCCAAAACCCATCTTTACCCAGTTTGTTGTTTTGGAGATATGAATATTTTATGACGATCTACCTCTCACCCATTTCATCTCTGTTTTAGTAGACTATTGCATTAGCCATAACTTTATTTCTATGAACTGGGTTCCTCTAAATATTGTATATTTGTTGTATGACTTAGTTATCTAAATCATATCTGAAAATAATCTATACCCAGTTTCTCCTTTTGGAGATATGAATATTTTGTGACTGTCTACCTCTCATCCATTTTTTCTTTCTTTTAGTAGTCTGTTGCGTTAGCCATAACTTTATTTTTACGAACTGGGTTCCTTTAAGTTTTTTATATATGGTGTACGACCTAGTTATCTAAATTATATCTGAAAATATTTCATACCTAGTTTGTCATTTTTGAGATATGAATATTTTGTGACTGTTTACCTCTCACCCGTTTCGTCTCTGTTAAAAGAGTTAGTTGCGTCACTAATAACTCTATATTTTTGAACTAGGTTTCTCTAAGATTTTTAAACAAATTTATTTTGTACATATCCTACGATCATTGCTTTCCATCATATGATTCTCTTTGAGGGATTCTACCAATCAGTTTGTGTGCCCTGTGTATGCTTTCACATTTTGCTTTATTGGTAGCTTCTAAAGCCTTCTCAACAAATTCATTTTGTGATAATCCTATCTTATAAATGTGGTTAAAAGTGAGGTAGATTTGAGGACAAGGTTAGATCTATAGGAATGTTTTGTTGTTCTGTATTCCTTTCATCTCAAGCTAACCTTAGAACAATGTTCTTTTATTGTCGCTTCGGGTTTTGTATCTTGTTTGACTGAATTTTCCTATTATAGAATAATTGGTATCCCTTCAAGTTATTATTGTCTACATTAGAGTTACCTTATGTTGTTAGATGATTGATCATGCTTGGAATAGTGTTACATTCTTTAAGACCATTATTAGTGCATCAGATCATATGTCACATTTGTGGTTTTGTTATTGCATTATTGATGAGGGATTTTGGTTTATGATGTGTGACCATTGCGTTTTAATGGTGTCATGCGTGTGTTATTTGGGGAAAGTGGTTTCTAGAGGCCTAGGAGGGTGTGATTGTGTGGGGTTGGCTATGTGTGCATCCTGTGAGTTGAATGAAATCTATTCTTGAAATATGGTTTCTTATTCATGTTGGAATGTTATATGTGCAAGATGGTTGTGCCTTATTCAGTGTACCTATACATCTGATTATATTGGTTATGCAAGAAGGTAAATGCCTTGCATTGTATTTGAGCACTTGTAGTTAAGTTGGTAAAAGTATTGCTTGTTGGATAGGGTTTTTTAGATGCAGATAGGGGAGTGGCTTCCAATGTGGGGTCGGTGCCAAAATTGGCTGCCAGGATAATGCATTGGAAGTTGGTAATCAAGTGATAACCTAATTAATAAATTTAGGGGTTGGGTAGTTAATCACATTAAGAAAGATAATGTATGCCTCACTCATGGCTCAAGTGCTCATTTAAGATTGAGATGAGATGAGAAGGCCTGGAATGGCAAATCAACTGCCTTCTCCTCATGAAAGCTATGTTGGTTTCGCATGAGTTTGTATGGGGACCGGTGGTTGGGAGAGGCTGCCAGGATAACCCAGGATGGGGGCTGTTGCCTAGGAAGACCTGCCAGGATAACCCATGATAAGCTATGTGATGACACTCCTCCCTATTGAAGTCTAACACTCCCAAGTTGTATTTTCCTCCTTTAGTTGTGTGAGTGCCTCTGGAATTGCATGTTAAGTGTGTAAGTGTTGTTTGAGTTGCTTGTGATGTTCATATTAACCATGGTTGTATTGGAATCATGTGTAGTCCTTACATCTATTATCCTTTTGTCTTTTGATGGTTGTCTTTGTGGGACCTCATTGTTATCTCCTAGCATGGGGGGTGGACCTCAAGGTTCCACATGGTCGGGTTGTTGTGCTTTATTCTATTGATTTTTTTGCATCGTGGCTCATGTTTAAAGAAGATGTATCTCTCTTGATTCCAATTTTGCATCTGTATCAAAGATGAACATTTGTACTATTTGTATTTAGATCTTTTGTATCAGAAGAAATCCTTATGTAATTGATGTATCCAGAAAGAGAGCTTTTGTATCATTGAAATTATGTAATTATTCTTGTAAGATAAACTATTCTACACTTGTAATCTTGGTTGCAAAAATGTTGATAAATCCATATGATGTTGTAACAAAAAACGTTAGTTCAATTCATTTGATCGATCAAATCATGTATGTTGATTATTGTTAAGTTGCAATAATGCAGATATGTAATCCCTTGAGATGATAGTTTAACTTGATGCTATTAGTCTATGTTATGTTTTGTTATCATTTCTTCTTAAAAAAAAATCTGCCTTTTTATTGCTTTAGTTGAACTTATCTCTAGGGTTGCATGGCGGGGCATTACATTTGGTATCAGATCCTAGGTTGCAACACTGAGACCTCTGGATTGTTGTTGTTGCTCTAGGTTAAACGATTTTCTCTTTGTGGTGGGTTGGTAATAGTACCTCGCACATGTGTGCATTAGTATGAAGTTAGAAGGTTGATAAGTTCACAAACTTGCTCTTTAAGAAATGAATTCTTAATGTCCTGTTTACTTATGTGTCTATGATGTATTCTTTCTTCTTCATTTCTGAAAATGTGATGATATATTTGCCAATATGAATTTTTTGAATGATAGTGCATGTAATTAAGTATTGGAATGACTTAATCATCTAGTAAGTCATGTGGTTGTGTGATGTTGTCATGTACGAGGTATCTTTTCAAGGTTGCTTGATAATCTATATCTAACCCCTAGTTGGTCATGACCTCATGTGGAAGAATTGTTGATTTATGAAAGTTATCATTGTGTATGCTTGTGTAAGAACCATGTACAGGAGATCAAATTGGATCTTGTGTTGGATCCATGAGATCGTGAATTTGATACTCTAAGTCAATTATAGTTTTGAATTATTCTTGTGTGTGGCATCATACATTTCCTTTGTAAGTATTTTCTCGCATAAGGAAGTACTTGCATATGTTCATAGCTTAGTAAAAAGAAATTGTACTGTATTAAAAATAGAAGTTGTTTGTATATAAGTAGTGACTGTGTTGCCTTAAATCTTTGTATAAAAGTTGCTTAAATAAGACTATGTAGTTAACTAAATCATTTGAGTGTTGGTGTACATTCTCTAACACATTCTGGACCTTATGTCCTTAAGTGTTGTGTAGCGGATACTCCCTTTTTGTAGCAAAAATTAGTCACATCGTGATGTGAATTTGTTTTTTAATTTAGCTGTTTTGGAATTTTTGACAGTTGTTTCATGTGTTGTTTGGGGTTAACAGTGAATTTTCTTTCTTTGAACTTTCTTATGACAAGAGTAGTCACCAAACCCCTTTTCTTTTTACTTGATTTATTGTTGGAAATTGCCGGCACTATGTGACTTAAAGTCGGATTTCATTATTTTCCCACTTGGGTTTGCATTTATTTTTAAAATCTCTATGGTGGCTATTCTGAATGTTTCTCTTTCTGTTGGCCCCATTTTGTGTCAAGTGTTGTTTTTAAACCTCTGATAGTATGTTTGAGGGAGGACTCCATAGAGAATTGTACTTTGCATGGTTGGTGATTAGTCAATAGCATAGTGGAAATAGTTATGAGATGTATTCTCCCTGATTATATGTGAATGCAATTCTCTAAACTGTATGAAATTTTTGAAATATGTGTGATTAGGTATGAGTAGATCACATGATATTCCTTAAAAGTAAAGAATTGACATTCTTCTTGTCTTTATTGAACGATTGTGCTTGTTTTATGAACAATTGCTTAATATGGATGCGTATGTTGGCAATAGAAAGTTGCAATACTAATATGTTATGTTTCCACCCTAGTATATGACTTCCAGGAGGAAGTCAAGTTTTAGGATGAAGGATGTAGTACCCCTCCATTCTAACTTTGGATGAGCAGGTGGTCAGATTAAGGAGCATGAAGAAGGTAAAATACTCGAAATGATTAGGGTATGATAGTCATGTTGATAGTAGGCTTACTGTTATGATGTAGTTGAGGACACTCATTGATGTTTACTATGATGACACTGTTGATACTTTATGATTAATACATTATGCTTATGTTGTGATCAGTTATAGGTTAATTGATTATGTAAATTAGTTTTACTAGGTGATTAATGCGATTATCTGTCTATGTGTTATCTGGTTGTTTAGTTACCAATGAATTTGTTTAATGTAGGTACTTGTGATGTGTTTTGTGAGTGGACAGTGTAGTATTACTCATAATGAGTACCCTACTATGCTGCGATTCCCTGTCACTATGTGCCTGCTTGGATGATTATATGTATGTATTCGACACTTTTGTTTGCTGCAGGTTGCAGGTACCAGGCATCAACTCCACTTGAATTGGCAGGTCTGAGCGTGCCTTCATACCAATGGAAGTTGTTGAATGGAGATAACATATGGTCCCCTAGCCTAGCCATCATTCTTGAAGAGGATGAGTATCCGGTTGTGTACCCTGTTAGTGTTGTCAGTTTGGTCATGATAGTCAGTCATTGTTGTGGTGGTCTTGCTTTCCGATCTTGCATAGTAGTCAGGTATGGTTTGACAATTGGGTTATTTTGTTGGTATTGTTTTGGTTATTGTTACCTTAAAATAAAATAATTATTTATGAAGCATTTTTGTTACATAAATAAATATATAAATGTCCTTATGTAAATTTAGTTTATGAAAAATATATTATTTTAGAAGTTAAGTTACTCAATAATAATAATAATAGTAATAAATGTAATTGCAACTAGAGATAAATAAATAAATAATATTTATTTTTTTCCATAATATATATTTATCTTGGTTTGGTTGTAAAATGTTAAAAAATAGCAAACTGTAAGATATTGTTCGGAGTTATTGCCTCTTGTGGGGGGGAAATCTTCTTGAAGATTTTAAGGGATTTCTCTCTCTAAAAATAGGGATTTTTTTTGGCCATATTTAGGGGGAGTATTTCTCTTTCATAAGAATCTTCAGCAGATGAAACTTTTGGAAAGAGACTGGTTTGTGGCTACAGCAGTTGAACCCGGCATCGAATCTTCAGCTCAGCCAAGCAAGCGAAATCAGGTTCCTTTGGTTCTAATTTCTGTATGTTTGATTTATGATTTATCCTATTGATTTTAATTTACTTGAGAGGTTAGAATCCTTGTTATTAGATCCAATAGTGCATGTCTGTATCATTGCATTTCTGGGAATCACCGATTGAAGTGACTATCTATCTCTCAGCCATTTCGTCTTTCTTTTAGCAGTCTGTTGCGTTATTCATAACTTTATTGTTACATATTGAGTTTCTCTAAATTTTTTATATTTGGTGCACAACCTAGTTGTCTAAATCATATCCAAAAAATGTCTGTACCCAGTTTTCCGTTTTGGAGATATGAATATTTTGTGACTGTCTACCTCTCACCCATTTTGTCTTTGTTTTAGCAGACTATTACGTTAGCCATTAACTTTATTTTTACGAAATGGGTTCCATTAAATTATTTATATTTGGTGTACAAACTAGTTATCTAAATCATATCTAAAAATCGTTTGTACCCAGTTTGTCGTTTTGGAGATATGAATATTTTGGGACTGTCTACCTCTCACCCATTTCATCTTTCTTTTAGTAGTCTGTTACATTATCCATAACTTTATTTTTATGAACTGGGTTCCTCTAAATATTTTATATATGGTGTACGACCTAGTTATCTAAATAATATCCAAAAATTATCTATACCCAGTTTGTTTTTTTTTAAATATGAATATTTTGTGACTGTCTACCTCTCACCCATTTCATCTATGTTAAAGCAGTTAGTTGCGTCACCAATAACTCTATATTTTCGAACTAGGTTTCTCTGAGATTTTTCAACAAATTTATTTTGTGCATATCCTACGATCATTTCTTTCCAGATATGATTCTCTTTGAGGCATTCTACCAATCAGTCTGCGTGCCCTGTCTATGCTTTCATATTTTGCATTGTGGGTAGCTTCTAAAGCCTTCTCAACAAATTCATTTTGTGATAATCTTATCTTATGCATGTGGTTAAAAGTGAGGTAGATTTGATGAAGAGGTTAGATCTATAGGAAGTTTTTGTTGTTTTGTATTCTTTTCCTCTCAAGCTAACCTTAGAACAATGCTCTTTCATTGTAGCTTCGGGTTTTGTATCTTGTTTGACTAAATTTTCCTATTATAGAATAATTGGTATCCCTTCAAGTTATTATTGTCTGCATTAGAGTTACCTTATGTTGTTAGATGATTGATCATGCTTGGAATAGTGTTACATTCTTTAAGACCATTATTAGTGCATCAGATCATATGTCACATTTGTGGTTTTGTTATTGAATTATTGATGAGGGATTTTGGTTTATGATGTGTTTTGGAAGTGATTTTGATGTGTGACCATTGCGTTTTAATGGTGTCATGCGTGTGTTATTTGGGGAAAGTGGTTTCCAGAGGCCTAGGAGGGGGTGATTGTGTGGGGTTGGCTATGTGCATCCTGTGAGTTGAATGAAATGTATTCTTGAAATATGGTTTCTTATTTATGTTAGAATGTTATATGTGCAAGATGGTTGTGCCTTGCTCAATGTACCTATACATCTGATTATATTGGTTATGTAAGAAGGTAAATGTCTTGCATTGTATTTGAGCACTTGTAGTTAAATTGGTAAAAGTCTTGCTTGTTGGATAGGGTTTTCTAGATGCAGATAGCGAAGTGGCTTCCAATGTGGGGTTGGTGCCCAAAGTGGCTGCCAGGATAACTCATTGGAAGTTGGTAATCAAGTGATAACCTAATTAATAAATTTAGGGGTTGGTTAGTTAATCACATTAAGCAAGATAATGTATGCCTCACTCATGGCTCAAGTGCTCGTTTAGGCTTGAGATGAGATGAGAAGGCCTAAAATGGCAAATCAACTACCTTGTCCTTATGAAAGGTATGTTGGTTCCGCATGAATTTGTATGGGTAGTCAGGAGAGGCTACCAGGATAACCCAAGATGGGGACTGATGCCTATGAAGACCTTCCAAGATAACCTATGACAAGCTATATGATGATACTCGTCCCTATTGCAGTCTAGCATTCCCAAGATGTATTTTCCTCCTTTGGTTGTGTGAGTGCCTCTGGAATTGCATGTTAAGTGTGTAAGTGTTGTTTGAGTTGCTTGTGATGATCATATTAACCAAGGTTGTATTGGAATCATGTGTAGTCCTTGCATCTGTTAGCCTTTTGTCTTTTGATGGTTGTCTTTGTGGGACCTCATTGTTATCTCCTGGCAAGGGGGGTGGACCTCAAAGTTCCACATGGTCAGGTGGTTGTACTTTATTCCATTAGTTTTTTGGTATCATGGCTTGTGTGTAAAGAAGATGTATCTCTCTTGATTCTAGTTTTGCACCTGTATCAGAGACAGACATTTGTACTATTTGTATTGAGAGCTTTTGTATCAAAAGAAATCCTTATGTAATTGATGTAACCAGAAAGAGAGCTTTTGTATCATTGAAATTATGTAATTATTCTTGTAAGATAAACTATTTTGCACTTGTAACCTTAGTTGCAAAAATGTTGATAAATTCATATGATGTTGTAACCTAAAATGTTAGTTTGATTCATTTGATCGATCAAATCATGTATACATGTTGATTATTGTTAAGTTGCAATAATGCAGCTATGTAATCCCTTGAGATGATAGTTTAACTTGATGCTATTAGTCTATGTTATGTTTTGTTATCATTTTTTCTTTAAAAAAAAATTAAAAAAAATCTGCCTTTTTATTGCTTTAGTTGAACTTATCTCTAGGGTTGCATGGTGGGACGTTACACAATCTCCAAGGTCAGTAGTACAAACATACATAAAATAGGTCTGGACCTAATACTAATTGAGATAAGGAAAATATGTAAAGATGTATGCGGATCATGCCATGCCTTAGCTGAGACTCAAACACAATCCTCCACACCACAACACACTTCTACAATCTTCAATGCATCTTCGCAAATAGTTGAATTAACCAAGTTGACCAAGATTGATGAGGACACTAGGTCTGCTAAGAACATTCTTCATTCATGATCCAATTTTCTCTTTGTAGACCAATCCAAAGATAGGAACATGATGAAGAGACACCCATAAGCACATTGTAATGACCAAGAACAACCGCACAATCTCTAACCACTCTGTTAAGAAGATTCTTCAAACCAGAGCATAAGAACAACACTGTCAGCCACTGTCATAAGGAAACGATAGCTTGTGGACTGAAAAATCATGAACCATTATAGTTGAAGGTGCTTAATATAAGTACAAACTTGATTCCAAAACCACAGACCAAAATACTTCAATGTAGAGGAATGTGGAGCATAACACTTTCTCCCTGTCACCACCAAACATACAGGAAAAGTAGTTTTCACACTGGTGAACATAACTCACTCAAATCTTCATTCCAGAGGCTCAAAATTAGAATATACCATCTTTAGACAAACTTCTAAATAACTTCCAATCCATAGGTAAATATATTCATTCTACAAGAGATGTGGAGCAAACTTCTGGACTGTTCTTCTTAGTACAATACATTGTTTCCACTGTAACACACTGTTACCACTGGAGGGGCTAATTTTCTTAATATCCTCAACATTAGGATGACTTACATAAGTAAATACAAAGCATCTCACTCCATACAAGCAAGCAACAAAGTAAGAGCACATTTGACACCAATGACAACATAGATATGTTGACATCAATGACAACATCGATTAGGCACATACTTGCAACACGCCTAACAATTTCTAGACTCTTAATCAGGTCATCCCACAATAATGGGTTACACTTTTTGGCTAAACTTGACATTGAAAACAACATTTTGAACTAAAGTTTCACTTTCTTACACCTATAGCCGTTAAACCATTAGGAATTTGAAGATGGTGCAAACTAGTGATTTGTGAGATTTTGTTTGTAGATTCTAAATATATTTTTTTTTAAAAAAACTGGAGTTAAATTGTAAATTTTTTTGTCTCTTTTAATAACTAGTTTTTAATAGTAAACAACATTTTTTTAAAGTGATGTGTATTCTATAGCACATAACTTTTTATCATAAAATTCTGATTCTTTTGAATTTAGATTAGTAACATCGATATATAGGGCATGCATTTGGTTTTATAATGTTTTGTTGAATATTTTTTTTTAATTAAGTTTTGAAGTCAGACCAATTATAATTTAGGCATAGGTGTATTCCATAAAATATAAATTTTTCTATATGTATCGAAATTCATTTGCTTTTGTTGAAACAAGGACATCAATACCTAAGGCATAGATATTTTTTTAAAAAAAATTCACTAATTTACTAATTTTCCATGTGTGTAGAACAAAGAACTTGATGTTCGATGAAAAACCTACATTCATAAGAAATAAAAATAAATATAATAATCAAATTAAATATTTTTAAAATTATACTTTTTGGGTAGCTTATAATAAGGACTACATACTTACAAAACATAAATTTTAAATGAATTTATTTGATCCCCCAAAAGGTAAATCAAAAGTGGTTTTTTATCAATATTTTGATAGGTGTAGAGGAGACTCCATTATAGGTATGGTTTTAAACTAGTGGGGTTCTATCCAAGGGGGTTTGAATCTAAGGGGTTTTGATCAAACCCTCTTCAATTAAAATCTTTTAAATGGACCTTTCAAGGATTAAATCATTATATTTTCTAAAAATATGTGATTTCAACAAAAATCAGGATGTCCCAGAAAGTGTAACCCATTATTGTGGCAGCACTCAATCAGTCTATTCTTGAATTCTAATCAATTATTCTTATCTCACAATTAGTCATGTGTTATCTATATTTCTTCTTGTGTGATTTTCTTTACAAGGTCATTGTTCTCTCCAAATCAAAGCTAGATCACTCATAAATCAGTTGTATTAACTCCCCAATCATCACCACCTTTGGTGTGTATTTATAGCCTATAAATACCCCCCTCCCCTATCCATTTTGGGAGGCAAATTCATCATTGCATCTCTTTTATTCGCAGTTACTTGTGTCCATAGAATTTTTATGCTCACTATAGGACTTCGTGTGTCATTTTATTTTATTCATAGCTTCATAGCTCAAGCCATTTGCACTTAAAAGCATCCATATGCTCAAATCCATTACCTTTGTCAAATTTTCATAGCTTCTAAGCTCATTGCCACTCACTTTTATAATCATTTTGTTTTTGTTGCCAAGAGGAGGACCCTGTTATTGTAGAGGAAGGAATGGTTTCCCAAAGGAGTTCTAAGGACTCATGCGAGGCATGACTGCCTAATTCATATAAATTCCTTTGACTTTTCAATAGTAATTAGATCAAACTTTGCTCTTGGGAAAGTAACTCACTCCTTTCTTTTCTCTTGATAGGAAAATTTATTTCTTTGTTTTATTAAAGTAATTTTTTCATTTCAATTACTTAGTTTAGTTTCAATTTCCTTAGATTAATTTCCTTTCATTACTTTTAGATTAGTTTTTATTTTCAATCCCATTAGATTACAAACAAAAGCCCAACCCAAAAGAATGCAAAAACATAGTTTAGCTTGCATTTAAGAAGTCATATTAGCATGCACTCATTTTCAATTTCTTAGATAATTAGATCACATTAAAATTTAGAGAAAAAGAACCAAAATTGTATTGAATTCATTTAAATTTTTATTCATCAAAAGATAAAAAAAAATTAGAAAACATAAAAAAGAAAAACAAGAAACAAATTCAAACCCTCAATTCTATCACAAGGTCAACATCTTCAACATAGTCAACATTTTCAACATAGTCAACACATTCAAAACAAAATCAACACAATAAAAAAAATTCCCCTCTTGTCTAGCATTCAATATGCCCAAGCATTAGGGAAGATTGGATAAGGTATATCCTAGATGAGGTTAGAGAAGTTCCCTCATCAAATTCACATCCAACAAGACAGAATAAATAAGAGAAGCAGAAGAACGGTGATAGTGAATCATCAAGTAACAAGAATTCATACAAAAAGCAATGCAAAATCAAGAGAGGAGGTTAGAATACCTTATCATCTTAAAAAAAAATCTTTGTGCAAGACTTAGGACAAGTGACCCTTTGGTTCATTTCATTATCACAACATCAACAATAATTGAGTGCTTCCAT
This sequence comes from Cunninghamia lanceolata, assembly GCA_027924645.1. NCBI lineage: Eukaryota > Viridiplantae > Streptophyta > Pinopsida > Cupressales > Cupressaceae > Cunninghamia > Cunninghamia lanceolata. The sequence goes on along the minus strand of BSBN01000060.1, from coordinate 10,337,798 downwards.
TAAAAAAAATCAAACATACACACATCAAATGAATAACCCAACTTCCATCCACGACATTATGCTCCCTCATGAACAAGAAAATCCCTAGTTCTACATCCACTCGATTGGCTCTTTCCATAAGAGAAGGAGTGACTAGGAGGTCCCCCATATCAAGGATATAGTTCATGTGTTGTGTTGGAGTCTAACTCACTCACAAAGTGTTTGAGTTGAATTCTAAACAACAAAGAAACAATTGTCTCATGCTAAAAATATAAATTAGTCAATGTAATTGTTTTACTTTATGTGAAAATTATTCTTCTCAATACAACAAAGCACTTTTAATTAGCATGCACCCATATTCTCTATCAGTGCAACCATTGCAACCTTTAACAATGTAGGTGCTAGTTATTATTAATCTTAGGCTTTGTTATTTTCATACACATTACATTTGTCTACAATGTCTACTACTATTTTTGAACTATGCAAATCTATTTTATGCTCAAAGAACTTAGGGTTATGACATTTGATTTGATGATTAGATTGGAATATAATCAAATCTATTCGAGTGATGGACACTAATAGTTTTTTGACATGATTTCACTAAGAAAGTGAAAATTACACTTAAAATTATTATTATAAGAATCAAGGTGATGTTTGCGGAATTTTTTTGACATGATCATATACCACAATGTGTGAACATACATGAAGAGATTGAATGTAAATGATTACCTTTTTTGAAACAAGGTAAAATGATGTTGACTATTGGTGTGAAAAGAGTTATTCCCTAACTAGTTCCTTCAAGGACTTATTCACACCTAGTTTGTTAAATTTACTTAGGGTACTTTTAGGGTCAACATATGATGCTTATGTCTTCATGTCTCATATAATATGGTTATGACACTTGCCATAATCCTATGTAGTCCTATGTCTCACCTTTGCCTATATAACCACGGCTTCTCATTATACTATTATAAAAATTTTCTATTGCATCTTTTGTATAGATTGTTATTCTATCATGTTGATTTTATTTAATTCTTGTGATTAGCTCTTAGGCATCCTAATCTTGGGATAGCTAGCTCCATAGCTAATTCTAACATGGTGTCAAAGAAGGAAATTGTCTAGAGGTAGTTTATTTTTTAGAAAATCTAGGATTGCAATTATTTTCTTTCTTAAAACTAAGTATGGTCTTCTCTTGCATCCTTCGATGACCTAGAGAATTATAAAGGTTGAGTGAAATACCAGTTTTGGGAGGGTTTCTTCTTTGTTTCTTTGTATTGCAGGTTCATTTTGGATCATGTTGGTGTAAATCTAAGCTCACCATTGAGTTGAAAGTATCCAAGAAAGTTTTTTTTTAAAGAAAGGTGGAGACTACCAGGCATATATTGATCATAGAATATCATAGTTACATAAGAAGCCCATGAATACGTAAGGCCAAAATTAAAAAAGAACCCATGTCAGGGAAAAATCCAATAAGTATACAGGAGACTCATCCACATCTACCAAAGAAAGAGACCCAACAGCTTGAACCAACAAAAATAGACCAGAAAAAATAAAAAATGTTACAACGCAGGTGAAGTGGACCCTGTCAACAACCCACCCTCAACTCCTCCTCACCATTAGTTGAACCACCAATCTCCCTCAAGTGCCCACCACATCCTCTTGTAGTCATTGATTGAACTTGATCATAAGCCAAAGCCTATGTATCATCTACAATGGCATCCCCTTCAACAAGCTCCTTCGGCAAGTACAATGCCCAATCAGGGGTGTGAACCCATAAGAACCAAATATTAGTGAAAACCTCTTGGCACCTAGTTGCAAATTGATTGGGAAAACTATGATTATGGCCTTTCAAGGCCTTATATAATCCCCCCATACAGCCACAAATCAAACCTTGTTGCATAGCTTTGTAAACACACTTAGCATCCTGAGATGTCCTCAACATGTCTATTGGAAAAAAACTACCAATTGGAGCATCACCATTGTTGGTATCATATCCACGCAGGGCCTCATTCCACCTATCTAGGTTATACAATTGATCAACAACCAACCTTGTGTCAATTACATGGACATAGTGACCATTTTACACTATGTCCATAATATTAGAGAGCAAATTAGACACCAAGTCAGACCAGCGTAGCACTCTATCCTCTAACCCTTGAATCCAGCTTTGTCTGCACATGTTCCTTATTGTTAACTGTGCCAATATGAAATCACTCTCAAACACAAGACACAAATTAGTAATTGTTATGTGCCCTTTGATTTTAAGCTCCCAAAACAAAGGAAGGAAGAAGAGATGCTTATTAGTGATGACAAGCTCCATCCATATACTTACAATCAAGGACCCACCAAGAAAAGAAAAAAGGAGAGAGTTCTATAGAAAATGGTAAGTTATTTAAGGGTTGATAGCATATATAGACTAGAGAGCTCATTCCTATCACAAGTTTGTCAGGCCGAGTTGAAAACCCTCATCAAAATTGCTCGCTATCCATTAAACCAAGACCATTCCATCTGATCTGGCTAAGCTCCTGCCATCATTAAAATGAAAAGATTTGGGGCCTTCATAATGCCAGACCCATCCTTGTTTTTGCTGCAAAGAAGGATAAATGTTTTCTCAATTTGAATAATAAATGTCAAATGTGTATGGAGTTCCTTCTCCCCACATGTCACTGCCTGAAAATCCATATGCTCTCATGATGCATACTTGATATGCATACAAATGGATCAGTACTATAAATGAGGTTGTTGCTCTAGACCAGAGAAGGATGACCACGCTGCCTGAAGACTATAAATGGCATGAGATCCATAAACTTCTAACATCTCCAAAAAATTAACAACCATCTGCCCCTAGAAGAAACATCCATTCATGAGAAGCCAAGCGTCTTGTCCTTACTTGCTAGACAAGACATGTATTTATCGGCAATAACATTATAGTAGTCCTTTAGTGCTTACATTCCCAGGTGCCACCTCCAACAAGTTTATGTGGTGACACACTCCCACCAAATTAGAAACATGCCTAATCAATGTACACTAACCATGCCATATTTCCACACCTCATATTATACTCCACCTCCCATCAATGCCCAACAAGATACAAACAAAATCTTAATCTTGGTCAGCTGGAAGAAAAAATCCTATGTGCTAATAAAAAATAGTCATCACTTATATTGTTCAACAGATTTGCAAGAATTTATCCTTGACTAGGATTGAAAATAATTTCCTCTTTCTCTTGATCTATAGCTCCATTTTCTAAGAGATCCACTACCTTATTTCCTTCTCTATAACAATGTGAGATTTGAAAGGAATCCAAACTATCAATCAGTGTCCATACTTGACTCATTATATAATCTAATTTTCAATTCTTCATCCTCCTTGTCTTCATTGCTCTAATGATATTCAATAAATCTACCTCAATCCTCAATGATCTATATCCATAGTTTATCACCAATTGAAGTCCATGAAGAAGTGCCAAAGCTTCTGCTACATTACTAGTTCCTACCAAAATTTTAGTAGATTTGGCCACTAGAGGCTTCCCTTCATAATTTTTGATAATACATCATGTGCCTGAAGGTCCGGGATTGCCACAACTAGCCTTGTCAATATTCAATTGGACAAAAGGTTGTGTCATTGGATACCATTTGACACTATCCCTATCCACACTTGCTTGGTCCTTGTAACTACAAAATTAACAAGATTTTTAACCAAGAATTTTTCAATTCCTAGCCATCAAATCGTCCCAACTCATCTAAATTGATTTAGAACTACTTGACCTGTTGATCTTTTCCTTAACTACTTCATATATAGCTATATCCAGCTCTCTTGAACTGACTTCGATCTTTTCCTAAAATTTTGAAATACCTTTCCCTCCATAGGTGCCATATAACCAGTGACGGACTGGCAACCAACAAACACTCAAATGTAGCTATCAGATGCAAGTTTTTCCAACTCTTAAAGAGTTGAAGTAATGTTTCCAATAGTGGTGTAACCCAATTTAATTGTCTGAGAAGCTAGCTCCAACATTCTTTACTGAAATTAGAATGTAATAGAACGTGATCCAAGTTCTCTTCTACCTCCCCACACAACACACATTTAAAATTCAATCCCAAGGACTATTTTTGAATTCTATTGCTCGTGAGAATTCTCCTATGGAGTGCCAACCATGAGAAAGCTCCTGCCTTTGGTAAAATCTCATCAAGCTAACATAAGTGTGCTGACCATTCTAATTTTTCACTTGTAGACAATGACCTATAACTTTGTTTAACCTTATAATCTCTTGATCCCTTCATAGTCAATATTAGTTCATCTTCCTAGCTTGTCAAAAACACAATTCTTGAGCTTAGAATTTCTTTTAGTACCAACTTTTGATGCTGGGGGAAGTCATAATTTTCTACACTTTTCCAGGTCACTTTATGAAAGAAAGAACTTGACCCCAAACAATAATAATCTTGGACTTTTAAAACCCAATGTAACTTTAAGCAAGCTTCCAATTCCTTCAAATCACCTCTCTCTATCAATTTTGGCCATCCATTCCTAGAGTCATCCCAAAAAATTGCCTCTATTCCATTTTGGATAATCTATGATAAGTTTTGCAGTATAACTTCCCTACATCAAATGATAAAATTCCATATTGATGAACCCCTTAGAGGATTACTGATTGTGAAGATCCTTTCCTTATCCAAATTGTCCAAGTATTTGTACTGCATTAGCTTGACCCATTTCGATTGAGGCTTCTTATATATACTCCAAGCCAGCTTAGCACCTAATGCTAAATTCTACATTTTTTGGATGCTTGCCCCTCCTTGACATTTCAGTTTGTAAAATTTATCCCATGAAATAAGGTGCATTTTCTTCTTATCCGTGGATCCTTTCCATAAGAATTTCCTACAAATTTTCACCATTTCAGTCACTATGCCTTTTGATGTCTGTAAAATAGACATCATGTAATTTGGAACCGCTGTCAACACAACTTTAATCATGATCAACCTGCCCACTAAGGAACTAACCATTTCCCTTTGCAAGAACCTATTTTATTGATCATTTATTAGAAATGACATCCTTCTATAGCTCCTTCCTATGCCTACCATTGAACAATAGGATGCCAAGATATTTACCTGGCAATGTCAACACTTTAAACTTGAAGATGTTTGTGATCTCATTATAAAGGCCTAAATCTGAGTTAAAGAGATAAATCTTGGATTTGTTCTAATTTGCCTTCTGTCCTGAACCTTCACAATAATTATAAATGACATCTTTGATGGATTAACCTTCCCTCTTGTTAGCTTGGCCAAATAAAATGGTATCATCTGCAAATAAGGCATGAGTATATGTCTCATTCATGCCCCTGGGTCTTATTCCTTTCCAAATGTTCTTTCTACTTGCATATTTGATATCCCAACTCAATCCCTTTGCCACAAGGATGAAAAGGTAAGGGGAGAGAGGATCTCCTTGCCTAAGACCTCTTGATGAAAAAAAGGATTTGTCTCCATACCATTTACAAGAACTGAGAATCTGACCCCTGCTACACAATCAACTTGATCCATCATTTAGAAAAGCCCAAGGCATTTAAAATGCTCTTAAAAAAATCCTAATTAATCCTATAGTAGGATTTGGCCATGTCTAACTTTATAACCATGTAGGGATCACTACCATTCTTAAATGAATGGAGAATTTCATGTGTCAAGATGGCACCTTCTGCTATTTCTTTCTCGGGTACAAAACCCCCTTGTTCCTTTTATATTGTGTTTGGAAGAAGATTAGCCAATCTGATCACTACTGCCTTTGAAATAACTTTATAGATGAAATTACACAAAGATATAGATCTGAAATCATTGAATGAAAGAGGTGTTTTAGCCTTTGGAATAAGCATATTGTTAGTATTCTTCATCTCCTTAAGTACATTCACAAACTTCCTTGAATCTTCCACTACTAAGAAAACATCTTTGCCTATTCCCTCCCAACATTTTTGAAAGAAAACACCTAACCAGTCATCTGGTCCTAATGCTTTATCTCTTGGCATGGAGAAACTAATAGATTTAACTTCATCCAATGTAAATTCCTTTAATAGTTCTCTATTTTTCTCTTCTAAAATAAATTTGGGCAAATTCAAAGCCAAATCGCCACCTTGGGGAAAAGTATCCTCCTTGGAAAGGAAGTGTTTGAAATACTTCTTCACTTCCTTGATTTTGGCCATGTTATTTGCTTCCATTCTATTACTTTTCCTGATGTTATTAATGGAGTTGTGATTACGTCTGATTTTTGAGGGAAGATGAAAAAATGCAGTGTTTCTGTCACTTTCTTTCAACCAAGACTCTCTACACTTCTGCCACCAAACACTAGTAGAATTTTGGCAAATAAATGACTACGTGACTAAAACTTTTAGTAACAACAACTAAAAATGACTAAATTCTACTATTTTTTTGCAACATAGCTATAAATGACTAAATAAATGACTAATTTGATCACCGAGTAAAAAACACATCTAAATAATTAGTCAAACAAATAAAATGACTAAATAATTAGTCACACAAATAAAAATTAGACAATATGATATTAAAGTTGGAAAATTATTGGCTGGAAATAGCAAAAAATAAAAGAAAATAAGGGCACCAAAAGTGAAATGGAGGCACCACGTTGCCTGACACTCCTGAATCTCAATTCATCTCCATCCTCCTCTTTGCATTCATTGGTCTCACTTTGCTTAGTTTGGGGGTAAACCCTTTACATTTTCCCCTAAATTCCAAATTAGTTTTAGCAAATCTATAAGATTCACAATCCAAGGATTGCACTGTGTATAGTTGATTTACTTGTCAGTGAAAGAATACTAGGAGAAATGTGATACAGGGAAACTATTAAAGTAGGAGGAAGCTCGAGAAAAGTGGAAGGATTCCAAGAAACCTAATTTAAAGCCAAGTCTGGACCAAGAGGATTTGGACAAAAGAATAGGCAAAGATGAGTGCACAATAGATTTTATTTCTTTTTTCTTTTTAATTTGGAGAGTCTAGATGGATAGTCATAGATTCTAGCTGGGAGAGCCCACCAGGATAGGGATAGGGTGATTTCTACCACTATCTATCAAAGTAACACCCTGGACTCAAACCCGTGTCATGGATGAAATTAGCAGTGGCCAAACCAAGCCTGAAAGGAAAGGCCAAGAGCTCAATCAGTTAGCTTCATCCACAACTCCTTCAACTACTACTTATATCTAGAGAAAGGACTGAGGTGGATTTTAGCTATTTTATATAATTCACATAAGCCATATCTGAAGCTATTTTGTATAATTCACATAGGCACATCTGTAGAAATGGGGTTGAGTTTTAGGGTTTTGTAGTTTGTTCTTCTAGCTGATTTAAGAGTTGTGCAGAGGGGAAGACTGATTATAGAGCGAGAATCCACTTGATACATTAGGACAAGAACAAATACAATATGCCTAAGTATAGATTTGTAGTGTAATTTGTATCCCTTTCAGTGCTTGGGTTGCTTGAGATTTTTGGTTAAAAATGTATCTTAGGCTCTGCGTACGTGAGAAAATGCACAACTCTTTACTTTTATGAAAAAAAATCTATTTCAAGGTTTTATATTTGGTCAGATTTGTAGGAGCAACAAATCACAACAGCCATAGTAAACAACTAGATCCATTAAAATTTCATGGCAAAAAAGCTCAAAAAAATGTTTCATATTGGAAAAAATAGAAAAAATCCTTTCGTGTTTTTTTTTCCGAATTGATTGTTTCATTCATTATTTGATAAAAAAAATTGTGCAGGTGTTTGTCAAGCCGTAGAAGTCCAATGCCTATTTCTAGAGGTACCAAGTCAAATTCAAGTGAAGGCGAGGTATTTATATATGATATATTTTCAGTGCCTAGGTTGCTTGAGGTTTTTGGTTAAAAAATGTATTTTAGGCTCCAGGTACGTGAGAAAATGCACAACTCTTTACTTTTATGAAAAAAATCTATTTCAAGGTTTTATTTTTGGTTAGAGTTATAGGAGAAGCAAATTAGAGCAGCCATAGTAAACAATTAGATCCATTAAAATTTCATGGCAAAAAACCTCAAAAAATTGTTTCATACTGCAAATCACAATAGCCATAGTAAACAACTAGATCCTTTAAAATTTCATGGCAAAAAAAAAAAAAAAATGTTTCATACTGCAAATCATAGCAGCCATAGTAAATAACTAGATCCATTAAAATTTCATGGAAAAAAAGATCAAATAAATGTTTCATACTGAAAAAATAGGAAAAATCCTTCCTACTTGATTGTTTTTGATAAGTTCAGCTAGAAACCAAGGTCCATATCCCTTTAACAAAAGAGCCCCAAGGGCATCAGGCCTCTAACATGCTAGAAATAGTAGATTGACAGCACAGAAACAATAGACCAAAACAACAGAACAAAACCCTACGAAATGACAAAGAAAATAGAAAACATGAGAAATAGGAAACTATGGGCTGTTAGTCACCCCAAACTTGGCCAGGAACTCCACCAATCCTTATAGTCGCCCAAGCTATTGATGCCCACTTGTTTAACCTTGTCATCTAGATCCTTCACCATGACAAAGATGGAAGTTGCCCGGTGCAAAGCTTTGGCCGTGAATTCTGTCATGACCTTCCATTTCTTCTACATAGAATCCATTCTTTTCTATAGGTTTTGGATATCTTCCACATGTTTGACACAAAGAGCACATTTCCCCTTACTGGCTTGATCAATAGCCTCCTCCACAGTCTCCTTACCAACAGTAGCCTTATTCCTGCCTTCCAGACTTTTTGAGTTGCTTTCATTCATCGAGGCAAAGTGGCTAGTGCCCTTGACTTCATGCACAGATTCTGTAGGAGTTTCCTCCCCCTCTTCATCCACCATCTCTTCCACAAACTTGGAGTCCTCAGAACCCTCCACCCCCAAAGAACTAACCAGAGGTTTCCCAGCAATCCTTTTGGAATGGCGAATGCTCGGAAGAGCAGTCTCCCCAGCTTCACTAATACCCTTAGTTTCCAGAACAGTATCCAATTCCACAATTTTCACAGGAGCATCCTCCATGGTAGAACCCTTCCCTTCTATTTTTTCTTTAGAGTCCCCTCCATTTCCTCCACCCTATCTCTCTTTCCATTCTTCCTTCCCTCTGCTGGAGTGGTATGTTTCCATTTTTTATTTTTAGTAGAAATGGGGGCCTCAATAGGGTTCCCTTCCACCGCATTGGGGCCACCCTTAATTATAGGAGTCCCCATGCTAGTTTTTACTTTGGCCTTACCCCTATGTGAAATTCCTGGTTGTGGGTCCTCCATAATCTTAACTTGAATAGGTTTAGGTGGACATAACACAAGATGGAAATGATACAACCTCAAAATAAGGACTTGATGTATCAGAATGAGAGGGTGACTAGCATTCCTAGCCCTAAGCTCCCTTATAGACTTAATGGAGTTATCCAGCGAAGAGAGTAAAAAGAAGGGAAAGCTAATCTCAACCTTGTTCCTGAAATGATTTAAAAGAGCAAAGTGATAGTGATAATATACCCAGAACCTTCCTCCCGGCATGAAGAACTTCATTATCATGAGATAGATTTGTCCCCAAGGCTCTGGTAATTCCTCTCTCTTGAACCCTCCATGGAGTTTCATAGGAGCCTCACCCTCATGGAAGAAGAGATTCATGTGCTTTGGGTCAACCACTCTGCTTCTCCTCAAATGCTTTTTACCTCTTGTGAGTAAGCCGGTGGCTTGCCCAATGACCTCTTCAGAAACTTGGAATCCAATCTTCCCAATTCTGACCTCCCTGGTATCCTCATCCCAAGTCTCCACAAACTGCCTTGACAGATTTTCATCGTGACCCATCATACCTTTGAGAAAAGTCACCACCTCACCCTCTTGGATTATATGCCAAACAATAGGATCTTTCTTAATTCCTCAGCTGAGCTGGGTTCAATTTTCACTTTGTCCCCTCCCATCTTACTAGTTTGAGAATGGCTAAAGAGACTGGACTAGATTCATTCAGAATGGAAATAATCACAAGTGACAACCTTGAAATTAAGAAAAAGACCACTAAAATAGCAATAATGCTTATTTGTAGTAATGATGGCAGTGTAATTATTATTTTTTAAAAGCCCTAAAATCACCACCTAGATACATCTCATCGGGGGGAGTATTTAGCCGCCACCTCGTGTGGAGATAGGTGATGCCACCATCTTAAACCAACCATGATGGATCATGAAATTAACCATCACATCCATCCTCCATATCCCAGCCACTTGTCTGCTCATCGTCCTTTTTGAGTTGTAAAATCCTGACCCCAGATCTCCACCAATACCAAAGTCCTTGCGCCTTTTAGCACGCCAACCAAGCTTTCCCATCAATCTCCTTATTGTACTATCATTAATCTCATACCTTATGTCCATGTGGACCCCTCTTCCCTGACTCCTTTTGATATAACCCGGTTGACTCAACCATGGCCCTGTCACCTCATCCTACAGAAGATTTTTAACAATCCCACCAGAAATAATTTGAAAATTTGAACTGTTGGCCCCGCCTTCTCCGAAGGAAGGAACTCCAACCTGTCTCTCACCCTAGTGACACTAGAGGACAATAAACATCACACACCACTTATATTTCATGTCCCTTTCCATCTTACTCAATCAGGTTATGAATCTCTTGGGAAAAATTTGAGACATTTCTCCAACACCGCCATCCATCCTTACCGCTTCCTACATTAGCCAAGGCATCAGCCAAGGTGTTTCCTTCTCTGTAGATATGAGAAATCGTATATTCCTCCACACCATTAAGGAGGATCTTGATGTCCCCCATGATATCCTCCAGGTTCCACCCTATCTAAGAAAGACCAAGGGCATCATTCACAATTAGCTAAGAGTCTCCTTCGATATGCAGCCTTTTGATATTTATGGAGATAGCTAACTTGATACCCCATAGCATAGCCATGGCTTCCGCTTCATTATTATTTTTAATGCCAATCCCTCCAGCATAAGCAACAACACACTCTCCAATTTCCATTCTTAAGATACCTCCACCACTAACAGCACCCGGGTTCCCTTTAGCCGCACCATCGAAGTTCAACTTAACCCACCCTTGCTACGGTGGAGTCCATTTGGTTCTAGCCCAGGCTAACTTTTTACTCATGTCCACCTTATATGAGTTCAAATTCCAGTTCTTTATCATGTTTAGTTCTTCTCTCCCCGGGTGGCTATCCGAGGATTCAAACTGACAGGAATTGATATTTTCAGCCAGCAGCTTGACAAAAGCATTGAAAAACCTCCAGAGGGGTTCTACTCTTCTCCCTAAAGATTCTATTTTTATGTTCCTTCCATAGGCTCCAAACTAAATGGGGAGGTATCTGGTTCCAGAATTCTTTCAAGATTGGTAGAACTAGGTTATAGGGGTTCTTCCATTACCAAACCAACATTTCCATTTTAGCATTCAAGATCTAATTAACATTCAGCTTTTGGAGAGTGAGTCCCCAGACCTCCCAAGCAAAACTACAATGAAGAAAGAGATGGGCTGAAGATTCCTCCTCAGATTCACAAATAATACATTTGGTTGGCATTTGGAATCCTCTCTTTTTTAGATTGTCCAAAGTTAGGACCTCATTATGCATTAAAGTCCACCAAAAGAAATTAATCTTTGGAAGGAGTTTAGGAATCTAAATTTTACTCCAAACTCCTCCTTCTTCATGGTTTAACAGAAAATTATATGCACTTTTGATAGTAAACAGACCCTTCTTATCCTTATCCCAAACCATCTTGTCTCTCTTGGAAAAAAGTGGTAGTGTGTAGTCTTCCAAAGTTCTTTGAAGTTGAACCATCTTTACCCCCTCACTGCCATCACAGGCATAGTCTAAAATCTCTTTCTAGCTCCGAAGACCTCCACAGGTCCTTATGCAGTCAGCCACTTTGGGACCAAACACCTCGCTAATCCTGCCCGCTATCCTACCATATTCCAGTTCTATCAAGGGTTTATCCTTCAGCCACCGGTCTTTCTAGAAGTCAACCTCCTTACCATCCCCAATCCTCCATCTCAAGCCTTGTCAGATGAAACCTCTAATTTTAATAGTCCCATTCAAAATAATCGAGCCTTTGGGAAGACTCTCCTTCACCAAAAAACTTCTGCCTTGGTCCCCATTGAGATATTTGGCTCTCATGATGTCACCCCAATCAGTATTGTTCTAGATAAGGTTCCACCCTATCTTGGCTAGCAGCACCTTGTTCATCCAATGAATACTTCTAAGGCCTAGTCCCCCTTGTCTTCTAGGCTCACACACTTTCTCCCATCTCACAAGGGCAATTCTTTTTTTCTCTTCTACCTCAATCCAAAGAAACATTTTTGAATCTGTTCAATCTTATCAGCCACATTCTTAGGGATTTTGAAGAGACTTAGTGCATAATTGGGCATCCCCTGTAGAGAAGATTTGAGAAGCTGGAACTTTCCAGCTTTGCTCAGGAGAGCACCCTACTTGATTGTTTCATTCATTATTTGATCAAAAAAAATTGTGCAGGTGTTTGTCAAGGCACAGAATTCCAAGCCTATTTCAAGAGGTACCAGGTCAAATTCAAGTGAAGGCGAGGTATTTATATATGATATATTTTTAATCACTGGATTTCTTGAGATTTTTGGTTAAAAATGTATTTTAGGCTCTGCATAATTGAGAAAATGCACGACTCTTTACTTTTATGAAAAAAAATCTATTTCAAGGTTTTATATTTTGTTAGATTTGCAGGACAAGAAAATCATAGTAGCGATAGTAAACAACTAGATCCATTAAAATTTCATGGCAAAAAACCTCAAAAAAATATTTCATACTACAAATCACAGCCGCCATAGTAAACAACTAGATCCATTAAAATTTCATGGCAAAAAAGCTCAAAAAAGTGTTTCATACTTCAAATCACAGTAGCCATAGTAAAAAACTAGATCCATTAAAATTTCATGGCAAAAAACCTCAAAAAAATGTTTCATACTATAAATCACAGCTGCCATAGTAAACAACTAGATCCATTAAAATTTCATGGCAAAAAACCTCAAAAAAATGTTTCATACTAGAAAAAATAGAAAAAATCCTTCGGTGTTTTTTTCCTAATTGATTGTCTCATTCATTGTTTGATCAAAATAAATTGTGCAGGTGTTTATCAAGGTGCAGAAGTCCAAGGCCTATTTCAAGAGGTACCAGGTCAAATTCAAGCGAAGGCGAGGTATTTATATATGATATATTTTGAATGCCTGGGTTGCTTGAGGTTTTTGGTTAAAAAATGTATTTTAGGCTCTCTGTACGTGAGAAAATGCACGACCCTTTACTTTTATGAAAAAAATCTATTTCAAGGTTTTATATTTTGTCAGAGTTGTAGGAGAAGCAAGTCACAACAACCATAGTAAACAACTAGATCAATTAAAATTTCATGGCAAAAAACCTCAAAAAAATGTTTCATACTACAAATCATAGCAGCCATAGTAAACAACTAGATCCATTAAAATTTCATGGCAAAAAACTTTAAAAAAATGTTTCATACTGAAAATCACAATAGCCATAGTAAACAAATAGATCCATTAAAATTTCATGACAAAAAACCTCAAAAAAATGTTTCATATGGCAAAAAACCTCAAAAAAATGATTCCTGACTCTTTCTTGAGAAATGTCTTTTGGGGTTTTGGGCTAATGGGATTTTAGGGTTAGGGTATGTTAATTTGTATGATCCTTGACTAGTTTTTGAACAAAAGAGCAACAAGGATATTGTTGCACAAATCACATATGCAACACTTGCTGGAGATGTTACAATGGAAACTGCTTACTCTCATGAGATGCCTTGATATGGCCTAGAAGTTAGACTCACAAACTATGTTGTTGGTACATTCAAATAGCCCTGATCTCTAGTCATATTTGTTGATTAACATTGGTGTGTTAGCTAAAACAAAAACATTTTAACTCTTTTGTTGTATGCTGATCCATTAAAATTTCATGCCAAAAAGCCTCAAAAAAATGTTTCACACTATAAATCATAGCAACCATAGTAAACAACTAGATCCATTAAAATTTCATGGCAAAAACCCTCAAAAAAATGTTTCATATGGAAGAAACCTCAAAAAAGTTATTCCTGACTCTTACTTGAGAAATGTCTTTTGGGGTTTTGGGCTAATGAGTTTTTAGGGTTAGGTTATGTTAATTTGTATGATCCTTGATTGGTTTTTGAACAAAAGAGCAACAAGGATATTGTAGCACATATCACATATGCAACACTTGCTGGAGATGTTACAATGGTAGCTACGTATTCTCATGAGTTGCCTCGATATGGCCTGGAAGTCAGCCTCACAAACTATGCTACGAGTACGTTCAAATAACCTTGTTCTCTAGTCATATTTGTTGATTGACATTGGTGTGTTAGCTAAAACAAAAGCATTTTAACTCTTTTGTTGTATACTGATCCATTAAAATTTCATGGAAAAAACCTCAAAAAAATGTTTTATACTACAAATCACAATAGCCATAGTAAACAACTAGATCCATTAGAATTTCATGGAAAAAACCTCAAAAAAATGTTACATATGGCAAAAAAATTCAAAAAAATGATACAGTGGATATTTATGCATCTCTCATTTGCTTTTGCAGCATACTGTACTGATCTCTTGTTAGCCCGTTGGGTGCTGAAGCAGTTGGAGATGGATGATGAATATGTTGGCAATGAGGAGGTGATGCATGAGTTATTTGATGCATTTTCTTGTTAAATTTAAAATCGCAAGTATGATAATAACATATGCAAAACACCTGGCTTCAAAATTAGAGATTCTATATTGGGTGTTGTGTGAAGGAGTTTTATTTGCATCTGGCATTACTTTTTGAACCTTGTAATTTAACGTTGGATGGTGAATATTACTTGTTCGGCATCAATTTTTTGAATCTTTGTATTTTATCATTGGTTATCTAAGGGACTACTGAGGGGTTTATTTATATTATCCATCAAACGTTGTACTCTTTGATTTGTCCATGAATCTTGTACCCTGGGGCTTTGATGCTAAGTTTTTTATATTAATTTTTTAATGTAGGTTACCCAAATGTTCTTTTATAGGGAATGTTGTAGTGGGAGTCCCTTCTATAGTTGTATTTATAGTAGGACTCCCTTCTATACATTAGAGTTCCTTCCATTGCCCTACTTTTACATCATCTTCATTTTTTTTCCTCCTTCCCTAGTTGAACATTTTGTAGGGAATGTACAATCCTCTTTATGTCAATTTGGTAAATTCAATACTTTAATGAAAATGCTTGTTGCTCTGATATTGTTGGTAGGCCACTGGAGAATACTACAGTGTGGAGCTAGGTGACTCCAGGAGGCCATTCAGGGCCTTGTTGGTTGTGGGTCTTGTTAGGACAACTACTGGGAACAGAGTTTTTGGAGCTCTCAAGGTTGGCTAGTTATTGATTTTTGTTACTTAGAATTACATCTCATAAATGTGAACTAGTTGCTTCTTAGTTAGGCATTCTGTTAATTGTTATTGAATTCAATTTAATTTGTATATGTCGTAGCTTTTTCTTGAAGTTAAGACTGTGACTAGTTCTATATTTTTAACTATGTAACTCCAAATCCAAATCAGTTTGTTAATTTGTTTGAGTCACATAAGTGTTTTGGTTGTTTATGTTGATTTGTATTTTTTTCTCCCTCTAACAGTTGGTTCTTATCCTTATGTGACCATTGTGAATTGTAATTTTGTCTTCCTGTATGGTTTTGGCAATGGTATGGCATGTATTTGTGTTGGTAAATATGTTTATCTTGAACTTTAGTTTTAATTCATATTTTATTTATTTTTAATAGAAACTAAAAGTGTATGTTATGCCTTTCTGCACTCGATTAAGTGATTATTTTAATTTAATATATATTTTTAAATTTGGACTAAATGAAATATAATTGTTCCTATTTTACTTTGTTTGTACTTTCTCAGTTATGGTGCTGCTATTTGTATTTAGGGGGTGTTGGATGGGGGACTAGATATTCCTCACAATGAAAAGCGCTTTGCTGGATTTAGCAAAGATGATAAAATTCTAGATGCTGATGTACACTGAAAATATATATTTAGAGGACATGTCTCTACATACATGAAGGTGAGAAAATAGCCACTGTGATAATGCTCTTTAGTTTTTGTGAATGTCTCACTTGGTAAGATTCTTTATGGCAAAATTACAACATAATTGCCAACTTTGTGAAAATTGGAAAAGCAGGTGTATATTTGCTAACTTTGTAAAAATGTGTAATTTATCCTCCTATCCTTGCTTGCTGGATAGTTTTATGCCCATTTGGCTTGTATTGCTTTACATAATTTGTTTACTGTTGGATTTTTTTTCTAAATCTTTCATTGCTGCGACTTGTTGATGCTGTAGTAAGCACTTAAACAATCTATTCTTTCTATTTGTTATAGTAGATATTTATGCATCTCTCGTTTGCTTTTGTAGCATACTATACTAAACTGTCAAAGAATTTTTAGGAAGTGCTATTGTCAAATGATAAACAACAAATTGGTGAACTTTCTCTCAGGTATTACTTCCTACATGAAAATCCTAATAAAAGGAGTCTTAAGGGGATAAATCATAAAAGCTTGTATTTCATGAAAATTTGTTTCTACAAATACCTCCAAAATTTTCTGTGTGGCACTTGCTGAGAAATTTATCCTTAGAAAATAAAGTCTGATGCACATGCATTGTGTATGGAGAAGTTTCATTAGAACTTTTTTGTTGTAATTATGGGATTCTCCCATTTCTTGGAAAGTTCTAGGCTCTATTCAGGATAAATGGCTCTATAGTTTTGGTATATTGAGTTACTTTGATTTGCATTCAGAGGTGCTACATTGTTGCATCTGATCATTATGCTTTTATTTATTATTCATATTATTTGTTTGGGTAGTAATTTGTAGTAGATCCTAGAACCTTCTCTTTTCTATGAATGTGAGATTGTTGTGGTGTTATAGTTTTTATTGAGCATGGTTACTGTGTTTTAGTATATCATAGTGATAGTGTATTCTTCTTGTATATTGTGGGTTTTCTTCTGGTATGTTGTGGGTTTATTTAGTTCCAAAATGATAATCATCTTTAGAGTTTTGATATTGGTTTCATTGGTATTAGATTAGCTGTGGACTAAAGCAAAATTCACTGTGAGAAGTAGCAGTTTGAATTAATGAGCTGCAAACTATTTTTGAATAAATTGTATTAAAATTAATAGCTTCATTTTCTGGTTTTTGGATAATAGATTACAACCCAAGGAATATCCAGGTCGGTGAAATCCTAAGCTTTTGGTGATATGAAGGGTTTTATTTTCTTATAATTGTTAGGATTTTGTGGACTTAGAAGGCTAGGTGTGATGAACATGCTTTTCGTTTATAGCACCTTTTTAAAATTGGTCTTTTGGAATTGCAAGATTCTCCCATTGTCTACTAGTTTTTGGGCTTTCTTTGGGATAAAGTTATTTTTGTTTTTATATTTTAGAATATTTTAATCCTCTTTATAGCGTGTGTAGGAGCATCATTGTGTAGTTCTAAAGTTTAGAACCAAAATTAGCATGGTATGGAACATAAATAAATACATTTTAATGAATTAAAATAAGATTATGAATTAAACCCTCAATGACTTGTTCAATAAAGTCAACACAAACAAGAAACACAAATGTTTTGAGTATTAATTTCATTACCTTATTGCAACTGTAAGATTTCTTAATTAAGAAACCTGGAGCTATCTAGCACAGACCTGGAAGCAAGTCTCTTGGATGGAAAGGTCATATGTCAGTATTTGCTCTAGGCTTTATACGATTTCTAAATATATTTTTTATCCATGTATACACTTCTTATAATCCTATGTGTAGCATTGGTGGAGTCATATTTTGGTTCTAAAGTTTTGAACCAAAATTTGCATGAGATGGAAAAGATTGCATACATGGGACATAAATAAACAAATTTTAATTAAATAAAACAAGGTTTTGAATTAAACCTACAATGACATTGCGGGGTCATGGTACCATTATGTCTATTGACCTGTTCCTTGTCATAGTACCAGAAACTGTTTCTTTTACCATCGCAGGGCTGCGGTATACTAAACATCACTTGAATCCTTTCACTACACTACCGCACTCTTTCATTGAAACTGTCGCGGGGCCGCAATATTTAACACTTACATAACTTAAAATCCTTATACCACCATATTGCAAGCCTCACTTGAGGCCGCCATGGGGGTGCAGTGTACTATTTTCCTCTACTCCTTCTTACTACATTACCATCTGTTATTCTCTTGACTACCACAGGACCATGGTGAAGTATCATATGCCACTTAAATTTATACCACCAGCCAGCCACTTCATTTTGAGACTACTGTGGGGTTGCAGTAATCGATCTCTGCATACCATGATGCCACAAGTGCAATCTCTTCATGTTGCAGGATAGCGATAACTACTCCCTTTTTATCCTTGGTTCCCACACACCCACTAAGACCTTTTGAGAGACCCGTAGGACTGTGGTGAGAGACAAAAACACATCAATGGTCAAAATACAAATATCTTTAACATGGACTTGGTATGGGGTGCTTATGAATGATTCTTGGAATAATTTTAAAATAAATATGGATCCCTAAGATGGATTTATGGAAGGAAATTTGCATGAAACCAAGTGGGACTATGAGAATTTTGAATGGTCCTAACAGAGACCACATTTTTTTAGGCATTCTATCAAATAGTTCATGTGCCTTGTCCATGGTTCTGCATTTTGCATACATGTTTACCAGGGCAGTTGCAACTACAACATCTGACAAAATTCATGTATCCTTCACACTTTGATGGATGTTCATACGCTGTTCCAAAGCAATACTCTAGATTTTATTATATTGGCACAATGTCAAGTAAAATTGAATCCACAAAGACAATTTAGATATTTAGAAATTTTAAAGGCTATTAAGTTTTCTTCTTTTAGCTAATGGGCAATTTCTTTCTATGTAAATTTCTCATTTTTGTCATCTTTCCTCATTACACAGGTTGTTGCTCTTACACTATTTACCCTTGTGACATTATATTCAACCATTATTCCTATTTCACTATGTGTCAATTGAGGTAAGAATTCTTATTTAATGAAGTTTGAAATTCTATTTGATATTCAAATATGTTTAACATGGAAACCACTTTAATTTTCTTAAAACTGCATTTCTGTCTTTGACTTGCTTCTTTTTTTAATGGCATCTAGATGATAAAGTTTATCCAGTCTACTCAATTCATCAATAAAGATATACTTATGTATCATAAGGAAAACAACACTCCTACTTTGGCACAAACATCAAATCTGAACAAGGAGCTAGGATAGGTCTGTGCAAATCACAATTAAATGTGTTTGAAATAGATAGTTTAACAGTTGCTTGATAAAAATTTACAAACAAAGCTGAAAAATATGTATTTGTATTAAAGTTTAAAGTTTAAACCATTTTCTAATTTGATGTTTGTTACAGGTTTTGTTAGTCAAAACCTTCTCTCCCCTATGAAATGAATTCTTGGAACAAGTGAGGAAAATCATCATGAGTGTTATTGAGTCTCTTTTGGTCTAGCCTTATTGTGCCACCTAGACTTGGTATACCATGAAGGGGGGCACAACTTGGAAAGTTCAAGCCTAGTTCTACAACTATGCAGTCCATGAGACCACATTTTTTTTGACACATTCTATCAAACAGTTCCTGTGACTTGTCTATGGTTCCACATTTTGCATACATGTCTACCAGGGTAGTTGCAACTACAACATCTAAAGGAATCAAGGCTTCCATATACTTTAAGGAAACAAGGAATCAAGGCTTCCATATACTTCAAAGGAAATTAAGTTTGTGGTTCTGGAATTAAGTATGTGATGATGTTAAGTGCCTTTAACTACAATGGTTCATGATTTGGTGGTCTGCAAGCTATCTTTTACTTATGATAGTGGTTGGCAGTGTTGTTCTTGTGCTCTGGTTTGAGGAATCTCATTGATAGAGTGGTTAGAGATTGTGTGGTTGTTCCTAATGATTACAATGCACTTGTGGATGTCTCCTGATCATGCTTCTACATTCAGATTGGTCTGCAAGGTGGAAATCAGATCATGCATGAAGCATGTTCTTGAGAATACTTGTGTTAACATTAGTCTTGGCTGACCTGGTTGAATTCATCATCTACAAAGATGTATTGAAGATTGTGATAGGGTGTTGTGGCATGGAAGATTGTGTTTGATTCCCAGCTAAGGCATGGTGTGATCTGCATACATTCTTACATCTTTTCCTTAGCTAAATTTGTATTAGGTCTAGACCTATTTTATGTATGTTTGTAACGCCGACCTTGGAGATTGTTCCAATGGCTGATGATTGTCATGCCGACCTTGATGATCATTCCAAGGTTGATGTAGTGTATAAATACTTGTAATTGAGTTGTGCAAAAGTATCCAAGTGCGAAGTATGCGAAGAAGTACTGTGAATGTGATTGATGCAAGTATCAGAATAGTAGAGTAGAGATAGAAGATCAGTGATGATGAAGACTCAGGACTCAGTATTTAGTTGCTAAATACCTACACCTTGGCATACTGATAGATGCTTTTGTAGTATTCTTATTCCTTATACAATTTCATTTGTACTTGGAAGTGAGCCTGGTTGTAAGCAATCAGTAGGGTTTAATAGCCCTCATTGTAATCTTTCCGGATTTAGGGTTGTGGCAGTGAGCCTGCTAAACCTAGTTTTACTTCATGGCAGTGAGCCAGCATGTTCTAGGCCCATGGAGTGACCAAGCCTAAACATCATCATTTGTAAAAGATTGCAGTTTATATTGAGGGCTAATCCTCTCTATGGTTTTTCCCTTTCTTGGGTTTTCCATGTAAAAATCTGGTGTCTATGTGTCATGTTTTTATGGCTTGTATTTCTGTGGTTACTTTTCTTTCTGATTATTAAAGTTTGTAATTGGTTTAATTGTTTTAATTTAATAATACCGATTCACCCCCCTCTCAGTATTCAACATATGCCTTATACTCTCAACCTTAAACCCTAAACCCTATATCTTAGACGCTCAATCGTGAACATTATCCCTCAACTATAAACTCTCAACTCTCTACCCTATACCCTCAACCATATACTTAAGCCCTAATCCCTCAACGCTCAATCCTATACCATAAACCCTGAAGCCTACACCCACAAACCCTCATCCCTATACCCTATAACCTCACCCTTATACCCTAAACCATGAATATTGTGCCTCAACCCTATACTTAAAACCTAAACCATACACTCTCAACCTAATTCACCCTAAGCCTTATATACCCTCAATCTATATCGTAAACACTAAACCCAATATCCTAAACCCTAATCCCCATGCCTTACACACTTAATCTTATACAATCAACAAGCTGAATATTATCCCTCAACTGTAACCCTCTACCCTCTACCTATTACTTAAGCCCTAATCCGTCAACCCTCAACCCTATACCTTAAACCCTAAACCCAAAAAACTCAACCCTCAACACTAAAAACTTTATAGGCTCATGTCCTTATATACCCTAAACCCAAAACCCTTACATACATACATACATACATGCATAGAGACATACATACATACATGTACATACATACATATAGGCATACATATAAATACATACAAACATGCATACATATACACACACATACAAGCATGCATACATGTACATACATACATACATACAACCATACATACATACATACAAGCATACATATATACATATATCAAACATACTTAAGAAACTTGAACAAAATCATTCAAAGGGAGACATAATGCAAGCATGTTATAATGCGCTTGTGTTATGTCAAACTAGGCAAACATCCAACAAACTTGCAAAAAAGAAAAGAATACAAAACATAACGTGAGCACATTATATTTTTCTTTAGGAATCCCAAGCCTTAGGCATGGGATTTGCTTTGGATTTCCAACCCAAAGGCTTGGAGTGCCTTCCCAATGTCAAAAGACGTGTTTTTGCATATTCTATAAGATTTCACATAATTTCATTAGTGCTAACCCTCAGATTTGCACGTGTTCATACATACATACATACATGTACATACATACATACAAACATGCATACAAATATACATACATACAAGCATGCATACATGTACATACATACATACATACAACCATACATACATACATACAAGCATACATATATACATACATCAAACATACTTAAGAAACTTGAACAAAATCATTCAAAGGGAGACATAATGCAAGCGTGTTATAACGCACTCGCGTTATGTCAAACTGGGCAAACATCAGGCAAACTTGCAAAAAATAAAAGAATACAAAACATAATGTGAGCATGATATATTTTATTTTAGGAATCCCAAGCCTTAGGCATGGGATTTGCTTTGGATTTCCAACCCAAAGGCTTGGAGTGCCTTCCCAATGTCCAAAGATGTGTTTTTGCATATTCTATAGGATTTCACATAATTTCATTTGTGCTAACCCTCAGATTTGCATGTGTTTCAAGGTAAAACAAATCAAACACTTGGGTAATGTTAAGATTTCTCTTAGCTATTTAACGGTGTAATTTTTTTCACATTTTGACAATATTAAGCCTTTTATCTTTAATTTCTTTTGTTTGTGTGTCTAGTTTTGGGCAAAAACTAGTGTTTGGTCATTTTCTCATTATAAATTAACCATTCATTGAAATTTCAAATAAATTACATTTTTATAAACTAGACTCCATTCTACACATATTAAAAAAAATTAATTTTTAATTAGTTTTCAAAATTTACAAGGGTAGCACGGCCAAAATTCTATTTTTAAGGGTGTGTCGACTTTGAAAATTAGTAGAAAATCAAATAATCATTAAAAAATTATTAGAAAAATTAGACATAAACTACATACTATTAGCTAATTTCTCATTGAAGCGATTTTAAAAATACCAAAAAAAAAGTTAACCTTTTGAGGGAGCTACAAAACATGCTATGTTATGTTTTTTTGACAGAAATAACATCAATTTCTATGGCTCCCTTTTTTGAACCCCTTAATTTATACCATTTTCAAAAAAATTAGTAGTTTAAAAAGTAGACTCGGAGCACTACGAACATTGTTTTTGTTGCATCTTAAAATTTTGAGTGTAACTATGCTCAATTTCTCATCCAAGGTCAGTATTCCCTGATTTCAGAAAAAAAAAAAAAAAAAAGTGGCCACTTAAGACCCCTTGTTGGCCCCCCATCTTCTTGCACTTACTGAGTTTACTTAGGTCATGTAACAAGAGGAAGCAAATGATGTATTTAGAGAGCAAGAGATTTCACCAGGATATTGTAGCAGATATTAATCAAAGTGATTGACCTCCAGTGGAAGATATCCTTTGGATCTCCAGATTTAAGTATGAATTTTATATTTTCCTTTATTTGTAATGTTACTTAAAGAGTTTTGATGATAAGCTTCCATTTAAACTTTAAAAAGATCATTACAACTAGTATCTCATAAGGATTTGTAGAATTCACAAGGAAATCCATCACATCTTGGAGCTTTGTCATTGGCCATGGTAAACAACACCTCATGAAAATCTTCCAAAGTGAGAAGTTGGTTACATAGGGCCTATTGTAAAGTGGAGAGCCTACATGGAACCAAATTAATGCATTGTTAAACTACATTATCTCACTCAAGAGACAACCCTTGAGCTTTGAAAACCTTTTGATAATGGTGGACAAAGGATTGAAGAATGGTAGGAAGATTTGGTAATAATTTTTGGCCTTATTTGATGTATTTGATCAGTTGAGTAGCATAACTAACTCTCCAGGATTGCAAGAATTTATTGGAAACTTTTTCCCCAACCATGAGCTAGTGAAGAAGAGATTTAACATGAACACGCATAACATAATTGTTATCATCAATTCACTTCTTTTGACAGATGGTTTGGCCATATATAGTTGTAGAAGAAGCATAATGAGTTTCTCTTCTATCTCTATGGTGGTGTGGTGAAGCTCCAAGGTAGGGACCGTGTATGAGTGGTGACAAATAAGTGTCAACTGGAACCCATAAATATGTAAGAAGCAAGAGGTACACTTGATAACATTATTCCACCATTCTATCCAACCAATCTGATGCTAAGGATGTGGCTCGAAAGTCTAAACATGATGAATGTGAGAAATGCTAAGTTGATGAGATAGCAATAATATGCTGAGAAAAATGAGTTTTATCCACCTTAGGCTTGGCAAACTACCACTTAATACACCATTTAATTGGAAAAAGATTGAAAATTATAACTTCTAGTAAAGGCTCAAATGACAAATAAATATAACTCATATAAGAAAAGGAAGATTGACCTAACAACAAGGCTTTGTCAAGCCATCTGATAACCATTTCATATATAAAGCAAAGGTTATTCTATATGTACTAGGGAGTTTGATTGTGATGACAACTAATATTGCATCAAATCTCCATTTTATTATGCATGTAATACCAATCTTCCCTCTTGCTAGTTGTCTAGCACATAGAGAGACTACCACATTTATCTAATGCCCACTCCAGCATCTCATAATTACCACACACAACCAAAGTTGTAGTTGGAAAATAGTTAGCAATCCAACACCAAAGATTAGATCTTTCAACAACTTAACTAAAAGTATAATTATTAATAACACCAAAGGAGTGATTATCAATATTAAAGAGGGCACATAAATCCCTATAAGTAGGGTCACATCCTCCATCCACTAAGTGTGGCTACCATTTTGGAGAAATAAAGGTAGCAACTTTTCCATGTCTTGCTTCATGATTGTTGCACAAAAAATGACTAGTTGGCCATATGACATGACAAATTGCAAAAAGTAAAAAGCTTGAAATCTTAATCTCTTACAATCAAAGAATGTCAAGATTTACAAATCTCTATTAGACCTAAGACATTCCACAAGAGAAAATTCATGGAATATGGGAGTCTAGAGGCATATCATCACTATCAATCTTTTGGAGAGCTTTATAGCTATTTTACAAAAACTCACTTTTCATCATTGTCTTATAAATTCCTAGTAGGAGAGTTTCTATGAAAAATCTTTGCTTGTTTGTACCATAATCTGAATCCTATAGGTCCTTGGTTGGACTGTAGGAGCACCTTGGATGTTCTTGAGCAAAAATATAAAGAGGAAACGAGGATAAATTCTATGTTTGAGAAGACAAAATGTTGACAACAAGAAGCATTTTGGTGAATAAAGGTTTGTTCACCTCCTTGGAGGGTTCTCTATATTGTTGAGAAACTTTAATAATCTCCTTTGCCTTTTCAAGATGCTTTTAAATAGTTAGATAGGCTAACATTATTTTGCCTCGACCCACCATTGGATGGACCTTTTGTCCCATTAGTTTTGTTGTTCCTATGGTTACCTACTATAGTCCAACCTTATTTTTTGAGGAGGTAGGTCACTAGTAGGTTTTGGAGTGGGCTTGGCTCTTGACACAACTAAGGAACAATCTCTAACTTTATTTCAAAGGATTAACACTTATAAAAATTAATGAACATATTAAGATAAAGGACTCTCTAGTTATGGCACATTTGGCCAATTTGGATGTGAATAGTATCCTTGAGTTCTTTGGAAAGATTGATCTCAACACAAACTCACTTTTGAGGATAATTTTAAAAAAAAATATTTGGCTCAACACAGGAAACATTGCCTAAAAAGGCATTCATATAGTTGAAGAAATGCCAATAGGGAAAGGGTAAGCTAGGAAACTCAACCTAAACTAAGAATTGGAGAGCTCATTCTTCAAAAATAATGAAGTCTGATGTCTAGGGAGCAATAACAAACAAAGAAATATAGATGTACTATGTACCATGTTTGAGAATGACATTTGCTTAGTTTTCTTCCGCAAAGTAGAAAAAAATGTTGGGGATTTTAACTCCTATTATAGTTGACGCATAGGCTGAGTGGACAAAACTTAATATTATGTATTCAAAAAATAGTCAACAACACTTGCAAAATCTATCTAACAATATGTATAGAAGTAAATGGAATAATATGCATCCACAAGATTACATACAAGATTCAAAATTATTTAGAATTAGCAAACCCTTTTGGGAGAAAATCCAATACAAAAAGATGTTCATAATTATGTTGTTCAGAATCAACAAAGATTCAATACAACAAGATCTTATTAGAATCTCAATCTACATCATACTTCTTCAGTAATCACTCTAAAGTTTCACACCAACAATGTTCAATCTAATGTATGTACAATAGTCCAAGCTTCTAACCTTGGTGCATTCACACGGAGTGATACATATAGATGTTTACATGAGAATACCAACTATTTAACTGCTAAACCAACCCAAGGAATACCAAGAGTCATGCAACTATAATTCAACCATACATGATGTCAGCATACCCCAAATATCATCAAGCATGATGTATCCACATGGATAGTCACTCTGTATACTTAGCCATTACCACACACTATGATTCAATAGTTACAACCTTAACATTCTCGATATACATACATTTTTCCCATATAGCCACCACTACTAGCTCCTCACTTGCCTAAGCATATATAAACATAACTTTACTTTTGACTGCTTGCAAAACTTTGTGTCATCTTCCAAAAAATATCGCTCTCTGATTGTGCTTCATAAACTCTAGTTTTTCACAAGTGCTCTTGCATCACTATTCATGCTTCCAGAAAACACTAATTTCATATGTGGTTATGAGTTCTTCCAAGTGACTTATGACCTTGTTGTCACAACACCACCACATGCAGACAAACCATGTGTGCAGTACCAAAACTTACTACAACAACTTCACCACATGTTAGTCAACATAAATGTTATACCACAAACTTAAAAATCACCACATTTCATTGCAACATTTATACTTTGTAGACAAACTCTTCCTACAAGGACTTTTTGCAAGTGAATTTCACCCAAATCCCAATAGAAAAGAACTCTTTTGTAAAGTTTTGGACAACATCTAGTCAAACCACACGAAGGACCCATGCAATGTTGACCCACTCACGAAGCTTGTTTTTAGAAGGGATACATCCAACAAAATATTCAACAAAGTAAGACTTTCAATCCATTTATAGGAATGCATTTCAGTCTCTTTGGAGACAGTGCCATTGTCAAACGCATCCAAGCCTCATCCAACCTCATCCCTTCAAAAATCATTCAACTTCACCAACAAACTAAAAACTTGATCGCTAACAAACTCTTTAAAAATCATTCAACTTCACCAACAAACTAAAAACTACTTTACTACAACAATTACAAAAACAATCTACACCTCACCTGACAAAGATATACATGTGTAAGGGCTTCGATGCAAAGATTTTAACGTTTTAACTTTGCGTGCAAGATACGATACGGAAAGAGAAAAGCTTAATATCTTCAGAGTGCGAGCATACTTGTCATTCCCCGGTCAACAAAGAAAATTTGGTAGCATCATTATTTCCTTGACATATTTATTTCTTTTGGATATATTCACGTGTGTTATGCTTACGTTCAGTTTGCTTGGCGGCCAAGTTTGTGACCAAAAAAGTTTGTCAACGAAGATATGATGGATATAAAATCCCCATCGACTTACTTCTCAGTGGATGAGCCACTGATATAAAATCACTATTGACTGTTTAATGTGAACCCATTACTATCGAATAAAGTCTGAAAAATCCTTGACGACATTGTTTAAGAGTAGTTTTCCCCTTGTCTCTTGTAAGGGCGTCATGACTACATCGTTGCAATCTCATCTTGAAGACACTATGAAAGAAGTCGATCTCCCTGTGATTGACATTTCACAATTTCCAAAGGAAATCGAGAGCGACCGTCTTCAATATCATCCTGAGGTTGTGAAACTCAGAGAAGCTTGTGAAGAATGGGGATTTTTCAGGCTGGTGAATCATGGAATTCCAGAAGATCTTCTGCAAAAGGTTATGTCTGTTAGCCAGGATTTGGTGTCGATGCCCATGGAGATTAAAGACAGAGTCACAACTTCTAATCCCATGGAGAGTTACATTCGTACCTCTGGCATTCCGATTCCTTTTGAAACATTTTGCTTCCTGAACATGCCCAATCCAGATTCAATCCTTGAAATGTCTCGAAAGATATGGCCCGAGGAAGGAAACTCAAACTTCTGGTATGTTATCCGCTTCTTGTTTTTGGTTTTTTCATTTCATAATTATTCTTTAAACATAAACGTCTCGAAAATGAAAGTAAATAAACCTGTACATTGTTTTTGATTTTGAATTGTGGGGACTCATGTCCCCTGTAATAAGCACTTCCCTTTGGTTGCTCTGAGCAAAAAAAAAATTACTGTTTAAAATTCTGGTTCTGTTCTCACTAATGAAATTCTGGTGCTATTGTATTATAGTGAAACGATAGGTACATTCAGTTTATTTCTGTCAGATCTTGCACATAGGATAATTAAACTCATTCTTGCGAGCCTGGGTTTGGACGTTGAAACTTACTACCACTCTGATTTCGAAAAATGCACAGCCTTATTGAGAATAAACGGCTATTCAGCTCACGGAAAATCTATTGGGGAGGAGGCTCTGGGTTCTCACGCAGATCCGGTTTGCCTGACAATCCTTCACACTGATGAAGGGGAAGGGCTTGAAGTTCGATCGAAAGAGGGAAAATGGATCAACGTCAAGCCTTCACCAAACTCACTTATTGTCAACTTAGGGGACTGCCTTAAGGTATAAATTAATCCCTTCTATCTACGCTGTTATTAGAATTTATATATTTTTTTGTTGTGCAGTTGTTAAGATTATTTGATTGCAGGCATGGACGAATGGTCGATACAGGAGTGCAGATCACCGCGTCATGTGTAAAGGGTGGCAGAATCGTTTATCGGTTCCCCTTTTTTATAGCTTTGCTGGTGATGCCCAGATCTCGGCTCCAGAGGTGCTTGTGAACAAAGATAATCCACGACGATACAAACCTTTTACCTTCTCTGAATTGCAGAAAGAATTCAGAAATTATAAAGCGGATAGAGAACAAGTCAAAGTGATGGAGTGATTGGCTGGCATATAGTTTCGTTGCCATACAAACGATAGTACATTTGTAGCAGCTCTGGTGTTTTATTTATATTATAGCATTGGATTTCTTTGTTACACCAAATAATTATCGTCAGGCACGTTGTTTCATTGTTTCAGCATTTTCCAACAGAGAGATTGAAGTTACTTTGGGGAACTCGGTGTTCTCGATTTGTGAGACATTTGGTAAATGGTGTTATAGTACGTGCCTTCTATTGCTTGAATGTTGTTTAGTTTTGTAATGGTGAAATTAGCATACCATGCTATTTTCCACTTGGTTTGATCATCTTAATGAAGTAATATATTGATAAGTGATATATTCTTTTGTTAGATTTGGTTTATTTATTTATTTTTTGGTAAAAAGAGTAAATCGTATTGATAAGTAGGAGGTATATTCCGCAGTGTGCCAAATTATGATATTAATTTTAGGATTCAACTGCGTAATTTTTGAGTCAAACTCATCGGCCCATGTTTCATGAGGAGTGGTTCACGTGAACCCATCTCTCATGAGAATGAATGGTCCACTTAACACTCATTGCATCTATGTGATGCTCACAGGGGTGAAGTAGTGAGACTTCTCAAGAGGTCACCCATCCTAGTACTACTTTGACTCAAGTGTGCTTAACCATGGATTTTCCCCAAGATCAAGCCCACTTAGCTTGCTACCCCATTTGCAAAATCTTTAGCAAGTGTTGTATCTTATGAACCATTCATTATAGAGCACCTTCAGCTCATCAATGAATGGTTCATGCCCAACTATGAGTTGGTTGCAGCCACAACTGACATTCATCGAACCATGGGATTTGATCAATCCCCACTGACTAGTGAGGGGGGCCGACTGACCCCATGGGTTACTGATTAGATATACCCCCTCCTAAATCTGATTATAAAGGGGGAAGAATAATAGCTCAAAAAAAACAATGATTGGCTCAACTAAGCAACCCACCAAATGAGAGAGGCAACTTTGGTGAGTGTGTGGTCTAGCTTCAAAATCATGTCACTCTTCTATTGAATGGGCATAGTTTATATCCTTGTTAGTGTCCCTCCTAATGATCTGGGCATCCCTATTAAAAGTAAGGTAGTCATGGATTAGGATGTGATGAGAGTCCACAATCCTAGCCCAGGTGAGGACCCTGGAAGTAGAAGTTGTTTCGTGGTCTAAAGCTAGTGAGAAGTCTATCTCCAATTCTAGTTCATTCTACAACCAATCGTTGCTAGCAATCTTAGTGGTAGATGATTTGTCGATCTACATTTTCCTCCCAAGGATGTTGCTCTTGGACCAACTAGCTATATGGCTATGGGTTTGTATTTGTTACTGGTGAAACACCATTTCTCTTCTATAGTTAGGGTTAATAATAGGCTTTCTATAGTTGGGGTTAACCCTACTATTAACCCCATATGGGCCCTTTCAACAATAAAAAGAAAGAGCATTGCATCCACATGATCGAGATCAAAATCAACTACTAAATCCACTACTACTTCTATAGCTACTTATACTCCCACCTATGTTGTTGGGTCTTCTACTACGCAAGCTACATGCATGATAAATTCTGGGTGGTACTTAAACAAGTGCTATAATTGGTGTTTCAATGGATGGACCTAGAACTAGGAACTCTACATATGCTACTATCTTTGCTATTGCTATAGATCGTAGTGGATAAGCTAGATATACTAGATAAGATGGATCTAACTCTTGATATAAGATAGGATCTAGAACTAGGTCACCTGGGTATATAGGTTCTATTATAGGTGTTGGATCTCATGTTGTTGGTGGAACAGTACAAAAGGAAGCTACAAGATATGGCTTTGGAATTGCTATTGCTACTGGTGCTATAGCTGCTATTAGATCAGATACTATATATATGATGTTGTTGTTGCTAGTGTTGCACATGCTTCTCTTTTGATGGGTGCATCAACTTCTAGATCAACAACTTGATCAAGCATTGTATCAATAAGATTCTCTTTTACATATTAGGCTATCTCAACTACTGGTTGTGATGTTGTTGGTGATGGACATATAGATGCAGATTGGTTATCCATCAGGAACTAAAACTATTGGTTCTACCTCTATCTCTATCTCTGCTACTAGATATGTTGGCTATGGGTCTCGATCTTGAAAGTGAGAATTTAGATCACCAGAAGGTGGCTATGGGTATAGATCTTGCTAGGGGACTAGTTCAATGACTGGATCAACTGGATCAAATGCAAGATATGAAACTAGTGAAACAACCATATTAACATTTGGCTCTGCTACTGTCTCTTCTTCTAGATCACGATCACTATTTAGAATGGAATCGTGATCTCAAATTGCTCTAGGTGGTGTTTGACCATCTATTACATACAAGATTATGGGAGCTAGAAGGGAAGCTATGATGAGAAGGATGCTAGGCAAGATGCTCTTTATGATAGTGGTGGGCTTGATTATTTGTTAAATATTTTGATTGAATAATGCTATTCAAGAACAATATTAAATTATAAACCTATTTATTGAGTATATCAATGTAATAGTTGATTATTGAGATATTAAATTAATAGAATTATGATTATTATTTCGACTAATGAGGACTAATCATTTGATGTTGTTTCAATGAATGAGACAAGAAATTCATTGACGTTTTTAATGGATGATCATTGTGAATTCAATTAATTATCTATATATTGAATTTATTAATGTTTGATAATAATTATTATTTCAACTAACAAAAAACTAATGACTTGATGTTGTTTCAAAAAGTGAAACATAGATAATTCGATGCTCTCTCATGAGAGCTCGGGTATCATTACGGAGAGAGAGTCCTACCATCAAGAAGTGAATGGCAATGATGGGAATCTCACAAACACTCACTTAGGAAATAATTTAATTTCTTTTAATTTTATATTTATGTTTGTGATGTCTTTTGTGTATGAGAAAATTAATTTAATAAATTCCTTTGGTAGAAATATTTATTATCTTTTTGTTAAGAAAAAGGAATAAATTTAATTAGCTTCTCAAATAGATTTTTTTTTAATTATTTTATCTTTCATTGCAGGCTTAAATATAACTATTAGGAATCTTTTAATTGCTTCAATGAATTTTATTTTTTAAGTCAGTTTTAAAAGGTGGGGTTATATTTAGAGAAGGTAGCATAGTGGGAAAGGTAGTGGAGGAAATTAATTGCCTTTTGCTATTTATTTTTTTTATGGAGAAAATCCTTTAAAAAGGAAAAAGAGGGAAAGATTTTGGGGTATGTGGGGAAAAATTACTATCCAAAAAATAGAAATTGGGAAAAAGGCAAGATTTGGGAAAAACAAATTTTGGGGAAAAGCACCAAAATTTCAAATATGCATTTTATTTTAGATAATGTTCTGGTTTTCTGTTGTATATCAGAGAAATTTAATGGGGTTTATTTATATTTGTGTTTTCCACCATTGTTGGAATTTTATTTTGAGCCTGATCTGTGGTACAAACTTCTGAGTATACCATGCAATCACTGTAGACCTCAAGATTACTTCTCATTCTTAGAATTTGTCATCAGTTTGTGTGATTTGTTGTGATTATACCTTCTGCTTGAGCATCTAATAAATACCTCGAATCTGTTTACCCAGCCACCATTTAGTCAATATTTCTCCAGTAATGCTTTGTTTTAGATTATGTCTCTGGATACTCAAAACCTGTAGATTCACATTTGATTATAGGCATAAGAAGGGAATGGTGTAGTCATTTTATTAAGCGTAACTTTTCCTTTACCTCTCAATAGTTCAGTCTTGGCTGAGCTTAATAAATCTTGTCTATACCTCCGTCGAGTGTAATTGCTTGAAGTTCTTGAACCTTTCTTCTTATCTTCATGAAATTATGCAATCGGTGCTTTATTTGTTTTAAAAGTCAAAATATTTATTTCTCATCAATCCATAGGGTTTTTTAAGTTTATTGAGTTGAGATTCTACCTTAATGAGCTTTCTCTTAACCTCTATGATGAGATAATCTTTCCAAGTTGTTTCGGATGCCATGTTATGGCCATCTTTAATTGTTACTAGTTATACTAATCTTAATTGACTCTCCAACGAAATGGGAGTCACATGACTCTCTCTCATCTTTTTTTTCTCCACACTTAGACAAGATAAATAAACCTGTCTCCTCCATTCGAATTATTTTTTAATGATGAGTATGCAATCAATGGAAACTTTCTTCTTTCATCCTTATCTATTCAGTGTTAGCTCTATGCTACCAGCAATATTTTTTTCTTTTATTATTTCCTTAGGATTCTATTTTCGATTTTGGACATTATGGCCACCATGCAGAAAGCTTAGGCAATAACTTATTACTTACTAGCAATCACACCTTAGTGTGCAATGGGTACGCCGAAAATGGATGTGGAAAGGAGTTCTATGTGGATAAAAGTAAAAATTATTTTGCATATGGGAAACTTAAAGTATGTGTAGTTTGTAAAATTGTGTCATTAAGAGCAATAAATAAGGAGGGCATATTTGTAAGAGTAGCAAAGAGGAATTTTTTATTTGTTTGTAATATTAGTATTCTCAAAAAGAGAATATATAGAATACTTGCATTTATAAATTTTGGGTCTATTTTGATTTGTTGAATAATCGTAATCATTTGAATATTGAAACGATGTAATGATGTGTGTTATTGTTCTATAGTGGTAAGTAAAGTTTGAGTAGATGATTTGGACCAACACATACCAAGCTCCACTTTTTTACATTGTAAAAGTACCATAGCTTGATCCTTAATGTAGGATTCTTCATTGGAATGCTTGACTGTAACCTCAAGTCTATCATAGAACGAAATACTTTTTGTCAATATGTTTATGCAGTTAAGCTTAGTTTTATAATCCCATGATGGGTAATGATTTTTTGTTGTAGGAAATGTTTCCTCAATTGTGATGGGTGGTAAAGGTAAAATTTAGAAATATTTATTCATCGGAAGGTTATGCATGTAGCCATGTTCTCTACTTGAAATTTAAAGTTCTATATATATATATATATATATATATATATATATATATATATATATATAGCTCTCTCTCTCTCTCTCTCTCTCTCTCTCTCTATATATATATATATATATATATATATATATTTGTCTCCCTCTCTAGTTCTCTATTTATTTTTATCTCTCTGTTTCTCTATTTCCCTCCCCCTTCTCTCTCACACACTTCCTTTCTCTGAGATTTTTCTCTTCGTATGTTTCTCTCTCTCCCCCCTCTAAGATTTCTCACTCTAGCTCTCTTTTTCTCTATGTCTTTGTCTTATCCTGTCACTGTCTCTCTACCTCTCTTTTTTGCTCTATCCATTTCTCTCTTCCTCTGTTTTGTTCTATCTCTTTCTCTCTGCCCCCCCCTTTCTCTCCTTCTCTATCTTTGTACCTCTCTCCACCTCTATCTCTCTTAATGTCATGCATAAGATGTCACTATCTTTTTATGGGATGCAAAACATCCTTCTAAAATTATTTAGGAAAAATGCCAAAGTTTCTTTAAGGCAACTACATTGTCTTAGATGTATAAAGGTTATAAGTGATGCTCACATTTAACATATCAATTGGTTCCATTTTCATTAATCCATTACAATGCCACATAGTCATTATTGAATCATGGAATATTTGGATTGCATAGACCTTATCTCAATAATAAAATTTGTTGATCTAAAACACATGTAATCTTAATTAAACATAGAAGAATAAGTGAAGCAAATAGAGAAGATAAGATGACATATATACTTGGAAAAACCCCTTTGAGTAAGAAATCCACCACCAAAAGTAATCCTTAATATATTCCTTCAAAATAAGCTTACAATATATTAAGAAACCCCATTAATGTTCTAGACCATGTGTTAACACTTTAGTAGCATGTTGATACTTAGACCTAAACTAAAAGCCTACAAATCCCTACAATACAATCCAAATGATATTAAAACACTATACCAAGGGTTGTATTTATAAAATTTTGCCAGCACTCTACCTCTCTATATATCTCTTTATCTCCTTCTCTCTCTGTCTCTTTCTATATCTATATGTTTCTCTATCTTCCGCTTTCTCTTTTTATCCTCCTCTCTAGCTGAGCTCTCTCTCTCTCTCTCTCTCTCTCTCTCTCTCTTTATATATATATATATATATATATATAACACTATAGTAGCATGTTGATACTTAGACCTAAACTAAAAGCCTACAAATCCCTACAATACAATCCAAATGATATTAAAACACTATACCAAGGGTTGTATTTATAGAATTTTGCCAGCACTCTACCTCTCTATATATCTCTTTATCTCCTTCTCTCTTTGTCTCTTTTTATATCTCTATGTTTCTCTATCTTCCTCTTTCTCTTTTTATCCTCCTCTCTCTCTCTCTCTCTCTCTCTCTCTCTCTCTCTATATATATATATATATATATATATATATATATATATATATATATATATATATATATATATATCACTCTTTCCATCTATATCACTCATCTCTATTCCTCTCCATCAATCTCCCTCTCTCTATGTCTCTCCTTGTCTATCTCTCTCCCCCTTTTATCTCTTATCCCTATCTCTATTTCCTTATTCCTCTCTACCAATATCCATCTCTTTATATCTCTATCTCTCCCTCTCAATGTCTCTCCCTCTTGATCTTTGTATCACTCTACCTCTCTATATGTCTCTTTGTCTCCTTCTCTCTCTCCCTCTCTATCTTTATATCACTCTACCTCTCTCTGTTAGCATAATATATATTACATATTACATTGTTTAGTTTACATAACTGTTTGATGGTTACGTCAGTTTTGCTGGTGCATAACTATCTTGAACCATAGTATTTAACTGTGTTTGTATCTGCATTTATCATCAAATAAACAACATCTTTTCTCTTCCATATTAAATGGTATCAAAGCCACCTTGGTTAGTTTTCTAAAGATGGACGGAGTCTAGATCAAAGATTGGCAATCTCATTCTGAATCTGGAGTCCAAACAAGCAAGGAAGTGGTCTGAGTTTGCAGCGATAAGAAGTGTTGCATTTGCAAGCTCGATAGTGTTTGGGAGGGAAGCGCTCATTGAGAGAAAGCACCCATCAACTACTTTCAATTGAAGACCACATTGTAGATTGGCACAAGAACTTGTAGATCTATTTAGATCGTGAGTGAAGGAGGTGTTTGGAAATCCTACCAATTACATTCACAAAGCATGTGTTGATTAAAAGCAAGTTTGTACATCCTCAAAAGAGACCAAACTTGCAAACCAGTGGATGTCTACTACACCCGATGCTAGCAGTGTGGCCAGTAATCATGCAAATGAGACACCATGAGGTGGTCCTACAGTTTCAAAGAGCTTAGGGTTCTATTTTGTCCTTCTAGATGCCCTACAAAACTTGGGTAATCTTCAATTCGATGAATTGTTTAGGCAAGGATTGTTAAATTACTTTCTATTTGATGTACAATGTCAAGCAAGGAAGATTAGAGAAAAACTTGATGAAGGTTATGATCCTGATGACGAAGATGAGGTAGAATGCACTCACAAGCATCCCCATCTTATAGCACATGGTTATCCTGCTCATCTCTGTGCTACAATTTCTTCTTGAAAGAGAGTGTATTGACAATAGTAATAATAAAATTATTGTGTGGACTAGTTTTTTTCTTTGTTTGTGGTGATCAATGTCAACCCCAAAATTGCTTCTATTCAATGCTCAACTCTTCAAAGGGCCGAATTATGCCGCATGGAAGACAAAAATGCAAACAATTCTTATTTTTTAGGAAATATGGGGAATCGTCATTGGTGATGTAACCAGACTGGAAGACCCAAATGAAAGGAAAAAGTCTGACAAGGCCGACACCAAAGCATTGAAGTTGATAACACTCAGCATCACTGATGAAGTCCAACCTCACATTTGAGATGCGAAAACATCAAAGGAGGCATGGGATTCTCTCTCCACAATCTACCAAGTGAGTAACTAAACAAAGATCCTCTATCTATAGTCCAAGCTACATACACTTTGTATGCAAGTTGGCGAGAAAGTTGAGGAATTCTTACAGTGCGAGCTGAGCTTGTTGCACTTGGAGAAATGTTGGAGGACAAACTACTTGTCCCAATTACACTAAGAGCTCTGCCATCTAAGTTCAAAATCTTTGTCACCACACTGAGCATCACAAAGCAAGAGGTATTATTTGATGAATTGGTGAATTTGTTGTAGCAAGAAGAAGCTATTCAATCAGTCCAAGGTGAACTTGAAGACAAGGCCCTAATTTCTAGACAGTCAAGAGGTTAGAAGTCTCATGGAAAGCAGCCACAGAAACAACAAGAACATCAACAGTCGAAGCCTCCAAAGGAAAATCGATGGTGTCATATATGCAACAAAAACAATCATGACACTATCAACTATTGGTATAATGCCTTAACACAAGGCAATTCAAGTAAAGAAGGATTTTCTAGTTGTAGTGATACTCAGCCATCCAAGCACTGTCATCATCATAGAAAGCACAGAGGAAATTTAGTGGCCCAATAGGATGATACATCAAAAGAAGATGAACCAGAAATAGCCAACTGCGGCACTCATCATAATCTAGTCCTAGTCTCGCAAACCTTGCAGCCCAGAAGGGATATTTGGTTGATAGACTTGGGTGCTAGCAAACATATGACTGGGAATCCTAAGCTATTCGATGCACTGATAGAACAGCCTACTAGAGATAGAGTTTGAATTGATGACAACAAGGAGTATGTTGCAAAGGGAATACGCAAGATGATCATTCCTCTTGGGACAAGCCATTGTACCCTCACCAAGGTGTTGTATGTTCCTAGTTTGACAACAAATCTGCTATCTATCAGTCAGCTTCTGAACCACAAACTAAAAGTTGAGTTCCAGGTGAAGGACGGGGTCAAGACCTGTCTAATCTCAAGAGAAGGTATGATACTTGCTAGAGCATTTATGAAGGATAGATTGTTTGCATTAGATGTTGTCTACTCCCCTACAATAGCTCTATCAGCTTCAATAATAGAATCTACTACACTCTGGCACTATTGCTATGGGCACCTTTCAGTCAGCTCCTTGCATCATCTCAGCTCCAAACAAATGGTAAGAGGACTTCCTCAAATTTCAAATTCATTGCCTATATGTCCTAGATGCCTTGTAGGTAAACAACACTGAGATCTGTTTGAGGGTAGTAGCTTCCATGCCAAACATCGCCTTGAGCTAGAACATACTGACCTGTGTAGATCCATGATTGCCTCATTTTCAAGACATAAGTACTTTCAATTATTGGTGGATGACTTCTCTTGAAAGACATGGGTGTACTTTCTCAAGAAGAAGGACGAAGCCTTTGCCAACTTTCACGACTTTCATAAGTAGGTTGTCAAAGAAATAGGTTAGTCTCTTCTTGTCCTCCATTCAGATCGAGGGGGGGAATTCACCTCCAAGGAGTTCATGGCATACTTGTGTTGATGTGTAAAATTGCGTAGGTTCCAAAACCAACATGGGAAGTTTCAGGAATGTGGGACTTGCTACCTGAAACAACCTCTAGATTTTAAAGAAGCTGGCTCTTCTCTATCTTAAATGGGCTTTGGGGAAAATGGTAAGAAGTAAACATGATTACAGATATAATTAAAGCGAATCTATCTATGGTGACGTGCCTAAATAAAATTATTTCTCTCAACTAAGCACAGTGAAGCTATCCTCAAGATTCAGTCACATTAAAAAGCAGATACTACATGATTAACATAAACAGATGAAATGAATAAAATCAAAGGTTCACAACCAGACAATTTGCTATGACATAAGAAATATCAACCAAGGCATAGAACTCAGTCTTTCTCATTAATTTTCAAGCAACATAAGATGCACAGATACATGCATAGTTACATCCACTTTCTGAATCAAGAATAACAAAATAAAGGCAAATGATATTCACCGGTCATAGCAAAAATTCTCAAACTTCTCTCTTAAATCTTTGACAAAAAAACTCTCTAGAAACTGTATGAATTTCTTATTAGAAACTAGAACTCTAACTTCAAAAACTAGCTCCAGATTCATTACAAATGTTACATATTTATAGCACAAAATCAACTCTAGATTATCTGCAACAGTCAAATCCCAATGGCCCAACTGAACTGGAGGTAACTGGAAGTCTCTGACAAATTAAGATCTTTAGAATCTACGACAGTTACTCCTTCATGCAAGCCCATTGGCTGTGACAAAACATATGTAGCATACCTCCACTTATAAGGAAAAGACACTTGGTGGCTTCCACACTCTTTAGAAACAATAAACTCTATGACAGATGGCAGCATCCACATGCATAACTTGAAACTCCTTCGTCTCTCAGGAAGAAACAGAAACTGACACTTGGCGGCTTCTGCATCAACTAGAAACATATATGTGTCTTTATCCACAACACTTTACTTAATTGTGTCTTTCATGCTCGGGAGAACTCCGTAGGTGACAACTGTCACAATCTGCAGCTTTTAAACTTTAAGACACATTAGAAATGGGGCCCACAACTTCCCGCAGGCTAGCTTTCAAAAGGAAGAAAATAGGGACAGGTGGCGAACCCCGCACTCACAACAACTGAAACGTGGTGCTTTCCGCAATACTTAGAACTTTATTTGAAACTCTTTGAAACTTACGCAGAGGTTGACACATGTCGGGTTCTACATCCTTTATGAAACATTTAATACACCAGAGAAAGGGACAAAAAGTTTTTATCTTTAGCACCGCATCCACCACATGGCATTCTTTGCATCACTGATATTGCAAACTATGGCCCATCTCCATCCTTTACTTAGCATCAAAAGATATAGGAACCAACCTGCAGAAACTGACACTTGGCAAGTTCCACAGCTACCACAAAAGACACATGGCTTCTTCCGCGCTCACTCTAAAACTTATGGGAGTGCCTCCACTGATGACACGTGGCACCTTCCACAGGGTTGAAACTTAAAACTTATTAGAAACAAAACTGTTACGTGGCACGCTCCGCTTTAAAGTTATAACTTAGAAACAAAAGTGCGGCTTGAACTGGGGCTCGACACTTCGCAACTCCCATAGACCTGGCAATTAGAAACCCTCACAACCACACTTAGAAACATTTACAGACACAAAATTGTAACCCGCAGATGCGCTGCTACTTGAAACAAAATGTAGAGTCTTTCACTCTACAATTCTTAGCGACCACTAGGACTTTTGAGCTTGCTTAAAAAGAACCCAAAATTTTCGCAAACATATATGTATATTTAAAAATACAACACAGGGTCACAAATTCTGCAATGTTGTCTGGTAAACAGACCATTCTGAATCAGAGAGTCCATGTTTACTCTATAAATCTTGAAAGGCAAAATTAAGATTTATAATATCCTTATGGGAGAATGTCTGCAAAATTTGAACTGTGGCCTTTAATTGAAACTCCAACTGGGCCATTTTATCAAGACAGCTTCCACCTCTTGTACTGATGAAGAATCACTTAAACCTTGAAAAATAGTTTGATCATTTTGCCTTTCAAAAAGCAAGGTCTTGATATCATCAATCATCAATACAGTATTATTATCTAGAAATGGTGAGGGAAGACCCAACTGCACCAAATCCTCTATGTGTTTCTTCATATGCTTGACTCCTTCCTTGACAGTATCTAGGAGCTCCTGGCAGTTTGTGGCAGCTGAGTTGCAACTTAGAACTTCATTCACCTTCTTAGCAGCTATCATTTTGTCACTAATTCCTATTACTGACAAAATTTCATCCGTTGTGTCATATAGTTTCTTTAGCAATAGTTGAGAGTCAGAAACCCTCAAAGAAACAGTAGACAGAGTGGCTTGAACTGAAGCTTCCACTTTCTCACACAACTGCTATGCATTTAATAGAAAAGTTAATGATGGCCTTAGCTGGATAATCTCCTCAAAGATTCATTTCCAAACTAAAACATATAGCTCTTTGACCAGATTCAAAACTCTAGCATTCTGAGGCCTGTTAGCTAACTCAAGTGTTAGTTGTTTTGTTTTTTGTTGCTCAGCTAGGAGTTGTGCCTATACTGCAGCAATAGCATTTTGCTCACTTAGCAACTTTTGCTGAAACTGTGTGGCTTGTTGCAACTTTTCCTGATATTTCTTCTCTAAAGTGGCCTTCTCTTGCCTCAAAACATTTACTGCAACTTTTTCCTGAGCTAGCTCCACTTTTAGAGAAGCATTTTGGGCCTGATTTGCTTGATGGATCTGACACGAAACAGTATTTTGCAACTGTTTATTCAGAGTCTCTATTTCATCTTTCTTTGATTACAACTCTCCAACAAGGTTGCTACTATTTGTCTTCTACTAAGTCATTTTCAACCTTTTGTAGCCTCCTAGACACTTTCAAGTGGTCAGTTGCAACAATAGAAGTGGTTTCATTGAGTAGCTCGACCCTATCTTGTGGTCTGAAAAGAGACATGTCCATGGCTACTGCATTCATTGAAAAATCCTGAGGCTGCATCTGCTCATTTGTCTTCAACACATTTAGGGACAAATGTGTGACTGTCAACTGCTATTGAATATGGTCAAAAAGTGATCTCATATGTGGCACAGCCAGGCTTTTATTTTCTTTCTTTCTTTTCTTATCCATTCTGGCTTCTCTAGCCTTTTTTGTTGTATCTGCCTAAGCTTGTAAAGTGGGAGGAGAAGCAATGTATCCCCTAGCAAAGGGATGACCTTGAGGTATGCCATAAGGTATAGCCAATGATTGGCTAGGGAAAACTTGGGGAGGGGCCCTTTTTGGAACAGAAGGGGAAAAAAGTGGCAATGAGGTGGCCTGTAAGGACATGGCCTAAGGACTGGTAGTTGGGGCAAGTAATGATATAGGCACAGTAGAAGTGGCAGGGGATACTAATGTTTGGCCAGTTGGGATTTCCACCCCTAAGGTAGAAGAAAGAGACATAGGGGAAAAAGGAGAAGAAACACTTACCTGAGGAGTAGTGGATGTGGCTGTTAGTTGCTGTAGTAGTGGTTCTGTTTCTTCTTCTGACTCATCCTACAGGTGCAGTCTCCTATGTTTCCTTGGTCTTTCTCCTTCTTGCTCCTCTGATTCCTTCTCTACAACATTTACTACTACTGCAGGTGGCAAGGGTACAAAACTGGAAGCTGCCCCAGTAGCTAAAACTGATTGAGTCCCTCTGGTTGGTGATAATACCACACCCTTTTGTTTCTCTAGAGTACTGAGAGATCGGGGCCAGGAAGATATAGGGGTAGCAGAAGAGGCTTGTCTTGTTGCTTGCATTGTATGGGTTGACTCAGCTTCTTCTTCTGACTCTTCAACCTTCTTATGAATTCTGCTTGTATCAGGGCTAGAGACTAGGGATGGATGCCACTCATCCCAGATCGACTCCCATTTCTCATCAGTGTAAATTTTCCCAAAAGGCTGTGTTGACTCTGAAATTTCCTGCCTATATTTCCAATAGGCCTCTATTTTCTCTGGTTTCCATTCCCGGGCCTTCAAAGCTTTCTTTAAACCAGTGCCCATTCTGATCTTAGGGTCAAAGGCCTTCTGTTTAACATAAAAGGTCTCCCATGGCCTGGGTCCTTCAAAGGGCAAGTCTGCTAGCTCCACATATAGGTCAAGGTTATCTTCCTTAGGGTTTCTCCTATCTTCCCAAATAGGCCTACCCTCATGTGCTATTTTGGCCCGGACCTGATTGTTTCTAACCCAAGAGGCCATAAAAATGTCTGGGTCATACCTCCACTTATCTTCAATGATGAAGAATCCGAAGACAACTAGCTTTCGTAGAAATAGGTGTTCAACATTTCTGACTTCTATGTTTCTTTTGACCCATGGGATGTCATACATCTTTTTCTTCTTCTTCTTGGTGTCAAACTCATTGTTGACCACAGACACTTGCCGAGTTACTTCTAGAAATGCTACCCTAGGGGTCAAAATTTTAGGTAGCAGGATAGGTTCCTCATTGAAGCCATGGACCCTAATGATAGTATTTTGGGCCCCAAAGAAATAATCACATGGGATTAGGCAATTGGTCATAAAACCCCTAATGCTCTGTGTCAACCTATGTTCTACAGGCTCAAGGCTCAAATGGCAAAAGGCAGGGGCAACAAAGAGTTCCCAGAACTCATAAATGTCTGATGCCTCAGATAGCACGTGTCCATGCAGACACATGAATAGTTCTATTATGACCAAAACCTAGGTCATACATATTCAATTTCATATTTTGTGCAAAAATACTGTGGTCCTAATATAACATTAAATGGAACAGATAAGCGGAATACCTGAAAACTCCCTTGGTTTTGAAATTGATGAGCTGATCAGCCATGGAGTAAGTAATTTGTTCTAAGAAATCTAGCCGGTATTCCTGTGACTTGTCCATAGTCTTTAATCTGGAGAGGATAGCAATTTGCCAGTCGTAGACTGTATTGTCTTCCTTCATCCCAAAAATGAAAAATATCATTGACAGTGCCTCTTGACTAGCCTTGCTAAATTAT
Source organism: Cunninghamia lanceolata (assembly GCA_027924645.1). Classification (NCBI taxonomy): domain Eukaryota; kingdom Viridiplantae; phylum Streptophyta; class Pinopsida; order Cupressales; family Cupressaceae; genus Cunninghamia; species Cunninghamia lanceolata. The sequence goes on along the minus strand of BSBN01000060.1, from coordinate 10,294,462 downwards.
GCCCTTCCTGTAGGTAGCGTGGGCATCTGGGTGTTCTCATCTCCTAATTGTAATTGTGATTTGAGGAACCTAAGCTGGTTGTTGACATTTGACCATGTCTTTTGCATTTTAGCATTAGTGGGAAATGTGGTCATTCGATCATGATACAGGGCCAGCATGTCTCTTATGGCTTTAGGTGTGATTTGCACTATAAAGGGACCCTGTTGCATTGTATTTGAGGGCACATGAAATAGCTTCGCACATATATCAATTAGGTCTGGACATAGGTCCACACTTGGAACCATGAACTGTGCCAACTGTAAGGTCCAAATCCTCATTCTGAAAGTTTCAGACTGTCCACTCTTTGCCTTTTGAATGCATCTCTGGTGTGCCCCTTCTTGGAGAGTCATGGTAGGTTTTTGAAGGGTTGGGTCAAAGATGCCATCTACAAAATCCTTAACCTTCTCTGGGTCGACAGAATACCCTACCTTGGGAACCCTCGTCCTTGGATAGGTTCTCTTAGGTTGCGTAGACACTGAGGCGTATGATTTACTGCTTAAAATCCTGTCGATTGATTCATAAATTTTGAGTTCCTCCTTAGAATACTGTGCTTCAGCCATATCCATATCTATGGGGAGAATGTGAGAAGCTCTGACACAGCAAAAATAGAAACTGCGTAACAGAAGTGACACTCAGCTAGGAAGCATTGCTAGGGATGGAAAATTAGAGGCAACAGTGATTTTCAACAGAGATATGGAATCAAATGAAAGCCACACTTAGGATTTAACTCTAATTAATGGGGCTTTAATGACACATCTCGTCTTATAAATGGCATTAATGCCAAGAAACCGTTAGTGTATCTTTCCAAATCCACGTAGAAAGGAGTGTTAGAAACATTACGGAAGTGGCTGCAAAAGTGTGTACTTCCAGGGATTTTGGGGATTGGAGACAACCTTAATGAATGTGAGATTTTCAAAAAGAAGAGGGGCTTGGGCTAATGACATGTATTCATAGAACACTTATTGAAAAGGAAAGTGGGAAAAAGAAAGCGGGAAAAAGGAAAGCAAGAAAGGGAAACTAACTAACTATAGTACATAAGAGTCCTTGCTTTATTGAAATGTTTCAAATAGATCCCATTAATAGGAATCTCTTTAGGCTCACCATCCATAGTCTACAGTTCGAAGAAATTTTGTTGCTTACAAGAACGAATCTTGTAAGGACCAGTCCACAGTGATTCAAATTTGTTGTGTCGACCTGGCTTGGCAGCTCTCTCATCCCATTTCAACACTATTGAGCCAACTTCAAAAGAAGGATTTGAAGTCTTCTTATCAAAACAGTCCTTGACTATTTTCTAGTGTTTCATCAGTGACTCATGTGCTTTTTCTCTTTTTTCCTATACTTCCAACAGTTCAACAAGTCTAACTTGCATGGGACCATTTTCTTCAATCTCTATTTGTTTCAGTAATTGCAAAGCAAGGATCTCTAAGCTCAGTGGCATTACTGCTGGTTTACCATAAACTAATTCGTATGGAGACATCTTTGTCACTTGCTTAGGTGTGATCCTATCACCCCACAGTGTTGTATTAAGTAGTGTGTGCCACTCTCTGTGATGATTTGTCCCTATCTTTTTAATGAGTCTGATTAGGTTCTTGTTAGTAGACTCTGCCAGACCATTACCTTGAGGGTAATAGTTTGAAGAAGTCTTCAAGTAAATCCCATTCCTCAATGCAAACTCAGATATTTTTGTTCCCAAAAATGCCTTAGCATTATCTGATATGATGGTACGGGGGGGACCAAACTGAGTAGTAATACCTTCTAGAAAGTCTAATATTACTTTTTCTGTTGCTTCCTTGAGTGGTATTACTTCACTCCATCTGGTAAAGTAGTCTATGGCTATGAGGATCCATTTGTGCCCCATACTTGACATTGGATTGATCATACCAATGAAATCAAGACCCCATTGTCCAAAGGGTTCATCCACAATTATAGGGCTTAGAGGCATTGCTGCATTTCTTCTTTTTCCTGTATAAAACTAACATGCTTGACATTCTTTAACCAGCTGATAGCAATCTGTAAATAGGGTGGGCCAGAAGTATCCTGCTTGAGTCACTTTAATTGCTATGGTCCTTGCTGAAAAGTGTCCACCTGAGGCTCCATGGTGTAACTCATGTAGTATTCTTTAAGCTTCATCTTTCTCTATACATCTCAGAAGTATGCCATCAACATTTCTTCTGAATAGAATATGGTCAATTAGTATGAAGTGGGCCCCTTACTGCCTATAATATCTTCTCTTATCATGGGAGAGCTGATTTGGGAAAATCCCATGTTTCATAAATTACAGTATTTTGTTTGTAACCCAAGAATCTTGATCAACCTCTTATATTTTCAGTACATTTTCTCTTTCCATTTCTTCAGTCATCATTCTCTCCATGTCCTAAGCCATATATTGGCACAATCCTTTGCCCCTTACTAACTTATTGTGTCTAACTTCCACATCATATTCAGGGATCTTTGTTATCCAATTGGCTCTTTTCTCAGTGATCTCACCCTCCATAATATATTCTCTTACACTAGGATGAGCCACTAATATCAGAATCTTATTCCCTATTACCATGTGTCTGAATTTTTTTAGGGCTTTTACCATGGCATATGCTTGCTTTTCCACAAAATTATATCTGGCCTCATATTCCCTGAGAGTCCTAGAGAAAAAGGCTATTGGGTACTCTCCTTCTTGCTGGTCATCTTTCTGAGTTAAAACAGCAGCAACACTGAATTCTCCTCCATACACATACATTATGAAAGACTTAGAGAAGTCTGGGTTTCTGAGTACTGGGGTTGTTGAAATGGCTTTTTTGATCTCTTCAAAAGCCTGTCTCCCCTCTGTAGTCCATTTGAAAACTGGGTCCTTCTTTAGCAACAGTGTCATGGGTCTAATTAGACCTGCAAAGTCTGATATGAACCGGCTGACAAAGTTGATCTTCCCTAGGAAAGACTGAACTACTTTCTTATTGACTAGCAGAGATAGATTCATTATGGCAGTGACTCTTTCTGGATCGATAGAGACTCCTTCTTTTGACACTATATGCCCTAACAGTTTGCCCTGAGGTACTGCAAAGATACACTTCTTGGGATTCAGGGATATTCCAAACTCTTGACATTTCTTAAAAATAGCCTCTAAATGGTTAAAATGATCTACAACATTTTTAGAGAAAATAGTGAGGTCGTCTAGATAAATCAAGATCATTTTGTTTATAAGTTCCCCAAATGCTACATCCATGGCTCTCTGAAAAGTTGCTCCAGCATTTGAAAGGCCAAAAGGCATCTTAGCATATGCAAATGTTCCCCGTTTCGTAGTAAATGTTGTCTTATGCTGGTCTTCATTGGCCAACCAGATCTGATTGTATCCAGAGAAGCCATCCAGAAAGGAAAATCACTTTGATCCAGCCACAGTTTGTAAAATTTGTTCCATAGAGGGCAGGGGATAATGATCTTTCAAAGATGCTCTATTCAGATCCCTAAAATCTACATAGAGTCTTATGTCACCATTCTTTTTTCTTACTGGCACTAGGTTTGAAACCCAGGTTGAATGCTTAATTGGAAAAATAATCTTTGATTCTAAGAACTTTTGCAATTCATCCACCATTAGAGGTTCGATTCTAGGATTCACTGGCCTTTACTTCTGTCTGATTGGTTTAGATCCTTCAGTCAGCTCTATAGTGTGTTGAATGATGTCTCTATTATAGCCATGGAGGTCTTCATAGGTCCAGGAAATCACCCTATCGTATCTTTCACATAAATCAATCAATCTTTCCCTTTCTTGCTGGGTTGTAGAATTGCCAATCTTCAATTTTCTTCCTTCACTAACTTGAATTTCAGAATAATCTTCTTTATTTGCTTGAAACCTCTTCTTTTCTAGGCTTACATCTTCTGGGTCAAACAAGTTTTCTAAGGTAATCAGTCCTTTAGGGAGCTTATTTGATATCAGTTAAATAATTTGGTCACCATATGCTTCTTTGATTTTAGGTTGCAACTGATCAGCAAATTCTCTTGACGGTTGCAAAAATGAAAGTACTTGAAAATCATTTTCAAAAACTTGCCAATTTTGGTCGTTGTCTGGGATAGTTGGCCTCACTATAATTTTGACTGACTCATTGTTGACTAGTAGATCAGTTGTTGGATCAAACTATGAACCAATCTATGCCATTCTATCTACCTCATAATTTTGGGCTCTAGGGACTACTTCAATATTGAAAGCTTCAAAACCATCTATTAGGTCCCAAATTCTGTGCCTATAGGATCTCATTCTTATGTTTTTGGCTACTACCTTTTCTTTGATTTGCTTCACCACTAGTTCTGAATCTCCTCTTACTATCAGATTCTTTACTCCTCTTTTCTTTGCCAACATGAGTCCATGCACCAAGGATTCGTACTCAGCATCATTATTGGTACATGCAAACTGAAAGCGAATGGCTCTTAAAATTTTCTGACCATTTGGGGCAGTAAGGCAAATTCCTGCTCTGGCTCCATTCTTACTTCTAGCCCCATCAAAATTTAGAGTCTAGATTTCTGAGTCTTTTTCAGATTCTTGAGTCTGATTAGGCTCTTCCCTTAAAACATTAGGAATCTCTTGGTCTTCTTCAAATATGACATAAGTGCCTAGACCTGTAGAGTCATAATTTCCATAGGGATCACTTTGCATCATAGTCAACAACTGATTATTCTCTTCTTCCTATTGGTCATGCTCAGTCCAGTCACCCAACTCTTCAACAAAGATTCTTTCTTCTTTATTCAACATAGCATGGGCTGCTTCTAATTTTGGGGTTGGTTCATTTGTGATATGGTCTTTTGATAATGGCTCAGATAGTATTTTCATCTTTGTCCCATATTTGGTTCTCAGAATGAGGTGTGACCAGTCTAGTGACATGTAACCTCCTATCTTGGCTGTGAAATCTATGGATAAACATAGACCAAATACAGGGGGAATATCTATGACTACCACATCCTGGTTTACATTTATATTGGGGCAAGTATATAATTGCAATGGGAGTTGTTTAATTTTTCCTATTGTTTGCACATATTTCCCATCCAACTGCATAACTCCTCTTGTAAGTGGCTCATATTTTATCTTCAAAGTATCTGCTATTTGCTTTGGCATTACTGTAGTACTAGCCCCAAAGTCTATCATTGTATTATGCAATAGTTTCTTCCCAACTATTAGAGTTAAATAAAAGGGATCTGGTTTAGATTTACCTACCTCAGATGCATTATTCAACAAGGCTGTTGTCTATAAAGGTACAGTATCTTTGAGCAGCATCTTTTTCTTATCAACAGATCCTCCTTTAGCACCAATATGTTTAGGGACTTCTTGGCCTTGCAGAGCCTCTTGCAATAGTGTCTTCTACTTAGGAATAGCTAACATGTCCCAGATTGATACATGTGTTGGAGTTCTTTTTAGCTGATCCACCACATTCACAGGTCCTAATGCTTGGGTCTTTGGATAATAAGGGTACCTTGACTTTTCTAGAACTTGTCCTGAGGCTACTTGATTCTGCACAGGCTGGGGTATTTCTTGTCTAGAAACTATGTTCTGATGACTCTGAAATGGAGGAGCTCCCATGATCTCATTATTAGTGACTTCAAGTTGTTCCATCATTCTCCTCTTTGCTCTGATATAGTAATCCGATTGTACCAATGGCTTCTTGGAAGTAGATGTTTCATTCAAAAACACTGACTCTTCATCTTCAACCCATGAAAATAAAACATGCTCAGGGGCTATTTCCTCTTCCTGTTGTAAGGACATTCCTTGCATCTGGGCCACTAGGACTGCATTTTGTACACCAAGAGACTGATATTGTGAAGTGTTAGAAGTTGCAAATTGTCCTTCTAATCCTCTTTGTTCTGCTATCTTCTAATGTAAATTTCCTCTAGGGCAGTCTCTGGACATATGGGCATTGTTGCAAGGAAAACACCAAGCATTTGTGCCTTCTGCAAAATTATTTTGCCTTGGAACAATTTCCCTGTTGGGATTAGGAGGAACAGTCTGTAAGGGTGTAGGGACTGTAACCAACTGGTTTGATGGCTGAGGATTAGCTTGCCTTTGAGGGCCTTGATATTGATTTGGTTGAAAGGGAGGTCTATTTCCTTGGTAACCTTGATAAGGGGGTTTTGCATAAGGATTTTGTTGTCTCTTTAGGTTAATTATTTCATTTGAGAAGGTCCTTAAAATATTCTTCACATCATCCATCTCAAATGATTGAACATGGGCAGTTACTTTAGCAGGTTGCTAAGGAAATGAATACATAGACACAGGTGGGGTTGTAGGATTAGGAGCTTTTTGAGGCAAAGGTAAGGTAATTTCTGGGAACATGGGCATAGGAGGCCTTGGGGGCAACTTTCCAGCATCTATTAAGTTATTTTTAGCCTTGACTGCCAACTCATAAGCTTCTGGTAGTGTCTGACCTCCAAGAGACTAGATCATCACTGATATATCTAAGTTTAAAGCTTTAAGGTAAAACACAATAGCCATACCTGGTAATGGTCTTACTATAGCAGGAATTCTTTCCCATGTCTTTTGAAATCTTGAATTAAAATTAGTCATAGCTTCTTGTGGTGCCCTTTTGATAGTGATCAATTATTGCAACAAAGAAGATTTGTCACCCTTTTCTTTAAATCTTTCGAAGAAAGCATCACCAAGCTGATGCCATGTAGATATTATGTTTGGGGTTAAAGATCTATACCAGTCCAGAGCCTTCCCTTTGAAAGACGCTGCCAACAGTCTTATAGCCACATTCTGTTGAGTGATAACATCTACTGCACAGACATCAAATCCATCTTGCAGATGTTCTTCAGGTGTCTTGAAATCTTCCCCACTGAATTTAGGCAGAGCCTTCAGAGCATTCGTTGGAATAGCATCCCAAGTGGCTGGTGGTATTGTGAGAATTAGAGGACTGTCAGTGTTCCAATTTGCATAATTTCCTGGGGCTATAGGTGCTCCCATATTTACTCTTAGTGCTACTACAAACTGATTCACTCTTCTCCTTGGATTAGCTACCAACGGTGGTAAAAGAATGCCTAGATTAGCAGCAGATTGAGCTCTTGTTATAGGTCCATAGCTCTGACTTCCTGTAGCTTCTTGGCTCATATAATCTTCACAGAAACTTCAAAAAATGGTCCCACCGGGCATGCCAAAAACTGTTGATGTGTAAAATTGCACAGGTTCTAACACCAACATGGGAAGTTTCAGGAATGTGGGACTTGCTACCTGAAACAACCTCCATATTTTAAAGAAGATGGCTCTTCTCTATCTTAAATGGGCTTTGGGGAAAAGGGTAAGAAGTAAACAGGATTACAGATACAATTAAAGTGAATCTATCTATGGTGATATGCCTGAATAAAATTATTTCTCTCAACTAAGCACAGTTAAGCTATCCTCAAGATTCAGTCACATTAAAGAGAAGATACTGCATGATTAACATAAATAGATGAAATGAATAAAATCAAAGGCTCACAACCAGACAATTTGTTATGACACAAGAAATATCAACCAAGGCACAAAACTCAATCTTTGTCATTAATTTTCAAGAAACATAAAAGGCACAGATACATGCACAGTTACATCCACTTTCTGAATCAAGAATAACAAAATAAAGGCAAATGATATTCACTGGTCACAACAAAAAGTCTCAAACTTCTCTCTTAAATCTCTGACGAAAAAAAACTCTCTAGACGCTGTATGAATTTCTTATCAGAAACTAGAACTCTAACTTCAAAAACTAGCTCCAGATTCATTACAAATGTTACATATTTATAGCATAAAATTGACTCTAGATTGTCTGCAACAGTCGAATCCCAATGGCCCAACCAAACTGGAGGTAACTGGAAGTCTCTGACAAATTAAGATCTTTAGAATCTGTGATAGTTACTCTTTCCTTCAAGCCCATTGGCTGTGACAAAACATATGTGGCATACGTCCACTTATAAGGAAAAGACACTTTGCGGCTTCCACACTCTTTAGAAACAATAAACTCTGTGATAGATGGCAGCGTCTGTGTGCATAACTTGAAACTCCTTCGTCTCTCAGGAAGAAATAGGAAACTGACACTTGGCGGCTTCCACAGCAACTAGAAACATATACGTGTCTTTATCCGCAACACTTTACTTAATTGTGTCTTTTATGCTCAGGAGAACTCTGCAGGTGACAATTGTCTCGATCCGCAGCTTTTAAACTTTAAGACACATTAGAAATGGGGCCCACAACTTCTTGCAGGCTAGCTTTCAAAAGGAAGAAAATAGGGACAGGTGGCGAACTCCACATGCACAATAGCTGAAACGTGGAGCTTTCCGCAATACTTGAACTTTATTTTAAACTCTTTGAAACTTACGTGGAGGTTGACACATGTCAGGTTCTGCATCCTTTATGAAACATTTAATACACTGGAGAAAGGGACAAAAAGTTTTTATCTTTGGTACCGCATCCACCACATGGCATTCTCTACATCACTGATATTACAAACTATGGTCCACCTCCATCCTTTACTTAGCATCAAAAGATATAGGAACCAACCTGTGGAAACTAACACTTGGCAAGTTCCGTAGCTACCACAAAAGACACATGGCTTCTTCCATGCTCACGCTAAAACTTATGGGAGTGCCTCCGCTGATGACACGTGGTGCCTTCTGCAGGGTTGAAACTTAAAACTTATTAGAAACAAAACCACTACGTGGCACGCTCCGTTTTAAAGTTATAACTTAGAAACAAAAGTGCGGCTTGAACTGGGGTTCGACAGTTGGCAACTCCCGTGGCGCTGGCAATTAGAAACCCTCACAGCAACACTTAGAAACATTTACAGACACAAAACTGTAACCTGCAGATGCGCTACTACTTGAAACAAAATGTAGAGTCTTTCACTCTACAACTTGAAGCATTATGGCATCAAGCAGCACCTAACTGCTCCCTATACACCCCAACAGAATAGAGTTGCAAAACGTCACAATCAGACTGTCATGAAGATGGCTCGATGCATGCTCTCCATAGCTAAGTTGGAGGAAAGATTTTGGGCAGAAGCAGTGCGGACAGCTCTATACCTCATCAACAGGGCACCAACAAAGATCTTGCAAAACAAAACACCTGAAGAGGTATGGAGTGGACAAAAACCTTCAATTTATCATCTAAGGTTATTTGGTTGCACAACATACATGCATATCGCTGGTAATAAGAGAAAGAAGACTGATCCTAAGAGACTCCAGTGTATATTGTTGGGATACAATATTCCATCAAAAGCATATCATCTCATAGATCCTAAGATAAAGAATATATATGAGAGTCGAGATGTGGTATGTGATGAATCATCATTTGATTCATTGACACAAAAAGAGGAGCAAAAGCCTTCAACCTCTCATAAATTGCTCTCACAATCAAATGATGAGCATGCGGAAGACTCCCACAGAGAAAGTGAGCTACAAGGAGAGTTGTTTGTTGATTTGGGCCATCTAGAATACATTACACACTAGTAGCAACACAATCAGCCTCTGAAGTGGGTCCAAAGTACAATCAAGGACTCTAACATGCACACTCTTCCAGACACATCGTTAGGAATCAGAACTAGGAGCCAGACAAGAAATGAAGTGAATCTTATGCTCATGAGTACTATTGTTGACAGCACTGAACCTGACACAGTTCAAGAGGCATTAAGCCAACCTCAGTGGAAGAAGGCTATGGATGCAGAGTATAATTCTCTGATTCAAAATCATACATGGGAACATGTCGATTTTCCTGAAGCAAAGAAACCCATTGGCTGCAAATGGATCTTCAAAACAAAGTACAAGGCAGATGGATCTATCGACAAGTACAAAGAATGACTTGTACCAAAGGGATATGATCAACAAGAGGGCATTGATTATGAAGAGACCTTTGCATCCACTGTGAAGATCAAAACTATCAGAATGGTTTATGCATTGGTAGCACAGAAGGGATGGAAACTTCAATATATGGATGTCAAGAGTGCTTTCTTAAATGGTGATCTCAAAGAAGTGTACATGACCCAACCATAAGGTTTTGTTGATGAACAACATCCACACAAGGTATGTCATCTCATCAAATCACTTTATGGCCTTAAGCAAGCTCCTAGGGCATGGTACATTAAAATTCATGGTCACCTATTGTAGCATAGATTCACCTGTAGCCCCTTAGATCCTAATTTGTATATTAAGAAGGTAGGTACATAGATTGTCATTCTGGTTTTGTATGTGGATGATCTTATTCTCACTGGCAACTCAGATAGTCTCATTGATGATGTAAACAATGATCTCAAGAACTCCTTCGACATGACAGATTTGAGGCTACTTCATTATTGTCTTAGCTTGGAGATATGGCATAAGAAGAACCACATATTCATCTCCCAAATTAAATATGCTAAGACTCTCCTGGAAAAGTATAGAATGGTCAACTGTAAGCCTATTTCCACTCTAATGGAGAAAGGTTTGCAACTATCCCACTTCTAGGATTCACCTCAAGTAGATGCCACTCTCTACAGGCAGCTGGTTGGGAGCCTCATCTACTTGACCTACACCAAACAAGACTTATGTTTTGTTGTCAACTATCTCTCTAGATTCATGCAAGAGCCGAAGAAGTGTTATTGGGTTGCAACAAAACATGTGTTGAGATATATCCGAGGCACAGTTGATTATGGTCTAGAATATAAGAAGAACAACTAGTTTTTCTTCCAAGTATATACAGACTCAGATTATACAGGATCTGTAGATGACAGGAAATCAACCTCAGGTTATGTTTTTCATCCCAGATCTGGGCCTATTTTGTGGGTTAGTAAGAAGAAAACTATTGTTACTCTTTCATCCACTAAGGCTGAATATCACACCACACGGGGAGCTGTGTGCGAAGTGATTTGATTACATCACATTCTAGTAGACATGGACATTCCTAAAGAGAAGTCACCCATTCTTTATTGCGACAATTAGGGTGTGTTAAAACTTGTAAAGAATCCAGTTTTCCATGAGCGCACCAAGCATATTGAGATTGAGTGTCATTACATTCGGGACCAAGTTTTGAACCACAACATCCAGCTCCAGTACTGCACTATAGGCTCTCAGATAGCTGATATGTGCACCAAGTCTCTTGGTAAGATCAAATTTGAACTATTTAGGGGGTACATTTGTAAAAACAATGTAATAAGGAGGGAATGTTAGCATAATATATATTACATATTACATTGTTTAGTTTACGTAACTGTCTGATGGTTACGTTAGTTTTCCTAGTGCATAACTATTTAACCACAGTATTTAATTGTGTTTTGTATCTGCATTTATCATTGAATAAACATCTTTTCTCTGCCATTTCACTTTCTATATCTCTTTGTCTCCTCTCTCTATCTCTCTCCACCTCTCTCTCACTCTTTCTCTCCCTCTCTATCTCTGTATCACTCTACCTCTATCTATATCTCTTTGTCTCCTCTCTATGTCTCTTTCTATATATCTCTATGTTTCTCTATCTTCCTCTTTCCCTCTTTCTCCTCCTTTCCATCCAAGCTCTTTGTCTCTTTTTGTATCTCTCTCTCTCTCTCTCTCTCTCTCTCTCTCTCTCTCTCTCTCTCTCTCTCTCTCTCTCTCTCTCTCTCTCTCTCTCTCTCTCCATATACCCATCTCTCTCTCTAATTTTTTCTATCTATATTTCCCTCTATATATCCTATCTCTATCTTTCTCTCCTACTATATCTCTCTTTCTCTATGCCTCTCTCTCTCTCTCTCTCTCTCTCTCTCTCTCTCTCTCTCTCTCTCTCTCTCTCTCTCTCTCTCTCTCTCTCTCTCTCTCTCTCTCTCTCTCTCACTTATCTCTATTCTTCTCTCCATCAATCTTCCCCTCTCCATCAATCTCCCTCTCTCCATTTCTCTCCCTATCTATCCCCCCTCTCTCTTCCATTGTCTATCCATGTCTATTCGTCCTCTCTCTTTGTTTAACTCTATTTGTCTCCCCTCTTTGTCTATCTTTCTCATTTTATATATAAATATATCTCTCTCTTTATCTATTTCTATATAAAGATCTCTCTCTATCTCTTTCTCTCATATAATTATATAACTATAATATAGATTTTATATAAAAATTAAATATATAATTCTATCATTACAAGTTACCACTTGGACAATAAGCACGGAGACCTAATTTATGTAGATGGAACTATTATATGCCTTATTAATTATAACACTTCATAAGAAATCAAAATTGATTTAATCTTAAATCTTTCTATTGTGGATAATGTCTTAAGGTTTCCTTTATATGTGTAGGCCTTAGAAATTATGCTGATGAATGTATTCATAGTAAAATGTACTATATCTCTCTCTTCCTCTCTTCCTCTCTATCTCTCTCTTTATCTTTGTCTTCCTCTCCACTGTTGGAATATATGCTTCAACATTAATAAATCTAATAGTGAACTGTTGTGCATGTAGACAACTTGCTTATATGTGATGTTAACAATTTGTTAGATGTAGGTGTATGAGAGATTAGATGTTGTAGTTATGTCAATAGTTGTTAGTGTGTTGTCAATTAGTTGAGTTAGGTGTCAAGTGTAGATCCACTTTTGTAGACTTTGTTATGAGTTTGTAATCTCTATAAATTGTAACCTTTATTTGTTGGACCAATAAGACTTCTTCAAGTTGCTGAGTTTGTAATCTCTATAAATTGTAACCTTTATTTGTTGAATCAATGAGCAATGCAGTTTTTATATTTTCTATTTTCTATTTTTCACCTCTCTCCCCTTCTCTCTTCCTCCATCTCTATTTCACTCTTCAACCCCTTTCTCTTCCCCCTTTTATCTATTATCTCTTTCTCTCTCTCTTTCTCTATTCCACTCTCTACCAATATCCCTCTCTTTATAGCTCTATCTCTCTCTCTCCCCCTCTTTATCTCTATATCACTTTACCCCTCTCTATATCTCTTTGTCTCCTCTCTATCTTTCCCTTCTCTCTCCTTTATATTTGCATCACTCTATCTCTCTCTCTCTATATCTCTTTGTCTCATTCTCTCTGTCTCTTTCTATATCTCTATGTTTGTCTATCTTCAGCTTTCTCTCTTTCTCTTCTCTATATCTCTTCCTCTCTTTCCCTTTAGATAAATAAGCTTCAAAACAAAAATATGGTATCCTATGATGAAAAATTTTACATCTATGGAAGCTAGGTTTTAAATGTTTGGTTATAAAGTCTCCTTCATGAATCTTTAAAGAATATAAATTTCTGTTTAAATATAACTTATTTACAAGACATTTAGTTTGATATAATGCAATAACTTTTTCTCATAAACTCATAGCAATGTTTTGAACTAAAACATTATTTAAGCCTGAATTAGAAAGATAGACTAATAGTAGATCTATCTCTTCTATCCAACTTGTCCCATTCACCTTGATCCATTGTTCATCTCTCTCTCTCTCTCTCTCTCTCTCTCTCTCTCTCTCTCTCTCTCTCTCTCTCTCTCTCTCTCTCTCTCTCTCTCTCTCTCTATTTTTGTTTATCTCTCTTTATCTTCATCTCTCCTTTCCCCTCTTTCTCACACACTTCTCTCTATATCAATCTACCCTCTCTCTCTCATGTATATTTTAAATTAGTCTCTAATTCTCTCTCTATTCACCATTGTTTGTCTCTCACTTTTATCTCTTCCTCCCTCTCTCCCTTATCTATCTACCCTAGCCTGATCTTTAATGTAGGGTTTTCCATTAGAATACTTGACCATAGCCCTAAGTCTATCACACAACGAAAGTCTATCTCTTGCTCTCACTCTCCCTATCTCTTCCTCTCTCTATCTCTTCCAATCTTTGTTTTCTCCCTCTTTCTCTCTCTCCCCCTCTCCTTCCTTCCTCTTCCTTAATGTTCAAATATAAGTTACCTAAATGCAAACCCAAAACCCTAAATATTGGCACTAAGGCATTAAACACAAATTAGTAAATCTTTAAAGTGAACATTATAAAGAAAAAATAGAAACTAACATGTGGAAGATGGGTAGACAAGCCATCGAAAATCTCTCTCTAACTCTCTCTATTCTATTATCTCTATCTAGCTCTTTATTTATTTATATCTCCCTCTCTCTATCTATCACTATCTATCTCTTTATATATCTATCTCTGTCTCTCTTTACTTCCCTCTCACCTATTCTACCAGTCATTGTAAGTTAACTAAACACATATTGGTGACTTGTTGTTATGTGCTTATAGTTAAAGGTATTGACTTGCAATCATTTCATATTCTCTCATCTCTCTCATATTTGCTCATGCTAGAAGCATTACACGAAACAAAACATTAGAAGAACACTTTAATTTAGTGCACTAAAACAAATCTAAGGTTGCACAGTCATTTTAGGGCATTTCTTGCTACATGATCCTTTACATGGTTGTAAAACCTATCATTTCTGAGGGTTTACTTATGAGAACATGAACACTAGTGATTTTGACAACCCCTCTTTTAAGGTATTTCTATATACCTCTAATTTAACTAATAGGGAAGACAAAGGAAAATTTGGTGAACCAAAGAGCAAGGCACACGACTAGTGAGATAAGATCCATGTCACATAAGAAGAGATCTATGAATGCAAAAGTAACCTAAAGATGCAAGATCAACTTAGGTGGAGACAAATGTCATGTGTAGAATTTAAATATGTATATAGATAGAGAGGTACTATTCTTATATTAGAAACAAGTTAAATTCCAAAATCTACATCAAAATCACATATTTTTAACAATTAAGTTAAATACCTTTACTCTTAACATTTATTAATTGCTATTAAATTTTGAATTATATATACTCTTGAAATTTATTAATCTAATTAATTTGTACATATATACATCTAATTAAATTAATCTAAATTAAATTGAGAAAAATATTTACAACTATCCCACTATACATTTGATTTTTTTATAATTATTCTTTTGAAAAATCAACTGTGAGGAGACAAATTTAACCCTCCTACTTTTCCTCCCATACTTTAGTTTAATTAAACTTGATCAAAGTGAAGTTTATTACCACCTTCATCAAAATGGAATATTTACCCAGTACAAAAGTTTAAGGTGAAAAATAATTTTATACCTTTTAAAGAGGTGAAAAAAAAATATTAAAGTAGTTTGAATAGTGGAAGTCATGTGGATGAAGATCAAAATCTGGTTTAGATGTCGCAGACCTCACTTTTATCTCAGATGTTGTTCATCATTATATTCTTCTTGCATGACATATAAATTATGTACATTTGACTCGTCCGTCAATTTGAAATAGTAATGAACATCGAAGATTGACAGATGATCAGTGTCTGAAGACATACAAATGTCAGTGACCAATTTTAATCTAAAATAAAAAAATAGAAATCCCAAAGTATCCAGTGGAGGGCATTTAAATGACATGAGACTTTTTCTTACACATTTTTTCCTGGCATGAGAACAACCAATGAGAAACGAAAGTAGATGCGAGTGGGAAGAAGATAAATTCTCATTGACGGCAAGCATCAATCAGAAAAGAGAATGGTGGAAAAAGATAAAATATGACAACATAAAATGAACATCTCAGATCCTTTTCATCATCTTGCACCATGTACGAAGGAGCCTCAGTTGTTGATTTCACTCGTCAGGCTGGTTCACCTCATAGAGAGAATGCCTTCAGTGTAATAACTTATTTACAAGACATTTAGTTTGATATAATGCAATAATTTTTTCTCATAAACTCGTTGCTCAATGTTTTGAACTAAATCTTTATTTAAGCTTGAATTAGAAAGACAACATAATAGTAGATCTATCTCTTCTACCCAACTTGACCCATTCATCTTGATCCATTGTTCATCTCTCTCTCTCTCTCTCTCTCTCTCACTCACTCACACACACACACACACACACACCACTCATGGAAGATCAATTAAGTTATTAGATTTCTTATAGGTTAATTTAATTAGTATTATATATATAAATATATACTATTATTAGCATATAGCTATAAATGATTATTAAGTAAGTATACAATTATATTTGATTCACTAACTTCTATTTATTTATCTTATATTTAATACATAAGATTATATATTATATTTATGTTAAGTATTATATATTTATTTAAGATATCTATGCTATTTAAGATATCTATGCTAGTTTTATTTTATTAAATTAATAATATATTGTTTACTTTAATTTTATTTGAAAACTATTTTACTATGTAAATTTTTATTTTACTTTGAAAAAGCCACCATTTGTTATTTTAGTAAATTTTTTGTTTTCTTTTTACTTTGAAAAATGTAGTAAATATTGTATACCTATATGTTACCTTTTAAAAATTTAATTTTAATCTTTAGCTTTTTCTAAATATATGTAGGAAGTGTTTTGGTTTATATGTGCACTGTCATAACAGAAAAGTACCTTGTTGTCCCTCAAGAATAATACTATATTTCCATTGAATTTTTAACTAAATATCATTATTTATTCATTTAATATTCATAAGAAGTATTTCAATATATTTATTATTACCAATAAAATTATTTATTTACCTTTGATTTAAGTATAATCAAAGTATGTAAAAATGATTTCATTTTCCCTCACAATTTTAAAAAAAATTGCAATTTAAAAAGTTATTGAGATATCCAAATATTTAATTTAATATTACCTATACTAAGTAAAATCTAAACAAGATTTAATGAAGTTTTTGAATATACATTAAAGCTCATGTTCATTCATAATATAACAACTACGCTAGAAAATATTAAAGTGCATTTTGGAAGTAGTGGAATTTATAATTATAATAGTAGAATTTACAATTATTATAATTATAGTGAAAACATTTAAAGGAGGAGATTTATTGTACAAAATGACTCTTTAGATGGTTAAAATGTTTTAGATGACCAAAAAGACAAAAAATAACATTGCATTTGGCCAAAAATACAACAAAGTTTAACAAAAGTGCAGTTAAAATGCTTGAAATTTCATAAAAAAGATCAAAAATATTGCATTTGGCCAAAATACAACAAAGTCTCTAAAAAGTGCAAAAATTGTAGAACAAATATAAGAATCTAAATACCACAACTTAAGCCACAACTAATCTTTTAATCTAAGATTTTTCCTTCAATAGATAAATAAAACCATACCAGAAGCATCCCTGAATCTGAACATTCTAGGTCGGCAGCTGGAAGAAACATTTCCACTGGCCCATTACCTCCATGTCTTCTTTCACGATTCCTTTCCGTTAAATCTACCATGGAAAATATATGTGGATGATCAATGAGAATAAGTCGGTCAAGAATGAAAATGGGGGTTCACTGATCGAATCGTGAAAAACAACAAAAAAGTGGCGATGGAAAATCGTAGGGACGAAACAATTTCAATCATCTTGCATCGTTATAGAGTAATGTGAGTCATCGATCTTTTCACTAGGCCCATACCTCTCATAGAGTCAATCCCTTCAGAGTAAAAATATGTCCCTCCTATTTATTGCTCTTAGAAATTTAATTTTACAAATTATGTATACTTAAAACTTTTCCATATGCAATTTTTTTTTTTAACACAGAACAAGTATAACACTACATGTGGGAGAGGATGTATCATCATTGCATTAAGTGAAGGTGAAACACTTTTATCTATATCATTGGACTCCTCAAGAAAAAGTGGATCAAGAGAGGCACTTTGAGGGGATTCCATAGATGTAAATGATAAGATCTTTCCAATATGGTACATTGTCTCCTATAGTACCATTAAGATCTCTTAATCCTCCACAATTGTGCTCTATCATCTATATCTCAACATGAGGTAAATCTACCAAGTAAAAACTCTAAAGTTGGTGGTTAATAAGATTGCTCCACATATTCATAAGCTAGACACCCTCTTGACTCTTAGACCCATGACAGAAAGGGATGCAATAAAATATGCTACTTTTCACTTGGAGGGAGCAGCCCACGATTGGTGGTATCATGGATTAGAGACATTGCATCATAATAGTATCACTTCATATTAGGAGTTTGTTGATAGATTGGTAGAACGCTTTGATAAGAGAGATCCAGAGACATATTTTAGAGAATTGGCACAACTTGAGCAGACTAGGAGTTTGGAGAATTACATTAGTGAATTTCAGAAATTATCAGTCATGGTCTCCAATATATCTGAAAGAAGATTGGTTGTGCTATTCATGGAGGGCTTATTGGAGCCGTTGAGAGGATGGATAAAGGCTTTTGATCCACCGACACTACAGGAGGCAATGAAAAAAGCTAGGAGTATGGAACTTGCAGCCCCTCAAAGTAAGTACTCATCTAAGGGATCTTCTTCTTCCCGGGACAACAAGACATTTCCTAAGAAAAAAAAAATTTAGACTCAAAGGGAAAATCAGCAGCACCATTAGATCGCGAGACATTTAATGACTTGCGAAGGAAAAAGTTGTGTTTTTATTGCAAAGGTCCCTATGATACAAACCATGACTGTCCTTTAAGACCTAAGGGCAAAGCAAATAGGATTATGTGGGCATTCTATGAGGATTCAGAGTCGGACCAGCAATTTGATCAAGAGGAATCTAATGAGGAAAAACTTGATGATGAGACAGATAAGCATGAAATTGAGGTTGAAAATGTTGAAGAAGAAAATTTTCAAGAAACACGCCTTACTAGCATACAGCAAGAGGGCTCATTTAGAATGCGTGGGGTTTTAGCCAGACAGAAGATCATTACCTTGCTCGATACAGGTGCCACGCATAACTTCATTGATGCTAGGTTGGTTGAAAGGCGCAAAATTTAGACAGAAGAATTTGAGGGCATAAGAGTAAAAGTTGCTGATGGGTATACACTTAAGTGTGACAGGATGATTCCAGGTCTTCCCATGCGATTGAATAACTTTGAGTTTAAGACAGATTTTTATGTGGTAAACATGGGAGAAACCGACATGGTTTTAGGGATGAAATGGCTTCATGATATTGGGGAGTTTACCATTAACCTTAGGGAAATGGAGATGAGGTTTAAGGTAGATGGGAAGACTCATGTGCTAAAAGCCATTAGGGATACTAGCTGCAGGATGATATCTTTCAGAAAAATAGAGACTTATGCGCCACGACATGGTTGAGTGGGCAGCAGGGTGTATTCTAATGCCAACACAGGAAGAGAAACAAAGACCAACCTATCACCCAAATATACAGGAGTTGAGGATCAAGCACTCCAAAGTGTTTAGTGATATTCCACCAGGCAGGCCTCCAGATAGAGGGATTCAGCACATAATAGAATTGGAGGAGGGTGCTAAACCCGTGATGATCACTTCTTATAGACACCCCAAGCAGCTAAAAGATGAGATTGAAAAAATAATTAAGGAGCTGCTGGCTATGGGGCACATTAGGCCAAGCAAATCACCTTTTGCTTCAGCAGTAGTCTTGGTCAAGAAAAAGGATGGGACCCTTCGGATGTGCATCGATTACAGGGTGTTGAACAAGAGGACAATTAAGAATAGGTACCCTATTCCTCGTATTGACGAGTTGATCGATGAGCTTCATGGTGCTCGCTACTTCTCGAAAATAGATTTGAGATTAGGTTATCACCAGATCAGGATCAGAGAGCAGGACATCGAGAAGACAGCATTTAGGTGCCATTGTGGACATTTTGAGTTTGTGGTTATGCCATTTGGGTTAACCAATGCTCCTGCTACATTCCAGTCCACTATGAACAGGGTTTTTCAATCACAGCTGAGGAAGTTTGTATTAGTCTTCTTTGATGACATTCTGGTATACAGCAGAACTTGGGAGGAACATATCGCCCATTTGGATACCGTGTTGGGAATTCTTAGCAGGGAGTCCTTGTACGCCAAGGAATCCAAATGTGATCTGGGCATGACAGAGTTGCTATACTTAGGCCATATCATCAGTGCAGAAGGTGTGTGTATGGACCCTGACAAAGTCAGAGCTATTATTGAGTGGCCTACACCTGAAAATCTTACTTAGCTTAGGGGATTTTTGGGCTTGTGTGGCTTCTACCACAGATTTGTCAGTGGATATTCACGACATGTAGCACCACTTACAGATTTAATGAAGAAAGGGGCATTTGTCTGGACACTTGAGGCACAGGAATGTTTTGAGAAATTTAAACAGTTGATGACTACTTGCCCAGTTCTAGCCTTGCCAGATTTTACTAGACCTTTTGAGCTACAGTGTGATGCTTCGGGTGAGGGGATTGTGCAGTTCTTATGCAGGACAAACATCCGATAGCTTTTGAGAGCAGAAAGTTACGGGGTCCAGAGAGGAGTTACAGTATTTATGATAAGGAGATGTTGGCCATTATGCATGCATTGGCCAAATTCGGACAATACCTTGTGGGTAGCAAGTTTTGCATTAAGACAGATCATAACAGCTTGACGCATTTCCTAGGACAGCGAGATCTCAACGATCGTCAGCAGAAGTGGGTGAGTAAATTGCAATCATATGACTTTGACATTACTTATGTCAAGGGGACTCAGAATGTAGTTGCTGATGCTTTGTCTCGCCGTCCCCATTTGAGCTCTATGGTGGAGATTTCAGAGGATTGGAGACACTTGATTGTGGCAGAGTATGCCAAGGACTCATGGGCTTCTAGCATAATTGAAGGGTCAGCTCAGGATGACAGGTACTCAGTTGTAAATGATCTTATCATTTACAAAGGTAGGATATTTTTAACCCAAGATCGGAAATGAAGAACACAGTGATGAGGTATTTTCATGATACACTTATGGCAGGGCATCCCGGGTACTTCAAGACTTACAGGCAGGTTCGAGAGCGCTTTACTTGGAAAGGGCTCAAGACAGATGTTCTTCAATATGTCAGAGAGTGTCCTGTTTGCCAGCAGAATAAACAGGAACATACATACCCTACAGGTTTACTTCAGCCACTTCCAATTCCTGATAGGAAGTGGGAGTGTTTATCCATGGATTTTATTACCGGTTTGCTGAAAACCCAAGGACGAGATTGTATCTATGTGGTTGTTGATCGATTAACAAAATATGCTCATTTCTTTCCAATCACAGCTACATACTCAGCTGCACAGGTAGCAGAACTTTTCTTCCGTGAGATATTCAGGTTGCATGGGTTACCTCGGAGCATTGTTAGTGACAGGGATAGTCGGTTCTTGAGTCATTTTTGGCAGGAGTTATTTAGACTATGTGGGACAGAGCTTACCCCAAGTACTAGCTACCACTCACAGACGGATGGCCAGACAGAAATTGTAAATAAGTGGGTGGAGGGATATCTCAGAAATTACATTGCAGGGCAACAAAAGGGTTGGGTTAAGTGGATATATCTTTGTGAGTACTGTTACAATACCACTTACCATCTCTCGATTCAGATGGCACCATTTATGGCCTTGTATGGTTATGAAGCGCCCAGTTTCCTTGACTTGCTGATGAGTGATAGTAGAGTGCCTAGTGCAGGAGATATATTACAGGAGAACCAGGATATTATGAGAGCTCTTTGAGAGAATATCCAAAAGGCACAGAATTAGCAGAAATAGTATGCTGATCAAAAGAGAGTTGAGTGGTCATTTGAGGTTGGGGATATGGTGTATCTGATATTACAGCCCTATCGACAATCCACTCTCAAGAAGAGTGGTGCAGAGAAACTCAAGCCGTATTATTATGGCCCTTTCAGGATTATCCGGTGAGTTGGTGATGTGGCTTATGAGTTAGAATTACCGACAGATAGCAGGGTACACAATGTTTTCCATGTGTCACGCCTCAAGAAGGCATTAGGTCATCGCGTGGTTCCTTCTGCTGCTTTACCACCCTTAGATGATGAGGGGAAGTTGATTTTGGTGCCTGAGGCTATTTTGGATGTTAAGGAGAGGCAATTACAGAGACGGGTCATCAGAGAATACTTGATCAAATGGAGGGATTTACCGGTTGAGGATGCCACTTGGGAAGGCGAGGAGATTCTTCAGCATCCAGAGTTGAGATTGCTTGGGGACAAGCAATTTCAGGAGGGGCAGACTGTAATGTCCCCTTCCTAGGCGACTTTCATGATGAGTAATTTAGCCTTTATCTCCCGAAGGCTAATTGATGAAATCAAGGAGATATTATTAAATTAATTATTTTATAAGGTTATTACTTAATTTTTAATCAAAAGGTAACCTTATATTTAATTAATTTAATATAGTGACTTAAAATTAATATTATATCATTAAAGTCACTAAAATGAAATAATAAGATTTTTCTAGAAGCCTCTTGAAGTGGGATTAAAAAATGTATAAAAGAAGGGGCAAGGCAAGCTTCCAGGCATTTGATTATTATCATTTGCATTTGATGAGTTTTGTGGAGTCAAGGGTTTTTGCATATTTGGTCTTTGGGAACGAAAACTCCCATAAATTAGCATAATTGAGGTGGTGAAATATCCTCCGAAGGGTTGCAAATTAGAAGGGATATTTCAGTCCTTTCATTTGTGCTTAAATCTGCAGTATTAACTAAGGGTTTGGAGGTATCAATTGCATATCAGAAGTTTTTACTATTGGCTGCTACAGTGTTTGCTACAGTATGCTTCAGTGTTTTGCTACAGTATGCTATAGTGTTTTTGCTACAGTATGCTACAGTGATTGCTACAGTGTTTGCTACAGTAGCGCTACAATGTCGCGCTACAGTGTTTTGCTACAGTACGCTACAGTGATTGCTACAATGTCATGAACAATAACGCTACAGTAGAGGGCAGCTAGGAGAAGGTTTCACATTGGGTTTGGAAGGGACTCCTTTCCTTGGTTGATGAAAAGGCTGAGTGCTACACTTGAGAGGCACAATTGGGGCTTGAGAGGGATGTTTATGAGCTGTTTTGAGGCTGTCATTCCTCCATCTTCGTCATGAATTCATAGCAGCTGATATTTCCAGGTTCTTTCATGAGTTAACATACTTATATCAGCATTGTTTCATAGATGTCATTTTAGGAGTTGCATAAAATTGTAAAGCCAAGAGTCTTGGCCATTCATATCAGCATTATATTAGACAATATATCTCAATAAAGGAGTGACAAGTTGTAGGCCATATGTTTGATGAAATGTCCATCTTATAGCATACATAATCAGCATAGTAGTTTGCATGCCAATTGTTTGACAAAATGTCAATTGGCTGTAGGTGTGCATTTCATGTCTAATTTTCATGTATATGCATTGAAAAATACCAAAAAGAAATCATATATGCATTTAGATTAATGCTTAGACATTGTAGTTTGGATTTATGATCATTTAGAATGCTCAACTATCATTATCAAGCAAAAATATCAGACTGAAAACACAGACCAGCAAGCATTGGGTTTACATCAAAAGTGTTTGACAATATTCCTTGAGGTTCAAATCAGCAAAATAAGGTCTGAAATAACAAGGGATATTACAAAAATCCATCTGCATTTCGATTTCAAAAAAGTTAAATGTACCAAATTTACAGTTGCTATGTGTAATTGAAGAGTCTCTATAGGCGTAAGAACAAAATATACCATTCAGCAAAGCGCTACCGAATTGAAAAATGATTAACAAAACAAAATGATTATTACAGTTAAATTGAAACCAAAATGCCTTTGCGTATCCATTTTCAGAAAAAAACTAGAGCAAATAAAACGAAAACTCAGAGTAGAAGGTCAAAGATATTAAACAATTTAAAGGAAAAAATATTCACAGCAAAGCAACCTCGACAGCCGAGCGCAGTGCAATATCATCAAACTCGTTGGCCGTCTTTAAAAACTCATCCACATGGGCCAGCTTTTGAAAACCACTGGGCTCCTCCACCTTCAAACGGTGCAAAGATGAAACCCGGTGCCTTCTGCAAATGACAATGATCATTATACACCCCAGCCTGACGTGCCTCCGCGACACCTGAAAATTTGACATCTGAAAGCACTCACCATTTCTGCAGAAATCAAAACCCTAAAAAATATATGGAAGAAATGCCCACTCACAAACTGTGAACACCTGTCTTGAAAACCTCTGCAACCAAACACAACACCCGTCAGTCCTTCTCCAGGCCACATGCAGTTGCGTGAAACCCTCCATTGCCATGCAAAACAAACACCTCCAATTAAACGAAGGCAATATAACAGTTTACAAATCCAAAAGACAACAAAATTTCAGAAATTGATAAGAACTAATATAATTAAACCCTAAGAAGCAAAGAAAACCCCCAAAAAGTAATAAGAGCAATGCATATTCAATTCAAAAGACACAGACGAATCTTCGTATACTTATATACATACCTTCTTGATGAATGTTAAAATTGACATACGCATAGCCAAGAGAGCAACGAGAGATCACGTCCCTGCACACTCTAATAGACTGTACATTCCCCCACGGCTTGAAAAGCTCATAAAGCTGAGCCTCATTTACACCAGACTCCAGTTCCCCCACGTACAGAGACACCCCTGGCACCACCATGTTATTGTTATTGTTGCCATTACTCGGAGCCGGCCCCACACCAGAAGAATTATTATTATTCATGTTGCGATTATTGCTGCTCGCAGCACCCAATGGAAGCGATTCGACATGAACCTGCAACATAACCGCCAGCCAAAAAACCCAAAAAAACCCTAGGCGAGTCTCCATTGCTAAACTTAGTACTCATGCAATTCAACCAAAAAACTGGACTCCATAGCACTAAGCTTGTTTCTCACGGCGGCTCTCTATTTATTTATATTAATGAGAAAATTTAATCCATAGGCTTGCCATAGAATCATATGGATTGCATATACTATATAGGCAGAAATATTAAAATAGTTATAAAACAGTCTAGGAAAAGAAGTTTCCAGACTTCTTAAAATAAATGTAAACATTTCTTAATATAAACATATAAACACCAAAAAAATATATACAAAGACAGAGACACAGAGAATGTATGCAGCAAAAATACTACAAAATTACATAGGCAAGATCAATTTTAAAAAAATAGCCGCAGCTTATACAAGTTTTTTGTGTGTTTGCATGTGCATATATATTTTATTTATATGCATATTAGTTTTTTTTGGGGGGTGTGAATACTAGTTTTAGTATGCTAAAACGGAACAATATTAAAAAACAGCAGTATTAAAAAACAGAGCACAGAATCTTACTCAACAAGTTTCACAACTAGGAAGTTTTTGAGGGATGGGTAGACTCCTGGTGACGCTGCCTCTCCATCTCAGGAATCATCATTGGTTGCGCCCATTGCGAGGGCACTCATAATGCAAATGGGTATCTTAAAATGCGTCAAAGGATAATGAAGCTGAGCGCCAGGGAGGAAAACAAGTGGCCTTGTCCATGGACACCTGCTATTTGATAAACCCTGGAGCCCACGATCCTGACACGTCCAAAAAAATGGAGAACATTATAAATGGCATGTAATTTTTCTGCAGACGTCAGAAAAACCTTAGCTTCCTCTGTGAATAAAAAACAAGGGCTTTAATAGGCCTCCAATCATCAAACACAAACATGTCAGGGAAAAAATATAAAAAATTATAAACCTTTGCAAAGATTTTAATTTTTTCCTACTGGCACAATTCTTAAGAAGAAATAGCAAATTAGTGAACTGAAAACAATAGTCTCCTGCTAAGGCAGGGACTAAAAGATTTGATGAGGCAATTACTGAGATTGTCATAGCTTTGATGCTGAAAGTTTTTGCATTTAGAACAATAAAAGATTTGATGAAGCAATTACTCAGATTGTCATAGCTTTGATATTCAATTGTGGCTATTTTTTTATGTAGTAAAATAAAGGTAGCTAGCTATAAGGCACATCTAAATGCTTCCATAAATAATGCATGTTATGTCCTCCCCAAGCCCAATTGACATGTCCCTAATAACATACTTAGATGTGGTTTGTTCACTGTTCAATGGGCTCCAGGGCAGTAGTAATATACTTAGATGTGGCTCATAAGCTTAAGCCTCAAGGGCATTCTAAGTTTGCTAGGGAATTCCATTTAAATTATTTATTATTACAGTGGCATAGTTTTAGTCTTGTGCACCATGGTATAACGATAAGGTGGAGAGTTAGCCTGAGATTGATCTTTGACGGGTTGGTGCTATCCATGAAAATGCAACAATAGAGTATTATTTGTTATTTGTCAATCTCTTCAAGTTCTCTGACATAAATATACTTGTTTGTACTGAAATAATCTGCAGAACCAATATATTTCTAATCTTATGTACTGAAAAATTAGCAGAACTTGAAATATCTCTTGCTGTACACTTTTGATTGAAAGAAGCTGTATTTTCATTTCCCTGACAAAAGTGGAGACATGATATGGATGCAACACTTGCATGCATCTCTTGGCTAAATGGCATTACGCACTTCAACTATGAGTTCTAGAACTAGGTATACTTGTCCTAAAGCATTAGTGGCGATATTCCACAACTATCGGACCATGGACTACTTAAGTTGACGAGCGCAGTTTAAAAGATCTAACTATAACTCTTGAACCAGGTTCAAAAAAAATCATATAGAGCCCTTTTTGGGGCTGCTAAAAGTGCAATTTATCACTACTTGACACGATAGTTAGCAATTTTAATTTTTTAATAGTTCTTTAATTTTATCATTTTTAGTTTTATGTTTTATATTTTTTAGTTTCAATCTTAAGACATTTTATTAAGTTTTAGAATTTTTTTTTTTTTTTAAACTCCTAATTTTAGGAGCCTTAGATAATTTATAAATTTAATTATTATATTATTTAATGATTAAATTAAATAAATATTAATTATTTCTTTATAGTTTTTATAATAAAATTAATTATGAGGAATTTAAATTATTTAATTTTTAATTTTTATTACATTTTATGCTCTTAGACTTTTAAAAAAATATTATTTTAATCTATTAACTTCAACTGTATACTAGAGATTTAATTTTAATTTTAATATTATATTTACCTTAATATTTATTATATTTGTTTTTAACTTTTTATTAGTTAAATCAAAATAATAAAAAATGTAGATTTATTTGGGTCCAAGTTAATCACAGTTTTTTTCCAAACTTTTATCTATTGACGAACTTATTCTGATATATGTCCTTGCTGATATCAGATACAAATTCTAATATTCTAACTTAAACTGTAGTTTTTTTTCAAACTTTTATCTATTGACGAACTTGTTCTGATATATGTCCTTGCTGATATCAGATACAAATTCTAATATTCTAACTTAAACTGTAGTTGATAATTAATGATACTTAACTAGACATATAACAAAAAAGCATAGATACTTGCTATAGATATTATGTTTCACCTTGTTATGAGCCACAATCTCAAAACCCGTCAGCACCAGCTGTATTTCTTTTAAAGCTGGTGCGCTATTGCACTCTTGGATCCATTTATTATTGGTAACTCTGCTGCTTTAGATGTTTGCATTAGATTGCATTATGAGATTGACTATTAGAAAAATCCTTTCGTAGATTTCACACCTATGTTACTAGGGACATGTCAATTGGGATTGGGGGACCACATACCATGCATTATTTATGGAAGCATCTAGATGTGCCTTATAACTAGCTACCTTTATTTTAGGTATATAAAATAATAGCTACAATTGAATATCAATGCTATGACAATCTAGAGTAATTGCTTCATCAAATCTTTTATTGTTCTAAATGCAAAAGCTTTCTGCATTTATAGATAATGTACATTTTAATTTATAACTGGAAAAATATTTAGAGCAATTATCAACCATCTCCTTAAAACTTTAGGTGACTGGATCTCACTTAAAACAAAAAGTGAGACTGAAGCCTACTTATAACAAAAATTGAGCTCAACACCATGTGTCTTAAAACTAGATTATCTAGTATTTTACTTAAAACTTGATCCCTCATAATAAAATTTGATATAGAACCTTATGTTTTGAACCCTAACTTTACTTAAGATAACATATTTGTTTTACCAAGTAGATCAATAAAAAGCATAATTCTTTAAACAAACACAAACTGGTATAAAAAATGTAAACTACTCAAGATACTAAATGTCTATATCCAAACAACTAAAGAAGATAGTGTAGAACTGATACTGTCAAGAAGGTGAATGAGAGCCAACCCGTCATCTAGGAAACACCCTCCTCCTTGAGCCTCAAGTGCCCTAGAGAAAAACTTATACGTTTAATAAACCAAAATAAAAACAACAACAAAACCTTTGGTAAATTAATTTATTTAATTTCTCCATTAAACAAAGTGTTCATTGCCGAGTCTTCACCTAGAAGTAAATTATAGACTCAACTCACAGGATTAGCTTATAATATTTCAATGTACTTTTCAAGTTTCTTTTTCTAATGCAGTAAAGAATGATGAAAAAATAAAATGTGGAATTCATAACACTGAAAGAATGTGGCAAAAGCGGTAGCAGAAAGTAATTAAAATAAACAGATAAATAAAGAATGGTGGGTGGGACAAAACCTTAGACTGATTGCGCGCAAATAAATAATAACAAACAAACACATATAATATTGAAGTTATCGAACTGATTAACCTTCAACCCTTCAAGCTTTCAACCAGTAAATTTATTTTGCAATCCCACACAGTTGCTAGAAGCGGTTTTTTTACAGTCCTTAGTTGTGAGCCACAATTGTTTGTATTTCAAATTGTGAACCTTTCATATACTGCCATATTCTGTTATTTTTTAGGCCTTTTATGATGGATTGTGGAGTGCAGAAGGAATATTTTTGTTTTCTCTTTTACATGTTTCAACTTGGAGGGAGATCTACATTTTTTTTGGTGTCCGCTTCTTGATAAATGCTCATTCACCTCACAAGATGGCACTGTCACAGCCCATGTCCCACCACTCTAACGGTATAATGCCTCTTGACATAAAGATGGAAATTTGCTTATTTGTGGAAGCAACCTTAGAGAGAGGAAAATAGATCTAAAACTCAAACCTCATGTTTATTGCTGGTTATGCAACATTATTAAGTTCACTGAACTTGATGGCTAATTTTCTCATCTTACTTTAGCATAGAAATGAGATTTATAGTTGCAGTGAGACCTTATATTTCTCCAATACTTCTTTATGGACTGTTCCCGTTTTCCTTTCAGTGGAAAACAAGCATCTGTTAAGTGTTTTTGAACTATGAGTGACGCTAAAGTAATACACTAAAAATCATTGTAGGGGTTTTGTATTTGAAGGTAACATGTTTAAAGAATGTCATATGATGAGCCCGTTTCATTCGCTGTATGACATCTATGCGCAATTATTAATAAACATATTGAAAATTAATGTGATAACATTTATGATGCGTCCACATATGACTCTCACTCTATACCTAGAAAGTGTCACTGAATTCCTAACCTAATTGTAGGGTCCTTTGTGACTTATGATGGTACAAATAAGTGTGTGATGATTTTCAAAAAATAATAACCTGCACATATGTTTGCCTAACATCTTTGTGCCATCCATGTAACGTATATATTTGCTTTTTTCAATGCCATAATTGAAAATTCCATCTTTGCTATCAGCATGGTGGGGTGGGGCTTTTTAGTAAACATGTTAAAATGCATGTGTTCATAAGCGTATAAATATTAGCCCATTATTTTTAAATTTTATACCACCATCTTTTTGAAGTGTAAAGGGAGCAGATTGCCAGAAAAACAAAAAGAAGGATCTTTGAGATCGCAGAAGATCATTGATTTTGAAGACAAAGAGGCTATAGAAGACAGAAGCCATCTTGTCAAGAGAGAAATAGATTGCAGAAGTTTGAAGACATCGAAGGAGGAGTGAGGCATGGGAAGCTACTGAACAAAGAGGAAATCGACAATAGAGGATAAGTGCAACAACTCAAGAGGTAAGTTTTAATCATTACAAATGGGAAAAGCTAAAAGAGAGAAGAAAAGAGATGACTGGGAAGAAGAAAGAAAAGAATTATTAAGAGATTTAATAAAAATTTATGATCTTGAAATTGAATTAATTAAAGTTAAAAAAGAGTTAGAAGAAAGATTGAAATTGTTTGATGAGGTTAAAAAGAGGAATAAATAATTAAAAGAAAAGGTGAAGAAATTGAAAAAAAAAAAACTCATTATTTGATGAAATGAAAGAAAAGATAGAGAGATTAGAAGAAGAAAACAGTTTACAGGAAGAAGAAATATGAAGATTGAAAGAAGAGAATGAGTGTCTAAGGTCAAAGCCATCAGTATGTGGTGTTTCATGTGATACAAATGATTTGTGTGAAAGAGTTGAAGGATCTTTGGATAAAGAATGCAAGGTTGAACATAATAAGGAGGTTGGATCAACAAAATTTGCTAGTTGTGATGATATTGATATAGAAAATTCTCCAAAGAATGTTAGTCTCAAAATTATGAAAAAGATGGGATATGAAGGAAAATGTTTAGGCAAGTTTGGACAAGGAATCAAAGAGCCAACTGAGCCAATAGTGAGGCCAAAGTATGAAGGTCTTGGATATATCACAGGTAAAGGAAATGATTCAAGAAAATTTATTCAAGGATTGCAAAGTGTACAGTGTTCTCATTGTAACAGGAAATGACATAGAAAGGACAAGTAGGAAATAGATTCAAAATAGGAAATAAATGAGAAAAGAAGATCCATTGTATTGAGATTTATTGTAAATCAAGCCAATTACCAATAGACCCTTGTGTGTATGTGTGAATCCTCTCGTATAGTGAGGACTGGGAACCAATGTTTATAGTGCCTACACAACCTATGAATAGAATAGCTTGATTACACTAGAGATAATTATAATTGGCCTAGTCAGCTTTTTCCACACAACATTGTCAAGAGCCAACATTCATGTGTTATTTTCACATGGAAGTTTTAGAGACTCTTGGGTTTGGAAATCGGCTTCACGAATAATTTTGTCTAAAAGTTATAATACTAGCAATCCCAATTATATTGCAATGGGCATGTTGATAGGTATTTGTAGTGAGCGCACTATGTAAATAGACATGAAATATGAAAGAAACACAAACTTTGTCAAAATTCCGATAATGACGAGCAAGGAACAAAGTGTAGTTAAGAATTGGTTGGAGCACATTTCGTCCAAAGTTCTTTAGATGCTTAATCCTCATATGTGGCACTTCAAATAAATTGAACTTAATAATAAGACTAGGTGTGGGGTGCAAGAAGGTCACTTATAGTTTTAGCATTGGCAGACTTGAGGATAAAGTAAAACTTGTTGTGTACATGTGTATGGGTTCGAACATGAAAGACATCAACAATAGACTTGAAACTCTTGGTTGGCTACAATACATATGGACCTTGGGGTATGCTAAACACTCCAAATGCCAAACACTTCATACTAGTAGCTCATTCTCCCGATAGACAGCCTTTAATACAACTCTAGGTTTACAAGATTACACAAAACACATTAAACACAGGACTTCAAGCTCTTATCTTTAGGATGTGAGAATTAAGTAGATACCTATTGGCATGCCCATTGCATAATAAGTTCGATTGCTAGTTATGTCGATAGACGTTCACTCACGGAGCGAGGCGAGTTCCTGTACATTGGCAGGCCACGATTGACGGTCTCCCTCCTCTAGCAGGTACATGACTACCATTCAAAGAATCTCGACCGTTCACGTCAAGGTAGTAAATCTTCTAAAAATCATTCGAATATTTTCTCACGATCTTCCATTTAGGAGTTGGCAAAGATTGATGGACGAGAATTGAAGAGACGGGTGAAATAAATCTTAGCCAGCCATGCCCTGACAACATAGATGGTCGGTAATAACTTTACTCGTTTGCTTGCACTCTTTTCATTTAGTTCATTCACCTATGGGACTGCATAGAGTTCCGTATAGATGAGGATGGAAATCAATGACATGCAGTCTATCATCACTCTACTTAAATATCATCCACTTCAATGGTCAAACAATCAATAGCAATTTTACACCTCATTCACAATAAAAAGTGGTAAATATTTATCCTATTTTTATTGGCCAAAATTAACCTTTGACTGTTGAAGTGGATGATATTTAAGAATAGCCGTCTATCATATGTGGTGGACGACCATAGAGAGCATCTGAGTCAGACCCGTCAAAATTGGAAACAGTGCCAATGTATTGTAAAATGCAAGCAAAGACGTAGCCTGCACATTATCATGCTCTTGTTTATCGGTGAATGAGACGAAGTTGGAACTAGCAGAGGAATATTGAAGCATAGACGAAGCTTCAAATGTCGCTAATTTTTTTGTTGTTTGTTGAGTGGCATTACTACCTGTGATTTGCAGCAGCGGCACTGATTGGCACATTTCAGATTAAGAACATCGTTTTCAGCTGCTCACGGCTCGTGTTTCCGTCACCGTTAGGCATGAAGACCGGGGTTTGCTCGACTTGAGACTCAAACCTTTGGCGTCTCTGTGGGGATACTTGTGTACGTGGGTTCGGCTCTCGATATTGGAATGTGTTTATACATTACAAAAGTGAATGCTAAGGTTTTAACGCTTCGGTATGTATATGGAACTACAAAGTTATGTTTATTTTCAAACCTAGATGTAGATATGTTGTATATTGAGTATAATGCATTATAATGAAAGTTATAATTTATAAATATTTATATTGGTTAGGACAGGTAGCATCTGGGGTTGGAAGAATGTTGACACTTGTTATTCTTTCATGTTGTCAGAAATATTTAGGCCCCCACTAAACTACCACAATTGGTGTACATGCGGATAAGCTTATTTTGAAAAATAGACGTGTGACAAATGTAAATCCCCTGCCAATGAAGGAATGGATTAGCTTACACTTCATCACTTATTTATTCATATTGATAGTATTTTTAAAGAATTACAATTTATTGATAGTTAGGTTTTGTTAGATTCAATTTTTTTAATTTTTGATAGTAATAAAAAAATCACAAATCCTCATTGATGGCGTAAGAGTGGCATCTATGTTAAAAAAGTAGGGGAAGATGGTAAGTGGACTCCTCCCTATGGGGAATATGAGTTTAAATTGAATTTTGATGGAGCTTCGTGTAGTAATTGGGAAGTGTAGGAGGCAGGTTTGTTATTAGAAACTCTACGAGAAACCTGATCGTGGGGGTTTTTTTTGTTTCCAAGTTGTACTCACAATGTGGTGGAAGTCCTTGCTTTTAGTGAGGGTTTTAGGATGGCAAATAAGCTTGGGGTTCAGAATTTTGTTGTAGAAGAGGAGTCTTTTATTATCATTAGAGGAATGATTCAGGGGTTTCTTTTTATTTGGAAACTTAACAGTATGCTTAAGGAAGCCTTGGGTCTAAAGGGATCCTTTCAATAGATTCAGTTTTTGCATTGCTTTTGGGAGTGAACTTTAAGTAGCAAATTGTCTGGCTATTAATGGTATTGCGCAGGATCCTTTTTCTGCTGAGATTAGTTGCATTCATCTTCTTGGCCTAGGGTGGAGGCTCTCTTGGCCTGGGAAAGGGGGTTAGTTCAAGCCTTTGATTGATTATTAAAAAAGGATTTCGATTGGTAGGTCATTTGGTGGGGTGCTTGGGTAACTATTACTCTATCCAGTTCATGTTGCCACCCATCATTCTAGTAGATGATCTAGGGTGAGCATTTACTTCCTATTTGTGGAATTTTTGAGGTGATTTTTAACTCTGGCCTTTTAAGATGATGATCGAGGCATTTGTCTCCGCAAGAGTTGTGTTGGGGTGAGATTTTTTTTACAAGTGGCGTTGGGGTGTTGGGACTGTGGAGATGGTGGACAAGCACAAAGGTGGTTTTTTGAGAGGTGACATGTATGGAGGTGTGATAACTGACCACCGGTTACATAATATCTTTGTGGTCAATTCCTTGGCAACGTTAAGGATGATTAGAGCTGTGTTGGAGGTGGATGCAATTGGCAATACAGGTGCCAAGAGATCTAGTTCTTCTATTGCTTTGGGTTTTAGTGCAAAATTGGCAAATTTGGTGAAAAGTGAGGATATCTTTGAGTGGTTTTTAAGCTTTGTGCTGCGAGAGGAAGTTGGATGGGTTTGGATGAGGAATATTAAGATAACTTTTGGGGGATTTTTGGGTGAAAGAAGAATTGGGTGAGGAATCTCGCAGGATTTGCTTCCTTATTTAGAGGAATCTCGACAAAATTCGTAGTGGAAAATGAAGTTTGCTAAGTTAGGGGAGCAAATCTAGGTTTGTCAAAACTACTGCAAGGATTTGATTACATATGTGGAGGGGCTCATAGTGGTCCTTGTGGATGGAAAATTGGAGGTGACCAATGATGTGTTACTCTTCCTATTTGGACAGAAGAAGGGTTTCATGGGGCTCTAAGAAAGAAATGCTTGGAGTTGGGTGCAATCTTTAGATTGTAAAATAAAGATTGGCAAGGTAGCAGGGCAAAGAACGATAACACAATTGCTACGGGTGCAGAGAGTTTTGTGCCTGGGCTGACAAGAAGAAGCTTCATTGTGTTATGTGCAGAGGTGACAAATGTCTCCAGGATGGGTGATGGAGGGACTAGTAACACCTGAAATTAGGTTTGGTTGAGGTATCTTCTTTGTGTTGTTGATTTTTGTTGGATGGCGGGGACTAGACATGTGGATGGGCCTATTTTTGGCTTTGTTTTTATTTTTATTTTTTGCTTTGGTTGGACTAGGGTGCTTGATTCCCCTAAAAAGTTTAGTTTGCTATTATGTATTTGTGATGTTTTTGTCAGCTTTAGGGGAATTGGCCTTTTTCCCCCTCATTTAGGGATGGCGATATATAAGATATTTTTGCTTTACAAAACAAGGGCTCTAATGGATCCCTTATTTTACATTTCAAAAGAATAAAAGTTTTATGACATTCTATTTTAATTTTTTTATGTAGTTTTATATTTAATTATTTTTATTTATTATTTTTATTTTTTATGTTTTATATTTTTTAGTTTTAAATCTTAAGACATTTTATTAAGTTTCCAATTTTTTTATTAATTTTTTGAAGTCCTAATCTATTAGTCTTAGATTAGTTTATAAATTTAATTATTATATTATTTAATGATTAAGTTAAATAAATATTAATTATTTCTTAATAGTTTTTATAATAAAATTAACTATGATGAATTTAAAATATTTAATTTCTAATTTTTATTACATTTTATGCTCTTAGACTTTTAAAAAATTATTATTTTAATCTATTAACTTTAATCGTATATTAGAAATTTTATTTTAATTTTAATATTATATTTATCTTAATATTTATTATATTTGTTTTTATCTTCTTATTAGTTAAATCAAAGTAATAAAAAATGCAGATTTATTTGTGCCGAAATTAATTACAATTTTTTTCCATACTTCTATCTAGTGACGAACTTGTTCTGAAATATGTCCTTGTTGATCTCAGATACAAATGCTAATGTTCTAACTTAAACTGTAGTTAATAATTAATGATACTTAACTAAGCATATATAAAAAAAAACATAGATACTTGCTATAGATACTATGTTTCACCTTGTTATGAGCCTAGATACTTGCTATAGATATTATGTTTCACCTTGCTTTAGATTTTTGCATTAGATTGCATTTGAGATTGACTATTAGAAAAATCCTTTCGTAGATTTCACATAAGGTTAAAACCTATGTTATTAGGGACATGTCAATTGGGCTTGGGGGAAGACATAACATGCATTATTTATGGAAGCATATAGACGTGCCTTATAGCTGCCTTTATTTTACTATATTAAAAAATAGCCACAATTGAATATCAAAGCTATGACAATCTGGAGTAATTGTCTCATCAAATCTTTTATTGTTCTAAATGCAAGAACTTTCCGCATTTTTACATAATGCACATTTTAATTTATAGCAAAAAAATATTTAATCATAATCTTTATCAATTATATTTTAAAATTATAAATTAGAAGACAAAATACAATTAGTTTAAAACTTGTAAAATACAATCAAAATTTTGGGAAGATTGTATATAGGTGAAAGGAAAGATTTTAAAAATTATATAGAATATTTCTAATATATATTTAGTTTATATATAATTTTATTTATAATAAAAATATGTCAATATTTGAAAGACAATTTTGAACAAATAATAGTCATAAAAAGTTTACTTAAGAGTTAACAACAAATTTAGGCCTTGTGAGTAATGAGAGGTAGGATAGTATTTAAGTTTTTTTTTTTTTTTTGTTATATTAGGTAGTGACTAAATCACTTTTTAGACTGAATTTTTTTGTTTTAAATGTTTTTGGTGCTTATTTAAAATCATGTTTTTGTTGGAAACCTGGTGGGTTCTCCTCAGGTTGCCTATAGTATGGCCTAGTTGTGCATATGCATACCAGGTACATCTCAAATGTCAGGGTGAACCATATTGAGGGCCCAAATAAAAGCATTTCCACTACTAGTACCTTGAATCCAAACTCGTACTCACATTATGGTAACTTCGAAAAGAATGGAAAAAAACACTTTATTACGCCGATAGGTGTTCCCTCGCAGACCGAGGTGAGCTCCTTTATGGTGTGAGGATAGAGTCAATGTTTGGCATTTTGGTTTAAGTACAAGGACAACCATTAAAATATCCAAGCCACACATGTCACAATAGGAACAATGTCATTGAACGCTTGTTATGCAAGACATATAAACTTCATTTTTCGCATTGGAATGATCCAAACATGTTTGTGTCAAAATGCAAGAGCATTTAGTCGGTCGCTTCTATGGCAAGACTCCTCTGGATTATTGTAGACAGTGAAGGGCAATTTGTGGGTTGGTTTGCCTGCAGGTTTGATGACCGCAGCCTTCATGACACCTTCAATTCGTTTGGCGAGGTCCTTGAGTCCAAGGTAATGGTTGTTTAAATGGTCATCTTTCTGTTCTTCGGTCTATCACAGTATTTTGTGCTATTATTATTTTTTTGGACATATTTGATTCTTGGAGACTGTTCGTAATGAACGTCTTTATGGGGGTCTTATGATTTAAGTTTTTATTTGTATAGATTGTAAGTGATCGTGAAACTGGAAGGTCATGTGGGTTTGGCTTTGTGACCTTAACCATGAGCAGGCGGTGATGGACGCAATCGAGGCTATGAATGACAAAGAGTTAGGCGGGAGGAATATTATCTTCAATCAGGATCGCTACTGATTTAATAAGTCATACATACACTGTCTCTACACCAATTCTTTGAGCAATGGAAATCCCAGAATTTAAGTGGGTCTGTGATATATTCAGTTATGGCATTTTGGGAAAAATTTAGTTGGTCTTTTAATGTTATTTCTATAAGGCTTTTTCATAAGCCTTTAAGGTGTTTACTGGTTAATTTAAATACATACATATTTTGCAGAGCTTGAGCAATGTTGGAAGAGTGCTTTATTTTTTAATTCAACGGTTTAGGAAAACCTGATAGATTTTGTATGCTTTACTGATCTTTTTAGATCACAGAAGTTTGTTGCTTTTGTATGCTTTTAACGTTTAGTCTATGTCATATGCTTTTCATGAATAAAGACTTTATTATTGGTGGATTTTAACTTTAATGTTTTCCACTTGTTTGGTCAGAATTTCCTTACTAGGATATATATTCCCTTGGGATTGAACACAAGAAAGAAAATAGGCCTCACTATAAGAGTACAAGAAGAATGAATGAATAGATTTTAATGATGTCCACGAGACCAAGCAACCTAAGGGACCAAGAGCCGCAGCCCTAAGAAGTCTTCAAGATCTTTTCGAGGTCACTTCTCCTACCATGAATTTTAACCAAAAAACCTGCAGTTATGTGCAACCTTGATTCCTCAAAGATCTTGATAATACTGCCCACCTTCAGGTTGTCTTCATACTGACTCCGAATGTCTTCATAGACATCACATTCAAAGATGAAGTGTCATTTAGTTTCCACCACTTTTTTGCTCCAGAAGATGCAGATCTTGTCTTCCCACTCTTCTTTGGGGACCGTCCATCTACCCATTTCGCATCTCAAATGATGAGAACCGGTCCTCAACTGTGCCATTAGAATCCTAACTTTACCTTTAAGAGTGGCATGCAAGTAGGCTTTTTCCCCATGTTCCCATGTGGGATTGAACTCTTTGACATAGTATGATTTTTTCTGGCCAATCTACTTAGTCCACATGGCAGTCCTGAACTTTTCTAACACGAACTTCTTAATGTCTTCTTTAGTTTTAGGACACTCATGGAGCCTAATAATGTTCTGCTTCATCCACGTCTTCTTCCTATGGTTTAACCCCTCCTCCACCACCACCTTAGGCCACTGCTGCTCTCCCATGTTTTCCACGTTCTTTGTGTAAGTTATCAACTGAATTATAGCATATGCCTCCATCCAGAATGAGCCTGCCTCAGCTAAAAGAATCTCATAAGGGACCACAGCCTTGACCTTAAGATTACAATAATAAGATGCTTTTGTATCCTCTCTAATTGTCTCCATTTGTGATTTGACAAGCTACTTCCCCAAACCTCACACCCATAGAGGACAACCGGCGTGACTAACAACCCAAAAAGAGTCTTCTTGGTTTTCCAATCTCATAGCTCTACTTTCCTACACCTATTCTGGAGCAGATAAGAGGCTCTCCAACCCCCTTGAATCATTTGCGCTCTACCTGTATCCCAGCTCAGCCTATGGCCTACATATGGATGGTCAGTGGCTAAGCTCTGCCACGCATCATGTGATGATCTATGCAGCCTACATTGACCCTGTCACTGAAGCCTTGATCAGACTCAAACAGACTGACTTCGATTTTGGACCCCACCATTGAGTTTGTATGGCTTGAGGATAAATGCCAAAAGGTCTATGATTACTTCTTAGAGCTGGTTGATCACTACGAGGTATGCTAGAACACGCCTTAACCTCTCATCCGTGCTTGTTTCCTTACCGAACAACAAAATACTTGTTTCCTTACCAATCAACAAAAAAAATTAATTATTTTCTAAGATACGTACCACCAAAAAGATATCACTATCATAAGCAAACACCCATTTTTGGGAGTGTACTGGAAAAACTCCCTCTCAAGTTGGTTTTGTTTTATACATGAGCATCATTGAGTGGTTCAAGAAAATTTAGTAATAGTTTATTGGTGGGTGTGTATGAGTCTTTTAGGTAAATTTTATTGTGAGCATCTAATTGTGGATGAGATTTTTTTTCTTAGATTTCTTTTTATAAGTACCACCTCTTGACGTCTATGAGCATGACCTCATGCAACGAGTGCAAAGTATCTTGACCCCTGGTAGATGAACTTCTTCAACTTTCTATTTTGAGAAAAATTTTCCAGCATCCGTATCTCAAGAAACCCAGAAACCTAGAATTGACGTTTATTTTTAGAAACTTTCTATTTTTAGAAATTTTGACTTTTTGACGACCAATCTTTTGGATTCTCACAAAAATGCCTTAATGAAGCAAAAAAAAATTGATTTGGCATAACATAGCCAATTTGGCTTCTTTGAATCCTTCTCCATTCTGGCCTTGTATCGATTTCCTTTGATATATCTTGTACCTGCAGGGTTAGCAAATAATGACAAGGCGACATGGTGCTTGGGAGGCATGTTTAGGCATTTTTTAGGATGTTTGTATGCATAGACGAAGAATTTCATATGGGTACAACATATGGATATATCCATTACCTAGTTTTACTGTTCCTTGACCACAAACAGTATAATAAAAATTGTCAATCAGGATCAAGGTGTTGGAAGGATTGATTGACACAAAAACCTTAGAGTAAGGGTATATGTGATGAATTGCACAGGAGCTAAGAACCCATTTGTTTACTTCAGATTTGTTTGAAGATGCCATAGGTTTAGGTATTCACCTCCTTGAAGATTATGTGCCCCAAATTGCTAATTTTACCCCTATTTGAACTTTATGTTAGTTCAAAGATTACAAAAAACCTAGGTATAATCCCCCCAGATTAACACATGGAAGTGGCACTTTATAAGTTGAGTGTGTGTCTAATCCCCTTTGCTTGATTCCCCCCAAATTTGTGAGAAATTTTGCCTAAATATTTAAATGCCCCCCTAAGATTTGCATGTAATTTCTTTAGTATTTTTAGCCAAAAAGAAAATTGCCCATTTAAAATACTAAAATAAATTTAAATGCTTTTTTAGAGAGAAAATATTTTACCTTGTCAATTTTTAAGAAGCAAAATACCTTGCAAATTGAAACAAATTAGGGCAAACTAAAAACAAAAAACAAGGGCAGATTAGGGCAAGATGGGGTTTGGGGTTTTCCAACGCCCAAAATTAGGGCAAGAGACTTGCAGGGGCAAAGAAGTTTCTTCTTATCAATGGCGGCCAAGTAGGAGATGTGGGCGAGTAGCCTCTCTGCCTTCCTGATTTGAGTCCTCTGCTCTCCAGAATATCGTCAAAAGAAAGAAATGAAGAAAAGGCGGCCTCTCTCTGCCTCTCACTGTGTAGGTATGGCGTGGTTGGGGTTGTTACTGCCTGCCTGCAGAGATTGTGGTGGGCGTGCCTTGCAAATAGGGTCGACTCTCAAAGCCGAGCCATGGACCAGAAATTGATTGTGACAAAACCTTTCTCAACCTCTCTACACAACAGGGGTCTGCACATCTTTTGAATGCCTCACGAGCCTGGACAGTGCAAAGGAGATTTGTATACCACCCACCAAAATGCCACACCAAAAAAGCAGGGCACCGACCACTATGCCTTCCTTACAAGCAAACAAAGAACATTTACGCTCAACTTGTGTTTTCAAACACTGAGCAAGAGATTTGCCTTAGAAATTGAGCCAGCAAACGAGCTAAGAATTGCTAGATGATACCATATAAGAACCAATGATCAACAAAGCCGTAAACTAGCATCAAACCTAAGTGGTTTGATAGTCGAAAAGACAAGTACGTATAGGTGTTGAGAAGTGAGGAGGTTGAGTCGACTTCAACACTCCACTCACCAAGTGTTAAATGAGTGTCGACATAGCTTGGAGAGTTCAACACAAACTCTTAAAGTTGACACCTAGCCACCTAAGGCGGCTTAAAGACATGTGCTAATTATATTACTTAAAGTAATATATGACAAAGTTTAACACTAACAAAAGGGATTAGGTCTGATGTTTTTGTTGGGATTAAATTTGTTAAATTTGGATTTCGTGTTGGGGGATTTTAATTTGTATATACAATTTTCATTCATGATCTTTTTTAAAGTAAAATGTTACACTAGGACATCTTTTTGATCATTTACATATCTATTGGGTATACCACCAATTTGTAGGGGTATCAATAACTGGATATGTGTTTTGTCATAGACATTAGTTGATTAAAAGGTGTCCTTCACAATATTGCCATTGACATTGGATCATCTAGGGATGATATTATGGAGCATTGGTAGAGAATACAAGGCACTTACAATCCAAGGCATGTTCATCGCATACCTATATATTTTGCTACCACTAAATGAACTAGATTTATTGAATGTAGACAAGCATAAAGAGTGGCAACTTGTACCTTGTCTCTAGCTTGGTGTTTTACTTCTACTTCTATTTCGACCAATGACTGTACTAAATTTTGAGAACTCTTAGTCACATTTATCTCGCCCTTAACATAACTAACTATTGATTCTAAATGTTTACGCTGATTTTGAATTAATTCTAGTTGTGAAATTTAAACTTTGGTTTTTTACATGTAGTCCAAGATATCAAAATTAGGAGTTGCTTTAGTTGGTGTATGAATTACCTTAGTATTTGCATAAATTATCTTCTCTTTCTTCAAAAGTTGGTTGATTCTCGATGAAACCTATTGTAGAGCGGCTATTGGGTTCAATTTGATTGTTTAGATTCCTCGACAAGTTGTTGACCTTAGATAAGGCTATCAACTACAACATCCTTTGTGTTTTTAGACACTCAATGGCATCATGATTATCCATGTCATGAAAACAATAATAATTATTCACATTATTACTCCAAGGTAGTGCTTCTATGGCAAGCCTTTTTAGAGCAATAAGTAAAATCAATAAAAAGATCCCATGATTAATGGTACTCCAAATGGGAGACGATTGACAATGCCCCCTACAACCCACTGCTTGTCTATATTAAAATCAATAAAATATCCCATGATCGATGGTACTCCAAATAGATGATAAGTTTAATAACTACAAAACAATAATTATTTTTCCTCAAAGTATTATGATTAAGCTTCCCTTGAAAGCATTTTTTTCTAACACAATATTTGGTTGGTATGAAATTTATAAAATTTATTTTAGAGATTAATTCTTTGTTTGATTATATTATATGGATTGATTATTGTAAAGGATAATAGTGCATTAATTTATCCTGAATCTTTTGAGATGGTCTGTAAAACTAGATTTACGGAAGGCATCATCTTTGTCAAAGTACAGTGCAATATATTTTGATGACAAGGAGATACAATGAGTGGTATATATTTGTTTGCTTCATAAGTATACATTGTTTTCTCAATCTCTCTACCTATTCATTTTTAGATAAATATTTGTAAATTACGAACATAATTTGTATTGATCTGATCTTTTTATGTGATCTAATCTTTGCTTTGAACTTGAACTTGGTAATTCTTACATATAAATAATGGAGCAATAGAGTTGGACACGTCAATCATGGGTGCCCAAGAGAAGGGCAAAAAGGCCAAGATACCTCTTAATTCGAGGTATGTGTGCCTTCTATGCTAGATAGTCATAAGGAATTTTGTATATCTATGAAAGTGATTTGTTTTGTCTATAGTTATTCTTGTTAGCAATGACTCATGTGTCAAAAGATGCTATAGGTACATACATGAGAGATTACTTAAGTATTTCTTTAAACATAACTTAGTTGATATTGCTTGGTATATGGTTCTTATCGTATGATGTTTTTGTTGTTTTGGCCTCCAATTTATATATTGTTTAAATTATAGGGTGCAACTTGGCATCAACGTAATTGCTTGTATATGATGGATAGAAGATCTTTAACATAACAATTTACAATATGATAATATTCAATTTCATGAATACATGTTTACATGTAGAAAACAATGGAGTGTAGGTTTGGACTTACATTGATCACAAAAATTACATTGATAACAAGGACTTATCATACATGAAATCAAGTCTCACTTATGGAAGTTTCATCTCTTTGAAATACCAGTATGAACTATGGTTATTTTTTTTACATATTTTGTCTTGTAAGTACATTCTTCCTTAAAAGGGTTGGTGAGTTGCTTCTGAAGTCCTTAGAAAAAAAATCTAGTTCTTTGTTGTGCTCATTTAGCTCATTCAATGTGTTGTAGCAATTGGATATATTGAAGAACTTGTGGTCTCAAAAGTAGATAATATTAGGTGTACACCCTACTGAATTGGGGAATGCTTTGTATAAACTATTAATATATGAGAACTTCTCTCATTTCTGTTCCTTTGGGTTGGGACTACTTTTGACTGGTATATGTACATCCTTTATCCATTCAATAAGCATATTTCTTTTTTCCTTCTAATAATAAGCATATTTCCTTTTTTCGGAAGAAATTATCTAAGTGATAAGGTGTTATCTCAAATTTACATCTCATAGTTCTTCATGAAAAGATTGATGTAGGGTAAGGTGGGCTCTTAAAAGTACCTTAGTAGATTGTAGAGGAGTACTTATATATGCTGCTTGATTAATTGATAGTAGTAGTTGGTTGTATGTCTTCACCATGGCTAAAGTAGTGTTGTAGGAAG
Source organism: Cunninghamia lanceolata (assembly GCA_027924645.1). Taxonomy (NCBI): domain Eukaryota; kingdom Viridiplantae; phylum Streptophyta; class Pinopsida; order Cupressales; family Cupressaceae; genus Cunninghamia; species Cunninghamia lanceolata. The sequence continues at coordinate 10,251,042 of BSBN01000060.1, read as the reverse complement.
ACATGTCTTTGACCCAGTGGGACGTGTCTCAGGTATGGGAACATGTTTTTAGTACCAAATGTGAGTACTGAGATGTTCCCCATTACAAGAAACGTCTCAGCTATGTTCTCCGACACCAAAAACCCCATTTCATTAGTTCTCCACACTAAAAAGTGTCATAAATTAAAAGAATAAAAAAACCACTACAAAATGTCTATACGATTGTCATTTTCATGGAAAAAGCATTAGGTGAAATTGTTCATTTCCAATTGATGATTTGTCTATAGTAGCAATGAGCAAAAACCCTCAAACTAGCGTGCAAATGATTTGTTTTGAGTTCTAATAATGTTGATAAGCGTTCTCTCGCGGATCGAGGCAAATTCCTGTACATTGGCAAGGCACGATTGACGTTATCCATCCTCTAGTTGGTAGAGGACGACCATTCAAATGATCTCGGTCGTTCACGTCAAGGAATTAAAGCTTCTGAAAATTAGTAATGTTTTTAAACCGTTTCTTCTCCTGTCTTTGCCAGCGTACCAGATTTTTATTTTTTGTGTAATTTCACTAATTTTAGTAATTAATTATTGATTGATACATTAAAAATCCATGTAAACATGCTTCAAGCATTCAGTGGCTTAAAAAATTAGGACCTATTCAATGGGATTTTGTTTAAATGTGGAAGGAATTCAATGTAAATGGATACCAATATATTTTAAAGGGTACGTCTTCAAGATCCTCTTAGGTTGTTAGTTCACGTCGTATGTAGAAGTTAATAAAATGGGGAACTTGTAGTAGCTCAACTTTGTGCCATGTAGATGACCCTAACTATGGACTCAACTAAATTGAACAACTTGTAATTAATCCTTGATAATAATTTGCTCATCCTTGCAACACCCAAAGGTATGTCGTGTTAATACCCCAAGGATCATGCAAGTATATTTATTTTGATGACCATTGTTATTTTTAATTTTGATTGTAGTATGTGCTATGGAGTCATGGACACACATCAATGTGGATCTTGTTGAAGGGTTTCCTACATTAGGTGGCAAATTGGTTGTTTTTGTGGTGATGAATCATTTATATAAATATGCCTATTTTTGTTCATTGGCCCACCCTTATCATGCATCTACCCTTGCCCAAGCTAAGCTTGATCAAAATTTTGATGTCCATGCTAAGCCCATTTCTGTCTCAAGTGATTGTGATCCACTCTTTTGTAGCAATTTTTGGTAAAGTTTTGTTCTAGCTACATGGAACACAACTAAAATTGAGTTCAACACATCATCTACCAACTGAATGTTAGATATAAATAGTTACTAAATGTTGGGAGATTTATTTAAGATACCTTGCATTAGCACAATAAGCTCACTAGGCTACAAGACTCCTCACAACATGGTGTCACCACACTTTTCAAATTGAACACTGTCCAAAATTGTTATGCCCTACCACCACCATTTCTCATGTCCGACCTTCAGAGATATAATGTTTTCGTGGCAAAGATTGCCACAAGCAAATGCAATTCGGGGACCTCTCCAATAGCGCTTATACAATGTCTTTTCCCGCCCAATTTGCCCCTAAAAGTGAAAGTGAGATAGACAGAGAGAAAGATGATTTGCAATTGGGATAAGTCATTGACAACAATTTTTTTGTCTTAGTGACAACTTGCTGGTATGGACATTATTTTGGTTAAGGGGTTTTGCTCCCACCACTACCTCCTATTCCAAAGATGGGAACTCCACATTCATTTAAAAGTCTCCACAAAAAGTATGAGAATAATAAAAAACTGAAAAACAAGGAAATAACTGGAAGGGAAAATTGTCTTCTTGTCTCAGTGATAATTTGTTGCTATGGGCATTATTTTAGTTAAGGGGTTGCACTCTCACCGCCGTTGCCTATTCCAAAAATCGGAACTCTACTCTCATTAAAGAGTTTTCATAGAGTATGACAATACTAAAAAACTTAAAAACAAGGGAAGATCTGGACCTAGTCGAGTCAAGTTTCCTCCAAATCTAAAGAAGAAAAATTAAGTTGGAAGCGCGCTATGATAGGAAAAATAATCTTACTATTCTTATTGTTGATTTTCAATTCATTCAAATTTATTCAAATACATTAAAATTTGTTCATTAAGAATTAACAATTAAAACCGTAAGGTTTCTTTTCTTATTATAACGCGTTTCCAACTTAATTTTCTTTTTTGGCTTCGAAGAAAACTTCATCCGATTAGGTACAATAGGTTCAGTTCTTCCCTTGTTTTTGAATTTTTTATTATTTTCATATTCTTTGTAGAGATTATTAAATGAGAGTGGAGTTCCCATTTTTGGAAGTGGCAAAGGTGATAGTAGCACAACCCTTTAAACCAAAATAATGCCCATAGCAGCAAAGTGTCACTAAGATAAGAAGCCTAATCTGCTTTTCCAATTCTTCTCTATTTTTCAAATTGTTATTATTCTCATACTCTTTTTGGAGACTCTTAAATGATTATAGAGTTCCTATTTTTGGAAGAGGAGGTAGTGGCGGAAGGAAAATCCCTTTAACCAAAACAATACCAATAACAAAAAATTGTCACTGTGAGAGAAATTGTTGTTAGAGCAAATTGTTTCTTTTTCTCACTTGCAAATTGTCTTTCTCTTTGTTTGTCTCACTTTCACTTTCAAGGGAAAATATAGTAGCACTAAAAATATATGGGAGTTCCGTTTTACGATATAGGAGATAGAAAAAATATAGCAGCACCTTTGAAAAAGATTATCCTCACAGGTACATTAAATTGTTTGATTTAGTAGGGCTATTTTAGTTGAGGCGACTTCAGGGCAAATGTCTCACTTGGGTTATGTCATTTAAGGTGGCTTCAGGGCAAATTTATAAATTCAATGAACATTGGTAATATATTATCAGTTTGAGTTAACAATACAGTGTCTCAATCTTGACTAATATAAATATCAATGTTCTCCTAATATGTGATTTGCCCTAAAGCCATCTCAATTGAGACAATGCAATTGAGACAATTTGCTCTTAGACCACTCCTCAACTGAGAAAACCCAAATGAGACAGACAATTAACTATATCTATGGGAATAATATTTTACCAAAATGTTATACCTCCTTTCGACTCCTATATTTCAAAACAAAACTTGAATATTTATTCAACATCTCATTAAAGAGTACAAAGAAAGTGGAAGAATTGGTCCCAAAAAAAGTGGAAGAAATGGTTGCAAGGAAAATGGAACAAAAATGGTGTAGAGCATGTTCAATTTTTGCAAAAATAATTTGAGCTTTTGCAAAAGAAGTATAAATAAAAAATGATTGACATGTCAATGAAGTTTTGTTTCTTTCAAATTGTTAATAATTTAAAAAATAATGGTGACTCCATAAATATCCTAAAGTAATAAGGCGATCTTGAATATTCCATAACTTTGTTATATTTTTGAATTGTTTGGAAATTTAAAAAAATTTGTGACAATATTTTAAAAATTGTTAAATACTTTGCATTGTTGTGAAGTTCAAACAAATTTGTGGACAATATTTTAAAAAATGTTAAATACTTTGCATTGTTGTGAAGTTCAAACAAATTTGAATGAATTTGTTAAAGTTTAGTTCCTATTATAAAGGATTTAAAGCAACGGTCCTAAAAAATGGTTTGAAGAAGACAAATAAATTTTGATAAAAATTAAAATTTCAATCATTAAGCTTATCTATTAGTTAGAACATAAACTTTTGTGGTCTCTGCTATTGGAAATGTCCTTGAGTCTACATATAAGTCTTAAGGGTTTTGTATGCAAAAATGGCCTCAAATTGACATGTAATTTGTAAGTCCTTATTAAGAAGAATGTCCTTGAGCCAACATATAATCTTTAAGGTATCTGTGTGTAAAAAATAACCTCAAATTAACATGTAATTTGTAAGCCTTTATTAAGCATGTGTATGAACGATTGATCATAAAACTTTTTTTATAAAAAAAAGAGGGGAGAGGTACCTCAAACATCTATTAATCAAAAATAATAATACAAACATAATTACAGTTAGGGGCCAACCAGTTCAGATCATACAACTTTTGTTTGTTGGAATTAGGTTTATAACAACAAATAAGTAAGATATTCAGACATATATTAGTGCATATGTATCAAATTATCTTTAACTTTGATGCAATTATAGTTTCTAATTATTTTCAGAGAAATTACAATTTAAAATTTTCATATAAATAAATTTATTGTTAATCCCATTGTAGTTTGTATGCCCTTATTAAGCAGAATGTCCTTGAGACAACATATAAGCTTTAAGGTATCTGTGTGTAAAAATGACCTCAAATTACATGTAATTTGTAAGCCTTTATTAAGCATTTGCGTATGTACATGTAATCATACAACTTTTGTTGTTGGAATTAGGTTTATAATAACAAATAAGCAAGACATTCAAACAAATATTAGTGCATATATCAGCTTATCTTTCACTTTAATGCAATTACAGTTCCTAATTATTTTGAAAGAAATTGCACTTAAAAATTTTCATATAAATAAACTTATTGTTAATCCCATTTTATAAAAGAGGTTGATCAAATGCTATATGGTGATCTCTAATCATTGTACTTCTTGTGGGAGAAGAATATCTAAGTTGCATTAAAAAATCTAAAGTTTTAGAAGACTTAATTTGTTTGAAGAACTTAATCCTTTTATAAATTATAAAGTTTTTAGAAGGCTCAATTTGTGAGAAGAATTTAAACATTTCATGAATTTTAAGATAAATCTCCATGGTAATTATAAGATAAATATTTCATCACTTCTAGATTATATTAACTTTATCTTTAAATAAAGTCCTTCATGTTTGGGATGATTCACTAATGTTTTTTTCCATTTATAAGGAGAGGTTTTGTTAAAGCTATTTTTCTTTTGAGCATGTCTTTACCATCACATATTGTTTCTCCATCCAGTACTTGGTATTGATAATTTTAACTTGAGGAATCCTCCTATATTGTTTTATTGTATTCCTCATGTTTGGAAAGTACAATCTTAGATTTAATTTCGACAAAAGTTTTGTATATTTTAATTTGAGATCGACTAGAGCTTAGATGCATTGTACAGTAATTTAATACAATAGATATTAGTTCAGAAATTTAATACAATAGATATTTGTTTAGCAATTTAAAATGATCTCAATTGTGTTGTATTTGATAGGTTAATTTGATAGATAGTTGTTCAATCTTAACTAGCCTCCACCACCAAACATGAAGTTTTCCTTACCACTTTTTTTATGAACACCTCCAAACAAGGAGTTATCTTTGTCACCTTTGTACAGACACCTCGTTCATGGGTCTGTTTGAGAAACATTCACCCATTTGGTAGCCCAGGCATTGTTATAAAGATTTTATTCTCGATACATTTTTGTACTTATAGTTCCTTTGCACTTCAACATAGTTGCACAAACTATTGCCAATATTTCTCACCTACCACTTCATTCAAGGTATGCGATTGCATCCGTTTCTTTGAATATTTCTATTTGAATTCTCAAATTTAAATTGTAAGAGCAACATCTTAACCTGTACCGAGATGGCTTTCAATTCTTTCAATCTTGTATTCATAGTTTCTATCAAAAACCTACTATAGACTACATACTTATGGTGGAGGAGTTAGGGGTTGGGGGTAGTGCTTGCTTAGTTAAAATATGTGTTTGCACTTTGACTACAACAAATTGACTCATTTTGTTGTCACTTCAATTAGATTTTGTTGGGAATTTGTTAGGAAACAACAAACTTCCTATTTTTTTGAGCCCTTGTATCACCATGGTCAACGATAAACACTTGTCATTGTTTCATCTTGCAGATGGACTTTCATTTCAAGAGCCATGTTGCCTTCACAATCCAAGAAGTTGCAAAGTCTTATGTTGTGAGCTTATTTGATGCCACTAATTTGTATGCAATTCATACAAAGAGGGTCACTATAATGCTCAAGGATATCCAAGCAAATTCATGGTGAAAGGGATTAAAGGTCTGATGTTTTTGTTGGGATTAAATCTATCAAATTTGGGTTTCGTGCTAGGTGATTTTAATGTATATACAATTTGCATTCATTATCTTTTTGGGGGGGAGACAGGGGGTGGACATTGCTAATTACTTGTTGTCAATGCCTGCATTTTAAATAATTTACATTAGCTTGGGTGTAGGGGTTGATAATTAAATTCATTGAAAGGATATGAACTTCAAATAACTACTATAGAGTATAGAGTTGGTCAAATTAAATTCATGGTGTGTATAACTTGCTTAGTGTTCTCACATGTTTTTGAGATGTGATTGAATATCAACTTGATTGTATTTGTTTGGAGAAGGCCTAAGAATGTCTTTCTATATGGACTTGTTGTATGTTACATGATTTGTCTTAGAATAGAGTGCTAAGATTGCTTTAAAGTAAAATGTTATGTTAGGGCATCTTTTTCATCATTTGCATATCTATTGGGTATACCACCAATTTGTAGGGGTATAAATAGCTGGAGATGTGTTTTGTCATGAACATTAGTTGATTAAAAGGCATCCTTCACAATATTGCCATTGACATTAGATCATATAGGGATGATATTATGGAGCATTAGGAGAGAATACAAGGCACTTACAATCCATGGCATGTTTCATCGCATACCTATATATTTTGCTACCACTTCTAATGATGAATACTACTAAATGAACCAGATTTATTGAATGTAGACAAGCATAAAGAGTGGCAACTTGTACCTTGTCTCTAGCTTGGTGTTTTACTTCCACTTCTATTTCAACCAATGAGTGTGTTAAATTTTGAGAACTCTTAGTCATGTTTACCTCGCCCTTAACATAACTGACTATTGATTCTAAACGTTTATGCTGATTTTGAATTAATTCGAGTTGTGAAATTTGAACTTTGGTTTTTTAAATGCAGTCCAAGATATCAAAATTAGGAGTTGCTTTAGATGGTGGATGAATTGCCTTGGTTGTTTGAAAGGTAGATGGTCTTGTATTTGCATAAATTATCTTCTCTTTCTTCAAAAGTAGGTTGGTTCTTGATGAAACCTATCGTAGAGTGGCTATTGGGTTCAATTTGATTGTTTAGATTCCTTGACAAACCTTGATTGTTGACCTTAGATAAGGCTATCAACTACGACATCCTTTGTGTTTTTAGACACTCAATGGCATCATGACTATCCATGTCATGAAAACAATAATAATTATTCACATTATTACTCGAAGGTAGTGCTTCTATGGCAAGCTTTTCTAGTGCAATAGGTAAAATCAATAAAAAGATCCCATGATTGATGGTACTCCGAATGGGAGACAATTGACAATGCCCCCCACAACCCACTTCTTGTCTATATTAAAGTCAATAAAAGATCTCATGAACGATGGTACTTCAAATATACGATAAGTTTAATAACTACAAAACGATAATTTTTTTCCCTCAAAGTATTATGATTAAGCTTCCCTTGAAAGGATTTTTTTCTAACACAATCTTTGGTTGGTATGAAATTTATAAACTTTATTTTAGTGATTAATTCTTTGTTTGCTTATATTATATGGATTGATTATTGAAAAGGATAATAATGCATTAATTTATCTTGAATGTTTTGAGATGGTTTGTAAAATGATTTATGGAAGGCATCATCTTTGTCAAAGTACAGTGCAATATATTTTGATGACAAGGATATACAATGAGTGATATATATTTGTTCTCTTCATAAGTATATGTTGTTTTCTCAATCTCTCTACCTATTCATTTTTAGATAACCATTTGTAAATTACGAACATAATTTGTATTGATCGGATCTATCTATGTGATCTAATCTTTGCTTTGAACTTGAACTTGGTAATTCTTACATATAAATAATGGAGCAATAGAGTTGGACAAATTAATCATGGGTGCCCAAGAGAAGGACAAAAAGGCCAAGATACCCCTTAATTCGAGGTATGTGTGCCTTCTATGCTAGATAGTGAAAAGGAATTTTGTATATCTATGAAAGTGATTTGTTTTGTCTATAGTTATTCTTGTTGTCAATGACTCTCGTGTTAAAAGATGCTAGAGGTACATACATGAGAGATTACATAAGTATTTCTTTAAACATAACTTAGTTGATATTGCTTGGTATATGGTTCTTATCCTATGATGTGTTTGTTGTTGTTTTGGCCTCCAATTTATATATTGTTTAAATTATAGGGTGCAATTTGGCATCAAGGTTTTTTTTTTTTGATAACCCAAGGTGTCCCCGCAACCCTCCACCCAGCGACATATGAGATGAGTAGAGGGGCGAGACTAGTCCTTGGGGGTGGACCCGTCAACCGTCGGCTCGCACGCCGGATCCACCGGGCAAACCCGGGAGGGAATCAAACCCGTGAGCTTGAGGAGAAAACTCAAGTTACAAGCCAACTCCACTACCCGTGCGGGCTTTGCTATGTGATGGATAGAAGATCTTTACAATAACAATTTACAATATGATAATATTCAATTTCATAAATATATGTTTACAATAACCCTAAAAGTGCTCCAATATTGTTTAAGTTTTAGAAACCCAATCCTTTATTCTTTATATGTAGAAAACAATTGAGTGTAGGTTTGGACATACATTGATCACAAAAAATACATTAATCACAAAAATTACATTGATAACAAGGATCTATCACACATGAAATCAAGTCTCACTTGTGGAAATTTTGTCTCTTTGAAATATGAATATGAACTATGGTTGCTTTTTTTTGCATATTCTGTTGTGTAAGTGCATTCTTACTTCATAGGATTGGTGAGTTGGTTCCAAAGTCCTTAGAAAAACTCTAGTTCTTTGTTGTGCTCATTTAGGTCATTCAATGTGTTGGAGCAATTGTATATATTGAAGAATTTGTGGTCTCATAAATATCCCTACTAAATTGAGGAATGCTTTGTATAAACAACTAATATATGACAACTTCTCTCATTTTCCTTCCTTTAGGTTGAGACAACCTTTGAATGGTATATGGTATATGTACATAGTTTGCCCATGCAATAAGCATATTTCTTTTTTCATTGTAATAAACATATTTCCTTTTTCCTTGAAGAAATTATCTAAGTGATAAGAGTTATCTCAAATTTATATCTTATAGTTCTTCATGAAAAGTTTGATGTAGGGTAAGGTGGCCTCTTAAAAGTACCTTGGTCGATTGTAGAGGAGTATTTATGTATTGTGCTTGATTAATTGATGGTAACAGTAGTTGGTTGCTTGTCCTTAGCATGGCAATAAATTAGATAAAGTAGCATTGTAGGAAGACATGTCTTTGACCTTGTGGGACGTGTCTTAGCGGCAGCATTGATTGGCACATTAAGAATATCCTTTTCAGCTGCTCACGGCTCGAGTTTTCGTCACCATTAGGCATGAAGACCGGGGTTCGCTCGACTTGAGACTCAAACCCTTGGTGTCTCTGTGGGGATATTTGTTTATGCGGGTTCGTCACTCGATATTGGAATGTGTTTATACATTACAAAAGTGATTGCTAAGGTTTTAACGCTTCGATATGTATATGGAACTTTAAAGTTTTGTTTATTTTCAAACCCAGATGTAGATATCTTATATATTGAGTATAATGCATTATAATGAAAGTTATAATTTAAGAATATTTATATTGGTTAGGACATGTAGCATTTAGGGTTGGAAGAATGTTGACGCTTCTTATTCTGTGATGTTGTCAAAAAAATTTCAGGCCCCCGCCAAACTACCACAGTTGGTGTACATGCGGATACGCTTATTTTGAAAAATGGATGTGTGGCAAATGTAAATCCCCTTCCAATGAAAGAATGGATTAGCTTACCCTCAATCACTTCTTTATTTATATATATAGTATTTTTAAAGAATTAAAATTTATTGATAGTTAGGTTTTGTTAGATTCAAATTTTTTAATATTTGATAGTAATAAAAAAATCACAAATCCTCATTGATGGCATAAGAGTGGCATCTGTGTCAAAAAAAAGTAGAGGAAGATGGTAAGTGGGCTCCTCCCTATGGGGAGTATGAGTTTAAATTGAATTTTGATGGAGCAGGAGGCAGGATCATTATTAGAAACTTTACGGGGAACTTGATCGTGGGCGGATTTTTTTTGTTTCCAAGTTGTACTCACAATGTGGTGGAAGTCTTTGCCTTTATTGAGGATCTTAAGATGGCAACTAAGCTTGGGTTTCAGAATTTTGTTGTGGAAGAGGACTCTTTTATTATCATTAGAGGAATGATTCAGGGGTATGTTTCTATTTGGAAACTTAATCGTTTGCTTAAGGAAGCCTTGGGTCTAAAGGAGGACTTAAATTTGATGGCCGTATAACCGTGAAAATAAATATTTGACCGTATGTTAATACATGTAAATTTTCTTAGAAACTGTTAAAAAACAATTAATATAAAAATTTGACCATATATATATATATATATATATTTTTTTTTTTTTTTTCTGTTATTTTTAATTTTTTTAATAGAAACTTTATATATATAAATGTGTTTTTTGCTTTTATTTTTTAATTTTTTAATAGAAACTTCTTATATATATAAAATATGTGTGTGTGTTAAAAACAATACAAAATTACAAATACATGTTTTTTGCTTTTATTTTTAATTTTTTTTAAATAGAAACTTCTTATATATACAATATATATATGTGTGTGTTAAAAACAATACACAATTATAAATACTATGTTTTTTATTTTTATTTCTAAATTTTTTAATAGAAACCTTCATCAATTTCTATTATTTAATTTTTTTCTTAGATTTTTCAAAGATATTCTAAATATTCTTTGAGCTTTTTTATATTATTAGCCAAATAATATTTTATATTATAATTTTTTTAGAGTGAAAATTCCCTTCATGCACGGGCAACAAGCTCTCAATTTTTTTCTCAACATCCTTAAGCAAAACGATTGGAGATTTGGATTGAATCTTTAATTGTTAATAGTGACTGCATCAGTTTGTGGTACTGGTAAGTCTCTTTAAATTTGACTATTTTTAATCTTTTTGTGTTTCTTTCTTTTATTTTTTTTAATATAGTTTTTGGTAGGATAAATTTGTTTGGTGCTTGCTTGCTATGGTAACAGCCGCTTGAATGAAGTAGTGTTGACAAATTGGGATCTACATTATACAATGTAGAGGTTTTTGTATTCAACTGTGTATATTTTTCAATAAATACTTCCAAAAACTCTTACTTCATAGCTGCTCATACTTCATAAAATTCAATGTAGTTTTTATGAGTTCTTTTTATATGTTCTGTTAAGAAAATAAAATTGAATATATTCAGGGCTTTAAGTTTTAACATTGATGCCCGACCCATCTCTTCATATTTTAATGAGGTGTTGTAAATATAATAATGAAATAAATATAAGTTCTATAATGAAAATCTAATGCTCATCCTCCAAATTGTCTTGAGATGTTGATTGATCTTGTAGGGGGGATCCAAGTCTTTATATTATTATATAGAAGCGTGGTTTATAAGACTTATGCAAAAATATGTTATGGTTGATCACAAGGATACTAATAACAAAGCCCCTTCTTTAGTTTTTTTTTTTAATGTGATATAGTGAATTGAACTCTTTGAGGACAAGAAACGCTGTGCTAGGATAGGATATGATAGCTTCAAATCTAGTTTCATTGGTATAATCATCCTTCATGTCACTTTAGTGCATAAAACCATATCCATGGAGTTTTATGTTAATAACAAGGATATTGGGTACAAAGTGCTCTTAGAAAATTTAACTTGCATTAAAAAAAATTAATTGTCATGTGAAAGGTAATAATAAAGATGAAACGGTAGAAAAAAAATTTCTTGACAAGCAAGGTGAACCGTCAAATTTAAGCCCTAGCCTAAAGGGATCTTTTTAATAGATTTAGATTTTGCATTGCTTTTGGGAGTGAACTTCAGTAGCAAATTGTCTGGCTATTAATAGTATTGGGCAGGATCCTTTTTCTGCTGAGTTTAGTGGGATTCATCTTCTTGGCATGGGGTGGAGGCTATCTTGGCTCGGGAAAGGGGGTCAATTCGAGCCTTAGATTGATTATTAAAAAAGGATTTGGATTGGCAGGTCATTTGATGGGGTGCTTGGGTGATCATTACTCTATCTAATTTAGGCTGCCACCCATCATTCTAGTAAGTGATCTAGGGTGAGCATTTACTTCCCATTTGTGGAATTTTTAAGGTGATTTTTAACTCTAGCCTTTTAACATGATGATCGAGGCATTTGTCTCCACAAGAGTTGTGTTGGTGATGGGGAGTGCACAGCGGATACCACAGACCGATGCCCTAATTTCTCACAGTCAACGAACTAACAGATGAGCCACTGATTCAACTCGATCAACCAAGTCTCTCATCCTTCTCCAATGCCTCGATGGCATTTGCCCTTGGTGAGACTCGAAATCTTTGGTCAATTTGCCAAGAACACCATCGTACAATTTTCCTCCTACGAACCCTAGCACATGAAGATGCTAGGTCATTCTTATTGCATGAAACCCTTGGTCCGGAACATCTGCACTATCAAACAGGAAAACAAAACAAGAAACAGACGGATATGGTACATTGAAGCCATTCCACTTATTTCGATAGAAATCTCACCAGTGGAATGCTTCACGGCGACATACGGCAATAATGGAAAATGCAAAATGAATGGAAAACTACAATTACATGATTTACAGTTGTAAGGAATAGAAATCAAATGGATAGAACATAATTGCTTTATTTCTCTTGAACACAGTACAATCACATTCAATCTGGTTACATTCAATGATCATTTGGCCATTCCTCTGGGCATTTATCAACTTGCCCTGAGTAGTATCGACCGACTCCAAGTGGCTGAGAGATCAATCCAAGCGGCTGGGAAACACTACTACCTATTTTTGGCATTATTGCTATTTTTAGCATTATGCGATTACAACTTGACAAATGTCCCCTAAGTCACTTGGGACTTACAAAATAGACCTACCTACAAATTGAAATGAAAATGCATTGGTCAAATAGACCTTATTACAAACAAAAACATGATTTTTGAGGTGCTCCTGCACCATACTCCACGGGTGAAAATTGTCTCAAGTCCTCTTATAGACTAACTGCTGCAAATCACCACCCCGCTTTTTGATGTCTTCTTCCAGCATCCATGTGGCTTCTGAGTCTGGAAGTCCTTGCCATTTGACCAAGTGCTTAAAATATGTCTGATTTCTAGTCTTCTTGGCTATCCTGCTATCCAAGATACACTCCATCTTCGGTGGTTCCTTAGGTGGTAAGTGTTGCACCCACTCTGCAGTGTCTTGGACATAATCTGCTGTGCCTTCGCCTGTATCAGGACTCTGATATAATGTCAGATCAACGATATTGAAGATAGGTGAAATAGCAATATCATCAGGGAGTTCAATTTTGTAAGCATTAGGACCATATTTCTCCATAATCTGACAAGGTCCAATTTTTCTCATCATCAACTTGCGGTGTTTTCCTGTGGGTACTCTGTTCTTTTTGAGATGAACCATGACCATATCTCCAATTTGGTACTGGTCATCCCTTCTTCTTTGATCCACCCTAGCCTTGATCTTCTAACTGTTCTGGTGTAGAGTATCTCTGACTTACAGTTGATGAATTTCCTGCATAGCCTCTACAAATGTATCAGCATGCCCACTCCTTTTGTCTAATCCTTGAACATCTTGTAATTCAAAAATTCCTCTAGGATGACTACCATAAACAACTTCAAAAGGACTTAGACCTGTACTTTTGTTTGTAGAATGATTATAGGCATACTCTGCTTGTGGGAGTACCACATCCCAACTACTGCCATGTTCTCTTGTCAAACGTCTCAGCAGATTGCCTAATGACCTATTGACAACCTCAGTTTGACCATCAGTCTGAGGATGATAGGCTGAACTAAAAGACAAATTTGTACCCAATCGTTTCCATAGGGTTCTCCAGAAATGTCCCACAAATTTACTATCTTTTTCAGACACAATACTCAAAGGTAACCCATGAATCCTGACAATTTCTTTAAAGAACAAACCGACAATGTAACTAGCATCATTGGTGGTCTTACAAGGAATAAAGTGCGCCATTTTGCTGAACCTATCTACCACAACAAACACACTATCATAGCCTGTCCTTGTCTTGGGCAATCCCATCACAAAATCCATACTCAAACTTTCCCAAGGTCTGTTTGGTATGAGCAAAGGTTGGTACAGTCCTGCATTAGTTGAGACTCCTTTCGCTCTCTAGCAAATCATACAACTCTCAACAAACCTTCTGATATCAGATTGCATCCTTGGCCAAAAGTAAAACCTCCTTACAAGATCTAAGGTCTTGTTGAGCCCAAAATGTCCTCCTAAACCACCACTATGTTTTTCCTTCACTATATTATCCCTCATTGAACACTTAGGGATACATAGTTGACTTCCTTTAAACAAAAGTCCATCCTGCAATGTGTAATATGAGAATTCACTGTGGAAAGTACTGGCAAACTCACTTCACACCTTGTAAATTTCCTTAAAATCTTGGTCCTCTCCATACAATCCTTTGAGTGACTCAACACCCATACTTTGTAGCTGCACTTCTTGCACTGTCAACACCCTTCTGCTTAGAGCATCAGCAACCTTATTGGTTATCCCCTTCTTATGTTTGATGATGAAGGTGTATGCTTGAAGACTTTCTACCCATTTCATTTGCCGATAACTGAGCTTTTCCTATCCATTCAAAAAACTGAGAGCATGATTGTCAGTGTATACAATAAATTCTTTACGAAGCCAAGTAGTGCCTCCACTTTTTCAGAGCTTGTACCATAGCATACAACTCTAAATCATAAAAGGAGTACTTCCTCTTAGCTTCATTTAACTTTTCACTGAAGAAGGCTACTGATCTGCCTTCTTGACTCAACACTGCTCCTATGGCCAATCCATTTGCATCACATTCAATGGTGAAAACCTTATTAAAATCAGGTAACACTAAAATAGGGAATTTAGTAACTTTTTGTTTCAGACTCTCAAAACTCTGATCTACCTCTTTTGTCCACACAAACTTCATCTTACCTCCACCCTTGATGGTCTCCAACATAGGCACACAGATGTCACTGTAGTTCTTAATGAATTTCCTATAAAATGTGGGCAACCCATGGAAACTTCTGACCTCTCCTGTTGTCCTGGGTGTAGGCCAATTCAAAATAGCTTCTACCTTGGAAGGATCCATTTTCAAATCACCCTTAGAGATGACAAAACCTAGATACACCAATTCTTGTTTCATGAAGTCACACTTTTCCAAGTTTATCAGTAACTTCTGATCTTACAGCCTCTTCAAGACTATCGCCAAATGTTTCAAGTGCTCTTCCTTGCTCTTACTGAACACCAAGATATCATCAAGGTAGACTACCATGAATTTTCCTATGAATTCATGCAACACCTCATTCATCAGTCTCATAAATGTACTAGGGGCATTTGAAAGACCAAACGGCATCACAAGCCACTCATACAACCCTTCATTGGTCTTAAAAGTTGTCTTCCACTCATCCCCTTCTCTTATCCTTATCTGATGATACCCGCTCTTCAAGTCTATTTTGGAGAAATAAGTAGCACCTCCCAAACAATCCATTAGATCTTCTATTCTAGGAATAGGAAACCTATACCTGATGGTTATCCTATTTATGGCCCTAGAATCAGTACACAATCTCCATTTTCCATCTTTTTTTGGTGCTAAAATGGTGGGGACTGCACATGGACTCAAACTCTTTCTTATTAACCCCTTGTCTAAAAGTTCTTGAACCTGCCTGGCTATCTCCTCATTCTGCTGATGTAATGACCCGGATGATTATGGGACTGATATTAATTATTCTTTCCGATTTCTTCAATTATATCCCTCGATGAATACTAACAACCACTTGCACAAAATGGTAGCCCAAATAGACTATGATATTCAAATTAAAGATTTGCAACTTTCGGTATGAATCAATTCTATTGTTATAACAATCAAATGGAACTTATGACAATACTGTACAATCTATTATTCCAGAACCAGTTCACTGTTTACTGCTGATAATATATGTAAGATTCCAACACTAATACCACACACTTGGTACAGCGCCACAGAGGTCAGCCTGTTGATATCACAAGTAGTACCACTCCAAAACTAATGTATTAACTGCGGAGATTGTTGCCTCTCACTAGTAGTCAAAACCAATCATCTTCTGAATTGAAGGTTTAACTTCCAAGAACCATAACAATCAGCCCTTTAGATGGTATAATGCTCCTGTAGAAAAGGATATGATCTCCACAATAACTAGACGATAAAAGAATGAATGTACTTGCCAACTTAGACCGAGTCTAATTACCAACTGGCGCTCAAGAACTAAGCACGATCTTCAACTATGAGGTCTTCTATGTCAATCGATGCTTACTTATTACCAACTCGGCTTCAATAGAGATAGTCGATACTTGTATAAGTTATTCTGTGGTCTTCAAGGTAGTCCGCCAGTGTGATATCTTAGTTCGGCACTTATACCAGTTTCGATCCTCTGAATCTCTTGTAAATAGCTTGCCTAAGCCCTTGTAGTATGAATGATCGATGCCTCTTTTATACCTTTGGACCTGTGTCTTTTCCCCAACGCTCATGACTTTTCAACGATGGTCTTTTGCACCTTTCATTATTATCAAAATAGGGCGATTGATGTTGTTACGTGAGTGATGGGGAATAGAAAGAAGAGCGATTCATTTGAATCGCTAGTTTATAGATCTTGGGTTCCTTAGGCACCGCTCTAGTTTACATACATTTAATATCCTATATCTTTATTAATACTTATCCTTATTTAATAACTTTCTTAATATATATATAACATGTCTTTTTTTATCTTCTAATTATCTTTATAACATATAATAAATATAATGATACTTAGATATATTATTTATATCTGTTATTTACTTAATATAATATATATATATATATATATTAAATATTATATAATAGGATTATTATTAAATAATTTAATGAACGAATATATATATATATATATATATATATATATATATATATATAATTATACCTATTTGTATGGGGACATGACAGCCCTCCCCACTCGAGATTGCTTGTCCTCAAGCAATCATGAGTTCTTTAATCACCTTGTATTTTTAATCGTCCACTTTCTGATGTATTGAGATGAACACGCTCAAGTGAAGATAAATTGATTGTGATTCCAGGAAAGAGAATTTGTGATCAAAGAGCATTTGTTTGATGTTTTGAATAACAACAATAGGATGATTTGAGAGTGTTGAGATCCTTTGATTACGAGATTCGGTCATAAGTTATTGACCTCAAATCGAGAAGAGTTAGGTTCTTTGAGGAGAACTGATTATATGATGTTATGATCAAAGAAGATTTGATTTGATGTTGAATAGCAATATGATTGAGGAAATTTAGTTAATCAAATGAATGCTAGAAGGAAGAATCTTTTCATTGTTAAAAGAAAACTTTGGGAGTATTGATATTTCGAGATTGGAGATTTGGAATGAAATAATATTGATGAATATCCCAGAATCTAAGGATGTTGTAACTAAGACTTGAATTGTTTAAACAAGTTGATGTATAGTATGACCCTGGGGTTGATGATGAGATAATGTTCCGTTCTTGATCTATTAACCTGCACACAAAATAACTACTAGAAAGGAACATTAGCCATATTAAAGATCCATAATTTAGTAATGAAATCAATTCATCATAATATAATTAATGATATAACACAAATAACATTTAATTTCAACATATAGCTATCCATACCTCAAGTTGATCCATAGAAATACTTGCAAATTAGAGTGTGATGGAGGGCATTCTTCCTACCTATCACCTCTATAACATTAAGGATCAAGAGTGTGATGGAGGGCACACCTCCTACCTATCACATCTTGACAAGAACATGATGGAGGGGACACTTCCTACCTATCATGTCTTGATGATGGAGGGCATTCTTCCTACCTATCATCCCTTTAACATAATTTGATGAGAGCATGATGGAGGGCATTCTTCCTACCTATCATCTCTTTTAATATTAAGGATCAAGAGTGTGATGGAGGGCACACTTCCTACCTATCACATCTTGACAAGAACATGATGGAGGGCACACTTCCTACCGATCATGTCTTGATGATGGAGGGCATTCTTCCTACCTATCATCCCTTTAACATAATTTGATGAGAGCATGATGGAGGGCATTCTTCCTACCTATCATCTCTTTAATATTAAGGATCAAGAGTGTGATGGAGGGCACACTTCCTACCTATCACATCTTGACAAGAACATGATGGAGGGCACACTTCCTACCTACCATGTCTTGAACATGGTTTGCTTGTGCTTGATCCATCATGAACATTCTTCTTCACTATGTTTCTTTTTTTTTTCTTTTGGTTCAAAATTTTCCTCCCATTCCTCATTTGTTATGATTTTTAGGTGGTGTTCTCTTTTTCTTGCACACCGGTGACCCGGCTCCCATTTTTCATTGCAATTGAAGCATATATTCCTTTTTCGGAAATCGTCTTTCATCGTATCATCTCTGGTCCAGGGTCTCCCATTTCCTTTGCAAGTATGTCCATGAGTCCAGGGTTCCTTGCATCTGTAACATAAGTTTTTTTCCTTTATTTCATTCTTGGATGAGAAAGGTTTATGGAATCTTTCCTTCTTGTGGGGTGGGTTTGTATAGAGATTTGTGGGTTTGTTCTTTTCCAAACGGGTTGCCATTTCAATGGCATTATCCAATGAGGTGGGTTTAAGTGCTCCCACTAGTCCTCTCAATTTCTCATCCAAGCCCTCAATAAATAGAAATGTTAGTCTTTCATCTTCAATTCCGGTAACTCGCATAGCTATTTTCTCGAATTCACTTATGTACTCATCCACCATTCCTTTTTGTCTTACCAAGGTTAAGTCCTTAAAGTCTTGTTGGGGATGTCTCCTATCAAACTTCTTAAGGAACCTTTTAGAGAATTCAGCATATGATGTAATGTTTTCATGGCCTAGGGTGCTTTTTCCATTATGCCACCACTCATAGGCTATCCCTTCTAGGTGTAGGATTGCAAATTGGAGGGCATCTTTTTTGGTCATAGGACTAAGTGCAAAATAGTCATTAAGTTTTTGAAGCCATGCATGTGGGGTGATTTTAGTGGTTCTGTCAAAGTGAGGAAGGTTTACTTTATTGGCCTTTTGTTTTAAGTCCTTATGGATAGGTCTTCTCTCACTTCGTGTTAACTCATTCCTTTTAGAGTTGCTAAATTCATGGAAGGAAACTGCTCTTCTTACTTCAGGTTCTAAATTTGCATTGGCTCTAGTCATGTCCTCAGTGCTCATAACTTGTGTATTTTCTTCTTCCCTTCTTGGAGTTTCCTCACTTGGTAGGAAAGATGGTATTGGAATTCGTGAACTTGAGGAAGAGTTGCTAATTTCGGCTTGGTTCGAAGCTACTTCCCTTCCATTTGTCGACGGGGCCTTGAGTTGTTCCACGGTGTCTCCTACCCTTTGAAGTGCTTCTAGGAACATTTGTGTAGTTTTTTCACCTTTCTTCCTCATGGATTGAGTTGTCTTTTCATTTTGTTCCATCATGATTCTGGTTGTTCTTTCATTTTGTTCCATCATGTTTTTGGTGATCATTTCCATGAATGACCTCATATCTTGAGCATCCATGTTGTTGTTGTTACGAACTGTTTGTCTTGTATGATGTTGCATTAAATTTTTTCACAGGATGGCAGAATCTTCTGCTCTGATACCACTGTAATGACCCGGATGATTATGGGACTGATATTAATTATTCTTTCCGATTTCTTCAATTATATCCCTCGATGAATACTAACAACCACTTGCACAAAATGGTAGCCCAAATAGACTATGATATTCAAATTAAAGATTTGCAACTTTCGGTATGAATCAATTCTATTGTTATAACAATCAAATGGAACTTATGACAATACTGTACAATCTATTATTCCAGAACCAGTTCACTGTTTACTGCTGATAATATATGTAAGATTCCAACACTAATACCACACACTTGGTACAGCGCCACAGAGGTCAGCCTGTTGATATCACAAGTAGTACCACTCCAAAACTAATGTATTAACTGCGGAGATTGTTGCCTCTCACTAGTAGTCAAAACCAATCATCTTCTGAATTGAAGGTTTAACTTCCAAGAACCATAACAATCAGCCCTTTAGATGGTATAATGCTCCTGTAGAAAAGGATATGATCTCCACAATAACTAGACGATAAAAGAATGAATGTACTTGCCAACTTAGACCGAGTCTAATTACCAACTGGCGCTCAAGAACTAAGCACGATCTTCAACTATGAGGTCTTCTATGTCAATCGATGCTTACTTATTACCAACTTGGCTTCAATAGAGATAGTCGATACTTGTATAAGTTATTCTGTGGTCTTCAAGGTAGTCCGCTAGTGTGATATCTTAGTTCGGCACTTATACCAGTTTCGATCCTCTGAATCTCTTGTAAATAGCTTGCCTAAGCCCTTGTAGTATGAATGATCGATGCCTCTTTTATACCTTTGGACCTGTGTCTTTTCCCCAACGCTCGTGAATTTTCAACGATGGCCTTTTGCACCTTTCATTATTATCAAAATAGGGCGATTGATGTTGTTACGTGAGTGATGGGGAATAGAAAGAAGAGCGATTCATTTGAATTGCTAGTTTATAGATCTTGGGTTCCTTAGGCACCGCTCCAGTTTACATACATTTAATATCCTATATCTTTATTAATACTTATCCTTATTTAATAACTTTCTTAATATATATATATATATATATATATATATATATATATATATATATATATATATATATAACATGTCTTTTTTTATCTTCTAATTATCTTTATAACATATAATAAATATAATGATACTTAGATATATTATTTATATCTGTTATTTACTTAATATAATATATATATATATATATTAAATTTTATATAATAGGATTATTATTAAATAATTTAATGAACGAATATATATATATATATATATATATATATATATATATATATATATATATATAATTATACCTATTTGTATGGGGACATGACAGCTGAGGGGTCATTTTATATGCGGCCTTATTAGGAAGTACTGCTCCTGGTATGAAATCTATCTGATGGCTAATGTCTCTGATGGTAGGGAATCAGGTATATCCTTTGCAATCACTCCTTTGTAACTCTCAAGTAAATCTCTAACCTCTTTAGGCCCTACTTCTCCCACACTTTGCTCCTTTTCCCCCTTAGGCTTCATAATCAAAGCAAAACCTACTCCATCACCTTCCTGTAATGTGTCCATGAATTCTTTTTCTCCTACCAGCATTATACTAGACCCTACATGCTGTGGATCCTCTTCTACCAATGACTGTATCCTTTAAGTCATACCATCTTTTTGAAATGAGTAAGCATTCTTTTCTTCATCATGCTAAGCCTTTCTGTCAAATTGCCATGGTTTGCCTATTAAAAGATGGCAAGCATCCATAGGAAGGATGTCACACAAACTCTTGTCTCTATACCCCCAATACTGAATTCTACCCATGCTTGTTCATTGATGAGTATGTGTTGCCCCTTATTCAACCAACTAACTTTATATGGACTGCTATGGGGTATCTTTTCCAGATTCAACTTATTTACTGCTTCCAAAGATATGATATTATCTGTCGAACCAGAGTCAATAATAACTTTGCAAACCTTACCTTGGATCTTGCAGTTGGTTCTAAATAAAGCCTTTCTTTGTGATGGTTCTGTTTGCACTAGTTCCTTGAGCAGCGTCCTCTTGATCATCAAATTTTCTCCCACTTCTGATGCTAAATTCACTTCAGGAGATGTCATACTCCTTGCATCTTCTTGAATCAAAGTGGTTCTCTTCTCACCACCATGAGAAGTTGAGGCCTTCTCTGGACACTTGTATGTCGGGTGCCCTATCTGATTGCAGTTATAACATCTCATATTGGAGAATTTGGATCCTCTACTTGATCCATTTGTCCCACCTCTTCCATTAGGCCTTCTTCCTTGATAGCCTCCTCTGCTACTTGAGTCCCCAACTTGTTCTTCTTGGCCAGACTCACCACTAGGCCTCTGGTTAGGACTTCTTCCTCCAAAACTGCCTCTGCCTCTGAAATGCCTTCCACGTCTACCTCTATTGTTCTGCTCACTCTTCCTCTTTATCTTCTCTTCAACCCTTAAGGCCATCTAGGAACACTTGTTCACTGTGTCTGGTGCTAAGATGCTAATCTCATCTTGAATGTTCATCCTTAGGCCATTCAAATACCTGGCCACCTTCTCTAACTCATCTTTTCTCTTTGATCTGAGACTGAGTTTATGAAACTCTTGTGTGTATGCATTCACATCAAGGTCCCTCTAACTGAGGTTCTGCAATTTCTTATACATCTGCACATCATAGTCCAGGGGTAAGAATTGTGCCTTGATTTTGGTCTTCATCCTTTCCCGGGAGGTTATCATATTTTTCCCCTCCTTGACTCTCTCTCCTTGTTCATAATTCCACCATGCAAGAGCAGATCCCTGCAACCTTGCCTTTGCTAGCTTAACCCTCTTATCTTCAGGGATGTCTTTATATTTGAAATGATTGTTCAATGCCTCAATCCAGTCAATCACCTCTTCAGCGTCCATACTTCCACTATACATAGGTAACCCATCTATGGTGTCCCTATTGACTGACTTTAATGCATTTAAAAATGTCCTCTGGTCTGCTGGTATCTCCTCTGTCTTTTTACTAGTTTCGGCAATTTCTGCATTGCCTTCATCACTGTCACTGTCATCTTCCCTCTCTTTGCCTTTGGACTGCTTGAACTCTCCCAACTTGGATGCAAGCATCTCCTCGATTAGCTTCTTAACGGCGTCCTATGACATACTTTTGGGAGGCATCCTCTCCGCCTCTGTCTCACTTTCTTTGTCTGACATAAACATTCATAGTCAGCACCCAAACGCCAACACTTCTGTAAGTCCTCAATTTGACTTGCCGCCCAAATATTTTTCCTTGCTCTGATACCAATATGATGGGGAGCGCACAGCAGATACCACAGACCAATGCCCTAATTTCTCACAGTCAACGAACTAACAGATGAGCCACCAATTCAACTCCATTGACCAAGTCTCTCATCCTTCTCCAATGCCCCGATGGCATTTGCCCTTGGTGAGACTGAAAATCTTTGGTCGATTCGCCAAAAACGTCATCACACAGTTTTCCTCCTACAAACCCTAGCACATGAAGATGCTAGGTCATTCTTAATGTGCGAAACCCTCATTCCGGAACATCTGCACTATCAAACAGGAAACAGACAGATATGGTACATTGAAGCCATTCCATTGATTTTGATAGAAATCTCACCAGTGGAATGCTTCACGGTGACATACGGCAACAATGGAAAATGCAAAATGAATGGAAAACTACAGTTACACTATTTACAGTTGTAAGGAACAGAAATCAAATGGATAGAACAGAATTGCTTTATTTCTCTTGAACACAGTACAATCACATTCAATCTAGTTACATTCAATGATCATTTGGCCATTCCTCTGGGCATTTATCAACTCGCCATGAGTAGTACCAACTGACTCCAAGCGGCTGGGAGATCAATCCAAGTGGCTGGGAAACACTACTGCCTATTTTTGGCATTATTGCTATTTTTAGCATTATGCGATTACAACTTGACAAATGTCCCCTAAGTCACTTGGGACTTACAAAATAGACCTAGCTACAAACTGAAATGAAAATGCATTGGTCAAATAGACCTTATTACAAACAAAAACATGATTATTGAGGTGCTCTTGCACCAGTTGGGGTGAGCTTTTTTTTACCAGTGGCATTAGGGTGTTAGGACTGTGGAGATGGTGGACAAGCACAAAGGTAGTTTTTTGAGAGATGCCTTGTATGGAGGTCTGAGAACTGACCACCGGTTACATATTATCTTTGTAGTCAATTCCCGCGAAACATTAAGGATGATTAGAGCTATGGTGGAGGTGGATGCAGTTGGCAATATAGGTGTCAAGATATCTAGTGCTTCTATTGCTTTGGGTTTTCGTACAAAATTGGCAAATTTGGTGAAAAGTGAGGATATCTTTGAGTGGTTTTTAAGCTTTGTGCTGCTAGAGGAAGTTGGATGGGTTTGGATGAGAAATATCAAGATAGTTTTGGGGATTTTTGGATGAAAGAAGAATTGGGTGAGGAAGCTTATTGGGATTTGCTTCCTTATTGGGAGGAAGCTCAACAAAATTCTTAGTCAAAAATAAAGTTTGTTGAGTTAGGGGAGCAAATCTAGGTTTTTCAAAACTACTGCAAGGATTTGATTACATATGTGGAGGGGCTCATAGTGGTCCTTGTGGATGGAAAATTGGATGTTGCCAATGATGTGTTACTCTTCCTATTTGGACAGAAGAGGGGTTTCATGGGGCTCTAAGAAAGAAATGCTTGGAGTTGGGTGTAATCTTGAGATTGTAGAATAAGGATCGGTAAGGTAGCAGGGCAAAGATCGATAGCACAATTGCTACGGTTGTAGAGAGTTTTGTGGCTGGGGTAGAAAGAAGAAGCTTCATTGTGTTATGTGCAGAGGTGATAGATGTCTCTAGGATGGGTGATGGAGGGATTGGTAACACCTAAAATTGGGTTTGGCTAAGGCATTTTCTTTGTGCTGTTGATGTTCGTTGGATGGTGGGGACTGGACATGTGGATGGGCCTGTTTTTTGCTTTATTTTTTCTCTTTGAGTTAGGTTGGACTAGGGTACTTGATTCCCCTGAAAAGTTTAGTTTGGTATTATGTATTTGTGTTGTTTTTATCAGCTTTAGGGGAATCTGGTCTTTTGCCCCTTTATCTGATATATAAGATATTTTTTCTTTACAAGACAAGGGCCCCAATTGATCCCTTATTTTAGCTTTCAAAAGAACAAAAGCTTTATGATATTTTATTTTAATTTTTTTTATGTAGTTTTATATTTAATTATTTTATTTTTTTAATAGTTTTATTTTATTATTTTTAGTTTTATGTTTTATATATTTTAGTTTTAATCTTAAGACATTTTATTAAGTTTCAAAAAAATTTATTAATTTTTTGAAGTCCTAATTTTAACTAATCTTGGATTAGTTTATAAATTTAATTATTATATTATTTAATGATTAAATTAAATAAATATTAATTATTTCTTAATAGTTTTTATAATAAAATTAAGATGATGAATTTAAAATATTTAATTTTTATTTTTTATAACATTTTATGCTCTTAAACTTTTTAAAAAATATTATTTTAATCTATGTTAGAGATTTTAGTTTAATTTTAATATTATATTTATCTTAATATTTATTATATTTGTTTTTATTTTCTTATTAGGTAAATCAAAATAAAAAAATGCAGATTTACTTACGCCGAAGTTGTTGGCTAGAGACACTGCTTCGGTATGGACTTGTATGTTGTCAATAATGGCAACATGGCTCAGAGATCTCATCACATGACAGGGAGACACAACTCTGGAAGATCACATCAGATTTCAGGTCAGGTTGGAAGAAATGATTAAGTATGGATGCGCAAAGAGTAGAGGATAGTAAGTTGGACAGTATGCCTCCACAGATGATCCAGTAATGCGGTTCAGGTATGATGTTCTCAATTGTTTGATAGTGTTATGCTTCAGAGATTAAGTCCTGAATTCCTTCGGAAGTCACCTTGAAGAAATGTGTAAGTCGGGGTAAGCAAAGGTATAGCAGGAACAGTGAATAGGTTATAATGCAGTGGTCTACATTCCTCTGCAGGTGAGTGTTTTATTATGTGGTTTTGAGGTGTTGTAAACACTTATATGAAGTATCTAATTCCAGAGTTGGGAAATTTGAAGTCCATCAGAAAGATAGTTGCAAGCCTTTAAGTATCAGCATAGTGTTTGACAACATTTGACAGAGACAAAATCTGAGTTCTAATGATCTGCATTTCTCTGCAAGATGATATCATGCCTTGTGGTTCTGAGGGTAAGTTTGGGAAAGTGTAAAGAGCCCTTGATATGATTTTGGAGGTGTTTCGTGTTCCACAGTAAAAGTTATAAGTCAACAGATGAACTTGTTAAGCATGCTCTTAAGGAAAAGGCCGACTGGTGAGATAAATCATTGTGCAGAGAAGAGAGAGTGTTTGAAGGACCTATGTAAGTGTTTGAATGATTAGAGCTGACCTATATGAATATGCTTTACTAAAGATTTGGGTCCGTACAACATTTAGTGCATTGGATTAAGATGACAAGCTATATCTTTCTATGTACACGTTTCATTTCTTGGATGCTGACCTGATTATGGATCAAAACATGATGTGGATATATAAGAGAAATGGATTTCAGTTGAAATGTGAGTAGAAGAGTGGGAGTGGATGCGAATATGCGAATAGTAGAGCAATGACACAGATCAGTGATAATGAAGACTTGGGATTTAGAATTTAGTTGTTAAATGACTGCACCCTGGCATAGTGGCAGATGCTTAAGCAGTATTTAGTTTTCATGTGTAATTTGCTTTGTACTTGGCGGTGAGCCTTCAAGACAGTGAGCCTCCAATAGGGTTTAACAACCCTAATTGTAATTTTGCTAGGTTTAGGGTTGAGACAGTGAGCCTGCTAGACCTAGTTGTACTTCATGGCAGTGAGCCAGCATGTTTTAGGCTCGTGGAGTGACCAAGCCTAAATATCATTATTTGTAAAGATTGAAATATATATTTGAGAGCTAATCCTCTCCATGGTTTTTCCATTTTGGGTTTTCCACGTAAAAATCTTGGTGTTCATGTGTCATGTTTTAATGGTTGCTGTTCATATGCATGTTATGCCCTTGTTTAATAAATTTTGGGAAATGGTTGAAAGCTAAAGTACATGAAAATATTTTTAGAACATTGATTCACCCCCCCCCCCCCCTCAGTGTTCCTATCATTCAACAATTGGTATTAGAGCAAGGTTCCTTGGAAAAAGTTGAACAGCTTGAGGAAGATCTGGGATAGTGTGATCATGTCAGCAAGAAGATATAGAAATTATGGAAGTTACAACCAACAAGAAGCATCTCTTATGGATCTTGAAATTTTTGAAGCAGAAGTCAGGGATTTGAAAGAAAACTTGCAACAAGCTGATAAATGCATCTTGATCTAAAAGAGCAAGTCAAGAAATTCAAAGACAAATACAAAGAAGTCAGTGATCAATTGTTATTAGCAAATGAAGGCGTGAATGATTTGGAAGTAGAAGTTATAAAAAGAACAAGAGAAAAAGATGATCTAAAGTTAATTGTGAAGAATAGATCAGAAGATTGTGCAAAACTTGAAAAAGAAATTGCAAACCTAAAAATAGACCTAGAAAAGGCCAAAAGCTTTGAAGAAAAATTGAAGATAAGTACTGCAAAGGTTGATGAAATGATTGTCAGCCAGAGGAGTGTAAATGACAAGCAAGGTTTGGGATATGAAAAAGGGGAAAGTTCAAAATCTGGTCAAGCAACCACTGAAGTACAGCAAAACAAAGGAAATCAGTTCAGAAATCAAAAAAGAAGACCTAGAAGACCTCCAGTCAGACAACCAAATGCACAAAGGTACCCATCTTTCAATGGTTATTGTAATTCATGCAATAAGTATGGTCATAAGGCTACTCAGTGTAGGAGCAAAATAAATCAAAAGATTCCATCATTCTCTGGTCAGTGTTTCAATAGCAAGAAAATTGGTCATAGAGCAAATGAATGTAGAAATCAGATCAGAAAAAGTTTCAATAATGAGAGGAATGAACAATCATTCAAAGGTAAATGTTTCACTTGTAATAGAACTAGTCATAGAGTTGTATGCAGAAGTAAAGTAAGTCAGAATTCCATTAAGTGCAATGCATGCTATAAAATGGGACACACATCAAATGAATGCAGAAGTTTGGTAAGAACTAATTTTCAAAATGCAAGAAACAGTCAATTATTCAATAGAAAGTGTTTTGCATGCAATAGATTTGGACATATGGCTAATCAATACAGATCAAATTCAATCAATGGAAGGAATCAAGGTCAAAAAATGCGGTATGCTTCAATTGCAACAAATCTGGACATACTGCAAGATTTTGTAGAAGCAGGAATGTGAAGAAAAATCACTATTCTAAAGAAAGGAAAACAGAGTAAATAAATGATAAGGGTAAAGAGAAAGTTAATCCAGTTGAAACCAAGAAAGAAATGGACAAGGTATGGATCAAAAAAGAAGTAATTGAAGTCAGGGATCAATCCGCACCAGTATCTGGTGCAAGTACTTCCTCCAGGAAGTAAATTGAGAGCTCTGGCTCAAGGGGAGCAGTGTTGAAAATTCATAACCCCCAGCCAGAAAGTGGGTGCCAGAATCAGGCACGAAGATGTATAATGGAATTTGATTAGACAAAGCTCTTAAAAGAAAAACCAGAAGCAAAAGGGTCAATGCAGCATATTGCGGAGCAATCTTAATCGACTGTGTTCTATAGTGAAGGGTTTTCAACAGCATTTTGGGAGTGAGCATTTAATAATGATTAGGTCAAATGCGAAGGATAAAAAGCAAGTCATTTCCCTTCTGATTCACTTTGCATCCGATTTTCCAGACGTTAGAGAGAGATTAAAGCAAGATTTCAAGGCGCAACAGAGATTCAAAGAACTCTGAATGATTCAGGCGAGGAAAACCCAATTTTGGAGTATCAAGGTATTTACCGTAGAAACCCTCATTGTGAGTGTATTGAATCTTTTCTATGGTGACTCCACAAGTTATAGATATTACAAAACGTCCTCAACCCAAATTCAAGAAACATCCCCACAAAGCAATGGAAGTTGATCCAATGGGTGCATTCTTGGGTATACCTTACGGAGTTCTGTATGTTGAGGATGTTAGGGCATATATTCATGTTTCCCTAGAAGAACACAATGACATTTGCCTATCAGATTTATATCTCAAACATCTAACTGATGACTAGTGACCTTAAGGAAGAGTACAAAAACCTAAAGGAAAAGAAATTTATTCAATATGTGGATTTTCCTATGTTTGCGGAGGATGAATGGGTAAGATACGTCTTGAGCCAAATTCACGACAAATTCATGTGGTTAGGGCAACCTTTCAAAATCACTAAGGAAGCAATTAGGGCAGTGACAGGGTTAAGTTCCACCAGAGGTGTGCCCTTGCTGAAAGCTATGAAGAATCAAACTGTTACAGAGGCCACTGGAGCAAATTTTGATAAGAGGGCACTAACTATCAATGATATCACAGATCATGATGTGAGATTTGCCTCAATGGTTTTGGGTTACAAGATCTATTTCTCCAACCGGGAGAACTTTGTTTCAGGGACAATAATTTATACTACCTATCAGATGATAAAGGAGAATGTGGATTATGACTTATGTGAGCTGCTACTAAATCAATTAATAGAAAATTTAAGAAGGACAAAGGAGAGCAAGAATTACCCCTTCAAATATGGTACGTTGGTCATCTGTTTATTCTTTTATTTCATGAATGAGCTACCAAACATGAAGAATTAGA
The DNA here is from genome assembly GCA_027924645.1 of Cunninghamia lanceolata. Classification (NCBI taxonomy): domain Eukaryota; kingdom Viridiplantae; phylum Streptophyta; class Pinopsida; order Cupressales; family Cupressaceae; genus Cunninghamia; species Cunninghamia lanceolata. The sequence continues at coordinate 10,221,624 of BSBN01000060.1, read as the reverse complement.
TCTAGCTAAGTAGTAAACTAGTAGCTGTTTAAATCAGAAACCATCTAAATAGCATTGGAAGTGTCAATGAGCAAAATACAGCCCTATGGGGGTACTTCAAAAAATTCCAAAGCATGATGTAGTCTAGAGAAATAATTCCTAGGAAAATTGTTGAGAAGTACAAGGATACCATCTGTTTCATGGTTACAAAAGATCAATGCCTAATGTAAATATTAGAGAGCTATGCTCAACACATGCTGAGCAAACCCAAGGACAACAGGGAAGCAAGATTTGGAACTTATGAAGAGCTATCCATGAAACTTCATGTTGAATTCAGAAAACCTGAATTAACTAGAAAAGTCCGAAAAGAGGTGGAAGAGATTGCTGCAAGATATGGCATCACCAAGGAACAACTAAAAGAGGTAAGGGAAAAGGGAGAGAAAGCAACATAAGAGAAGAAAAAGGATGAGTCAGTATAGATTCTGGAGGAATCTTAATTGAAACAGGACAAACCAGAAAAAGTTCAGACGACTACCAGGAGCTCTGCCACCTCCTCTGGTGCCACAACTTCAATAAACCGGGAAAAAACATCAAAAGAATTCCCTGTCAAAGACATGAAGAGGAAAAAGATGAAGGGAAGAAGACTTTATGTTAGTATAAGTGAAAAAGATGATGAAGAAACAGAGTCAGATGAAGAGGTCAAGAAGATGAAAGCTAAGGCTATCAAAGTCTCCAGAATCAGTAAAGAAAACTCCTTTGGAAAAGATAAACCGAGCAAAAGATAGGAAAAGGAAAAGCCTCCACCACTTGCAGATGTAATAAAAGCTATCACCATGGATGGGAATTTAAAACCCATGATTGAGTACTATGATTGATATAGTGATATTGATAAAAGAAGTTTGGAAGAAGCCATTGTGAAATATCTAAACATTTTCAACAGAGCCTAAAAAACTAGCAAATCTTCTAAGCATTAGAAAGGAGACTGCTAGAGCTAAAGATATTGAGCTAAGACAACATGTTCTGACAAGATTGTGTCCTAAAATTACTCCAGAAGAAGAGAATCTGATCTCTAAGGAAACCAAAGAGAAATTTAGAACCAAAACAAGGATGAACTTGTTTATGCTGGGAGAAATTGATAAAGTGGTCAAGGAGACAGAAGAAATCACTTTGGAAACATTGAGAAAATACAATATTCCTACCACTCATGACAATGTAGCAATAGATAGTGGAAATTGTACACCTATTATGGAAGTAAATCTGGAGCAAGAATCAGATAAAGATGACAGAGTGACTGAGCAGGAAGAAGCACTTGCTAATGATTCTGAAATAAGACACTCCGGTACATCTTGCTGAGGATGACACTGACAAGGAGAAGATTGAGAAAGAACAAGTCATGAAAATTCTTCCACCGAAACAAGAGGAGGATACTAATATGGATCGAGAGGATCTAGAGCAAAGCCACAAAGAAGAAGTCACTATCATAGCAAGAGACATTACAGAGTCTACAAAAGAATTGTTTGCGAAAGGAAAACAAGCTTTGGATGAGCTAGATTTTCTACATGGTCCAATAAATCTAAATACAATGTCACCGGCACAGAAGCTTAAGTGGGTTACAATTGTTCAGGCAAAGGCTCAAGAAGAAATGCTAAAGTCTCACATTGAGGTTAGTGAACTCATAATTGATGCGTCCAGCACTTTTGAAAAACTGGTGCCAACTTATCGAAAGGATATCTCTCTATCTGCCTCTTGTCAACTCAAGGGACTAATTCATTCTGTAAGTACACACTTTGAATCTCTTGAAAAATCTGTTGAAACAAAAGTTAGACAAGAGTTTAATGAGAAAAGGCTTGATGAGTTGATAAAGTTGATAGCCCATGATAAGGCTCAACTAGAAAATGGAATACAAAATATTCAATGTGCTATTGTGGAAGTTGGTGATGCATATAAGTTTTGTCTATCATGGCCGGAAGTTACAAAGAAGACAGACAAAAAGATCAAGGAATTGGAAGAAAAAATGATGGATATTTCCAAGAATTTTGATCCGATATATGAATCAACCAGCAACAAGGAAGCTCAAGTCATTAACATCCACAATGACTTGAATAATTTAATAAATCAAAAGTGTCAAATAAAGAGTAGAATGGGACAATTGAGAAGACTGATCAGTCCCAAACTAGATTCAATGACTAAGCTTGTGGCTAAAGCACAACTTGCGGGACAGACTGCCTCACCATCAGATTTACAAAAGAAAGAAGCTATAGTTTTTCTAATCAGTGGTCATATTCAAATTTTAGATAATGCCAAGAAAAGCTGGGATGGCGAATAGGCTCAAGTAAAGAACATGTTCAATGACATCCTTTAGCACATGTAAAATTAAGTTGAAGATTGTGCTTGTAAATATGCGGCTGAGTACATAAATTGTTTTGAAATTTTCACAAATTTTTGGTTCCGTATAACACCCTTTGCCATTGATGTCAAAGGGGAAGAAGAAGATCAGTGAAAAATGGATAAACATCTTAGGGGGAGTAGGAGAATGAAGTGTATATAGTAAGGGGGAGCAGTCAAGCATTTTTCATTAAGTGTTGCCATCAATGCCAAAAGGGGAGATTGTTGGCAAGAGACACTGCTCTGGTATGGACTTGTATGTTGTCATTGATGGCAACAAGGCTTAGAGATCTCATCAGCATGATAGGGAGACACAACTTAGGGAGACAACTCCAAAAGATCACATCAAATTTTAGGTTAGGTTGGAAGAAATGGCTAAGTATGGATGTGCACAGAGTAGAGGACAGTAAGTTGGACAGTATGCCTCTGCAGATGATGATCCGATAATGCGGTTCAGGTATGATGTTCTCAATTATTTGATAGTGTTATTATTCAGAGATTAAGTCCTGACTTCCTTTGGAAGTCACCTTGAAGAAATGTCTAAGTCTGGGTAAGCAAGGTATAGCAAGAACAGTGAATAGGGTATAGTGCAGTGGTCCGTATTCCTTCACAAGTGAGTGTTTTGTTATGCGGTTTTGAGGTGTTGTAAACACTTATATGAAGTATCTAATTCCAGAGTTGGGAAATCTAAAGTCCATCGGAAAGATAGTTGCAAGCTACTAAGCATCGGCATAGTGTTTGACAGAGTTTGACAGAGATAGAATCTGAGTTCTAATGGTCCGCATTTCTCCGCAAGATGATATCATGCCTTGCAGTTCTGAGGGTAAGTTTGGGAAAGTGTAAAGAGCCCTTGATATGATTTTGGAGGTGTTTCATGTTCCACAGTAAAATTTGTAAGTCAACAGATGAACTTGTTAAGCATGCTCTTAAGGAAAAGGCCGACTGGTGAGATAAATCATTGTACGGAGAAGAGATAGTGCTTGAAGGACCTGTGTAAGTGTTTGAATGATTAGAGCCGACCTATATGAACACATTTGATCGAAGATTTGGGTCCGCACAACATTTAGTGCATTTGATTAAGTCGACAAGCTACATCTTTCTATGTACATGTTTTAGTTCTTGGATGCCGACCTAATTATGGATCAAATCATGATGCAGATATATAAGAGAGATGGATTTTAGTTGAAATGTGAGTAGAAGAGTGGGAGTGGATGTAAATATGTGAATAGCAGAGCAGTGACACAGATCAGTGATAATGAAGACTTGGGATTCAGAATTCAGTTGTTAAATGACTGCACCCTGGCATAGTGGCAAATGCTTAAGCAGTATTCAATTTTCATGTGCAATTTGCTTTGTACCTAGGAGTGAGCCTTCAAGGCAGTGAGCCTGACAGTGAGCCTCTAGTAGGGTTTAACAACCCTAATTGTAATCTTGCTAGGTTTAGGGTTGAGGTAGTGAGCCTGCTAGACCTAGTTGTACTTCATGGCAGTGAGCCAGCATGTTTCAAGCTCGTGGAGTGACCAAGCTTGAATATCATTGTTTGTAAAGATTGCAAAATATATCTGAGAGCTAATCCTCTCTGTGGCTTTTCCCTTTTGGGTTTTCCACGTAAAATCTTGGTGTTCATCATATGCATGTTATGCCCTTGTTTAATTAATTTTGTGAAATGGAACTGAAAGCTAAAGTGCATGAAAATATTTTTAGAACACTGATTCACCCCCCCTCAGTGTTCTTGTCATTCAACAAAAGTTAATCACAGTTTCTTTCCAAACTTTTATCTAGTGATGAACTTGTTCTGAAATATGTCCTTTTTGATCTCAGATACAAATGCTAATGTTCTAACTTAAACTGTAGTTGATAATTAATGATACTTAACTAGGCATATAATAATAAAACATAGATACTTGTTATAGATATTATGTTTCACCTTGTTATGAGCCACAATGTCAAAACCGGTCAACAACAACTGTATTTCTTTTAAAGCTGGTGTGCTATTGCACTCTTGGATCCATTTATTATTGGTAACTCTATTGCATTAGATTGCATTCAAAGATTAGCCATTAGAAAAATCCTTTCGTAGATTTCACATAAGGTTAAAACCTATGTTATTAGGGACATGTCAATTGGGCTTGGGGGACGACATCACATGCATTATTTATGGAAGTATCTAGATGTGCCTTATAGCTAGCTACCTTTATTTTACTATATAAAAAAATAGCCACAATTGAATATAAATGCTATGACAATCTGCAGTAATTGCCTCATCAAATCTTTTATTGTTCTAAATGCAAAAACTTTCCCATTTTTTAGATAATGCACATCATTTTAATTGTTGGAGTAAATATGTTTTTACATATTTACCTTAGGCTTAAGTTTTACTTAGGCATCATAATGAATTATTAGGTATTATTTCATTTAGTAATTAGTTGTTGTTGGTTATATTTTTACGGGTATTCTCGTTGCCTTTATAAGCAAGGCCAATGTACATTATTTTGTATCTCATATATCATTAATGTTTTTCATCATTTTGGTGAAATAGCTTTGCTTCTCTTGTATTATGAAGGTTTATCCTATAGGTTGTGCTCGTGGGAGGTGCTTGACACCAACATGGTATAGGAGCCGACTATCTGCGTTGCCTTCCGTTGAGAGTTTTCATCACTGAATTGGTGAGATCGTTATTATTTACCTGTAATTTTTTTTGGTTGATCGAGATTTTTGGCATTTGAAATTTTTTTAAAATTTTTATTTTGTCTATTATTTGTCAAAATTTCTAACTCGAAGTATTTGAGATCCCTTTTTGAAGCCAGGATAGTAGGGCATTTGCCAGTATACATACCTAGCAGAGACAAACTGATTCCTCTGATGGCTGGTTAATTTTCCATAGTTCAATTTAAAACACAGTTTGATTAAATCAATTGTCTGTGCATGTGAAATCTGTGTGTTTTCAAGGTGAATTACAGGCCCAAATTGGACGCAACCCACTGAAGCATGTTTTGGCTGATTTGTTTGGGCAATTGGGACGCCAAATTTGGTGGATCAACCTACACATTGGAGGCCCATTTTGGGCGATTTGGGCGAGAAGGGATGGGGCACGACATCCAACACAAGCGTGGCGGTTTGGAAGCACCTGTCCACAAAGGCGTCCCAGATAGGCGTATTTGCAGGGAGAAGGGTGTGTTATTGTTTGTAGAGAGGCGATTGGAGGTATTTCATAGCCCTATTACTACACCATACACAGCAACAAGCCATTGATTGGCCGATTCAAAGATATCTCAAGAAGACTTTATACATTCTAAAGTTGCAGCGATGTATATTTTTGCCTTAGACTTTACATTTGTAAAAATTACAATAAAATATTTCATGTTAGGGTTTCTTCATTGTTGTGCGTAAGGCAATGGAGGTGGGCCAGTATATGGCTTATTTCAGCGTGAACAAGGGAATTTAGTCCCACATTGACATTGTAATGTTGTATTTGGCTAGTAATATATCCAGCGCTCCCACTCTACTAACGTGAGCAAGGCTCACGAGGCTTAGTTTTCACTATCTCTCGCACGTGCTACTGACTTTTATGCTCGACTTGTGCAAGTGGTGATTTGGTTTGGTTGACTTGGCTTTCATGTGGCGCAGGAACCCACCACATATTGCGAATATCGAGATTCAATCAGCCCTAGTGGCCCAAATTTTTATCTCCACTGTGTTACAAGTTAAGAAAGATTGTTGAGGTTGTCATGAAGGTTGCCAAGAGATGAGATTTTATGTTCCTAAAGAAGGAAAATTCATGGTTAGATGTCAAGACCTAATTAGTGCAGACTTAAGTTTGAATTCTTGAGAAGACAAGATTGTTGAGGTTGTCATGAAGGTTGCCAAGAGATGAGATGTTATGTTCCTAAAGAAGGAAAATTCATGGCTAGATGTCAAGACCTAATTAGTGCAGACATAAGTTTGAATTCTTCAGAAGACAAGATATATTCTATAAAGAAAATGCATGGGTTGATATAAAGAAGTTTTGGCCTCTGGAAGTTGGTTGGTTTCTAAGTGCTTTTGAGAAAATTTGATTAATAAATGAAATAGTGTGGTGAAGTGGCATTTTGGCTTACAAAGTAGTGCTATGGTTTTGCTCCACATTTCTACTATGTTGAAGATCTGTCTTTGTGGTTTGAATATATTGTTCAAAGATGTTCATAGATGTTATATTCCAAATTTGGTGCTCGGGTTCGTTGTGCAGAAGAAGTTGCATTCACCAATGTGTGTACTATGTTTCTGAGTGTTGCAGAGGTGTCTAGGAGAAATTTCTTTGCTCCACATTTCTCTGCAAAGTGGCTTCAGTTCTTGTGGTTTTGGAATTGTTCTTATAAGGTTCAAATCTTTCTTCTGTTGAAGTTGTTCATGGTTTGGCGCTTTGGAAGTTGATTTCTAGAGATACAGTGCATGATAGAGATAGTTAAGTATACTGATAAGGATGTGCGATAGGTGAAAGTTGTTGCGGAGGAATTTGTTAGATTTCAAGATGTTTCAGGATGTTTGTGGAATACTTTAGATTGTGTTGAAGCCTTACATGTGGTTTGCGAGTCATCCTTGGGTTTGAGGAAGTGTGTCCTTAAAACCTCATTGTGTTAACAGAGGTTTGGCCGACCTTGGGTGTTTACACTAATTGTGGAGTTGCTTCGATGATTGTAGTAGCATGGAGTGGCGTGCTTAGATGAATTTAGATATAAGCTAAGGTGTGTTGTGGTTCGCTTTCATTCCTTTCCACCGCAGGAATGTTTTAGGTCTAACCTATTTTGAATTTGTGAAACTAAAGTACTTTACCGACCTTGGAGAATGCTTTCAAGGTTGATGATGGTACAAATAAGTGTCAAGGGATTGTGAACAGGTGTGTGCACGATGGATATGATGTGAATAATAGAGTGGTAGAAGGTGTGGTGTAGTACAAGCTTTCGCGTGTTAGAATACTGGATATAATGAGCAAAAGGTGTCTACTATTGTTCAATAATGTTGTAGATATGATGTTGATGTTGTGGTGAATATTGAGCTTCATTGGAATTGTACTCCTTACATACATTAGGTGCAATTATAACAGTTCAAACTCTGGCAGTGAGCCACCTCTTCTATCTCTTCCATTCTAGGCAATGAACCATTTGGCAATGAGCCTTTCTTCTAGGTAGTGAGCCCTCTAGGCATTGAGCCCTCCATCATTGAGCCTTTTGTAATTCGGTGTTGATACTATTTTATATTGTGAACTAATCCTCATCGTAGTTTTTTCCTTGGGTTTTCGACGTAAAATCTGTTGTTCTCTTGTGTATGGTGTTGTTGTGATTCAGTTTCTATTATTTGCTTTTCATGCTTAATCATCATAACAGTTTAAAGGTTAATTGGATTAATGTGGATTTGAATGTGTGTGAGGGTTTTGGAATTTTAAGCTACAACTGATTCACCCTCCCTCTCTATTGTCTTGTGCATTCAACACACTCAAGGATGTGGTCACATGGGCAACCAGAATTGAGCCCTCATGTGCTTGCTGGTACTTTGAAAGTGCCTTTATAGGCCTTTTTTTCATTTTTGCATAACTTTTGCAAACGGAGGCTGGTTTTCGCAAACTAGATATTGATAGAAAGCTCTATTTGTCAACTTCGCACTAGACAAGGTAATTTTCAGATATTTTTCTATTTAATGGTGCTTTTAATCTGTTGAAGTTTGATATTGGTTTTTCTGAATTCTTGTGAACAAAGGGGTTGGTTGTTTACAATGTGAGGGATATTTGTTGCATTCTCTTATTTCATCATGGATTTGCCTAAAGTAGAACTTCTAACTAAAACAAATTATCTTAAATGAAAAACTGATATGGAGATTTTGTTGTTAAAGTTGAAGTTGCAAATGATTACTTTTGGCCAAGATCCTGAACCCACTAGTGCTGTAGAAAAAAGGAAATGGTTTGATCGAAGAGATGAAGCTCTCGGTGCTCTCATTTTGTCCATTTCTCCTGATTTGAGATATCATGTGTTATTGTTGATGCATAAATTTGTGGGTTTAATCTATCACCAACATGAGAAGCTTCAAATATGTGGGATTGATCTTTGAAGCAACCTCCAGATTTTACAGAGGTTGGCTCTTCTTTTTCAAATGGGTTTTGGAAAGGGAAGAAAGAACAAGATTGTAGAAATAAATGCCTAAATTGGTAAGGTGATGTGCTGGATTTAAAACCTAACCAGTAGCACAGTAATTAAACCCTAATAAATTAACTAGAAAACTAAAGAGTAGAATGCATGATCAATAACCCATTTTATAAATCAGATTTAACAGAGGCTAAGAAACAGAAGGAAATAAAAATAGAGAGAAAATAGACTCAGATTCGCACAAAGCATCACTTCTTTTTATTATTTGGATGGGAACAAATTACAGAGGCAAAATATTTGCACAAAAATAAAATGTTACATTTCTCCTGAGAAACAAACTGAGGCAAGAAAATATCTCTACTGCTGCTAAAAATCTATGTGTCTCCATAAAGAACTCCCTTCTGCTGTCACGGATCTGTGTATTTAAAGCCAAAAAATCTTTCTCCAATCTTCTCTAACTGCCCAGAAAATTTGCAACTGAAAACCCATGAAATTTGGCTCAGATAACTGAAACTCCTAGTTAACTTCTCCTTTCAGTTTTGCCCCCACAACTGTAACTGACTGAAAAAACAAACTCCCACCGTTTGCTATCTTGTGGCTGCCGTGAAAAATAAAGTGGCGTGAAAACTTAGGGTTACATTATTTATCTCCTGTGAGGCATAGTCAAAAGAGAGTCTTTCTATAAAGCCTTAGCTTTATGTGGCTTATGTCATTTATTTGAAACTTATTCTAAATTCCCTGTGACTCTTAGCTCAGAGAGACTCATGCATTTATAAAAAATAAAGCATTTAGCTTTATGGAGGGTGGCCCACCACATAAAAAATTCAATATAAAAATAGAAGACTCGGCCTCTCCCAGTTCACGTGATTCTTATACCACTTTATGAGTTTTTAATAAAACAAAAACAAATGACTGCTTGCCCTCTGCTTGCTCCATGTGGCAGCCTGGTGCTTCTTTGGATGAAAACCTCTTTTGCAACTCTTTAAAACTCCCACGGGAGTGCCAAGTGGCAGCTTCTGATGCCTTCTTTCCCTTTGCTATGCGAGCCATTGATTTGTTCTTCTGATCAGACGGTGGCTGTGTATTTTCATTTGGAACCCTAACTTTGCCCTTGTTTAAAATGGCCACCATTCTCTCTATATGCTGAGTCTTTCTTTCAATAGGCTGATACCTCACTTAAGGCTCCGCCCTTATTTGAGTGGGCCTCCTTCCTGATTGGTAGCGCTTTTATGAGTTTTATCATATGGATGTTGATTTTGCATCACATGTCCTGTGCCTTGATATTTTAGGCCGGGTCTGAGTGTTTGATACTTTTGTATCTTCATATTTGGATTCTCTATGCCATGAGTCTTTACTCTCTAAGCACCAATACTGTAGCTTACACGCTCTAGTTAGAAACTGAGCGTTTTTCTTCATGTAGAGGCCGCGCCTTCTAATATACGATGTATCTTATTTAGAAAGCATTCCATTCTCTTTTGATGCTTACACCATGATCACTGGTCTGTGTTGAAATTGAAAGCATAGGGTCACTGCTAGAAATGGGTTGCCTTTCTATTTACAGCCCATGCTATCTTCCTTTAGAATACTCACTGTTATTTCTAACCAGTGCCATGATTTATAATTGAGTGCCTATCATTTTATAAGGATTGTCTTTGAAGTGGATGAGCCATCTATCTAATTCCCACGCCACATTTATAGTGGTTACCACTATGTTCCGTGACTTGTGCCATGGATCTTGTCTTCACCAACAGCTACCGTGTGTTGTATAATATACTAGCGCCTTACATACAACTGTTGCGCTCTAACCCATGACTGTCTTTTACCAAGGCTGTGAGAGGTGGTGGCTTACAGATATGTGCAAGCCTTTGATAGTGCCATCATCTTATTGATATGTGCCTTCTTTATTAGTCTGCGCATTAGTTTATAGACTCTATTTTATTGAATAGGCCGTTATGCTCGAAGAAGACAGTGATTTGATTCCTTGGATTGCACTTCATTTAGAACTTGCACCTTTGATGTATATGCTGTAACTTTGATTTCAAATGTGCTTTGATTCCAAATCTGCGTGCCTTGATTCATTAATGACTTAACCGTGATATTTTAAAATGGCTTGCCTTCTCTATGCAGCAACTTTTTTCAAATATAAGATGAACACTTTCCTTTGGTGCGTGCTAACTTTTAGAGTCCGCCAACCTTTGCTTGTTGTTGTGCTATGACGTGCCTTGTGCTTTTCATTGGATGGTGCAGTAATAATGAGATGTCATTCGCTCCATGACTCCGCAGCGCCTTATATTATGGCAAATTTCTTTGAGACTCATATTAGTCTATAGCGCCATGAATCCTATTACTGTTGTCTTTTGTGAAGCAATGCTTATTCTTATACAGTGCAACATCATATTGTCATGGTTCGAGCCTTCTTACCAACAGCACCTTCTGGATGGCTGATCTACTTCCTCATTATACCAACCTCCCTTGAGTTAGCAGTGGCATCCTGATGTTTGTCCATGGTGAATACCTTCCTAGCTGTGTTTATTATCTCCTAGATTTGGTATGATGCTCTTGATTTGGCGGCTTCCTGAGCTACGAGATGACCCACATCATTCATACCGTGCACCATTTTTATTGTCTGAGGCTATGCACTCATTCTCTGCTGCACCATGTTACACAGAAGGACGTGCCTTTAAACTACAGAGAACCTCACCCAGAGATAATGCGCCACATTATGGTTGTTGCCTTTTTCATGGTGGTGACATATTCTATGGCTGCCTTTAAGAAATTGAGCCCTTCCTTTTTCTACAGCTGGTGAATCATTTTAAAAGGATGCACTAAACTTCACGTTGGGTGAGCCTATCCTTCTTGAATGCTGGCTTTGTCTTACGTTGGTGTCTTGATTGGCTTATGCTTGTGCTTTTGATCTTGGAAGACCACATCTTTTCATTCAATCTGCCTTCTGATATGAATGATGCATTGCTAAAAGATCAAATTTTAGGTAATAGACTCAAGCTCGCAAACGAATTGTGCCATACCCTTTAAAATCTGCCTTTAACTTCAAATGGTTGCGCCAATGCAAAGGCTAAACCATGTTTAAACTATGCCTATTGACCGAGTCACATTTTTATGGCTAAGCTAGTATTGAAGCCGCCATTATATGCACCTTTAATGACTTTGGCTGTGTGTCGTTAATACAAGGCCGAATGCTTTTCTTTGTTACATGTAGGCCCCTTTATTGAATGTGTACTTCATCCTGAAGGTTGATGCCTTATTTGGAATGGCTACATTATGATTTGAAACTGTGGAAAAGACTTAGCTCAAATGGCCATTGACTTATATAGATCAAGTGTACTGAAACTTGCTTTGAAATATCCATTGAATTTCGTCCTGATATGAAACTCACTGTCTTGAACCAAATAACCACAAATCTGACACATGTTGAAAAGTTTTGAAATGGTGTGAAAAATTCTCACCAGTTATCTTGTAAGCATCCTAATGATATTTAGACTACCTTAGAGAATCTTTTTGGTAAGCCAGATAAGATGAGGGAATTTCATTTGGAGAATGAACTAATGATTCTAGATCCTAGACATTTTGACAATCTCCAGGACTTCTTTACCAAGCTTTATTCTCTCATATTGCAGTTGTGTGAATGTAGGGTTAAAAAGGATGATGAGCAGTTGATTCTATTTAATCTTTCTAAGTTAGGTCCTGATTCTTTTGTATTTGTTTCTACATTTTATGCTACCATGGATGCTCTAGGCAGTGCACACAAAATGCCTTCTCTTGATGGTTTTGCAACACAACTCACAAGGGAACAAGCAAAGTTGGCACAAATAGGCACATTGACACTTACGAAGGCTCAAACACTTCTTGCAAAAGATCCTAAGGCTTCAAGTGGCAAGGACAAGAAGAAGAATAAGGATTCTAAGCCTAAAGAGAAAGTTATGGATCCTCCTTCATAGCGTACTCCTAATACCAAAACCTCTTCTAAAGAGGAACCATCACAGAAGAAGATGATCAAATGTGCTTATTGCAAGAGATAAGGACATGATGAGCATAGGTGTTATACTATGAAGATTGATGAGCTTACTCACCTTCTTCAGAAGAACAACATCACGTTGCCCTCATCAAAGTCTCCTCCTTATTCTTCTTCTACTTCTCAATCAGCAACGTCTTCATCCACACAGTCAAGGAATGCAAGATTTGCTAATGGGATGAAAGATAAAGCACTCTTGGCTTCCACTATTCTTGAAAATGGGAGATGGCTTCTTGATTCAGGTGCATCTCATCATATGGCATCTTCTTTGGATATGTTCTCTTCTTTTGAGCCTTGTAGTTCTTCTAATATTTTGATGGGTAATAATACATACATGAAGGTTTGTGGGAAAGGTTCAATTGATATGGGTGAAGGATGTTTTAATGATGTTCTTTATGTACCCTCCTTGACCACTAATCTCCTTTTAGTTTATCAAATTACTCATGGTAATGTAAGCACAAAAATCATGCAAGCCTCCACGAGGACCCCTATGATGATTTGAATCCTTGTCACGTATATGTAAGTGTGAAATAATGTCCTCTAAGAAACAAACCTCTTGATGACGTGTCTTTTTTCTTATCTTGTGTTGTTTTCTCTATGTCGATTTCTCTCTCTCCCTGTTTGCGACGCTTTTCGACACTTTTGTAACACTTGTCAATTTGCATTTTCTGAGCTTTTGACCTTGCTCCTATGCCTTGTAAGCATCTTGTAGGTGATTTTTCACTTTTCCCCTATGTTTTTCATCCTTTGCACCCCCTAGAAGCCTTCTAGAGGTCACCCATATCCATCTCCCACTTTTAGTTTTCAGTTCTGCTCAACCAATCCAAATCTCCCCTATTATTTTCAGATATCCCCCCAGGAGATCCTATAGGTGCAAGTGGAGATTTGGATTATTGCACATGACTGACCTGTTTCTGGAGGTAGAACCCCTCCTTTTCCTCTCTTCTGTCATTTCCCACCATGTAGTTCTTCAGAAAACCCTATCTTGCCCGGATCTCCCCCAGGTGACCCATGGTCGCCCAGGGGCGACCCTATTGGAACAAGGGGTGACCCTATCGTGTTTCCAGCCATGAAAAAAATTGAGTTTCTCACTCAATTTAGCTTCGTTTTCACCCATTTTTCTTCTAGTTCGCGTAATTTTTGATGCCTAATATGGAGTTGACTATTTCATGCACCCACACATGCATAATTAACTCCATTTGATCTAAAATTAACAACTCAATCAATCTCATGCATCATCTCAACTCCAATTCCTCTTCAGTGATAAGATATTTTTAATTTATCACTCCATAGTTAGCTGAGTTCACTAGGTAATCAAACTTGTTAACTCCCCAGTCAATCCTTGTTAACTCATCAATCAAATGAGTTAACTTCTCAATCAATCCCATTCTTCAAACCTATAAATACCCCCTCCCTCAAGCACAAAGGGAGGCAAATTCATTGTCCACACAGCTCTTTCCAGTTTTTGCTCTCTAAATCAGCATTCTAATGCTCTCACAGGATGAAGGTGCCTTTTGCTTTAGTCATTGTTCAACCAATCATTGTTACACTACTTCATTCAATGCCATTGTGTTCAACCAAAGCTCTCATTGAGCTCTTTCAAGCTTCAACAAGATTCTTTTTTCTTCTTTGTGTCATTTTGTCGTTAAGAGGTCTTCCCGCCACGTCAAAAGGACTCAAGGTTGCCAACATCAAGGATTTCTGAGGGTAGTGGAGTCACACAAAATCTTCATTTCTTTCAAGTTCCTTCATTGCTTTAGTCAATTCATAGTAATTAGAAAACTAAAAATTACCCTTGGGATTAGTAAATCTTTGTTTTTTCCTCGATAGTTAGATCTTGCATGTTAGAGTAATTGTTTTCATATTCCTAGATCTAGATTATATGTAGAAACAATTTGCTTTTTAGATTAGATTATTTCAAAACAATCGAAAACCTAAAAACATAGATTAAACTTGCATTAGGAAAAATCATATTAACTTGCATTCATATTTCCCTGTCATAGATTAAAGAAGCAGTTTTCATTTTTAAAATATTAAAAAGCCTAGAAATCCTATAAGAAGACAAAACTTGTAAACCTTTGATACCATCACGAGGTAAAACACGATAAACGATTCAATCAAACCCTTGATCACATCACAAGGTAAACACAAATCAAAGTAAAGCTAAAACCCTAGGTCAACTAAACCCTAGGTCAAAACCCCTAAGACTAGTTAAGGTTGGTTATCACACATTTACCTCTATCTTGGCTCATGAATGTGCCTGGGAGTGAGAGGAGAGTGGGTGAAGGCTGTCGTCAACCAGATCGAGGAAATCAATCCACAACAACAGCAAGAGACATTCACTCTACCACAACAAGATCCATTTGTCCTCTTATTAGTAGAAGAACACAGACAACTCCAAATACAATGAGAACTCATTCAACGAATTGAAAGACAAGAGGACATAAACGAAAGAAACCGCTTACCCACATAAAGGTGGAATAGAAGAAACCCCAACAGGAGACGAGAAACTAGTGACCCTTCGGGTCGAGTTATCTCTACAACAACTACCATCAAACGAAACATTCAACTTAGCACACAACAACAAAGGCCTCAGAACTTACCGACTCCTCTCCACGAAGTCCAGCTCTACAACGAGCCAGACCCTTGCCGTGTCTCACCTCCTCTCGACTAGCTACTTCCACGGGAGTGAGAGTGACGTGGCGGATCACCCTGTGGAAAGGAGGGAAGGGTTTGTGTGCGTGCCAAAATCTAACCTAACAACCCTAGACAATCAAAGTTGCAATTTTGAGGGTACATATTTTGGTGAACCCGACGTGAACTACATAATCTATTGGTTTTGTAGTTTTCATTTCAAAAACATTTTAAAGGCATTTATCAAAAGCTTCGAAAAAATTTTACACTATTCATAGCCGCTTCAGCTGCTTCAGCTTCCATCACCTACGCCATCATCCGTTCCATTTATTCTATGGTGTCTATGGCACCCCCATACATGACGGAACCTAACTTGTACCAAGGGAATATTCCCTCAAGATAACTAGAAACTCCCTCATTTGATAGGTATGTGCCACCGCATCCAGATGCACCAATCACCAACTACTATGACTACGAAGATTTAGATTACGAACGAAATCAAAGAGAATCCAAGCATTCTCTGTCTTTCAATAACCTAGCTTGGGAAAACAATCTGGCCATACCAAATGTGCCACATAAAGCTAGAAGGATAAGGTTGGAAATACATCAACTCGATCAACCTTCCATAAGCACGTCAAGTGCTCATCTTGATGAGGAAGTCAAACGATTAGAAAAACATCTGGAAGAAGCAAAAGATACTCAAGAGGCATTAAGGATTGCCTTACGAGAAGAACAAAGAGAAAATGTTGCACGGGAAGAAGCATATCACCATGACAATACTCGAAGAGAAAATTTGTGAAATGAAGAAACACCTAGAGCTACTACTCTTGCAGACTTAATCGCAACTCTAGTGCAAAGGATTAGAATCTTGGAAGCAGAGAAAGCTACTCTGAAAAGAAGGCATAAATCTCATGACCAGGACTAGGGGAGATCTCAAGGTCCCCTACCTTAATTACTATTCACAAAATGCTAGTAACGGCACATGTCTAAATGGGAATCCTCGTGTTCAAAATAACCAAGAAAATCCAACAATGGGTTATCAAAACCCACCTGTAGGTTATTTCTATCAACGACACAGTCTCAAAGTGCCTTTCTCGAAATATATCTTGAGTATTTGAAAGAACCTTTGGATCAAAACATAAGAAGGAGATCCAAACTCCCACATTAAAGCCTACACCATGATGATAAGAGAACTCCTTCCTTGGGATGGGGTTGTAGAAAAAATCTTTCCAAGAACTTTTGAAGGCATAGTACTGGATTGGTATTATCGCTTACCAGAAGCTTCAATTCACTTATTCAGACAACTAGTCAGAGATTTTGTCATGGCATTCGACATGAAAAAACTGGTTAAAATAGGGATCAGAGAATTCCTCACAATGAAACAAGAGCCAAATGAATCCATAGCCCACTTTGTCACTCAATGGAGGAAAGTCCTCTACTCTTTGACTAGTGCTCCAAACATGGATTACCGGGAACTATGCGACCTCTTCTTACATGCCCTTAACAAGGACATGAGAGATGGCGTTCAAAATTTTCCATACAAATCCTATGAAGAAGCATTGGAGAGCGCTTTGAGGATTGACCAAGCCGCCATTGATAGTGGTAGAAAAGTCGATGTGTTAAATGGAAAGTTGACGAAGGAAGACACAGGAAACAATGCCTCTGTCATTAAAATCCTTAGGAACAATAGGAGTGCAACCACAAACAGGGTGATAGATCAACCCCCAATCAAGAAAGTAAGAGATGACTACAATGGGAGAGATTACTATCCTCTCAATGTAAATGCCATAGACCGACTGAGGAACAATGGGTACTACCCTAGACACAATTATCAAAATCAAAACCGCAATGGAAACAAGAACGGAAACAATGGAAGATATGAAAGACCCCCATACGAATTCAATCAGTTTTGTTCTTTTCATAGAACAAGGAGGCACAACACAAAATCTTGTAGAGAATATAACATATACATAGCAAGGTTATCAGACGACTAGCAACATTTGTTCATAGAGATGTTCTTGAACCCACAGGAGGTCGCACCAGATAACAAGGATACAAGACAAAATCAAGCTCCAATAACCCCGCAAAACACAAATATGAGAATTTATTAGGACTCGTTTCCCACACATAAAGACACTGAAACAACGAATCAAAACAAGACGACTTAAAGTAGTAACCCTGAAATCCCACCACATCTAGGACAAAAAGGCGAAGCTAGGATGATGGGATTAGTCGAGATTATGCACAATGAAGGAGAAGAGGAAGACCATGAGGATGAAAATGAATAAATAGAAGCATGTGGAGGTATCATTTCAGTAGTGGAACCAATACCAGCTTCGATTGGACCTTATGAACTAATAGAAGATTTAAAGAAGACCTATGCCTACATTTCATTTATTGACTTGCTCAAGAACTCCCCTTCACATCGTTCAGCATTACTAAAAGCAATAAGTCTAAAAAACCTTGACCAAATTACCCCACCACCTAGTGAGCAAATCAATCATGTGGACTACGACATCAATCCACCAAATTCAAAACTCAAAGATCCAGGTTTCTTCTTTGACTTACAGTAGATGCCTTCTGAGGCAGAGTTAACCAAAAAAGGAGACTCTGCATTGTATCTTCAGGTATGGATCTATGACACTTGCATCAAATGGACCTTAATCGATGATGGGGCAGTAGTTAACATAGTTCCTTTCTCCCTATTAGAGAGGATGGGCTATGGACACACTAATTATATCATCGCTTCATGAGACACTCTAAGGGGATATGACAATCTAAAGGCTGCCACCATAGGTAAGATTACCCTTCCAGTGACCTTGGGACCTAAAACTATTCCTACCTCATTCTACATCATAGACAAAGACACGAGATATAATTTGATTCTTGGAAGATCGTGGATACACAGAATGAAAGTTGTGCTATCCACATTATTTCAAGAAGCTCAATTCTTACACTTAGGGAAAGTATATGTCGCAAAGGGAGACCTGGAACCTTTTAGCATGTTAAAATCAAACACACCAAACAAACGTATAGATATCCCCATAGACTATGAGTTCCCTACAAACAAATTAACCGTCCCCAATCCTAAACCTCAATCGATATGTATCAAGCGAATGGAAATCCTGGAAAAGACCGTAAACACCACAAAGGTCAAAACTTTAGAGAATGAGGCATTGCCAAAACAAAAGGAAATGGTTCCCAAAGAAAAGATAATTGAGATCATGGAATGGGTAGAGCAGAATGGACCACTCCAATTCCCCCTAGAAGTACTCATGATCAACATCCAAGAAGCCTACAAACTCTTCCCATGCATAGGAGAAAAACCACATAGAATTGAAGGTCTAGTGTTTGAGACAACCACGTTAGACTTGAGAAATGTAGACCTACATGCTTTCTCAGACGCTGAGGAAGACATCTCAGGAAGTTACACTCCATTGTCACCATCAAGTGAAACATGTGTCCCCAACACACCAGAAGAAACAAAATCTTACAAACCTCTCACACCAAGAGAGGATTCTTATCGACCATTGACACCCACGGAGGAGGCGCATTCTATTGATAATGAATCAACTAATGCAATAGGAATGCTACCTAGGATGTTCATGGTATCTCAACCGCAAGA
This sequence comes from Cunninghamia lanceolata, assembly GCA_027924645.1. NCBI lineage: Eukaryota > Viridiplantae > Streptophyta > Pinopsida > Cupressales > Cupressaceae > Cunninghamia > Cunninghamia lanceolata. Next base: position 10,202,858 of record BSBN01000060.1, on the reverse strand, counting down.
GAGGCCAACTACCTCTACTTTGGTTCAATCAGACGAACTCAGCGAGTGGGAAGCACCTCTAGTACACATTGAAATGGTTGAAAGACTTTCCGATGAAGATGAAGAAAGTGAAGGTATTTTTCATAGAGAATGGAAGATGAGAGTAATGGTCGACATTGATGACCCTGTCATTTTTGAACTACCAAAGAGTTACATTGGATATGTTATGGACTTAAGACCAGAACCAAATGGGAGGAACTATAAGCTTTGTCCCTCCTGATGAGCAAAGGGAGCCACAAACTCCCGACAAGTTATTCCAATTTTTGCAAAGAATCTGAGAAAGACCAGATGTGAAAGTCTACATGCAAGAAGAGTTTGACTTGTTAGCAGAATTATTGAATTGTGATGGAGTCCTGTATTGGACCCCTTCCCATCGACAAGCCTTTCAAGGCTTACTTTGTCTCACAATGCCAAGAGAAACCACTGAGTTGGAAAAAATAGAATTGAATGACAAACCCTACAAAAAAGGAGAGCTAGTTCTAAGAAGAGGTAGAACAAAAATAAGAAAAGAAGACAAAAATGAGCTTTTTAAGAAGACTAGAAAGGCCCTTACATGGTCAAAGAAGATGCCAGAAACGGTGCCTATACCCTGTGTACAATGGAGGGAGAGGAATTTGGTGAAATAGTCAATGTCTTTCACCTTAAGAAGTACTATGTCTAAAAGATTAAAAAAAATCATAAAACATAAAAATACAAAAAAATTATAAAAAAATCAAAATGTCAAAAACAATTTGTTTTTTGCATTTCAGTATCATTCTGTTCATCTTGCATTACTATCATTGACTTGCTCTTATTCTATTTTCTTTTCAGTAAGGAGTCTAGTGTTTCCTCAATATATGTCATCCTTTCAAGACCTAGAGATTCCCTATTTTTCACAATCGCCATTATCCCCTTTTCATTCCCAGTGATTCTAATCAAAGCCTAGCTCTTAGCTTTACATTGATCCTAGTCTTAATGAGTCAAGATGTTAGGTCTAAACAAAGTCAGTATTCAAACTTACTGTGTTCAAAGGAAGCTTGCAAATAGCCCTTCCCAATTCTTCCCTAGTAGTAGAGAAGTCTGACCAGATTACAAAAACTTTAGGTGGTGCTCAGCCCTTTATCTGTCCTGGCCAAAAATGTCAGGAAGATCAAAACTCTGAAGGAAGCAATCTAAGATCCGAGTGAATAAAAAAATGAGTGATCAAAATAAGAGAATTGAAAAGTGATAACTGAGAGATCAAAGTGGCACATATCAAAGGATCCAAAAGCATTCATTTCTTAAAAAGTCAAAATCTAAAAAAATGAGAAAAATCAAGCGAGGAAAATACAAAAAAAAAGTGAAAAGAAAAAAAAAAGAGACAAAAAAAGAGTGAAAGAGAGAAGATTGTTGAATGTCCGTACTCTTGGGTGGAGATCAATCTAAGCTCGAAGCCTCAAGAGTGAGATTCTAACAGAGAAAGAAAGGTACAAAGCACACACACGCACTAGCTGAGAAAAATCGAAGAGTCTAGTAGCCTCTAGGATCATCTTCTACTAAGGGACCCTTGTTCTTTCCTATTCATCTTTTACTCTGGGTCTACCTTGCTTGCTATCTATGATCTAAGTCTAGCGAACACCAATAAAATTTGTTACTTATCTAAGTTGAAAACTTGTCAGATTGTCTTATCTAAATAAGGATCAGTGTTTAGCCTTTAGAAAAGCCCAAAATCAGAAACACTCCATTTTCATTCCTGCTTCCCACTTGAGTTGTAAAATCCTATCTCACAGTCTTGATTAAGTCTCTTATATTAGGACGACTCACAATCCCCTAGATTGAAAATCGTATTAAAAAGCTATCACATTGTTTGTTCCAAAAATCCTATCTCACAGTCTTGATTAAGTCTCTTATATTAGGACGACTCACAATCCCCTAGATTGAAAATCGTATTAAAAAGCTATCACATTGTTTGTTCCACAATGCATTCATACCAAAATCAGAAGAAGAGTCTCAAAGCAATAAAGTCAAATGTCATATGTCATGACAGTTAGTAGAAGTAAATATTTCATTTCAGCATTTCTTGTGTTCCTGCATTATCATATCGTAAATTGCATCTCATATATATGCCATAAACAATTACAAAAACATGTCATCATTATCATACTTGCATCGTTAAAAGAGTCAAAAAGGTCAAACACATAATCAAAAAGTTCTCCAACCTCCAAAAGATGCACAAGAGATGAGTACAAATCTAATAGGTGAAAACCATAAAAGGATAAACTTTCATAGGTACATCCGAAGTTTACATATACAAAGGTATCAAAGAGTTGGGACAAAATTCTCTCAAAAGGAGTAGAGGCTCACCATGCAAGGAGGCACGAGTTCAAGAAAGGAAGTCAAGGTTGGTTCCCTCCAAGGGAACCTTTAAGACTTTGGCTCCTCTATCTACGAATACCACTCGTTGCTCCATGAGACCTATAGGAGCGAGGCACTCTACTGTGAGCATGTGACTGTGAAGGCCCTGCCATACTAGCATCTCATAGTCCAAAACTAAGATGAGCCATCTCTCAGAGTACCTGATTCTCACCCTTAAGGGTGTGAATCTTAGCCTTCAAGTCTGCATTCTCTTGACATCCATGATAGACAGGAGCAAAAATGTCTATGTGTCGCCCTACAGCAGGGGGCATACCAGGATCATCTAAAAGACAGTCTCGAGTCATTCTAGTGAAGGGAGAAGCCAATCCAACATTAATCTCACGAACAAAATCCCTCCACTCTCTGACATTACCTAAAAAGCAAATCGAAGGAGAAAGACAAGTCAGTTCCCCAATGAAAAGAGAAAGGACAAAAATGCGAAAAAATAAATAAACAAAACTTACATGGATCACCCGGCTTCCAATCAGGGTCAAGTTGTTGCATCACCTCATCTGAATGAGGAGGTCAGGGAACAACAGGAGGACACTCAAGAATTTTAGGAGCATCATCAGTAGCATCAAGGCCCTCATCCTGCACATCCTCAGGAAAGCCCTCATCTGGTGAATCATCATCATCTATAATATAGTCCTTGTCAGTGGACTCTGAATCTACAACAACAATGAGAGATCGAGAAGGAGCTCCTCTCCCTCCCCTCTGTCCTCCTCTGGGAACTCTAGTAATGAAGACCCCAGGACTCAAAGGAGTCCAAATAGCTAACCTCTGTCCAATCTCACCCATCTCTTGAACAGTCCTATAGCAAGTGGACACTTGGGACAAGTCCTCAGGGAAATCCTCGCCAAACTGTTGTGAAACATGATCAACATGATGGGCCTCAACTAGACCATTACGGTATGAAATCTCAGATACTCCACGACAATATTCTTTGACCTCACCATCATGGGCCCAGGATCCCTCCATGTCACGATAAGGATCAAAGATCATGTCCTCATCTGTAAGTGTATCAACAGTGGGTAGAGAAGCATCAAAGTGACCTACATGCATCCACCTAGCTACTCTTGGCAAACACCTATATGGAATCGGAATGAGCTCCTTATAGGGCCTAATGTGCTAAAAAATCTATGTCATGATCAAATAAGAGTGGCTAAAAGCTAAAGCCCCTCGTTGTGAAATACAATAGAAGTCCTTGTAGACCATGGTCAAGATATCCAATCCCCAAGCATAGACTGTACCCTCCTCAATACCACGAATGATGGGTGCCCAACACCATCTCAAACGAGCCGAGGCCTTGTCTCCCGACAGCCTCATTGCAATCAAACCAATCAAGAATCTCCTCAGAAGTGGGATGCGGACTTGAGGTACGGAAGTGAGCTGGACTCCTGTCTGATCCCTGAGGTGACTAACCCCCATGAACTCTACACAGGATGCGTTGTCCTTAAAGGATTCGCTAGCTAGAAGGACTTGAGGATGTCCTCTCACATGAACCCCAAGTATATGATACACATCCTACACAGTGATGGTCCACTCTCCAGAGATTTATGGAAACCTGAATGTGTTTCTGTCTGCATCCCAGTAGGTCAGAATATCACAACATATATGAGACACAGGGCGAATAACAGGCATGTGACAAACTCTACCTAGACCTGCTCACCTCAAAATTGTACGATCCTCATTACTCAGTGAAGCAAACATCGTTGAGAGCCATCCCTGCTCTCAACAAGCATTCCATCGGATATGCATGTCTTGCAAGATCAGAAAATAACTTTAGATTAGATCTCATAAACTTGCAAAAATCCCTAAAAATCATAAACTTGGAGAAAATCTTAAACAAAAAAGCGTATAAACCCATCAAAATTGCAATAAACAGGTGAATATAGTAGTCAAAAGAAGTCAAATTAAAGTGAAACAAGCGACAGAAAACATGAAATTTCAATCAAAATCAACCCAACAGAGTCGCCTCCGAGCGACCCTGCTATCAGATAGGATCTCCCTTGGGCGATCTACCTGACAAAAGGGGCAACCCTAGTGGGAGATCCCTTGAGCAAAAACTTCTCTAAAAACCTCATTTGTCAACCAATTTCAAAAAATGAAAAACCTATTTTACTCTAAACAACGAAACAGAGACAATGGAACAAGAAAAATTGACAAAAATAGACAATTTCGAGATATTTTTCACAAAATTCAAACTAGGGTTTAGAGAAGAGTTTTTCACTGATTGCGTACCTGATGCTCCACAGCTGAAGAAGAGGCGGCCATCCTTTCGATCTCCTCGACAATATCTTTCCAACGACTGCTCACACGATCAATTCCATTGCCATTTCGCTCCAATCTCACAATTAGGTTTGCTTTGTTTGCCATTAGCTTAGTTTCATTTATGCATTCTTAGATTAGTTCTTTTCCTTTATGCATCTCTTTCATGCGTTGTTTCGCGTACTTTCATTCCTACAGGTCCAAACCAACAAAGGCAAACAACTAGTCGAACTCGAATGATCTATGGTAAGTTCATCATTTTAGTTTTCATTATTTGTTTTGATATATTTAAATGTCAGACTAATACTAATTATTGTAGGTACAATTGCAAGAAAATCGACAACAGGTAAGGCCTAGTTCAAGAACGATACCTACCTTTCATGTAGACTAATGTCCTTGAGGCAAATATGTAAGCACAAAAATCACGCACAACCTCCACGAGGACCCCTATAATGATTTTAATCCTTGTCACATACATGTAAGCATAAAATAATGTCCTCTAAGAAGCAAACCTCTTAATGACGTTTCTTCTTTGTTGTCTTGTGTTGTTTCCTCTCTCTCTCTCTCTCTCTCTCTCTCTCTCTCTCTCTCTCTCTCTCTCTCTCTATTTGTGACGCTTTTCAACACTTTTGCGACACTTGTTGATTTGCATTTTCTAAGCTTTTGACCTTGCTCCTAAGCCTTGTAAGCATCTTGTAGGTGAGTTTTCAACTTCCCCCTATGTTTTTCATCCTCTGCACCCCCTAGAAGCTTTCTAGACGTCCCCCCTTATCCATCTTCCACTTTCAGTTTTTAGTTCTGCTCAACCAATCCAAATCTCCCCCTATTATTTCTAGATCTCCCCCGAGAGATCCTACAGGTGCAAGTGGAGATTTGGATTCTTACACATGACTGACCTATTTCCAGAGGTAGAACCCCTCCTTTTCCTCTCTTCTATCATTTCCCACCATGCAGTTCTTCAAAAAACCCTATCTTGCCTGGATCTCCCCCGGGTGACCCATGGTTGCCTAGGGGTGACCCTACTGGCACAAGGGACGACCCTGTCGCATTTCCAGCCGTGGAAAAACTTGAGTTTCTCACTTAATTTAGCTTCATTTTCACCTATTTTTCTTCCAGTTCGCATGATTTTGATGCCTAATTTGGAGTTGACTATTTCATGCACCCCCACATGCATATTTAACTCCATTTGATCTAAAATTAACAACTCAATCAATCTCATGCATCCTCTCAACTCCAATTCCTCTTAAGTGATAAGCTATTTTTGATTTATCACTCTATAGTTAACTGAGTTCACTAGGTAATCAACCTTGTTAACTCCCCAATCAGTCCTTGTTAATTCATCAATCAAATGAGTTAACTTTTCAATCAATCCCATTCTTCAAACCTATAAATACCCCCTCCCTCAAGCACAAAGGGAGGTAAATTCATTGTGCACACAGCTCCTGCCAGTTTTTTCTCTCAAAATCAGCATTCTAATGCTCTCACAGGATGAACATGCCTTTTGCTTTATTCATTGTTCAACCAAGCATCGTTACGCTACTTCATTCAACGCCATTGTGCTCAACCAAAGCTCTCATTGAGCTCTTTCAAGCTTCAATAAGCTTCTTTGTGCCATTTTGTCGTCAAGAGGTCTTCCCGCTACGTCAAAAGGACTCAAGGTTGCCAACATCAAGGATTTCTAAGGGTAGTGGAGTCACACAAAATCTTCATTTCTTTCAAGTTCCTTCATTGCTTTATTCAATTCATAGTAATTAGAAAACCAAAAATTGCTCTTGGGAATAGTAAATCTTTGCTTTTTCCTCGATAGTTAGATCTTGCATGTTAGAGTAATTGTTTTCATATTCCTAGATCTAGATTATCTATAGAAGAAATTTTCTTTTTAGATTAGATTATTTCAAAACAATCGAAAACCCAAAAACATAGATTAAACTTGCATTAGGAAAAATGATATTAGCTTGCATTCATATTTCCCTTTCATAGCTTAAAGAAGCACTTTTCATTTCTAAAATATTAAAAAGAACAAAAACAAGTTTGCATATCATTTAGCTTTGCATGCATAGAGAAATCCTAAAAGAAGACAAAACTTGTAAACCCTCGATACCATCACGAGGTAAACCATGATAAACAATTCAATCAAACCCTTGATCACATCACAAGGTAAACACAAATCAAAGCAAATCTAAAACCCTAGGTTAACTAAACCCTAGGTCAACTAAACCCTAGGTCAAAACCCCTAAGTCTAGTTAAGGTTGGTTATCACACATTTACCTCTATCTTGGCTCACAAATGTGCCTGGGAGTTAGAGGAGAGTAGGTGAAGGTTGTCCTTAACTAGATCGAGGAAATCATTAGTAGAAGAACAAAGACAACTCCAAAGACAACGAGAACTCATTCAAGGAATTGAAAGTCAAGAGGACATAAATGAAAGAAACCATTTACCCACATAAATGTGGAATTGAAGAAACCCCAATAGGAGAAGAGAAACTAGTGACCCTTCGGATCATAGGGTTATCTCTACAACAACTACCATCGAACGAAACATTCAACTTAGCACACAACAACAAAGGCCATAGAACTTGTTGACCCCTTTCCGCGAAGTCCATCTCTCTAATGAGCTAGACCCCTACCGTGTCTCACCTCCTCTCGACTGGCTACTTCCATGAGAGTGAGAGTGACGTGGCGGATCACCTCGTGGCAAGGAGGGAAGGGCCCGTGTGCATGCTGAAACCTGACCTGACAACCCCAGGCAATTGGAGTCACAATTTTGAATGTATAGGTATATAGGGTAAAACAATTGAGTTTACTCTTGATCCTGTATACATTAGAGACAGAGACTAGAGAGATCATTGCTATAGGTGTTGTAGATCATGCATCTCACTTGTATTCTTTTTCTCATTTTGCTCCTAATAATGATATTCCTTTGGCTGATGTTCATACCCTTCCATCAAGGGTGAATCATGTTTGTGAGAAGAAGTTTGGTCATTTGAATCTTGGTGTTCTTGAGTCTAGTGTTGAGCTTCCTCCTCCTCCATCTCCTGCTTCTTCAGATTTAGGTCCTACTCTTGAGCAAGATGATCGTAGTTTTTCAAATCTTGCTTTGTTGGATGAGTTACGTCCAGGTGAATTCGTCCTTGTACTTGGGAATTTTTTTGAATGTTGTCACCTTCAATATTGGATTCCAATCATCTCCAACCAAAATTAGTTTTTGGTTACTTTCATCTCCCAAGTTCACCTTGCTCATCAATGGCTCTTTGTACATGATCACCTTATCTGGCTCAAATTTATGTGCTAGTGTATCATCTACTCTAGCATTACCCTCCTTATTTTCTCCATACATTGTTGGGAATGTATGACTTACTGTTGGGTGATTTTCTTCATGCATAGGTGTGTGATTCACCTATGATGATTCCCTTGGCATATGATTTGTAGTCGACGGTTGACTTGTCTCCTTTGACAATCCCTCTGGCCTGCGACTAGTTTTATCAGCGATCATACCACTTGTTTCAGGCAAATAATTTTCTTCTATCTTGTTGATCTCAATCATATTACACCTTGGTTAGAACACCTCATATTCTTCCATCTGCTTATGGAATAGTCCATTGAGTGAACTTGTTTCATCTTCAAAGCATGATTGTAATTCTAGTACTCCCTCATCGTTAGACTCCATGGGTCCTCTTTTGTGTTATATCCCTAACCTGTGATTAGCTTAATCTTACTCTTACTTGGTAATCAGGAGGATTAGTTAAGAGTTTGATGATTTGATATTGTGGAAATATCTGATTTGACCTTTGATTACGAGGTTAATGATTGTTGTTAATTAGTTTTGAACATTAAATGATTTATATTAAGGGATATGATAATGATGCACTAATCATAGTTTTGTGGTCTTGATGTGAATAGGAAAATATAACATCCTTTGAAGAAGCAAGGAGAGTATCTGTTAGGGTTAGCCAGTAGAAGATATCAATTAAATCCAAATAAAGATTAAATAGAGGAATGAAAAATACATAGAAATAATAACATCGAGAGAGAATTTTAATGTGGTTCACCCAAGCTCGGGCTACATCCACCAATAGAGAGTCCAATATTATTATCTAGTAAATCAAACTGGTTACAACTAGCAATCCCTGCAACTCAATACTGCTGCAAATGCTACAATACAATATCAATGGAAACCCTAACCCTTAGCCATTTTTATCAAAACTTATATCAGTTACATAATAAGGTTTTTTATGTCGGCTAATAGAAAAAATAACTCCCCCATTAAATAATTTAGGGGGAAACCGCGTCGATAAAAGTGGAGAAAATTTAACCTCTGAGTCTGATTAGGCTCCATATAACAACAATCTCCCACTTGGAGACTGGTCATAACACCGTTGACCCTGTAGCTCCCATTGGAAATAAGCACCCTAGACTCTGCTGTTTTGATTTTTGTTTTCAGTTTTGAAGAGAAACCGAAGCTGAAGAGGAGCTCAGCTTCTCCTTTGTTACTTTGTAAACATATCCACTAGATTTTCATCTGTATGTATATTTTCCAGTCATAATTGTCCATCATCCAACACCAATCAAATAAAGTGATAACTTAACTGTATGTGTTTGGTCTTTGAATGCAAGGCAGAATTCTTTGCAAGATGTATGGCACTCTAGCTATCCATAAACAAATAACTATTAGCATGTTGTTTGCCCAATTCTTCGATGAAAGATTGCAGCCATATCATCTCCTTGCTTGCCTTTGTTGCAGCTACATATTTTGCCTCCGTCGTGGATAAAGAAACCACCTTTTGCAACCTAGAGATCCAACTCATCGTTGTCCCACCTATAGTAAACACATAACCTATAGTACTTCACCTGGTATCAATATCCCCTGCCAAATCTGAGTCTAAATAACCTGCTACATCAGTATTAGCGCCTTCAAAACATAAGTGTTTATTGAATGTACCTCTCAAATATTTGAGAATCTATTTTATCGCATTCTAATGCTCCAATCCGGGATGACTTATATACCTGCTTACGACTCCTACAACATGTGCAATATCTGGTCTTGTGCATACCATGCATATATTAAACTTCCTACAGTTAAAGCATATGGTACCTTGGACATTTTGTCTTCCTACTCTTATGTCTTTGGACACATCTCCTTAGTCAATTTTAAATGACTGGGCAAAAGTGTACTGACAACTTTTGCATTCTCCATATGAAATCTCTGCAACACCTTTTCAACATAATCAGCTTGAGATAGTCAATTTTCTATTCTTCCTATCTCTGCAAATTTTCATACCAACGATTTGTTTTACTGCCCCCAAATCTTTTATAGCAAATGACTGTGCTAACTGTTGTTTTAACTTTCTTATGTGATCCATGTTAGATTTTGCTACAAGCATGTCATCAACATATAAACATAAAATAATGTAGTTGTCATTATGCAACCTCTTAAAATAAACACAATGGTGAGAATTACATCGACTGTAGCCTTGCTCAGCCATAAAACTATAAAATGTCAAATACCATTACCGAGGTGCTTGTTTTAATTCATACAAACTCTTCTTCAATCTGCACACCAATTTCTCCTTACCCGTGACCTCAAATCCTTGGGGTTGTTCCATATATATTTCCTCCTCCAAATCAACATGGAGAAAGGCAGTTTTCACATCTAGTTGTTCCAAATGCAAATCTTTAGCAGTCACAATACTTAAAATAGTACGAATAGAAGTCATCTTAATAATCGGAAAAAAAAATCTCATCAAAATCAATGCCCTTTTTCTGTGCAAATCCTTTTACAACTGACCCGGATTTAAATCTTTTCTTACCTCCATCTTCCTCTTTCAGCCTATAAACCTATTTTTTTGGTAAAGCCTTTTTACCTGCAGACAACTTACATAATTCCTAAGTCTGATTTTTTAGCAAGGAGTCCATTTCTTCTTTCATTGCAAGCTCTCACTGAACCTATGTATCCACCTGCATAGCTTCATTATACCCTTCCGGTTCACCAACATCTATTAACAAAATAGAATACAAAGAAGGAGAAAACCTTTCAGGAGGTCTACTTAGCCTTGTTGAGCGTCTAACATTCACTGGAGTTTGTGGTATTTCTTGTTGCTATTGTGGAGCATGAAGAACCATTGGAACATCACTATTTGGAATATCATCCAGCACCACATAATCCTTTTCTTTCTTCTCATGCTGCTACAACTGATATTTGTACATCACCTTCTCATTGAATACAACATCCCTGCTTCTCACAATTTTCTGATTTTCAAAATCCCAAAGCCTATAACCAAATTCATCAATGCCATATCCAACGAAGGTACATTTTTTTAATTTTGCATCTAGCTTGGTTCTATTTTTAGAATCTACATATGCAAATGCTTCACATCTGAAGGTTTTGAGAAAAGAATAACTCACCTTCTTACCTGTCCATGCTTCTTCTAGAATACCACAGCCCAAGGGAACTGAAGGACCTCTATTAATTAAATATACAGCAGTGTTGACAGCCTCTGTCCACATGTTTAAAGGCAGCCCAACATGCAATCTCATGGTCCTTGCATGCTCCATTATTGTCCTATTCATGCGCTCAGCCACTCCATTCTCCTATGGAGTCCCTCAAATTGTTTTCTACCTACGGATTCCATTAAAGGAACAATAATCCTCAATTTTTTTGTTGCAATACTCACCACCATTATCAGATTTGAGAGATTTTAATCTTTTACCTGTCTCATTCTCAACCAAACTTCTCCATTTCTTAAATGTTTCAAATACATCAGATTTATGCCTGAGGAAATAAATCCAAACTTTCCTAGTTGCATTATTTATGAATGTAACATAATACCGAGAGCCACCGAGAGAAGATACTTGAGCTGGTCCCCATACATCTGTATGCACAAGCTCCAACTTTTCATCTTTATTTTGCTTCCCATCCTTGAGAAAACTAACTCTCTTTTGTTTGCCATACACAACTTTCACAGAAATCCATATTAATACATTTTAGACCTGGTAATACTTTCTTATAATGAAGTACCTTCATACCTTTTTCACTCATATGCCCAAGTTTGTTATGCCACAATGTTGTCTCAGAACCTATGGCAACTGTTTCAATCTCTTCTTGCAAACCTACAACAACTGTTTCTGAATCTATTTGGTTTTTCTTTACAACAATTAAAGTAGAAGAAAAAATATGACCTGTACAAAAATATAAGGTCCCTACTTTCACACATTTTGCTACTATTAAGGCACCTCTTGTAACCTTTCAATTTTGTATCAGTAAATGTAACAATGCAACCTTCATCAGCTAGCTGCCTTGCTAAAATTAAATTTCTACTTAACTCTGGAACGTGCCTTACCTCTTGTAGTAGCCAATGATTTCCATTCTATAACTTAATCTTGATTCTTCCATTTCCAATAATCTGACAGGGTTCGTTATCTCCCAAATAAACCAGCCTAAAATACCCTTGGACATAATCAAGAAAATAACTTCTATGGGGCGTAGCATGAAATGAGGCCCCTGAATCTAAAACCCATGAATCATCAGTATTATTGAGGGAAAGAATCAAAGCATCATCTTCAGATTTATTACTTACCACATTTGCCTCTTTATTGCCTTCTTGTTTATCTCCTTCTTTGTTCTTCCAAGACCAACAATCTTTCTTTAGATGACCTAGTTTCCCACAGTACCAGCAATCCTTTTGTCCTCTAGATTGTAACCTCTTGTCCTTTGATTTTTCTCGTGACTTCGCATGACCATAACCTTTTTCTCTATCATTTGATCTGCCCCTGCTTTCTACATTCAAAACACTACCTGATGTGGACCCTCTTGAGCTTTTCCGTTGCATTTCCTCGCTAAGGATAACACCAACAACATCATCAAATTTCACAATGTTTGAACCAGAGACAGAGTTACTTATAGCTATTACCAAGCTATTCCAGCTTTCTGGCAAAGAATATAAAACTAAGAGAGCCCTCACCTTTTCATCAAATTTCACTTTTACAGAAGTTAATTGATTGGTAATCGTATTAAACTCATTTAAATGATTTGTCACAGATCCACCTTCATTCATTTTCAGATTAAACAAGTGCTTCAACAGAAATACCTTATTTGAGGCTGAGGGTTTTTCATACAATTTAGCCAAATCTTTCATCAATTCACTTGGTGTCTTCCTGTTATATTGAATGCCATAGATGGTGCCAGGCACAACCGAATGGTTCCTAGTGCCTTTCTGTCCAGAAGTTCCCAATCCTCATCAGTCATTGTTACCAGTTTCTTGGCTATTCCTTCCAACGGCCTCCATAAATCCTTCTAATAGAGGTAATCCTCCATTTGTATCTTCCATAACTGATAGTTCTGCCCATTGAATTTATCGACCTTCAATTTACCCTCATTTGTCATTGCTCTCACTCAACCATGAGACTCCCACTCAACTGTGAGACCTTCCTACAGACGATAATCAAACACAATCCACTCTGATACCACTTGTTAGGATTAGCCAGTAGAAGATATCAATTAAATGCAAATAAAGATTAAGCAGAAGAATGAAAAATACACAGAAATAATAATAGGGAGAGACAATTTTAACGTGGCTCACCAAAACTCGGGCTACATCTACCAACAGAGAGTCCAATATTATTATCCAGTAAATCAAACCGATTACAACTAGCAATCCCTGCAACTCAATATTGGTGAAAATGCTACAATACAATATCAATGGAAACCCTAACCCTTAGTTTTTTTTATCAATACTTATATCGGTTACAAATTAGGGTGAACCAAATAATTTGGGGGGAAACCGCACCGATAAAAGTGGGGAAAATTTAACCTCAGAGTCTAATTAGGCTCCATATAACAACACGATCATCTTGGAGGAAGAGTTAGATATTGGGAAGTGGGGTCAGTAGCCATTTGAATGTCAGACATTTTGTCTTTTCAAACTGTGTAAGTTGGCGTAAGTTACGCTTCTTGGCCAGTTGATTTTCCTTTTGTGTCATCTTGTCGATTTAGTCGTTTCGACAATGTTGTATTGACTCGACTAACGACATTCTCGGAATGTCAAATCAAGTCGAGAGTTGGTCTTGTTTTGTTGAAGCATAATCTTATCGCTCTTAATATTTTTGATCTAGGGATTATAAATCCATCATTTGGTCTGTTAAGTTCTGGATCCTTAACGAAGAAGGGAGAGCAGTGCTCAATCCTTAAATCGTAACGTTATTTTGGTTAAATTAAGTATTCTCTTACATCTAGCTGATGTGTGATATAATATTATAATCTAATTATATAACCTGATATTAAATGTCATGCTATGCTATTGTGTTTACTATTTTCAATAGAGTTGACATAATAACTAGCGGAGCTTTGAGCTCACCATATTTTGGCAAATGTCATGTTTGAGAAAGTCTTGATCGTGGTAGTGGGCCAAGTGGGAGAAACCACTCGTACCACCTTGGTAGAGGGTGGCAGTTCCCACGATAATAGGAATGCAAAAGTTGAGGATCGATTAACCCCTTTAGTCTTGTTGGAGGATGATTATCTTGGGGGATTAATGGTTGTTTTGGGGAAAAAGAAAGAGATGGAGCTCTTGCTTTGCGCTGGTGAAAGATTGAGAAGAGGCTTACGATAGCTGAACTGGGAATTACTCTCCCTCTCGAAGGAATTGTGTTTGGGTAGTGTAAAGCATGTTATTATTGTTACACTATGAGATATGAATTTATGTATATCGAGCTCTCTTAATAAATATATATATATATGGAGCCTATATTGTTTAACTAGCTCTTGGGTATATTTACCTCTATTATATTCTTTTGGTGATAGCTTGAGGCCAATGGCCGAGCTTGCAAACTTTTAAGGCAATTTTCTTTTGTTTTGGAGGCTCGAGGCCTTACATTCGAGCCGTAATACAATGTATTTTGTTTCTTGTGTCTGTGCTCTAGGCCAATGGTCGAGCTGCATGGTATTGTATTATTGACTGTGTCTAGCTCAAGACCAATGGCCGAGCTACACTATAATAAAGTCTTGACTATAACTAAGTTTGTGGCCATGGAGGCCGAGCAACCCTGTATTACATTCTTTATTGTATTGTTACTCAAGACCATGGGGGCCAAGCAAGACTGTATTATAGTCTTTACTGTATAATCACTCAAGGCCATGAAGGCCGAGTAGCACTGTCAAACATTCTTAATTGCATTGTCGCTCAAGGCCATGGAGGTTGAGAGGCATTGTATTGCATTCTTCAATGTCTTGCTCGAGGTCATGGAGACTGAGCTTCACCACCTTGTATTCCATACCCATGCCTAAGCTCACGGCCATGAAGGCTGAACTTGTTACAATGATTACTAATCTATTTTTGTAACTCAAGGCCATGAAGGCCGAACTTAATACATGGAAATTCATACTGCAACCGTGGCTCGAGGCCATCTTGGTTGAGCCCATGTTTAAACTATAACATACGAACATCGAGTAACGATGTGATATGGATAACAAGTGTCATGACTCATATATTGAGTCGATTCTAAGGTGCTCATGGCATAAAGGTGCCGAGCAATGTTGTATAATACTCATTGATGGCTACAGCCTACATAAATATCACACAGCTTCTGTGACTGTGTTGATGGCCAATACGGCCTTAAACAAAACAATGCTTAAAGCACTCAAACCAAATGATGACCCAACTTGCATAAAAGTTAAATGTGGTATAATAAGGGTATTTAGACTACCCAAGTTTATACTTGTTAGCTTCGGATAAGAAGTTGGTATAGTTATTAAAGACTATGGTTATATTAACTGGCATCTTGCATGCTAGTCAAGACATTAGAAATGAATTGATCTATTAATTATAACTACCCTCTATTTCTTTAAGTGAGATTAGAGATACTAGCCAAGCTCATAAGGGTAATAAGAGTCATCATTCATGGCAAAATCACACTAATTAACTAAGGCAAGGAATGCCTAATATAGTATGAATATGATTCTATCTTATATGATAATTTATTTATATGTTGTGAACCACGATGGACCTAGAATGGTAAATGTGGTTCGATTGTGTAATGACCTAGAATGGAAGGAGGTGGCAAAGAGTCACAAGTTCCTTGCTATAAAGGTAACCTAATTGGTAGAAACAAACCCGAGATGGGAGTCGATTGTCTAGGTGTCGACAATGAATCGAATTGATACCATGCATACTATACCTAGGGTGGTGAATATGGTTTAACTTTTGACATGATTAGAAAGTGGAATAAGGTGACGTGGAGTCACAGATTCCCTATAATGGAACTTGACTATTAATGATAGTTTTATGATAACTGTGATACATCTAATGTATTTAAAAGATATGTTGATTCTTGATTGAAGAAGGAGAAAATGAATAAGAGGTAAGTTGTATTGCCTTGTAGGAAGCATTAAGTGCCTACCGGATTTGTTGGAGGTACTATTTCTCCTAGATAATTATATACTTATAAGAATGAATACTAATATTAGTATGAAACTCTTGTATTTCAACGTAAATGGGAGTCATCTTTTACGAATAGCCATACTTCACAAATGAGGTATAAAATATTAAAACCCATGAGGATGCTTGAGATAGAGTCTTTTTAGTAAGACCATCATTTTAGACTATTATGATATAAGTCTCAAATGTCATGATCTTGAATGTAAACCTTGGAATAGGTCAACATGAAACTGTGAACCTAGGAAGGTCAGAAGTTGGAAAACTTGTTTTAACAATTGAGATTTTGGAAAATGGAATAGGGTGATGAGGAGTCACAAGTTCCTTGGTGTGAAAGTAACCTATTACATTTGATGGACTCCTAGATAGGAGTCAATTGTCATAGTATAGGATTATGAATTGAACTAAATTCACATTTTACTAGACCTTGAGAGGTCACATTAAACATACTATAGGATATGACAGCTTCTAAGTCGAGTAAGGGTGGTGGACATACGACTACGTTCATTGCGAAATGTATATGTAAATCTTTGGCCAAAGTAATACATCCGTCTCTGCATGCATTGTCGGTCCACAATGCTCCAGATGGCCTAGTGTCTCCAGCAGTGTCATACATAGTTAGAGTAGATCTATAGATGTGTGACCGTGATATATTAGGAAGGACACAACACTAGATACTCAGATGGCTAACCTTATGGTTCCTAATATCTAACATTTCCGTGAAGGGTAGGGCCACTTCCAGTTAGGAAGTTGAGTGGGGGACCGCGAGTCTGTGGTTGGTGGAAAAGCACCAGGATGATGCTCTCCTTCCCAAGCATGAGACAAGCCGAGTCTTATGGACACAGATGTCATTGGTTCCAGATATAGTGTTTGCATTTTATGACTAGTTGGTATATTGTAATGTATAGATTGATTTATGATGCCTTGGGCATAACTTGTACATGAATAGTGATGGTTACTCACTAAAGATATGTAAATGATTATTGTATTGTAAACTTTGTTATATTCTGTTTAGAATAACATGCTTAATTGATGAAACGATAATGAATCATTAAGGTTAAATTGTGATTTACATAATCATATTGTTAACTAATCTCTTGATTAAGATGGATGTTTATGTTAAATCTTGAGCATTATGGATAGTGATGTTACATTTTGCCAGTTGATGTTTCACCTACATCTGACTCAGAATCGAAGGAAGCCATTTTTTCACTCACGGCTTGGGTCCTCAAGTCGATAAGAAATTTCCTTCCTTCGTTTTCAAGCGATAGGGTGTTTTTCTTCCAATTGTGATCGGCCTTTGCTGTTATCATTCATCCTTGTCCGAAAAGTGCATCATATATTTTCTTATGCACGGTGATGATGAGGAAATTAAGTAGGAAGTGTTGAGTGCTAATTTTCTTTTTTTGTCCGATCAATACTCCCAGGGCCTTAATTTCATGTTGGTTGGCTCCTACCAATTGGAAGCTCTACGACAGCAAAGTTGGTTTTCCCATGTTCCTCCATGAGTCTTCGGGTAGTATGTTGACTCTTGAGCCTCCATCGATGATTGTGTTCACCAGGCTTCTCCCGAGAATCTTCATATGAAGGACGATCGGCTTCTTCCCAACATTGATTGCCAATAACATTGGGTCGACGACTTGTTTGTCGCTCGGTGGTGGTTCCACTATGACATCGTCATTTACATCCCTCTCATTTGTTTGCTCCTAGTCCACCACATTAGATATTGCCACCCTTAATTGTGGCATGCTCTATTTAATAGGTTGGCCATCTTTATTGATAAGGCAGTTTGTAGTACACGGCTAGCGATGTTCTTTTTCGACTCTAGTGTGGTAGATGTAGTCTCTTTTACATTCAAATGTCTTCATTCTTTTGCCATTTCTTGTTCGACCTCTACTTTGGCTTCTTGGAATCTCTCCTCCGTGCGAGGATCAGGGTAGACAACCTTCTTTGTTTGCGCTTGGGTGATGGCGAAGACTTCTTCTTCTCCTTCTATGTTAATCAGATTGATACTGCCTTTCTGCTTTGGACAGTCTTTATCCTCGTTTTCACTTGGGCTAAACTATTTACAAAGCATGCTCGTCTTGTTTTGGTTTTGGTTGTTTTGGCATTCTTTGGCGAAGTGTCCTCATTCATTGTACTATCGACATTAGATCAACGATCGCCCTTTTCCAGCATACTGTATGCGACTTCTCCCCCCACTATTGTTAAGTTTGATATTTCCTTGTCAGTTCTGATACCTGTCTGGCGATGCATTGTTGTTGTTTTGTTTCTTCAGTGGTGTAGTCGGTGGATTGGATTGTTCGCCTTGGGTGAAGAGCACTTTGGTGCTCCTCGTCTTCAAAATGTATGGGTATTCTTTGATTGAGTATCCCATGACTTGGCAAATATTGCAAAACATTTCTTTGTTTTCCTCTTTCAAATACCTCCCACCCATCCCTTTCTGCCTCACCACTTAAGATATCTCCCACTTTTCCTGATTTTCGAAATGACTCCACTACCTTAGGAAGTCAATACAATGCTACCTGACCCAAGGAGAAGATCAGTGCTCCCAACCCCTGTGCCATAGCTAGGCCTGTTGCTATCAGCGCTGCCAAATCCAATGCTGCTCTCAACTCCGCTCCATCTCAACTGGCAAGTGTGAGACACCTAAACCATCATTTAGGGCATCAAGATACTCTTACCCTTCTCATGGGGGAATTCACTGTGAACGTAGCAACCCTAGAAGCTCAACATGACACCCTTCACCTACAACGCTCCCAGACTGTAGCGCCCCTCCAGCAAAACAGTAAAGTGCAACATCTAAGGATCCATAATCTGGGAAAGATGCTCCTTTGCGATAACATCAAGAAATTGGTTGAAAGCAAATTATCAGGGAATCAGCCTTTAACAACTGTATCAGCAACAAACAATTCAATGGACACTGCTTTTCGTGTGTCTTATTGGCAGGTGCTCACTCTTCGGCCAGTTTCTACCCCGAGCAACAATCTTGGATCTTCTAATCACAATGGCAGGAAATATACACAAAAGTCATAATCAGAAACGGGATTCTATTTGACTTCTAGTTCTACCACATCTTATGTATAACAGTTTTTGGGGTCCTACAGTATTAACAGTTACAGATTGGATTCGCTCTGTAACTTCTTCCTGATGATACATTTGGCTTGTCTCTGGCTCTCTGTTCTCTGAGCCTTTTGTAGTTCTGTATTGCAATTTTGTAACCTATACTTCTATTTTTGAAATATATGTATACATTTACACTTGCCCAAAAAAAATGTATAGTGTTATTTTGTTGCATTTTGATGTAGACAACCTCTGTTGCTACAGGCCAAACAACTCTAATCCAGCAGATAATGAATCAAACATAACAGAAAAGCAGAGAGTATCATGAATCTAAACAGAACCACTCAATAGCATAATGACTCGAGCAAAAACTCCAACTCCATTAGTTCTCTGCTTCAAAAATACAAAAACTCGTTGCAGTTTCAAAAAAGGGCAGACTGCTGAGCTCCTACCATCTTTTTGTTGGAATAATGAACAAATGGTAGGTCTCATAGTTAGCATATGTGAGTTGTTTCTTAGTAGTTAGTAGTTGGTGTCTATTATTAGAATATTAGATCCAGTTTCGTAGGATCAAGATTGTCCGTAAGATTCCTAAGTGTGCCTATATATATGTAATGTCTGTCCAAGCATTTATGTAATAAAGTGTGATCTCACTTATTGTGAGATAGTGTGATTTGTGCTCATATTGTGTGTTCTATCTTTTCAATTATTTCTGAGTTGGTATCAGAGCAAAGTGTGTGAGAGAACTTCTTTGTGAGCTGACGGATTGCTGTTGCTTCGTGCTGTTCTGATCACTGTTGGAGAGAGAGGTGCTGTTGAAGATACTGCAGAGAAGATCAAGAAGTTGACTGACAGATCCAATCGGGTTATGCTAATCCACCAAAAGGCTGCCTGGTAAAGATTGCTGTTGTGATTGTTGTCTGCTGAAATATTTGTGTGGGATTGCTATAAGGAGGTATTTTTTTTTATGGAGACTTTCATTATTTCAAATCCTCTAGCTGATTCCTATTTGAATGAATCTACTAAGCTTAATGGTGAAAATTATGTTAACTGGAAATTCAAATTGATGACAATATTGGAAGCTTATAATTTGTGGTCAATTGTGAGTGGGGGTGAGTCCGAACCCACTGATCCTACCTCCATTCCAGATTGGGATAAACAAGAAATGAAAGCAAAGGTACTGCTATGCATGTCTGTAAAGGACAATATAATTCCACACATCAGAGATTGTAAGACATCCAAAGAAACATGGAATGTGCTCAAAGGTTTGTATGAAACAACAAACTCCAACAGGATCTTACTTTTGAAAAGCAAGCTTTTATATATAAAAATGGAAAGACATGAAAATATAAGCAACTTCATTTCCTGTGTCAAAGATCTAAGTGATAAGTTAGGTGATATTGGTGAAAAGGTATCCAGTACTGATTTGGTAACCATCACATTAAAAGGCTTAGTGGAAGATTATCGAGTCTTTATTTCAAGTCTTTCAGCTAGAGAAAAGCCCCTTTCGTTTGATGAATTGACAGGTATTCTTCTACAAGAAGAAGAGAGGATGAAGAACTTTGATCCTGGCTCTCATAGTACAGATTTGACATTAGTAGCCAGAGGTAAACAGCCATACAGAGGTAAACCGTGGGACAAGAACAAAGGAGGCAAGTTTCAAGCAATACAGAAAGGTATGACACAATCCAGATTTGATACTCATGATAAGAGAAATGATGAATGTTATTATTATGGCAAACCTGGTCATCACTCTAAAAATTGTTATAAAAAAAAATATCATGAGTCCAAACAAAGAAACAAAAAGCTTAATGGAAATTTTGTGGACCAAGACAATTCAATCAGTGATGGATTTAAAAATCTTAAGTTGTTTGTTTTAGATGCTGCATTGTCTGTGGAAACTGATGATGTGAATTCTTGGTTTATTGATTCTGGTGCCTCATCCCACATGTCTTGTAATAAGGACTAGTTTGATGAGTATCATGAGACGGTTGATGGAACATATGTTTATCTAGGAGATAATAGATCACTTAAAATTCAAGGTTATGGAGTAACAGGTGTGAATTTCCCTGATGGACAAATGAGACAGATCCATAATGTGATGTATATTCTTGACATCAAAAAAAAATTAATATATGTTTCTACTATTGCTGATCAAGATCTAAAGGTGAAATTTGTTAGGTCACGATGTGCTGTTAAAGATATCCAAGACCGCTACAAGGTCATAACCACAGGTACCAGACTTGGAAGATTATATAAACTGGATGTGGTTAAGGTAGGTCATCAAGCATTAGAATCCACAGCAATGTCAACAGAAGAGCTATGGCATCAAAGGTATGGGCATCTTAATCATAATGATTTAATGCTACTTCAAAAGAAAACAATGGTTGAAGGTCTTCCAATTATGAAAAATGATCATATTGAATGTGAAGCATGTGCACTTGGCAAGCAGCATAGAGAGGAATTTCTTGTACATAAAGAGAAAAGACAGAAGGAAACAGTTGAATTAGTTCATACTGATGTATGTGGACCTATGCAAACTAGATCATTTGGTGGAGCCTGGTATTTTCTCATTTTTGTTGATGATAGATCTAGGTATATTTGGGTCTATTTTATAAGAAAGAAGAGTGATGTTTTTGAGTATTTTAAAGAATTCAAAACTATGGTTGAAAAATAGATAGGCAAATGCATTAAAATACTCAGATCTGATCAAGGAGGAGAATATACATCAGGAGCATTTAGTCAATATTGTAAAAGCAATGGGATCCTTCAACAATTCATAGTGCCACATACACCTCAGCAAAATAGAGTTTCTGAGAGGAAGATCATAACATTGGTGGAATGTGCTCGTAGCATGCTTCAAGGTAAAAATATTCCTAATGGTTTTTGGGCTGAAGCCATTAATACTGTTATTTATTTAAAGAATAGGAGTCCAACCAAAAGTTTAGATTTTAAAACTCCTTTTGAAGCATTTCATGGTTACAAACCTGAAGTTAGCCATTTAAGAATAGTTGGATGCAAGGCATTTTCTCATGTTCCAAAGGATGAGAGAAGAAACCTTGATGGAAAATCAATTAAGTGCATATTTATTGGTTATTGTGATGATCAAAAAGCATACAAGTTGTTTGATCCCAATTCACATAAATTGCTTCCAAGTAGAGATGTGGTGTTTCATGAGAATGCAAATGAAGGTAATAATATAGGTAAATGACATGTTTCTTTTGATAATGATGCTCATGTCAAAATAGATACAAGTGTTGAATAGAAATAGGAACAAGAACATGTACAGGTTCAAGAGCAGGGTGAACTTAACATAGACACTTCAAACAGTCATGGTACACCAAGAAGAAGAGAAGATACACCACAAAGCAGTAAAACTCTAAGGAGGTCATCATGTCAAATTCAGCCACCTATAAGGTATAAAGATTATGCATTGATGACTCATGTAATGACTGTTGTAGAACTTGTAGATTATGAAGAAGCTAAAGAATATAAAGAATGGAGAGATGCAATGAATGAAGAATATAACTCTATAATAAAGAATGAAACATGGGAATTAACAGAACTGCCTGAAAATAAAGTTCTCATAGGGTGCAAATGGTTGTACAAATCCAAGTTTAATGCAGATGGCAATATTGATAAGTATAAAGCTAGATTGGTTGCTAAAGGCTATTCACAAAAAGAGGGAATTGACTATGAAGATACTTTTGCACTTGTAATTAAGTTGAATACAATTAGAGTGATGATTGCATTAGCTACAAAACATAATTGGAAAATACATCAGTTAGATGTCAAATATGCTTTTCTGAATGGTGAGTTAAAAGAAGTTTATCTGGAACAGCCTGAAGGGTTTGTAAAGAAGGGATAAGAACATCTGGTTTGCAGATTAAAGAAAGCTTTATATGGTTTGAAACAAGCACCAAGATCTTGGTATGTGAAGATTGATTCTTTCTTTTCTCATGAAGGATTTGTAAAAAGTAAAAGTGATCCTAACTTGTACATCAAGAAAGATGAAAATGGGAATATTGCTTTGATATCCTTGTATGTTGATGATCTCATCATAACTGGCAGTGCATCTAAATTAATTGCAGAAATTAAAAGTCAGATGTCACAAGTATTTGAGATGAAGGGCCTTGGTGAATTGCATTACTGTTTAGGTATTGAAGTTTGGAAGGAATCTGGTAAGACGCTGATCACACAAAGCAAGTACACAAGGGAAATCCTTAAAAGGTTTAATATGAGTGATTGCAAAGCAATGTCTACTCCTTTAGAACAAAATTCTAAATTGTATAGTTATGATGGAACTAAAGAGGTGAATGGTACTTTGTATCGTCATCTGGTGGGAAGCTTGAACTACCTCACCACTACTAGGCCAGATATAGCATATTCTGTAAGCATCCTTAGTCAATTCATGGCTAAGCCTTGTGAAAGCCACTGGAGAGAAGCAAAGAATGTTCTTTGTTACTTGAAAGGAACAGTAAATTTTGGTATTATGTATATTGATGCATGTGATGTTGAGTTGGCAGGTTTTTCTGATTCAGATCGGGCTGGAAATCCTGATGATAGGAAATCAACATCAGGATATGCATTCAATATAGGATTAGGGGTCGTGTCATGGTGAATTGCATTACTGTTTAGGTATTGAAGCCATTTGGTTGAGACGAATTCTTGAAGATGTAGGAGAAGAACAAATAAAGCCTATATTCTCAATTGCGATAATTAAAGCTCTATTAAATTGGCACACAACCCAATTTATCATGCCAGAACAAAACATATTGAAATCTAGCACCATTTTGTCAGAGAAAAGATACAGTCAAAGGAGATTGCCTTACTCTATTGTAATACAAGTGAAAATGTCGCTGACATCTTTACCAAGCCTCTTGGAAAGATGATCTTTGAAGTATGTAGAAATCAACTAGGCATTGTCGAAAATCCATTTCTTCATTAAGGGGGGATGTTGGAATAATGAAGAAACGGTAGGTCTCGTAGTTAGCATATGTGAGTTGTTTCTTAGTAGTTAGTAGTTGGTGTCTATTATTAGAATATTAGATCCGGTTTCGTAGGATCAAGATTGTTTGTAAGTTTCCTAAGTGTGCCTATATATATGTAATGTCTGTCCAAGCATTTATGTAATAAAGTGTGATCTCACTTATTGTGAGATAGTGTGATGTGTGCTCATATTGTGTATTCTATCTCTTCAATTATTTCTAAGTCTTTTTTTTTACTGATATTTTTTTATAATCCAATAACAAGATCCTGTGTAACGGTAATGCACATCCCCTAAATAAAACAAAACTGAAATCTAAAAATAGAGAAACACCTAAAAAGACCACTACAGCAGCCATGGCAGTTACAAAATTTAACACAATTTAAAGAAAAGAAACTGACAGAAGAGTGGGGGTCCCCGTCATATAAGGGCTGTTACATCACATTTCAGGGAGTTGCTGTAACCCGAAGGCATGAGATTGGCACATTTCTGAATATCAATTGCAATTGTATCAGGTATGTTATTACCTTAATGCTGAAGATAATCTGGTTGTCTTTTTATATGCAATTAGTTCTGGGCACTGCGTCGAAAGTATGGACTATTTGGCGGGGTTTATATTCTACTTGGGTGATCATCAGCTAGAAGCATGCTTTGCATTCTTGTTCATGCATATATGAAAGCTTAAGAGCCTAACACATTAAACCATGTTTGAGATTTTTTTAGATTGCAGTTTATAATTTTCCAGTCCATAATAGCAAAAACGGTTGTGGAAAGAACTGTATAAAGAGTTTTTTCCATTGGCCTTTTGAATCACTGTATGTGATTTATCATCAGATATAAAGGTGATTCAATGATGAATCATATAGGGTGACTTGAAATGTTGATTGAGAAAACTATAATACAGCCTAGAGGTCTTTCCATAAATTTTGTTAATTATCATTTACCCTTTATTACCCAACTCTTTACTTTTCAAATAGTAACTTTGTAAGTGGCACCTTAGCAGGAGACTAACTCTATTGTATTGATTTGCTAAATAAAGACATTCCTTTATTTTCATTATAGCTAAAATCTCAATCTTGGGCAACCCACTGATCTGGGATGCCGCTATCTTGGTTCCAGCTAACAGTTAAGGCCAAGGCATGCACTTGAAACTTGAAAGGGTCGTGTTAACTGAATTCTAGATTCAGTTACTTGTTTTTGTTTCCGATGTCTCCCACTCAAATCACCTACTCTTTATACCAGTTTACCATTTCTAACATATGTTTGTAGAGCTTTTCTGGGTTTGCATTGATCAATATTCTTTCAAATCAATTTGAAATGTAGGTAGATGCCTTGGATATGGGATAATATTTGGATTGTTTGAGACTGCAACCTACATCATTTAATAATAACCTGATGTATTTGGTAGACGGTTGGGTAGAAATGTATGCCCTACAAAACACTAAGTATTATTGTCATGATTTTTCAGCTATACAAATGCAGGACGGGAATTGGGTTGCCATAAGGTGCTTGAAATTAGAATGGAAACCAAGTATGCAAAATTTGACGCTCCACATGGAGCTCTTCTCAAAGCTTAGACACTAGAATTTGATTAGCCTTCTTGAGCATTGCAGAGATAATGAACTTGATGGTACAAATGTGAAAAGGGTGTTTCTTACTTTTGCATTTGTATCTAATGGAACTCTGCGAAGTCATCTTCCAGGTATGTTCTTCATAGTAAGTGAAGATAGGGTCACGATCACTCACTATGATTTTGGGAATGCCATGAAGTTTTTGTACATTTTCCATGAATATTTTTGCTACAATATAACATGAAATGGATGAGAGAGTCCACAAAAATGTGCATACTTAAGTGAGTTTATCCACAACCACCAAAATTACATCAAGATTATTTGACTTTGGCAACCTCATAATGAAGTCTACTGATATTTCCTCCCATCATTCTATTGGAATGCCTAGTAGTTGTAAGAGGCCTGAAGTCTTTATTGTCATATTGGTGAGTCATGCATCTGAGATAATATGATATCGTTCAGCTGAGAATTTTTGCACAAAAAGAGCCTATCTTTGTACCATAAGGAATCTCCTTTCAAAACAAAGTTATCTAAGGAAGATGGGTCATTTTGAAGTTTTTGAATGAGCTTCTTTATTGGAGGATCATGTTGCCACTCTTCTCGTGCAACTTCTAATCATTCAAGTTGTAATGAAGAAATGGCACAAATCTTTGCTTCCTCTACTTCTTGTTGAGAAAGGGCATCAACTAAAATATTCTCCTTCCTTTTTTGTAAATAATGTCAAAGTCATGCCCTATCATCTTGGTAACCCATTTTTGTTGCTCTTACAGAGATAGTCATTGCTCTAAAAAACATTTTAGATTCATGATCTGTCTTGACTTTGAAATGCCTTCCCATTAAATATTGATGTCATTGTTTAACTATTTGAATGATAGTTAACATTTCTCTCTCATGTGCAAGCCTTACCAAGTTCTTTGCTTTGAGTTGTTGACTCTCAAATGCTAAGGGACGTCCTTCTTGCATCAACATCGTCCCAATACCATGTCCAAAAGCATCACATTCTATCACAAATGTCTTAGAGAAGTTTGGGGTAGCTAGCGTAGGAGTGGAAGTAAGAGCTTCTTTTTGTTGTTGAAATGCATGGGTGGCTAGCCCTAACCATGAAAAACAATCCTTTTTCAATAATGTTATGAACAAATCTTCTATAGTATCCTATTAGACCCAAAAATCCTCTCAAACCTTTGATATTTTTAGGTTTTGGCCACTTTTTTACTGTTGTTGTTTTCTTAGGGTCCACCTTAACACAAAAGATGTCGTAAGTATTCCACTTCTTTCACTCCAAAGACACATTTGGATTGTTTTGCATAGAGTTGATTATCTTTCAATATGTGTAATATCTTCTCTACATGATTCAAATGTTCTTCGCATTTTTTACTATAGATGAGGATGTCATCAAAGAATACTGTTGCCCCAAATTTTGATCTTTGTCCTTGTATGACTCAAACTTGGTCCTTTTTGACCTCCTTTCCTTGTCTTTATGTTTTGTCTTTAGGTTTAAGTCTTTTCACCCTTTATCGACAAAATCTTCATTTCTCAAACTAAAAGTTTTAGAGTATTCCTTTTTCACCTTCTTTTGTTATCGATTTTTTGGTGTTTTCCCAAACTTGGTCTTGCTTTCTGTCTTATTGGAGAAATCTTCAATTGGCAAAGTTTGTCAGAAAAATCTTAAGTCCGCAAACTTTATTGGGAAAATTTTGAGTTCGCAAACCTTCTATATTTCTGATAGCCTTCCTTCAAGTATCATCTTGTCATTCTTTGGTCAAGTTTCCTTTATCGGCTCTCTCCACCGCATGAACTTAACTCATGTTATCCTTATTCATGTCTAGTTCTTGAGTTCTTGTTTTTGCCGATGACCCAATAGCTTGTATTTGGTTCATGTTAAGTCCTTTTTTGCCAATAAAGGGGAAGTCCTGTTCATTGGGGCTTTTTCTTGAAGGTTCATGAAAGGAAGATTTCACCGACAATTATAAACATTTGAGCTATTGCAAAGTATGTCAAAAAATTGCTTGGTTCGCAAACTCTTGAAATTGTCGATAAAGTGATAAGCACATGTGATCAGAAGGAGATAAAGTTTGCGAAGTTAACTTTTCATTGATTATGTGAACATGAAGCCTAGAATTTTTGTTCGCGGAAAGGGAGGTTCGCCGATGGTTAAGTTTGGCGATTGTCATTTTTGCCGACAAAGCACCCCGGTTAAAAGGAAGGGTTCGTCAAAGTTAAGACTCCCAATAAAGTGGTTTGGTTTGATGAGTTGTGAAGATATTTATTACGAGAAGACATTTAATATAATCCCACTCACTTTGTTTACCCTATAAAGTAAACTTTCCTTAATGTATAATTTACATTTCATGTTGGGAGTGTGATTTGGAGTCTAGTCATAGCCATTTTAGCCTCTATCTTCCCGTAAAAGTCGCAGTCAAGGTGAGTGCATTGGATCCTTCTCTTTTCAATTGAAATTTACTGCTAGCATTGGTGGGGGTGTACATTGCAATTTTTTTCACCTTTAATGACTTGTGAAACCCCACTTCTCCCAACCATTAACCATAACCTTCTCTCATCAAACCTAAACCCTTTGGTCCTGGTCATCGTCAACAACTCAATAGATTGGTTGCTCGGGTTTGTCAAAATGAAGTATAAATATCACGGGATGGATATTTCTTTTATAATTAAGAACAAATTGTTGAGGGTTAACGATACTAATTTGGGTCACATTGACCTTAAAGAGTTTTGGGTAAGAATGAATGCTAATCCAAGAACACCCATTGCCCAGAAAACTTTAGATAGTGGGCTAGCACATGCGGGTGGTTTCCACACAGCAGTTCAATGTACAGACTTAATCATGGCTTGTATCCATAACTACCATGCCGAATCTCGTGAGATCATGACAACCAGTGGTAAAACAATCCTACGTATAAATGCAAATAACATCAATGATAGATTGGGATTTCTAGTGAGACCTGAATATCTTAGTATTTCATAGCAAATCGGTTAGAGTTATTTCATTGATGGCAATAAGATGTGTAAAGATGCCATTGCCACTACATGGCTCAAGAAGGAGAAGGGTGGATCACAATTACCCAAAAACTTAGTGAGAACCTTGTTCAAAGATGATATTTCAGATATCATCACATTGTTACACAGAGTGGTGGGAAGTGAGGATTGCAATGAATTTGTTTAGTGAATGTGCTAGTTTATTCTTGTTATATGTACTAGGAAGCAGTATATAGACTGGTCCCAAATAATCAATGAACATTTACATGACCAATTGATCAATTTCCAAAAGAGAGGCAACAAATTTAGCATGTGTTATTTGATCTATTTGCTAGCCACAACCCAATAGGTTTGACCAGGGTTAAATATAGCTCGCTCGCCCCATGACTCAAGACACCCAAGTGTATGACTATTTTCCTCAGTTATAAGAAGAGCAAGGTAATAAATATTACAAGAGAGTTAATGATGCTTTCCTTATACTGATGGTGAGAAGAATTTATGAAAACCCTAAATTCAGGATATCGACAGAGGCAGCTAATTGGGTTATGCAGTTCGGGAATTATTTTATTCAGTTTGATGAATTTACTTACCTCAGAATAGGTGACTTTGAGTTTCTGAAGCTGCCTATGTATGCTTCTAACTATCTTGTTTTTCTAGAGGTATGCAGACAGGCATCTCTTGCAAGCAAGAGATACCATGATTCCAAGAAGAGGGGATACCCTTTCCCTTTGAAACTGACTTATTATACATGCACTAAAGCAGAAAATGCTAAGAATGTGGATAGACTCCTTGTCGAGTTTCACTTATCATCATTTGGCTACAAGAGCTTCTTTGACAACAAGGATTTTGTGAAGAAGAATCTTTATTTCCTTATGTTAAGAGAGTATTGGCCTTATTTAGAAGATTTTTGGGCTGACTGTGTAGATGAATACGAAATAAGGAGAAGAGATTGGTCAAGGTTGACCCTAGACCAAACGAGGATCTACAAGCTTGGTTGGGATCTTCCAAACCTGGTGGATGATTATGCTGACTTGATTGACCCTGCCTTCTTTGTTGAAAATACTAAACCCCTACTCGAGATAGATTGGACTATAAGTGAAATGATAGAAATTAAAGATAGATCTTATTTTGTGATGAATAGAAGTCAACAATGGTTAAGATCTAAAGTGAGTGGTCATGGTGCAGGTTCTTCTTCTCACAAGGAGAAGATCATGGGGGAACAACAGGTTTCTATAGGCACTTCCAGCCAAAATACACCTATCACTACCCACAACACAAGCTCAATATCTCCAGTCAAGGATGGGAATGATGGTGGGGAGGATCTTAAAAAAAATGCAGAGTTGAAAGCACAATGTGAAAGGGACAATCAAGCCCCTAGGAGAAAATTGAAGAGTAAAAGATGTTTTAATCCTCATGCTAATAAACTGTTAGAGCAGGAACAATGGTCACAAGATGAAGAGGATAAGGAGAAAACACCCTCTCCAACTCAGGATACAACCCCTCCACCATTTGCACAGACCCCTCATGTTTTTCAAGATGGAGTATCTCAGACTCCCCCACTCTTTCAACAACAACAAGGAGTAGACGGTACTCCTAAAACAGATAGTATACCGCATGTTGCTACAGATGACTATTCACTCATGTCAACCCCTACCTGGCTAAAAAATGAAGTTGGCAACAAGAGGAGGTATTCTTGAGTTTGGATTGCCAATCTCATATGCTTGAAACATTATATTTTGAATTGCCAATCTCATATGCTTGAAACATTATATTTTGAATTACCAGTCTCACATGCTAAACATTATATTCAGCTACATACCTTGTTTGTTTTAGATTTGTTAGTTGGGTAAAATAGCTTCCCTGCCATGGTTGCTCATAGTGGGCTACTAAGTCATTTGTAAATTCTTTTTAGCTAAGCATTTGTCTTGCTTTTCACTCATCATCCATTGGTACCATTAATAAGCTTAAGATTCTAAATGTAGTGAGGAGCTATTCCAACCATTGTATTGTTTGTTATATTGTAAAGTTTGAAATATTGTTCCATGAGACTTATCCAAGAAACCATCAAACTTAAGAATCTCTATTTTGGGTAGGTTTAATTTTAGGCTCTAAAAATGTTGTCCTATCCCTTGATTTTGTCTATTAGGGGTGTACCCACTTTGGTGGTTTTTCTAAGGCTTTAATTTTGACAATATTTCTTGTTTGAACCTATCTAAACATTCATTTAAAGATGTTACAAATGGGTCAAATAAATTATCCTTAATGAAATGTACCATTGTTTCACATCTTGGTGGAATTTTTCCTTTGATTTTAGGTGGTGAACAATAAAGAGAGTCCTTAGATTTAGTATTTCTAGAAAGTCCTCTATTCCTAAAGATGACAAGGCTTCTAATGTGTTTGTATTTTGAACTTTAGATTTTTCTTTATTAAGGGAGGATAGTTTCTGGTGTGAGTTGTAACTATAAAATTTTAGAACATGGGCTATGACTAAATTTGATGTTCGTCTTTTGACCAAATTTTGACTACTAAATTATGGAATTTTTTCTAATAGAAATTTATAAAGGAAAAATCGTACCTATTTTTTTTTTTTTTTTTAAGTGTAAAAAAATCCAAAAATTGTAGCCTATAGGGTAGAGTAATAAAATATTTTGACCTAACTTTGACAAATTTTAATAAGCTTTTCAACAATGTAAAAATATTTAAAAAATTCTGAAATTTGCGGTCTATAGAGCCAATTAATGGAAAAGCACAAAATAAAAATAATTTATGCAAGATTTATCATACAAAGCTGATTTTTTACCTAATCCTTTATTTATTGCATACCTCAAAACCCAGAAAAATCAGGTTTAAATTCGCAATGGTTTGTAAGTTATCGTGATAACAAAATTTTTGGCTCAATCATAGCTCTTATACCACTTGTTAGGATACTTCTTGGAAATAGATGCAAAAATCAGCAAAATAATAGACCACTTCGAGGGGGTGACCTTTAACAATCAGAAAATAATATGTGAATTTAATATTATAAGATATGATGATTTGGGAGAGCCTTCTCTTCTTTATTTATAAGCACAAGTATGTAGGGACACACCCCTTCAACCTAATTAAGAGGGCTTAAGGAAGTAACTAAAACCAACAAATGAAAGTGTTAAGGTCAAGCATGCCACAAGTGCTTAACCTTATTATATTTATAAAGATAGAAATTAGGAATCTAACAAGAGGATAAGGAGAAAGAAGAATATATGTTATTTTTTTCTTTAAATCAAAAAGACTAATATGTTTCACATTTTTTAATTTAATTTAAAGAGGATAATCTTTGCTTTCGAATAGAATTGTTATTTTTCATTAGTGATGATTAAAAAGCCAATGCTAGGGTATTTATTTATTTATTTACACATTGTTTACAAATATTTTGCTCATACGAGCATCAACATGAGACCAATACAAGCTCCTTACGAGCAAACACATTAGAAAAAACCTAGTACAAGCTTCTTACAAGAAACCACTTTCGAAATCACCTATGGAATACCAAGAGTCACTACTTAGAAATCCACGTTTTATTAAGAAATGACATCCACATTAGAAACAAACTATGGAAGACCAAGAGTCACAACTTAGAATTTCACATTAGATGTCCCTATGGGGATTTGAACTTGGGTCTCCACAATGAGAACCCAACATTTTAACCAACTAAGCTCAACCCCTTGGACATTTATTTTTCTTTCTAAATGATTCTTTTGATTTAATGTTTATATTTGAGGTATAGATTCTGTTGAAAGCCTCGATATGCAATTGAGAAAAAATGTCATCATGGTCTTTATATCGTGGTGAACAACATCAAATATTATATCAAACGTGTCAATTGCTATATCAAACATCAAGTTGTTCACATCGATTAGCATGAATATCATTTTCTTCTGCATATGCATTTAATCCCCTATTCTCATCTTTCCTTTCCATCTATTTTGATAGCCTATCCATGTCCTTCATACTTGCTTATCCTCTTGAGGGGACATCATCTCATCCCAATTTTTTGTAAACCCCGTCCTTTTCATCCTTACTCATCCTATGAATCTATGTTTTGTTTTCCTTTGAAATAACATTGCTTCTTTCAGTCGTAATATCATCTCAAAGAGGGACAAAATGTAGACACCTAAAAATTACCCAAGTACTAATTCTCTAAACCATCATAATTTGTTCTAAATCCTAATTAAGTTTCGTAATCTAGATTGATTATCCCTAATATTGATCAGCTATTCCCTAATCCTGATCAATTATCCACTAAACCATTCTGATTAATCCCAGGTTTTGAGTATTCCCTAAATCTAATTAATTAATTATCAGGTCCCGATTTCCATCATTTATCCTAATTATTCCTAATTTTCCCTAAGTCCTAAACCAGTTTCCTATGTCCTAATCACTTCCCACACATGATTTAATTAATTTATTAATTAGATCTCTCACCTATATACCTAAAAAGTGAATAAAAGAATTAAAATATTTTCTTTAATTTTTCACCACATATCTCATAATTATTTCCCACAAATTCAAAAATCAATTAAAAAATCATTTTTATTCTCCTTCCTGCAGCGTTCAGCTACCCAACAAATTTAGTCTAAGTCGTCGATCTATCTTTCGATCTCCACCATCGATAAACTAACCTACAAGTCTATAAATAGACCCTTTGGGAGCCCATTTTCATAATCATCCTCAGAGCAACGTCATGTTGTCAGTTTGTAAGCAACCACATTTTTTCATTACAATCATTTTGAGCATATCTATCATGTTGGTACAACAAGAATCACATGTTGGGTAAAAATTTGTTTATTCATTTGATTTTTGATTCCTTTGTTCTAAGGAAGGTGTATGGCTAGTATGGAATAAGGTTTTTATATTTTGGTTTGAGTCTTATTTATATTTCATTTTTTTTTTGATAAATCAGGGGTGATATATTCACCTATATTATATTAATTAAAAGGATTACATCATCAAGCTCAATCGACCAGTATATGGGAAATTGGGCAGAAACAAAATGCCACAGTTAAACAATGAAGGCCCTAAATAACAAAAAGGCCACTATTACATATTAGCAGATTTAAAGAGAATAGCATAAACTTAGTCATCACTACTACCAGAAGAACTTACAGCTTTAGATGGCCTTGGATCAACAACTAATAAAGGAGGATGAAGAAGATGTTCTTCTTGAGCATGCTTCAAGAGGTAGTGAACAACATTGAAGAAGTTGAGTACCTTTGAATTAGACCCCGGGCCCAAATCATCCTTAAGAGTAAGCAGAGAAGTCCAAGTAGACTCCATATCATCCAACAGCAGACCCCTTCGAATGGTTTGAAATGCTAACATCTTGATAGGAGAATTAAGAAGTTCATCTTTTCCAAAAATATCACTCAGTTGTGGTTTGTTTATATTTCACATTTTTCCATTCACATTGTGTATAGAAAATATAGACAAAAAAAAAATTCAAATACAATTTCAAAACCTTCAATCTACACTTAATGCAACCTTAGTTAAAGCAAAGAAATTGACAAATAATGAATAAAACAACACATTTTATCCAATCAACCTCTATTGTACTACAAGCATAGTTATGCTCGAATCAATGAATGTGGTTGCTCACAATCCGATAGCATGACATTGCTTTGAGGACGATTGATAAAAAAAACATTTCCTGAAGGGCCATTTATAGGCTTGCAAATTGATTGATGGACGTTGGAGATCGAGTGATAGATGGATGGTTTAAATTGAAGTAGTTAAGTGGTTAAAGGATGGAGGGTTGAAAATAAAATAGGTTTTTAATTGATTTTGAGATTTATGTGATTTTGTTATGAGATGAGTGGTAGGGAATAAAAGAGATTTTTATTCTTTTATTTAGTTTTTAGGTGGTTAAGGGATAAAAAGGTGATTTAATCAAGAATTTAATTAAATCTTGTAAGGGGAATTGATATTAGGACTTAGAAAAAATGGACCAATATTAATTAATTTAATTAATAGTATCAAGCTGTTGCAGTTGTTCCTAATCCAATTGCCGGTTTGGTTCCAAATTAATAGGAGTGTGGGTAGGCTTACAGTTAAATTTCAGAAACTTGAATTATTTTTTAGGGGAAATTCCAAACGGTCTCGATCCTGGACAGAGAGTGGAGTTACCCTTTGGAGAATGGGAGATAGAGAAGACAGGAGAGACAAAACATTTTACTTGTAAAACATTATTCCCGTTTGTCTCTCTTAGAAGTTAGTCGGTTGGACTGTCTGGCTTCAGCGCAACATGACAGATTCAGTTAACACTAGGGAAAATTGTTAGTCATTGGGTGGGAAAAAATAATTGAAGTATTGAATTAAACATTTCTTATATTTACTCCATCATTGTTTTGGTGTGTTACGATTTCATTCACCATTGGATTGGAAGGGTTCAACATTTGATTTGCTTGGTTTGATTGAATCTTAAATGACAGTTAGTTATTGGAGGGATTGTGTATATAATGGATCCTTATTATGCACACGGTCCTTCCAATGGATCATGTGCACAATGGATCCCTATTATACACATGATCCCTCCAATACCCAACAATCACTTAAGATTGAGAGAAACCAAACAAATCTAATGTTGAACCTATCCAAGCCTATTGCGAATGAAAACAACAAAATGTCAAAACAACGACGGAAGGGATAAAAGAAATATTTAATCGATGCTTCAATTGTTTCTTTCTGACTGACAATTAACAAATTGCTGCAGTCCCAAATAAATTTGTCATGTTGTGGTGAAGTTAGAACAACACAACCGATTGACCTTTGAGAGAGACAAATGGGAATAATTCTTTCCAAGCCAAATGTTTTGCCTCCATTGTCTCCACTGCCTCTCAAATCCCCAAAGGGGAACTCCCCTATTTGTCCAAGATCTAGATTGTCTGAAATTCCCTCTAAAAAATAAATTTAAGTCTCTGAAATGTAAGTGTAAACTCGCTCGCACTCTTACTAATCTGGAACCGAACCTATAATCAGATTGGGAACAACTGCAATGGTTTGATACTCAATAGTAACTCAAACACTAGACATTGGCTTAGTGGACTTCAGTGATAATTATATCTCATATGCTTGATCCTCAACCACAACTAGAACATTGCACTTTGACACTGATCATATTCCTGATCCGCAACCACAATTGATGTACTTTCCGTCCAAATTTTGTATAAATTGGTTAAATTTACTTTTCCATCCATATTTAAATAAATAGGTTGAAATTTCTTTAGCATGGGTTCAAATTTGGTCACTACACAACTTTTGGGAGAGTTTTTGAAAGGAAGCTAGGTGTGCGAAAAACGCTTCCTACACTAATCTAATGAGGAGAGATGAGTGCAAATTCTTTTTAACCTTTACAATTACATAATGTTTAACACAACAATGGAGATATTGCAACAAAACACAACACAAGAATGTAAGACAGAAGAAAAGAGACAAGATATAACATGGGGAAAACCCTTATCAGTTGAAAAACCCCGCACTCTAAAACCTGCACAATGTATTAAAACTGTAATGGTTTACAATACACTTGCAATGAAAGCTCTCAGGCGTCTTTGACACTCGTATGTGGAGACAATTCGGCAGCATAATAGTACATGTCAATCACATAATACATCTCCTCTCAAAAGCACCTATCTATATAGAAGATACAAGGCAAAAATAACTCTATCTTGAGATGGGCGTTCAACATGGCCTCATGGCCCAAAATCCACTCTTGGGAACACTTGTCCAACACTGTAGGATGTTCATAACACTTGTCATATCACCCCATCCCAAAGAGGTCACCAATTCCCAAGTTGGGCTATGACATATACTCTTACGACTGTCATAGAATCTATTATAATTGTCATATCTTATAGCTATAAGAGAATCTATCATACACAGGCTAAAAAATAGCATATTCTCTTACAACATGTCATAACTCTCCTTGGGATACCCAAAGATGCCTTCTTCCAACATGCCTTGTCACATATGTCTTCACCTGTCATAGAGTCTTCCATTTACGACTCTTATGCATCATAGATTTGTCGCAGGAATCTGTCATAAGCGTTTTGGTCAATATTCCCTTACACACTATCCAAGATGCTGACACATGGTAAAATATTCCTACCACTAAGTGGGATGCCTATCTCCTCATGTGAGGACAAATTTACATATGGTCACCTTCCACGTAGGATGACACATCACCATGCCAACTCCCACAAGATGACAATAAGGATTTGCATCCTAAATTACAATAATAGGCAATAAATAAATAAATACAATGAAATAATACAAGGAATTACCAAGGTTGAGACACCTTAATTCCCAACATTCTCCCACTTGTCGAACACCTTGTAAGAGCCAATGGAAATAACAAGATTTAACTGCTATAGGCTGAGAGGCCCATAGACTCCGAACACCATATGAACTTCTCTGTGCCCACTGGTTTAGTCAATGCATCTGCAACATTCTTCAAAGTGTCTACCTTCTCCAAATTCACTTTCCCATCCTCTACCATGTCTCACATGAAGTGAAACTATACATCAATATGCTTTGTTCTGGCATGGAAAATTAGATTCTTTGCTAGGCAAATCGCACTCTGACTGTCACAACAAATTGTAATCTATTCTGCATCAACACCAATATCTAAATACAATCTCTTAAGCCAAATGGCTTTCTTGCAAGCATGAGTTGCTACCATATACTCAGCTTCTATTGTGGACAAAGCGACCATAGGTTGCCGCTTACTCATCCAACTAATTGCACCACCAAACATAGTAAATACGTAAGCACTGGTGGATCTCCTGCTGTCAATGTCACCCACCCAATTAGAATCCACGAATATAAACTGAATGCGGAGGTCCTATAGGATTATCATGATAGCATATGGAATACTCAGAAGTGCCTCTCAAATATCTGAACACTCTCTTTACTGCATCCCAATGTGCCCATCCAAGATTAGCCATAAATCGACTAAAGACTCCCACTGCTTGGGCAATATCTGGTCTTGTGCAGACCATAGCATACATCAAACTACCAACAACACTAACATAAGGTACTATGCTCATGTCCTCCACCTCACTAGGAGGTTTTGGACAATCATTAACAGACAACTTTGTTCCTAATGAAACAGGAACACACAATAGTCTACAATCTGCCATGCTGACCTATCCAACACGATTTTCACATACTTACTCTGGCTTAACCAAAGTTTTCTGTTAGCTTTGTCTCTTTTGATTTCCATTCCCAGAATGTACCTAGCTTCCCCTAGATTTTTCATCTCAAACTATGCTAACAACTGAGACTTGAAATCAAAAATCATATTCTTACCATTTCCAATTAACAGCATATCATCAACATATAATGCAATAATGAGAATGTGATCATTGTCAAATTTATAATACACAATGATTTGATTTCGATCTCAGAAATCCAACCGATAACACAAAGGCATCAAATTTCAAGTACCACATCCTAGGAGACTGCTTCAAACCATACAAAGACTTTCTCAAAAACCAAATTTTCTTTACCTTTCTCTATGTAATGCTCTGGCTGTGACATGTAAATCTCTTCCTCCAAATCACCATGAAGGAATGATGTCTTCACATCCATCTGCTCCACCTTTAAGTCATAAGTTGCTACAAGAGATAAAAGGAACCGAATAGATGTCAGCTTTGCAACAAGAGAGAAAATTTCACCATAATCAATTCCCTCCACTTGTGAATACCCCTTTGCAACCAATCTGGCCTTGTACTTTTCAACACTACCATCTGCACCAAATTTCTTCTTGAACACCCATTTGCATCCAATAGGTTTCCGTCCTTTAGGAAAAGGCACCAAGTCCCATGTTTTATTCTTTTCCAAAGAAGCCATTTCATCTTCCATGGCCTCCTTCCAGGAACCTACATCTTTCATGCCCATAGCCTCTGTCACAGTTCTAGGCTCATCAGTGTTAGTAAGCAAGGCAAAAGCACAACTAGAATCAAGCAATGAATAACCAAACCTATCAGGTTGCTTCCTTGTTCATGTAGACCTCCTTAAAGGCTGAGATTGAGGTTTTGCTTCTTATTTTGAGCTTTCAAAGCTGCTAGAACTCTCCTCATCATCAGGTCTCACAAGGTTTGTCGATTCAGTCTTCTCAGGGGTAGAAGAAAACTGAACCACATCCTCTTTCTTTTTTGTTTCTTCTGGTTGTAGAACAATGGGAGAAGGTGTTAGCTCTTTGAAAATAACACTTCTTCGATACAACACTTTTTAAGCCATAGGATCCCAAAGCTTGTATCCTTTCACACCGACACCATAGCTGATGAAAATACACTTAACATCCTTATTTTCCAATTTAAACCATTTCTTCCTAGGCACATATGCATATGCCTCACAACCTAAAACATGAAGATGTCTAACTAAAGGCTTATTACTAGACCACACCTCCATAGGTGTCTTACCAACAAGAGTTGATGTAGGAGACCTGTTTACCAGGTAGCAAGCAGTGGCTATAGCTTCAGCCCAAAACTTTTGTTTGAGGCTTGCTCCACTAAGTATACTCCTAGCTTTCTCCATCAGTGTCTTGTTCATCCCCTCTGCAACTCCATTTTGTTGCGGGGTGTATGGAGTTGTCTTATGTCTTTCAATCGCTTGCTCTTTACAGAACTTATCAAACTCTGCTGAACAAAACTCACCAGTGTTGTCAGTTCTCAAACACCTAATCTTTTTACTAGTCTGATTCTCAACAAAAACTTTAAACTGTTTGAACCGACTAAAGACTTCAGTCTTGCTTATGAGAAAATAAATCCATGTCCTTCTACTGTAATCATCTATAAAAGATACAAAATATACAGATTTAGAAATCGAAGCAACACTAATGAGACCAAACACATTAGAATGAATAAGGTCCAACACACCAAAAAACTTGTGAGAAATAGAGTAAAACTTAACACAATTTTGCTTTCTATATATACAATGTCTGCAAAAGTCAAACTCGAGATTACAATCATTTAACCTCTCAATGAGGTTTTTATTTTTTAGGATTCTAAGACCCTTCTCACCAATGTGGCCAAATCTCATATGCCATAACATTGTCTTTCCAACAGGAAGCTTAACTTCCAAAGCATGAGCACCCTTGGGTACACAAGATGCACAACCATTAGAATTTGTTACAACATATTTCTTCACTGCTTGTTCAGATGGTGGGGATGAAGTGACTGCAACTCTTTTCTTCGAGTCAGAAGAAATATTGCACTGTGAAGTGGATGCCTCCAGCTGAAACAGAGTCCCTCTCCAAGTACCCTTCGCAAGCACCATAGAACCTCTAGTCATCTTGCATCCATCCTTCAAAAAGACAACCTACACACCTGCATCATTCAACATAATTACAGAAAGCAGGTTCCGTGCCAAGCCTTGGATGTGCATAACCCCAGTGATCCCCTTCACTTGTTGATCAAGGAATCAGATTGAGACTCTTCCACGACCAACAATCTTTAGATGAGAATCGTCACCCAGGTACACTCTTCCACCATCGAACTCTTCATACTTCGTGAACCAACTTCAATGCGAGGTCATGTGGAATGATGCACCAGAATCTATCAACCACACATCATCAGATGCATGGGTGGCTAGGGCTG
Source organism: Cunninghamia lanceolata (assembly GCA_027924645.1). NCBI lineage: Eukaryota > Viridiplantae > Streptophyta > Pinopsida > Cupressales > Cupressaceae > Cunninghamia > Cunninghamia lanceolata. The sequence goes on along the minus strand of BSBN01000060.1, from coordinate 10,162,508 downwards.
CGATGAAGGCATCACCATCATCTTGTGACTTGTCAGAGTCTGAATCTGGGGCATTCTTTCTTTTTTTTTTCCTCTTTGCATTCCTTTCAGAAATGCCCAATTTTGCCACAATTCCAACAAAGAGCCTTGGATTTTCTAGGATATTTGGATCTCCCACAGGATTTGGATTTACCCTTCTTAGCTTTCTTGTCCTTCTTTTTCCCTTTCTCCTTGGGTCTTCCACGAACTGCAAGAGCCTCTTTGGCTACTTCAGAAGACTTTCTCCGCATCTCTTTAGATAACAGCAAAGATACCACTTCATCCATTTTGAAATTAGATATGGTGCTTCCAATAGCCTAACAAGATGATCCCATGAGTTTGGCAAAGAACAAAGCAAGGTCATACAACGATCCTCCTCCATATTAATTGATTTTGAGATTTATGTGATTTTGTTATGAGATGAGTGGTAGGGAATAAAAGAGATTTTTTATTCTTTTATTCAATTTTTAGGTGGTTAAGGGATAAAAAGGTGATTTAATCAAGAATTTAATTAAATCTTGTGAAGGGAAATTGATATTAGGACTTAGAAAAAATGAACCAATATTAATTAATTTAATTAATAATATCAAGATGTTGCAGTTGTTCCTAATCCGATTGCAGGTTCCGTTTAAAATTAATAGGAGTGTGGGTAGGCTTACACTTAAATTTTAGAAACTTGAATTATTTTTTAAGGGAAATTCTAGATGGCCTCGATCCTAGACAGAGAGTGGAGTTACTCTTTGGAGAATGGGAGATAGAGAGTACAGGAGAGACAAAACATTTTACTTGTAAAACATTATTCCCATTTGTCTCTCTTAGAAGTTAGTCGGTTGGACTTTCTGGCTTCAGCGCAACATGGCAGATTCAGTTAACACTAGGGAAAATTGTTAATCATTGGGTGGGAAAAAATAATTGAAGTATCGAATTAAACATTTCTTATATTTACTCCATCATTGTTTTGGTGTGTTGCAATTTCATTCACCATTGGATTGGAAGGGTTCAACATTTGATTTGCTTGGTTTGATTGAATCTTAAATGATAGTTGGTTATTGGAGGGATTGTGTATACGATGGATCCTTATTATGCACATGGTCCTTCCAATGGATCATGTGTACAATGGATCCCTATTATACACATGAGACCTCCAATACCCAACAATCACTTAAGATTAAGAGAAACCAAACAAATCTAATGTTGAACCTATCCAAGCCTATTGCGAATGAAAACAACAAAATGTCAAAATAATGATGGAAGGGATATAAGAACTATTTAATTTGATGCTTCAACTATTTCTTTCCGGTCAACAATTAACAATTTGCTATAGTCCCAAATAAATCTATCCTATTGTGGTGAAGTCAGAACAACACAATCGATTGACCTCTGAGAGAGACAAATGGGAATAATTCTTTCCAAGCTAAATGTTTTGCCTCTGTTGTCTCCACTACCTCTCAAATCCCCAAAGGGGAACTCCCCTATCTGTCCAGGGTCTAGATTGTCTGAAATTCCCTTTAAAAAATAAATTTAAGTCTTTGAAATGTAAGTGTAAACCTGCTCGCACGTGCTACCACAATAATGGGTTACACTTTCTGGAACATCCTATTTTTGCTAAAATCACATATTTTTAGAAAATATAATGATTTAGCCTTGAAAGGTTCCATTTAAAAGATTTTAATTAAAGAGGGTTTGATCAAACCCCCTTAGATTCAAACCCCCTTGGATAGAACCACGCTAGTTTTAAACCATACCTATAATAGAGTCTCCTCTACACCTATCAAAATGCCGATAAAAAACCAATTTTGATTTATCTTTTGAGGGATCAAATGAATTCATTTAAAATTTATGCTTTGTAAGTATGTAGTCCTTATTATAAGCTTTCCAAAAAATATAATTTTAAATATATTTAATTTGATTATTATATTTAATTTTTATTTCTTGTGAATGTATGTTTTTCACCGAACATGAAGTTCTCTATTCTACACAAATGGAAAATTAGTAAATTACTGAAAAAATTTCTAAAAAATATCTATGCACTAGGTATTGATGTCTTTGTTTCAACTAAAGAAAAAAAATTGAATTTCAATACATACAGAAAAAGTTATGTTTTACGGAATACGTCTATATCTAAATTATAATTGGTTTGACTTCAAAAATTAATTAAAAAATATATATTCAACAAAATATTATGAAACCAAATGCATACACTATATATCGGTGTTACTAATCTAAATTAAAAAGAATCAGAATTTTATCCTTTGTAGAAAAAGAGTTATGTGCTACAGAATACACATCACTTTAAAAAAATGTTGTTTACTATTAAAAACTAGTTATCAAAAGAGATGCAAAAAAATTTACAATTAACTCCAATTTTTTTTTAAAATATATATTTAGAATCTACAAACAAAATCTCACAAATCACTAGTTCACATTATCTTCAAATTCCTAATGGTTTAGCGGCTATAGGTGTCAGAACATGAAGATTTAGTTCAAAATATTGATTTCAATGTCAAATTTGGCCAAAAAGTGTAACCCATTATTGTGGGATGACCAGAGAAGTGCTAATCTCGAACCGAGCCTGTAATTGGATTGGGAACAACTGCAACAGTTTGATCCTTAATAACAACTCAAACACTGGACATTGGCTCAGTGGACTTCAGTGATAATTATATCTCATATGCTTGATCCTCAACTGCAACTGGAACATTGCACTTTGACACTAATCATATGTCTAATCCATAACCACAATTGATGTACTTTCCATCCAAATTTTGTATAAATTGGTTAAATCAACTTTTCCATCCATATTTAAATAAATAGGTTGAAATTTCTTCAACATGGGTTCAAATTTGGTTACTACTAACTCAACTTTCGGGAGAGTTTTTTGTGTGTTTGGAATTATTTTGCAACAAGATCAGTGCATCCAAATTGTGCATAAACTTTTCCATCCAAATATAAATAAATAGGTTAAAATTTGTTCCGCATCGGTTCAAATTTGGTTATTGTTCACTCTACTTTTGGGGGAATTTTTTGTGTTTGTAATTATTTTGCAACAAGATTAGGCCATCCAAATTTTGTATAAGCTTTTCCATCCAAATTTAAATAAATAGGTTAAAATTTGTTCCACATTAGTTCAAATTTGGCACAAGCTCTAGCTCATATGCCTAATCCTATTAATGGTGATAATTGACATGTAATCTTAACGTGACGAGTCATCATATATTTCTTCATTGTATTCCTCATATTTGGAAAGTTCAATCTTAGATTTACTTTTGACATTAAGAGTTTTGTATACTTTAATTTGAGGTCGACTAAACCCTAGGTGCATTGTACGGTACTTTAATACAATAGATATTTGTTTGGTGATTTAAAAGGATCTCAATTGTGTTGTGTATTTGACAGGTTAATTTGATAGATAGTTGTTCAATCTTAAATAGCATCCACCACGGAACAAGAAGTTTTTCTTGCCACTTTTGTACGAACACATACAAATAGAGAGTTATCTTTGCCACCTTTGTACAAACACCTCGTCCATGGGCAGCCGAACCACTCCTATAAAGATTTTGTTCTCCATACACTTTTCTACTTATAGTCCCTTTGCACTTCAACATAGTTCCAAACTATTGCCAATATTTCTCACCTACTGCTTCATTCAAGGTATGCATCTACATTGATTTTCTTGAATATTTCTATTTGAATTCTCAAATATAAATTATAAGAGCAACATCTTAACTTGTGCTGATGATGGCTTCCAATTCTTTAAATCTTGAATCCATAGTTTCTATCAAAAACCTACTATAGACTGCAAACTTATGGTTGAGGAGTTAGGGGTTGGGATAGTGCCCGCTTAGTTAAATTGTGTATTTGCACTTTGACTACACAAATTGATTCATTTTGTTGTCACCTTCATCAGATTATGTTGGGTATTTCTCAGGAAACAACACACTTCCTATTTTTTTGAGCCCTTGTGTCACCATGTTCAACAATAAACCATTCTCATTGTTTTGTTGTGCAGATGGACTTTCATTTCAAGAGCCATGTTGCCTTCACACTCCAAGAAGTTACAGAGGCTTATCTTGTGAGCCTATTTGACAGAACCAATTTTTATGCAATTCATACAAAGAGGGTCGCTATAATGCCCAAGGATATCCAACTTGTTAGGCAAATTCATGGTGAAAGGGCTTAGGTCTGATGTTTTTGTTGGGATTAAATCTATCAAATTTGGATTTCATGCTGGGGAATTTTAATTTGTATATATAATTTTCATTAATGATCTTTTTTCGAGGGGGGGCATGGGGGAGGACACTTCTAATTAGTGGTTGTCAATGCCTGCATTGTGAAGAATTTACATTGGCTTGGGTGTAAGGGTTGATAATTAAATTCATTGAAAGGATATGAACTTGAAATTGTTACACATATGGTTCCTATGGTTGTATAGCTGTCATTGATGTCAACACTATCACAACATTGTCATTGATGTCAACACTGTTATGAATGTCATAATATTGTTCATGGTTGGATGTCATGTTCTATAGCTGGATACATTGAGATGGGAATTAGAAGTTCATAGCTAGAGATGTCATAATATTGTTCATGGTTGGATGTCATGTCCTATAGTTGGAGGTCATAAAATTGCTCATGGTTGGATGTCATGTCCTATCCAGCAGAGGAGATATAGTTCATGGTGGATGTCATGTTCTATCCAGCAAAGGAGATATAATTCATGGTTGGATATCATGATTGAGTATAATGTGATTATTGAAGTTCATGATTGGATGTCATGCCTTAATCATTGTAAAGCTGAGTATGAAGTCATATTCAAATGGGAATTAGAAGCATCAAGAAGACACATTAATATGGGAATTAGAAGCACTGACATGATTAGATGTGTTTCTAAGGTTGGGAAGCTGTTAGTGGTGGCCTAAAGCATATTGTATGATCTCTTCTACTAAGGTTTGGCCTTCGGAAGTTGGTGACAGTTTCTGCTACAGGATGATTATCTTTAAAGACTATATGGGAAATTTCTCAACATTTTCATTATTTTGATGTTGTGCCTTTGCGGATTGGAAGATAGCTTAATATAGTACCAAACCTTCTATATTCCAAGTTTCATGATGTTTGGACTAACGGAAGGGTGTTTTGCAGTTGACAATATAAAGATAGTGTTGTTTCTATGAAGGTGTTCTCTACAGGACAATAGATTGCTCCGCATTAGCAGTTATGGCTATGCAATTTTGGAACTATGTTATGGGTACAATAAAGGTCATAATTCCAAAGATTCATATCTTTTGTCCTTCCGCTGTGAAAGTTATGCATGATAGGGTTCAGACATATGTTCTAATAGTATAATGTGATGATAAAAGATGATTGGGATGCTCCGCATTCCTCCAGATGTGAATGTTTATCTTTGTAGTTTTGTGGACGTGTTCTTAGATGTGCATCACATGCTCTCTTGCTGATTCAATCTTCTTGGTGGTCCGCAAGCTCAATTTTTCAATAATAGAATGTTGCAGTGTGTTCCGGATGACTTGCAGTTTCCAGATTTCATGATTGAGGTTGTACGACACAAAATCTTTGATGTGTAGAGGTAAAGGTGTATTTGGGGATGTTGGATGAATCATGTAGACTCATTTGGAAAAACTTCATGAAGATATTTCTTGTTTCTAGTACCGCACAAGGTTTTCAAGTTGTTGTGGCCGTTATGCTTCAAGTTTCATATGATTTTGCTTCAGTCTGTCCTATTTTCAAATGAGCGGAGTGTGCGGAGGTAATTCCATGATGTTTGATGATGCAAAGGATGTTTTGGACATGGTTAAGCAAGTGTTGAGGTCTGCAAGGCATGGATCTTATGCTGGTGTTGCATGTAGTCTTGTTTAGGATTTGTCCCCTACATGTTTCATGTTGTGTGTTGTTTGGCCGACTTATAAATATATTTTTCATATTGTTTCTGACCGACAAGCAATGTAATCAATGTAATATCATGCATAAGTATTAAATGAAATTTTGTTAGGCAAAGTGTGATTACAAAGAGATTGATAGGGCCCGCATACAAGATAAGAGCTGAATGAATGTATTTTGATGTGCAACTAAAGGAGAAAGAGCAGAAGTTGTTGATGCTTCCCTGATTCATCTTGAAGACATATTTGTGATAGTGATCAAGTGTAGAGTGTGCCTAACTGATCTGATCTTCAGAAGGATGTGTGAAGAGGCAAAATTGCAATCATCAAAGATGTGAATTTCAATGTCAGTTTTCAAATAGTAGAAAGACTGTCATACCATAATCTTTTGTGAACTTGTACTCAAATCAGGGAGTAGGTTCTTCCTTGGGAGTGACCCTAAAACAAAGCCTTCAGGGAGTTGTAGCATCCTTGGGAGTGACCCTAAATCAAAGTCTGCAGGGACTAGTTTCTTCCTTGGGTTGTATCCCTAAAACAAGTTGTTATTTGAGCTTCATATATTGTGAGTTAATCCTCACCATGTTTCTTCCCTTCTTGGGTTTTCCACGTATATTTGGTGGTGTTGATGTGCATTGTGTTGATCTTTAATGCTTATGTTAATATTGTGATGATTAAGTTTAATCTGCACTGGAAGAATTGAAGATTGTTATATACTAATTCACCTCCCCTCTCAGTATCCTTGTGTGTCCAACAGAAATTACTATAGAGTATAGAGTTGGTCAAATTAAATATTTTAATGCACTTCACTCTTCGTGGTGTGTATAACTTGCTTAGTGTTCTCACATGTTTTTGAGATGTTATTGAATATCAACTTGATTGTATTTGTTTGTAGGAGGCCTAAGAATGTCTTTCTATATGGACTTGTTGTATATTACATGATTTGTCTTAGAATAGAGTGCTAAGATTGCTTTATAGTTAAATGTTACATTAGGGCATCTTTTTCCTCATTTCCATATCTATTGGGTATACCACCAATCTATATGGGTATCAAGAGCTAAAGATGTGTTTTGGCAAGACAATTGTAGCTGATTAAGACTCATTAACAAGAGGTGGAAAAGGCCTAGTAGATGAGATTGTGGAGAAATGGGAGCGATTGGTAGGGGCTTACAACACATGGCATGTTGACCGCAAAGTTATAGATGCTTCCTCCACTTCTGATGATAAGGACCCCCTTAGTGAAACAAACACATTGAATGTGGCCATGGTTGAAGAGTGGTAGCTCCTTTCTTTCCTAGTCTTGGGCATTGAGATTGGTTTCAATGACCTTAACTTGCTTGGTAGGCAGAACTTTGATGTTGCCCACATAATTGTATCATCCCCTAGGCCTTACAAATCTTCACAACTGATTTCATTGATGCCATTTGATCAATCTACAATCTTGCATACTATAGGGAGAATATGGGCCTTGGTCTATGAAGCTTGTTTGTGGGATAACATGTTGTATTTAATATTGTTCTATCACATTTTTAGAGGCTTGGAATTAACTCTGTGCTAAGGATGATCATACAAGGCACTATTAGTACTGAAAAGCCATACTTAATTCATATATTGAGACATGCACTCTCATGTTGCTCACCCATCTCATGGCTATTGCAATCGCACTTTCATAGCGCTTACATCACTTGGTGTTCTATTAATCACTCGTCTCCACATTATGTACATTGCAAGTTGTCAACGAATCAACACTACAACACCACTCTATTTGTATGATCATTGTGAGTGTAAATATTGACAATATATAAGAAGTGGTCATTAATGTCAAGAGTAACTCACATGTCATGGTGGTTTGGCTCTGCTCTAGAGGCAATAATGACAATGCTCAAACCTAGAAAAATAAGCATACAAGTGTTGCTATGTCCATCCTCATGCAAAGTGATAAGTTAATAAGCATGGGGCCTCGCAACAGAAGAACAATCAAATTACTAGTGTGTTGGGCTGCACTTAGTGACAAAATATCCAGATACTACAATTGATGTCAAGTCCTTCAGAATATGGCAAACAAGTAGGGTGCGAAGAAGGCAAAGGTAGTGGCAATGGCAGTGCTAGCAAAGGAGAAGACAATTGAAAGCACGATTGGCCACTTTTCTCATCTGTTATGCTCATCTGCTCAGGTAAAATTTAAGTTTATTTTATTTTATTGAACATCAAGAGTTGATATCTCTGAGCTAATAAATGCAACAAACAATGTCTTGAGCTATTTGGTTGGGCTTCTTACTCTTCTTCTTCTACCTCTTCTTGACAAGAATACTTACATCTTAGAGAATGCACTCATACCCGATAAGAAATGCTTGCTTGCTATTGCTTAAAATTTTATTTAACCTAAAATGAGTATTTTGTAACTGAGTGTTATACAAGGTTACTACAACATTTATCTTATTATACTCAAGATTTAGCTCTTCTTGAAACATTTTTAGCATCTAACATTATCATTAAAGAAGATGTGGGTAAAAGCTAAAAATTTGAGCTTGGATTTTGTGGGTTGCTTTGCAACTAAATTGGATTTAGTACTTGCTAGAATTATTGTCAATGATGTCAAAGGCGTATGGATGAGATCGTTGGTTCGAGAAGAATGTCATTGATGTCAAAGAGGAAGTCACTAGTTCAAGAAGAAAATCGATGATTGTTGTTATGGCCAAAGGTCACTAATCAACATACAAAGTCACTCAGGCGAACCTCCCTTCATATTGACATATTTGCAAGACAAATTTCCTTAAATACTGGTCGACTCCTTTTACCCTTGGCACCTAAGTCTTATGGAAAATAAATTTAAATAACTATCTTATTCATGGCAGACCTTACAATATAGAGAACATGTTTAAGTTTTTTCTTTGGCTGACTTCATGTATGAAAGAAAAAGGCACATACATATAAATATGATTTAAATCATCCAAGTTTGCATATAATGGAATCATTATATTGAAGGCAACATTAATGATAAAGGAGGGCAATGATTATTTTAGAAGAGCAACAATTAATGTTTAGATATTGCAACGATTCTTTATATGGAGCGATTGAGATAAAGGAAGAAATCAAGCATTAGAGGTAGCAATTTAGCATTGACAAAAGGGTATATTTTTAAGGACGCCTCCTTTTAGAAATTAAGCATTCATTATGAAGTGTTATCTCTTTTGAGAAGATTGCACCTCTTCTCAAGTAATACAAAGATATAAAAGGAGGGTAAGAATTGAGTGAAGGAAGAAGTGTGGAGAATAGAAGATACATCATACAAACACCAGCAAATTTGAGAAGGATATAATAGAAGATCATCCAAAGCCGATTTTGTGAAGGAAACATAATCAGATTTGTGAAGGAAATACAATCAGATATGTGAAGAAAAATAAGTTTATCATCCATTAAAGAAACAACATTCCAAAGGTGATATTTTCCAGAAGACATTGGTGCCTCCAAAAAGAAGAGATCGGTGTCTCTTGCTGAGTTGGTGCTCAGTTGTGGGGATTGGTGTCTCCAATGGGTTGGTGCCTACAAATTTTGTAAGTGGGGATTGGTGTCTCCAATAGGTTGGAGCCTACAAAGACTTGTAAGAGAAGTAGGTTGGTGCCTACAAAGATTTGTAAGAGAAGTATTATCTTGTTGTGACTAGATTTGGACAGTAGGTCCAAGCATTCCTTTATCTGTGGTTTTCTTCGAAAAGGGTTTCCACATAAATTTTATGTTCTTCTTGTGTTCTTGTATGTTGATGTTGTGTGATTGATATTATTGTGAGTATTAATTTGAAAAAGTAAAAGATAGTCTTATACTGATTCACCCCCACCTCTTAGTATAAGTGTGTACTCATCAATTGGTATCAAAGTGGGTTCCTTCAAAGTATAGTTTAACCACTAAAAGGAAGATCTCAAGAGCACACATGGCTTGCCAAGAAGGATTCTCCTCTAACAGAGCTCCATTTTTTGATCAAACAAACTATGCTTTTTGGAGCAATGAGAATGCACATTTACCTAATGGCTCTTGTCTTCGATATTTGACAATTCGGTAGTAAGTGGGTGTAAAGGTCCTACATATCCACCAATGGATAAGGATGGAAAGAAGGCTATTAAGAACAATGTGAAATCCATGCATGTAATCTTGTGGTTTATCGAAATCAGAGTTTATTAAAGTGATGCAATGTGATTCAACAAAGGAGATCTGGGATAAACTTAAGAATATTTATGAAGGGGATGATAAAGTTAAAAAGGCCAAGCTTCAAAACCCATAGGAGATAATTTGAAAGTCTAAAGATGAAGGATGAAGAAAACATTGTCACCTATCAGCTTCACATGGATGAGATTTTGAATACCATAAGGGGTCTTGGTGAAGAAGTAGAATACTCAATGATTATGCAAAAGGTGTTAAGGTCCCTTCCCTTGAGGTTTGATGCCAAAGTTTCAGGAATTGAGGAAATGAAGGACTTGGATAAACTAACTATGGATGAATTACATGGGATCCTCACGGCATATGAAATGAGGACTAAAAATGAGAAGTCATCAAAGCGAGAAGGGTGAATTATAAAGAGTCTGAATCAAGCAATAGTTCCAATGATGAATCAGATGAAGAAGATCATTTTGTGAGGAAGCTAAAGAAAGGGTCTAGCAAGCACAAGGGTAAGTTACCTTTCAAATGCTTGAATTGTGGAAAGGTAGGACATTTTTCTGCCAAATGCCCATATGTAAAAAATGAAAATAGTGATGAGGAAGAAGAGCATAATATAAAGAAAGGTGGCAAACATTATCAACATAAAAAAGACCACAAACAAGGCAAACCTGAGAAAAAGAAGAGCTTTCACAAGCAAAAGAAAAACCTCAATTCCAAAGAGGAAAGCAGTTCATCGGAAGAGAGTTTCTGTGATAGCAATAGAGAAGAGTTTCTATTCATCACAATAGAAACAAAAGATGATACCTTGGAAAGTAAGGACAAAGAAAAGGAAGAGGAGTCAGAAGGGGAAAAGAATGCTAAAATGGACGGGGAAGTAGATTTGGAAGAGGAACTTATTTGTGCCCTAAATGATCATCAATTTGAAAATGTGAATCTAAGGTGAAAATCTCACAAAGTCTTGAGTAGGAGAAAATGATCATCAATCTGAAAATTCAAATTGAAGAGGCAAAATGAATTGAGGAAGAGGTTAGAATCCAATTAAAGGCAAAAGAAGAAGATTGTGAGAGGCGTGAGTCTGAAATTGTTTCCTTAAGGAAAGAATTAGAGAAAACAACTGCTAAGCTAAACAAGAGCCTCAAGTTTGAAAAGAGCACTGAGATCTTGGATGATATTATAAATGGGCAAAGGTCAGCACTTATAAAGACTAGTCTTGGATATGAGGAAAATCAGATGGCTAACAATGAAGATTCCAAAGAGCTTCTAAAGAAGGCAAATGAGGAAAAGACAAAAAGCTATACAGATGTGCTCAAAAGTCGTATCAGCAAGAAGTAAGAGAATCAAGTCCCATAGAAAACAAGCACTCCTCCAAAAGTTAACAAGGACAAATTTAGAAAGTCATTTCCTCCAAGGTAGGTGCATATGACTAGGTTCCAACACTCTTTCTTTGGTTATTGCTTTTCATGTAATCACTTTGGTCATAAAGCAATAGACTGTAAGACTCGTGCAAGAAATTTTGGTTAGAAAAAGAATAGAAGTCCTTATGGGTTCTCAAATAGGAACTATAATTCATTTGTTCCTTTAGTGGATTACAATGTTATATGCTATAAGTGCAACAACTATGGACAAACAACATGCTTCTACAGAAGTGGTTTTGTAGAACCTACTAGAAAAAGCAAGAAGGTAGATAGCCTTGGCAAGCATAAGGAAGGACCTACAAAAGTTTGGAAGAGGAAATGAGAGCAAAACAATTCAGAAAGAAGGTGAGAAGACTCACAAAGAGATCAAAAAGTATATTGCAATAGATGTGAGTATTGACCACAAAGAAGATGGACAGTTGAGTAACATGCTTATAAGGCATGGTGAAGAGTTGAAGAAGGGTTGAGAATCCTATTGTAGCAATAGTGAAATAATTTTTGTTTCATGCTTTGAAGACAAGAAAAAAGAATGATGTGGTAGTAGTAGATTGCAATTAGAGAGTTACCATATAGTGAAGAAAAGGGGGAGATTTATAGACAGGGAGAGCATCACAGCAAAGAGGGGGAATCACAACATGAAGGAGACAAGTATGTTACATCCCTTTACTATTAATATCAAAGGGGAAGAGTTTCAGAAAGGAAGAGAGTTATAGAAAAAGGGAGAATGACGCCATTGATATCAAGAGGACGTATTACAGAAAGAGGGAGTTTTCTTTGTGAAAGAACTAAATGTCCCTTTGCCATTGATGCGAAAGGGGGAAAGATACAGAAAGATGGAGCAGTGTAAAAAGATGGAGTATTATGTTCTTGTTGCATACACAGATTATTTCTATGCAGAGTTTCCATCAATGAAAAAGGAGGAGATTGTTAGAATTATTGTCATTGATGTCAAATGTGTATGGACAAGATCATTGGTTGAAGAAGAATGGCATTGATGTTGAAGAGGAAATCACTGGTTCAAGAAGAAAATTGTTGTTTGTTGTTATGGCCAAATAACACTAATTGACATACAAAGTCACTCAGGCCGACCTCCCTTCATATTGACATATTTGCAAGACAAATTTCCATTTATGTTGGCTAACTCCCTTCACCCTTGGTGCCTAAGTCTTATGGCAAATAAATTTAAATTACTATCTTATTCATGACCGACCTTAGTTTGCACATAATAGGATCATTATAAAGAAGACAACATTAATGATAAAGGAGGGAGGTGATTATTTTAGAAGAGCAGCAATTAAAGTTTAGATATTTTAGCAATTATTTATATGGAGCAATTGAGATAAAGGAAGCAATCAAGCATTAAAGGCAGCAATTTAACATAGCAAAGGGGTATGTTTTAAGAAGGACACCTCCTTTTGGAAAGTAAGGATTCATTATGAAGTGTTATCTCTTTTTAGAAGATTACACCTCTTCCCAAGTAATATAAAGATATAAAAGGAGGGTAAGAATTGAGGGAAGGAAGAAGTGTGGAGAATAGAAGATACATCATACAAACACCAACGGATTTGAGAAGGATATAATAGAAGATAATTCAAAGCAAATTTTGTGAAGGAAATATATGCAGATTTGTGAAGAAAAATAAATTCATCATCCATTGAAGAAGCAACATTCCAAAGGTGATATTTTGCAGAAGAGGTTGGTACCTCCAAAAAGTAGAGATTGGTGTCTCTTGGTGAGTTGGCACTCAAGTGTGGGGATTGCTGTCTCTAGTGGGTTTGTACCTACAAATTCTATTAGTGAGGATTGGTGTCTAGAGTAGGTTGGTACCTACAAAGACTTGTAAGATAAGTAGGTTGGTGCCTACAAAGACTTGTAAGAGAAATAAGTTGGTGCCTACAAAGATTTGTAAGAAAAGTATTTTCTTGTTGTGACTGGATTTGGATAGTAGATCCAAGTAGTCCTTTATCTGTGGTTTTCTCCCGAAAGGGTTTCCAAGTAAATTTTTTGTTCTTGTGTTCTTGTGTTCTTGTATCTTGATGTTGTGTGATTGATATTATTGTGAGTATTAATTTGACAAAGTAAAAGATAGTTGTATACTAATTCACCCCCTTCTCAGTATAAGCATGTACTCATCAATACTAAGTGGTTAGCAAAAATTAGTGTTGACAGATAAGGTTGTCGTTGTAATCTAATTAGAGTTAATATTTAATGAGCTGAATTTCTAAATTGCCTTAACGTACCATGATAGGTTTTTTGATTTCTAGAATAAAACCTCCCTTGCGAGACTATATGTCAATGTGAACCATGGTTTCTTTTGACTTCGCAATGCCCATTCACTGATGATGGTTCAGTTCGTTAAATGCAAAATGTAAGAGCTATGTTCCTCGAAGCTCCATTCTAGTTCAGAATTTTTTCTAATATCCAAAAAACCTACTTGCAAACACTTTGGAAAATTTTCCTAACTGTTCCATGGTATCCTCTCCAAATTGCTTCCTACAATTTTTTAGAATATAAGATGTATCTTATTTAGAAATGCTTGACTGATTATTGTTTTCTATTAATAGAATTCACTTAGTGTTAGTGTTTTAGTCACAGCTTGTTGAAACCTTTAGTGGATGATTTTTGGTCTCAAAGGGTTGTGCATGGTCCCACTTGTGGTCCCTATTTTAAGGTTTAAACCCTAAGTTGGTATCTCTATTGTAGCAAGGAATGATGTCTGGTTGACCATTGTGGGCTACTAGAAAACATGAACAATTGGAACAAACTAGGGATCTATGGACTAAAGACCTTTCCACTCATAGGTTGTGCATAGATTATGCAATATTCTAAGCATTCAAGAAGGAAATTATTAGTGTCACCCTTCTTATACTTTGACACTAAATGAAATTGTTGAAGTCAAGACACACAATTCAAATGTTTATGTTTCTATATCTTGGATTGGAATATAAAAAATGAAGGGGATGGTGATTACTGATTACCATGCAAAATGACATTGCTACTAAGAAGAGGGTGATACATTCCTGAGTGTTGGGATGAGATAGAATTCCTTGTCATAGGTGTTGTAATGATGGTTGAGAATAGCCCTATATGATGGACCATTACATGTCCTCTTTGCACAAGTGTCATGCCTATGCCATATAGGGAAGTGTTAGTCTTAAGCTCAACTAGTTGTTTCAAGTTCAGGATGAAGCCCCATATTAGAGAAGAGAGCCTCTTTCATACAACTAAAGGCTTGAGTGGCTTGTGGACTAGTTAAGATCTTTTTGGTTAGTAACCTAATGAAGTGGGTGGACAAACATTTGAAGTTAGGAATATGCCCTCATAAAACACTTCACATTTGAAATGTTGGACATAGTGGGTTGCTCAAGGACCTTGACTTTATTTGGATTTGATTGCTTTCCATGTTAATCAGCAAGGACACTCAAATGTTTGACTTAAGTTTGTCGAAAGGGCCTTTTCATCTTGACAAAAATCCATGAATGTTCACACATGGACTAGGTGGTAATTGGAAGTCTTTTTCGTTAAATCAAGATGTCATCAAATTGGATGAGAAGAAATTGCTAGCATGGTGTTTGAAACATTAGTGGTGGATGTACATGAATTTGGCAAGTGGATTAGTGAGGTCAAAAGGGATAACCAAGCTCTTTTAGAGCTCTAACTTGGTTGTGAAAGTTGGCTTCTAGACATCACATGGCTCTTCATGAATATCTAGAAGTCAAGTTGAGGAAGTACTTGCCACCTTGAAGCATATATATAGAAGATCATTGATCTTGGGAAGTGGGTAATACGTGACTAACTACCACACCCTACGTGATTTATTGTTTATGGTATTGTTTGGAAAATTGGCTTTGCAAAAGTTTATGTTTTGTATTATATAAAATTTAATTTATGAAAAATTGGAACAAATTATGGATCTGACTTATCCACTCATCATAGGTTGTGCACAGATTATGCAATATTTTAAGCATTCAAGAAGGAAATTGTTGGTGACACCCTTCTTTTACTTTAAGATTAAATGAAATTGTTGAAGACAAGATGCCCACTTCAAATATTACTTTAAGATTAAATGAAATTGTTGAAGACAAGATGCCCACTTCAAATATTAATGTTTCTATATCTTGGATTGGAAAATTAAAAAAATGAAGGGATGGCTCAAGGGCACTAATATTAAGACAGACAGTGATGACAATAGGATTTTTGGAATTTTCGAGAGCTTTTTATGGGTTCACATGTTAGTAGCACTATGCAGAAACGAATTTTGGTTGTGAATGTATTTAATGGCAAGGATTCTCTCCTATTTGCAAGCATGCTGTCATCATTACTAATTGCAAGCACATGGTTGTAGGTATGTTTTTTAAACATAGATTATAGATATTTCTTTAGATGGAAATCCATTTTGAGCAACGCAAATTTTTGTTATCTTGTCATGCATATTTTAAGTGTTAAAAACTAGTGGTTCTTAGTAAAAAACAATCTCACAAATCCACTTTTGTTAACGATAACTTATGGGTATTGCATTTTTGGATATTGATATTGGCTAGGTTATTAATTTTTGAGTGACTTTTAGCAATCAATTTTCAACCTTAGACTCTACTTCTACTGTAGATAAAGCAATTGGGATAAACCAGTACCTAAACACAACCTTTATAATCAAACCACCTCCTTCCATGTATGTCTAGCAACAGTAGCAGCTCCAAATAGAATGAAGGTTCTTAGTAAAAAACAATCTCACAAATCCACTTTTGTTAACGATAACTTATGGGTATTGCATTTTTGGATATTGGTATTGAGTGACTTTTAGCAATCAATTTTCAACCTTAGACTCTACTTCTACTGTAGATAAAGCAATCGGGATAAACTAGTACCTAAACACAACCTTTGTAACCAAACCACCTCCTTCCATGTATGTCTAGCAACAGTAGCAGCTACAAATAGAATGAAGGTTCTTAGTAAAAAACAATCTCACAAATCCACTTTTGTTAACGATAACTTATAGGTATTGCATTTTTGGATATTGGTATTGGCTAGGTTATTAATTTTTGAGTGACTTTTAGCAATCAATTTTCAACCTTAGACTCTACTTCTACTATAGATAAAGCAATTGGGATAAACTAGTAGCTAAACACAACCTTTGTAACCAAACCACCTCCTTACATGTATGTCTAGCAATAGTAGCAGCTCCAAATAGAATGAACATATAACTATTCATGGATCTTATGCTATCCAAATCACTAACCCAATCTAAATCATATATACATACATACGTATAAATTACATATATATTATATGTATGTATTGTGTACATACATACAATATGTACATATACACATACACATACATATCTGTGTATATATACATACATACAATATATGTATTATACATATAATAAAACATGTATGTATATGTACGTGTGTATATATAATATCACTAGAGATATAAACATAATATAACATAAAATATTGTAAATTGAAATATAAAAATTATATATATATATATGTTATAAAAGTTATGTTCTATACTTTAGATATATAAATAATTAAATATATGTATTTTTTTTAGTTTCTGCCGTAGGCAGGGGTACTATTGTTTTTGCCTCCAACTATTAATCCCCCTAGGCACCTATGCTTGGCTAAAAATTAAAGCTTTTCTCTAATGTTTGGTTTTTGTTGAAAATTTTGTGCTACAGAAATTGGGCTTTTTTTATTTTCTGATTGGACAATTGTTTTTTTAGCCCATTGCTTTTTGGTGGAAAGTGGAATATGTATTCAGACCCGAACGAACATTGAATGGATTTAATGTTGTTTCCCATTCGTGCCTAAGCAAACACGTTGCAATGCATGTTGTCCCGTAAATCATGTTTGTTAAATCATTCAATAGATTAAATCATGTATGTTAATGTAATATATATATATATATAGTGGGTTCAGAAGGACATGTATTTCGCCACTGAATAATGTTATTGTTACAGTTCCTAATGCTGCTGTGATGTTGTTTCCAATGTTGGTGATGTTGTTTCCAATGCTGTTGATACAGTGTCTAATGCTGTTGATACAATTTGTAATATGGAAGGTCTTAGTTTGCCAATGCTTCTAATACAGTGTCTAATGTTGTTGATACAATTTGTAATATGGAATGTCTTAGTTTGCCAAGTCAAGTTAGCCAACCAAAATGGATGGCTGAAGCTGCTAGAAACATGAGGATACAAACATTAGTATCTGTTAATAGGGTTTCATTATATGAATGTTTCGAATGTTTTGAATCCTACAGATTTGTCGCATTAATAATTTTACAGTCAAATTCTTCCTAGTTTTGTCTGAATAATATTTATTAATTATTGTTACATTAAATATTTACAATTGTTTTACTATGTTGTAATATAATACATTGAGGGTTTCATTTTATATAATCTATCCAGGGTTTATATAAAAAAACTTCTACATATATTCGTATTAGACTGTTAATGTACTGTATATATATATACAAGTCTATCTATATATACATGTCTATCTATATACATATGTATATCTATAGACATATGTAGATCTATAGACATATGTATATTGATATACATATATATATGTATCGACATATGCAGTGTAGACAATGGAAACATTTCAAGCTAGTACTTAACATTTTAACATTTTACAATTCTAGATATACATGTTCGAAAGATTAGTCCAATTTGTTTGTTGAATTTTACTACATCTTTTCCAGTTGTTTGTTGCATGGGTAACTTCATTGAATGGATTAAATCGTGTCTGTTAGTGTAGTCATTATTTTGTTTGATAATTTCACTTTACAGAATAATATACTGTTATATAATGAGGGTTTTTTTTATACATACAAATGGGTTCATACATTGGAGTGATTGGTGTATCGGTGAAGTAGAATCTAAAGTAGCCGATAGCACTTTTCTTGCTGATAAGCAAGAAGCGTAGAGTCACCCATTGGGAAGAGTTGCGATGTCAGGGTGATAAGTTTGAAGATGACCGATGTTGATTTTCTTGCCGATAGGCAAGGAGTGTTAAACCTCACATCGGAGTGACTAAGACTTCAGAGAGAAGTTGTAAAGTGGCCGATGGACAACGTGTTGCCGAAAAGGAAAGGAAGAGATCTGTTCACATATGTATATAGATAGACATATGTATATCTATAGACATATGCAACCTAGACAGTGTTAACATTTCAGTCTAGTACTTAAGATTTCAACTTTCAAACTCAACAATCAAATTCAATTCTACTTATCATATCATCGAATACAATAGATTCTACGCATTTAATCAAATTCAAACTCAACAACCAATTTCAATGCATTCCTTTTTCAAATTCAAATCCATTATAAGAGGAACATTATGCAGTGTAGACATTATTTTTAGCATAAATTTCCTGAAGGATCACTGCAAAACCTATTTGGTACTTAACATTTAAGAATTTTACAATTGCAACACATCTATATGCTAGAAATTGTTGAAACCCTCAAACATTTATAATGCACTCTCAAAAATAAATACATATGTCATAATATTATATATATATATATATATATATATATATATATATATATATATATATATATATATATACATACAAATATATGAATGCATGTATATATTATACATGTATTTCTATATGTGTGCATAAATTATATAAATTTGAACATGTTATGTTTGTAGTCCGTATGTTTAGGAAATGGGTGCGTAAGTTCGAAGGCTCCACCAACTTGATTTATGGTGGGGTGTTAATAAACATATTTTTAACCTACTCTAACTATAAAAGTGATCAAGTGTGTTGCCTTTTTAGTGGATGAGTGGATATAAATGATATATACACATATATGGATACATGTAAATTTTATTATGTATACATATATGTATATGTATCACTATCTATGTCTGCAATATATAGTTGTATCATTGCACTACTTAAATTTATTTGGATGATTTGATGTTTGTTCGTTACTACCCGGATGACTACCCGGCATATAATTTTTGTGATTGTAGGCAAGTGAGAGGTTTGTAGAGCACCTTGCATTGTGAACACTCGATGAAGGTAAAGTCTTATAAGGCTTTACTTACATTACTGGTTGACGAATTGTACTATGCATTTGTGTTTATTAACACACCACTATTCATGGAATATTTTTCCCTGATGGCTCTGATGGAATATTTTGCTCTGCTACAATATTATAGTCTTCTTTTGCAATTGTATGTGATTATTTAAAATAATATGCCTGAATGCAATTCATATTTTCTTTTGCAAATGCATGAGATTATTTGGATGATTTGATGTTTGTTTGTTACTACCTAGATGACTACCCGACTTTTGATTTCTATGATTGCAGGCATGTGAGAGGTTTGTAGAGCACCTTGCAAGGCGAGCACTCGATGAATGTAAAATCTTATAAGACTTTACTTAAAACACTAGTTGATGAATTGTACTATGCAATTGTGTTTGTTAACACACCACTACTCATGGAATATTTTTCTCTGATGGCTCCGATGGAATAATTTGCTCTCATACCTTATTATATGCAGTCTTCTTTTTCAAATATTATATGTTGGTCAGTTCAATTTAACAATTTTGTTTGATGATGTATGTTCGTTACTGCCTCGATTATCATTTATATGTTTGCAAGAATACAACCATGGTCAGTGCTTTCTAGAACGCCTTCGATTGGGTTTAATCAATTCAGTTAAAGTCTTATAAGACTTTACTCGGGCAATGACCCACTAGGCTTTAGGTTTTTCTTCATAGTGGTTTTATGTTCTTTTCAATCATTTTCCTTTACTAAACTTTAATTTACAATATTTTAATTTACAATACTTTAATTTAGGTTCCTTTGAATAGTTTAAATTTTCTTGTTGCTTAAATGGAACTGCATTTACTTGGATGCTTTAATGATTCCAATTAAGGTAGAATTATGTGAACAAAATGCTAAAACAACATGCTATTTCAGTGCAAATTATGTAGACAACTTGTAGTACCACGCTGACAAACCATTCAAGTCTTTTTTTTTTTTTTCCAAAAATAGTTAAAGTCATACAAACATACAAACATACAAACATGAGATCAACACAGATATTTCAGAAATAACCATTTAACTCTTGATTTTTTTCCAAAACAGTTACAAACATATAAACATGACATCGATCTGTTCCTTTTTCACAAAATATTACAAAAAGATCAATAGATAGACATGACATCGATCTATTGTTTTTTTTTTCAAAACATTTACAAACATATAAATATTACATCAATCTATTCCTTTTTTCGCAAAGTATTACATAACGATATGACTAAATTAGATGTACACAGAAATTTCACTAATGTCAACTATCTCCATCCAAAAAAAAATTTCTTCAATTCTCCATAAATCTAGGAAAAGGAATAGGATGTTCAGGTTTTGTAGCAGCACATTCATTTGCAGTCCAAGTTAAATTGAGTGGCTCAATTATTGTCTGTAGTGATGCAGCAATTTGGGCAAGCAAAGCCTGATTAGAATCTTCATTTACCAACAACTCATTTGAGTTTCCTGGGCTAGACCCTGCCTACAGATTGCTTAGAGCTGCAAAGGCTGGGCTCAAGATGGCAAACATGTCCATTAGAATGGGATGTTGCCCAGGTAGAGGAGAATTTAGGGTACTCAATGGTCTCTCATTTGCTGATTTTTTCCCTTTCTTTTTTGCTGTCTTCGTCCTCAGAGCACTCTTTGCCTGCTCTCGCCGAATTTCCTTCTCCCATTTTTCCTCTACCGCTCTTTGTTTTTTAACACTCTTTCTAGTTTTTTTCTCTCTTTCTCTTGTTATTGGGCTTCTTTTTCAACTTTCCTCTCCAACATTTGTTCCCTTTTCCTTAGCTGCAACTCTTCCTTACGAGCTTTCTCCCTCTCTTGTTCGTTGAGCATTTCAATGTATGCATCGGATGTTAAGATCTGGGACTGCCTACTTAAACGTAGTACCCCAGTCTTATTTTTACCACCCCTTGCATGTACCCTTCAAACCAGGGGCTTGAGAAATTGACTAACTCCCTGTGGCTGAAACTCACTATCTTAGGTGCAAGGCACATAATTTGGTTCCAAATCACCTATGCATTCTTCTTCTTCTGCAATGTCCTCGTTTTGTGGATCCCAATTTGATGCAGTAGTGAAGTAGTGTATGATGTTAGATGGATCATGATCTGGTGGTGAAGGCACTGAAAGGCTGACATCCACCTGACTAAAATTTGTTTGTATCCCCATGTTTCTAGCAGCTTCAGCCATCCATTCTGGTTGGCTAACTTGACTTGGAAAAATAAGACCTTCTATATTACAAATTGTATCAACAGCATTAGGAAATCTATTAGCAGCATTAGACACTGTATCAACAGCATTGGAAACATCGCCAGCATTAGGAACTATAATAGCAGCATTATCAATAGTTTAGCAGCATTAGGAACTGTAACAACAGCATATCAATAGTTTCAGCAGCATTAGGAACTGTAACAGCAGCATTAGAAACTGTAACAACAGCATTAGGAAGTGGCTGTAGAATATCAACAGCATTAGAAACTGTTTGACTTCCTAGCATTTCAGTGCATTCTTCTTGTACTTCCATTAGATTCTGTACACTTCCACTTTTATTGTATGTTTTGATGAATTCCTCAACTTGTGCATCTGAATATCTAGTGAATTGCAAGAAGGTTTCAACTGCAATTATCTTGGCATCCTCTTCCACTGCGAAAGTCTGATTCTCTGGTGCAGTGGCCATAGAATCTTCACTGTCTTCATTTGATACTTGGAAGCCATCACTTGGCCTCATGTCTTCTTGAAGAGCAGACCTATTCAGTGGTCAAATCCCTGTCCTTCTGAACCCACTAATTATATTAGCAGGGGTCAAGGCCTGTTTGAATGCCTTGCTAGCAAGAGTGGCCAACTCTTCTCTTCCAATTTCTATTTGCGGGTGGCTTGTCATCCATGCAAACCTTTGCTTTTTGAAATAGTTTTTGAATGGTGAAAAAATACTCACATCTAGTGGCTGCAATCTATGACTTGTATGTGATGGGAGGGTGATGAGGTCAATCCCTAAATGACGTGCTTCCTCTATGGTCTTGAAGGCAACATGGCTGCCATGACCATCAAAAATTAAAAGAGCTCTATTGGTTGGTGAAACCCCTCCGGGGATAGATGTAGCAAAATGTTGTAGCCAATTCAGAAATAGTTCTTTCATCATCCACGCATGTTCTTGAGCTGCCATGCATGCACCTAGCTCATAGTTGGCTTTGTAATTTCTGATATGCCTTTTAGATTTAAATAGATAAAAACCAGGTATACTGCAACCTGATACACTAACACATGCCAAAACAATAATCCACTCCCTACTTTTTGAGATGAGGTGGGGCACACAACAAGATCCCAACTTTGCTATTACCCGCATTCCATAGTTCTTACTAGGTTGTACCCTAATTCTGTCACAGTTCCATATTCTGTTGGACCCATACTTATGTGTCTTGTAAGATTTTCTAGATTGTCGTAGAATGAATTTACTATGCTTGGCCTTAGCATAATGGCTCTATTGGTATCCACACTCTGTGCAGTGCAAATAGTTAGATCTGGATGCCTTTTCCTAAATCCCTCCCACCATGACCTCCCTGGCATCCCATCTGTGAAAGGATTTGGCCTAGACTGAATGACCTCTACCACAGTAGATTTTAGCTATGAAATTTTGAGCTCATGGCCTATGTCGGCCATGTCCTTGCACCATTAAACTATTTTTGTCTCCTCCTCATCAGTCAGGATGGTTGGTGGCCCCCTGCGTTTGGTGCTCGTGAGACCTAGTAACCAGGCCCTCAAACTGCTAGCAAACACTCTCCACTTCTTTGCAACTGCTCTGATTGACATATGTTTATCTTCGACATCAGCCATAGCACTTTGGATGTCATTGTTTGTCCATATACTTCTATTCAACCTTGAAAAACATGTTTCTACAGCAGTAATTTGAAAGCAATCTGTATTGGTTTCCAAATCCTCTGTATGTGCGGAGGGAAATATGCATTCCACTGCAACATGATCTGGTTCTATGGTATGTGTATCTTCATCCCCCGACACCACATTAGGAAACTTGCACCACCCAAGTTTTCTAACTGTCCTCCTTCCAGAAGTTCTCCCTTTTTTACCTCGAGCCATAAGTATCTATACACTTGCAAGAAATGCAAACATCATCAATACCAGAAGTGACATATAGAAAAAATGGCATCCTTAGTGCAATGACTGAAAATAGATTGAGGCATCATTATTGCAGTGGCATAGACAACCATCACGTGTTCCATTTTGTAGTGTCTCATTGTGTTGTTCCATTTTAGACTGTATAGATATACATATATGTATAGATATACACGTGTATACATATATGTAGATATGTATACAGATATACATTTGTCTATCTATGTACATATGTGTATATATATATATGAGACATTAACAGACATGATTTAATCTATTGAATGATTTAACAGACAACATGCATGGTAACGTGTTTGCTTAGGCGCAGAGTGGAAACAACATTAAATCCATTCAATGTTCGTTGGGGTCTGAATACATAATCCACTTTCCATCGAAAAGTTAATTATTTTACCAACTGCTTTCCCTATTCTCAACGGTGTGATGGAAAGTATTTCTAGATATGTATACAAATATGTATACATATGTATAATTAGTACCAAAAGTGATTTGTAGACAAAATGGCATCCTTAGTGCAATGACTGAAAATAGATTGAGGCATCATTATTGCAGTGGCATGGACGACAAACATAACATGTTCCATTTTGTAATGTTTCATTGTGTTGTTCCATTTTAGACTTGTTATCAATGGTTGAGGGTTTCAACAATATGTGTTTCCAATATATAATCACTACAGTCACAGACGCGATTTAATCCATTCAATGAAGTTACCCATGCAGCAAACAGCTAGAAAAGATGTAGTAAAATTTAGCAAACAAATTGGAGTAATCTTTCGAACATGTATATCTCCCATGCAACAAACAAATTGGAGTAATCTTTCGAACATGTATATCTCCCATGCAGCAAACAACTAGAAAAAGATATAAAATTTAGCAAACAAATTGGAGTAATCTTTCGAACATGTATATCTCCCATGCAGCAAACAACTAGAAAAAGATCTAGTAAAATTTAACAAAGAAATTGGAATAATCTTTCGAACATGTATATCTCCCGTGCAGCAAACAACTGGAAAAAGATGTAAAATTTAACAAACAAATTGGAGTAATCTTTCGAACATGTATATCTTCCATGTAGCAAACAACTGGAAAAAGATGTAAAATTTAACAAACAAATTAGAGTAATCTTTCGAACATGTATATCTCCCATGCAGCAAACAATTGGAAAAAGATGTAAAATTTAGCAAACAAATTGGAGTAATCTTTCGAACATGTATATCTATAATTGTAAAATGTTGAAATGTTAAGTACCAACTTGAAATGTCTACGTTGCATATGTCTATACATATACATATGTATATCAATATACATATGTCTATAGATATACAGATATGTATACAAATATACTGATATGTATTGAGATATCTAGATATATATTCAGTCAAAATTAGGAAGAATCCGACTTTAAAATTATTATAGAGACAAAGCTGTAGGATTCAAAGCATTCGAAACCTTGATATAATGAAACCCTTAACTGTTGACATATGATGAAACTCTTAACCGTTGACAATGAACCTTCAAAAATATATACCCTTATATATATATATAGCATGATTTAATCTATTGAATGAAGCTACTCATTATATGCTAAGTGCCAACCTGAAATGGTTGTCTTAGTCATAATAGATAAGAATGCCACTGCAAAATATATACCCTTAAAACTATACAAACTGATGAGAAGCGCACAACAGGAACGAACAATTGATCAAATATTGAATTTTTGAAATCTTGAACCTTTTGGAACTGTTCCTAGACTCGGCAAACAGGTCTCTTCCATTCCTTTTCAGCAACACGTTGTCCGTCAGCCACTTTACAACTTATCTCTCTGAAGTCTTAGTCACTCCGATGTGAGGTTCAACACTCCTTGCCTATCAGCAAGAAAATCACCATCGGTCGTCTTCAAACCTGTAACCCCGACATCGCAACTCTTCCCTATGGGTTACTCTACGCTTCTTGCCTATCAGCAAGAAAAGTGCTATCGACTACTTTAGATTCTACTTCACTGATACACCAATCACTCCAATGTACGAACCCATTTGTATGTATAAAAAAAATCCTCATTATACAATAGTCTAAATTATCACAAGACAAAATAATGAAACCCTTAACCGTTGACAATGAACACTAAAAAGTAAATACCCATAAAAATATACGACCCCATTTGTATGTAAAACAAAAAACCATCATTATATAACAGTATATTCTTCTATACAGTGAAATTATCACAAGACAAGGGTTGCCTCAGACAAAATAATGAAAAATTGAAAGTAAATTACACAACAGTACCCAAATCACGGGTAGCACGAGAGAAAAACGAAGAAAAACGATTGTATACCAGTATAGTCTTCAGTATAGATATTTATACAGATATACATATGTCTATTTATATACATATGTCTATAGATAGACAAGTATATATAGATAGACATGTATATATATACAGTACATTAACAGTCTAATCTGAATATATATAGAAGCTTTTTATATAAACCCTAGATAGATTATATAAAATGAAACCCTCAATATATTATATTACAACATAGGAAAACAATTGTAAATATTTAATGTAACAATAATTAATAAATACTATTCAGACAAAACTAGGAAGAATCTGACTGTAAAAGTATTAATGAGACAAAGTTGTAGGATTCAAAACATTCGAAACATTCATATAAGAAGGTGAAGTAAAGGTGAAGTACCAACCTGAACCTTAATGTGGAAGTCTGCAAAATTCCTTTTGGCAGCAGACAGGGTTTGCAGCACTCCTTCAGGAAATTTATGCTTAAAACAATCTCTACGTTGCATAATGTTTGTCTTATAATGGATTGATATTTGAAAAAGAAATGCATTGAATTTGGTTGGTGAGTTTGAATTTGAATAAGTGCGTAGAAGCTATTGTATTTGATGTTATGATACGCAGAATTGAACTCAGTTGTTGAGATTTGAATTTGATTAAATGCGTATGAGCTATTGTATTCGATTGATGTGATTTGCAAATCTCACTTTTTTTTATGTAAAATGGTTTAATTTTTTTTTATTAAATAATCTCACTTTTTTTATGTAAACTGGTTTAATTTTATTTTTTTATTAAATAATTGTCTGGATGGGGAGTCTGATACCATTATGTGTTTGTGCAGGTGCAAGTGGATGTGATAGCAAGTATGGGAGAATGTGTGATTAACAGCGCTTTGGGATTGGGGTGGTGTGTGTTTATGGTAGCTTAGGTACCAATAGCTGTGCACAAAAGTATGTGAATATGACCAGTTTGACTTTATTTGATGTCCAAATGGGTGGTTTTTTATAAACATGACATATTGTAATAAAAACAATAAACTGTATATTTAAATTGGAAGTTCTCATATTTGCATCAAGTTGGCTTGGAAATGCAAGTGGAAGAGCATGTGTATTAGTTTTTTGCAATGGTAAATTACTCATGTAGTTGTGAACATGTATTGGTGCATATGTGTTAGTTTACTAGGTATTCTTTTTACATGTAATGGTTCTTTTTAAAAAAATTATTGGGGGGGTAGGGTGCACAAAAACATAGCGATTATTGGGGCGTGGGAGCTACTAGCCCCTCTCCCTAATTTGATTCTGCTTTTCAATTTTTCTGGTCATTATGATTGAATGTCTCTGATGGTTGGTATGATAGTGAACTCGTACATTGGAGTTTGTTTTAAGGGTTCAGATTGAAGAGCTTTTTTGGTAGAAAGCTTGGCTATTGTTATTGGTTCAGTGAGTTTTTGTGGTTTTGGGATATCCAAGATGTGGTTTTTGGAAGTTCAGCTCAAGATGTAGGATTGGGTACCATTGTTTTGGCGACTATCATTGAGATTTAAGTTTTAAGGTTTGGAAACTACTGTGTTTTTTTGTGTGTAAAAGA
Source organism: Cunninghamia lanceolata (assembly GCA_027924645.1). NCBI lineage: Eukaryota > Viridiplantae > Streptophyta > Pinopsida > Cupressales > Cupressaceae > Cunninghamia > Cunninghamia lanceolata. The sequence continues at coordinate 10,134,942 of BSBN01000060.1, read as the reverse complement.
TCACTGCTTAAGTTGGGCTTTGATGAGGTTCTTCTGCGCCCAATTTTAAATGCAGCAATGGGTACAAGCAATTTGGTGACTTGAGATAGGGTTGTTCTATAGTTAGGGTTGTAATTTGAAATCCCCACCCAATTGATGCCCCATATGCGCACTTGGTACTGGGGCCTGTAGAGAATTGAACTTGCGACTACAGTTTGGCAAACGTGAGTCATTTGAGCAGGGGATGCTTGGTACATGGCAGAGCAAATTTGGCCTAACGGAAAGGATCAGTAACGTTTTGCCACAAACAGTGTAATGATGAACTCTAATGTATATTTCAAGCTAAAGATGGTGCTTTTTGGAAACATGGATATGTTAGCTTGTTACCAATGTGAATGCACACATATCTTATACATCTTGGGGTCAGCTATTCAGGGTCTGGATCTGGTCACAAGAGTTGTTGCATATGATATGATAGTGGGTATGGTAGAAAAATGAGGGTTTTTGATAAGATCAGTTTCCTTGCAGCAGTTGCTATCATACATTTCATTAAAACTTAGAAATGAGGCTGCAACCAAGAGCTGTTTATCCAGAAACAGAGAGGACAGGAATGTGTCAGCCTATTATCTTGAAGGTTGGCGTGCTTTGGTTGGCTTGTAATTTGCTCATTTACTGTGGGGATTGTGGTCATGGTAAGTTGCCTTGTTTTTAACTTTACAGAAGAACGGTTGATTTGATTTCGTAGATTTCTTTCTTGAGAAATTTTCTATGTTTAAAATTAGTGAGAAACATAGTAACTTGTCTGCTTTGGCTTTATCATTTTATATCATCAAATAATAGAAATGCCTTTAAAATCCAAGCAAACAATATTGATTATGACCTTTTATTGTTAGTTAACAATTGCCTTGATTATGATGTAATATATTTAGCTTCCATATTACCGTGCCTGTTTTATGCCTTAGGATTGCTAATTCTTTGATAGCAATAGATTGGGACTGTCCTACGGCCATAGATAGAACATACCAATCCCTTTTGCATATTATGGATATAGTTTTTACTGCGGTTCAAGTTATGGTTTGTGGACGTTATTGCCCACATTGACTGATAACATATCCATAAAAATCCATTATTAGGATTGATCAGCATTAATATCTACTTAATCTAGAGGTATTTAGTCACATTTCTTATTACAGTCATATATCCTATATGTGAATATTTATTATCTGTTCCATATTACAGTCATATTTAGGGGTTTGAAAGGAACAATATCTTGTGTTTGCATCTATTTATGGAGGGAACCACTGTTTCAATTTATCTTCTGTAGACTGTTCCAATATCTTTTGCAGGTAGTCCCATGCAAAATTTGAAAATATTAAACATTAGTAAACAAGACCTTCATCTTTTCCATAAATTTAATGAATGATCATTCCACATCTGCTTAAGAATGTTGCTAGAGATAGTTCTTGATGCTTGTAGATTATCTCTCATGAAAAAGATAGATTGTTCACATATCAAATCATAACAATCCTTTGAAATTTGAAATTTCTCATTATCTGTTCTTCATTCACATATCAAATCATAATAATCCTTTGAAATTTCCCAAATGTTATCTGTTCTTCCTTTCCTCCAAGCCTTGGCTTTGAACACCGAATACAAGACAAATCTTTTCAATCCAAGCTAGTATTCCGTTCGGGCTGATAGGAGGATCTCCAATTGATTCACAAATCTTGTGTCTTATCAAAGTTGTTACAATCCTTCGCTTCTTTTTCTTCTGGTTTGGAGTGTAGTGCATTGTATTGCATACTCCTGTGTCACCCATGTCTGTGTAGCCCCAGATTCTGTGGTATTAGCTCCCTTCCAACAGGGTTTGGGGTCTGAAATCTCTGGATCTGCTGCAGTCAATCACTGAGAGTTGATGTTGTTTGAGCCCTCTCTGTGGCCATCTGGTCCCCCAACAGAGTTGGGTATATAATGTTCCCTGCATTCTTCTTTTCTCAATTCATTAATTTTTAACATTGAGATTTGACTTAGCTAATTGCAACTTTGAGACTTTTTCTTTTTGTTCTGTAAATAATTTCAGTATGTATTTCTAATCCCGTAGACAGGTCAGCAGTTCAATCCTCTCCGCATCTTTTGTGGATTGACTGGCTAGAAAAACATACAAGTCTTTACTTATGCTCACAACATTGCAAGTACATGGAAGCAAAACCCTAAACTTAAATTTGACTTTAAGAATTGCAGTTCAAATGAAAAAAATTTCACAATTTTCTTTTTTGGTTTTCTGGAAGAATCATTTAATTGAGCCTGCAACACTGTGAATGTTGTAAGAAGGCTTTAAATTTTGATTTTGAATATTCTAATGATGGTTTATTGCTTTATGAATTACTGGTTGCTCTAACCATCTGTCCTAAAGCTATCTCTTGTATCTATAATACTTGCAATCTTTTTCTCTCACACGATTCTCTCCTCATTATTGAAAAGGTTCCCAACTGCATCACAGATGATGGAGATTCTAATACAATTCTAGAATAACTTGCAGATCTATCTTAAATTTTGGTTGTCTATGCTTCTAATCTTTATAAGACCAGTCCCATGGTTATTATCCTTGTAGTTGTCAACTAGATGTTCAGGGTAGTTTCCTTAGATGCCATCACTATGGATCACCTCCTTTTTAAGGAACATCTACCATATTTTACCATCTGCAGAAATCCCACAATGTCACAATTAGCCGAGGTTTATCATTCCCTTTTCTATAAACTAACTCCATGCTTGTTTCCTCTGAACTTGTAAAAAAAATATATAAAAATATAACTCAATCCTCATTGAACTCCATATCCTTCAGACATTTTTTGTGTATTATTTGATGTTCACGAAGTTAAAAACCAATGAAATCTAGAACTTACCTGCATAAGAAGAAGTATGGAGGTGTAACTGTAGCAATGCTACATCTGAAGTTTTGAATAGACAGTCAAATTGAAAGTTGTGCCTCAAACATATGAATATTTTGGTAGAAACAAGTTTAAGAAATGACATTCAGACCCATAGCCAGTAACAGTAGATCCTCCAATAGCAGCACCAGGAGCAAAGCCAGTTGCAGAGCTAGTAGTTTACCTTGATCCACAGCTCTTGACACTGCAACTATAGCTCCAGTTCTACATGCCAAATCTTTTGTAGCTTCCAGTACATCTGTTGATATGTGGCTACTATTTGTCCCCTTAATTATTCACAATAGGACAAAAGAAGCATAAGAAAATGACATGGACACAAACATCTATCAATGTTATATCTACTTATGCAAAGAGCTCTGCCCCGGCTTTATTCATCTCATTTATTTTGAGTGCTTTGTTGTCATCATTGCTGTTGCAATTGTTTGGCATTATGCTTATTTCTCACTGCAGGTGGAGCAAAAAAAATAGCCCTCAAAAAACCCAACTCCGTTGCAAGACAGATAGTTCTGGATTGGTTAAACACGCCCCATGGTATAGCCTCCTTACAAAGTTTTTGTGTTCAATCACATTTCCTTTCAAAATAGTTTTGACTGTGGATAATGTTTCAATTTTGGGGTTTTGGTAGCATTTAGCTTCATTTTGAGGCCTCCTTCATGGCTTGCTATTATCGATTGTAAAAGAGTGTTTCAGAAAGTCATTTAAATGTCGTATTCAAACATTTTTGACTATGTAGTACTTTAATGGTTCTTTGAAGGGCAATTTGATAAAGTATTTAAACCTTGCAACAAAATTGTAATCCTAGGTGTTTCAAGGCAGTCAGAACTTTTTAAAAAACTTGATGTATATTGTCAGATAAAGAATTCCATTTCTTGTAGAGAATTTCATAGTTAATGACTGCATAATTATTTAAATTTTTGTTGCGCTTGAAATGTGGACTTAATAACAAAACAATTCTCATCTGCCTATGCCAATTGTGTTTGTTTAAAAATCTTGATACATATTGTTATAATTAAAATGCAAATTGACTAAGAATTTCATTGCTACTTCCTTATGACGAAGTTAGATTAAGTTTTATGTTCCTTTTGTAATGTTACTTGCAAGTGATCAAATGCATAGAGATAGGACTTCCACAGCTTATTGCATTGATATTTTTTCCACAGGTAAAACATCAAAATTTCAAATGAGATTGTTAACATGTGATTTTAAAATTTTGAAAATGAGTATTTATTTTGGTTGGGGTCCTATTTCCATTCTCCCTCTCTTTAGGGAGTTTGGGTCTTTAAAGTTGAATTTAAAGAGTTTCAATCCTGATTTTATACCTTAGTATTGTTAGTGTATATGGTGTTTGTACCTTGTACTTGGGTCTAAAGCCAATGTTTAACAGTTGGAAAAAAGTAAATTGTATATACTTGAGGTAGAGGCACACTAATTGATTGAACTCTTTTTCCATATTTTCAATATACTCAATATATCAAGCCTGGAAAGAAGCCTATTTTTGAGCGCTTCACTGTCATCATTGCTATTGCAATTGTTTGGATTTATGCTTATTTTCTCACAGCAGGTGGAGCACACAAGCATAGCCCTCAAAAAAACCCAACTCCATTGCAAGACAGATGGTTCTGGATTGGTTAAACATGCCCCATTGTATAGCCTCCTTACAAAGCTTTTGTGTTCAATCACATTTCCGTTCAAAATAGTATTGACTGTGGATAATGTTTCAAGTTTGGGGGTTTGGTAGCATTTAGCTTCATTTTGAGGCCTCCTTCATAGCTTGCTATTATCGATTTGTAAAAGAGTGTTTCAGAAAGTCATTTAGTACTTTAATGGCTCTTTGAAGGGCAATTTGATAAAATATTTAAACCTTGCAACAAAATTGTAATCCTAGGTGTTTTGGTAGTCAGAACTTTTTTAAAAACTTGATGTATATTGTCATATAAAGAATTCCATTGCTTGTAGAGAATTTCATAGTTAATGATTGCACAATTATTTAAATTTTTGTTGTGCTTGAAATGTGGACTTAATAACAAAACAATTCTCATCTGCCTATGCCAATTGTGTTTGTTTAAAAATCTTGATATATATTGTTATATTTAAAATGCAAATTGACTAAGAATTTCATTGCTTGTAGCTGTCACAGAAACAAAAGAAAACATACTTGGACTGATTATTGAGTAATGTTATATTAGTGTAGGTTTAATGTGAGTTTGTTTTTGGTTTTTACTTTTTAGTTGTATTGATGCTATTACACACTTGGACTGATTATTGGGTATAGTTATCTCAGTGTAGAGATCTATTCATGCTCATAATTTAAAGTATTAGGATTTTTTTGAACATTCACTATCCTGAATTGGCATTTGTGCATAACTTCTCCTGTTACATTATTCTTGCCTGAATTGCATATCCTCCTTGCCTGAATTGTACAACCGCCCTGTGAGAGCCCTTGACAATGAAACTGACCCAACCAGAGAGCAAATAGACATAGCAGAAATGATGTTGTATACAACTGCTTTGCACCTGTTCTGGCAGTCCTTGGCAGGGACTCTAGCTGCACCGCAGCCCTTGTTATAATTGTCATATCTAGTTGTATTTGCATAACGCATCTTGAAAATTTGCCATATTCGTATCTGATATCGTATCTGTATCAGATACTGTATACGTTTCCATGCAGCTCTGGATTAAGACATTGGATAGAGTGGCATTAAAAGTTGCAAAACATCCAGTTGGAAATTTGGAATGAACAACGTTAAGAATACTCTCATTCAAAAATTAAATCTCAAATTCAGTGGAGGAGGTGCTTAATATGGGTATTGGTGGTATTGGCAATACCTTTGTTGCCAAGGCTATGCACAGTCAAGTTTATGGTGATTTTGACACTTCTTCCTTTGTATTTAATGTCCAAGCCACTGCTGCAGATGCCACAGGCCTTAAAATTTGTAGAAACAAATTCTTAGTATTTAACCAAATATGATGATCAAGTGCACACTGTTAATCAAGGCATATCTTGGTTCAGAGATCGTTCGAAAGGAAAATGTGTGCTTATTTTGGATGATGTGGAGGTTGTACAATTGGATGCTTTGGTTGGGAGATTGGATAGCACCTGGCGGCAGAGTTAATATAACTTCTAGAGACAAACACACTCTCAAAGTTGGCCTTCTATCATCCGAATGCATCGAAGAGATGAGTGGATTGGAGATAAATAAAGATCTCTAGTTATTTCGTTGGCACACTTTTCTCAAAGCATCTCCAAGTCGTAGTTACGGAGATTTGTCTAAAAGAATGGTGGAAGCTTGTAAAGAGCATCCTCTTTCTTTAAAAGTGACTGTATCCTTCTTGTATGTAAGCAGAATGATATAGGTTGCTAGACAAAAGCTTTTCACAACATCACTCTCAAATCAAACATTTATAAAAGACTCTACATCAGTTATAATGTTCTTGTGATGAGGAGAATGAAATATTTGTTTACATTGCTTGCTTCTTCATTGGAGAAGAAAAAGCATGTCCCATTGTTTTTTGAAAATCCTTGTACAAGATGGTAGACACTGCTACATCTAATCTTTCAATGAAGTTATTGATAAAGATTGATGACAAAGGAGTATTTGATATGCATGATTGTTTGAGAGATATAGGACGAACCATTGGTGAAAAAGAAATAAGAGGGTACTCAACTATGGGGGCCTGCCCATTTAAGCATTGCATCCAACAACGTCAATTTCTTTCGCCTTCTACTTAAAGGAGGCAATCCACAAAAGCTAGAGATTGCCAATTGAAGGCATGTCAAAAGACACACTAGCCATGCTTCCTCCAAGTTTGATAAGGTTTAAGGTTGGACCATTGTCCATCTCCAAGTAGGATGAATAGAGTGATAAGGAAGCCACACCACTTCAGATTTGTGGGTAACATTTTGGCAATTGAAGATTATCCTACTAGAAGACTGCCATTACTTCGACAGCCTCTCTATCTCCTTCCTATTTTCACTTCCTAATATATGGCTATACAACATGTTTTGACTCTCCTCGTGGGATTGTTTTCTGTATAAGAAAAGGGAAGGAAAATGGTTTAAATTCATGATTATTAGTAAATAATTCGCAATATGAAATTTGGGATAATTGATTATTCCAAACTTCAATGACTTTTGGTAAGTATGACCTTGGGTATTATTGATTGGAACATGTATGGTGGACCATTAATAACTATGATCATGATACAATTCTCTATGTTATGCATTTAGTGAGCAGGGATGAATATTGTTGATTCTACTTTGGAGGGCTGTGCAGGTATTTAATTAGATTCTGAACCATTTACGGGATTGTGAAATGTTGATTACTAGGTTGACCAAATGCACAATTTTGGTTGCAGAGGGTTTACGTGTGACAAATCCTAAAATGTTTTGGTTAGGACTTGGACTAGAGAATTTTAGACCAGGCCCTATCGACAGGATTAGGCGTCGGAGTTAAAGGACCTAAAATTATGCCACCTACATTATAAATTTCTTGAGCAACTATTAAATTAAATTGTGTTTTAGAAGTCAAGCCCAAAATAATAACCTAAGCTACTAAAAAAGGCCTGCCTAGGAGTTTGAAATATAAAAAAGTACCACCAAAATTTAGTAGGATGGTCCCCTTTTTTATGAAACATTTCTGGCATAGTAAATGTAGAGTTTCATTGAAATGGTTACAATATCAAATTTAGATACAATATCAGATACAAATATGGCAAATTTTCAAGATCCCGTGATACACATTCGGTTGGATATGACAATTATAGAAATATACATAGATTCAATTATTTATATTTCTAAAGGTATAGGATATAACTTTAGATTACAATATTTATTTTGTTATATTATGTTTGTGCCTCTAGTGATTTTTACAGAGAGAGTGTCTTAAGCTTACAACATCTAGCAATTGAGATACAGAGATGGGCAGTCCGCAGAGCATTGGAGGATGGCTGCATCAGTATTGGAGGATGAGGAACAACAAAGAGAAATACAAGCGAATAATTCAGTGCCCCCTCAACATCAAGAGTGGTAGTAAAATAAACACATAGAAATCATTCCAAAGTAAAAAAAAAAAAAAAGGACCGTCCTTGTACACAATGATGAGGAAAAAAAAGCAACCCCCAGACTTGTACAAAATATGTCGTTCTCTTTTTGATATTCAGATCATGTGATACTGCTTTTTTTGTTGACTTTTTTTGGGGAACTATTTGACACCTCAACAAAAAGCATATTGATGTGGCATCACATTTGATGATGTGGCCCTGAAACCTTAGTTATAAATAGGGGCCTTGCCAAATAAGTTACTGTAAAAATTTTAAAGTGATTCGAAATTGCCACGTATGATTTTGAGAGGCGTGAAATTAGGGTGCTCAACTACTAGGTTCCTCCCCTACACACCTTACGACATGTTACCATTCCTCTTTCGCTTAAATTGAATTTATAATTGACTATTTTACTATATTATTCGATGGAATACAATGTCCTGGCACTTTGAGATACAGTAAAAGATACTGTTAGAGTTAACCTTGTGGTAAGTTTATAAAATTAACGTACCACCTTCTCGTTAGAACAGTTCTACATTTCAGCCACTCTATCTCTCAAAGATCAACTCAATCAATCATTTGTCTATCACTTCTATCTTTGTGGACTTACGCTTTCGATATTCTTGACTTTTAGTATTAAACGACTAACTCTTCTATCCTAGCAGGTATACATTGTGAACATTCTTGATTTTTAATATTAAAAGTCTGCCACTTCTATCTTCTTCACTTTTATCTTCTTTATTTGATTGAGTTGGTGAGGTCATAATTTGATATGCAGTGGTTTATATTCATCTTCAGATATTTCTTAACTCGAGGGATAATCAAGCTGCTAATGGCTTTAAATTTCACATCCCTGCGTGTTCGTCAATGCCAATGATTTCACCAAAAATAATGCCTTGCAGAGTACAATAACGTTGATCTTACTTCAGCAAGACGTGAGATCGAAATAACAATTGTGGCATTTAATACTATTGTTACTCCATATAAAATAAAATTATAGATAGATACACGTCCAAATATTTTTAATGCCTATTTATGTGAATAGCGGCTCTCTGACTGGGCCAACCGTGTTTATCAAGAACAATCCATCACGCCCATTTTAATCTTAGCCCTATTTCTCGTACCTTATTATCCAACCCACAAAATAAAAATGAGTTGTGATAAAAGAAAATAATTTATAGATGCAGACATCCAAAATATTAAAAATTTAAATTCTTATAATCTATCATATATTTTAGTATTAATAATTGATAAATTAGGCAGTTGATCTAGAATCCATGACATAGTCTTAAAAGATTTTGAAAAAGATAGTAATTAAACAGATGGCACACTGTTGCAAAAAATTCAGACGTAGTTAGTCAAGTAGTTAAATTGTTAATTTGATTTAACTTTAAATTTTTTGATTGTGAAATTATATTTATTACAATTTGGGTTACATATTGATTTTTTTTCCTTTCGTTACACTCAGACCTTCCATTATTTAGTGCATGTTAGTTATAGTTTCACTATTATTTGTTGCAATAATATTGAAAAGAGAAAATCAATTTTGTGTTGCCCGTAGAAGTCAATTAAGCATATATCTATCATCTTAGATTAATTAATGATAGTTGGTGATTCATACTCTAGAAAAATGTGTTTAAACCTTACAATAGGCTATGAATATTGTTTCTGTTAATGATATGGCATGTTGTAAAAAATAATACAAAACTTACTGTGCTATTGTTCCTTTTCTTTAATATAATTCTATATTTAGTTACAATGTCTTTGCACTTTACAAGATACTATATGTATACAATGTTTAACAAAAACTACTTGCATTAGATTGTGATATACACAAATGTTTGAACATTATTGTGCGGTTCTTTCAATAGGCAAAGATATGTAGAACCCTATGACAGATGCCGAAAAAAAATAGAAAAGAAAGGAATAAAACAAAGCATACTACAACAAACATAAGGAAAAAACTCTTCCCTCGTCGTCATGTACAAGGTCTACAAGGAAGCATGGTTGTACTTGGAGATACATTGGCAACCACAAGTAGAGTAATGTTAGTTGGCAACAACATAGATCAACCACTACAAAGTTTAGTTCTAGAAAATCTTCGAGATCAACCTATGATTCAAGGTACATCAAGACAAAACTTTAGTGACCTCAATACTTGTATTGTAGAGACACCAAGAGATTGCAAGGGGAAAAAAACATATGAAATAGGCTGCTTATCTTGTGATTGTCATAATGAACAAATTTCTTCGAACCTTCATACACAGATCGTGCAAAACAAAAAAAATCAATGATGACAAATAGAACATTAACAACTGGTGGAGTTATTCCACATCTAAACAACAATGTATACAAAATTACAGTTGTTAAGAGTTCATAATACATCTCTTGCCAAACTACAATGCAAATAGAAACACTTAATCCCACACAACATCCACTAGAAATAATGCATGTAGGAACAAGTACGTCATCAACAACCATTGTAAAAATTTGCTTAGAAACAACACAAAAATTTTACCACATACTATGGTCTCAGAAATCTTGCAAGACTAGACTTCAATGCAACATGGAGTACAAAAAAAGGAAAACAAAAACAATTGAATCACTTATTTTATAGTCAGAATAAAAATTCTTCTTTTAAGTGTGCACAATGTGTAGATCAGAGAAATTCAATAGTGACAAATTTGTCATTGACGACTGAGAGATTTATTCCAAATCTAAACAACAATGTTCAAGAAACCACACTTAGTCAGACTTTGTAATACTTCCCTGATGAAACTACAACACAAATTAGAACATCACAAAACTTTTCGCATAGAGATATCCTTCCTCAAAAATACTTTCAAGCAATGCGAGATTTTCTCTAGAGAGTGGGTGCATTATCAAACTTTCTAACATGCTCAATTTGTACTTGGAGAGGTACATTGACATGTGCACTCGTGTATGTAATGCAAATGCAGTTTGTGTTAGGAATTGCATGTAGAAGATATTAAGTAATTGTAAATAAAGATTAAACAGAGGAATAAAAATACACAGAAATAATAACAACGAGAGAATTTTTAACGTGGTTCACCCAAACTCGGGTTACATCCACCAATAGAGAGTCCAATATTATTATCCAATAAATCAAACCGATTACAACCAACAATCCTTGCAACTCAATACCGCTGCAAATGCTACAATACAATATCAACGGAAACCCTAACCCTTAGCCATTTTTATCAAGACTTATGTCGGTTACAAAATAGGGTTTTTTTTTATGTCGACCAATTTAAAAAATAACTCCCGATGCCTTTATAAAATAATAAAAATCGTTTGAGGTTTCAGGGGCGTTGCCTCCAAATGCCGTTAAATAATTTGGAGGAAACCGCACTGATAAAAGTGGGAAAAATTTGACCTCGAGTCTTAATTAGGCTCCATATAACAACAATTTGCACCAAATGCTTCACAGAGAAAGGGATGCACCATTTCTCTATAGCAATCAACTTAGACCCAGGTGAACAACCAGAAATGCTAAAGGTACTTACACAGGTGGAAGAGATGCTTATAGCATGAGTAACATCGCTTCTACAAGTTACGACACTATAAGCTTCCCTTAGAATATTACGACAATAACAAAGGCCCTCTCAACGAGGTTGGGGGATCTCGAAGTGATGATAGTCCGATGATCCAACGATATAGGGAAGCAGTACGAATGTTATGTGAACAGAACATGTGTTATGAATGTTCTCAAAAATAAAATTCAACATGACTGATACTACAAGGATGTTTAGATAGACATTGACTCGATAAACTTGTTACCTGAAACCAGTACAAATGTTTCAGACATGCTACGTACTTTTAAAGAATAAAGTAGACAAACAACAATGTTAGGAGCCCTTGTAATTTTTAAAAGAAGGCATCAAGTATTAAGAAGATTTTTACTAAGTCGTGGGGTTTGAAACAGGCGTCCTGCATATGAACGCCATGTGGAAGAAAAGAATATGCACACATGCCCTTTTCAATGTGACAAATTTCAGTGCAATATAAAAATAAAAAAATAATTCACAGTGCCAGGCACGATATGCATTATCAACTCAAAATGTTGTGCTCATGTCTCTAACCAGGCAACTAGCCTCAAGGATTCTTCTACATAAGAAATAGATAAATAGTTTGAAAATGGTTCCACAAGAAATAGATCTAGGCACGTCTCTGAGCTGAACTGAACGGGATAAGTTACAATTAGAAATGTTTATGTTCTTTGTAATCTTGAATTAGAGAAAGTGTAGCCACTTTAGCAAGAAGGATATCAAGTGTTGGTTAATGAAATGTTTTGAATGATGCTTGTGATAAAGTTTGTAAGTTCTGTTAACAATTTATGTCAATATTTGAAGTTTTCTAAAATTGTTGGTTTCAATGAGGGTTTTCCAATGATATGGAGCCTTGTCAATGTTAATGTTTTATGAAATAAATTTTCTTCCCCGATCCTTCAAAAATTTTCTAAGTAAGTTCTTTGTTCACCAAAAAAAACTTTAAACATTTGGGCAAAATAGATTAATCACAACTTGGAAGCCAAAGACTATAGAATAGAATAGATATGCCTTCTCTGAGTGAAACTAATATTGAAATTAATTTTTAATAAGTTGTAATTTCAAAGGTGGACTCTCAATTCTTCAAGAATTATATGAAATTCCAAGAGAAGTACAACAAGAAGATGACCTTTGATTAGATGCTTGAAGAACAAAGAAAGGAAGAGGCACAACTTCTATCTACTGCTATGGAAGTTGGAAGGGATATTGAAGTTATTTTTTATATCAGTCCTCCTATTGGCACATACAGAGATCTGGACAAATTCAATGAGAGTAGAAACAAATGATATTTCATGATTCAGTCCTGACATTATGGTGACCAGTTCTTTGGTTTCTTGGTGGCCTACTTACTATTGATGTTGTACAAGCTTTAGAGTATATGCTAATGTAATTTTGTAATTGTGCCATGGTGGTGCTTGAGGACTACTACAACCCTTCTAGCTAGTTTTTTTGTATGAATACTTCATCCCATTTAGTTTTGCTGCCCTACCTGGGCTATGAACATATATTGTAACCTACATTTGATAGTAATATATATTCAATTCAAAAAACAAGTTGTAATTTCAATATGTCCAAATAAAATGACCAAAATCTAAATAACATTATATCCACATTTATAGGTGGGTGGGTAAAACAATGGATTTTAAAAATAAAGATTGTGGACCAGATTCGAATTGTGACACTAACACTTTTCAACTACTGACGAAATTTTCATTAAAATATTCTCACAAGTTACACAGAGGCTTTGGTGGACCCATAATTTGAAAAATTTAGGCTCGAAGTAAACACTTTTGAACTATCAATGAAAGCCCAACAAGAATTGTGGGTGGCAAAGATTTAACAAAATAATTCTTCAGGGAATTCCCATTTGCATTCTGTTTCAATCAAACTATCACAACACAGTAAATATAAACACCCCCAAAAATTTACAAGCAGTTGCAATTTAAAAAAGATGTTCAAAATAAAAATAAGTTAAAACCCAAATTTGAAAAATAAGATTAATTTTTTTTAGCTAAAACCCCAATTACTGTAGATGACAAGTGTGTTTCTTTCCATTACCCTGAGCAGTGAATCTGTAAGTCACACTTTGTCAGTAGCTTACAGCCTGGAACGACTAGGATGCTTGGCACACGAAATGAGACCTCCCCTAGCATTTGCTTGCCCACCCCGACACGTTGGCGCAGTCAGTTTAGCCCCACAAGTTGTGGAATGCAAAATCTCACTCCTAGCACATTTCCACTTTGGCGGTAGCTTGTAGCCCAGAATGACTAAGACACTTGGCGCACGAAACGAGACCTCCCCTAATATTTACCCGCCCACCCCGACGTGTTGGCACAGTTGGTTCGACCCACGACCTATGGAATGCAAAATTTCAGTCCTAGTACCTTTTGACTTTGTCGTTAGCTTATAGGCCAAAGTGACTAGGATGCTTGGCACACAAAACAAGACCTCCCCTAGCATTTACCCGCCCACCCCAATGTGTTGGCAAAGTCAGTTTGGCCCCACAATGAGCAGAACAAAAATATCGCACCTGGCAAGGTTGTGTTACATGATATTGAAGCATTTTCCAAGAATGCATTTGATTTCAGCACAGTCCACCAATTTTGATTTGACCAAAAATGAGAGAGGTTATTGTGGATAGACCCCACATGCACCTATAGGTCTAAACAAAACGTTCCTAGCTACCACGAATTCTGAGAACTACTCCACCATAGTTTGGCAATTTTTTGCTCTTAGGGATCTTAAGGGACTTTGCCAATAACTGGCTACCCCGAACGACTGGGACGCATGGAATATGAAATGAGACCTCTCGTAGAATTTACCCACCCACCTCGATGCATTGGCACAGTCGGTTCGGCCCCATGAGCTGTGGAATGCAAAATATCACTCCTAGCACATTTCTTCGGCATGATAATTATTTCTATATGCATCATGAATAAAACAATGATGATGTTAGAGAAAGGTTATTGTGGACGGACCCCATGTGTACCTCTAGGTTTGAATGGAACATTCCCAGCTACCATGAATTTCGAGAACTGCTTTGTCAAAGTTTGACAGTTTTTGCTCTTAAGTGACTTTGTCGATAGCATGCTACTTCAAATGACTTGGACACTTGGCGCATTAAACGAGACCTCCCCTAGCATTTACCTGCCCACCCCGACACGCTAGTGCAGTTGGTTAAGCCCTACAAGCTATGGAATGCAAAATCTCACTCCTAGCACCTTTCCACTACATGAAACTGAAGCATTTTGTAAGAATGCATTTGATTTCGACACGGTCAAACAGATTAGAGTTGACCAAAATTGAGAGAGGTTATTGTGGATGGACCCTATGTACACCTGTAGGTCTAAACAAAAAATTTGTAACTGTCACAAATTTTGAGAACTCTGTCATAGTTTGACATTTTTTTTACTCTTAGGGATCTTAAGGGACTGTCTATAGCCTATTGCCTTGAATGACTAGGATGCTTGGCACATGAAACAATACCTCCCCTAGCATTTACCTTCCCACCTTGACATGATGGCACAATTGGTTCGGCCCCACGATGAGCAAAACGCAAAATATGGCACTTGACAAGTTTGTGTTGCATGAAACTGAAGCATTTTGTAAAAATGCATTTGATTTTGGCACAATCAAACAGATTTGAGTTGACCAAAACCAAGAGAGGTTATTGTGTTCCAAACCCACATGCAACTGTAGGTCCAAACGAAACATTCTTAGCTACCACGAATTCTGAGAACTGCTCCATCAAAATTTGGCAGATTTTGCTCTTAAGATCTTAAGTGACTTTGTTGGTAGCTTGCTGCTTCGAATGACTATGACACTTGGTGAATGAAACAAGACCTCCCCTAGTATTTATCCGCCCACCCCAACGTGTCGGTGTAGTCGGTTCGGCCTCACGAGCTGTGGAATGCAAAATCTCACTCCTAGCACCCTTCTACTACATGAAACTGAAGCATTTTACAAGAATGCATTTGATTTTGACACGGTCAAATGAACTAGAGTTGATCAAAATCAAGAGAGGTTATTCTGGACGGACCCCACATGCACCTATAGGTCCAAACGGAACGTTCCCAGCTGCCATGAATTTTGAGAACTGCTCCGTCATAGTTTGGCAGTTTTTTGCTCTTAGGGATCTAATGGGACTTTGTTGATAGCCTACTACCCTAAACGACTGAGACTCTTGGCACATGAAACGAGACCTCCCCTAGCATTTACTTACCTACCTTGATGTATTGACACAGTTGATTCAACCCTACGAGTTGTGGAATGCAAATTATCACTCCTAGCACCTTTCCACTACATGAAACTGAAGCATTTGAGAGATTGTCTGTGTTCGATGTATGGAATGCAAAATTACCCTATTGGAACCTTTCTAGTATATGAAACTAAACTAAAAATCAGTTCCCCTTTTGTCTCTTGTGCTTTGACCTTTTGGCTTGGTTGTTTATCTATTCTAGTTTCACAATATTTGTGAATCATGATGGTACGTATCGACAAGTATACCACCAGATCCCATATACAATATAATAAATCAAATCCCAATCTTATGAGCACAGTGAGAGAACATCTCTTCTAAGAGTTCCAAATCATTGGACTTTAGTGCCAAACGAGAAAAAATCCACAAATACTACCACAAATAGGGATAAACACACTATCCACAAATACTACCACACACTAACCTCACCACTCTTTCCCTTATGTTTCCCTTTGATAAGAGATCAATGTTGCGACACAATATTGTTGTTGAAAGTTATCCAAAAACATAGGGGAGTGGACCTAATTTTTTGGCATCCTGACTTCACACCTCTAATAGTTGTGCATTAAGTCATGTTTTGTTAGTGTGATGATGTGGCATTACATGATTGGTTGTTTTTTAGATCTAAAGAGCACATTTCATTCAATTGTAAGTACGTATAGTCAATACTAACAACCTTACAGTCATAACTAGTAGTGTTAAAACTTTTAAAAATATTAAACCTTAAATCCACAAATACTATCACAACTATTGGAACAGGCTCAGCCACACGAATTTGATAAAAACATATTTATAAGGCAGATATGTAAGACAACATAGATTCTCACTTATCAAAAATATCTGATAGTCACTCTTATTTACATTAACTCCTCGCTAACATCACAAACTTCTTATTAAGATTACAAACACTATGATTTTTTTTTGTAATGAAACTTAAATACACATGTATGGAGAAGTGTTGAGGACACATATTTCATCCATTTGCTGGTAAAAGCTAGGGTTTTCTAGATTTTCTTAAGCATTTTCAACTTATAGCAAGCATGCCATAGCTATAGCTTCACCTAGAGTCCATAATGGGGTGTGATAATATCAAGTTTTACTAATTTGGCATCACATCAAACCTCGCATCAATAAAACTTAGGGTTTTATGAAAGATTTATTTCAAAGTGAGGTTTTGGTAGTGTATGAGGGTTTGGTATAGTCATGGAGATGCTTATTATGCAAGTTTCAGGTTGTCTTTAATTGTCTTTTTGAGGATTTGTTATGGAGAGGCATATTATGACAGTCATAGGAGGATAGTCAAGGATTGCCATAGTTTTAGGGGCAATTATGGAGTCATTTCTTGTTTGAAACCCTAATCAAGATGGTATTATATGTAGATATAGGATATCTTTAGTTATGCATACCTAAAACAAGGACATGTTGTAGTGCCAAAAATGTGACCATTTTGCAAGAGATAGTTTTGATGGCATACATCATAAGGCTTAAACTATTGATCAAAACTCCTAACATGAACTCAAGTTTGCAAAAGGACTTCATCACTAGTCTTGGACAAGGTATGGACAACGAATATTACAAATAGGGTATGAACAACCATCAAAGCATAAAGGATATAGGAATTTTGTGATATGTCATTTGCTAGTTTATCTCAGACCAATCAACAATCTATCTTAGACCACAAAACCACCCCTTTCTATCTTAGACCAATCATCATTCTATCTCAGACCACAAAATTGCCCCTTTCTATCTCAGACTAATCAACATTCTTGCCTTTTCATGATTGTCCCAAATCATTTTATTAGTCCAAGACTACCTTCTTTTCACATACACTCCTTGTCTCATAATCATGACTTGAGGATTGTCTCTTTGGCTGTCACGTTTTGTGACTATTTCACATGACAATTGTTTAATCTCAATGATAATAAAGGATATAGGAATTTTGTCAAATGTTGTAAATGTAGCTGCCCTTGTAGACATGTATGCAAAGTGTGGAAGCATAGACAATGCATGTGGACTATTGGATAGAACACTAGACAAAGAGAGGTCCTCTCACAGAATGCAATGATTGTAAGATATGCAGAAAATGGATTTGTTGAAAAGACTTCAGAAGCATTCAAGCAAATGCAATTGGCAAGTGTAAAGTCAAATTCCACAACCTTCGCCAGCATCCTCCCTATCTCTACCAAATTAGGATCTTTGGAACAATGTATGGACATCCATCAAAGCTAAAGTATATAATGTAGGCTTTTGTGACGTTGATTGTGATGACTATTATGTAGGTTTTATTTTGAATGGTGGACAAGGGTTTGATGTCTTGAGAAGTATTATACATTTGGAATTTATCATATGAGTATTATTGTGAAGGTCAATGGTATTGTGTTAGTCATAGTGACAAACCCTAGAGGCTTGTGCAGTGTAATATACCTATACTCAACTTCTCTCTCTCATGTGTAATATACCTATACTAGTTTTCTCTAAAATATTGTTGTGGTTGTTAGTTCCATGTGTATAGTCTCATTGACAAGATGTATTGTTATTAGCCCTTAAGAACAAAATGAAAATGCTTTACTTTGATTGAATATGTGGATAGCAATTATGTATGTGCATATGAGAAAAATGTTACCTTAAAAGAATTTGAAATATTTGCAAGGGCTATAAGATAGACCTATGGGACCATGGATATGGCTTTATCGTAAATCTGAAATGATTTGTAAGGAAACCCTTATTTATGGAATTCTTATTGTGTATATTTTTGCAATAATTAAGCTCAAAGTATATATGTTGCAATAATTGCAAGATATGCACAAAATGGGATTTGTTGATAAGGATTTAGAAACTTTCAAGCAAATGTGATGGCTGGTGTAAATCCATGACATAGTCTTAAAAGATTTTGAAAAAGATAGTAATTAAATAGATGGCACATTGTTACACATAAATCAGATGTAGTTAGTCAAGTAGTTAATTTGATTTAACTTTTAAATTTTTTGATTGTGAAATTATATTTATTACAATTTGGGTTACATATTGATTTTTTTCCTTTTGTTGCACTCACACCTTCAATTATTTAGTGCATGAGTTATAGTTTCCCTATTATTTGTTGCAATAATATTGAAAAGAGAAAATCAATTTTGTGTCACCCGTAGAATTCAATTAAGCATATATATATCATCTTAGATTATTTAATGATAGTTGGTGATTCATACTCTAGAAAAATGTGTTTAAACCTTACAATGGGCTATGAATATTGTTTTTGTTTAGGATATGGCATGTTGTAAAAAATAATACAAAACTTACTGTGCTATTGTTCCTTTTCTTTAATGTAATTCTATATTTAGTTACAATGTCTTTGCACTTTACAAGATACCATATACAATGTCTAACAAAAACTACTTGCATTAGACTATGATATACACAAATGTTTGAACATTATTGTGTGGTTCTTTCAATAGGCAAAGATATGTAGAACCCTATGATAGATGCTAAAAAAAATAGAAAAGAAAGGAATAAAACAAAGCATACTACAACAAACATAAGGAAAAAAATCTTCGCTCGTCATCATGTACAAGGTCTACAAGGAAGCATGGTTGTACTTCAAGATACGTTGGCAACCACAAGTAGAGTAATGATAGTTGGCAACAACATAGATCAATCACTACAAAGTTTAGTTCTAGAAAATCTTCGAGATCAAACTATGATTCAAGGTACATCAAGACAAAACTTTAGTGACCTCAATACTTGTATTGTAGAGACACCAAGAGATTGCATGGGAAAAAAAACATATGAAATAGGCTGCTTATCTTGTGATTGCCATAATGAACAAATTTCTTTGACCGTTAATACATAGATCGTGCAAAACAAAAAAAATCAATGATGACAAATAGAACATTAACAACTGATGGAGTTATTCCACATCTAAACAACAATGTATACAAAATTACAGTTGTTGAGAGTTCATAATACATCCCTTGCCAAACTACAATGCAAATAGAAACACTTAATCGCACACAACATCCACTAGAAATAATGCATGTAGGAACAAGTACGTCATTAACAACCATTGTAAACAATTAGCTTAGAAATAACACAAAACTTTTACCACATACTATACTCTCAGAAATCTTGCAAGACTAGACTTCAGTGCAACATGGAGTACAAAAAAAGGAAAACAAAAACAATCGAATCACTTATTTTATAGTCAGAATAAAAATTCTTTTTTTAAGTGTACACAATGTGTAGATCAGAGAAATTCAATGGTGACAAATTTGTCATCGACAACTAATAGATTTATTCCAAATCTAAACAACAATGTTCAAGAAACCACACTTAGTCAGACTTTGTACTACTTCCCTGATGAAACTAAAACACAAATTAGAACATCACAAAAATTTTCGCATAGAGATATCCTTCCTCAAAAATACTTTCAAGCAATGCGAGATTTTCTCTAGAGAGTGGGTGCATTATCAAACTTTTGAACATGCTCAATTTATACTTGGAGAGGTACACTGACATGTGCACTCGTGTATGTAATGCAAATGCAGTTTGTGTTACGAATTGCATGTAGAAGATATTAATTAATTGCAAATAAAGATTAAACAGAGGAATGAAAATACACAGAACTAATAACAATGAGAGAATTTTAAACGTGGTTCACCCAAACTCAGGCTACATCCACTAACAGAGAGTCCAATATTATTATCCAATAAATCAAACTGATTACAACCAACAATCCTTGCAACTCAATATCGCTGCAAATGCTACAATACAATATCAACGGAAACCCTAACCCTTAGCCGTTTTTATCAAGACTTATGTCAGTTACAAAATAGGGTTTTTTTATGTCGACCAATAGAAAAAATAACTCCCGATGCCTTTATAAAATAATAAAAGTCATTTGAGGTTTCGGGGGCGTTGCCCCCAAATCCCCGTTAAATAATTTGGGGGAAACCGCGCCGATAAAAGTGGGGAAAATTTAACCTCGAGTCTAATTAGGCTCCATATAACAACAATTTGCACCAAATGCTTCATAGAGAAAGGGATGCACCATTTCTCTATAGCAATCAACTTAGACCCAGGTGAACAACCAGAAGTGCTAATGGTACTTACTCAGGTGGAAGAGATGCTTATAGCATGAGTAACATCGCTTCTACAAATTACGACACTATAAGCTTCCCTTAGGATATTATGACAATAACAAAGGCCCTCTCAACGAGGTTAGGGGATCTCGAAGTGATGATAGTTCGATGATCCAACGATATAGGGGAGCAATATGAATGTTATGTGAACAGAACATGTGTTATGAATGCTCTCAAAAATAAAATTCAACATGACTGATACAAGGATGTTTAGATAGACATCGACTCGATAAATTTGTTACCTGAAACCAGTACAAATGTTTCAGACATGCTACATACTTTTACAGAATAAAGTAGACAAACAACAATGTTAGGAGCCCTTGTAATTTTTAAAAGAAGGCATCAAGTATTAAGAACATTTTTACTAAGTTGTGGGATTTGAAACAGGGGTCTTGCATATGAATGCCATCTGGAAGAAAAGAATATGCACACATGCCCTTTTAAATGTGACAAATGTCAGTGCAATATAAAAATAAAAAAATAATTCACAGTGTCAAGCACGATATGCATTATCAACTCAAAATGTTGTGCTCGTGTCTCAAACAAGGGAACTAGCCTCAAGGATTCTTCTACATAAGAAATAGATAAATAGTCTAAAAATGGTTCCACAAGAAATAGATGTAGGCATGTCTCTAAGCTTAACTGAAAAAGATAAGTTAGAATTATAAATGTTTATGTTCTTTGTAATCTTGAATTAGAGAAAGTGTAGCCAATTTAGCAAGAAGGATATCAAGTGTTGGCTAATGAAATGTTTTGAATGATGCTTGTGATAAAGTTTTTAAGTTCTGTTAACAATTTATGTCAATATTTGAAGTTTTCTAAAATTGTTGGTTTCAATGAGGGTTTTCCAATGATATGGAGCCTTGTCAATGTTAATGTTTTATGAAATAAATTTTCTTCCCCAATCCTTCAAAAATTTTCTAGGTAAGTTCTTTGTTCACCAAAAAAACTTCAAACATTTGGGCAAAATAGATTAATGACAACTTGGAAGCCAAAGAGTATAGAATAGAATAGAATAGAATAGAAATGCCTTCTCTGAGTGAAACTAATATTTAAACTAATTTTTAATAAGTTGTAATTTCAAAGGTGGACTCTCAATTCTTCAAGAATTATATGAAATTCCAAGAGAAGTACAACAAGAAGATGACCTTTGATTAGATGCTTGAAGAACAGAGAAAGGAAGAGGTACAACTTCTATCTACTGCTATGGAAGTTGTAAGGAATACTGAAGTTATTTTTGATATCAGTCCTCCTATTGGTACTTAAAGAGATTTGGACAAATTCAGTGAGAGTAGAAACAAATGATATTTCATGATTCAATCCTGGCATTATGGTGATCAGCTCTTTGGTTTCTTGGTGGCCTACTTACTATTGATGTTGTACAAGCTTTAGAGTATCTACTAATGTAATTTTGTAATTGTGCCATGGTGGTGCTTGAGGACTACTACAACCCTTCTAGCTAGTTTTTTTGTATGAATACTTCATACCATTTGGTTTTGCTACCCTGCATGGGCTATGAACATATATTGTAACCTACATTCTATAGTAATATATATTCAATTCAAAAGACAAGTTGTAATTTCAATATGTCCAAATAAAATGACCAAAATCTAAATAACATTATATCCACATTTATAGGTGGGTGGGTAAAACAATTGATTTTTAAAATAAAGATTGTGGACCAGATTTGAATTGTGACACTAACACTTTTCAACTACTGGCGAAATTTCCATTAAAATATTCTCTCACAAGTTACACAAAGGCTTTGGTAGACCCATAATTTGAAAAATTCAGGCTCGAAGTAAACACTTTTGAACAATCAATGTAAGCCCAACAACAATTGTGGGTGGCAAAGATTCAACAAAATAATTCTTCAAGGAATTCCCATTTGCATTCTATTTCAATCAAACAATCACAACATAGTAAATATAAACACCCCAAAAAATTTACAAGCAGTTACAATTTAAAAAAGATGTTAAAAATAAAAATAAGTTAAAACCCCAAATTTGAAAAATAAGATTAATTTTTTTAGCTAAAACCCCAATTACTATAGATGACAAGTGTGTTTCTTTCCATTACCCTATGCAGTGAATCTGTAAGTCACACTTTGTCGGTAGCTTACAGCCCGAAATGACTGGGATGTTTGGCATACAAAATGAGACCTCTCCTAGCATTTGGTCACCCAACCTGACGCGTTGGCGCAGTCAGTTTAGCCCCACGAGTTGTGGAATGCAAAATCTCACTCCTAGCACCTTTCCACTTTGTCAATAGCTTGTAGCCTGAAATGACTAAGACACTTGGTGCACGAAACGAGACCTCCCCTAGTATTTACCCGCCCACCCCGACGTTTTGGCGCAGTCGGTTTGACCCCACGACCTCTGGAATGCAAAATTTTAGTCATAGTTGCTTTTGACTTTATCGTTAGCTTATAGCCCAAAGTGACTGGGATGCTTGGCACATAAATTGAGACCTCCACTAGCATTTACCCACCCACCCTGATGTGTTGGCATAGTCAGCTTGGCCCCACGATGAGGAGAACAAAAAATATGGCACTTGGCAAGGTTGTGTTGCATGAAACTGAAGCATTTTGCAAGAATGCATTTGATTTCAGCACAGTCAAACAGATTTGATTTGACCAAAACTAAGAGAGGTTATTGTGGATAGACCCCACATGCACCTATAGGTCCAAACGAAACATTCCCAGCTGCCACGAATTCTGAGAACTGTTTCGTCATAGTTTGGCAATTTTTTGCTCTTAGGGATTTTAAGGGACTTTGCCGATAGCCTGCTGCCCTGAACGACTGGGATGCATGGCGTATGAAATGAGTCCTCTTGTAGGATTTATTCACCCACCCCAATGCATTGGCACAGTCAGTTCAGCCCCATGAGCTGTGGAATGCAAAAGCTCACTCCTAGCACATTTCTTCGGCATAATGATTATTTCTATATACATCATGAATAAAACAATGATGATGTTAGAGAAAGGTTATTGTGGATGGACCCCATGTGCACCTCTAGATATGAATGGAACATTCCCAGCTATCACGAATTTTGAGAACTGCCCCGTCAAAGTTTGACAGTTTTTGCTCTTAAGTGACTTTGTCGGTAGCCTGCTACCTCAAACGACTTGGACACTTGGCGCATGAAACGAGACCTCCTCTAGCATTTACCTACCCACCCTAACACGAATGTGTAGTTGGTTAAGCCCCAAGAGCTATGGAATGCAATATCTCACTCCTAGCACCTTTCCACCACATGAAACCGAAGCATTTTGCAAGAATGCATTTCATTTCAGCATGGTCAAACAAACTGGAGTTGACCAAAATTGAGAGAGGTTATTGTGGACGGACCCATGTGCACCTGTAGGTCGAAACAAAAATTCCCAATTGCCACGAATTTTGAGAACTCTGTCATAGTTTTACATTTTTTTGCTCTTAGGGATCTTAAGGGACTATCTATAGCTTGTTGCCCTGAATGACTACAATGCTTGGCGCATGAAGCAATACCTCCCCTAGAATTTACCTGCCCACCTCAACATGTTGGCACAATCGGTTCAGCCCCACGATGAGCAGAATGAAAAATATGGCACTTAACAAGGTTGTGTTGCATGAAACTGAAGCATTTTATAAAAATGCATTTGATTTTGGCATAATCAAACAAATTTGAGTTGACCAAAACCAAGAGAGGTTATTGTGTTCTGATCCCACGTGCAACTGTAGGTCCAAACAAAACATTTCTAGCTACCACGAATTCTGAGAACTGCTCCATCAAAATTTGGCAAATTTTGCTCTTAAGATCTTAAGTGACTTTGTCGGTAGCTTGTTGCTTCGAATGACTGTGACACTTAGCGAATGAAATGAGACCTCTCCTAGCATTTATCCACCCACCCCAATGCATTGGTGTAGTCAGTTCAGCCCCACGAGCTGTGGAATGCAAAATCTTACTCATAGCACCCTTCTACTACATGAAATTGAAGCATTTTGCAAGAATGCATTTGATTTCGACATGGTCAAACGAACTGGAGTTGACCAAAATCAAAAGAGGTTATTGTCGATGGACCCCACATGCACCTGTAGGTCTAAATAAAACATTCCTAGCTGCCATGAATTCTGAGAACTGCTCCGTCATAGTTTGGTAGTTTTTTTCTCTTAAGGATCTAAAGGGACTTTGTTGATAGTCTACTACCCTGAACAACTGGGACACTTGGCACATGAAACAAGAGCTCCCCTAGCATTTACCTACCCACCCTGATACATTAACGTAGTTGATTCAGCCCCACGAGTTGTGGAATACAAAATATCACTCCTAGCACCTTTCCACTACATGAAACTGAAGTATTTGAGAGATTGTCTATGTTTGATGTATGGAATGCAAAATTACCCTATTGGAACCTTTCTAGTATATGAAACTAAACTAAAAGTCAGTTCCCCTTTTGTCTCTTGTGCTTTGACCTTTTGGCTTGGTTGTTGTTGATCTGCTATAGTTTCACAATATTTGTGAATCATGATGGTACTTATCCACAAGTATACCACCAGATCCCCTATACAATACAATAAATCAAAGCCCAATCTTATGAGCACAATGAGAGAACATCTCTTCTAAGAGTTCCAAATCATTGGACTTTAGTGCCAAACGAGAAAAAATCCACAAATACTACCACAAAAAGGGATAAACACATTATCCACAAATACTACCACACACTAACCTCACCACTCTTTCCCTTATGTTGCCCTTTGATAAGAGATCAACGTTGCAACACAATATTGTTGTTGAAAGTTATCAAAAAACATAGGGGAGTGGACCTAATATTTTGGCACCCTAACTTCGCACCTCTAATAGTTGTGCATTAAGTCATGTTTTGTTAGTGCGATGATGTGGCATTACATGATTGGTTGTTTTTTAGATCTAAAGAGCACATTTCATTCAATTGTAAGTACGTATAGTCAATACTAACAACCTTACAATCACAACTAGTAGTGTTAAAACTTTTAAAAATATTAAACCTTAAATCCACAAATACTATCACAGCTATTGGAACAGGCTCAGCCACACAAATTTGATAAAAATATATTTATAAGGTAGAGATGTAAGACAACATAGATTCTCACTTATCAAAAAAATCTGATAGTCACTCTTATTTACATTAACTCCTCGCTAACATCACAAACTTCTTGTTAAGATTACAAACACTATGATTTTTTTTTGTAATGAAACTTCAATACACATGTATGGAGAAGTGTTGAGGACACATATTTCATCCATTTGCTGGTAAAAGCTAGGGTTTTCTAGATTTTCTTAAGCATTTTCAGCTTATAGCAAGCATGCCATAGCTTTCGCTTCACCTAGAGTCCATAATGGGGAGTGATAATATCATGTTTTACTAATTTGGCATCACTTCAGACCTGGCATCAATAAAACTTAGGGTTTTATGAAAAATTTATTTCAAAGTGAGGTTTTGGTAGTGTATGAGAGTTTGGTATAGTCACGGAGATGTTTATTATGCAAGTTTCAGGTTGTCTTTTATTGTCTTTTTGAGGATTTGTCATGGAGAGGCATATTATGATAGTCATAGGAGGATAGTCAAGGACTACCATAGTTTTAGGGGCATTTATGGAGTCATTTCTTGTTTGAAATCCTCATCAAGATGGTATTATATGTAGATATAGGATATATTTAGTTATGCATACCTAAAACAAGGACATGTTGTAGTGCCAAAAATGTGACCATGTTGCAAGAGATAGTTTTGATGGCATACATCATAATGCTTAAACTATTGATCAAAACTCCTAGCATGAACTCAAGTTTGCAAAAGGACTTCATCACTAGTCTTGGATAGGGTATGGACAACCATCAAAGCATAAAGGATATAGGAATTTTGTCAGATGTCATTTTCTAGTTTATCTCAGAGCAATCAACATTCTATCTTAAACCACAAAACTACCCCTTTCTATCTCAAACCAGTCATCATTCTATCTCAGACCACAAATTTGCCCCTTTCTATCTCAAACTAATCAACATTCTTGCCTTTTCATGACTAACCTAGATCATTTTATTAGTCCAAGACTACCTTCTTTTCACATACACTCCTTGTCTCATAATCATGACTTGAGGGCTGTCTCTTTGGCTGTCGCGTTTTGGGACTGTTTCACATGACAATTGTTCAATCTCAATGATAATAAAGGATATAGGAATTTTGTCAAATGTTGTAATTGCAATTTCCCTTGTAGACATGTATGCAAAGTGTGGAAGCATAGACAAGGCATGTGGACTATCTGATAGAACACCACAAAGAGAGGTCCTCTCACAGAATGCAATGATTGCAAGATATGCAGAAAATGGATTTGTTTAAAAGACTTCAGAAACTTTGAAGCAAATGCAATTGGCAATTGTAAATCCAAATTCTACAACCTTCGCTAGCATCCTCCCTATCTCTACCAAATTAGGATCTTTGGAACAAGGTATGGATAGCCATCAAAGCATAAAGTATATAATGTAGGTTTTTGTGAAGTTGATTCTGATGATTATTATGTAGGTTTTATTTTGAATGGTGGACAAGGGTTTGGTGTTTTGAGAAGTATTATACATTTGGACTTTATCTTATGAGCATTATGGTGAAGGTCAATGGTATTGTGTTAGTCATAGTGACAAACCCTAGAGGCTTGTGCAGTGTAATATACCTATACTCAACTTCTCTCTCTCATGTGTAATATAGCTATACTAGTTTTCTCTTAAATATTGTTGTGGTTATTAGTTCCATGTGTATAGCCTCATTGATAAGATGTATTGTTATTAGCCCTTAAGAACAAAATGAAAATGCTTTACTTTGATTGAATATGTGGATAGCAATTATGTATGTGCATATGAGAAAAATGTTACCTTAAAAGAATTTGAAATATTTGCAAGGGCTATAAGATAGACCTATGGGACCATGGATATGTTTTTATCGTAACTCTACAATGATCTTTAAGGAAACCCTTATTTATGGAATTGTTATTGTGTATATTTTTGCAATAATTAAGCTCAAAGTATATATGTTGCAATAATTGCAAGATATGCACAAAATGGATTTTCTGATAAGGATTCAAAAACTTTCAAGCAAATGTGATTGGTAGGTGTAAATCCAAATTCCACAACCTTAACCAACATCGTCCCTACCTATGCCAAAATGGGATCTTTGGAACACAGTATGAACATCCATCAAAGCATAAATGATATGGGAACTTTGTCAAATATGTTGTAGTTGCAACTACCCTAGTAGACAAGTACATGCAAAGCGTGGAAGCATAGACAAGGCACGTGAACTGTTTGATAGAGCACCTCAAAGAGTGCCATCTCATGGAATGCAATAATTGCAAGATATGCACAAAATGAATTTGTTAATAAGGCTTTAGAAACTTTCAAGCAAATACAATTGAGAGGTGTAAATCCAAAATGGGATCTTTGGAACATGGTATGGACATCATCAAAGCATAAAGGATATGGGAATTTTGTTAGATCTTATAGTTGAAACTGTCCTAGTAGACATGTATACAAAGTGTGGAAGCATAGACAAGATATGTGAACTGATTATCATGATAACTCAATGAAATTCCATCTCATGGAATGCAATGATTGCAAGATATGCAAAAAAATGGATTTTTTTATAAGGCTTTATAAACTTTCAAGCAAATACCATTGGCAGGTGCAAAGACAAATTCCACAACCTTAGCCAGTATCCAGTATCCTCCTTGCCTATGCCAAAATGGGATATTTGGAACACAGTATGGACATCCATCAAAGGATAAAAGATATGGCAATTTTGTTAGATGTTGTAGTTGCAACTGCCGTCAAAGACATGTATGCAAAGTGTGGAAGCATAGACAAGGCACATGAACTGTTTGGCATGATGCCTCAAAGAAATGTCGTGTCATGGAATGCAATGATTGTAAGATATGAAAAAAATGGATTTTTGATAAGGCTTTAGAAAATTTCAAGCAAATGCAATTGGCGGGTGTAAAGCCAAATTCCACAACCTTAGCCAACACCCTCCCTTCATATGCCAAAATGGGATCTTTGGAACATGGTATGCACATCCATCAAAGCATAAAGGATATGGGAATTTTGTCAAATCTTATAGTTGCAACTACCCTAGTAGACATGTATGTAAAGTGTAGAAGCATAGACAAGGTACGTGAACTATTTGACATGATGCCTCAATGAAATGCCATTTCATGGAATGCAATGATCACAAGATATGCAAAAAATAGATTTTTTGATAACACTTTACAAACTTTCAAGCAAATACAATTGGTAGGTGTAAAGCCAAATTCCACAACCTTAGCCAGTATCCTCCTTACCTATGCCAAAATGGGATCTTTGGAACACGGTATGGACATCCATCAAAGCATAAAAGATATGGGAATTTTGTTAGATGTTGTAGTTGCAACTGCCCTCAGAGACATGTATGCAAAGTGTGGAAGCATAGACAAGGCACGTGAACTATTTGGCATGATGCATCAGAGAAATGTCATCTCATGGAATGCAATGATTGCAAGATATGAACAAAATGGATTTTTTATTAAGGCTTCAGAAACTTTCAAGCAAATGCAATTGGCGGGTGTAAAACCAAATTCCAAAACCTTAGAAATGGTATATTTGGAACACGGTATAGACATCCATCAAAGCATAAAGGATATAGGAATTTTATCAAATGTTGTAGTTTCAACTACCCTATGAGACATGTATGCAAAGTGTGGAAGCATATACAAGGAAGGTGAATTGTTTGACATGATGCCTCAAAGAAATGTTGTCTCATGGAATGCAATGATTGCAAGATATGCACGAAATGGATTTTTCATAAGGCTTTAGAAACTTTTAAGCAAATGTACAAAAGAAACTTTCAACCAAATGTAATTGGCATGTCTAAAATCAAATTGCACAATCTTAGCCAACATCCTCCTTGCCTGTGCCAAAATGGGATTTGGAGAACATGGTGTGGACAACCATCAAAGCATAAAGGATATAGGAATTTTGTCACATGTTGTATTTGTAGATGCCCTTGTAGACATGTATGGAAAGTGTGGATGCATAGACAAGGTGCATGAATTGTTTGACATGATGCCTCAAATAAATGTACAATCTCATGGAATGCAATGATTGCAAGATATGCACAAAATGGATTATTTGAAAATGATTTATAAACATTCAAGCAAATGCAATTGGCACATGTAAAACCAAATTCATGTAATGATAATTGATCATCATATTAAATATTTAATATAAATTGTCATTTACAGAATGTCATGAACATAACATCTAGTCTATATATAAAGCCATATAGGCATGTCCAAACAAAGCCATACATGCATATACAAAAATATACAACATACATAAGTATGTATGCAAAGCCATCTAGGCATACAAAAAAGTCCCAAAATCTAGTTTCCTATGAATGTCTATCAAATAATCAGCAGCCCTTGCTTGGCCGTGAAGATGGAGAGGCAATTAGCGACTCATCCTCTCTCCCCTGTCAAGTAGACCTCGATAGAGATTTTTGTAGCTCCACCTGTTAATACAATCAAACAATATGCACATTAATATAGAAAACATGAAATATATAACATCACATATGTAATCGATCACTTACCGCTACCTGATGATCTCTCTCGATCATCTTTTCTCTCTTCATCCTTAGTTGGACAAGTTGGAGTTGTGAACTCTTGTGAGAAGCATCAAGAAGCAAAATTGACTAAACATAAATATCATTTATGTACATCAAATGACATGAGATAAAACAAGAAATACAAAATGACATTCACATGTTACTGGCTCATACCCCAGTCAAAGGATTTGAAGACAACACAGCTGAAATAATGTTTGCCTACGTTGACTCACGAAGATGAGGAGTCTCCATATTCAGCATCTGAAAATAGAGTTCAAGGTTATTCGACCAAAATAGATACATAACATTATTTAAATGCATAATGATTACAAATGGTTAAATTTACCTTCATAAAAGTGGTTTTGTGTGTAGGGGACCAAGAAATCTGTGGAGGTGCTAATGAAGCTCCCTATTGAAATCATCAAATTGTCACTAAATAATATTACCATTGATATATGTACTATATTTATGATCATGTGATAAATTACATACTGGCTGACTCAACCTCCTCTCATAACCTGCCAATGGATGGCTAATAGAGGCAGGATGAAGACTCTAACCCTAGAATTTCATTGTGCAAACAATTACATACATTAATTTTGACTTATAATATAAATAGTCATATAAAATTAATTACAAATTTCAAATAAGAATATATTAAATCAAGATGAAACTCGTAAAAAATTACCTAGGAGTCAATACCAAAAATATGTTGTAAGACATCATATGTGAGAACAAGATCATCCAATATGGATGTGTCCATCACTGGATGTTGCCCCTGCATCGTAGCATCCTGCCGAGAGTCCTATGTCTCATAATTGCACAGGTTCCCACATGAATTACACAAATGTGGGGACAAATGACTCCTGCTGCTCTCACCCTCATCGACCTAGGTGAGATCATCATCATTTTATGCTAGAGACTACATGAGAGCACTCAATGAATGCAGTGTCTCCACCTCAATACTCTCCTTCAAAGTCAAAGGGAGTGACACATATGGTGGCCTCATTAGGGGTATAGGTACACAATTTTGGTCTTGTTGTGCCCCCTCTCTATCTTGGGCAGAGCCACCACCTCTGCCCTGGAACTCTCGAATGTCAAAATATTAGGAATCTTCTTGTGGACAAACTCAAAATAGAGTTTGTTCAAGAAATATTGTGGCACCTCATTGTTGTTGCATGGACGCTCGTCAAACACCATGTACCATCTATCCCAAAAGTTTTGGGATATATCTTCATTCCTACACCAATGAATTGGGAAGTGTTTGCAAGTCTCTTCTAATGTTTGGTCAGTTTTAGGATTGATAAATTGTGAACATAATACAGATTTTGCAATTTTTAGGTCCTTCACTTGTTCATAAGACAATTTGTTGGCATAGTATTGATAACACCTCTCCCTATAGTCATGAAATTCTATGATTTGGTTTGTCACCGATTCAGTGTGAGAAACAATCTCATCTAATGACTTGGCAAGCGCTCTCATACAATCGATGCATGCACTTTGACTGTTTAATGTTTCAATTAGGGTTTGAAGATGTTTTTTATTTTCTTCTATTTGCCTTAAATAGTTTTCATGTGTATCTATTTCATGGTGAGGACGTGAAGGTGGGGGATTTTGAGGGTTTTCAGGGTTGTTTTGACCCTCCTCTGCTAGATTTGTGTTTTGTGCTACCTCATTGACCATAAATTCAATATAAAAACCAATCAAACATTGCAAAACTAAAAAATTCTTTTCAAATTCACAAAAATAATCAAAACCTACCTTCTTCGGCTGCTACACCCTCTACATTTCATTGACGACATCCTTGGGAGTGGGATTGGTGAGTTGCATGGTGAAAACGTCAATTACTCTTCTCCCTTGCTTGATTTCTCCTTTCTCCAAGGTGCTCGTGCTCTTGTGACTATTTTTGCTTGCAAAAATAAAAAATGGTCGTGGGTTTTTGTTTTGTTGTGTTTGTTTTTGTTTTTTCTTTAAACATATAATGTGCTTGTGTTATATGTTGCATGGGACCAAAAAACCAAAGTGGCAACTTTTTGGTCCAACAACTTGGTGCATTCACCCTATATGATTGTTTTAGGGAAACTTGTGGGGATCCAAAGATGAGAACCCATGGCAAGGGGAAAGGAGGAGAGGGGGAATTTACATGTATGGGGAATAAGGAATAGGAATAGAATCGGATGTGGGAGAAGAGGGAATGTGAGTTTGTGTGGAAGTGGGAGGGGGTTGAATTGTAGAATGATAAAGAGAGGGAGGATGAATACTTGTAGAGGGAGCCACAAATGTTTGAATTTATTGTCCATCATCCTCTAGTTTCTATGGTGTTGTACCCTCCTCAGTTTTTTTCTTTTTGGCATTCTTCTTTTGTGCATCATCACCTTATTGCAATTTTCTTATTTTCTTCTCCTCTGGTCATCATCTCCACCCATGAATGACTAGAATAGACAACCTTATGGTAGTTAGGATTTGAGATGATGAGGAGGTTGCAGTGACCTGCCCTTTTGTGGTATTAGGTGATCTTCTTGTTGTTGTTGTTTGTTCAATGAGGACTTGACTTGTGGTTACTCTAGAGGTTGCAATCCTTTTTGTTGGTTGTGTTGTGTCTTGTTTGGTGGATGTTTCTCCAATGATACTTGAGGCCTATTGTTATTGTTTCCTTGTTCTATTTTGATGTAACCAAACTTCACAACATAAAGCTCAACAACATTTTTATTACAAACAAATAACCAAAAAACTTAGAATTATTTTCAAATTCCTGCTCATTCCATTCCATTCTGCTACAACTAAAGATAAATATCAAATTTATACAAAAATGAAATTACCATTTTTGGTAGATTTTCACAACTTTCTAAAATTGCTATTTTTGGTAACTTTGTATCCTTATCCGTATGACCATGAAAGTTTCCAAATATTTGAAACTTACTAAAAAATGACTAATCATCAACTTTCTAATCTAATTGCAAGTAAATCTAGGAAAATATTTAGAAAAAAACAACTAAGAAAATCTCGAAAAAAAACATTAATACCTCATTTTGAAGCCCTAGATGATCGAATAAGGTCCCAAAAAAGTGTCAAAATGGTGACCTACCAAATTTACCAATAAAGTGAAAAATAATACTCTTCAAGATGCATCTACCCACTAAATTTCAACTCCAACGGACCTCTGGATCAAAAGTTATGACCTCTAGAAGTTCTTGCATCATATTTGTTTTCTAAGATGGGGCTGCACTACTCAAAGACGCCATACATAGTTGAGTATGCACACTGTAATGGTTACAGGCATTTGTGCCTTTTTCTTCGTCGCCTTTGGCGTATCAGTATTATACGATAATTTTGTTGTGATATTTTTGTTCTAGATTAGTGTTCACTAGTCGATACCAATGTTTGTTTTGGATTCTTGATATGTTTATTTGAAATTATTAGACTTCGATATGTGTGTGTGGGTGTGTGTATTTATTTGGAGTTTCAGCTTCATTATTTTTATTTAAATAATATGCTAGGTGGGTAGATACGATTTCCTTCAATGTGATTATTTTAAATGACTAATTGCATCTTTATCATATTCTTAGAATACTTGATTTAATTGAAATGTGCATTTTAAATGATTAATATTCATTTACGTAATTTCTATCATTGCTTCAACTATTATTACGTTTTGGGTAGATGCACGTAATGTTTGCATTGAGTGTGTAGGAAATTACAAGTATTGACCAATGAGTGAAATGTGGAGTAGATGACATGGGATGCTTGGCCATCTCACCTCATCATCTTTGTATTGTTAAAACCAATGAAAACTCCATTGGAATCAATTGTGATTCCAAATCCTCCTTGAGATAGACACGTTAATGTTTTCTTGGGTGTGTTTAAATTTATCACTTGTGTAATTCTATGTGTACTGGTGTATGAATTTATTTAGTATGCCTTGAAAATCATCACTTTATGCTATCGTATCCTAGTTAGGAGAAAAGCATTTAAATGATTGTTCTATATTTTAGAAAATATTTCATTTGAAAACGCATTTTAATTAATTGCTTGGTATTTGAAATAGATTAAATTCTATTTGTAAAGAAATATTATAGTTTGAAATTATTGTGTTAGTGAAAATGAGTTTTGGGGAAAGAAGGGTTAGTTTAGCCTAATCTTGATCAAAGGCTTATAAGGGAAAAAGGGCTTTTGTTTTAATTGATTATGCATTTTGGGATTTTTGGGGAGCAAAATTGAAGGGAAAAGAATCATTTTCAAACCCCTTTTAAAGAATTTGATTTCTAAGTGCTTGGAATTGCTTTGATCTAAAATCTTATTGAAGGAGAATTGTTTGGAATTGAACTCTGAGAGGTAATTATTTTCATGTATGAATTTGATTTGAGATTATTATTTAAATTTTTCATTTGTAGGAAGTAGAAAGTTTTGGGAAATTGATTTTCCTACAAAAGTCATGTCAAAATTTTCTAAAATTGCAATTTTAAATTTCAAAAGTGTCTTGTTGGGTAGATTAGACACAAAAGGGTATGTTTGCATTTTTAGTTTTTGAATTTCTTGGAAAACATGAAAAGTGTGTGAATTTCCTTGTTTTGGCCTATCAAATTTTGTTAAAAATATATGTGATTGGAAAATATTGTTTTTGGGTTAATTTAGAGCAAGAAGGTATTTTTAGATTCTTGAATTTCATTGAAATGCAAAAAGTGAATTTTTGTGTGAAAATTGGGGAAGGATGCTCCAAGATCTGTCAATGGTGGACCTTGGACATTCTTGAAATTATTTTATTTTATTGTTGCATGATATGTGGAATGATGGACATTCATATATATTTAATTTTATAGTTTCATTGAGAAGCGTGCTTTTATGGGGAATATGCTCTTTTTCTATTTTTAGGTTCCGTGAAGTAGGAAACCCTTGATTGTGTTGGTTGGATAGTTCCCATCTTGTTGGATGATGTTGGATGCAAGGAGTGCACTAAAGAAGTTCCCCTTGAGCCTATTTTAAGTGTCTAGAGTGGTTTTCGTACACCTTATGTCTCTTATGTGTGAATGGTGGATGTACACCTTTTGTCTCTTATGTGTGGGTGGTTGTCATGTACCTTGATGCTCTTGTGCGAGTGGTGGATGTGTACTTTGATGCTCTTGTGCAAGTGTTGGATGGGCACCTTGATGCTCTTGTGCGAGAGTGGTGGCATCCTTACCATGATCCTCCTATAGAGTAGTGACACCATTCTTGGATGCTTGTTGTATGTGTTAACCTTTCTTGTGCATTGATCAATGTGTGTGCCATTTATTGCCTTTATGCTCCTTGTGGTGTGACTAATCGGATGTGTGTGGTGATCATTAGTGATGTGAGTGTTACCTTGTTGTACTTGTGGTGTGATTCCATCTTGTGACTTTGGTGTGAGTGATGTTTTTGAGACTCTTGTACTTATTGAGTGCTCTATGTAATCCTTGAATTGGTGTGAGATGACTTGGATAGCGGGTTTTCCATGCTCATCTTCTCCATAGCTCAGGGGTTGACTAGAGTGGCATAGACATCTATTGTGCTCGATGATGGTAATATAGTAGGGTGGTGGATAAAATTTCCCCATTGGTCCTATTGAGATGATCCTTCAGGTGCTAGATGATTTTTTATGCATTTTGAGACATTTTCATTGTGGTACTATGTTCCTATTGGGGCACTTTGGAGGTGATTTATTATTCATCTGAGAAGTGGCAATCCTTCCATTTTTGACAAGTAGCATCTATCATGTTATTATTTTATGATGTCGTTTGGTTGGAAAATGAATCATGTTTTCGATGGAAATTATCATTTGGTAACATTATCTTATGTGATAGAAATGGTTAGGTGAGGATGTTGGAGTCCTTTCTTTTATATGCTATACTTATATTATGCCATGGTTATTGATTGGGTTGTATTTTTTCCACATTATGATTGAGATTTCCATGTTTGGTTTTGGTCTGATTCAACATTGGTGTCGAATGAGCATGGCATTCCGTTTGGAATTTATCATATTTGGCATGTATGTTAGTAAATTAGAAATGTTATATTTTTTTATTTGGATGGATTTCATGCTTGAGATTAGTTAGCATGTTGTTTATGTTTGATTAGTAGATGCCTTGTGTTTTGTATTCTTATGGATGCATCATTGTTTTGGTGAGGTGTCGTTATCAACCCTCCTTTTAGCTTGTAGGATGAACATTGACATTTCTTGGCATGTTGGCCACATGGTGACATTGGTTGTATCATTTGGAGGATTTTTCTTTTTGGGCTCAATTTGTTTCCTTAGTGTTCACCTTCTCCCTTGTGCCTTTGTGTTTGCGTTGTTTTGTGTGTCGATCTCAATGCTTGTTGGAGAGTATTTTTGACATGCGTGTGCATTGTCAAACTTGAATGGTATTGGGGCTATTTTTTTCTTTCTAAGTGTTATTGAGGGATTCTTGAGTGTTTTTGGGGTTGGTAGTGGCCTTGGGGATGTGAGAGAGTTGTTCTAGAACTCATGTCTTCATGAAAATTTTGTTTGGGCTGTCTTTAGGGACACCAGCACTTCAGGTGGACTCCAACACCCAGGAATGACTCTAGCACCCCAAGAGGACTCTAAGGCCCAAGAATTATAGTAGTGCCCAAGTGGGACACTAGAGCTAAGCACTACAGTCCCAGACAACATGTTGTCCTATTTCACATTGTGGTCCTTGAGCCATCAGACAATGAGCATTTCCTGACATTTTTAAGGGAAACTTTGTATATGAAAGTTGTTCTGCTTGGTCCTTTGAGTCCTCTCATATTCTTATCTTTACTAGATGTGATGTGTTTTGGGAGTTTTTACTTTTTTGTCTTGGGAGGTGTGCATCACATTGTGTTGGCTGGTTGTCCTTGTTTTTAGTGAGGGTTGAGATCTCCCTAGTGGATCCCCTTCTTGGTTGGGTTGCTCCATGTGCTTGGAGGTTGTGTTGTGTCATCTTGGAATGGATTTGAAGTGATTATCACCCTCATCCTATTTCATGTAGTCATGAGAGTGTGAGGTTTTGGATTGGCATTCAACCTTCATCATGGAGTGAGTTCCATTTTCTCGTAGGGTTATTGTGTTGGCCTTGTCACATGATTGGTTAGTCTTCTTCTTATGTTGGTTGGTGTGTTTGGACCCTAAGTGGTCACCTTTGTTGTTTAGTGTCATGTCTAGGAGTCTCGTTGTGGGATGTTGTGATGTTTCTAGTGCATGATTGTGTAATTGGGACACATGCATGTCACAATTACATCGCAAAAAAATTGTTCATCTTGTTTTTGTCTGATAATATACTAGTGTAAAAGTTGAGGCATTACACATAACTTATTTTCTATATTGCAAGTTGTATTTGAGCTATTGCTTTCCTTACCTGATAGCTCGAAGGTGATGATTTTGCCTCCTCTTCATCAACAACTAAAATTAAACTTGTGTCCATCCCCTCCTTAGGGTCTTGTGGGTTGAAGGAAAAGGTTGGGCTACCATGTGCCTTGTCATAGTGGTCCTCCCATATGTCATCCATGACAAACTCTCTAAGTTTCTTAGACATGTGGCCAACATTTTGCTTGTATTTCCACTAGTCAGCAATTTTGCGCTCATTGCATATCATATCTCAACTTTAAATGGTACTTGTCTATCTTCTTGTAAAATGTTTCATTTTTTTGCGATACTAGGATAGGAGCTATAATAGGCCAAGCATCTATATATTGTTCCATCTCTTTATTTTTTGGCCTTTCTTGTCCTCCATCTATGGGAAAGGATCATGAGTGAACTTCAACTCATTACTTATTTTATTCAGCCACATAGAGAATACTCCTTTTGAATCATATTTCCATTGATCCTCAACCATATTCAGTCAAAACTCTTTTAACTTGTTGTCAAGAAAGTCGACAACCTTTCATTTGATCATGATTATTTTATTACAGGGATGTAGAGATGATGAAATGAGGCTCTACCTCTCCCATTTCAAAATTGTTGGTCCACAATGTTCACTCACTGCATTATCTAAAGTGAATGCCTTGTTGGTAATATTCTTGGGAAGCTTGTATACGCTATCTAAATATAAAATAATCCTAATGACAATGTTGTTGTGGTTGTAGTACTAACCACATTTGTACATAGATGCGATGTTGGTTACATAGGATTTTGAGAGCCTTGGGGTCTTCTCATTATTGAGTATGGAGAGGGTAGGGACAAGGAATTGATCCACATTCATAATAGTTTAAATTGTTCTTATTCATATATAACTAGTAGCATTGATGGAGTATCATGTGTATTGAGAGGGAGGGATACTTCAATATCTTGGAAATGCTAAAATTTGCCAACTATGAGTTTATCTACTCTAACTATTGAGAAGAACCTATCCAAAGGTTTTCACCACATCGTGTATAATTTGTAAACAATCACTAACTACTTGGGATATACACTCTTGTTATCATTCATACCTAAGACATAGGGCACCGGGTTACACACATTTGGATTCTAAGTGGAGCTTATAGGAGTTGTTTAGGGTAGAGGTTGATTAAAAAGTTAGTTGATATGGTATGCCATTACATGCAGCTAGGAGGGATTTAGGGAGCAATGAAAAAAGCCTAGGTGAATACCCAACATCTTTCTTATTAGGTCAACAATGATTTGGCACTTGAATGGGTTGCCTTTTCCCTTGCCCTTTTCTAGTTTGTGAGGGTGCATCATAGTGTTTTTGACATGCCATTATAATTTAGGGCTAGGATGGATAATATAGACCATGTATCTAGCTAGGAATGATGTCCTTGTCTATTAGTATAAATATCTATGGCCAGTAACAAATATTTTTCAAATGTGGCCTTTTGACACTCATGCACCTTCTCTAATGGAACTTGGGGTTTTGGATAGAAGGGCATCATAGATTAATGGAACAAGATTACCTAGTTTTGCTACCTCAATCTCTAGGTATATTGATTTAAAATAAACATACATGAGGTCCAAATCTAGAATAATAGTCTTTCCTTTCTATGCTGGTGAAGCTAGTGAAGGTATTTGCTTCATATAGTCTTTCCTAGAACAATAGTCTTTCCTTTCATATGCTTCTTGACTCTACAAAGGGGAGGATGAAACCTCATGAATAACCCTATCAGTAGAGGAAGCAGGAGGAAGATCCTTTGAGTTATTGTCATCTAAATTCTTTGTGGAGGAAGGAAGATGTGAGGATGAGCTAGGAGAGCTTTCCTCAAAATGCACACTATGCTCAATAAAGAGTTCATGTGTCGCAAGATCCAAAAGATGATATCCTTTGAAACCATCTGGGTAACCAACAAATATCCATGGCCTACTCTAAGGTTCCAAGGCCCGATGTTTCTTTGAAGGAATGTCTGCCCATGCTAGGGAGCCAAAAACTCATCAGTGTCACACAATAGGTTTCCTTCCACACTAGGCTTCAAAGGGAGTGATGCCCTTCAATGTCTTATGAGGAACCCTATTTTGGATGTGAGCAACACAGTTGGTAGCTTTCACCCAATATTCAAGTGCAAGGGAGTGTGTGTGGATCATGCAGCCAATCATTTCTTTCAATGACTTATTTTTCCTTTCTGTTGCACCATTTAGCTAAGGTTTGTAGGTGACAGTACATGCTAAAGATCAATCCCTTCAAGATTACAAAATTGTTCAAAGTGATGGTACATGTATTCTTTTCCATTATATGTGCAAAGAACTTTGATGCACTTCCTAGATTGTTTCTTAGCATGAGCCTTGAACTCTTGAAACCTATCAAAGACTTCACCTTTCTGTCGAAGAAACTAGATCCATGTATATCTAGAATAGTCGTCAGTGAAGGTGAGCAAATAGTGAGCCTTGTTGAAGGATAAGGATTGAAAGGAGCCCACCAAATCACTGTGAACTAGCTTAAGGACTTTTGAATCCTTCCAAGCTTCCCCTTTGTCAAACTTTTCTTCAAGATGCTTTCCCAAGGCACAACCCTAATAAACTCTATCTGAAAAAATGATTCAAGAAAGATTTGCGACCATATCCTGCATGTTGAAGTGCTGAAGATAGCAGTAGTTGAGATGGCCAAACCACTCATGGTATAGTTTTCTTACAGAATCTGAATGGGTGAGCAAAACAATATAATGTGAATCATGTACAAAACTATAAGTAGTTCATTATCTTCAATATCCCTAATGGTGATCAAATTTGGAGTGAATTCAACTCTTTTTCCATTGTGGGTGATTTGGTAGATGTAGAGAACGTTGGCTAATAGATTAGGCACCCATAGAACATTCTCAAATGTACCAATGCTAGCATCAATTGAACCCTTCTTGAAGACATCTATAGGAGAATCTGTTGGCAAGAGACACGTTGTGGCTTCATGAGTGTTGTCATTGATGGCAACAAAGTCCATCCCACACATCTGCAGGACATGGTATGACCATACTGGAAGACAAATTGAAGTGTATCTTGGTTCGGTAAGCAAGAACAGAGCATGTAGCAAGGTCCGACAGTCAGGTCTGGATCTCTCAGAGGAAGTATCTCAATAAAGTGTGGACTTGGGGAAGTCAAGAGGAGTACCATGACTAATATATTTCAGAGATTGAACCTCCGATGATGTAAGAGTGAAAAGATATGAACACCTAAGTGTTGGGTTCCTATTTGATAGAGTAGACTAAGGAAGAACTGACCGACAGAGCTTTAGACCTTAATCCAGATGAGATATTGATGGTAATAAAGTTTCTTAAGGGATCATTCATGATTGGCCAACATGATTGATGACTTCTATAAGCATCTCTTTGATACGCATCACTTGGTAAGCAAGGATTTAGCCGAAATACCAGAGTTTGGGAAAATATTGAGTATTCCAGATGCCGACTAGAAAGATGTTGAAATCCTTTGTGTGGATATATATATATAAGATGGATTTCAATGAGAAGGTGTGTGAGGTGTGTTGTGTTGTATGAAGAAAAGTAGAGAACAGTGTGGAAGCTGTAATACAGGTCTGGTATGTGACAGGACAGCAGCACCAAAGAAGAGGAAGAATGAAGTGCAACAGATCAGTGTATTCAACCTAACCAAAACTGAACTTCAGCATATGTGGATGCTTCTCATCAGTTCAAGTATCTTGTTACTTTTTTGTACCTTGTAGACAGTGAGTCTCTTGTAGGTAGTGAGCCTCTTGTGAGTAGTGTGCTCGGGCAGTGAGCCCTAATTGGAAAGTGCCATTTTGTTCTATCTATTCTTCTAACAGAGAATAATGTCTTGGGTTAATCACCCTGTGGTTTTCTCCCTTAACAGGGGTTCCACGTCAAAATCTTTGTGTCATGTGTATTGATGTTATTTTTTCTTTCATGGTTATGTTTACTTATATGATTTGATGTTGCACTAATTGTTAAAGAAGAATAGAAAGTAGAAGTAATTTAGATAACTGATTCACGCCCCCTCTCAGTTATCAACAATTGGTATCAGAGCCAAGTTCCTCCAAACAGAGCCTAACAGCTTGAGGAAGATCTGGGAATTCCAATGGATATGTATGGTATGAGGGAACAACTTCAGTCTGCCTTAGATGATCTTGAGCAATCTCACTCTAAAGTCAATAACTTAAGAGAAAGACTCAAACAAGCTGATGATTTCATAAATAAACTAAAGGAGAAACTAAGCATCTCTATGAAAAAGAGAAAGGAAATTCTTTAGCAATTAGCAAGTCAAAGTGAACCCAATGATTCTTGTTATCACATGAAATTGCACCCTGCTTGAATGGGATTCCAAGCATTCCAATGACACAATGGGATTGATCTCTAAGTGTGGGACTTTGCTAAATTAGATCAAACCTCCAGAGAAGGCCGGCTTCCTTTTCTAGTTATCACCTAAAACTACTGTATTTTGGGGTGAAAAGGGGAAGAGATGTGCTAAAATGAAAGATAAAGCAACAATACTTAAAAACATGAAAGGGTGATGCACCAGACAGTTCTAAAGAACCTTTGCAAAGACTGAAGTATGCACAATATAATCAGATACAGCAAGCAGATATACACAGAATAGATGATTCTAATAGAGGTAAGAAGCAAGATGATTGAGAGGAACAAGAAATATTCACAGACAACCATATGCAGATTCACACAGAGATAGAAAAATTAGCAAAAGGCATGATAGCTTTCATATATCTAAAGAAAGGCAAGGTTACAGCATGAAAAGTTCTGTTTGGAAATAGGGAGAATAGAATGTTTCCAAAAAATTTCCAACCCTTTTTACATCATAAGCCTCAGCTTATATAGCACTACAAAAACTAACCTAGGTTGGTTACAAAATCCACTCAGGGAGCTGTAATCAGAAATATCTTCCTGAAGGGACGTCCACCTGCCAAGAGTAATGGCGTAAAAAGATCTAGAACAGGGGCAGGTGGGAGATATTTTGGGTCTTCAATGCAAACAGCCGCGTCATCGATCTGATCCTCAGAAATGATGGAGGATAACCTAGCATTGAATGCTAACAGCTGCTTCTGATAGTTCTCGACAATTAGGCGGCAAAGAACAGACTGGAAATGAAGCGGTGGTGGGATATTTTGCCATTAATGCGAGCTGCTTGCTATGTTTGCTGTAATGAATGCACCAAAAAATCTCCATCTGTTGAAAAGTGACAAAACCCCCTGAAAAAGCCTGCCAAATGAAAGAGGGGATGAAAACATACAACTTTGCTCTTACAGCATGTGAAAATTCGCTAAGACAGAGGAGATACAGACGGTCAAAGTTTTGGTCAACTGCCTGTATATATCGCTTCTGCATTTGTGTGTATATCGGCCTTGTATCTTCATTTGTGTCTTCTATTTGTATATTAGCATATACAAACTGATATGCAAGCTGCGGACCTGAAGCTCCTTATGAAACTATTGAAAAACGCCGTCAGGTCCGGGTTGTATGTTGAGCCTTATATATCTACTCGGCATACAAAAGTACCTGCATATTGCGGACCCCACCAATCGCATCTCCCTTTCTGCCTACATGAACATACAAGCTGTGGACCTGAAAAAACACCCTTAGCTACATTTCATTTTCCTGCCGGGTCCATCTTGTATCACTTTCCCCTTGAGAAGCCCCTGCCGGAAACTTACGGCGAAGCCGACACGTGGCAAGCTCCGCGTTACTCTTGAAACATCAACAGGGTCTTGAAACTTGCAACGGATAGCGACACATGGCGTTGTCTGCTTATCTTTTGAGAAACATATGAGACCCCCTGTAGTTGACACATGGCATCCCCTGCGCACACTTAGAACA
The DNA here is from genome assembly GCA_027924645.1 of Cunninghamia lanceolata. Classification (NCBI taxonomy): domain Eukaryota; kingdom Viridiplantae; phylum Streptophyta; class Pinopsida; order Cupressales; family Cupressaceae; genus Cunninghamia; species Cunninghamia lanceolata. The sequence goes on along the minus strand of BSBN01000060.1, from coordinate 10,091,161 downwards.
TATAAAGGGGGCCCCTTGAAACTTGGGCAGAGCCCACCACTTGGCGCCTTCCGTGCAGAGAGAATCAAGATAGAAACTTTTTGAGACCCACTTAAGATTCACGCGGAAGCTGACACGTGTCGAGTTCTAATTCACTCTGAGAAACAATACAGGGGCCCACCGCCGCTTACACTTGTCAGCTTCTGCGCACTGAGAAACTTTATAAAAGGGGCTCGCGAAACTTGGGCGGATAGCGACACTTTTAGAAACATAAGCAGAGGCTACCACCTGGCACCATCCATGGGGCTCTTGAGTTACTCCCTGTGGCTCTCAGAAGCCTCCACGTGGTCCCTTCCAAGCACTCCTTGAAACTTAAAGAAACTACGATGAAACTCTGGCGGAAGCCGACATGTGGTGCCCTCCGCGGCAATATTGAAACTTTGAGGGGCTACTATCCACCGCTGACACATGGCATGTTCTGCGGTGATCATTTTTTAAAAGGCCGATGGAATTTTGCAAGCCCGCCAAATGCCCATTTGAACTGTATGTTGACTGAAACATTGACCATGAATAACTTCTTCGTTTGGTCGAATTTCAGGGTGCTGTAAAAAGCAAACCTGCCTATTTTTCTAGCTCTTTCCAATGGTAAGGTTTTTTTTAGGCAAGGCTTCTAGGAATTTTGGCACTTTGCTTTATAGGGACCTTTTCAAAGGAATTTTCAAGGAAAATACCATGTTAACTGTTTGGCTCTGGACAGGGAGAAATAAGGTTAACATCTTTGGCGACCTCTATGGGATGTTTGCCTACTAAACATGAGATCAGTGGCCTCAAGCATCCATTGGGCATGGAGTCAAGTCTAAAATATGCTGGGAAACTAAGACCTGCCTCTCAAAACACAAAAAAGGGGGGAAGGCCTGCTCTCTTCTAATGACAAAGTAGCCTGTGCAGAAGCACTTAGGGAAAAGAAAAAACTAAAACAGAAATGAAACCTACTCTAATCTAAACTAACCAGTCAAAAGTGACTTTAAACAAAGCCATTAACTGGTTCTTGAAAGTAACTGCCCTTCCTTAATAATTTACAATGTTCATCATGCCTGTGGGAAGTTAAAAAAGGATGAGGGGGAAATAGGCATATGGCAAACTAATAAAACACCCCCCAAAAAATGGAGATTAACTCACCTATCCACCTGGACAAATTGCTGATGTTGTTAGCTTGTGGTGAATAAATGGGTTGATCCCACTCATTTTGATGCTCAACTTCATGCTTAGAGGTAAGCATGACAAGTGGTGACTTCTCTTGATGTGTCTCCAACTGGGCAAGGTGTCTAATTGGGCATCCCCTTGAAATGAGATGCAAATCAACATGTCTGATCTCATGTCTCTGCTTTGATTTCTTCTCTTCTTGCTGGTCTGAAAACCCCAGCTCCTCGTTTGGTATGATGGTGACCTCCATTTGACCCTCATGTTGCTCTTGTGTATGGAATAACTAATTTGGGACCTCATGGCCTTCTCCTTCTTCCTTCAAAGAGCCCAAGAAGGCTGACATAATGTCATCATGGCTGCATTCTTCCTCTTCTTGCTGACCTGAATGCTCTAGCCCCTGTATCTCAATTAGAGATATGGTTGTCTCCACCTCATGAACAAGATGCTCACAATTTTCTAATTTAGGCTCAGAAAATGAGCCATGCACATGCTCAGAAGAGAAGACCTCCTCATCAAGAAGCTGATATACCTACCCTTCCTCACATGCTAGCAACTCACAATCATGCTCACTACCTCCAAATCTTTTTAGGTCTGTTGGCAGCCTACCTTCATCATCATTTTCAATGTGGCTAGGGAAAACATCAAACAAGGCAACATCATCTGCTTTCTGAGTAAATTCAGCAATAGCCTCCACCATAGCGCACTCATCCCAGAAAAGAGCTTCCTCCAAATCTTCAAGGGCTAGAAATTCACTGCCATGTTGGGCCTCCATGCATAACAGGTTATCATTATTTTCTAGGTCCTCTTGTTGCTGCATATCCACAATCAGCTACTCATACTCTCCTTCAACATACTCAGGTAGCTCATGAAGTAGGGTAGCATCATCCACCTCTGCAGTGATCATTACAACTTCATCTGCTAGCTGGACACTAGAGTATGCTTCCATTTGGGTGTTTGGTGGAGGGTCTTCACAGGGCAAAAAGATGGCCCCTTCCAACTTGGAACCATAAAGGTAGAAGGTTGCCTGAAACTTGGAACTATGATAGGCAGGGATTCTACAGCTTTCTCTTCCTCCTAATTTTGCAATGGTATGAGAGGATTGGCCTTCACAAGGTTTGGTATCTTATAATCAAGATGATTGGCCCAAGAAGGCTGCCATGATAAAGAAGTTTGAGCCACTTTCATAGATTCACTTTGGTTTGAAGGATGGATGTGTTTGAAGCTAGGAACACGCTCCTGTGAAGGCTGAGGGCCTCTAAAACTTGGAATTTTAAAACTGGGAAGCGGCCTTGGAGGCACAGATGGATTATCTTGCCTGAAGCTTGGAATGTTAAATTTCTGAGCTTCTTTAGTAGTAGGCTGAATAGGTGTCGTTCTTGTAGCAAGGCTTTCCTGAAAAACCTCTCCTTGTGCTTCTTGTTGTTGGCCACGTTTTAGCATTTCTATAAAGTCATCAACCTCCCCTTTTAGATTTACATACAACCTCTCAAGATCATACAAGCTTATGATGCTGAGGTCATAAAAACATTGAGGCCGACAGTACCCTGCTTGTCTTTTTTCATTTTCCAAAAGTATGTCAAGCTTTAGGAAACTGCTCACGAGCTCATTGAATGCATTACCATTCTCATGGGCAACATTAGGGGTAGGAGGAAGGTATGCATCATGAGGATGCTGATATTCTGTAGCGACAGGGCTGTATGACATAAAATCAGAGGCATTTGGGACCTGGTGTTGCTGATATGGGGTAGGGGAATAGCCATGATTCCCATAAAATTCTGACATTTTATAGCATCTAAATGTTGAATATTCATAAAAATGTCAGAATTAGAGCAAAATAGGTCTGTAAATAAGGATAAACTAGATACATACCAGAGAGGGAGTCACCAGATGATTGAGATGCTTCTGAAAGCTAAATAGACCAGGAAAATCACCAAATCTTGATCTTTGATAAAATTTTAGGTACTTGGTTGCCGAAAATAGCTAATTCGTTCAGTAGAGTCGCCATGGTGTTGAATCTTGCCTCTAAAGGCTCGAAATACTAGGAGAAACACCAAATATCTTAGTATCCTGATGATAAGTTCATCATACTAGTCCCACCAGGTGTGCCAAAAACTGTTGTCACATGAAATTGCACCCTGCTTGAATGGGATTCCAAGCATTCCAATGACACAATGGGATTGATCTCTAAGTGTGGGACTTTGCTAAATGAGATCAAACCTCCAAAGAAGGCCGGCTTCCTTGTCTAGTTATCACCTAAAACTACTGTATTTTGGGGTGAAAAGGGGAAGAGATGTGCTAAAATGAAAGATAAAGCAACAATACTTAAAAACATGAAAGGGTGATGCACTAGACAGTTCTAAAGAACCTTTGCAAAGACTGAAGTATGCACAATATAATCAGATACAGCAAACAGATATACACAGAATAGATGATTCTAACAGAGGTAAGAAGCAAGATGATTGAGAGGAACAAGAAATATTCACAAACAACCATATGCAGATTCACACAGAGATACAAAAATTAGCAAAAGGCATGATAGCTTTCATATATCTAAAGAAAGGCAAGGTTATAGCATGAAAAGTTCTGTTTGGAAATAGGGAGAACAGAATGTTTCCAAAAAATTTCCAACCCTTTTTACATCATAAGCCTCAGCGTATATAGCACTACAAAAACTCACCTAGGTCAGTTACAAAATCCACTCAGGGAGTTGTAATTAGAAATATCTTCCTGAAGGGACGTCCACCTGCCAAGAGTAATGGCGCAAAAAGATCTAGAACAGGGGCAGGTGGGAGATATTTTGGGTCTTCAATGCAAACAACCGCGTCATCGATCTGATCCTCAAAAATGATGGAGGATAACCTAGCATTGAATGCTAACAATTGCTTCTGACAATTCTCGACAATTAGGCGATGGAGAACAGACTGGAAATGAAGCGGTGGCGGGATATTTTGCCATTAATGCGAGCTGCTTGCTATGTTTGCTGTAATGAATGCACCAAAAAATCTCCATCTATTGAAAAGTGACAAAACCCCCTGAAAAGCCTGCCAAATGAAAGAGGGGATGAAAACATATAACTTTGCCTCTTACAGCATGTGAAAATTCGCTAAGACGGAGGAGATACAGGCGGTCAAAGTTTTGGTCAACTACTTGTATATATCGCTTCTGCATTTGTGTGTATATTGGCCTTGTATCTTCATTTGTGTCTTATGTTTGTATATCAGCATATACAAATTGATATGCAAGTTGCAGACCTGAAGCTCCTTATGAAACTATTGAAAAACGCCGTCGGGTCCGGGTTGTATGTTGAGCCTTATATATCTACTCGGCATACAAAAGTACCTACATATTGCGGACCCCACCAATCACATCTCCCTTTCTACCTACGCGAACATATAAGCTGCGGACCCGAAAAAACACCCTTAGCTGCATTTCATTTTCCTGCCGGGTCCGTCTTGTATCACTTTCCCCTTGAGAAGCCCCTGCTGGAAACTTACGCGGAAGCTGACACGTGGCAAGCTCCGCGTTACTCTTGAAACATCAACAGGGTCTTGAAACTTGCAATGGATAGCGACACATGGCGTTGTCTGCTTATCTTTTGAGAAACATATGAGACCCCCTGTAGCTGACACATGGCATCCCCCGCGCACACTTAGAACATATAAAGGGGGCCCCTTGAAACTTGGGTGGAGACTGCCACTTGGCGCCTTCCGCGCAGAGAGAATCAAGATAGAAACTTTTTGAGACCCACTTAAGATTCACGCAGAAGTCGACACGTGTCGAGTTCCGCTTCACTCTGAGAAACAATACAGGGGCCCACCGCCGCTGACACTTGTCAGCTTCCGCGCACTGAGAAACTTTATAAAAGGGGCTCGCAAAACTTGGGCAAATAGTGACACTTTTAGAAACATAAGCAGAGGCTGCCACCTGGCACCATCCGCGAGGCTCTTGAGTTACTCCCTGTGGCTCTCGGAAGCCTCCATGTGGTGCCCTCCGTGGCAATATTGAAACTTTGAGGGGCTACTCTCCGCCGCTGACACGTGGCATGTTCCACGGTGATCATTTTTTAAAAGGCCGATGGAATTTTGCAAGCCTGCCAAATGCCCATTTGAACTGTATGTTGACTGAAACATTGACCATGAATAACTTCTTCATTTGGTCAAATTTCAGGGTGCTGTAAAAAGCAAACCTACCTATTTTTTCTAGCTCTTTCCAATGGTAAGGTTTTTTTAGGCAAGGCTTCTGGGAATTTTGGCACTTTGCTTTATAGGGACCTTTTCAAAGGGATTTTCAAGGAAAATACCAAGTTAACTGTTTGGCTCTGGACAGGGGGAAATAAGGTTAACAATTCTAATGAAGATCTGAATCAGAAGAACAAATTATGTGAGAAGCTATCAAAAGAGGTCATTATGGTAAGACATGAAATGGAATCAGGGGTTATGAAATTCACCCAAGAAATTGAAGAGAAAAGAAAAATTGAAGATGATCTAAGACAATCTCTCAAGGAGAAGTCAGAAGACTGCCACAAAATGGATAGAATAATCAGGCATCTAGAATCTGATCTTGAAGAAGCAAGAGATAATGAAGAACAACTTGAGAATCAGATTGACACTTTTAAAAGGGATCTTCAAACAGCAAATGAATACAAAGAGAAATTCAAGATAAGCTCTGCTCAGCTTGAAGTTCTTCTTCAAAGCCAAAAGAGGGTAGATGACAAGCAAGGCTTGGGGTATGAGAAAGGTGAAAGCTCTAGATCTGGTTAGAAGAACTTAGGATCAGGAAATCCAAGGAACAGGCCTAGAAGACCTCCGGTAAGATAGCCAAATGCTCAAAGATATCCATCCTTTAATGGATACTGCCACAATTGCAATAACTTTGGTCATAAAGCAAATCAGTGCAGAAAAAGAATGAATCAGACTAATTCATCCTTCTCCGGACAGTGTTTTAACTGCAAAAGGTATGGTCACAAATCTCAATGAGTGTAGAAATATGCAAATGAACAATTCATTCAATGATAGATGCTTTGCATGCAATAGAATGGGACATATGGTTAATCAATGTAGATCTAGAAGATACCAGTCAAATATGCAAAGAAATGTTGTTTGGTCATATTGCCAAATATTGTAGAAGTAAGAATTAGGATAAAAGGGGTCTGGTGCATCATAATCAAAATCAAGACAAAGGAAAAGAAAAAGTGAATGCGGATGAAATTCAAAGGGAGATGAACAAGATTTGGGTAAAGAGAAGCACAGAAAATGTTGGGGATGGATCTGCACCAAAGTCTGGTGCTAATATTCCTTCCGAAAACTAAATAAGATGAGCTCTGGCTCAAGGGGAGTCGCAAAAGAAAACAAGTTCCCCCAGCCAGTTAATTGGTGCTTGAAATTGGCACATGGAAAGTTGCGAAACAAAGGGTTCTTAGAGAAACATCTGAATAATCTTTGGTAAAAATATGGAGGATCCGTAAGAAATTTAGAAGAGGTTAATCTTCCAAGATTAATCCGGTTTGTCAATCATCCGGTAAGAACAAGATTTTCACAGTTAGATCCGGTATGATTCAAATTTGAGGTGTCTTGATCTGCGGATAAATAAAGGTAGATAGATTGCCAATATTCATCGAGAATAACTCTAAGTGCATCTCAAAGATCTGGAAAGATCTCTTAGGACAAGGAGAACAAAGCAACCAGAATAACTTAAGTTGAGCATTTATTACAATGTGAAATTAGAGTTTGCGCAAAAATATAAGGGTTCTTTTGTTAATCATTTGCACATTTTGCATTCGAGAAGAAGAGAGAAGGAGCTCTGTAACTAAATTGTCTCAAACCTCTCAAAGATCAACCGCAGAAGTTGATTCATCCTACAATCTAATCCAGGTCATATCATGAACCCTAGAAGTGAAAAAGGTATTATCTGCTCTTGATTAAACTCTCTAAATCTTTAAGATGGCTACTCTGAATGTTGTGAAGATTACTGATAGGCCACACCCTAAATTTAAGAAACATCCCTACAAATCTCTAGAAGTGGATCCCTTAGGCGCATTTTCTAGCATTCTGCATGGGGTTTTGCATGTTGAAGATGTTAGGGCATACATTCATGCAAACATTGAAGAATTTGGGGAATCCAAGCTGGTGGATATCTACCACAAGCATTTAATAGATGATTCATTTGAACTCAAACCTCAGTACAAGGCTATCTGGGACAAACATTTTGGACATTGCATCCATTTCCCCTATTTTGCAGAAGATGAATGGGTCCGGTATGTTTTGAGCAGAGTGCATGACAACTTCATGTGGTTGAATAGGTCGTTTAAGATCACTAAAGATGCCATTAGGGTAGTAATCGGATTGCACTCATCTGGTGGGTTGCCTACTCTCAAATCTATCAAGAACCAAATTGTGAGTGAGGCTATTGGATCAAAATTTGACAAGAGAGCAATGACTATAGAAGATATCACTGATCCAGATATCAAGTTTGCATCTATGATAATTGGCTATAAGATATATCACTCCAGCAGGGAGAATTCTGTATCCAGAACTGTTGTATATACTGCTTATGAAATGTTAAGAAAGAATGCTGACTATGATCTTTGTGAGCTTCTCCTAAACCAACTATTGGAAAATTTGCAGAAAATAAAGAAAGATAAAAAGAATTCTTTCAAGTATGGTGGCCTGATACTTTGCCTATTCTTCTACTATATGAATGAGCTACCTAGAACTAATGGTTGGATATGGAAAAATGATAGACCTGTTGCCATACAAATCAGAGATTATTTGCATAGAATAGGTGATGCCAAGGCACAAAATACAGCACTATGGGGCTACTTTAAGAACTTTCAGAGTATGATGCAAGCAAAAGAGAGAATCCCCCAATCTCTAGTTGAAAAGTATAAAGATACAATATGCTTTATGGTAGAAACTGATCAATGCCTAATGGAGGCAGTGGAGCCAAGGATAGTCTGGATCATGCCAATGGGGTATGAAGTTGATGAGAAAATTCTAAAGCTGCATATTCAACACCTGCTAAGTCAGCCCAAGGACCTAAAGGCAGAAAGGTTTGGAACCTTTGAAGAGTTGAGTGTGAAGATTCATGTAGAGCTAAGACAACTGGAAATGAAAAGAAAAGTGAGGAGGGAAGTAGAAGAATTTGCCAAGAGGCATGGAATTTCAAAGGAGGCACTTGATGCAAATAGAGAAAAGATGGAAAGGGCAGAGAAAGAAAGGCAAGAAACTGAAAAAGAAAGTACTCTGGTGCAAGCCCCCTCCTAGACCAGATCTTCCAAGAGATCTGCACCTGCCACCTCTAAGAGCCAACAGGCATCAAATCCGGAAGTCAGGACATCCAGAAAGGGAGAGAAGAGAACTAAGACAAAGGCCACAAGGTCTTACATCAGTCAGAAGGATGATGAAGAGACTAAGTCAGATGAGGAGGTAAAGAAAATGAAGAAGAAGAAGAAAGTATCCGGTGAATCCTCTACAGGTCAAGACAAGAAAGAAGAGGCAGAAGAATTCATTGAAAAACCTACTCTCTGCATTGATGATATCATCAAATCAGTTACTGTGGATGGGAACTTGCAACCAATGGTTGAATTTTATGATGAATATAGTGAAACTGATTAGAAAATATTGCAAGATGCCACAGTTAGGTATCTAAACATCTACAACAAAGCATTCATTGAAATTATATCTCTGATTCCCAAAAGATTAGAGAAGGAACTTGAAATAAGGAAGAACAATGCCCAAGCAAAAGATCTAGAAATCTGGGAGCAAATTACTATTCAACTCTATCCGTCCATTACCCCTAAACAAATGAACATTATCTTCAAGGACTGTAAGGATGAGTTCCGCACCAAAGCTAGAATGAATCAACTTATGCTTGGAGAAACTGACAAAGTGACAAAGGAAACAGAAGATATCCTCTGGAATGCCTTTAAAAGATTCAATCTTCCTATTATAGAGGACTTAGGTAATGAACCCTCTACCATGGATGACAAAGGGGAATCTACTGAGACAGTGGTAGAAGAGGCAAAGAAGACAAGTGAAGAGAAAACTAAGGATCTAGATTCCTCTGCTCCAGAAGAGGAAGTCCTTAAAGAAGCAAACATCTCTCCTCTGGTTTCCCCAACAGACTCTGGATCTAGAGGAGAAGAAAAAATAGAAGAGAAAATCATTCAAGAAAAAGAGGTGAAGGAAAGAGAAGAAGGTCAAACAGAGAAGACCACAAGTGACAGTGCTGAGGCTGCTGAAGGGAAGAAAACTCTGTCTCCGGCAAGAGACACTGTAGAAGAAGTCAAAGACTTCTTGACAAAATAAATGATGGAATTAGATGAACCAGAGCTACTTCAAGGACCATTCAATTTTGATTCCCTCTCCCCAGTTCAGAGTATGAAGATAGCATCTTTTGCCCATGCAAAGGCAAAAGAAAAACTTTTGAAGTCTCACATGGAAGACTGTGAGCTAATAGAAATTGCATCTGGTGCATTGGAGAAAATCATGCCATCCTTCCAGAAGGATCTTTCGGCCTCTTCATCCAGTAACTTAAAATCTCTTGTCAATTCAATTAGCACACATTTTGATTCTTTGGAAAAGTCAGATGAAGATAAAGTCTGGAAAGAATTTTTGGGAAAAAGATTCTCTGAGGTGCAGGGTCTAATAACAAATGATAGGAGAGTTATGGATATTGGGATAAAGAGCTTAGAAAATGCTCTTAAAGATGGCGGAGATATATATAAATTTTGTTTATCCTGGCCTAAAGTAACCAAGGATATTGAGAATAAAGTAAAAGAGCAAGAGGATAAACTGACAAGTTTATCTCAAAGTTTTGATCCTCTCTCCTCTTCCATAGTAAATCAAGAGTGTTAGACTATTGCAGTCACAAATGAAATAAAGAAGCTTGAGAAGGAGAAGAAAAATAGAATAAACAGGTTAAGTGAACTTAGAGGGATCATTATCCCTAAGTTAGAGGCCATGCATGAGGCCTTGACTGATGCTCAGACCACAGACTGGACCCGTGATCTGACAGATCTAAAGAGGGCAGAGGCTTTTGCATTCTTGTTGAGTGGTCACATCTCAATTTTGGACAGGATGAAACAAAGTTGGGCAACAAAATTTGTCTAGTTGAAGACAACTTTTGCAGATATACTTCAGTATATGTAAGTATGTTATGTATATATATTCATGCGGCCAAGTATAGATTAATTTTGGAAATTTTGGTATGCGGATCCTACCCTTTGCCATTGATGTCAAAGGGGGAGTGAGGAGCAGTGAAAAATGTGGAGCATAGCTAAGGGGGAGCTCCGAAAAAATGTACATTAGAACAAAGCATCAGCCAAGGGGGAGTGTAGTATAACACTTAGTCATTTTTCACTAAGTGTTGCCATCAATGCCAAAGGGGGAGATTGTTGGCAAGAGACACATTGTGGCTTCATGAGTGTTGTCATTGATGGCAACAAAGTCCATCCCACACATCTGCTGGATATGGTATGACCATACCGAAAGACAGATTGAAGTGTATCTTGGTCCGGTAAGCAAGAACAGAGCATGTAGCAAGGTCCGACAGTTAGGTTCAGATCTCTCAGAGGAAGTATCTCAGTAAAGTGTGGACTTGGGAAAGTCAAGAGGAGTACCATGACTAATATATTCCAGAGATTGAGCCTTCGGTGATGTAAGAGTGAAAAGATATGAACACCTAAGTGTTGGATTCCTGTTTGACAGAGTAGACTAAGGAAGAATTGACCGACAGAGCTTCAGACCTTAATCTGGATGAGATATTGATGGTAATAAAATTTCTTAAGGGATCATTCATGATTGGCCAACATGATTGATGACTTCTATAAGCATCTCTTTGATACGCATCACTTGGTAAGCAAGGATTCAGCCGACAGACCAGAGTTTGGGAAAATATTGAGTATTCTGGATGCTGACTAGAAAGATGTTGAAATTCTTTGTGCAAATATATATACCAAATGGATTTTGATGAGAAGGTGTGTGAGGTGTGTTGTGTTGTGCGAAGAAAAGCAGAGGAGAGTGTGGAAGATGTAATACAGGTCTGGTATGTGACAGGATAGCAGCACCAAAGAAGAGGAAGAATGAAGTGCAGCAGATCAGTGTATTGAACCTAACTGGAACTAAACTTTAGCATATGTGGATGCTTCTCATCAGTTCAAGTATCTTGTTACTTTCTTGTACCTTGTAGACAGTGAGTCTCTTGTAGGCAGTGAGCCTCTTGTGAGCAGTGTGCTCAGGCAGTGAGCCCTAATTGGCAAGTACCATTTTGTACTATCTTATTCTTTTAACAGAGAATACAATCTTAGGTTAGTCACCCCGTGGTTTTTCCCTTAACAGGGTTTTCCACATCAAAATCATTGTGTTATGTGTATTGATGTTATTTCTGCTTTCATGGTTATGTTTACTTATATGATTTGATGTTGCACTAATTGTTAAAGAAGAACAAAAAGTAGAAGTAATTTAGATAACTAATTCACCCCCCCTCTCAGTTATCAACAGAATCATCTCTAATGAGAATGTGGGGTACAAAATAAGGCTCTACAAAACAAGGCTCCAAAAAATAAAATTGCTCTAACAGAACCGATGTGATGTGATGCACTCAAGTCAAGAATCCACTATTGTGAAGAATTTACAGAAGCAACAATTGTAGTTGTTTTCCCTTTACCTAATTTGGAAGGAGTGGAGGATTGCTAAGCAACAGAGGACGGCAGATTAATATTGTTCTTTTTTATAAGATTCTTCAACCCATCGATCTGATTCCCATGATAAGTGGGTTCCTCATGACCAACCTTCTTGCAGTAGCTACAAGTTGATCTTTCTTTCTTTTGTGAATTCCCCTTAGATGAAGAGGGTTTAGAGTCTATTTTAGAGGTAGATGAGGATTGTGCTTGATCTTTATGTGACTTCTTCTTGGACTTCTTTTGATTCATGTTAGTTTTACCTGACTCTTTATGTTCCTTCAATTGATCAGCCAACAAAGTTTGAGATTGAGATGGCTTAAGGAGACCCATGGAAAGTATCTTCCACTATTCATGCATCAAAATTTTAGAAAAGGAAGAAAAAAGTATGTAGCTCCCATAGTCAACCTATGAGTGTGAAAGCTAAAACAAATGTTGCATATTTAGGCCCACGTTTGTTGAGAGCATTGAACAATAGCTGAATGTCCTTTTTCTCAATGTCACATGCTTTACATTGTTCTCTAAGGTCATTGACCTTTGTAACATAGTCTTGGATGTTGTCAAAAGACTTAGGATCAAGACTCACCAATTATGTGTCAATTTGATAGCCTCTTACTTCATCAATTTACCATGTATAGAGTTTTTAATTTTTCCCATTCATCATGTGAATTTGTACATCCATCAGTTGAAACATAATATCAAGGGAAACTAGACTCCTAAGACAACTAAGTGCTTTTGTATGTTCAAGCATCTAGCATACCTTTTCATTTTTATTTGTGGGTTCAGTTACCTTTTGTTGAACATAAGGTGTGTTCAAGTTGCATTAAGGTGTTCCTTGAATTTTGATTCCAAGTGTTGTAGTTGTATGGTGTTAGGAATAGAAACTTAAAGTGGCCCATTTGTGAAGGAAAAGTAGAGCATAAGAAGAAATAGATACTCAAGCACAAACACACCAAGAGACCCCTTTGAATCACTCAATCAAAGAACCCCCCAAGAAAATATGATTTGTCGCTTTAAATTTAGTGTGATTTACGATTGCCACTAGCAAGAATGCAAAGTTGATTTGATTTCAATGCTTTACAAATTCTCAAAAATGAGTACATGTTGAAAGTACAATTTTGGATCAATAATAAGTTAAATAAGTAGCACCATTACGAAGTACACAAAAAATCATGCACTTTCAAAAAAGAATCACCTCGATTTGAAATTATATGTGAATGCTATGAGTCTTTGAAGTTTCCAAAACAAGAACTCTGTAGTGTCACCTAAGAGAACCTACAAATTCTAGAGGATCTATACATCAAAATCAAAAATTGTTTACACCAGTGCATATAGATTGAAAATAGCCTAAATAAAGAAAATTTGCTCAAAAAATGGAGGCCGTGAGATAAAGATAACATCTAAAGTTGAACTGCACAAATCAAAAACTTCAACGGAGAGGGATAAAAGGTCAAATGTTTTCCTGCCACCAAATTTGGTGGAACTACCACCAACTTTAGTGGTGCTACTAAGTTTATAAGTTTTCTAGATTTATCACCAAACTGGAGAAATGACTAAATTTATCTATGATTGTCGAAGCCACCAAAGATGGCAGAATCACCAAAAATATCATCAAATTTGGCGGAGGTACCAAATGTATTGGCACGAGAGCCAAAAAGTAGCACGGGTTTCAAGGTCAAAGGGGGTCAAACATTTTATTTAAATGGCTAAAGGGCCAAATGAAAAAGGGTTATGTGGGGGGCTAAAGCCACACCCCACAACCTTCTATATAGGGTATGTGACCTAAGGTGTGTTCCCGGCCTTGTATGAGGCACATGCCCCAAGTCCAAAGGACTCCCATGGCCTATGACCTAGTATAGGGGCTCCCAAGGACTTTACAATGATTTAATAAACTATATATATATATATATATATATATATATATATATGTTTTTTTGAAAATTTAAATCATAGAAAGAATAAAAGTTTTTTTGAAAAAAGTGCAAACCAACACTATTTATGGGGGTCGTATGGCTCCCTAGATAATTTTTTTTCCTTTTCAAACAACTTGTCCAAAATTAACAATTTGACAATTGATGTTTGGGTTTTCTAACCTTTTGAGAATAATGGCATGGTCAGATTTGACCCAAAATGCTCTTAAATGATGGTTCCTTGTTGGATCTAGCAACGAATCTCCTGCTTTAAACCCTTGCAGATTTGGCCTCCAGTGTCCAACTAGGATGAAACAAAAGACTAATCTGGCTATCTAAGCTACTCTAGACTCAATGATAAGCTCAAAATGTCTCTAGAAAACTCTGAAAAAACCTGCAACTAACAAGTCAAAATATGACCCCCTAGAAATGGGTATTTTCTTCACATTTTTTTGGTTCTCCATATCATCTGAGGATGCAAGAGAAGAGCATACTTATGTGCTTTAAAAAATAACAACTCTACAATCCTAGATTTCCTAAAATATTGCTAACTCACAACTACTTTGATACCATGTAAGATTTGGCTAAAAAGTCACCCAAGAATGCAAATGAGTGAAAGGAAAGCAAATCATATAATGAGATGAGATGCTCATAAGAGAGCGATGAGTGAGTATATATAGGATTTACCACCCAAGAGACTAAAAACACAACCAATATGAGATAAAGTGAAAAAGTCCCTAGGTAAATTTAATCTAGTGTGAAAAGGATCTAAGTGGAAAAGTAGTTAGATAAAGTACCCCATTAACACTAACGTTTCCAAATGGGAAAATTCTTGAAGATTCCTAAATTTATAAATTCACAATTGTAAGGGAGAAGCCCTTGATTAGACTTACATTTTTAGCCTTGGAAGTAGTTGCATTACGCCAAGTTTTTGGAGTTTAAATTGTCTTCTTTTATTTGGAAATTTGTGATGATGTGATGCGATTTTGTGATCTTGAGAACTTGACACTTCTTTCTTTTGTTGAAAACTCCCATAGTGATGACATATGGCCTTTAATTTAACACATTGGCTATTTTTTTCTCTTGAAATGGAATTTTACCTTTTTGAATCAAATGATAAGGTTAGCTGGTTATAGTGCATCCAACAACTCTCGAGGATTAAAATTTTGATAATATATAATTTTTTTGGATTAGTAGGAGTCATCAGATCAGGCTAATGTTGCAAGATTGGATATAGCACACTCAGTTTTAGGCTTATAATGAAGTGGGAGTCATATTTTCATAATCAATGGTTTATATTAAAATGTTTGAGTTCATTGGATGTCTGATCAAGGTGACATGGTAGGATCAGATGATCAACTCTCATTTTTAGCACAAAACAACATAAAAAGTGCATTTAGTTGAAGAGCAACATATTCTCATGTGAAATTTTGTATACAAGGTGCTCAACATAGGAATTTCTTTTGAGAAAGGATTTAACATGGAATAATAGATGTTTAGTAGGAAAAGTGGGAAAATGATAAAGGGATTTAATCCTCCTTTCACTACAAACATTCAAGGACATATCAACCGAGTTAAATCACACTTTTGCAAGAGAATTCACCTACAGGTTAGGCTATCTCTTGGAATGATGTGGAAATTCAGAGATTGTCAATTAATGTATCAATTTAATGCTCAAATACCCTTAAAACCCTAATTATGCAAAATAGTAAGTAAAATGATGAATTACAACAAATGCTTGCAGACTAAGGTGGTAGGCAGAAATTAGTTACTGACCATTTTTTGAAGTTCGACATGAGGAATGCTTGGGGACACTAGCATTAGCGTCCCTGTCCAAGGTGGTGTTTTCTTCATGGAATACTGATCCCCTTCCGACATTGATAATCATTGTATTTTCCATTTCCGTCCCGGGAGATGCGAAGGACACTGGCACTAGTGCCCGAGTCCAAGACAAGATGTTCTTTAGGATGTCAGAGCCTCTTCAAATGTTGATTATCACTGTTCCAATGATTTATGTGGTTTCAACCTCAGAGAACACTGGCATTGGCACCCAAGTTCGAGCAGTACTTTTCTTCAGAGATCTGGAATCTACACAATGTATTACCATTCCATGCAACTCCACTCCATTAAGATACGACACCTGTAACCTGCAATCACAAGGAGAGTGGTTAGGGGTTGTGGTGTTTAGAGGCTTGACTTAGTCAAGCCCTGGAGAGACATTCATATCTTCCGAACACCATTGTCAGATAAAGAGCGTGTATCCCTGCGAGATAGAGGCAAAACAAATTGATAGATGATTCAAACATAAATAGATATCACCTCAGAGGTGTAGCTCACATGTAGATGAAAATCCTTCAATCATATGAGAAGATGAAGCTAAATCTGCAATCACAAACACAATAACAATGCTCTGCTATGCAATAATCAATATCTTAAATGCTCTAAAATCATAAGTTTGCCAAAAGTTCACAATCGTCTTCTAGTTTACAAATGAAACTCTAAACATGCTTATATATGCAACTAAACACATTCTCGCTAAGAATTTCGTAATTCAAACTTAAGATTTCAGCATGGGACCTAATTAATGGTCACAAAACTGACATTCAAATTTAGGACCTACCTGAAATAGGGCAGGACAAGGGCGCTAGCACCCGTGTCCACAAGTCCTTTTTCAAGGTAGGGATAAGTTCCACAATTTCCTTCATGCCCCATGTGACATGGGTTTCAGGTCATTTTCTTTCGGGAGTCAAAATGAACATGCAAGATGCAAAACAAGGAACCTAGAAGCTAAACCTAGGAGGGAAAATGTCCAGGGAGACATTTTCTAACATAACATTTAGCCCCCACTTTAATGTATGTATAAACACAAGGCTCATACATGCATTAAAGTATGGTCAAAACACAACAAATATGTCAAGCACTTGAAGCTAATGCATACACAAAGATTGAGGAACCATTCCTAGCCCTCAGTCTCAGGTAGACATTAGAGAAAACATACCGCAGACACACCAAACATAGTGAAGACAGTAATAGGCATGCAAAACACAAAGAAGACAATATTGAAGACACACAAAACACAATGAATACAGTGAATGCAATGATTATTTCTTTTTCATATATATATATATGAATGCAGATGCAAGTACATGGAAAGTAAATACACCACTCAAAATGCAGGAGGGACTCATCACCACATGTCTTTAGACTACATATGGGGTAATAGACACGCAATACAAATCTCAAAGTGTAGGAGGGACTCATTGCCCCATGTCTTTAGACTACACTTGAGAACAAACACACCATACAAATCCCAAAGCATATGAGGGACTCATCGCCACATGTCTTTAGACTATGGTTGGGAACAAACATGCCATACAAAAGGGAAAAACACATGAACGACATGAGCGCCATATAGTATGCCAGAGACATACTATACATCTAAAACACATCAAACAAGTGATGGAAGGAGCCTATTTCTAGGTTCACCACCATCTCAAGCACATTATAGACACACCTAATAGTTGGACTTATGCCACAACAACCTCCAAAGACATTCTTAAGGGAGGATACACCAACCCTGCCTACTTGGAGGACTTTTAGAATAAAAAGGATGTGCACTAGTTCAAGAGATACACAATCCTTGCCTTTGTAAAGTGATTTAAATAAAAGGATACTCACTAGCTCAAGAGATACAATATCCCACCTCCGCAGAGGGCTTTCTCATTGTAATATAAAATAAAGATGTGCACTCACATGGAGATACAACATCTCGCCTCCGCAGAGGGCTTACAAACATTCTTCATTAGTATCAAAATCATCAAACATCTTACCTTATATATGCCCCCACCTTAAGGCGGTTGATATTGTGTACTGATATCAAGCACGTTAAGGGAGGAAGAAAACACACAAGGAAACAAGAGCTTTCGCAAAGCCCATGCCCCTAGAAGTGACATGCACTTTACAATCGTCGAATGTTCCCACAAACACATAATTTCCTGCAAGAGGAGAGGTGTTAGAAACCACATAATCATGATAAACAACAATGCATGTACATCATTCACATAAAGAGCTGAGGCTATAACCGTGGGGTTATACTACAGAAATATCAAAATCGAGTGTAACCAAGGTGAGATTCAAAGATAAACAAAGTGCATGGAGTAGATGTATTGTTATGGTTTGTTAGTGCGATAAGACATCATCAAAATATCACATGGAGTGATTCTACTATTCAAGCATCGGATAATATATATCAACCCCATCGTCATGTATGGACTAGGTCCATTTTTTCTTACTCGCTGAAGGGACATGTGGTTCGTATTAGTCTTATTTGTTTTTCATCATTCGCCAACTAGATAGAGCCACTAGATGAAGGTAAACAATAAATCAAGAGAGGAGAAACAAGTGCCTTAGGGTCGTCATGTAGGAAGGTTCCCCCAAGTCACCAACCACAATGCTATGCCCCTAGGACACAACACACAACAATGAAAATAGAGGAGAGGAGCAATATAGAAGAATGATGATACAAATAGAAGAAGGATCACAATAGAGGTAGTCTTCTGGTATCCTTGACCTTACAAGAGTATCAAGGGTCATCCAAGGAGACCTAAACAACACATAACACATCATAGGGGAAACATAACACAGAGATAAAGGGTTAGAAATACATACCTGTAGATACACCCATATTAGAATTTGTGACTTGCAAGCATCTTAGAAAGATGCTCCATCAAGTTTTGTGTGAAGCTTGAGTGGTTCATATTAGTATGTTCTTTGTTGTCAGAAAGTCTGTGCAGTGTTTGTTCATCAAATCTTTGTATGTGTGAGGTCTTTTGTTGCTTATGAGAAGGGGAACCATTGTTATTTCCTACTGATGATAACTGTCTTACTCTTTTCTGATCTTTAGCTCTCTTATTTTGTTGATTTCATCTATTGTAGGGAGAAGGACTATCTTGCACCATATCAATCTTTTCTTTTGTCATAATCTCTTGCTTCAGTTGTTTTGTTTGTCTTTCTAATGTATTTTGATTATCTCCTGATCCTTGAAGGGATGATGGAGGAGGATCCTCAGCATAAATACCATTTCTTCATGGACGAGGTAATACTTCAATATTTTCCTTATCCACCTCTGTTGTAGCAATTATCTCATCATAGTTTAGATAGTCATCTTCTACTTCTACTATATTTTGTTCCATCATGTTGTTATCAGTATGTTTAGGAAAGGGATTAGTGAAGATTTGTAAATTCTGATTTGGAGGAGCAACTGACTTATTTCCATTATCATTCACACCAGATACTTGTATAGCATTTGAGTCGATGAGGTCTTGTATTTCATGTTTAAGACACATACATCATTTAGTATCATGTCCTTGTTGCTGATGAAAATGATAAAAAACATTAGCATCGAAATAAGGTCCTTGCATTCTACTAGGATCCAATGGTTTAATCAAAGGAAGCTTCAAGACATTATTACTCACAGCTTGATTCATGATAGAATGTAAGGATTCAGATATCAAAGTAAATTGTCTTTGTTGTTGTCTATTCTGAAAGGGTGTCCTCTTTGGGTTAGTAATAGTAGACACTTGTCAAAAATTGTTTGAATTTTGTCCATTAACCTTGATGAAAGTCTTATTATTCCTCTTAAAGTTATTTTGTGAAGGTCCACCCATGGATTGACCAACTTGAGCCAATGAATTTTGGTTTTCATATTGACTAGATGAAAGCTAATAATCATGAAGGGCGGTGCATAAATGTTGAAAAGAGTTATACTTTAGCAAGAGAATCTTATCATGGATGTTAGGTTGTAGATTTGTAATAAACACCTTTTGAACATCCTTATCCTTTATCTGATATTGAATTTGTGCATACAAAGCTTGATACTGACTAATAAACTAAGTTAACTTTTCCTTCAAACCTTGTTTGCAATGAACTAAATCAATCAAAGAGACTTGAGGTCCAATGTTTACTTGAAAATGTTGTAAGAATTGATCAACTAGTTGCAAGAAAGAGTGTATTGAATTTGGAGGTAAAGAGCAAAACCATCCTAAAGTAGTATCTTTGAGAGAACACGGGAGAAGTTTTGCTAACAAGTCCTCTTCAAAGTAGAAATCACTACACATAGTCGTGAATGCTGCCACATGAGTATTAGGATCACCTTTTCCACCATATTTTTCAAAGCGAGGAGTTTAAAACTTCTCAGGCATAGGAGTTCTCAAGATTGCATAAGATAGCTCATTACGAGCATGATAAGTTGGTATATTAGGTTATGAAGAATTTGTCAATCTTGTCACCTTTTGTTGTAAAGAAGTCATGCCTTGCAAGAGTTGGTTTAAGAGGACATCATTAGGAGATGCGGTTTGAGAATTAGAAGTCGTGTGCATGACATTTTGAGGGGATTGGTTGTGAGTGGAAATGAAAGATGGTTGAGAGCAATTGTAAGTGGAAGGTGGTTGTGAATAGTTGTATGTAAAAGGTGGTTGAGAATGAGTGGGATTGAGAGGTGGTTGAGAGTAAGTATTCATAAAAGAGGTCACCTTAGGTGCCAAGTTTTGATAGTTGAATCCCACAGCTTTTTAATTTTGTGAATTAGTGCCATTAGATACTCCAATACCAGTGGTAGCATTACTACAAACATTTGCATTAGTAGTTAAAATTGTTGATGTAAATGTAGACATTCCAGTAGTCAGTGTAGGTGCCGATACTTGTGTATGAGTCGGTGACGACATGTTATTAATAACATTCACACATTCAGTCACCGACATAACATTATTATGTACTATATGTGCTAAACCTTGAATTACATTAATGTCATCTTGTCCTTCCTTTATCAGTTATCTTATGTTGTGAATCGCAGGTATAGCTTCTTCTACTATCCTTTCATTTTCCATAAATGCTTGAAAACTAGCTAGCTCTTTAACAAGTTTGTTTATTTGCTCATTAGGTACATGTGTTACCACCTCAATCGTGTCCTCTACATCGTGAAATATTTGATCTTCCATTGTAGTTGTAGGAGGTATAATGTCTTCCAAAATTTGTCTCTCCTTTTATAAAGAAGGTGTTCAATGGATTTTCAGAGCTAGGAATGCTGTCACTTTTAGGAGCACTAGATCCCATTAGTCTAATATTTCTCCTCAAAGGGATATTTCTATTAGGGCAGCAGGTTATACGACTCATGAAAAAGCATACAACACTCAATGCATAAGCTAATAAAACAATCCCAAGGAACAAGATATGTTTAAGATCCAAAATGCTTGATTTTTCGCTTTTTTCATAATTTTTCAATGCAAATGACTAGATGAAGAGGTGTTGTGAAGAATGTTAAGAGGGGCAGAAAATAATAAGCTCGATATCAATCCAATAATGCGGCAATATCCTTCACAACACGCCTATAATGCAATTCTAGAGAGACAACAAGGCCAAATCTAGTGAAAATGCAAGGTTTTCAAACCCTAGTCATGAATTTTTGCAAAAAGGACACTATGATGAAACATTAAAATTAAAAACCAGTCTTGAATGAGTGTCTGAAAAGGGTACTAAAATCTGAAACAAGATTTTAACTACAAACCTTAGCTAATGCAAAACTAGGTTTTTATGAAAAATGCACAATTTCAAGCAATTTTTAACAAATTAAGCATGAAATGCAATGCAAATGATTAAAATAATATAGATTTCTACAATTTAAATCAGATCTAATGAAAATATTATAAATTAAATTAAATTAATGTAAATTATGCCAAAATGCAAGACTAAGATGCCATTTTTTTCAAATTTTTTATTTTTTTAGGGTAAATTTTCAAATACAATAAAATGAATGAATGCAAATCTAGAGTACAACACTCAACAAGGTGCAAAATTTAAATAAACACGCATTCACCAAAATATTTAGTAGGAAATTGAGAAAATGATAAAGGGGTTTAATCCTCCTTTCACTGCAAACATTCAAAGACATATCAACTGAGTTGAATCACATTTTTGCAAGAGGATTCACCTACAGGTTAGGTTGTCACTTGGAATGATGTGGAAATTTAGAGATTGTCAATTAATGTATCAATTTAATACTCAAATACCCTTAAAACCCTAATTATGCAAAACAGTAAGTAAAATGGTGAATTAGGACAAATGCTTGTAGAATAAGGTAGTAGGCAGAGATTAGTTACTGAACATTTTTTGAAGTTTGAGATGTGGAATGCTCAGGGAAAATAGCATTAGGACCCCTGTCCAAGGTGGTGTTTTATTCATGGAATCCTGATCTTCTTCTGACACTTATAATCACTATATTTTCCATTTCCATCCCAGGAGATGCAGAGGACACTAGCACTAGTGCCCGAGTCCAAGGCAGGGTGTTATTCAGGATGTCAGAGCCTCTTTAGATATTGATTGTCACTGTCCCAATGATTTCTGTGTTTTCAACATCGGAGGACACTGGCATTGGTGCCCAAGTCCAAGCAGTGTTTTTTTTCAGAGATCTAGAATCTACACATTGTATTACTGTTCCCTGCAACTCTAGTCCATCAAGATGCAACACTTGTAACTTACAATCACAAGGAGAGTGGTTGGGGGTGTTAGTGTAGGTTTTTATTTCCTAGTGGGTTATTTATTTTTCCCTATATTCCTAGATTTTTCCTACACTTCTTTTAATCTCACTTAGGTTAATAAAGCATGTCTTATTAGGTGACTGGTTGCAAGGTGTCACCTTCCTACATGTGAGCATCTATTAGCTATCTTAGGATGATACTTTGCTATCTTTAGTTCGATAGATGCTTGCTCCTGATTGGTCGGTGTTGCCACCTCCTCCCTCTTCCTAGTCTATATAAGCATGCTACCTGGTTTGTATTTTGCATCTTTTGCTTTTGCATCCTCTTAATGCTATTTTGCTTCTAGCATTTGCATTACTCTCTTGGAGACTAACTCTGTGTTGCTATTTTGATTTCATATCATTTGCATTCATAGTTTAGATATCTATTCTTTGCACTAGTTTTCTAGGTTATTAATCTTTTCAGATTCTGACATGGTATCAGAGCTATTCTATGTGCAACAATAGATTTTAGTTTCCATATTTGAAAGATTCGGGGGGGGGCTAATAAATCTTATTATAGTTTTTTGAAAAACCTAGTATGCTCTTCTCTTACATTTTCGGATGATCTTGAAAATCAGAAAAGTTTGACAGAAATTTTTTTAATCTCTGGGGTTTGCACATGTGTTTTATGAAATCTAGGTGATTGCAGCATTTTTGGTTATACTGGCAGCATTTTTGGCTATTCCAACATGTCCAAGAGGCTTGAGAAAGTCAAATTTGGCTTTCGTTTCACCGAAATCAGAGATCGTCATACATAGTTGCGGAACCGGGGTTTCAAGCTCAAATCTGACAACCAACTTGCATATTTGGTGTTTTCAATCAATATTGCAGGTTCCAGCATGCCATTGCTTGTCTTAGGTACCTAATTCAACCTTTTCATGTCATTTTTTGGTTGCTGGGGTCATTTTTTGTAGCTAAAAATATTTTATTTACATTAGAACTACATCTTTTGTACATCAAAAAGAAAAACGCCTTCTGGGTTTTGTTCGTAGCACAGAAAAATTATTTGGGTATCTTTCATTTTTTGCATGCAATATGTATATTTTGTAGAATCAAAATTAGAAAGCTACAGCAGTACCCATCTCCATTGGCAGTTACAGTTTTGAAGGCAGTTTTCAAATGCTCCGTTCTTGCTCATACAGACTCCGTTTCCCACGAATTTTTTTAAAATTTTGGCTATTTTTTCATGCTTTATGCACTAGTACATTCATTTTTTGATTTTGATGCAAAGATTTTTTAAAAATTGTAGATTCTCAGTCATGACACTCCACAGTTCTCATTTTGGAAACTTTGGAGGATCATAACTTTCACATACGACCTTGTATCGAGGCGATTCTTTTTTTGAAAGTGTATGATTTTTCAAGTAGATTGCAGTGGTGTTGTTTATTTTTCTGGGTATTGTGCCAAAGTTGTATTTTCAGCATATGCTCTTCGTGAAGGTTTTGTAATTCATTGAAATCAAGACCACTTAGTATTTCTTACTAGTGGAAGTTGTAAATGTACTAATATAAAGTGCCAAATCATATTTTCTTGGGGGGTTCTTTGATTGAGTGAAAAGGGGAGGTTATCTTGGTTGGGTTCTCTTCTTTTCAACATTTTTTCTCTGCATTTCTTCATCATGGATCAAACAAATGTGCCCATCCTAACTCCATACAATTACTTTGAGTGGAAATCATGCATGACAATTCACTTAAGGAAAGCTGGACTAAATAGGATAACTATGGGACTTGAAACTGAACCTACTAAAGATGAAGATAAGCCTAAGTAGTTTAACAAATGTGATGAGGCATATGGAACATTGTGTTTGTCTGTTTCTCTTGATTTGCTCTTTCACATTGAGTCTTTAAATACACCAAATGAAATCTGGACAAAGCTAGAAAAACTATATGGCACACAAGATTCAATGAGGGGTCATATGTTGGAAAATGAACTAATTAGTTGAAGTCCAGGCAATTTCAACATAATCCAGGATTTCTTCACTAAATTGAAATCACTAAGGCTGCAGTTAAAACAATGTGGAATTGAAAAGAAAGATGAGCAATTGATTCTTAGTATTCTCTCTAAGCAAAGTTCAGAATATTCTGTTTGTTTCGACTTTCTATGCTACTAAGGGTGCACTTGGTACTCAATTCACCATGCCATCTTTAGATGATTTTGTTGTCAATCTCACTTAGGAATAGGACAAGCTAATCCAGATGGGCACTCTTAAGTCCTCTAAGTCACATGCCTTGGCTGCCAACCAAGGCACAAAAGAACAAAAAGGACAAAGTAGTAACAACAATAGTAAGAATGAGAAACAAAAGAATAGCAAGGAGAAGAAGGATCAGATATCGGTTGCTTCAAAAGCAACTAATGAGACCCAATCTTCCAAGGGCGAAAAGCCTAAGAAAGAGAGGATCCAATGTGCCTATTGTAAAAGACCTGGTCATGATGAACATAAATGTCTGAAGAAACAAATTGATCACTTGACACACATTCTTGAGAAGAATAATATCAGTGTTCCTAAGTCTATCAAATAGAGATCTAATAAAGGCTCTAATAAGACAAAAGAAAACAGCAAGGGAAAAGGAAAGGGCAAGGCCCTAGTTGCAGTTTCTTCTTCACCATCCACTTGGGTTCTTGATTTGGGTGCTTCGCACCACATGGCTTCATATAAGGAAGAACTTGCATCTTTGGAGCCGTGTACTATGCCTTCTATTTTGATGGGTGATAACACTCCTGTTGAGGTGTGTGGGAGAGGGTCTGTTGATGTGGGGGATGGCACATTCCATGATGTTCTTTGTGTGCCCTCATTATCAACCAATCTCCTATCGGTATACCACATCACTCACACAGGTTCAGGCAAGCGGGTTGAGTTCACTCCTAATTCAGTGGAGATTCATGAGTTACACAGTGGTTCTACAGTTGCAGTTGGGAGAGAAGATCATCAATCACGGCTCTATCTATTTTCTCACTTTGTTCCTGATCCTGCTTCAACTATTTTGCTCACTCATTCTGATGATGTGAGTAGATTATGGCATGAGCAATTTGGCCATCTTAACTTCCGCTACTTACAGCAGAGCATAGTCACAAGGTTGCCTTCAATTCAGTTTTCAGGCGGTGTTTGCCAAGGTTGCATTCTTGGTAAGCATCCTAAGGAAAAGTTTGACAAAGGTAAGGCATGGAGAGCTTCATAGATAGTGGAGTTAGTTCACAGTGATTCGGCTGGTCCATTTCAACAGGGCCTGATATGTCCTCACATTCATTGATGACTTTTCTCGATATACTTGGATGTACTTTCTCAAATAGAAGTCTGAGGTATTTTATCACTTTCAGGACTTCAAGACTTTTGTAGAGAAGCAATCCAAGAAAGCCATCAAAGTTTTGCGCACTGACAATGGTGGTGAGTATGTCAACCATCAGTTTGAGAGGTTTTGCACTTCAGAGGAGATTGATTTGTAGCATTCAGTTCCATACAATCCTCAGCAGAACGGTGTTGTAGAACAAAAGAATAGGTCCTTGAAGGAAATGGCAAACTGCATGATTCACTCCAGATCTCTTGCATCACAATATTGGGCAGAGGCCATTAACTATGCTTGTTATATCCAAAATTGTGTTCCTCATCGAGCCTTGAAGGGAGTCACTCCTTTTGAAGCTTGGAGCGGTCAAAAACCATCAGTTAAGCACTTTCAAGTTTTTGGTTCTCCTGCATGGGCCCACATTCCTACAGAGAAATGCAAGGCCTTGGATCCGCAGAGCAGACCTTGCATATTTGTAGGTTATCCTGATGGTGTGAAGGATTATCGGTTGCTCCACCCTACTACACATGAGTTGTTCATTGAGAGGAGTGTTCAGTTTGAAGAGGGCTCTTCAAGCTCACTTTCTATCACTTCTCCAACTCCTTCTACTTTGACATTGGAGTCACTTGGGATACATGACAGATCTTCTGATGAGTCAGATTCACCTGAGCAGTCTTCTAGCTCCACTTTCGATGCAAAGAGTGATTTAGAGGACTCACCTCCTTCCTCTCCTAGTCATCATTTAGAGGTTGATGATTCTCCTCTAGATTCTCCCTCTTCCAGTCCACTTTGGGCTAGACAGACCTTGCAATCTGTAGGTGATTGGGTCGGGGATCCATCAGACACTAGGTGAACTCATTCACAGTTTCAGGATGGTCCACATGTCTTCATTGCTACTGCCTCAAATCCACAGTCTTTTCATGAGGCTTCTGGTATTCCTGAGTGGGATATAGCGATGCAAGAGGAGTATAGTTCCTTGATGAGGAACCACACTTGGGATATTGTCCCTCTTCCTAAGGGAAGAAAACTTGTTCAATGTAAGTGGATCTATCAAACAAAATTTACAGCGGATGGGTTGTTTGACAAGCATAAGGCTCACTTGGTTGCCAAAGGATTCTCCCAAGTTCCTGGGATTGACTACTCTGAGACTTTTATGCTAGTTGCCTGAATGAATTCCATCTGACTTGGTCTTGCCATTGCTGCAACTAATCGTTGGGAGGTACATCAGATGGATGTGAAGAGTGCTTTTCTTCATGGTGACCTTCAGGAGGAGATCTACATGGAGCAAACACAGGGGTTCATTCAGGATTCTTCACTTGTGTGCCATCTTTAGAAGTCCCTCTATGGCCTCAAATAGGTTCCTCGAGCCTGGTATGCCAAGATGGACTCATTCCTTCTACCAGTTGGGTTCACTCGGTGCCATTCTGATCCCAATGTCTACATTTTGTAGCAGGATGATTCACTCCTATTTCTAGTTCTGTATGTTGATGACTTGTTGATCACAGGGAGTTCTTCATCCACCATTAGGGCTGTCAAAACTGCCCTTCATGACAGGTTTTTGATGACTGACTTGGGCTTGTTGCATTACTTTCTCAGGATTGAAATCTTTCAGTCTTCTTCTAGGATCACCATCACACAGTCCAAGTATGCTCTAGATTTGCTATTGAGGTTTCATATGGCTAACTGTAAGCCTGCTCCGACTCCCTTCCTTTCTAAAGTCAAACTTGAGACTCGGTGTTCTTCTCCACTTGTTGATGGCACTTTGTACCAACAGCTTGTTGGGAGTCTCATTTATCTGACTCATACGAGACCTGATATTTCATATGCTGTAGGCATGGTCTCTTGATTCATACAGGAGCCTCATGAGCTGCACTGGAAAGCAGCCAAGTGGATCCTTCACTACATTCAGGGTTCTCACAGTTTTTGGATTCACTATGCAGCAGGCACTGAGCTTGACTTGGTGGGCTACACAGATTCAGATCGGGCGGGCGATTCTCAGGATCGCAAGTCTACTTCAGGTTATAGCTTCTCACTTGGTTCAAGTCATGTTTGTTGGTTGAGCAAGAAGCAGTCTGCTATTGCTCTATCTTCTACTGAGACCAAGTATCAGGGGGCTGTGAATGCCACCACTGAGGCCATTTCGCTTTAGAATCTTCTCACTAAGTTTGGTATCCAGATTAGATGGCCATTAGTCATATTTTGTGACAACCAGAGTGTCATTCAGATCTCACAGAATCTGGTCCATCATCAGTGGACCAAACACATAGAGGTCCACATGCACTACATCCGAGAGCTCATCCGTGGCCACGTCATTGACCTTCGCTACTGTCTGACTTCCAAGCAGGTTGTTGATATCTTCACCAAACCTTTCACTAAGAGCAAGTTCCTTCATTTGCGAGCTTTGCTGGGGGTGCGGGATGCTTCATCTTCTGGGGGGCTTCTTCCTCACTTAGAGTCCTGACTCTCTCTACTTTGGGGGGTCTATTCTCTCTCTTTGGGGGGAATTTTATGTACATGGGTACCTCATTAGGCTAGATTTGGCAGGACCCATTTCTACATCCACCTAAGCTTCGCTTATGGGGGGTGTTAGTGTAGGTTTTTATTTCCTAGTGGGTTATTTATTTTTCCCTATATTCCTAAGTTTTTCCTACACTTCTTTTAATCTCGCTTAAGTTAATAAAGCATGTCTTATTAGGTGAGTGGTTCCTTCCTACATGTGAGCATTCATTAGCTAACTTGGGAAGATGCTTTGCTATCTTTAGTCCGATAGATGGTTGCTCTTGATTCGTCGGTGTTGTCACCTCCTCCCTCTTCCGAGTCTATATAAGCATGCTACCTAGCTTATATTTTGCATCTTTTGCTTTTGCATCCTCTTAATTCTATTTTGCTTCTAGCATTTGCATTACTCTCTTGGAGACTAACTCTATGTTGTTATTTTGATTTCGTATCATTTGCATTCATAGTTTAGATATCTATTCTTTGCACTAGTTTTCTGGGTTAATAATCTTTTCAGATTCTAACAGGGGGTTGTGGTGTTTAGAGGCTTGCCTCAGTCAAGCCTCGGAGAGACATTCAAGTCTTCCAAACACCATTGTCAGATAGAGAGTGTGTATCCCTATGAGATAGAGGCAAAACAAATTGATAAATGATTCAAACACAAATAGATATCATATCAAAGGTGTAGCTCGCATGTAGATGAAAATCCTTCAATCATATGAGAAGATGAAGCTAAATCTGCAATCACAAACATAATAACAATGCTCTACTCTACAACAATGAATATCTTGAATGCTCTAAAATCATAAGTTGCCAAAAGTTCACAATCATCTTCTAGTTTCCAAATGAAACCCTAAACATGCTTATTTATGCAACTAAACACATTCCCACTAAAAATTTTGTAATTCAAACTTAAGATTTTGGCATGGGACCTAATTAACAGTCACAAAACTGACATTCAAATTTGGGACCTGCTTGAAATATGACAAGACAAGGGCACTAGTTCCCATGTCCACGAGTCCTTTTTCAAGGCAAGGCTAAGTTTCACAATGTCCTTCATGCCCCATGTGACATGGGTTTCAGGCCATTTTCTTTCCAGAGTCAAACTGAACATGCAAGATGGAAAACAAGGGACCCGAGAGCTAAACCTAGGAGGGAAAAATTCCAGGAGACATTTTCTGACATAACAACAGAATTGGTATTTTTCATTGGAGATTCTAGTCTGGGATTTGGATATGGATAGAATAGACAAAACACATAAAGCACATTTGACTATACATAATGATGGATATTCATTATGGCAAAGACACAAGAAACATGAACAAACAAGGACAAAGAAAATAAAATAATGTACAAGGGGGAATGAGAGATTATACATATGGCTTAAGATAGATTTCATTAATTGGGACTAACAATATAGTTCCTCTGAGAGTTGATAGCTCAAATGAGTTTTCTTTCTTGCAAACTATAATAGTGTATGGACCATTCCATAGTGAATCAAATTAATTATATCATCCAATATTTTCTTTGTCCTTGTCCCATTTGAGCATAGGGTCACCAATTTTGAAAACTTGTACTATGGATTGTTCATCAAACCATCTCTTGACTATCTTTTGATGCCTACTCGTTTGGTCTTAGGTAATCTTTCTTTGTTCCTCCAATTTTAATTACATATGTTGCATCAATCTCATTAATCACCAATTGGTAGATGATTTCTAGTATTGGTAATTCAATAAAACTAGGAAATCTTGCCTCTTTTCAATAAACTAAAGTGTAGGGAGAAGTCCTTAAGGCTTGTTTAGGTGTTATTCTATTTACCCTTGAATCTTCGCTTAGGTGCAAGTACTATTGCCTATTGGATTATGATCCAACTCTTTTGATAATATTCAACATGTTTTTGTTGGTAGATTTGGCTAGTCCATTTCTTTGAGGGTATTAATTTGAAGAAGTCTCTAGATAAATTCCATATTTCAAGATGAATTAAGTAATGCCCATTTCCATAAACACCTTGGCATTATCGATAATGATTGTCTTAGTCACACCAAATCTAACTATGATCTCTACAAGAAAGTTAATGATGATTACGTCTATTAATGTTTTAAGTGTTTTTTTTTTTTTCTTGATTGGTAAGAGGAGCTATTTCTAACCTTGCGCTGGAGGTTATAAGAAGGACCTCCTCCCCATCCACATATCCACATATCAACATAATCAAACTTAATAAACTTAGAAGCCACATAGAAACCACATGTTACTTGGGGGATTCGAACTTGTATCTCCATCATGAGAACCTTATGGCCTAGCCATTTAAGCACAACCCCTTTTACAACATTTTAAGTGTTATTGCTTCCGTCCATTTGGTAAAATAGTTATTGGCTATCAGGATGAAGTTGTGACTGACATTTGATGTAGGATTGATCATTCCTATGAAATATAGCCATTGAGCCAAGGGTTGATCATCAAAGATGGTATTTAGGGGAAGTGTTGTCCTATTTTGCTCCCCAGCCAAATAGCCTAAATCCATAAAATCTCTAAGTGTTTTCCCCTTTAGAAATGCAAGGAAAAACATCCCAAAATCAACTAAGTCCAAAAATATTGAGTTTTCCTTCTGTTTTTAACCTTTTAAGAGTTTCAGAGTTCAGAGTTCTACCTTTCGTCATGTCATCCTACCCCGCACCAAAATCTGCCCTCTACTTTTGAAATTTCTCTTAGTGTTTCAGACTTTAGACTTTTCTTCTTCCCTCTTCCTTTATTTGGAAGGCGAAAGACCTAAAGTCTGAACCCTAACAGGTGTTAATTCTTTCTAAGACATTCTGCTGAGCCATTTAGGTGGACCCACAGTAAGCTTGCGGAACCGTGGGAAGAAGACATGTGGCAAGGTTCGACAATTGATCATCCAAGCAACTCAATAGATGCAACATGATCTACTTTGTGACTCTTCTGCCATTCCATGAAGAATTTCAGTGAAGCTTTGTCTGTAGCCGTGGAATAGCGGGAAGCTACCAAGTGGTCATGATGTCATCCAGATTAACTTTTACCAAGGAAGGCATAAGATGGAAAGCCCGAACCTCAATTTCTGCTGAACCATCTCAAATAATTCTAAGTGTTTCAGACTTCAATGCTTGGACCTTTCTTCTTCCTTCTTCCTTTCTTTGGAAGATGAAAGATGGAAGGCTTGAGGCCTGAACTCTGTTGAAGCATTCAAAAAATGGCTAAGTCTTTAGACTTGTGAGGCTCAGACTTTCTTTCTTCTTCCTTCTCTGGGAAGGCATAAGGCGAAAGGCCTGAGGCCCAAAATCTGCCGATATTGTGATCTTCCTTTGTATAGTGGAGCTTAGGGGCAGGGTTTTCTCCTTTTTCCTTCTCTCTTAGAAGGTGGAATGCTAAGATCCCAAGGCTCGATCTCCAACGACTTCCATGATCTTTAGAAATGAAGGGAAAAGAGGCAGAATCCAAGATTTGCCATGGTTAATCATGATATAATCTTGTTGATAAGGTAGAATACAGGCCAGATTGAAAGTCAAACATCTAGCTCTAGTTGTAATTTGTTGTTGGGCATTTATTATTGCAGGTAGAAGAAGACACAAGGTTTCAACATAGATATTTGTCTAGCTACTTTAGAGAAGATATTTTCCGCATTTATGTCAAAGGCAAATAGATATTTTCAAACATTCCTTTTGTAAAATATCTTATGATAGGCCCATAGGGCAAATTTATTATAGTAGGTGATGACGCCTCACTGTAAAATGCTATAAAATGTATGAAATCAGATATATTATGTTGGCTATTAGTATAAAAAACCATATCTTGTATCCGTTGTAATCGTGCCTCTTTGATAAGAAGTAATAGATTTTTACCTTTTCATGCACTTCTTCTACATTGTGTAATACTTCTATTTGAGTATCCATTTGTCCATTTGTGAATGCTTCTTTCCTTTTGGATTTCAATTTTGTTTTTTTGTTTCACTGTATGAAGTATATCTAGCATTTCCTTCTCATAAATGGGTTTGAGTTGATTCTTACCCTTTAGCTGATGACTTTCAAAATTAATGATCCTACCTTCCTACATGAGAACTACTCCTATACCATTTCTTGAAGCATCACGGTCCATAATAAGATCTTTGTTGACATTTGGAGTAGCTCTAGAACTGGAGTGGTATGCATAACCTCCTTCAATCTCTCAAATACTATATTAGCTAATCCATTCCATTGAAAAGCATCCTTTTTTCAAAAAATTGTGAGGGGTGCTCCTACATGGCCATATTTCTTCAAAAATCTTCTATAATATCAATGAGTCTTAGGAAAACTATCAAGCTCTTAATGGTTTTAGGAATCAACAACTCTATCATAGCCATGGTTTTGTTTGTATAAACTTTTACTTCTTCATGAGGCACTATATGACCCAACTACACCATCTCTTTGAGACCTAAATCATACTTGGAAGGTTTAGCATAAAGATGTTGTTGATGGAGAATTTGTAATGCTTGATCTACATGGTGCAAATGGTCTTCCCATTTCTTTCTATAAATC
Source organism: Cunninghamia lanceolata (assembly GCA_027924645.1). NCBI lineage: Eukaryota > Viridiplantae > Streptophyta > Pinopsida > Cupressales > Cupressaceae > Cunninghamia > Cunninghamia lanceolata. Next base: position 10,058,519 of record BSBN01000060.1, on the reverse strand, counting down.
AATATATCATCAAAGAACACTAATACAAACTTCCTCAAAAATGGCTTAAAGATGGAATTTATCAAACTTTGAAACATAGAAGGAGCATTAATAAGACTAACATTTGTCATCACTAGAAACTCATAATGACCTTAATGAGTCCTAAATGTTGTCTTGGGAATGCCTTCATCCTTAATTCAAATTTAGTGATATCTTGATCTAAGATCAAGTTTTATAAAAAAATATAGCTCCATTTAGTTCATCTAGTAAATCATCAATGAATGGAATATGAAACTTATCTTTGATGGTGTACTTTTTAAGATCTCTATATTCTAGATACATGTGCCAAGTGTCATCCTTCTTACTTACCATCACCATTGGAGAGGAGTAAGCACTCTAGCTATGCCTAATAATACCTACCTCTAGCATCTCTTGAACCATCTCCTTGATCTCTTTTTTGTACATAGGGGTACTTGTAGGGCATGCTATTGGGTGGTTGGATTCCAAGTACTAGTTGAATGGAATGATTTTGATCCATTTTAAGAGGCAATCCTTTAGGCATATCTCCAAAAATATCTATACTTACAGATTTGGCTGGGCAAGAATATTTGATTGATAGGTTTCTAATAAAAATAATTGGGACACAAATCCATATACCCTTTTATTAAGAATATTTTGCATTTAATGAGAGATTAAAATTTGTTGGGACTTTTCATGCAACCCTCTTAGTTTGAATATCTTCCCCTTTAAGTGAAATCACATGAATAATTGCTATAAATTCATCTCAATTGTCCCAAATGTAGTAAGTCATTGTACTTCCAATGCAATATCTGCTACACCCATCAAAATAGGAAGCATTGGGTAATCTAGTTGGTATTCTCCCATGGTCAATTTAATGCCATGACATGTCCAACAATTGATGGCACCCCATTTATAATATGGACCTAAAATTGTAGAGCTAGATATGTAAAACTTTATGTTGATGAAGTTGTGAGTGTTTCTCAAGTCTATCAATATTGTTACTCTCTCTTTCTTCAAGAAAGCCACTAACTTGAGAGTTTTTTGGGTCTAATGCTAGAAAGTTCATAACAAGAAATGGTTGGTTGAGTATCTCTTGATTCATTATCTAACTCATTGCTAAAACATTCATCATCTTATTCCTCACTTAGCCCTTTAATGTCGAACAATTTCTTTTTTGCACATTTATGTCCTCTACTGTATTTTATATCACAATTCAAACATAACTCTTTTTCCCTTTTTTCTTAAATTTGTTGGGGATTCAATCTAGTGGGTTGAGGGAATGGTCAATTGTCAAAAATATCTTCTCTTATGCCATTAATCCCCTTCCTTTTAAGAGATAAAAATTTCTCCTTTGCCTTGCAAGCTAGGATAAAAGATTTAGATATAGAAGTAGGATGAAACATGCATAGCTCATGTTCAGTGTGATCCTTTAGATCACCAAAAAATTGGTCATTCAAGTTATTATTTGGAATTATCTCTACTTGGAAGGATAGGTTATGGAATTGTTGAATATAATCCTTGACTGATCTTGTTTGTCATAGTTTGGCTAGTTGATTGAAGTAGTTGTTTGATACACTATTACTATAGTGTGACTATAGGTCCTTTGTAAAAACTAACCAAGTGATTGTGAGAGACTTTTTATTCTTTTAAGTACATAGACATTAGTACCAAATGAGTTAATCTAGTTCTAGATATAAGGAAACCATTGCCACTTTTCTCCTATTTGGAATTTAATGTATATAAAAAAAATCTCAATTTGATTTATCCAAGTTAATCAATCATTTCCATCAAACATGCACATATCCACCTTAGATGTGAAGTTCCTAGCCATTGAATTATTTGGGTGATGCTCCATCTTTAGATCTAATTCAAACCCAAAAGCCTCATGCCCTTTAAAAGATAGATCATCCTCCCAATTCTTATGAGGTTAAACCACTCCCTTTGATTTGATAGAGCACACAAGAGACTCATTTTTTTTTGGTTCCAATGAGTTCTCCTTTATTCTCCACCCTCAATGATAATATCTTATGCTAAACCTTAGTGTTTATTTCCCTTATAGATTCAATATCACTAAGATCAATCTGTTGGTTTAAGTCTGGACAACTGAGAGGGGGGGTGAATCAGTTGTCACATATTTTTAATCTTTTCTACCATTGATCTTCCTTTCCAACTTATAATCAAATTAATGATATAAACATTTTACCATTAATCAATAACACATGAGCAGAAACATAAATAACACACTTCACACCAAGATTTTTGACGTGGAAACCCAATTAAGGAAAAACCACGGTGGGGGTTAACCCACAAAAATTAATACCCTGTTAAAAGTATTTTTACAAATGAGAATGCACATGCATTTGGGCTCACTGCTCAATTAGAGGCTCACTGCCTATAGAAATATTACAAGAGAATAACAGAGATTTTGAACTGACAAATAGCATCTACTCTTGCAAGAGTTTCAGTTCCAGTTAAGTACAAAAATTGATCTTACACATTTCATCTTTACTTGCTCTTCTTACTACTCTGCTTTCATTTTCTCCTTAGATTTTCTGCTCTTCTCACAATTACACCTTATTTGCACACACACAAAATCATTCAATTCCATTGGATATATATATCTGCAACATGATCGACAATCATTTTACCAATCAGCTTCAAGAACATTTAGAACTTTGTAGAGTACTCTACTCTGTCAGCGAGATCCATACATACTATGAGATGCGGATTAAAACTTGCACTTGTGAATCATCAATCATGTCAACTATCACTACTTATCATCACCAATTTCCCAATAGACAACTTATATACATCTAGAAATAGGATCATTCACAAGGTCGGCCAGTTCTTCTTTTGTTTGTTCTGTCAAACTAAAACCCGATACTCAGAAGCTAATATCTTTTGAGTCCATCTCTGGAGATGAAACTCTAGATTTAGAGTGTCTTGACAATGCTTACAACTACCTTAGATCCGCAGAAAACCATGCCTTTCAACCAGATAGATCTAGACCAAGATACCAGACCCTGTCACCTACTCTATTCCTAACTGCCGGACTTAGACACATTCTGATTCTGATTTCTGGTGTGAATAGATTGTGTTATGTGGATGATTGGGATGATCTTAGTTGCCATAAATGACAACACCTATCATGCATAGCAGTGTCTCTTGCCAACAATCTCCCCCTTTGCCATTGAGGGCAACACTTAGTGAAAAATTACTAAGTGTTGGAAAAGTTCCCCCTTAGCTTGTGCTCCATACTGATGTTCACACTACTTTTCGGTACTCCCCCTTAGCTGGATTCCTCATTTTTCACTGATCTTCACTCCCCCTTTGACATCAATGGCAAAGGGTGGGGGTCCTCAAGCCAAAATTTTCAAAAATTTGTATATAGGACCTCATATGTACAACTAATCATTAATTTCTATTCACATGAACTTGATAATGTCTGCAAAGTTGGTTTTTATTTGCACAAGTTCAAAGGCCCAAGTACTCTTCATTCCATCCAAAATAGAGATGTGTCCACTTAACAAAAATGAATATGCTTCTGTCTTTGATAGATCTAATGGATCACTAGTTTGAACTGCAGTTTGAGCTTCAGATAGGGCATTATACATTGTCTCTAACTTAGGGACAATCAATCCCTAGAGCTCACACATTCTCTTCATAATGTTGCTTTTCTCTTTAACAAGTCTCTTTATCTCATCAGTCAAGCTAATTACTTGACATTCCTAACTTATGGGTGAAATGGTTAGAGGATCAAAATTATTGGATAGATTTGACAATTTCAGTTCTTGTTCCTTTATCTTCTTCTCAATATCCTCATTTACTTTGGGCCAGGATAGACAAAATTTATATACATCACTTCCATCACTTAGAGCATTTTGAACAATCTTTATACTAATAGCAAGTATAGTCTTATCATACCGTATTAGACTCTTAATTTCACCAAATCTCTTATCCAAAAACTCATTTCTGACTTTTGTCTCTGCAGACTTCTCAAAGGACTCAAAATGAGTATTTATAGAACTTACAAGATTTTTCAAATGGTCGGAGGGGGAATCAGATGGACTCTTCTGGTAGGAAGGCATTAATTTTTCCAAAATCCCAGTTGCAAGCCCTAGTAGCTCATTGTCCTCCATGTGAAACTTTAAGATGTTTTCTCTAGCCTTTACTTGGGTGAATGATGCAATTTTCATCAATTGAATTAGAGAGAGAGCATCTGGATTGGCTAGACCTTGGAGTAGTTCAAGCTCATCAATCTCAATCATTTCTTTTTCAAGAAAACTTTTCACTACATCTACAGTGTCTCTTGCAACATTTTCTAAACCATCCTTTGATTCATCAGATTTCTCAGTATCTGCTTTAGGTGCTTCAACATTTGCACCATCTTCTTCTGCTTTATCTTTCTTTCCTTTTTCTTTCTCTTTCTTTGCTTTACTTTTCTTTGTGTTCTCTGCAGAGGGACCCTTTTCTGTTTGCTCACCACTTGCTACCTAATCCGGAGTGCTCTGTGAAGTAGTACTATTATCTACTTTTCCTAATGGGTCAGGTGAATTAGGAGTATCTCCTGCATCAACTACTTTATCCATCATTTTTGTATCATCTTGATTTACCTGTTCCACTTTCGGAATAGAGGCTTCACCCAACTCAGATTGTTGCATGATGATGTTCTCTTCTTCACCATCCAGAACTTCTTCTGTGACTATGGGAAAATTGTGCTTTTCCAATGCTTTCAAAATAATTTCTTGAGTTTCTTTAATGATTTCACTTGTTTCTCCAAGCATGAGTTTGTTCATTCTCCTTTTGCTTCTAAAGTCATCTTTGACTTCCTTGAATATCATATCTATTTGATCAAGTGAAATCTGAGGACACAAATTTATTAGCTCATGTTCTATGATTTCCATGTCCTTGCTCTTGGCATTTTCTTTTCTCAATTCCAAAATATTTTCCAGACTCTGTGGCAACTCAGAAGTTATCTCGATCAGTGCCTTGTTGTAGATGTTGAGATATCTGACAGTTGCTTCCTCCAACACCCTTTTATCCACATCACTATATTCATCATAGAATTCAATCATGGGTTTTAGATTACCATTTACCATGACTGACTTTATCACATCCTCCAGGGAAAGTGTGGGCTTCTCAACATGTTCCTCATATGCTTCTGTCTTTTGCCTTTTACTAGCCCTTTTGCTTCCGAAGGACTTTTCTTTGGTTACTTTTGCAGTTTTTGTTCCGGTGACCTTTATTTCCTTGATTTCAATGTTAGAATATGTATCTTCTTCTTCTTCTCTTATGCTTTCATAGGTTTGGGTTGCTTTTGTTTTCTTCCTTTTCTCCCATTTTCCAGATGATTTTGCTTCCGATTTTGTAGTCTTGGAAGGAACAGGGGCAACAGCAGAGCTCCTAGTAGTTCTTGAAGTGGAAGAGAGTTCCACTGAAGCATCTGTTTGTTTCTTATCTTGTTTCTCTTTCTCAGCCTTTTCAGTTCTTTCTCTATGTTTTCTCACAGCCTCCTTAGTTAGGCCCAAATTTGTAGCTAACTGCTCAACTTCTTTTCTTACTTTCCTATTGGTTTCAAGTTCTCTAAATTCAGTATGCAGTTTTAAATTCAGTTCCTCATAAGTTCCAAATCTTTCAACTGTTGAGTCTTTAGGCTTGCTTAGAAGATGTTGAGCATACAAATTTAGGATTTTTTCATATACTTCATACCCCATGGGCATGATCCAAGCAGTTCTAGGTTCCACTGCTTCCATTAGACACTGATCAGTATCAACCATGAAGCATATATCATTTTTGTACTTCTCAACAATTGATTTAGGGATTCTTTCCCTTAGGTGTATCATACTTTGAAAATTCTTGAAGTAACCCCATATTGTAGTTTTTTGAGCTTTGAAATCACCAATATTGCGAAGATGATCTCTAATCTAAATGGCAACTGGGTCATCCTTAGTCTAGTGCACACCTTTTACCCCAGGTACCTCATTCATAAAGTAAAAGAACAAACATAGAACCAATGTACCATACTTGAAAGTATTTTTCTTATCTTTCTTGATTTTATTTAAATTTTCAATCAATTGATTCTGTAGTAATTCACACAAGTCATAATCAGTGTTTTTCTTTAGCATCTTATATGCAGCATATATGGCTATTTCAGACACAGAATTTTCTCTGCTTGAGTGGTAGATCTTATACCCAATCACCATGGAGGTGAATTTGACATCCGGTTCTATAATATCATTAATGGGCATTTCCCTTCTGTCAAACTTAGCACCAGTAGCATCAGTCACTGTCTATTTTTTTAGGGCTTTCAGCATGGGCAATCCTCTGGTTGAGTTTAAGTCAGTTACATTTTTTATAACATCCTTGGTAATCTTGAATGGTTTTAACAACTAAATGAATTCATCATGCATCCGAATCAAAACGTATCGGATCCATTCATCCTCATCAAATGTTGGAAACCCCATAATCTAAATAAAGTGTTTATCCTATAGTGCCTCAACTCGGGTTAAAGTTTGTGATTTTCATCCCTAAGTTATTTCTCAAACAAGTCTACATACCTTGAATCTCCAAACTCATCTATATTTGTATGAATATAAACCCTAATGTCTTCTACATGTAGCACACCATACAGAACACTTAAAAAAGCTCCTAATGGGTCGACTTCAATTGACTTGTGAGGATGCTTCTTAAATTTGGGTCGAGGCCTGTTAGTAATGTCAACAACACGAAGAGTAGCCATCTCAACAGATTTTAGATTCAAAGATTTACAAAGAGGTACCTTTTTCTTCCACGAGGTTAGGGTTAATCAATTACCAGTTGAATTCACTTTTTGCCTCAATCTCTGGATTTGCAGCTCGAATGTTCTTCTTGTTTCCTTCAAATGGAAGGTGATTCAAATGAGTGACTAAGTGACCTTTTATCTTTTGCAAAACCTAACTTGGTATTGTAATAAATGTGTTACCCTAATTATATCTGGTTACTTTATTTTTGACAGTTCTTCATGAATCAATGTGCAAGATTTCATATCAACATATTTTCTTCTTGAAATACTTCCAAAGGTTCTGGACCAATTCATAATATTCTCTTTTATTGTGCCAGATTCAGGGACCCACTTACTAACGGGGGGATTTTGATGTTTAATGCAGCTCCCTCTGAGCTAGAGCTTCTGACTTAATTCTTGGAGGAATTATCAGCACTTAATTCTGGTGCAGACCCATCATCATTGTTTATTGTATCTTTCTTTACCCATATCTTGTTCATTTCACTCCGTATCTCATTCACATCAATTTTTCTTTTGCCTTTGTCTTGTCTTTGTTCATCTGGTTTTCTGCTTACCGGACCTCTTCTTCCATTGTTCCTACTTCTGCATTATCTTGCAATATGACCAGATTTATTCCAATTAAAGCACACAACATTTCCTTGCTTATGAACTTGATTTCCTTTTGATTTGCATTGATTAGCCATGTGTCCAAACCCATTGCAAGAAAAACAGTAACCATTGAAAGAATTGCCAAATTCCTCTATTATTAGCATTATTCATTATCATACTTCTACATTCATTTGATCTATGACCATACCTCTTACACTTGAAGCATTGACCGAAGAAGGATGGACCATTTTGATTCACTCTGCTTCTACACTAAGTAGCTTTATGACCAAATTTATTGCAATTGAAACAATTTCCATTGAATGATGGATATCTATGAGCATTAGGATGTCTTACTAGAGGTTTTCTAGTTCTGTTTCTTTTATTCCTTAGTTGAAAATTTCTTTGTCCGAATCCAGAGATTTCACCTTTCTCATATCTAAGATCATGCTTGTCATCATCCTTTTTTTGTTCTTCAATTAGTGCTTCAAGTTTAGTTGAGCTTATCTTCAACTTCTCCTTATACTCATTGGTAATTTCTAGGTCATGTCTGAGAGTGATAATCTATCTCTCAAGTTTTCTCTCATTGTTTCTTCTTTCTTGTTGATTTGATTCTAGGAGACTGGCTATTCCATCCAATCTGCAGCATTCTTCAGTTCTCTCCTTCAGATTTTGCTTCATTTCTTCTTTAGTTTTCTTCCTATCTTCAATTTCCTTGGTTAGTCTCATTACCCCAGTTTCCATCTCATGTTTTAAGACAATAACTTCTTTAGCTAACTTTTCACATTCCTTTATCTTTTCTTTCAGGCTTTGTCTTCCAATTGAAGAGGTTGTTCCTTTCCTTTTGCATTGGATTTGCTCAATTTTTCTTTTGAAATCTCAATGAATTTTTTAGCCTTTCTGAGGTTATCTTGCACCTCTTGGATTTCTGCCTTAGACTGCTCAAGATCATCTAGGGCAATATTCAGTTGCCCTTGAAGGTTATATTCATCCATTTTAATGACTTCTCAGATCTCCCTTAAGCTGTTAAACTTTTCAAAAGGAACCTTGCTCTGATACCAATTGTTGGTTTAGGTTTGGACAACTAAGAGGGGGGAGTGAATTAGTTGTCACATATTTTTAATATTTTCTACCATTGATCTTCCTTTCCAACTTAGAATCAAATTAATGATATAAACATTTTAGCATTAATCAATAACTCACGATCAGAAACATAAATAACACAATTGACACCAAGATTTTTGACGTGGAAACCCGGTTAAGGGAAAAACCATGGTGGGGGTTAACCCACAAAAATTAATACCCTGTTAAAAGTATTTTTACAATTGAGAATGCACATACATTCGGGCTCACTGCCTAGAGCTCACTACTCAATTAGAGGCTCACTGCCTATATAAATATTACAAGAGAATAACAGAGATTTTGAACTGATAAATAGCATCTACTCATGCAAGAGTTTTAGTTTTAGTTAAGTGCAAAAATTGATCTTACACATTTCGTCTTTACTTGCTCTTCTTACTGCTCTGTCTTCATTTGCTCCTTAGATTTTATGCTCTTGTCACAATTACACCTTATTCACACACACAAAATCATACAATTCCATCAGATATATATATCTGGAACATGATCTACAATCATTTTACCAATCGGCTTCAAGAACATTTAGAACTTTGTAGAGTACTCTGCTCTGTTGGCTAGATCCATACATACTATGAGATGTGGATTAAAACTTGCACTTGTGAATCATCAATCATGTCGGCTATCACTACTTATCATTACCAATTGCCCAATAGACAACTTCTATACATCCAGAAATAGGATCATTCACAAGGTCAACCAGTTCTTTTTTTGTTTGTTCTGTCAAACTAAAACCTGATACTCAAAAGCTAATATCTTTTGAGTCATTCATCTCTGGAGGATGAAACTCTAGATTTAAAGTGTCTTGATAATGCTTACAACTACCTCAGATCCGCAACAAACCATGCCTTTCCACTAGATAGATCCAGACCAAGATATCAGACCCTATCACCTGTTCTGTTCCTGATTGCCCAGACTTAGACACATTCTGATTCTGACTTCTGGTGTGAACAGATTGTGTTATTCAGATGATTGCGATGATCTTAGTTGCCATCAATGACAAAACCTATCATGCCTAGCAGTGTCTCTTGCCAACACAATCTTGTCAATTACTATATTGTCCTTGTTTAGAGATTTTATAAGTGTGATAGGATTCCCTTTGCATATTGTGGTAAGCCCCACCTGATAGGGAAAAATAATTTTACACTAAATCACACAAAACAAATCCAAATTATATGAATTTTTTACTATAACTTATTTGGGCCTAGATCATTCCTTTAAAAAAAATCTCCAAGAAATTCATTGATTTATAGCCTTGAGAGGAAATTTAGTTGAAAACCTAATTTTACAATATCTTCCTTAAATCTACTCCAAATAATCTCAAATCTATATTATAGTAGCCTCTACATGTCCTTGATCAACCCTCAAGAAATCAAAAAACAATTGATTGATTTATAGCCTTGGGAGAAAATTTAGTGGAAACACTAATTTCATAATAATGCTTCAAATATTCTCCAAATGACCTAAAATTTGGACTATAGTAGTTTCAATATGTTCTTTAAAAATCTTCCAAAAATTAGGAAAAAAATTGCCAAATTGAGAGAGATATGTGCTTTAGAATTTAACCTCTTGAGTAAAAAATTGCCCTGATTCTTGTCCTCCGAGTACCAAGATCATGCTTTAATACCACTTGTAATGAAATACGTTGTGTAAGAGAAGAATATAATAAGAAATATGCTAAAAATAATTGATAATACTTGAGAATAATAAGCCACTTCGAGGGGCCAAACCTCCAAATATCTCTAATGAGAGCACAATTCACAATATGATGATCATAAACTAACCACTATATCCTATATATACCTAATCATGTCATGTCTGCCACCATAGCTGAATTAGATACCTAAATATCACCTAGGATGGATTGATTATTTAAATAATATTAAAATAATAATCATATAACTTAATTAAGAGTTAAGGTAGCCACAATCCAAGTACTCATGACCCTATGCACACAATAGGATGAAGGGCATAGAAAAAACATTTGATTTTCAAATTTGGGATTTGTGGGAGGAAGAACACTTACTCTATGAATTTAGTGCCTTCAATGTTTTATTAGTGGTTTAGATACTTTTGGAAAGGAAGCAAGGGCCTAGGTCAATGAATTCCACCACCAAGTACTGCACTAGTTATCTTTAGGTAGGTCATTATAAAGGATGAGGACCTCTATGATTAGATGTTGGAAGGTGTGCATGAGGAAAGAATTTTTATCATATGATTTATAATACCCCACCCAAATTACTATGTGTACTAGGGTTTTCTAAAGATATCGTGGAGAAACCATGAATATCAAAATTAGGCAGTTGGGAGATACCATAGTAGAGGAACACTAAAGAATGGTAGTGTGTCCTAAAGGTCATCAAATGAATCCTATCATGGTAGATCAAACAACTCACGCTATCTCAAGGAGAGATTATGTTTTATTTTTCTAAAAACTCTCAGGATCTTGCCCCATGGCATTTGATTGAAAACAATGTGGCCTAAACAAAAGTTAAGCATTATGTGGGATCTGTCCTTGATACTTTTGATCTTCATAGTGCCAATAGGAATGGGCTTGCTAGGTTAGGTGGATCAATGGTGGGAGTTGATATCAAAAGTTCCATCTTTTGTATTGAGAAATCCCATGCACTGTTAGATTGGATCCAACATGGCATCATTGAATGACACATGCTTGTTGAGACCTAGGAATTTTGTAGGTTGCTCTATATGCTACAAAACATTAAAATATTTGAAGGGGAACCTAATCTACTAGATTCATGAGCCATTTCTATTAGGAACTCATGTTTAGACCTTCTCTTTACTTTGTCAGTATATTGTTGTTGGACGCATATGCTTTGTAAGTCATCCCGTGAGTATATTGTATTATCCCACATTCATGGGGAGTAATAGTTGTTTAGATTAGACTAAGTATATAAGTACATGTTGAGGCCAATGAAGGTATCCACAATTTTATTGTATTGAGCTTGCTCAAAGGAGGTTACCCCCTTGAAGTGGCCTACGATCAATAAATTCCTTTTGTGTTTTGCTATTTCTATTATTTTGTGCATTTTTCATTACATTGTTGCAGGAGGTTCCTCTCATCTGGTATTAGAGTGCTTTCTTGGGCTTGCTGAGTGGAATTTCTGCTAAAAAAAAATTTGTAGTGGCCTCCAGGCGCTGTGATTATTACAGTAGTTATTTTTTTCTTTGCATCTGTATTGTTCATTTCAATTGCAGGTTCGGATCAAGGAATAATCCCTATCCACTTAACTGTGGGAAGTGCCTGGGCATAGCCCTAAAACTCATTGTGAGGAGTACCACAGGAACCCCAAAGTAGCTGGCCCATTAAGAGGACCTGCCAATGAAAAGGGCAACGACCCCTACCTAATTGACTAGTTCCCATCCGTGAGGTAAACCAAGAGCTGTTGTTGTGGCAAAGTAGTTATCAGTTTTACCTGAGCCGTGAAGTGAGGGATACTACCCCAATACACGTCATTAGATAGCATTGGTAGCCGAGTGAATCCCCTGAACCTTTAGGAAGCCAAACATACCTAGGGTCCATATCTATTTCCAGCTGACAAATCACAGATTGCGTCTATCCAAAGATATTGCAGATCATTTCCAAAAGAAAGAAAAGATAGAAATAACCAAAACAAGAGTAAAAAAAATTTCTATTTTTTTGCCATATCTTACTTGCTTTAGCTCTGTTTCCTCTGAAAATTCACTGGAACTGCTGAAATTCCATTCTGCATATTTCCTTCCTTGAGGACCCTATCCCAAATTCCACTTATCGAAGCCAAAAATCCCACATTTGTCTATTTTTAGGGTTTGCCATAACTTCTTCGATTCTCACCCAATCGCCTTCAAATTTTGCCACAATGTTTATTTCCTATTTCTGCTCCTTTGTCCCTCTTGGACAAATTTTCCCATTCTTTCACCCAGCTTCTGAAATCCCCATTTTCTACTTCCCTGTCCCTTAGAAAGTGTTTAAAACCTAGTCAAACCCTAATTACCCATTAGAGTTTTTCCCAAATCCAAATTTTCCTTTACTAAAAAAGTCTCTGTTTTTGTTTTTCTACCCATTCCCAACAAAAAGAAAAACACTCCTGGTTATGGTTGTTACCCGCGCAGGAGCAAAAAACATGGAGGATGAACTTGCAACCCTCAAGACTAAACACCAAGATCTGGATGAAAAAATTCTCGGCCTCAATCTTTAGCATTCAGCCATGAACAATAGACGGTAGCCAGAGTCTTTTGCAGACTCTGGGTTCTCTTCTTCCAGCAATTTTTGTGGGTCGAAGCTTGATTTTCCTCGCTTCAATGGTGATGATCCGACTGGATGGATATACCGAGCAGAACAATATTTTAGTCTGCATACTTTTGATGTCAACAAAGTCCCACTTGCATCCTTTCATTTGGAACATGAAGCCCTTCAATGGTTCCGTTGGTACATCAAGGCTCATGAAGAGCCAAAATGGACAAATCTTTACAAACTCATTTTGCAACGATTTGGCCCTAGTGCTTTTGATGACTTCATAGGAGCACTCACTAAACTTCACCAAACTGGCACTGTGAGAGAATATCAGATAGAATTTGAGAAACTAGCTAATCACACAGAGGGATTGTCTAATGAATTCTTCAGGAGTTATTTTGTCAATGGTCTGAAGGATGCAATCCAATCTGAGGTTAAAATGTTCTGTCCCAGCACAATGATGGAAGCCCTAGGGTTGGCTAAGTTGGCGGAGGACAAGATCATATCTCAACAACGCTCCAAATCCACTTTTGTTCCATTCAGAACTATGGTTTCCCAAAGACCTCCAATCACGCCAACTCCTAAAACAACTCCTATCAAGAATTTGTATGAAGCAGAGATGAGGGCACATAGAGAAAAAGGGCTTTGTTATAATTATGATGAGAAATTCACTCAAGGACATAGATGTGCTGAGAAAAAGCTCTATCTCTTGGATGTGGATTCTCCGCCTACAACTAAAGTTTATGAAGATGCTCAGGATATAGTAGATGATTAGGTTGACATTCAGCAGCCGCTTGTTGATCCTCCTTCTCAGGAAGACCACCCAGAGATCTCTCTCCATGCTTTAGCAAGAGTCACCACCCCACAAACCATGCGGGTCAAGGGTTACTTCAAGAAGCTCCCTCTTACAATACTCATTGATTCTGGTAGCACTCCTAACTTCATTAACCCTCAGATTGCCAAACAGGTTGATTGTTTTGTCCATCCTTGCTCCAGCTTTGAAGTCATGATTGCTAATGGGGGCACATTACCTTGCAAAGGGAAGTGTTGCAATGTGCGTATCTCTATTGGAGATTATAACCTATGCTCTGACATGTTTGCCTTTCCCTTAGGAGGATGTGATGTGGTTTTGGGTGCTCAATGGTTATGCACACTTGGACCCATCATATGGGATTTTGTTGAACTTTGGATGCAATTTTTAGACAATGGACAAAAACACACATTGAAGGGCTTACAATCAGGGTCTCTCAGCATCATCAGTTCACATCACATGGAAAAGCTCCTTAAGAAGAATTCACATGGTGTCATCACTCAACTCCATTCCATTCAGATGCAACCATCTGTGGTCTCCACTACTCCTTCAGATCTACAACAAATTTTGGATAGATATGCATGTGTCTTTGCTGAACCAGTGGGATTGCCACCTTCACGACCAGAGGACCATCGATTTGCCCTAATACCAGTTCCTTTTCTTTACCAGTTCTTCTTGTTCAGAAAAAAGATGGGTCATGGCAACTCTGCATTGACTTCTGAGCACTTAATCACATCACAATCAAGGATAAGTTTTTGATTCATGTTGTTGATGAGCTTCATGGCACTCATTTTTTCTCCAAGTGAGATCATTGTTCTGGGTATCACCAAATTCAGGTTCATGAGGATGATATCCCTAAAACGGCTTTCTGCATGCATGATGGCCACTATGAGTTTTGGTCATGACCTTTGGCCTCACTAATGCTCCTTCCACATTCCAGGCATTGATGAATAAAATATTCCGGCCCTACTTGTATAAATTCATTCTGGTCTTCTTTGATGATATCCTCATCTATAGTAAAACATGGGCTGAGCATCTCCAGCATCTGGATCTTGTATTGCAACTTCTCTCTGATCATCATCTCTATGCAAAATAGTCTAAATGTGTTTTTGGGCAGGAGGATGTGGAGTATCTTGGGCATATTGTTTTAGCCCAAGGGGTTCAAGTGGATCCTGCCAAAATAGATGCCATGAAAAATTGGCTGCATCCTCAGACACTCAAGAGCCTTCGTGGTTTTTTGGGACTGACTGGGAAGTGCCTGGGCATAGCCCTAAAACTCATTGTGAGGAGTACCACAGGAACCCTGAAGTAGCTGGCCCATTGAGAGGACCTGCCAGTGAAAAGGGCAACGGCCCCTACCTGATTGACTAGTTCCCATCCATGAGGTAAACCAAGAGCTATCGTTTGTGGCAAAGCGGTTATCAGTTTTACCTGAGCCGTGGAGTGAGGGGTACTGCCCCAATACGCAAGTCGTTAGACAACATTGGTAGCCGAGTGAATCCCCTAAACCTTTAGGAAGCCAAACATACATGGGGTCCATATCTATTGCCAGCTAACAAATCATAGATTGCATCTGTCCAGAGCCGTTGCAGATCATTTCCAAAAGAAAGAAAAGACAGAAATAACCAAAACAAAAAAAATACGAGTAAAAAAAATTCTATTTTTTCTGCCATATCTTCCTTGCTTTAGCTCCATTTCCTCTGAAAATTCACTGGAACTGTTGAAATTCCATTCTACATATTTCCTTCCTTGAGGACCTTATCCCAAATTCCACTTATCAAAGCCAAAAATCCCACATTTGTCTATTTTTAGGGTTTGCCATAACTTCTTCGATTCTCACCCAATCGCCTTCAAATTTTGCCACAATGTTCATTTCCTCTTTCTGCTCCTTTGTCCCTCTTTGACAAATTTTTCCATTCTTTCACCCCACTTCTGAAATCCCCATTTTCTGCTTCCCTGTCCCTCAGAAAGTGTCCAAAACCTAGTCAAACCCCAATTACCCATCAGAGTTTTTCCCAAATCCAAATTTTCCTTTACTAAAAAAGTTTTTGTTTTTGTTTTTCTACCAATTCCCAACAAAAAGAAAAACACTCCTGGTTATGGTTGTCACCCACGTAGGAGAAAAAAACATGGAGGATGAACTTGCAGCCCTCAAGACTAAACTCCAAGATCTAGATGAAAAAAATTCTCGGCCTCAATCTTCAACATTTAGCCATGAACAATAGACGACAGCAAGAATCTTCTATAGACACTAGGTTCTCTTCTTCCAGCAATTTTTGTGGGCCGAAGCTTGATTTTCCTCGCTTCAATGGTGATGATCTAACTGGATGGATATACCAAGCAGAACAATATTTCAGTCTGCGTAATACTTTTGATGTTAACAAAGTCCCACTTGCATCCTTTCATTTGGAACATGAATCCCTTCAATGGTTCCGTTGGTACATCAAGGCTCATGAAGAGCCAAAATGGACAGATTTTTACAAACTCATTTTGCAATGATTTGGCCCTAGTGCTTTTGATGACTTCACAGGAGCACTCACTAAACTTTGCCAAACTAGCACTATGAGAGAATATCAGATAGAATTTAAGAAACTAGCCAATCACACAAAGGGATTGTCTAATGAATTCTTCAGGATTTGTTTTGTCAGTGGTTTGAAGGATGCAATCCAATCTAAGGTTAAAATGTTCTGTCCCAGCACAATGATGGAAGCCCTAGGGTTGGCTAAGTTGGCAGAGGACAAGATCATAGCTCAACAGCACTCCAAATCCACTTTTGTTCCATTCAGAACTATGGTTTCCCAAAGACCTCCAATCACGCCAACTCCTAGAACAACTCCTATCAAGCATTTGTCTGAAGCAGAGATGAGGGCACGTAGAGAAAAAGGGCTTTGTTATAATTGTGATGAGAAATTCACTCAAGGACATAGATGTGTTGAGCAAAAGCTCTATCTCTTGGATGTGGATTCTCTTCCTGCAACTGAAGTTTATGAAGATGCTTAGAATACATTAGATGATCAGGTCAACATTCAGCAGCTGTCTGTTGACCCTCCTTCTCAGGAAGACCACCCAGAGATCTCTCTCCATGCTTTAGCAGGAGTCACCACCCCACAAACCATGCGGGTCAAGGGTTACTTCAAGAAGCCCCCTCTTACAATACTCATTGATTCTGGTAGCACTCATAACTTCATTGACCCTCGAATCGCCAAACAGGCTGATTGTTTTGTCCATCCTTGCTCCATCTTTGAAGTCATGATTGCTAATGGGGGCACATTACCTTGCAAAGGGAAGTGTCGCAATGTGTGTATCTCTATTGGAGATTATAACCTATGCTCTAACAAGTTTGCCTTGCCCTTAGGTGGATGTGATGTGGTTTTGGGCGCTCAATGGTTACGTACACTTGGACCCATCTTATGGGATTTTGTTGAACTTTGGATGCAATTTTTAGACAATGGGCAAAAACACACATTGAAGGGCTTACAACCAAGGTCTCTCAGCATCATCAGTTCACATCTTATGGAAAAGCTCCTTAAGAAGAATTCACATGGTGTCATTACTCAGCTCCATTCCATTCAGATGGAACCATCCGTGATCTCCTCTACTCCTTCGGATCTACAATGAATTTTGGATAGATATGCATGTGTCTTTGCTAAACCAGTGGGATTGCCACCTTCATGACCAGAGGACCATCGTATTCAGCTCCTTCCTGGAAGCGTTCCTCCCAACATTAGGCCCTACCGCTACCCATTTCACCAAAAGACAGAGATTGAGATGCTCATTCGGGACTTACTAAAGCAAGGTATTATTCGCCCTAGTACCAGTTCCTTTTCTTCACTAGATCTTCTTGTCTAGAAAAAAGATGGGTCATGGCGCCTTTACATTGACTTCCGAGTAGTTAATCACATCACAATCAAGGATAAGTTTCTGATTTCTGTTGTTGATGAGCTTCATGGCGCTCATTTTTTCTCCAAGTTGGATCTTCGTTTTGGGTATCACCAAATTCAGGTTCATGAGGATGATATCCCTAAAATGGCTTTCAGCATGCATGATGGCCACTATGAGTTTTTGGTCATGCCCTTTGGCCTCACTAATGCTCCTTCCACATTCCAAGCATTGATGAATAAAATATTCCAGCCCTACTTGCAGAAATTCATTCTGGTCTTCTTTGATGATATCCTCATCTATAGTAAAACATGGGCTGAGCATCTCCAGCATTTGGATCTTGTATTGCAACTTCTCTCTAATCATCATCTCTGTGAAAAATAGTCTAAATGTGTTTTTAGGCAGGAGGAAGTGGAGTATCTCACGCATATTGTTTTAGCCCAAGGGGTTCTACTGGATCCTACCAAAATAGATGCCATGAAAAATTGGCCGCATCCTCAGACACTCAAGAGCCTCCATGGTTTTTTGGGACTGACTGGCTACTACTACAAGTTTGTCAAGGATTACAGGAAGATTGCAGCTCCATTAACAGCTCTGTTGAAAAAGGATGCTTTTACATGGACACATGTTGCTGAGTGTGCATTTGAAAAACTGAAACAAGCTATGTGTACTACACCTATTCTAGCTATGCCAGATTTTTCCAAGACCTTCACTATTGAGAGTGATGCTTGTGGCAATGGACTTGGTGTTGTTCTCCTTCAAGATGAACATCCCATTGCATTCACCAGCAAATCCCTTTTAGGTAAGAATTTAGTACTCTCTACATATGAGATATGGTGGCCATACCTATTAGGGAATCATTTCTGCATCAAGACTGATCACCAAAGTCTAAAATATTTCCTGGAACAACGGGTCTCCTCCCCAGCACAAT
Organism: Cunninghamia lanceolata; assembly: GCA_027924645.1. Lineage (NCBI taxonomy): Eukaryota > Viridiplantae > Streptophyta > Pinopsida > Cupressales > Cupressaceae > Cunninghamia > Cunninghamia lanceolata. The sequence continues at coordinate 10,040,164 of BSBN01000060.1, read as the reverse complement.
AGAAATGGGTTAGAAAACTCATGGGTTATGACTATGAGATCACTTACAAGAAGGGTAAGGACAATATTGTGGCAGATGCTCTTTCTTGCACATTTGATGACCAAGCTTCTCTTTCAGCTATTTCTATTCCTATTCCAAATTGGTTGGAATCTATCCAGCAAAGCTATGTCAATGACTCTTCATTATCCCAAATCATCCAACAGTTGGCCAATAACCCTTCTATTGTACCGCATTACTCTTGGGATGGTGCTTCCCCAGAGCATAGATCTTAAACAGGTTGTCTTCTATGAACTCCATGCTTCTCCATCGACAGGGCACTCTGGGTTCCTCAAAACTTATGAGCAGGCACGACGTAACTTCTTTTGGAAGGGAATGAAAAGGGCAATTCAATAGATGGTGGCTGAATGTGATACCTGCCAGCGCAACAAGGGTGAAACAACACTCCTTCCTAGATTGCTCGAACCCTTGCCCATCCCTACATAGATTTGGATAGATATTTCTATGGATTTCATTGAGGGGCTCCCTAAATCTGGAGGGAAGACAGTGATCTTGGTTGTGGTTGATCGCCTCTTCAAATATAGTCATTTTTGTGCCCTTTGCCATCCCTATACCGCCTCCTTAGTCGCATAGATTTTCATGGACTAGATCTTCCATCTTCATGGAATCCCTTCTTCCATTGTCTCAGATCATGATGCAACTTTCACCAGTCATTTTTGGACAGAACTATTTCACTACACTGGCACCAAATTAAAGATGAGTTCAAGGTATCACCCACAAAAAGATGGTCAAACTAAAGTTATCAACAAATGTTTGGAAACTTATCTTCATTGTTTCACCTCAGAACAACAGCATCAGTGGGTAAAGTGGCTCCCTCTCGCTGAAAGGTGGTACAATACCTCCTACCACACTGCATCTAAAATGACTCCATATGAAGCAGTCTATGGTCAGGAACCGCCAGTGCTCCTTCCATACACCCCTAGTAGTTCATCAGTTCAAGCAGTTGACATGGTTCTCTGAACCTGAGATCAGATTCTTTGCATTTTGCAGGACAATCTTCACATGGCAAGAAATCAAATGTAACAACAAGCCGATCAGCACCGTTCTAAGCACATTTTTCAAGTAGGTGATATGGTTTTTCTTCGTCTACATCCATACAAGCAATCCTCCCTGAAACTCAATGGGCGTCATAAGCTGGCTCCAAAGTTCTATGGGCCATATAAGGTTCTTTAGAAGATTGGGTCAGTTGCTTATAAATTGGAGCTTCCTGCTTCTTCTTGCATTCATCCAATATTTCATGTCTCTTGTCTAAAGAAAGTTCTTGGCACCAACATCAAAGCACAAACTATTTTACCAAAACTGGATAATGAAGGATCCATCATTTTGGAGCCAGAGGCAATCCTTGACAGACGCACTCGTCAACTTCGCTCTCAATCCATCATAGAGGTATTAATTCAGTGGCACGGAATGTAACCAAAGGATGCTACATGGGAACCACTCCTTCAGATTCAGCAACAATTTCCACATCTTAAGCTTTGAGGACAAAGCTTTTCTAAGAGGGAGGGGATGTTAGGAACCTGTGTTTATCCCTTCTCTTTACTTTGTCAGTATATTGTTGTTGGATGCATATGCTTTGTAAGTTGTCCCGTGAGTATATTGTATTATCCCACATTCATGGGGAGTAATAGTTGTTTAGATTAGACTTAGTATATAAGTACGTGTTGAGGCCAATGAAGGCATCCACGAGTTTATTGTATTGAGCTTGCTCAAAGGAGGTTGCCCCCTCGAAGTGGCCTACAATCAATAAATTCCTTCTGTGTTCTACTATTTCTATTATTTCATGCATTTTTCATTATATTGTTGCAGGAGGTTCCTCTCAATTTCAAACATGACCAAACTAAGGTAGAAGTATTTTGTTGCCTATAGTGAAAATTCACTACAATTATGTGAACAAGGAGTAAGTTTTACTAAAGAGGATGATGAACCTAGTAACTTATTTTCTTCTTGAAGGTTGTTTGAAGAGCCTACACTAGATGCAATAAAGAAGAATATTCATATTTTTTTCTTTCAAGAGATTTTACCTTTAAGTACAAAAGTTCCCATAAGTGTTAATGATGAAAAATATAAGCTGATATTTGCTACTTCGATACTTGGGTTTTGTATTTTTGTTCATGCTATTAGTGAAGGATTATAGCTAGATAAAGCCCAATTTATCCATCTTGAAGATAGTTTATCTCTAGAGGCTTATATTATGTTAAGATATGTATGGAAGATTCATTAATAGGTATTTATTATTTTATACAACACCTTGAGAGTGGGTCTTAATTAGAGGATATAGTGAATTTTATTTTAAGTTTTATCCATCTTCATCCTCAATAGATCCCATACACATTAATGCAAAAGAAAAAGATGAACATATAACATCATTTTGTGAGAAATATAATAAGAGGGATGGTTGATAAAAAAAATTATCAAAGATTTATATCCACACTCCTACCTTGGTGATAGGAGACAACAGTTGCACAATTGATTATTAAGAGTCCAATTGTTTCCTCCCTCATAGGGATGTAATTTTTTTAAGCCAATTTCTCTAATGAAGTTGAAGGGGCCCAGTTTTCCCAAGCACCACCACTATGGGATGATGGATGGTAAAGTTTACTATTAGAAGATGTTTTTCTTCAAAATGTATACTTTGATAATGAACTAATTCTTGAAGATTTAGACCTTGATAGGTTGTCATATGGAGGCTTATTTGATGAAAATAATAATGAGGTGTTTCCATCACAAGGTGCACAATTGATACCCATAGTAGATCCAAAAAATCAAGAGGAAATGATGGAAATTTCCTTTCAACGGTTTCAACTTTTCTTAGAGGATGATACTTGAGCTAAGTTCATGATTACTTATGTCAAAGAGATTAATGAAGAGGATCAAATCAAATATGTGCTTATTACTATTCCAACATATGTGCTGCAATAGGATCTTGGTAGATAACTTTAGAACAAGGCACAATATCTTCACCTATTACAGAGGTTTTCCCTTATTGAAGAAGACCATCTAGAACCAATGCATATCAATCAATTTGTGCTAAATTTCTTGTTGTATGATCATTCATGCCAATGTAAATAATGACTCTTCATGAGAAATTTATAGAGGCTTGAAGGTTATATGATATCACAATTGGAATCTCAGCTCATAAGAAGAGGTCATTACTTTTCCTAACCTATGAATGGTTTCATGTAACCTTTGTTACTGTGCATAGAAGAGTGTTTTTATTTCCCATATTGCTTCTTATTATGTTTCCCAATTTGTGACATTTTGTTATGTAGTGTTGTACTTCCTTTCTTAGTAATGTAAATGTCATTTTTTAAAAATATTTTAGAATGTTCGCCTTTTGGTGATTTAGTAATAGTTTGACTCTATTTCTCAACTAATATTTAGCACTAGTCTACAAGTTACACATAAAAAAATTTATTTCTCCTAGGCCACAAGTATACTTCATGGTCCTCAAACAGAGCCAATTATTGTACCCATAACAATTTTTTTGTATCGTGTCAAGTTTCAAACTAAAATTATTGTTCTATATGGTCTTAAAAGTGCAAAACATGTGTTAGGTCTCATCTTGTTTACTTTGTTTTGTTGTCCTTTGTCCTTTTCTAATCTTTGTAAGATTGTGGAATTAAGTTTTTTAATAATTCATCATGGTAGAGAAAGAAGTTCTCAAAAGACAATTTTGCTAAAGAATGGAGCTTAATGTGCACTTGTTAGAAGGAGATATTTAGAGTTATCAAAATTTGATATGTATGGAATAGAAGGGTGCACTTTGTAAAGCCAATCTAAGTTCGTTAACAAAGGTACACACCTAATTCCAATTATGTTCCTTATTAAACGAGATAATTTTATTTTGAAATAAAGTTTAGAGTTTTTTGATAGGTGTGTTCCTAGTCACTTGGCACACACCTTGAAAAGAAGATTTTAATTTCACATCGAAGTTTAAATACTTGGGTAGGTATACATAGAATAGAGTATGTCACCACTTCAAGGTTATGAAATAATCATATTCAAAGGTGTGTATCTCACAATGGAAATCTCATTTTAAAATCTTCTTCAAAGAAAATCTTTCTATGAGGTGTGCACTTGGAGTAGTTGTGTTTTCTTGAACAAGGGCATAAAACATGTTTTTATAACAAAAATCCTGATATATAGAGGTGTGTACAAGAGATTACAAGCATGAAACAAGATTTTGTTAACAAAAATCACATGTGAAGCTAGGCATGCATATTTGAAGGATGGATTTTACCTAACAATGCTTTATGTTTATGCATGTGTAGGGATGCACTTGATTGCAAATAATTTCCATTCTTGATCAATTTACCTTTTAGAGTTTTAGAGGATTCACCATGATTAGACTAGAGGAAAGATTCATTGAAATCATCTAAAGCTACCTACCATACCATAAAGTCTTTTTAGTCCATGCTAAAAATACACAATTTTATTTTTAGCCATCATTGAGGAAAGCATATTATGAGATGTTTTATTTTTAGTTAGAACTATTAATAGCTTTTACTCTTTTAATTTTTTTTTTTTTAACATTTTCTATTTTTGGCTTGAAGTCAAATGTTGTTAGATCATCCATATTTAGATCTCTTTCCATGCAAGAGATGTGTACATTTAGTAGTATTTGTAATAATTTATACCAATAGTTTAACTGGAGTTTGCTAGAGTTTAGTATTTAGTTTTAGTGAATAGGATTTTGTAATAAAACTTGAATTTCATGTTAGTAGTTGTTCTTAGAGTAGAAGTAGCAGTTAGTTTTTTAGTTATTTTTATGCAATAATTTTGTGAACATTGTAAACACTTAGTTTTTAATGGGAATTCATGCATTCTTGTTGCTAAAATTGTTGTTCACCCAATATTCATGATTCCTATTCTAGAATTTGTTATTCATTCAATAGAATTTAGTACACCTATTTTTATTCTACATTATTTTTTGAAAGGTTTACAATCAATTTGTTATTGTGCTTTTATGAGTTCAAATTTAACAATTACTGAAAGCTTTGTATTGCAATGGGTGTTAGGTCAGTCTTTTGTAGATTTGAATAGAATTGTTGTGCTTAGCTTATAATATTTGGTGTATTTGTTTAACCTATCCACTATTTTATGTGTACTTGTATTATTCAACCTTTGCTTTTAACTAGATAGCACAAGTGTGTAGTCGTAGTATTTATTTTTAGTCGAAAAACATAAAAAATCTTTTTCCTTGAGTTGAGAATCTCAACCTTTTTCTTGCATGAGTGTGAAAAAGACAAAAAACATGATAGACATTGTAAATAGCAAGTATATATTGTTCATATGAGGTTAGTTTTTGTTTTACGTGGAGCTTTCCCTTATAACTCTTGAACAACATTTCTACTGCACATTTCTTCCATTTTGTGTTGCACTAAAAGGTGCAAATTAAAATGATAACAAGGTCATCTTTGGTATCCCATATCTCTATACTAGGGATGCTATTTATAATAGGAGAGAGAGAAAGTAAATTTTTGTCAATAAAGACATCAAAAATGTTCTCAACTCAAATGTTGACAAGTCTAATATTTCCATGGTAAGTGCTACACAAGCCAAGTACTTAATTGCTAGTGGCAAGTTTACATTACTTTGATTGCATGGAAAATAATAAGGTGGTTGAAATCAAATTATTCCATACAATAAGGAATAAAAAGTCATAAATTTGTTGGTACATTAGTTTGAAAGGGTTACAACTGATGTGTTATTGTGATTTTATGAGTTAAAATTTAACAATTACTAAAAGCTTTGTATTGCAATAGGTGTTAGGTCAGTCTTTTGTAGATTTGAATAGAAATGTTGTGCTTATCTTATAATATCTGGTATATTTATTAAACCTATCCAATCTTTTATGTGTACTTGTATTATTCAACATTTGCTTTTAACTAGATAGCACAAATGTGTAGCTGTAGTATTTATTTTTAGTCAAAAAACATAAAAAAAAATTCCTTGAGTTGAAGAGAATCTCAACCTTTTTCTTGCATGAGTGTGAAAAAGACAAAAACATGATAAACAATTTAAATAGCAAGTATATATTGTTCATATTAGGTTAGTTTTTGTTTTATGTGGAGCTTGCCCTTATAATTGTTGAACAACATTTCTACTGTACATTTGTTCCATTTTGTGTTGCACTAAAAGGTGCAAATTAAAATGATAACAGGGTCATGTTTGGTATCTCATATCTCTATACTAGGGATGCTATTTATAATATGAGAGAGAACAAGTACATTTTTGTCAATAAAGACATCAAATATGTTCTCGACTCAAATGTTGACAAGTCTAATATTTCCATGGTAAGTGCTTCACAAGACAAGTAGTTAATAAATGCTAGTGGCAAGTTTACATTACTTTTATTGCATAGGAAATAATAAGGTGGTTGAAATTAAATTAGTCCATACAAATAAGGAACAAAAAGTCATAAATTTGTTTGTACATTAGTTTGGATAGCTTTTCCAAGAGCTCAAGGGGTTGTCATCAAGTAGAGCAATAGAGCATGAGATCAAATTATTACATCATTCTCTTTTTCCCAACATGGGAGTCTATTGGTAAAGCCTAGTTGAAGCCAATGAAGTTAAAATGTAGCTGAAGGCAATCATTGATCGAGGATTGATCAAAATAAGCACCTTGCCTTACAGTTCTCTGGTGGTGCCCAAAAAAGATGGTACTTGGCCTATTTGTGGATTTTGAACTACACAAACTTAAACAAAATAATTGTCAAGAATAGGTATCCACTACTATTGATAGAGGATCTTGTGGATCAATTACAACATGCTAATTATTTTACCAAGCTAGATCTAAAACTTAAATATCACCAAGTCAAGATTAAGGAAGGTGTATGGAAAAGAACTTTCAAGACAAGACAAGAGATCTTTGAATGATTGGTACTTCCATTTGGATTGTACAATGCATTGTAATCATTCATGAGGATTAGGAATGAGGTATTAGTAATATTTATTGACTTCTGCATGATAATTTACTAGGATGATATTCTCATTTTCATTAAGACATATGAGGAATGTTTGATTCATTTAGGCAAGTCTTGCAAGTGTTAAAGGATAACAAATTACTATAGAATGGTGAGAAATGTGAGTTTGCATAAAAATCACTTGTTTATCTTGGATGTGGTTGTGTATGGAGAGATAAGGATATGGGTGATCCCACAATATTGAATCCTAAACTTGGGACATCCTAGTTTTTGTCTGAAATCACATCTTTTTTTTTAAATTAATGATTTAATCCTTGAGGGGTTCCCTCTAAAGGGGTTTAACTGAAGGGGGTTAGATAAAAATCCCTTAGATAAAACCCCCTTGGAAAGAACCCCCTAGTCTTAAATCAAAACCTCAATGGAGTCTCCTCCGCACCTATCAAAATCTTGACAAAAACCAATTTTGATTCACCTTTTGGGGGATGAAATAAAGTCATTTAGGAATTCTATTTTGTAAGTATGTAGCCCTTGGTATAAGATTTATAAAAAGTATGATTTTGAATATATTTCATTTGATTATTATATTTTTCTATTTTCTAGTGAACATAGGTTTTTCACCAAACATCAAGGTCTCTATTCCACACACACAGAAAAATTAAAAAATAGAGAAAAAAATTATGAAAAATATTTTCACACTAGGTATGATGTCCTTGTTTCAACAAAAAACAATTTAATTTGGATACATATAGAAAAAGTCATGTTATATGGTATAAACCTATGTTTGAATTATAATTAATCTCACTTCAAAAATTAATAAAAAAATATGTCATGAAAAATTATGAAAAAATATCTATGCACTAGATATTGGTGTTACAAATCTATTTTTAAAATTTTATAATTTGATCATTTCTATAAAAAGTTATGATGTATGGTATAAACGTCACTTTTAAAAAATGTTGTTAACTATAAAAAAAGAAGTTATTAAAAGTTATGTAAAAAAATTCACAAATTATTTCTTAAATTTTTTTTAAAATATATTTAGAATCTACACACAAAATCTCAAAAATAACTAGTTCATATCTTCTTCAAATTTTTAATGGTTTAGTTGCTATGGGTGTCAAAAACTGAAATTTTGGTTAAAAATGTTGATTCCAATGTCCTACTTTGGCTAAAACGTGGGACACAGTATTGTGGGATCCCCCACATATCGGATAAATATAGAAGTTGTAATTAAATGGCCAAAACCTTTGAATGTTGCACAAACTAGAAGCTTCTTGGAATAAATGCAATATGTGAGGAGGTTGGATAAATATTTTTCATCCATAATAGAACTATTACATGCTATTATGGGAATGGGAAGGTGCTTCAAATGGTGAAGAAAATAACAAAAAGCCTTTGAAAATTTGAAGCACAAAATCAGCCATGTATCTATTTTGGCTTTGCCCAATCTATAACAACCATTTGAGGTTAAAATGGATGACATTAGTTACGCTATGGGTTCTATTCTACTACAAGGAGGAAGACCAATATGCTACTATTTTTAGGTCTTCTATGGTTCATTCCTAAAATATTAGACATATGGCAAGGAATTGTATGCATTAGTTCAAGTGGTAAATAAATGGAAGCATTTTTTTAAACAAAATATTGGGGGATCTAAATATAGACCCCATGTCTAACTATAAACATAAACACACAAACTAAAAACAACTCTAACAAAACTACTAACTCATAGAGAACAAACACTACACTTTTACTTGCTTGCTTCTCAATCTTGTCGGTATATGGCTTGTTAGTTGAAATTTCACCAATTTATTCCTTTGATTAACCTCTTTCCAACCATTCAAAGCCTCATTCACTTCATAATTAATATAAGATGATTCAAATAATACTTGATTGATTGTAGCAAGCAATGATTCTTGAAAATGGGAGGCCATGCCCTATTCTTCTTTATTTGTTAGAGTTGGAGGCCAACTAGAATATGCTATGCTTCACATCAGGTATTTTGAGGATAGGGGATTAATCACTTGTTACACTTCTTTTGAATTAACAAGATTCTCCTTCTTCTCTTTAAATTCTGCCATATAGACAAAAGCTTTTTATTTCCCTTTATAAGAAGAGTGAACCTAAGGAATCTATATATGATGTAAACAAGATAACTATATTAGAATATTTAGGAGGTGAAGTGGGCTATGAAGTATCTAAATTTGACATCAAATCCTTCATATAAGTATTAAACAGGTGCACCTCCTCATAAACTCCAAGTCTGATATCTTTTTTAGTAGAAGAATCCAATACTAATCTTTTAACTGAGAGATAAGAGAATCACTTCCCTTGCCACCAAGTCACTTGCTTAAGCTTTTTAGATTTCTCCTTTGAACATTCTACAACTATATGACCAACTTTAAAGGAGCGTCTACACCTAAACGATATATTTTCATAGTCCAATTCCTACTTCTAGAGAAGATCACCTACCTGCAACCAAACTTATGCCAACAAACTCTCAGAGATATCCGACTTAACTTAAATTGTGTTTGAAGTTTAATGGATTAAACCATTAGTTTTAGTGCCAATCAACCAGAAGAAGCCTAATGAAGAATTTTCATTTTTGAAATGTGCTCTCTAGGATTCAAGTGGGAAAATTGTGTTGTTACATTTAGCAAGCATGGAAGTGGGGCACCTCCCTATTGGTCCTCACCTACATCGACTAGGGGGATATTTGGAAAAGCTAGAGTAGGAGAAATCCCAAGACACAATTCCATGGGTGAATCTATTCAAATCTCTCACTCCTAAAAGTGGAGGGTGTTGGGATAAGGTGCCATTAACCTTCTAAATCCCAATATTGTATTTATTTCATTATTATATGTAATTTGTAAGTATCCATGAGGAGATGTACTAGTTTCACTGGCAGGGGTAATTTCGGAGTAACTAGGGGTAATTACGGAGTGACTCTTACTGTTGGCAAATGTAAAGACTTAAAGTAAATGAGCATAGGCATGCTCCCTTAGATAATATACTATTTTTGGCATGTATGACAACTGTCATAATGTTTGGTAAGTGAATCTATGACAGTTGCAAGTTGTCATAAGATTCTGAGATTCTATGACGCATATGACGAATATGTTAGTTGTATATTTGTTATATTTAGCCCAAGGTTCCTATCTTGGAAATATACTCTTTTGTGGAATCTATGACAGTTATGATGCATCATAAGATGTTGTAAGAGGCCAGATTTAGTCTTGGGCACCCAACCTTTGCATGGATGTTTTTGGACAAGTGTAAGATGCTTGTAAGATGTTAATTAATGTTTACAGGTTGGAGAATCTTAGGAGAGAGAAGGTGAACACCTAGGATGAGTTGGAAAATGTTTCTATAAGTGTTTTTGATGTATTTGTTGCTACAATACAGATTTTAGGTACTCAGGTGCTGTCAGAATGCTATCGGATTGAAGACTTGTGGAGAGAGTTGTGTAGTTAATGTATTGTACAATCTTGTTGAGATTAATACAAACATGTGCCTCTTTCCTGGTGGAGTTTTTTACCCACAATGGTTTTCTCCATGTAAACATTGTGTCATTGTGTTGAGTTCTTCATGTTTGACATCTGTTCTGTAGTGGGTTTTATGTTTTGTTACAATCTCCATTGTTAATGCACACTTAAAAATTGCTGAAATTTATTCGAATCAAATTTCCATTAAAGTAGTGTTTCTTTCATTTCTAACATTGGTATCAGAGCTTGGCTAACTTTGACTCTTGGGTGGTAGTGTGGAAGCTATAGCTGCAGTGGGAGATTTGGTTGTGTTTGTTTTACAGATCTTGTGTTGTTATTATGGTTGGATCCACCGTTGTATCAACCTCTCGATTGGACATTGAGAAGTTCAACGGAATAGGGTATAAGTTGTGGAAGCTAAAAATGGAACATTTGTTGGAAGAAAGAAACCAATGGTTGGTTGTTCAAAAAGAGAAGAAACCTGATGATGTCTCTCAAGATAAGTGGGATAAGCTGGATAAGAAGGCACGGGGAACCATCTAGTTGTGTCTTTCAGACTTTGTCCTATTGAATGTCGCAAAGGAGGAGACCGCACACAAGTTGTGGAATCAGTTGGGTGAGATCTATCAAACCAAGAGTATGGTAAATAAACTTTATTTAAAAATAAAATTGTTTTCCATGAAAATACGAGAAGGTGAATCAGTTGCAGAGTATTTAAATTCTTTTAATTTTTTATTGAGTCAACTTGATTCAGTAGATGTTGAGGTTAGTGAGGAAGATAAATGTATCTTATTTCTTTGTTCTTTACCTAAGTCTTGGGAGAATGTTATCCTTGCTATCACTGCTAACCTTGCGAATCCAAAGTTGGATGCTCTTGTTTCAGTGCTACTGTCACAGGAATTGAGGAAGAAGAGTTCAGATAGTCATGGGATGCTCTCAGTGTCAGGGAAAGGTCTAAGGAAAGGGGACCTAAGGGAGATCAGAAAGGGGCTAAGGACAAGTCCAAGGGCCACTCTAAGACTTCTAGTAAAAAGAACAGAGTTAAATGTTAGAACTGCGGTAAAAGGGGACATGTAAAGAAGGAGTGCAAAAACCCCAATAAATAGTGGGAGAGTGCTTTGGATAAGTCCTCGAATGTAGGTGAAGAAGTTTTACTTTCTGCATATAATGTTGTTTCTAATGATCACTAGTTGGTTGACTTAGGATGCTCATTTCATATGACCCTGCATAAGGAATGGTTCTCCACATATGAAGAATATGATGGAGGTAATATCTACCTTGGTAACAACTTTTCATATCTGATTGTCGGGAAAGGAAAGGTATTGTTGTGTTTCAGTGATGGGATGATTAAAACCCTCCCTGGTGTTTTGCATGTTCCTATATTAGCTAGAAATCTAATTTTAGTTTTGAAGTTGAATGATTTGGGAATGCATGTGACATTTGACAAGCATGGCTACAGATTGGTGAGAGGGAACTTGGTAGAAAAAGGGGAGAGATTCGGGAACTTGTTTAAGCTTCAAGCCACTACAATTTGTAATGCCTCTTATGTTTTTGAGGCTTTTGAAAACACTTGTATGTTGTGGCACCATAAATTGGGCCACACAAGCAATAATGTATTAAAAACTATTAAGAATAAAGATTTATTGGAGGTTTCTCCTATTCTGATGAGCAATTTGATTTCTGTGAGCATTGTGTGTTTGGTAAACAAAATAGAAAATCATTTCCTTCAAGAAGCAATAGAGCAAAAGAGAAGTTAGAAATTATTCATATGGATGTGTTTGGACCTGTGGATAATGAATCTATCAAAAAATCTTGTTATTTTGTAACCTTCATTGATGATGTATTCAGATTTACATGGATTTATTTTATGAAGCATAAATATGAAGTTTTCACTAAGTTTAAGGAATTTAAAATCTTAGTAGAGAACTAATCAAGTTTAAAGATAAAAATATTAAGATCTGACAATGGAGGGGAATATTACTCTAAAGAATTTGATGAGTTTTACAAGCATGCAGGTATAATCAAACAAAAGACAACTCTGTATACACCACAACAAAATAGTGTTGTAGAAAGGATGAACTGAACAATTATGGAAAGAGCCAGAAGTATGCTTAGTGATGCATAGTTAGATAAATACTTTTGGGCAAAGGTTGTGTGTACTGCTTGCTATTTGATAAATAGTTCTCCTTGTAACACTCTTGATTCAACACCTTATGAAGTGTGGAAAGGTAAGAAACCTTATGTTTCACATTTAAGGGTTTTTGGCTGTGAGGCTTTTGTTCATGTGCCTAAGGAAAAGTGATCAAAGTTGGATCCAAAGGCTGAAAAGTGTACATTCATTGGATATGGTGATAATGTCAAAGGTTATAAGCTTTGGAATCCACTAACCTGCAAGATTATCTTTTCTAGAGATGTTATTTTTAGGGAATTTAGAGCTATTTCTAAATCTGAGCAGCCAAAAGAAAAACAAGAAAAGGTAAAGAAGGTGCACTTTGATTTAGAGCAGCAAGATGCACCTCAGAAAGAATAAAATAATGGTTTGGGGGGTGAAGAAGAAGAAGATTCAAGTAGTTCTAATGAAGATGAATTTGTTGTGATAGAAGAAGTTGGTGCAGATGATCATGCAAAAGATCGAGTAGAGTCTCTTACTCCACCCTTGAGGAGATCCACAAGACAACAGAATCTAGTTGACAAGTATAGCCCACTAGATTTCCATTGTGTATATGCTTTATTGAGTACCAACAATGAACCTAGATCCTACAGGGAAGCTATTTCTGTAGATGATAGTGAGTCTTGGTAGTTAGCCATGTAGGAGGAGATGATGGGTTTAGACTCTTGTAACACCTGGGATCTTGTTCGTTTGCCCAAAAGAAGAAAGGCCATAGGTTGTAAGTGGGTCTTCAAGAATAAATTTGGAGCAAATGGGTCATTAGAGAAGTACAAGGCTAGACTGGTAACCAAGGGCTACTCCCAGAGAGAGGGAGTTGATTTTGGTGAGATATTCGCTCATGTTGCTAAATTGACTTCTATTAGATTTCTCTTATCCATTACTATAGCTTATGATTGGGAAATTGAGCAAATGGATGTTAAGACTGTGTTCTTGCATGGAGATCTTGAAGAAGAAATTTATATGCAACATCCTACAGGTTTTGAGGTAAAAGGAAAAGAACATTGGGTTTGCAGGTTAAAGAGGTCTCTTTATGGTCTGAAACAGTCCCCCAGAATGTGGTATCAAAAGTTTGACTCATTTTTTTTGAAATTGGGTTTTGTTAGAAGTGAAGAGGATCATTGTGTTTACATTTATTGTGTTGATGATTCTATACTGGTTATTGCTTTGTATGTTGATGACATGTTATTTTTTAGCAATACTAAGGGTATGATTAGTGAGCTTAAAGCCCAACTTTCAGGTGTATTTGAGATGAAGGATCTTAGTGCTGCAAGGTATATTTTGGGAATGGAGATTAGGAGGGACAGAGTTAATAGAAAGCTTTGGTTGTCACAAAGTATATGAATACTATTTTGCAGAGGTTTAGTTTGCAGGACTGTAACCCAATTAGAGTTCCTTTACCCATTGGTACTAAGCTTTCATTAGATATGTTTCCAAAGACTGAGGATTATTTTAAGGATATGTCTAACATGCCATATGCTAGTGTTGTAGGGAGTTTGATGTATGCAATGGTTTGCACTAGACCAGATATTGCCCAAGCAGTGGAAGTTTTCAACAGATTTATGTCTAACCCTGGTAGACAGCATTGGAACTATGCGAAGAGGGTGTTTAAATATCTTGCAGGTACTCTTGAGTATTGTTTGATTTATTCTGGTACTGATAGTGCTGATAAATCTTTAGACATATAGGGTTTTGTTGATGCAGATTGGGCAGGTGACTTGGATAGTTGAAGGTCCACTAGTGGCTATGTGTTTACTCTGTTTGGAGGAGCAGTGAGTTGGATGAGTAAGAGGTAGCCCCCAGTTGCTTTGTCCACCATAGAAGTGGAGTATATGGTTGCTACTCATGTCTCTAAGGAGGCAGTTTGGTTGAGGAGACTATGTACAAGTATTGGTTTTGATTGCAGGATCATTCAAATTGGTTGCAATAGCCAGAGTGCTATCTGTTTGGCCAAGAATCCCATGTATAATGCTCAGACTAAGCATGTTGATGTTCAGTATCACTTTGTTTGAGAGTTGGTTGCAAATGGAGAGATTGAGATGAAGAAGATAGACAATAAGGAGAATGTTGTGGATTCATTAACCAAGCATGTGAGCATAGAGAAGTTCATATGGTGCAGAGAGGCCATGGGCCTTGTTTCTAGTGCCTGATTATTTTCATTTGATTTCCTATGGGTTGATTTACAATGTATAATGTCAAGTGGGAGAATGTTGGTATAAGGTGCCATTAACCTTGTAAATCCCAATTGTATACGCCTAAAAATGACACGACTCGGTCTAAATAAATATTCTTAATATTTATTTCATTTTATTTCCTCTATCAATAAATATATCAATTTATTTATTTATTTGATTCATATTCCTCTAAATTAATTAAATATCAAATTATTTAATTACCTCTTCTAAAGTCAAAATTAAATAAAATCCTTTATTTAATTTAATTCTTATCTACAATTAAATGATTTTAATTATTTAGTTAAATCACTTATTCCTCCAAATTTAAATAAATCAATCAAATTTATTTAAATTCTCTCAATCTCTAAAAATAAAATCAAATCAAATATTTTATTTAATCTTCCAAATCATGCACAAACAATTAAATAAATTTATTTATTTAATTTGCTTTCTTATCTTCAAATTCCTCAAAAATCTTCCAAATCTTCTAAAAATAATTCTTCTTCTTGATGCACACAAAATTAAATAATTTATTATTTAATTTCTCTCAAATCATGCAAAAGCAAATCACAAGTTGAGTTAATTGATTCAATCAACCTTGTTTTTATCAATAACTCTTAAATTAGAAAAAACCATTCTAATTTATGAAATCAATCTTATCTTTATAAAAGAAAGTAGTTAACTCAAAAAAAATAGTCTTTTGTGTGACACTTGTCTTCTTTCTATTCACGCACATCGTCTCAAGTATCCTATACCATTGATCTTTTCATTCTTTCTGTACCGTTGATCTTCTCTCTCACAAGTCTATAAATTGAACCCTCTTCCTCCATTTCAATCATCCAAGCTTTTAGTACCCTTACTCTGCAGGAATTACAGCACACCTTTGGCACCCAAGTCATTCCATTTGCTTGCGATCAACTTGTTACCATACCATTACCTTTGTTGTGAATCTCATCTTCATTGTAATAAACTATCATAGCCATTCCCACTTGACATCTTGGAAATAACAAAGAAGTGCACCTTCTGAGGACCATATTCATACACAAGATCATTTGAGATAGGCAATCAATGGAATCCATGAAGTAAAGAGGTTTGTTGAGGTATTGTTCATTGTTTAAATCTTATTTGTTTCTTATTTCATTAAGCTATTGGGTATTATTGATATACATTGATTATTCATTTACACCAATTTTCTCATAACATTTTTAGCACCTGTCGTGGGGCTTTGCCTCGATTTAACCTAAAAACTGAGTTTTTTGTGCTAAGGTTCTGTACATAGGAGGATTCGGCACATCTGATCAATTCTAACACACATATGAGCTATGTTTCAACGCATCTGATCTTTTGGTGCATTTACCTCCTAAAGTTGCGTATCTGTATTCTGATATAGTGCATTTACTAAAACTATGCATATGCTCTATGTTTCTATGCTTTTGACCTCTGTCTCAACACTTTTGTAATAGTTGTGCATATGACCTCTGTCTCTGCACATCTAATCTCTGTACCTGCGTATCTGATTCTGACAGTGACTTTTTGGGTTGTCTTGTGATTTTGCTAATGTTGACACTTCTTGCAGGAATTTTCTCTGATCTACTTGTAGGTTAGGGGCTGGTTTAGACATTCTAGTTACATTATTAACACACATCATAGATTTAATTAGCAAGGATAGTAATCGAATGTTCATGCAAAATCACATCTAGATCTAACTAGGAAGGATTGTAATTTAATATTGTTGTATCAACAAATTGAATATAGTCCCAATGCTAGGAGGATAAAATTGAACCATTGCTATCTTGCTTTCAAAGTTAACAACTTGCATGTGTACCCCAGTAGCTTAGCACATTTAGTCTTTTTCATTTTAATTAGGGGAAAAGAACCACTGTCTTTCATGTTTTTAGAATAATACTAGGCCTATGCTCTCCCCTATCTTGGGTGACCAAAATGCCAGACATATCATTTCGCATGTGTTAAACCTTTAAAGAGGCCTGTCCTTAGATATCCTTCCATCCAAGTGGGAATGACCTTAAGTGGTAACAAGTTAAAGCAAAGCTCTGCCAAGCCACTATAAATAAATTGTGTTTGGAGAGAAAGCTTCAAACAATGAATGAAATTGTGTTATACTGACAGCCAACCTCCCCCAAAACCCTCCAAGACGCAACCCTTGAAGGCTGGGAGACTCCATAATGGAGAGTAGTGTTGCTGCATGTATAACCACTCGAATGGTTGCACTTACTAATCATCCTTTATTTTTAGTAGCTAAAAACCCCTATAAGCCAGTGTAGGAAATGGTGATTATCACCTCCCAAAGATGCCTCATCTAGAAATAGTGAGAATTCAGTTTATATTGTCCCAGCCAGCCTAGGATTTGTACTTGCTTTTGGGTCAAAAAGAGTCCAAAAAATTACAAAAAAATTAAAAACCATGAAAATATTCTTTGTGTCTGTTGTGTCTTCTTGCCATAATTAAGAAAATCATATCAAAAAGACCATCTTGCAACCAAGAAACCAAAAACCTCAAAAAATGTGTCAAAAACTTTGTAAAAATAGTCAAGAAAAAGTAGAGCTGCACATATACCCTCTGAAGCTACGCATTTGTGTTGACCTACGATGCATTTGCATCAACTTCCTTTGCATTTGTGACTTGTTACTGTGCTTTTACCATTTACCATAGTTGCGCATTTGCACTGACTTACTGCACATATACCTTTTGTTTTAGCACATCTATAGCTGTGCATCCACAATAGTGAGCATTTCCACATCTTTTGGGAGAAAATTTTCAACATTTTTGGGTTACCACTTTAGTCTTGTGTCAGTTTCTGAGGATATGACAAACCAATTAGAAGCACTTGCTCAAGAACTCCAAGCCCTATAGTAGCAACTAGCAATCTTAAAAGCTAAATCTTCCAAAGAGCAATATTCACCACAGGGCATATCTCCTTATCCTTCTGATAAAATCTTGGCCAAGATACCCAACCCCTCCCAACATGAGCATTCTAGTACTAGCTATGCCTCGCACCAAGATCATACATTCTTTTCCCGTCTTAATGATACTCTTGACAAGGCAAGCACCACCTCCGATTCATAATCGTATACCACTCCTTCTACTAGTCCTCCTTCACCATCTCCTAGAACGCATAGACCAAAGCATACTAATCCTACTCCAAGCTCAAATCTACCCACAGAATCCTCGAATGATTTTTTCCAAAGAGTTTTTCCAAATTTATGCAGCAAAAGATAAGCTATGGAGAAATCCAAACCCACTCATCCATCTACCCATACACCTATGAAGGATGTGATCCAAGGGCTACTAGTAGAGAGTCAACCATGTCCCCAAATTTCAGTCCTTGACCTTACCAACAATCCTTCCAATAACATGTCCTTTCCTCCAACCCCATTGTGTAATCCGCAACCTGTCAAGCTTATCGAAGAGTTTCCCACCATGAAACAAAATTGAGGTTTATCGTACCTTCATGTTGTTGACCAAGAGTCATCTACCTCCACTTCAATTCAAGTACATCAAGAGTTATGTCAAGAGCACACTTTAGAACATGTCAGAATGTCAACCCTTTATCTAGATCAAGATCAAAGCAACCCCATCCAACCCATCCATAACCTTTATTTTTTTTGCAATCCTATACATGAGAAAGAGATCCAAATCCAACCCATCCAGAACATTTATCTTTTCTATGACCAAGATATTACCTCTGAAGAAGATATCCATGAGCAACTTGGTCCTATACATGAGAAAGAGATCCAACTCCAACCTCTCCATAACCTATATATTTTCTATGATCAAGATATTATCGTTGATGATGAACCTATGCACAAGCACATTGATACCATCACACTTAAGCCTATCTATGATCAAGTGGACCATGATGATCCTCTTAGCCAACTTTATGCATTCCATGGTTATGAGCAAGAAACCTCCATTACATCTATCCATCCTCCATCTAGTCCTATCATTAATCCAACAACTTCCACTTCCCTTGATGAGACATTTGCCTCCCAAGTGCACATAGATGATCAAACCAATAACTTGGATCCTAGTGAACATAATGATAATCAAGATCCTAATGATCCTTCACTGTCTATTATTGACCATGTTACAAATCTAATATCATATCCTATTGGTCTTACCACCTTCATGCATGAATGTTCCTCCTTAGAACACCAGCAACCATTATCCTCTATCTCACCTTCTCCATCCAATAAGGAACTCGTGTCTAGTGTTCCACCTATACATAATCCCACTATCCACCGCATACTCCAACATATGAACTATTAAGGTAAAGGCTTAGGCCTTCATGAACAAGGTATTTTGGAGCCCGTCCATGTCAATATCCCTCCTCACTCGTATGGCCTTGGATACACACCCCAAGGTGAACAATCTCAAGATGTTGGTACTTCCTCCACTCCTCCTAAACCCACCATTTCCCATCGTACATTCTATCATATCCCCAAAACATATGTCGCCATTACACCTCCCTTATCACATACATCCCAAAAGCATGTGACCATACACCATCCACCATCCAATCTCCCTCCACTACTTCCAACTCCTAATGTCCCTCCATGCATTTTACCACCACTTCTTCCAACACCTTATCCATCCATATGTAAATCCTCTAAAAGTCCCAATCGTGGCCAACAAATGCACATGTTGTCTAAACCAAGAGCTTCCACCAACTCAACTTCCACCATCTCAAGGAAAGTCAATAGCAAGAATTTGGATGCCTCTACCTATAAAGTCAAAAATCCTAAGAGTCCTCATGACATAGGATACAAAAGCCAAGAATCAAAGAAAAACCCATCTCAAAAGCTGCATACACCCACAAACCTCAAAGAAAAACTGAAAAAGGTGTGGGTCCCCAAGAAACAAGTAATTACCTCAGAAGTTGCACAAAAGATGCATGTACCCAATCCCATACCTTCATAGGTAACATCTACAAACCAAATGGTTTGGGTACCTAATCAAAAAGCCATCAAGTTAAATGAGGCATCCACCTGTCATGAATCCCAACCACCCAGTTTCTCCTCTTTCATCCAAAAATCTCACTCCATCCAAAAGTTTCAAATCCTTCCATCCCACATGACAAGCAAAAATTAGAAGTATACACAGTCTATGTGGGTCCCTAAATGCCTACATCATTCACCCACCAAGCAAAACTCTCCATTGGTTCCTACACCACTTTCCTACCATTAGCTTCAATGTTTATCATGGTATGTGCAACCATTAGTCATGATTCCCTTCCATCCTGCGACACTTCCACATACCTCCATCTCCTCTTCCATCAACTATTATCCTACATATCTTCCCCATCCTACTCCCATGGTCCATGCTTTTGCATAAGCCTTCCCCTCCATCCATGCATAAGTCATGCACAATCTGCATCACAATCCACTATCACACCTTTCATAATCTGATGTCTACCTACTTCATCTTCCTTCCATGCGATCCTTACCAACATCTATGAGCATAGCGACATTTGGTATGATCCGTGCAATGACATGCATTTCTAGTAGGGACTATCACCTTTCATGGAGTCAGATGCTTGAGTTTCTCTCATCCATATTCCACCTTCTCCCATCCAAATGTTTCAAAAAGAGAGAGAGAGAGAGAGATAAATCCCTTCGTCAAATGGTGAAAATATGGCAAACATCCACCTTGGATAAGTACCATGATGAAAACCTGGCAAACATGTGTTGTGTGTAAGTTGATCTTCTATGTCACTACACTTGGGGGCACCTTGTCTCATCATCATATCACTCTTCTCCTATCAATTTCCTTCCGTACCATTTTCTATCCTATCCTTCTATCCATTGCATACCTATACTGTCCAGTCTGTCCATCCAAATCTTCCATTTCTCTATTTTTTGATCTTGATAAATATTGGGGGCACAATGTTGACAAATGTTTCAAATGTCTCTATACATACCTTATCCCTCCAAGCCAAAACAATCCTATCCTCTCATCCTCCTATCATCATAAGCATTGTCATGAAAAATCCTAAGTATCATACCTACAATGGGGCATGTTATTCCTATGCGACTTAGTCCTTGGTGACCACATCCTTCCCCTTTTTTGTGTGTGTTCCATCTATCCACTATTGCCTATCCTTTTACCTACCCATCCATTATCCATTATCACTCATCCATCTACTTATCCGTGAGGTTCCCTTGTCATCAGTATCTATCGCTAAGGCTATCCAAAAATCCCAAGAGCATCAAAATCATCAGCATCTTTCATTAGTGTCTTATCCTCCTGAACTACGTTGCCTCTGCATCGTCACGTAGGCAAGGCCATTATCAATGTGCCCCTGAGGCTCCGCTTTCTTGTCCATCCCATATCTTATCGTCTATCCTCTAATCCATCCGCGTCTGAGTCCAAGTCCCCAAACCACATTGTCTCTGCGTCATCATGTAGGCAAGGCCATTTAGCAATGTGCCCTTGAGGCACTAGGTCAGTCCCTTAGGGTCCATTTTACCAGCATGCATGCAAGCACAAGCAAAACCCTCTTTCAAATAGAAATCGTGATGCAAAACATCAACCTATCAAAAGCAGAGAAAAAAATCAAAATGATTTTATCTAAATTATGGCAAAAAGACACATCTAGTGCAAGAATGTTTTGTGTTTGTGAGCAGGTTAACTTACAAAGTCTTGATTTTTGTTATTATGTCTTTCTATGCTACTTGAGGATGTCAAAAAACTAGAGAAGCTATGATGGGGGCATAATCATTTTCTTTGTATGTTGTTTGTGGATCAATCTTTAGTAATGTGATGACTTTTGTCTAACTACATGATCAGCAAAAGATCATCGAGGACTCTAGAGGTCTAAATATGAAAAGGGGCAATCCTTGTCTATTGAAACGCAAGAAATACTCAGGGTATCTAGATTCAATTTTGACTAGATGCTTGTATTAACTTGCTAAATCAAAATCCATGTAAGTAATACTCAAGTCATCCTGGTTTAATTATACCTAAGATGCTTGTATTAACTTACAACATTTGGAAAAAGTACCAAAAAAAAGCCCGATGATGAAACAAGCACTTCAAAATACTTGCAATATCAAGATGACAAATATCCATATCCATATCCATAAACGTATCCAATTGTATTTCATATCCATATCCATAACGTATCCAATTGTGTCTCATATCCGTATCTATATCCAATTGCATTCCATTTACATTTCGCATACCATCCATGCAATAAAGATTCTATGCAGAGTATCAAACAAAATCTTGTGAGTCCTTCTACCGAGTCATTCTTCTATCAGTCAAATTTCTATCTATTCTTCTTTCATCCTTATCCAGTCAGTCTGAGCGATGATCCAAATGCAAGTTCATCCTTAATCCATACCAATCAAGTCAAGTCAATCTTGTCAAAATGATCCAATCACACTCAGTGGTCTTGATCCTTGTCTGGTCGTAAACCAACTCAATCAGTCATAATTATCAGTGGGATATATCTTTTCCATGCCTATCATGTTTCTCTAGGGACCTATCATTCCCCACCATGACAACACTATCCTTTGTGTTGCTCTAGGGATCTATCATTCCTTGCCATGACAACACTGTCGTCTATCGTTATCAATTAATCATTGGTTTACCGCCTAACAGGGGCAATACCTTGTTTGTTCTTATATCATTTGTGCATACTTGCTTGCTTGCTTGTGTGCGTTATCATTTTATCTTGCATCATGTATCATTCATCTCTTTCTTCAACAAATTCCTTCATCCTAACTTGTTTTTCACCTTCTTCATCGTGAGATTGTCTGCCTCGCGCCCTTGAAACTCGCTCCCCGTCCAATCTTGCGAGGGGGCATCCTCGTCCTATCTTTCCATTACCATCTTTTTCTTCTATCCATACCTTAGCTTCTTTGAAATGATGTTACTTGACACAAATCTCATCATCTTGAACATCACATCAAAGAGGGGCAAAATGTATACGCCTAAAAATGACACGACTTGGTCTAAATAAATATTCTTAATATTTATTTCATTCTATTTCCTCTATCAATAAATATATCAATTTATTTATTTATTTGATTCATATTCTTCTAA
The DNA here is from genome assembly GCA_027924645.1 of Cunninghamia lanceolata. Lineage (NCBI taxonomy): Eukaryota > Viridiplantae > Streptophyta > Pinopsida > Cupressales > Cupressaceae > Cunninghamia > Cunninghamia lanceolata. The sequence goes on along the minus strand of BSBN01000060.1, from coordinate 10,017,286 downwards.
ATTAATTAAATATCAAATTATTTAATTACCTCTTCTAAAGTCAAAATTAAATAAAATCCTTTATTTAATTTAATTCTTATCTATAATTAAATGATTTTAATTATTTAATTAAATCACTTATCCCTCCAAATTTAAATAAATCAATCAAATTTATTTAAATTCTCTCAATCTCTAAAAATAAAATCAAATCAAATATTTTATTTATTCTTCCAAATCATGTACAAACAATTAAATAAATTTATTTATTTAATTTGTCTTCTTATCTTCAAATTCCTCAAAAATCTTCCAAATCTTCTAAAAATAATTCTTCTTCTTCATGCACACAAAATTAAATAATTTATTATTTAATTTCTCTCAAATCATGCAAAAGTAAATCAAAAGTTGAGTTAACTAATTCAATCAACCTTGTTTTTATCAATAACTCTTAAATTAGAAAAAAACCATTCTAATTTATGAAATCAATCTTATCTTTATAAAAGAAAGCAGTTTACTCAAACAAAATAGCCTTTTGTGTGATACTTGTCTTCTTTCTATTCGCGCACATCCTCTCAATTATCCTATACCATTGATCTTCTCATTCTTTCTGTACCGTTGATCTTCTCTCTCACAAGTCTATAAATTGAACCCTCTTCCTCCATTTCAATCATCCAAGCTTTTAGTACCCTTACTCTGTAGGAATTACAGCGCGCTTTTGGCACCCAAGGCATTCCATTTGCTTGCGATCAACTTGTTACCATACCATTACCTTTGTTGTGAAGCTCATCTTCATTGCAATAAACTATCATAGCCATTCCCACTTGACATCTTAGAAATGGCAAGGAAGTGCACTTTCTGAAGGTCATATTCATACACAAAATCATTTGAGATAGGCAATCAATAGAAGCCATGAAGTAAAGAGGTTTGTTAAGGTATTGTTTATTGTTTAAATCTTCTTTGTTTCTTATTTCATTGAGTTATTGGGTATTATTGATATACATAGATTATTCATTTACACCAATTTTCCCATAACAGCAATATTGTATTTATTCCATTATTATATGTAATTTGTAATTATCCATGAGGAGATGTACTAGTTTCACTGGCAAGGGTAATTTTGGAGTAACTAGGGGTAATTACAGAGTGACTTTTACTATTGGCAAATGTAAAAACTCAAAGTAAATGAGGGTAGGTGTACTCCCTTGTAGAATATACTATTTTTGGCATGTATGACAACTGTCATAATGTTTGGTAAGTGAATCTATGATAGCTGCAAGTTGTCATAATATTTTGAGATTCTATGACGCATATGACGGATATGTTAGTTGTATATTTGCTATATTTAGCCCAAGGTTCCTATCTTGGAAAGATACTCTTTTGTGGAATCTATGATGGTTATGATGCATCATAAGATGTTGTAAGAGGCCAGATTTAGTCTTGGGCACCCAACCTTTGCATGGATGTTTTTGGACAAGTGTAAGATGCTTGCAAGATGGTAATTAATGTTTATAGGTTGGAGAATCTTAGGAGAGAGAAGGTGAATTCCTAGGATGAGTTGGAAAATGTTTCTATAAGTATTTTCCATGTATTTTTTGTTGCAATACAGATTTTAGGTACTCAGGTGCTGTCAGAATGCTATCGGATTGAAGACTTGTGGAGAGAGTTGTGTAGTTAATGTATTGTACAATCTTGTTGAGATTAATACAAACGTGTGCCTCTTTCCTAGTGGAGTTTTTTACCCACAATGGTTTTCTCCATGTAAACATTGTGTCATTGTGTTGAGTTCTTCATGTTTCACATCTTTTCTGTAGTGGGTTTTATGTTTTGTTACAATCTCCATTGTTAATGCACACTTAAAGATTGCTGAAATTTATTCGAATCATATTTCCATTAAACTAGTTTTGCTTTCATTTCTAATAGAGGGGGAGGGGTCTCATATAACTTGACAAAAGAGGGCATCTCTGTAAATATTGAGGATAATGCACTTGTGGAAAAATTGTTTGGGAGATTACTTAATATTGAGGTAGTTTTTTAAATGGACTAGCTCTAAATGTAGAGCTAAAGAGAGTGGATGTAAGTGCCCTTCCTGAGGGTCTATTCCTTTTCATGTTCTCTCTCATGGAGGACTATACATAGGTTCTAGTGAGTGGCCCTTAGTTTTTTGGGAAAACTAGGCTCTCTCTTTGCAAGTGGAAGCTTGGCTTTGACCTAGAAGTCAACCTTTCTACCATGGCTGCAACTTGGATTCATCTCCCTGACCTCCCCCTAGAGTACTAGGATGAGGAGATTATAGTAGGAATTTCTAATTCCTTTGGTCACTTTCTAACACTTGACAATATCACAAGATGCAAAGTTGAATGGTTTTTGCAAGGTGATGTGTAAATGTGGAGGTTTGAAAAGTTCTTCCAAACTCCATTATGCTAGAGTCAAAGCTTGGATGTTGGTCACAAAGAATCCTTTATGAAAACTTAGCCCTTTTCTACCAGAATTGCTCTAAAACAAGTCACTTGATTAATGTATATCCTCACAAGGAAAATGACAAGAGAGACTGATGAAATAGTGGAGAAAAGTAAAGAAAAAATGTGTGAAACATTTATTGGTGATGGGGAAACTTTTATTGTTGTAGAGGAGGTGATCTATAGTATGAATGATAATTTGAAGGAGGGTGAAATAGAACCTCCTAATATGATTTATTATCCACCAGAACTTGCTAAGGTAGGGAATGAAAAAATGCAACAAGGGATGGGAAAGCTAGACCTTTTTGTTGAAGGGTTCCCACCAATTAATGCTATATTTTCTCAATATACTATGGTTGAAGGGGAATATATGTCCCATTAGGAGGAAGAGACATTGATGAAAACCCCTTCCATCTTGTCCACAAAGGCATCTTTATAATAAGGAAATATAAAATAAGGTTGAGACACCAGTGGCATCACCTTCAACTCCACAAGTAGAAAAATGGAAATGATCTCAAAAAATCAAAGAACAAAGAAAAAAAATAGATGTTGGAGTGGACTCTAAACTTGGAAAAAGGTCCCACAAGGAAACAAGAGAAAATGAGATAGAAAGGGAAATCTCTAATGGGAAACAAAAAAACCCTAAAGTTGGCATGCTCTAGGAAAGGGAAAAAGTGAAATTCATATCATGTAATATAAGAGGGCTCAACATCCCTCACAAGAAGAATATCCTAAATAATTGCATGAAGGATTTTAAATTGGATATTTTACTACTTTAGGAAACTAAAATGACCTTAAACTCCTCTCCTATTAGCATGAAAATTTGGCCTTATGCAGAGTTCCAAGATGTTGATGTAGAAGGAGCATTTAGAGGTGTCATCACCATGTGGAACACTTCAACTTTGGAAGGTATTCTAATCTCTAAACATAAGAATTTTCTTAATTTTCTTTTCAAACATAAAGTCTCTTGTGATACTTGGATCTTATCCAATGTATATGCACCCAATACTAAACATCTTAGAAAGAATTTGTGGGAGGATCTAATTTTATTCAAGCAAAGTTCAAAACCATAGATGGATGGTTGTAGGGGATTTTAATTCCCCATATCCTTAAAAATGGGAGGAATTGTGGACTTTCTAGACAATGTGGTTGACCTAGCTAACTTTCTCTTTGAAGGGGGGCTGATGGACTTTGACCTAGGTAGTTCTTTGTTCACTTGGTCCAACAAAAGGGTAGGAAATAATCTTCTACAAGTCAAATTTGACAAATTCTTAATTTCCTCTAGCTTTCCTATGTTGGGAAAATACAACCTATCAACACTCTTAAGATTAGGATCAGAGCATAATCCTTTATTACTGGAGTAGGAAATGGATATCAGGAAATGAAACCACCCATTCAGATTTGAAATAATTTGGACCCTTCACCCTAACATAAAAACCTTATTGAGAATTGGCAGAATCATGAGGTGAGAGGGACAATCATGTTCAAACTAACCAACAAAATAAAGTGTTAAGAAGAATATAAAACTATGGATTAGATGTTCTTTCAAGAATATCTTTGAGAAAAAGGAGGAGGCCAAATGGAAATTGTAGAAAATCCAACATGAAGTGGATATTAATGGAGCTCTTGAAGATATCTACCAAAAGGAAAAGGAAATACTCTACAACTTTCACAACTTGATAGAAAAAGAGGAAATCTTTTGGAAGAAAAAATGCACAATTCAATGGCTTAAAAATGGTAATAGGAACACAAATTTTCCACCATCCTAAAGTATCAAAAAAAATAGAATCTTAGAGTTGATAAAAATGATGGAACTAAAATCTCTAATGAGAAGGAAACTCAACAAGAGGGGGTCAGATTTTTCCAAAATTTGATCGATGTTACCCCTAATGTTGACCTGACTAAGGAGGAGGAACTCTTGGAGACTATTCCCTATGCTATTAAAACTAATGATATGGAGGATATGGGACAATATATCTCAGAGGAAGAGGTTAGAGGTTATGTCTTCTCTTTCAAAACATATAAAGAGCCGAGCCCAGATGGTTTCCCCTACCTTCTTTCAAACCTATTAGGATATTGTTGGCCTAGATGTCACTAAAGAAGCCCAATAATTATGGGCCTCATGGATCTTCTTAAAGGAAATCAACAATACCTTCTTGGTCCTCCTTCCTAGCAAGATGAGGGCTAACAAAATAAAGGACTTCCATCATATAAGCCACTGCAACATGGTCTAGAAAATCTTTGCTAAACCATTGGTGCTAAGGATAGAACATTTCCTAGATAAAATTATTCACATAAATCAAAGTGGGTTTGTCCTGAGAAGACAAATTCTTAATGCTATTATATATCCATGAAACTTTTTACTCCATGGATAAGAGCAAGAAGGGGAGTAGAGCACTAAAATTGGACATTTCTAAGGCCCAAAATAAAATTTCTTGGTATTTTCTATTAAAGGTCTTATAAAATTTTAGCGTCTATGGTAAAATATTAAACCTCTAGAAGAGTTTTTTCACCACACCTATGTTCTCTATCATAATTAATAGCCCCCCAACAGCCATTTTACCTCTAGAGGAGGACTAAGACAGGGAGACCCATTATCTCGCTACCTATTCATCATACTAGCTAAGGTCTTGGGAAGAAATATATCCCTAAATATTAGTAAAGGCAACATAAAAGGCTTTAGACCTACTTTAGCTCTAAACCCCATCTCTCATCAAAAATTTGTTGATGAAAACATCTTTATTCAGACAACAACCATAGAGGAAGACAAAGGCTATAAATAGATCCTCTCATATTATGCTTCTGTTTCAGGACAAGAAATAAATCTAGATAAAAGTGGGGTATTCTTCTTTAATACCAATCAAACCTTACAAAATCAAATTGTTTCTACTTTAGGTTATAGCATAAATCAACTTCAAGCCACCTATTTGGGAATACCCTTGATCTTGAGAAGAATTCACAACAACACCTTGAACAGCCTAATTGAAAGAATTCAAAGGAAGTTTATAGCTTGGAAAGGCAGTCTGTTAAGTCAAGCTAGCAAAATACAATTAATCAATCTTCTCTCTAGAGAATCCTGGTGTATCTTATTTCATTATTCAAAATCCCTTGCTTCCTAGCTAAAAAACTAGAACAAATTAAAAAAAGATTCTTATGGTCAAGGATGAAGGATAAGCGAAGGATCTCGTTGGTAGTGTGGGATAGTGTTTCCTCCCCAAGAAAGTTGAAGGATTAGGTATTCACAAATTAAGGATATGAAAAAAGATTTATTAGCTAAAATTGTTGCATATGTGTTGTCATTGATGTCAACAGAGCAGTGATGTGGAAGGTTGGAGTAGTGTTGTGGAAGGTCACATGTGATGATCAAAGGAATTGTGAAGTGAAGAAGATGGTAAGGAGAAGTTCAAAGTAGTAAACAAAGGAGTGATGATCAAAGGAGTTGTGTGGTGAAGGATATGGTGATGAATGCTGTGAGCATGTTGTACACATTTGTACCTTATCTTCTGAATTTTATGGACAGAGGAAAGTTGACAGAATGAAGAGTTTGATGATATAAAGAAGTTGTGAAGTTATGGTTTCTTGTTTATGATGTAAAGAGCTATGATTGTTGTGTATGATGTTGTGATTATAGTCTCTGATATGGTGAATGATGTATTCATTGTTTTCTAATGAAAAGCATTGCTTAAAATTTGAAAGAAAGTGTAAAAGGTTTTTAGACAGTCCAAGGCTCTAAAATTTTGCCTTGAAGAAGCTCAGTAGAATGCTCTGCATTCCTCCGCATTTGAAGGTATTGCCTTGCAGTTTCAAAGTTAGACAAAGACAAGTGTGAAGCATGTATGTTCCTGATTTTAGAGCATAGAAGTTACCGTAGGAGATTCTAAAGCTAGCACAATGAAGATAGTGGTTCAGTATTGTTGTAGACAAAAAGAGTCAGAGGAATGCTCTGCATTTCTTCACATTTGAAGATGTGATGTTGCGGCTTGGATGATAGCTGGATAGAGATGAGAAGTCTATTATATCAAGTTTTAGATGATAAGTTGTACCATAGAGGCTCTCTGGAGTCAACAAAGCAAAGACATATCATATTGTTGCTTAGGGTCATCAGGAGGAGAATGTGAAAGCCATCGCATTTCACTGGATTACATTATTTGGCTTTGCTATTTTGAGGATGAGTTCAGAGTGTCTATATGAGTTTTTTTTTCAATGTTCAATATCACAACTGTGTAATCAAAGTTGGAAGAGTATGTTGGGTTCAGTGTTTGTTTGTTTGTGCCACCAAGAAGTAACATGAAGTTGTGAAAGGAGAGTATGAGAATGCATTTGCAAGTCATATAATGTATGTGAAGTGAACTGCATGATGTTATTTGGGTTCTTCAGTACTGCTTTGGGTCTGGAGCTAATGCATAAGAGGTTAAGTATTTGTTGGACCAACTTGGTGTGTTTTTGTGTTTGTATTGTGTGCTTGGAAGTGTGTGCCAATGTGGAGAGCTCTGTTAAGATGAAATAGGTCATGTTTATCACTTGGTTTGAACCACATTAGATCTCTACATGTTTTCAGGTGTCAACTTGTGGTCATTACACATTTCATCTTGGTTGACAAAGGAGAAAGATATTAAAACTTGTAGAGGATATAAGTGAAAGATCTTGTTTGGAACGAAAAGTGTGAGTGTGTGTGAGGGTGTGAGGATGTATGTGTGAGTGTGGATGTGAGTATTTGTGTGTGTGGAAATGTGTTGCATTGGCAAGAGACACTACTATGAAGAAGACTGGAATGTTGTCATTGATGGCAACAAGGCAAAGAGGGTACATCAGCATGACAAGAAGACATCATTCTAGAAGACCAACTTGGATTGGCATCAGGGCACAAAAGTATTCAAGTCCAAAAGGCCAAAATGACTAAGTATGGATAGAGTTTAGAGTAAGGGACAAGAAGTGAATCAGTATGCCTCTGCAGATGAAGACCGGTAAATGTAGATCAAGTATGATGATGCATAGCTATGTGATGATGATTTAGTCTAGTATTCAAGTCATGACTTCCTCCAAAAGTCATGTGAAGGAATTATCTAAGTTCAGACAAACAGAGATAGGACAGAGTTGGTGAACAGGGCATGGTATAATGGTTCGCATTCCTCTGCAAATGCATATTGTGCTATGCAGTTTTGAAGGTATGTTAAGTGATCAATAATGAACATTGGATATTATTTGTGAAGTCCCATTTGGTCCGTAATGCAAGTTGTGTTATGCAGATGAACTTGTTAAGTATGTTCTTAAAGAATAGGTTGACTGGTATGTTAGATCTTTATGTGGAGAAGATGTAATGTTTGGATAATCAATTTGAGAGGTCATATGACTAAGGCCAACCTATATGAAGACTTGTGCATGATTTTTTAAGTCCACATTGGAGATTGTACATAAGAACATGCTAACAGAGTATGATATTTTGGCTTACACATTTTCTTGTTTAGTTTGCCGACCTAATCAAGTAATAATTCTTGATGCGGATATATATATCTGATGGATTTGAGTCTTGAAGATTATTGGGAATTATTGGAAGGTATTGGGATGTAATGAGATTTAATGGGATGTAATGGGATGTGTGGGTGTGCGAAGTAAGTGAAGTTGAGGAAGTAATAAGCAGAAGAAGAGAGATCTTATGTCAAAATAAGAGCAAAGCAAAGAAACAAGACAGATAGAGATGAAGAATGTTTTCTGTACTTCAGTGGAACTGTAATCATGCATGTGCAAATGTAATTAGAGTAGTTCACATTGGAAGTGAGCCATCCACTTCTTTTTCTTGTAGGCAGTGAGCCTCTTTAAGTAGTGAGCCCTAAGGTAGTGAGCCTTTTGTAATTTGGTATTGATATAATATTAATCTTGAGAGCTAACACTCTTCGTGGTTTTCCTACTTTGGGTTTTCCACGTAAAAATCTTGGTGTCTATGTGTTATGTCTTTGTCGTTGTTGTTCTTCTGTTTATTCTATTTTCATGTAATTGAATGTGGTAAATGCATAAAAGAGCTAGTGATTAATTAGTTTTGTAGAACACTGATTCACCCCCCCTCTCAGTGTTCCTTGCATTCAACAATTGGTATCAGACACAGCTATGTCTGGAGATTACTCCTGAAGAGGAAGCCCAAATCTCTAAAGAAATCAAGGACGCATTCAGAACCAAGAAAAGAATGAATTCGCTAATGCTAGGAGAGATTGATAAAGTGGTTAAGGAAACGAAGGAGATTATTTTGGGGATACTAAAGAAATATAATATTTTTACCATCTATGACAATAAAGAAATAGATGTTGGAAATGATACATCTGCTCTGGAAGTAAATCTTGATCAAGAAATAGATAAAGGTGTCAAAGTGACTGAGGAGAAAGAAGTTACTGCTGAAACAAGATCCTCTCTAGAACATCAAGCTGAAGATAAAATTGACAAGGAGAAGACAAAGGAGGAATAGGCCAAGGAAAATCCTTCACCAAAATAGAAGGAGGAATCAAATAAGGACATGGATCTAGATCATCCAGAGCAGAGCTTGAAAGAAGAAGCCTCTATTGTACCAAGAGACACTACAGAGTCAGTTAAAGAACTCTTGGAGAAAGAGAAACAAGTTTTGGAAGAGCCTGAGTTTCTACATGGTCCAATAAACTTGGACACAATGTCCCTGGTACAAAAATTTAGATTGGCATCAATTGTACAGGAAAAGGAAAGAGAGGAAATGTTAAAGTCTCACATAGAGGATAATGAGCTCATTGGTGAGGCATCTAGCATTTTGGAGAAGCTAATGCCAACATACTAGAAGGATACTTCTTTGTCAGTTGAAAATCAGCTCAAAGGACTAGTAAACTCTATAAGTAAACATTTTGAATCCTTTGAGAAATCCGCAGACATAAAAGTTAGGCAAGAGTTCAATGCAAAAATGTTGAATGAGTTGAAGAAAATGATAACTGATGACAAAGCCCAACTAGATAATAGAATAAAAGGCATTCAGAGTGTCATTAAAGAAGCTGGTGACATATATAAATTTTTCTTATGTTGGTTAGAAGCCACTAAGGAAATAGAACTGAAGATCAAGGATTCAAAGATGAAACTGATAAATATTTCTAAGTCATTTGATCTAGTGACAGAATCAGTGAGCAACAAGGAAGGTCAAGTCATCAACCTTCATGATGATTTGAACAATCTAATAAGTGAAAGGGATGAAATCAAAAACAAAATGTGTTAGCTAAGAAGAATAATTAGTCCTAAGCTAGATTTTATGTTTAACCTAGCAGCTGAAGCACAAGTAGCATTACAATCTGACACACTCTCTGATCTTCACAAGGTAGAGACTGTAGTTTTTCTACTCAGTGGTCATATTCAAATTTTGGATAATGCCAAGAAAAGCTAGGATGATGAACTGGCTCAAATTAAGAACATTTTTAATGATATCCTCCAGCACATGTAAAATAAAGTTGAAGATTACAACAATTTTTTGCAGTTTTGACAAGTTTTGACTCTAGAACCTACACCTTTTTCATTGATGTCAAAGGGGGAGAAGAAGATCAGTGAAAAATGGGCAAATATCTCAGGGGGAGAAGAAGTATAGAGTGTATATAGAAAGGGGGAGCAGTCAAGGTAGTCAAGCATTTTTCACTAAGTGTTGCCATCAATGCCAAAGGGGGAGATTGTTGGCAAGAGACACTACTATGAGGAAGACTGGAATGTTGTCATTGATGGCAACAAGACAAAGAAGGTACATCAGCATGACAAGAGGACATCATTCTGAAAGACCAGCTTGGGTTGGCATCAAGGCACAAAAGCATTCAAGTCTGGAAAGCCAAAATGACTAAATATGGACAAAGTTCAGAGTAAGGGACAGAAAGTGAATCTGGACAGAGTTCAAAGTAAGGGATAGAAAGTGAATCAGTATGCCTTCATAGATGAAGACTGGTAAATGTAGATTAGGTATGATGACTCATAGCTATGTGATGATGATTTAGTCTAGTATTCAAGTCATGACTTCCTCCGGAAGTCATGTGAAGGAATTGTCTAAGTCCGAACAAACAAAGGTAGGATAGAGACAATGAATAAGGCACAGTATAATGGTGTGCATTCCAAGCCACAAATGCATATTCTGCTTTGTGGTTTTGAAGGTATGTTAAGTAGTTAGTAATGAACATTGGATATGATTTGTGAGGTCCCATTTGGTCCACAGTGCGAGTTGTGTTGTGACAGATGAACTTGTCAAGTATGTTCTTAAAGAATAGGCCAACTGGTATGTTAGATCTTTGTGCGGAGAAGATGTAATGTTTGGATAATCAATTTGAGCGGTCATATGACTAAGGCTGACCTATATGAAGACTTGTACATGATTTTTTAAGTCCATATTAGAGATTGTACATAAGAACAAGCCGACAAAGTATGATACTTTGGCTTACACATTTTCTTATTTAGTTTGCTGACTTGATCAAGTAATAATTCTTGATGCGGATATATATATTCGATGGATTCAAGTCTTGAGGATTATTGGGAATTATTGGAAAGTGTTGGGATGTAATGGGATGTATGGGTGTGCAAAGTAAGTGAAGTTGAAGTAGTAATAAGTAGAAGAAGAGAGATCTTATGTCAGAATAAGAGTAGAGCAGAGAAACAAGACAGATAAAGATGAAGAATGTTTTATGTACTTCAGCAGAACTATAATCATGCATGTGCAGATGCAATTAGAGTAGCTCACATTAGCAGTGAGCCATCCACTTCTTTTTCTTGTAGGCAATGAGCCTCTTTGAGCAGTGAGCCCTGGGCAATGAGCCCTAAGGCAGTGAGCCTTTTGTAATTCGGTATTGATATAATAATAATCTTGAGAGCTAACACTCTACGTAGTTTTTCCTACTTTGTGTTTTCCACGTAAAAATCTTGGTGTCTATGTGTTATGTCTTTGTGGTTGTTGTTCTTCTATTTATTTTGTTTTTATGCAATTGAATGTGATAAATGCATAAAGGAGCTGGTGATTAATTGGTTTTCTAGAACACTAATTCACCCCCCTCTCAGTGTTCCTTGCATTCAACATGTTGAAGGGAGTAGAGTTCATTGAGTAGAGGAGTTGAAGATATAGGTTAGAGTGAAGGGAGTTGATGTTACAGAGATGGTTGAGCAGTAGATTTTGTCAAGTATCTTGTACAAAGGATGTAGCCTCTTTTTGTAAGTGTTGTAGCACTTTAGGGGGTTGTAGCTTCCTTTGGTTGTAGACATAAAATAATGTATTAGGGAGTTGTAGCTTCCTTTTGGTTGTAGCCCATAAAACCTATTGTAATCCTATTGTATTTGTGAGGTTGGATTTGGATAGTAGATCCAAGCAGCTTACTCACCATGGTTTTTCCCTTCTAGCATTTTCCACATAAATCTAGTGTTATAGTTGTGTAGTTGTGTGATTATGTTTTGAATTACTGCATTGTATGTTTATTTGTTTAAGGCAATAGCAAGTTTTGAAGATAAACATTAAATTGGATTAATTTGTCGTATATACTGATTCACCCCCCTCTCAGTATATCAGAGTGTTCTTACAATTGGTATTAAAGTTGAGTCCCTTTGTGTAGCCTAGCAGCTAAAGGTATATCTTGGAGTAGAACACATGGCTCAAAGAGAGTCATATTCTAAAGCACCGGTGTTTGATGGAAGAAACTATGCCTTCTAGAGTGTAAGGATGGAACTCTAGAGTATGATGTTTGGAGAGCTGCAAAGGATCCTTATGTTGAACCTGCTCACCCTATTACAGATCTAGATGAGAAGAAATCCCATGAAAACAATGTTAAAGCCAAGAATGCTATCTTGAGTGGTCTAACATTTTAGAACTTGTCAAAGTGGTGCATTGTAAGATAGTCAAGGAGATATGGGATAAACTCAAGAATCTCTAAGAAGGAAATGACAATGTAAAGAGAGCAAGATTACAAACTTACAAAGCAATGTTTGACAATCTAAGGATGAAAGAAATGAGAACATAGATAGCTATTTGCTTTAAGTGGATGAAGTTGTAAATGGAATCAGAAATCTAGGTGAAGATGTGAGTGAGTCAGTAGTTGTGAAGAAAGTCTCGAGAACTCTCCCTCACAGGTTTGATTCCAAAGTTTCTGCTATTGAAGAAGCCATAGATATGAAGACACTTACCATGGAAGATCTATTTGGCATCCCTCATTGCATATGAGATGAGAAATGAAGTCCAAGGTACATCGAAAAGAGAAGTTGCTTTCAAAACTGTGAAGAAAGAAGGAACATCTAGTTCACACAGTGAATCCGAGGAAGAAGAAGAAAACTTTGTGAGAAAACTAAAGAAGGGTTCAGGAAAGTATAAAGGTAAGTTACCTTCCAAATGTTTTAAATGTGGAAGAATAGGTCATTATGCTTCTAAATGTCCTTTTAGAGAAATTAAAAATAGCAGCAAGGGTTTCAAAAGAAACAACTTCAAGAGGAATCTCCTTTTCAAAGAAGATTATAGCTCCTCAAAAGAAGTAGATCACTACTCATCAGATGATGATAAAGGAGAATCTCTATTCATGGCCATGGTGATCTCTGATGGTTCTGGCAAGACTGAAGATGAAGAAGAATGTGAAGTTGATTTTGAAGAAGAACATATTTCTTCTCTTGAAGACTTGGATTGTGCAAGGAAAGACAATCAAGAACAAAGAGCTCTGATTGAAGCTAAGAAAAAAGAATGTGGAAGACTTGAGAAAAATTCTATCACTCAAAAAGGAATTGGAAAAGGCAAAGGTTGGAAGTCTGGATGACACTGAAGGAGTAGATCTCATCATGCCTCAAGGAAGACCTTTTCATGCAAGAAAATTCTAAATAGGTCCAATCATGCATTATTTGGTTATTGTTTTATCTGCAATAAATATGGTCATAAGGCTATAGAATGTAAGTTTTAAATGAATAGAAGAAATTTTGTAAGTAAAAATTATATTTCTTCACTAGTGGATATCAAAGTGGTATGTCATATTTGCAACAATTTTGGACATATAGAAAGAAATTGCAAGAGTGGATTACCAAAATCAGAATCTCAGATGATAGATATTGTTGAGCAAGAAAAGTAGAGTGACTCTTCCAAAAGACAGGAGACAAACAATAAAGTTGAAAAATCAATTATTTTCCAAATAGCATTTCATGCTCTAGGGCATGCAAATCAAGTTTGGTGATAGACAGTGGATGTACAAGCCACATGACAGGTGATAAGAGCAAATTCATCAATCTTGTTAACTAGAATGGTGGATCAATCAAGTTTGAAGACACTTCATCTACAAAGATTTGTGGGAAAGGTACCATAAGTATTGATGGAAAATCTAGGATAGAAGATGTTCTTTATGTAGAAGGCCTAAAGCATAATCTTCTCAATGTAAGTTAGATGTGCAGCATGTTGGGATAAGGTGCCATTAACCTTGTAAATCCCAATATTGTATTTATTCCATTTATTATATGTAATTTGTAATTATCCATCAGGAGATGTACTAGTTTCACTGGCAAGGGTAATTTTAAAGTAACCAGAGGTAATTACGGAGTGACTTTTACTGTTGGCAAATGTAAAAACTCAAAGTAAATGAGGGTAGGAATTTTCCCTTGAGGAATCTACTATATTTGGCATGTATGACAACTATCATAATGTTTGGTAAGTGAATCTAGGACAACTTCAAGTTGTCACAAGATTATGTGATTCTATGACGCATATGACGGATATGTTAGTTGTATATTTGCTATATTTAACCCAAAGTTCCTATCTTGGAAAGATACCCTTTTGTGGAATCTATGACGGTTATGACGCGTCATAAGATGATGTACGAGGCCAAATTTATTCTTGGGCACCCAACCTTTGCATGGTTGTTTTTGGACACGTGTGAGATGCTTGTAAGATGGTAATTAATATTTACAGGTTGGAGAATCTTAGGAGAGAGAAGGTGAATGCCTAGGATGAGTTGGAAAATGTTTCTATAAGTATTTGCCATGTATTTGTTGCTGCAATATAGATTTTAGGTAATCAAGTGTTGTCGGATTGAAGACTTGTGGAGAGAGTTGTGTAGTTGATGTATTGTACAATCTTGTTGAGATTAATACAAACTTGTGCCTCTTTCTTGGTGGAGTTTTTACCCACAAGGGCTTTCTCCATGTAAACACTATGTCATTGTGTTGATTTCTTCATGTTTGACATATTTTCTATAGTGGGTTTTATGTTTTGTTACAATCTCCATTGTTAATGCACACTTAAGATTGCTGAAATTTATCCTGAATCAGATTTCCATTGAAGTAGTGTTGCTTTCATTTCTAACATTTGGTATCAGAGCCTGGCTAGCTTTGACTCTTGGGTGGTAGTGTGGAAGCTATAGTTGTAGTGGGAGATTTGGTTGTTTTTATTTTGTAGATCTTATGTTGATATTATGGTTGTATCCACTATTGCATCAACCTCTCGAATGGACATTAAGAAGTTCAACGGAACAGGGTATGAGTTGTGGAAGCTAAAAATGGAAGATTTGTTGGAAGAAAGAAACCAATGGTTGGCTATTCAAAAAGAGAAGAAACCTAATGATGTCTCTCAGGATGAGTGGGATAGATTGGATAAGAAGGCACAGGGAACCATCTGGTTGTGTCTTTCAGACTCTGTCTTGTTGAATGTCACAAAGGAGGAGACCGCACACAAGTTGTAGAATCAGTTAGCTAAGATCTATCAAGCCAAGAGTATGGTAAATAAACCTTATTTAAAAATAAAATTATTTTCCATGAAAATGCGAGAAGGTGAATCAGTTGTAGAGCATTTACATTCTTTTAATTTGTTGTTGAGTTAGCTTGCTTCAGTAGATGTTGAAGTTAGTGAGGAAGATAAATGTATCTTACTTCTTTGTTCTTTACCCGAGTCTTGGGAGAATGTTATCCTTGCTATCACTGCTAAATTTGCGGATCCAAAGTTGGATGCTCTTGTTTCAATGCTACTATCATAGGAATTGAGGAAGAACAGTTCAGATAGTTTAGGGGATGCTCTCAGTGTCAAGGGAAGGTCTAAGGAAAGTGGACCAAAAGGAGATCAGAAAGGGGCTAAGGACAAGTCCAAGGGCCACTCTAAGACACCTGGTAAAAAGAATAGAGTTAAGTGTTGGAATTGTGGTAAAAGGGGACATGTGAAGGAGTGCAGAAACCCCAAGAAACAGTGGGAGAGTGCTTCGGATAAGTCCTTGAATGTAGGTGAAGATGTTTTAATTTCTACATATAATGTTGTTTCTAATGATCACTTGTTGGTTGACTCGAGATACTCATTTCATATGACCCCACATAAGGAATGGTTCTCCACATATGAAGGATATGATGGAGGTAATATCTACCTTTGTGACAACTCGTCATATCCAATTGTCGGGAAAGGAAAGGCATTGTTGTGTTTCAGTGATGGGAGGATTAAAACCATCCCTGGTGTTTTGCATGTTCCTAGATTGGCTAGAAATCTGATTTTAGTTTCAAAGTTGAATGATTTGGGAATGCATGTGACATTTGACAAGCATGGCTGCAGATTGGTGAGAGGGAACTTGGTGGTAGCGAAAGGGAAGAGATTCGGGAACTTGTTTAAGCTTGAAGCCACTACAGTTTGTAATGCATCTTATGTTTCTAAGGCTTCTGAAAACACTTGTATGTTGTGGCACCACAGATTGGGCCACACAAGTAATAATGTACTAAAAACTATTAAGAATAAAGAATTGTTGGATGGTTTCTCTTATTCTGATGAGCACTTTGATTTCTGTGAGCATTGTGTGTTTGGTAAACAAAACATAAAATCATTTCCTTTAGGAAGCAATAGGGCAAAAGAGAAATTAGAGATTATTCATATGGATGTGTTTGGACCTATGGATAATAAATCTATTGAAAAATCTTGTTATTTTGTCACCTTCATTGATGATGTATCCAGATATACATAGATTTATTTTATGAAACATAAATCTAAAGTTTTCACTATGTTTAAGGAATTCAAAGTCTTAGTAGAGAACCAATCAGATTTAAAGATAAAAATATTAAGATCTGACAATGGAGGGGAATATTGCTCTAAGGAATTTGATGAGTTTTGCAAGCATGTAGGTATAATCAGAAAAAAGAGAACTCCATAGACACCACAGCAAAATGGTGTTGCAGAAAGGATGAACCAAACAATTATGGAAAGGGCCAGAAGTAAGCTTAGTGATACACAATTGGATAAATGCTTTTGAGTAGAGGTTGTGGGTACTGCTTGCTACTTGATAAATAGATCTCCTTGTAAGGCTCTTGATTTGACACCTTATGAAGTGTGGATAGGTAAGAAACCTTTTGTTTCACATTTAAGGGTTTTTGGTTGTGAGGCTTTTGTTCATGTGCCTAAGGAAAAAACCCTAAGTTGGATCCAAAATCTAAAAAGTGTACATTCATTGGATATGGTGATAATGTGAAAGGTTAAAAGCTTTGGAATCCACTAACTCGCAAGATTATCTTTTCTAGAGATGTTATTTTTAGGGAACTTAGAGCTATTTCTGAACCTGAGCAACCAAAAGAAAAAGAAGAAAAGGTAAAGAAGGTGCACTTTGATTTAGAGAAGCAAGATGAACATCAGGAAGAATAGAATGATGGATTGGGGAGTGAAGAAGAAGAAGAATAAGATTCAAGTAGTTCTGATGAAGATAAGTCTATTGTTATAGAAGAAGTTGGTGTAGATGATCATGCAAAAGAACGAGTAGAGTCTCGAGGAGATCCACAAGACAAGGAAATTCAGTCGACAAGTATAGCCCACCAGATTTTTGGTGTGTATATGCTTTATTGAGTACTAACGATGAACCAAGATCCTACAGGGAAGCTATTTCTGCAGATGATAGTGAGTCTTGGCAGTTAGCCA